>CM077307.1:124531196-125781196 GCA_039655065.1 Glossophaga mutica
CAGCCTTAGAAATTCTGTTCAAGGTATTTTAAAATGCTATGTGTTGTTACTGTTTTGTTGATGTGACCTCTAAACTGCAGAGAAGATACAGCAGGATGAGGGGCAGGAAGGCAGGCGTTTTCAACCTTAGGGTGGGCTGCAGTCGCCACCTATGCCACTGCCCCCAGCCATGGAAAAGACAGAACAGTGATGGCAAAAAATTTCATCAGGGAATGAAAAGCATGACTAGGTAAAAACCAGAACTCTTAAGAGTCTTTAAAGAGGCCCCTGCACCTTGGCCATTCCTTTTACTGAGGTAATTTCCAGAGTACTTACATTTTGTTTGCTTGTTTTTTATTAACCTTTTATTTGGAGATCATTATAAACTAATGGAAAAGTTTGAAGAAAAATCCATAGAACTCTCATGTAACAGTTTGCCACATTTTCTTTATCATTCTTCCCATATACATGTACGTATTATTATTTATTCTTTTAAGCCATTTGAGTGTAAGTTGAATATATCATGCCCTGACTCCTTAATAATTCATTAAGTTTATTTCCCAAGAACAAGGATATTCTTTTAGGTAACCATGGTATAGCTGCCAAATTAAAAAACTTAATACTGTTCTTTTATCTAATCTATATTCCATATTCTGGTTTTGTTAATTGCCTTTTATATACAAAATCCAGTCCAGAATCAAATATTGCTTTTAGTTTTTGCTAGTGTGTTTTGAATTTAACCTTGTGAATAGATAATTAAACCTTGCGTATACATGCAGTTCAAAATACAAATATATAAGAAGGTGTGCTCCAAGAAACTCCCTCTCAGCTCTTATCTCCCAGTCACACGGTTTCTAGTCCAAGCAGGTTATCACTGTTATTGTTTTTCTGTGCATCCTTCCAGATTTCTCTATGCATATAAAAACAAAACACATTCTTATTTTTCTCCTTAAAAAAAACAAAAACAAAAACAAAAGAACATAATATGCAGGCTGTACATGCTTTATCACTTGGAGATCTTGCTATGTTGGTAAACAAAGAATGTCCTCATTATTTTTTATTGTTGCATAATAGTCCATTGTATAGATACACTATACTTTATTTAAGCGGTCCTTTATTGATAGACTTTTAGGTTGTTTTCAATCTTCTGTTATCACAAACAATGTTGCAGAGTACTAATACTTTAATTTTCAATAGATACTAAATATAATCATTTTACTTAGTAGCCAAGTCAATAACATAATTCCTACTTTATATAGGGGACAGACACAAGGAAGCTAAGTTATTATACAAACAGCGTGAAATATGCCAGTGTCAAAGAACAGGGGAAAAATGAGAATCCAGGAGATGCTTTTCTGTTTACTAGTATACACACGCTAGGGTCTGAGCAAAGACACCCTGCTCAGACTGTCCTAGCAAACAGGGTTATGAAACAAATGACAGATTCTGCTAATAATAGAGATTTATAGAACAATACTAATTAACAAGTACTTTTGGGGAATAAAGAGCACTGGATTAATTAAAATTCTTGGTTAACTAAAGAAAAACACAAAGTCTTTTTTAGTTCAAAATCTTTCTAAATATATTAATATAATATTATCATATATCATGACATTCCTGCTTTAATTAGTTCAGTTTATTGAACACAATGAAAATTTTCTTTGATAACAGAGAATCCTGGAGCACAGTTAATGTCATTATTCTGAATATCAATTCTTACTGTAGTTCCAAAGGCACAAGTGCTTTCGTGAAAGGCAGGATAAGTGCAATGGTGGGAAGTACACTGGATTAGGACTTAAAAGACTCATGATTTTAGTCTGGTTTTGGCTCAGCTACTTTATTCAACAAATACTTAAGAGCTTATCATGTGTCAGGCACTCTATTAGAGACCTGGAATACAGATGTGAATAGGACAAAGACTGTTCTCATGAGACCTACATTCTAGTGAGGAAAGATAACATACAAGTAACAAAAAAATGAACAAGATGACTTGAGATAATAGTAAATGTCACAAATAAAATAAAACAGGATGATGTGATGAAGCATGACTGTAGAAGAGAGTTAACAATTTAGATGGGTGTTATTTCCTCACTGAGGAGCTGATGTTTGAACTGCGATTTCAGGAACCAGAGGGACAGCCATGTGAAGATCCAGGGCTAGAGTATTCAAGTGCAGAGGCCCTGGGTAGCAACAGGCTTGGGGAGCTAAGTCTGTTTGAGGGTAAGAAGGCCAGATAGCCCTGGCCCATGTGGCTCAGTTGGCTGGAGTGCTGTCCTATAAACCAAAAGGTTGCAGGTTCGATTTCCAAGTGAAGGCGCATGCTTGGGTTGCAGGTTCAGTCCCCAGTCGGGGAGCAGACAGGAGACAACTGATGTTTCCCTCTCACATCAATTTTCTCTCTCTCTGGAATCGATAAATACATCCTTGGGTAAGGATAAAAAAAAAACTTATACAAAAAAAGAAGGCCAATATAACTAGACTATAGTGTAAGGAGATCAACTGTGTGTGTGGCGGGGGCGGGGGGGCGTGGCGCGGAGAGGGTAAGGGGAGATGATGGAATTTCATTCTAAGTAAAATGGGAAACCATTGGAAGGTTTTAAACAGGAGTGTTATGATCCCACCTTTAATTTAATTTAAAAAGATTATTCTGGAAGTCTTATAGAAAATGGACTGAATGGTGAAAACTGAGAGTGGAGTCAATGATACTACTTACCAGGAGACCTTGTATAAGTCACACTGTAACTTAAAACTCAGTTTTATTACTTAGAAAATGAGCATTATACTTGCCCTAGCTACTTTCTGTGACTTTTATGTGGAGTAAGTATTAACAACATTATGAAAGTACTGTGTCAAACATAAAGCCCTATAAAATTTGTAAGTTGTTCTTAAGAGCTTCTTCAATCAAGCAACAAGAATTTATTGAACACTCGCCGCGAGCTCTTCATAGGCTGTTAGACCCTTTGGGGAATATAGAGGAGATATATTAAGACGTGATCCTTCTTCTCAAGAAATGTAGGATCTAGATGGTAAAAGGAATCAAGCATATGTGAAAGAACTGTGAAATACCATACAAGGCAATACTTATTACAACTGCAACAGGAGTTCAAAGAAGGAAAGGAACAATGTAAGTTTAATTAAGTGGAACAGTTTCATGGAGAAAACTGAACTTGAGCTAGGTCTTGAAGCTGCGGACAGTGAAGAGGACAGCAAAAAAAAAAAAAAAAAAAAAAAAAAAGGAAAGAAAGAAAAGAAAAGAAAAAGAAAAAGAAAAAGAAAAAGAAAGGTATATGCACGTATATCCCAGGAGGCATGGAGAAAGAAGAAAGTTTATATGTCAGGTAAGGCAAAAAATAATGCAAGTTTGTGGGGTCCAGCCATCTCTGGGGTGAGAATAGTTGAGAGGGAGCTTTTCCATCCTGTACAGGATCCAGTCCAGAATCAAATACTGCTTTCAGTTGTGCTAGTTTGTTTTTAATAGTAGTTGCAGCATCATTTTTTTAAGTTGCAGGAATAATTTACAGATCATACTCAGGCCAATCTGGAGATTAAGACGAATGGCACGATGCTGTAAAGAAATGATGAAGACTCGTTTCACAGCAGGCCAGCCTTTGTCATCCAACATTGCGCCAATTACTGCTAATTCCTCTCAGAGCTAGTCCTACTAATGATCCCTAACTGGTGCTTCCATTTCCTTTCCCAAAGTAGCATTTTAAACAATTCTCAAGCCACCAAGTCATCCCCACCCTCTGAAAAAATAGCTCATTAAGTATCACGTCTCTGCACTTCGCTAGTTAGAATGAACTATCAATACTAATAGTTCTGTCCAACAATGCAAGGGTTGTTTATGAGATTGGAATAAGATGTGGGATAAACAGCACCTGCTAGACTTGGCCTATTCATAGACCACAATACTATTTATACTTCTTCTTATGACCCACAGACAATATACAAACTGATTAGGCCGCTGAAGTCAGTGCAGCAAGGCTGGTGTCACTAATTGTGCAATATGTGAAGTCCCAACATTGCTTGCATCTGGACAGAAGAAATTTGTGCCATGCTAGTTAATTCTCTGAAATGAAAAAGTAATGCCATCCCCCAGGAAAAGAAGAAAAGAAGAAAAGAAGTCTGTATTTTTATTGTACTGACACACTGTGTAATATCCCCATGAAAATCTATTTTAAAACCTCATTTCAGATTTGTATAAGTAAATGTTCTATGTGAGCTTTAATATACAACATAAGTATCAGCAATTATTTTTTATTTCACCACAGTGGCTGCTGATAAGGAAAGAGCAAAAAACCCCATGTTCTGGTGAGCTTATTCCTAAAGCCTGGAAGTTGAGCATCTGGGGATATGGTTCACATTTTCCGGTACTGACGGCACTATCCTAAATACTTGGAGAGTGAAGGGAACATGTACTGGACCACACAGGTGTCTTCTAACCCTTACATTCAGGTGTCTTGGTTTTATTTTTTTAAAAGATTTTATTTATTTATTTTTAGACAGAGGGCAAGGGAGGGAGAAAGAGGAGGAGAGACACATCACTGTGTAGTTGCCTCTCATGCACCCCCTACTGGGGACCTGGCCCACAACCCAGGCATGTGCCCTGACTGGGCATTGACCTGGAGACCCTTTGGTTCGAAGGCCAGTGCTCAGTCCACTGAGCCACACCAGCCAGGGCTGATATCTTGGTTTTAAAGGCATGGAGACAGAAATATCTTTTATACCTTCAGGAAAGTCACAAGTACAAACTTTCATTTTCTTTAGAGTATAATGTGGCTGGGAAATATGAACATGTGAACATTTTATTTAGCATACTCCCAAGATTGAAAGTCACTTGACATCAGATAACTCTTTTCTTGATTATCCATTTACACATTTAGTGAGAAGAAATGGGGATAATTATTGAAACTGAGCAGAAAGCCCATTATATTAGGTACTTAATAAATACCTGGTGACTGGCTGACAGTAGAATTTAAAAGATTTCTAAGCTAGCAATCAAGTATATTTTCTGGTAAACTAATTTAACATACTATTTTAACAAAATAGAGAAAACTCCTGCATTCCTTAGATGTTTTCTTAGTGGTTATCTTGGGGTTTACAATTAACGTCTTAAAAATATAACCATCCACTTTGAATCGATACCAACCACTTTCAACAGCATAGAAAACCTCTGCTCCCACAGCTCCTTCCCCCTTATGCTGTTGTTACAAATTACATCTTTTACATGTGTGCCCATTCACATATATTTATCATTATTCCTTAAGGTATTTGTCTTTTAAATCATGTATAAAATAAAAGAGGAGTTACAAACAAAAATACATTATTACTGCCTATTATATTTGCCTATGTAGTTGCCTTTACTGGAGCTTTTTATTTCTTCATATGGTTTTGAGTTAGTGTCTATTGTCCTTTAATTTCAGCCTGAAGGATCCCTTTAGCATTTTTTTGTAGGGCAGGACTATCTACTTGCAATAAATTCCTTTAACTTTTAACCAGAAATGTGTTAAGTTCTCCTTCATTTCTGATGGACAGTTTTATCAGAGAACTTCTGTATTCTCAAGCCCATTTTTTTGAGTGGAGAAATACAAATATAATTATCAAAAAAGCTAATTCACTAAGTAGATTCTCCACAATTCATTTCATTTTTAAATCATTTTTATTGTTATTTTTGTTGTTGTTGTCAAATTGGCTGTGACCGAAACATTTTCCTCTGTAGTTCCTCACCAGCCATGCCTCCCCCCGCACCACTGCTGACTGTCATCCGTGATGTCATGAGGGTGGCGGCCACCGACACTGCAGCCCACAGACTGGGCAGTCCCCAGGATCTCGTCAATGGTTCCAGAGAGTTCTCCAGCTAAGGATCAGTGCTGCACAAGTCGAGCAATGTTAGCAGTCTCATCCAAAGGGGTAGTTCCGCTGTGCTTAATGTTTTCTGCTTCTTTCTGTCTCATGGTCAGAGGGCTTTGATGTGAGGGCAGGGGCAGAAGGCACAGCCTCCGTCTGGGCCTGCCTGTTCTGAGCGGTCAGTTTCGCTGTCACCCTCAGACGCTTCCAATCACCATCGCCAACCTTTTTTGGCGACAGGCCCCGGCGTGGGGTCGGGGGGCGGGGAGACCCTGGAGGCCAGGGCAGATGTGGCACTGCCTTCCCTACCAGGGCACCTCAGGTAAGGGACTTTGATCTCACTGGGGGCGAACTTCGGAGGCACGGTGGAGGCAGCTGGGGTTGGATGAACCCGGATTCCGGACGCCCGAAGAAAAGTTGCACCATCGCCTCCTCTGAGTCGAAAGCCGAAAAGCCACAGTGCATTGTAATTTACTGGAGCTCCAAGAAGAAAAAATTGTAGTGTGGCCAAAGATCAGTGTTCAACTCAAGATAGGAAAGCTTTTAAGAAATTGGTTGCTGATTGTACGTTGATAATTAAATACAAAAACCTATGATCCTTTAAGGCTCACCTAATTAGTATCAAAAATGAGTTTACTTAATTACAGCTGTACATTAAATGCATAGGGTTTGCCTCATCTCAAAATAATTACATGTGCATTGTAATGTGAATTATGGAAGATTAATTTGTAGTTTATTGATTACTCCCTAAACAGAGACTGAGACTCATTAGGCAAAGTTATTATCATAGCAGTTTTGATAAATAGTTCCTAGAAAAGGTTCCTGAATAATATCTGCACCCAACTTCTTTAAAGGCAAGGTATACATGCATCAGAATTGGTACTGCACATTTATTGTAAAGCGCTAGCCTAAAAAAATGTGTTCCCTGCGGTATTCAGGTGAGAGGCATATATATGTTTATATATGTATATAAAGTCTCCACTCATTCTACACAGAGCTAGATATTTCTCAAGTTTATAGTAAAGGCTATAATTACTTCTTTAAAAGAGTCTTTTTGCATAATGAATAATTACAGGTCAGACTACTACCTCTAACAAACCATTTCCTAGCACCCCTCAGCTAGAGGAAGTGTTAACTATCATGTTAAGAAAGCTTCTGCTATGTTCATTATACCCAAGGGCCACTAGAAAGGGGGTCCAAACCCCATTTATCTTCCTCTATTCTGTGGATAGTTTACTACAGCAGCTTTTCCCCTTTCTTATATGATATTTTCAAAAAATGAGAAGGTAAGAAAAATTGATGTTTGAAAATGCATGTAGAATTATTAAAGATATAAATACAGACTCATCATGGGGACAAAATATTCTAACTCTAGAGGTTTTTTTTTTTTTTTTTTTTTTGAAATGACTATGTTGATTAATTGGGAAGAAACAGACCACTTAAATTTAGTACTTTTAATTTCAGGGGGTGTGGGGGAAGGAAACTTAACCACCAAAAAAAAAGTCAAATACTTGTTCATTTCAGAGACAGACTCATAGGTAGAGAACAGGTTGACAGCTGGGGCAAGGGGCGGTGTTGGGAGACTGGGTGGGTTATGGGGGCTAGAGAAATTGAGAAAAACAAAAAAACTCATGGGCATGGACACCAGTGTGGTGACTGCTGGTGGGAGGGGAGAAGGGGAGAGATGGAGGAGGGTATGGGGGGACAAATGGTGAAAGAAACATGACCTGGAGTAGTGAACACACAATACAGTGCAAAGATGATGTGTTGTGAAATTATACACCTGAAACCTGTATAATTTTGTTAACTGAGGGAACAAAATATTTCAAATGCAATTTCATGAATGGGCCTTATATTTTTTTCCTTAAATATAAAATAGATGTCAGTTAAAATGAGATTTTTCCTGTTTAAAAGAGATGAACTTTTCAGACCAGCCCCTTGCCCACTATTTTTAAATGCACCCATTGTTTTTCACACTTTCCTATTTCTGCTCTATTGTGTGACAACTCCCAACTCCCATGAGCTTGTATTATTTCCCTTCATTTTTTCTTGGATATCTTGCACTGTGTGCCAAAACAAGCTCTCTGTTGCCACAGAGCCTGAAGAATGAACGTGGCTGCTTACTGTAAATGCTAACATAGCTAGGAGTGCTGGTGTTACTAGGCTTCAAAAGCAACAGAGGTAAAAGCTGAACAGATATGTTGAGCCTCTCCTGTGCATTTGGAATTTCTAACTTTGGCCACTATAGCCTTTTTCTCACTAGTAGTTTTCTGCCATTTTCTCCCTTTAAATATATAGACTGAGAGGAAGACCTCAGCATAGTAATCCTGTCTACTCTCATGTTCAATGGGTCTATCTTTGAATTTAACTAGTAGCTTCCTCTCATTTTTCACTTTCTTTCAGTCTTTTCCCTGAGTTAACTTAATCCCTAAAGTGATTGAGGAATCATAAACTGCCATTCTCCTACTATAAAAAATATCTGTATTATGCAACTCACATTTCAAGGGACTTAATATTATTAGTTTTGAATCATTTGTTCAAATTCAGATTAAATTCAGATCTTTCTCTAATAAATGACAAGAAGCATGAGGGCACTGTAATCTAGGCAAACATAATTATACAATTATTGATGAAGTTCCTGTTGATAAACAATGCAAACATTAGGAAATACTATTTTGCAATTAAATGATGAAGAAAGCTGTTTATTGCCTTCCATTCTATACTCTGTTAATAAGATTGAAGTTGCAGATGTTCCTGTATGCTGCATTGAAGTTAAATGGTGCATGATGCTCTAGGTGGTTCCCATAACCTTGCTTTGTCTACTATGAACTGACTCAATTGATATGATAATAGAGAAGAGAGCTGGGCTAAGCTGGCACAATTTGCATAGCCTTGAAATTTGCCATTATTGGACAGCCAACTGCTTCTAAAAGTTCTTGTTAGGTTGTCACCGACAACAATGTGTTAGACAAACAATATTTTGAAATTAACCACTCAGGTGGAGGCATCACTTATTGAAGCTTTTATCCTATCAAACAAGGTATTCATCAATGCATTTCTAAAGCTAACAATAGGGAATTTTGTGATCTTCTCTGGGATCAATTACTATTAGATTTAGTACAAAGCGAGCAGGCATCATTCAGGGGTCACAAAACGTGTTAGCACTTGCTGCTTTTTGACACAGGAATTCTATTTGGAGAAACGTCTTTCTCCTTTTCAAGAAAACCTAATTTCTATCTCATTATTACGTAAATATTATATTTTAGATTTAGAAATAATAGTCTTCAATGTTGCTCAATATTGTACTTTACTAATGAAAAAAGTATAAGAAGACCCCATATAAGAATAGTAGGAATAGTTCTGATGCATGAAAATGAAATGACACACTACAAAACCTCAAATGCTAAAACAAAATCCTGATATATTCCATAAACATTTTAAAAATAAAAGAAAAACACCACATATATAAGGGAGAATTGGGAATCTCTAAGTTTAGGATTTATGCGCATATGACAAATGCAAGGAAAAGAGGGAGTAAACACATCTTTAGTGGGTGGACAATTAAACAATTAGGAGAAGAGAGAAGAATTGCAAATGAGTGGGAAGAATGTAATTTAAAGTTAAATAAAACTGTTACAATCCTAGAGGAGCTAATGCTAATAGAGGTGTAATACAAAACAGGAAACACAATTGGGCTGCTCTGCAATACCTAGAGGTCAGCATTAAAGATTTAACTCCCCAAAGAGCAGATTCCCATAAGACTAGCTGGATAAAAGACAAGATAAAGGAATTTAAAGAAACACCAGATGAAAGAAACTGAGCATACACAAGATTAATGTTTTAAAAAAAGGGCAACAAGAATGTTTTTAAAATAAACCCTATTCTTAAGATTAACTCAAGGTTTAAACAAAGTTTGTTTTGATTTTTTGTTTTTAGTTGGTTTAAACCTTAAACTACAATGACAGCTTTTGTTTTGAGCATTAGTTTTATTTCCAGAAGACTACAATATAATAAAACTGTTAAGGAAAATGAAGCCCCTTGTACATTGTATTTACTGCCCCTCCTTTTTGGGCTAATCCCTATGGGGAAACTATAATCTGTTAATAAGGGCTGCACTTCCTGTCTAATCAATATCAGGTTTGCCATGTGACTCGTCTTCAGCTAATGAAATGTGACAGGAAGTGATGTAAGAGCTGTAAGAGCTACTGCATAGTTCCCTCATCACGCCTTTCCCCTCTACTACAGCCCAGCATGCTCCTGACTGGGGCTGCCCTTCGCTGCTGGTCCAAGAATAAAGAAAAATGGAGTAGTGACTCAGTTAGCACAGTGAAGAATGGGAATATAGGAGAAAAATAAATATTTATTATTGAAAATCATTAAGATATTGAGGGTTATTTGTTATATTTAGCCTAACCTGGTTAATAAATGTAAAAAAGGGCAGCACTGTGATATGTAATCCTAATGGAATTCAAAATTATGAGCTGAAGGCTATGGAATAACCGGTTATTTAAATTTGAGAATGCCTTCAATTTGTCTAAACCAAAATATTACACTAAATATTCAACAAGTGCTTTCTCTCTCTTTTTTTGGTAGGAGAATCTCCTTTTTAAAAAAAAAATATTTATTTTTAGAGAGAGGGAAAGGGAAGGAGAAAAACATCACTGTGTGGTTGCCTCTTATGCCCCCGCTACCAGGGGTAAGGGGACCTGGCCTGCAACTCAAGCATGTGCCCTGACTGGGAATTGACCCAGCAACCCTTAGGTTCACAGGTCCATGCTCAATCTGCTGAGCTACACCAGCCACGGCTCAAAAAGTCCTCTTAAAAGAGCATCTGGATAAATGTGTTACACATAAGAAAATATGCCTATGAGGATGCCCTCCCCTGGTTATGATTATCCCTGTCCTTAACAGTTTTCTAAGCAAACCAGAGGTTCTAGGGCCTTCTGATAATGGCAGAGAGGTAATTTAGATTAACCGTCTCATTAAGAACAATGAGAACATCTGGACAAAATATATCTTTAAAAAATGTGCTTGAGGGACATCTGGTCAAGATAGTGGCATAGTTACCTGGCTGGTGTGGCTCAGTGGATTGAGAGCTGGCCTGCGAACCAGAGTCACTGCTTTGATTCCCAGTCAGGGTACATGCCTGGGTTGTGGGCCAGGCCCCAGTAGAGGGCCAGTGAAGGGCAACCATACCTTGATGTTTCTGTCCCTCTCTCCCCCTCCATCTCCTCTCTCTAAAAATAAATAAAATCTTAAATAACAAAAGATAGTGGCATAAACATGTCCCTCCTACTTGTGCAACAACATCAAAATTAAAACTAAAACATAGAACATTCATTACTCAGAACATCAGAAATCAAGTAGAATGGAAGTTTAATAATTACAGAATTAAAGAAACCATATCAGTCCAGACTGGTAAGTGGGGCAGAAGTGGAACGGGATGACTCACATCCACGTGTGGTAGATAAAAATTTGGGAGGGATATCTTGGGAGCAAGGACTCTCAGCCCTATACCAGGCCCCCAAAGCCCAGAATTCCTGTTCTGGTTCCAGGAAGGTAAGACCTGATACCTTCTGGCTGCAAAAACCAGTGGGGACTGAGTCGGTGGAAGAAACTTCTGGAGTCTCAAGCAGTTTTCCTTAAAGAACCCAGACATAGACTTACTCAGACTCACTCCCTCTGAGCTCCAGCACTGGGGGAAGCAGTCTGAAAGGCACCAGTGGCATACTGGGAGAAACTGAGTATTCTGCATTAAGGTGGGAGCCAGGAGGACAGCTTTATCCCAGAGAGAAAGGTGGGCAGAGCCCACTGTCCCTTTTCTGAGCCCTCCATGCACAGAGTCACAGAGTGGGCAGGCAGGTGCCATACTGGAGACTCCATCAAACTGGCTAACACTGTTTGCCCCACCCTGGAGATCCCCTGAGACTGTCCCACCCAACTTACAAGTCCACCCAATCTGTTAACAGTTACTTTTCAATATGAATGGCTGGTCTTGTCTCATGCTTCACAACTTTCTAAATACTATAAAACACTCAACAGCTGGCCTCAGCATGCCCCCAACCCCCATAACTCTTGCTAAGTGGCCCCAGGCCTGGCTAGCACCAGCAAGCCTAGATTCATAGGTTGGCTTTGCCTGGAAATCTCCAAGTCCAGCATAAATAGCAGCCATCTCAGATTGCTTTATATCTCATGCAGGGTGGCCCTGGGCAGAACACAGGTGGGGGTTGACCTTGGCCTGTGCCACGTGGGAAACCTCAAAGCCTGCACACCCAGTAGACAACTACAGACCACACTGGAACACCACCACTGTGCCTCTGCACAGCTGATCCTCTACAGAGGGTGGAGGTTGGTGCTCAGTGGTCACATCCAATCCTTGCAGCTGACTGGCCTGTGTAAATCCCTCCCATTGACTTGCCAACAGAAATCAAGGCTCAACCACAAGAGTAGGGTGTACTCAGCCCACACAATGGACACACCTTGAGTACCCAGCTTGGGTGATAGGGGAGGCTATGCCCCTAGACCCTACATAACACCTACTACATTAGGCCACACTGCTAAGACAGGGAGTCATAGAAGCTCTACCTAATGCATAGAAACAAACACAGGGAGGCTGCCAAAATGAGACAAAGAAACATGGCCCAAATTAAAGAACAGATCAGAACTCCAGAAAAAAGAAAGCTAAATGAAATGGAGATAAGCAATCTATCAGATGCAGAGTTCAAAATACTGGTTATAAGGATGCTCAAGGAACTTGGTGAGGACCTCAACATAAAAAAGACCCAGTCAGAAGTGGAGGATACACTAATTGAAATAAAGAAGAATTTACAAGGAAACAACGGCAAAGTGGAGGAATCTGAGAATCAAATCAATGATTTGGAACATAAGGAAGCAAAAACAACCAATCAGAACAAGAAGAAGAAGAAGAAGAAGAAAAAAAAAAGAAACAAAACCCCAATGATAGTGTAAACAGCCTGTGAGACAACTCCAAGCATTCCAACATTCACATCGTAGGGGTGTCACAAGAAGAGAAAGAGCAAGAATTTGGAAATCTATTTGAAAAAAATAATGAAAGAAAACTTCTCTAATTTAGTGAAAGAAATGCCAGTCCAGGAAGCAGAGTCCCAAACAAGGTGGATGCAAAGAGGCCCACTCCAAGACACATCATAAATAAAATGCCTAAGGTCAAAGATAAAGAGAGAATCTTAAAAGCAGCAAGAGAAAAGCAGTTAGTTACTTACAGGGGCATTCCCATAAGACTTTCAGCTGATTTCTCAAAAGAAACTTTTCAGGCTAGGAGGAATTGGCAAGAAATATTCAAAGTCATGAGAAGCAGGGACTTACAGCCAAGATTGCTCTACCCAGCAAAGATAGCATTAAGAATTGAAGAGACGATAAAGAGCTTCCCAGGCAAGAAAAAACTAAAGTAGCTCATTATCACCAATTATTATATGAAATGTTAAAAAGACTTACTTAAGAAAAAAGATCAAAACTATGACAGTATAATGGTAATAAATACACATCTATCAACAATTGAATCTAAACATCAAATTAAGCAAACAAGAGCAGAGACAGAATCATGGATATGGAGAGCATTTTCATGATTGCCAGGTAGGAAGGGGGTGTGGGAGAATGGGTGGAGAGGTGAGGGGATTAAGAAGTACAAATAGTTACACAATAGCCATGGGGATGTAAAGTACAGTGTAGGAAGTGGAGTAGCCAAAGAACTTACACGCATGACTCATGGACATGAACAATGACATGGGGATTTCCTGAGGGAGTGTGGGGGGGTGCTGGGAAGAGGGGGAAAGATTGGGACAACTGCAATGACATAATCAATAAAATATAATTTAAAAATATAAAAAATGTGCTTGGAGGCATTCAAGGCCTAACAAAAGATTAAATAATTACCAGGGTAGGACAGGAGTTGATGGAAACCAGAGAATTCAGTCTGATGCTTGATACTGGTAGTCCGACAAAATTTTGAATCTAGCACCTGTGAAGACAGATGACTCTGGTATAATCTCTTCATCTTAGGTTGGGAACCGAAAAGCTAATGCAAGGGTTAAGGCTGAACAGGAAGTATATAGGCCCAGACAAAGGACTATAGCTTATCTTCCAATCATCTAAATTCCTAAGTTTAGATCAAGATGACTCAAGTGTGACAGTGTTCCTGTGCCTCCCAAAAACAAACACATTGTGTTTGTCATCCTATGCCTCAATTTATTTCTGGAAGGAATTTTCCAAACACAATGTATTGCTCACAATAAAAAAAATAGTAATATAAAGAGGCAAGCAAGGAATTAAAACCAACAGATGTTATACAACAGAAAGTAGCCCAAAGATATTGAACTTACCAAAAAGAAACTTTGGAATAACTATGCTTACTAATCAAAACTTAAAAATGAAACTGGGAATTACTGCAGAGGACTATAAACTATAGAAAATGAAAATTGGAATTAAGAACTCAATTGGTTTAAAAGAAAATCAAAAATAAGAATTCAATGTATAAATTTAACAGAAACTTACACTGTTTAGAAAAGTATAAGTGAACTGGTAGATAGATCAGAAGAAAATATCCATAATAAAGCATGCATAAGATGCATTCTCCATAGTTTCTAAAGTGGAACTAGGACCAATGGTCAGAAGTTACAAGAAGGAAAATTTCCGTTCAACAGAAGGAAAAACTTTCTCTCAATTCAGGGTTTATAAAATTGAAATGAATAGATCAGCCAGGTAGTGAGTGTTTTAGAAAGGGTTCTTGAACTGAGTTGGGAATGAGATATGATGATTCCTATCCATTTTGGAGATCTTAGGATTTTATTAAATTTCAGAGTTAATGGGGCAGGGAGTTAAACCAAAGTGTCTCATGAGAAAAAGTTTGGAATAGTATGATCCTATATATGTAAAGATATGTAATGTATGCATGCAAGTACTTAGTAGAGAGACGTCTGGAAGATAATCATTAAATAGTTGTCTGAGTGGGGGAGTTTCAGTGGGTAGTTTATACATGGAAATATGCTGAGGATGGTATAACCATGAGATCAGAGCATCACAACTAAGGATATTACCTTAGAATATGGATTCTCAAACTTTTTGGGACTACTACAACACTGTTAAAATTGAGGATCCTCAGATAGTTTCTGTTTATGTGAGTCATGTCTATCAATATTTACTGCATTAGAAATTACAACAGAGAGCTTAAAAGATAGCTAGATTTTTATAACTGCTTCAGTATTCAATCTTTTGCTCTATCACACATTATAAGGTCTCTGGAAAAGTCTACTGAAATTGAGAGTCTAAACGGCAAATAATGTCTTAGTATTATTGTGAAATAGTTTGGAGTTCACAGAAGAGACACCTTAAAAGAATCGTGGAGACCTCCAACAGTTCCATACTTTGAAAGCTGCTGCCACAGTGGTCATCATGCTGGGGTGGTTAACCTGCTTACTCTGGACAAGCTGTAAGTGCAAGAATATGTCAGCTCTGCTGACATAGATGTGTTTAATGGGATAAGCCAGTAAAGAGTTAGTAATGCTCTGCATCTTAGAAAGTAAAGATAACCAACAGTGCTTAAATGAAAACAAGCTGGCCAATGAGAATATTTTAGACTTCTCTAGGCAAGACAAGTGCCACTGTGCCGATCCCTTGATGCAATAATAGGCCTGAATTATCCCAGCCTATGATTGCTTTGTTGTTATAGCAAACAAAAATAAAGTTTGATATTACACTAGACAAAGTAGGCTAGCTGAGACCCAACATAGCAGAACTAATAAAGGGCTCCAAATTCAAGATAAGACTGATTTCCACATTACAATCCTGGTAACTTAAGACCAAGGTATAACCCCAACTCAAGACAGATGGAAATCGAAGACTACCTAGCATGGTAGTTAACCCTTTCTGGAAAACACACACATACACATAGTCTGCAATGCAGCCCATACTCCACCATAAATGGCATGATTTAGCCTATTTTATCAGAAACAAATGAACAGGTCACTGGATCTTCTCTCCTATTATGTTCAAAGAGTTTTGAAGACTTAAAAGCCGCAAATGTTGCAGATGCCATTTTCTTCCTTAATCGAAAAGCACAGGGTTTCTCTACCACACAGAATTCACCACAACAGTACGGTGACTGGGCATTTTTATCCTTTTCCTCATATGTTGTTAATCCCTGATATTAAAATGTCATTTTATATTTGACTACTCTTTTAGAGAAAAAAGTGTAAGAGGATGGTCCCTCTTAAATAAGCTTTATATACTATCACACGAAGAATTCTTTCAATGATATTTCTATTACATTAATATCTAGATCCGGGTTTGTCCAATGATGGCCTGTTGACCAAATATGGCTAGCTGCCTATTTTTGTAAATAAAGTTTTATTGGAACACAGCCACACCTATTTATTTCTGTATTGTTCCATATAGCTGCTTTCACACTACAGAGGCAGAACTGAGCAGTTGTCACTGAGATTGCATGTCCTACAAAGCCAAAAATATTTACTATTTGGTCCTTTATGGAAAGTCTGCAGGTTCTTGATCCAGACATACAGTCCATTAGAACTGAAAATCTCCATTAGAGATTCGCCGTTCAGTTCTTTCATTTTACAGCTGAATAACATGAAGCCCAGAGAATGGAAAAAGTAGTGCACTGAGCACACGGAAGACAAGTGGAAACTTCCTAGCACGTGGGAGTCCCTCTTCGCTATTTTCTAGTCTACTCAATCCACACTAGGAATGCTCTGCCTAAAGCAAGAGTCCTGCCGAGTCTCTTATAAGCCACATATGGTCCTGGCACAAAAATTGTTTTTTCAACACCTGGGTAACCAGGCTGTGTAGGTCCCAGGAGCACAGCATTGCCCTCAGCATCAGCTCTAGCCAGCCCCTGAGGGGTTAGATCTGAGAGAGAGCCACTTTCAAGGCCCTGCCTCATTAGTCCCTGCTGCCACCAATCTAGCTCAGAGAAAATTGATCCTTCCCTCATGCCTGCTGCACCAACACTGGTCTTGGGGAAAGTGGTTTTGTTCATAGAGGATTTGTTAATTAAGTCATCACTGTACTAATGAAACCCTAGAGCTTCAGACACTAGTAGTCTATGCTACTTTAGAGCAGCTAAATTTGTACAGTTAATTAAAAGGAGTATGTTCTTTTAAAACAGATAATTTAAAAACATACGAAAACAAGACATGGAAAACACATAACATTTATCATTTTCCCCCTAACTTAACCAATCTTGCTATTTTGATTGTAATGGTAGGTAGTTCTGTATTCTGATTTTTTACACTTATAGAAAAGTCCTCAAATTTTAAGTATTGAAATTTCACAAAATGAATAAAACCATTGTGTTGGTTTATTTTTTCACCTAACATAATACATAAAGATAGTCTCAAATAGCTGCATTATTTGTAATGGTAAATAACATATTTTACCCATTATATTAAAGCTGCCCTTCATTTTTATTTTTATAAATAAACATGATGTGAATGTCTTCACATGTAGTTGCTCCCAAATTTTAAATTAATTATTTAGATTAAATTCCATTAAGTCAAATTATTATATAGAAGGGTATAAATACTGTCACCTATATATACTCTAGCAATATTATAAGGGCATCTAACTGATCACATCCAAGCATCGGACAGCAATTCTTTTAAAAGCTTCTCCTATATGATATAATCCCAATAGAGATCTTTATAAGAAGTTCTTATGTCTTCTAGTATTTCTAGGTTCTACCTATAGAATTAATTTTTAATAATTAAAGTTCACACTGGTCTCAACTACGACCAAGACACTGTCAGAAAGCCATTAATAGTCTGATTCTAAAAGAAAAGTTCATTAATAAAAACAAAGGTGTACAAAGGTTAAAAAAGTTTTATTGAAGGTATTTATTATGACCTGGGGCAGTTGAGACATTTATCTTTCTGCATCTCTCATAAGGAAAAAATATTCAAACTAATGTGGTATTGATATTCTAAAAAGCTGCTTAAAAGCCAGTTTATCATCCAGAATCACAAACACACATAACCAATCTATATCTTAATAGAGTATATTACTTGAAGACTATAGTTGAAACCACTGCACTCAATTCATAACTCAGGTAGCTTAGATTGCCTCAAGTTGTGTGTGTGTATAGTATTTTATATTTATATATATGTACGTATGTATGTATATATATGTGTGTGTATGTATATATATCTCCATATATATATACAGTATTCAGTACATATTATATATTTTAAATGGCTAACTTTTTTTTTTTAAAGATTTTATTTATTATTTATTTATCTTTTAGAGGGGAAGGGTAGGAGAGAAGGAGAGGGAGAGAAATATCAATGTACGGTTGCCTCTCGTGTGTCCCCTGCCGGGAACTGGCCTGCAACCCAGGCATGTGCCCTGACTGGGAATCAAACCTCGATCCTCTGGTTCGCAGGCCCGCGCTCAATCCACTGAGCTACACCAGCCAGGGCTAAATGGCTAACTTTTTTTAATATGGGTAATGGGGCAGGACTCAAGATAACCATATCTAACCATTCTAAGATTAAATTCATTTCTTTTATTACTGGCTCTATTGAGGCATGGTTGGCATACAATAACATGCATGTATTTAACATGTACAATTTGGTAAGTTTGAGTATGTATTAATCTATGAGGCTATCACCACAATCAAGGTAAAGAAGATACCCACTTCTCCAAAAATTTCCTTGTGCTTATTCAAAACCCCCACCTCTTCCTGCCTCCCAGTGCCCAGGCAACCACTCCACTGGATCCATAGTATCCAATTTTTTTTTTAATTTTTTTTTCTTTTTTTAGATTTTATTTATTTATCTTCAGAGGGGAAGGGAAGGAGAGAGGGAGAGAAACATCAATGTGCGGTTGCCTCTTGTATGTCCCCTGCCGGGAACTGGCCTGGCAACCCAGGCATGTGCCCTGACTGGGAATCGAACCGCGATCCTTCGGTTCGCAGGCCCGCGCTCAATCCACTGAGCTACACCAGCCAGGGCCATAGTATCCAAATTTGATTTGGATTTCTAACCAATTACTCTGTAATGATTCAGGAGACGCTGCCTGTACTCAATGGGTTTTGTCTCCATAAATGAATATATAATTTGAACAAGAGAGGTTAGTTTCTAGGAAAATTTCTGAACTATGGATTCATTGGACCAACAGAAGCTTCAAACATTTGCTAAGTGCCAGTCTTCTGTGGAGATTGTTAGCCTTGTCATATATTAACACATAATTACAGACTTCCAGCATTAGCTGATAATTGGTGGTTCTTGAAACAACAGTCTTTTAAAACAAATAAAAGAAGAATTAATTTGATGATTTAGAACCAAATATTTGGAATGTTCATAGCAATTCTGTTTTCTTCTTCAGTATCACTATGTGTATTTAAAGATTTTTCTTCCGAGTTAAGAAATAAATTCATACAGCTGACTTTTTTCCTTTTATAGTTTGCAATTTTGAAAAAAACTGTGCCAATGGTCAATAATCGTTCTAGGTTGCTGGAATTCTAGCATAGCTTTAAGAACCTATGGTGAATATTTGATATTCAGAATTTCACTGAAACACATTTAACACTATTCTTCATAAATACATAAAAATACCTCCTAGGTATTTTATGTGCACTCAGACAAAAATATCTACAAGATATATAATTCTTTTTTAATAATAACTTTTATTTTTCAATTACAGTTGACATACAGTATAATTCTTAATACTGAGTTTCCATTTCTTTGTATTATCATTCTTCTACTTGCTTAAATTCAAAATCTTAGGGTCATTTTTGTCTTCTTATATAGTCACTAAATCCTATTAAACCTTATTTCATGATGTCTGTTATCTTTGGTGATGTGATTGTTCTGCATCTTTCTAGCTTCTTGTACGTATGTTTAACTTGCACAAGTTGATGTACTAAAGTATGCCCCTCAGTGCACAATGCTCCACTTTTCTTGTCTATGACTTTGCACATGCTATTTCTTCTGCTTAGAATGTTTTTGCCTTTTTTGCTTTGCAAACTTCAAATACCCATCTAATGTTAAATCTTGTATAAGGCATTTCTTAGACTTCTCATAACTCCCTTCTTGTCACTCCCTTCTCAAGTCACTCCTTCTTGTTGGGTTTTTGACACCTTGAACTCTTATTATAATGAATTATGATTATTTCTTTACATCTGTATTTCATATATTGTGAGTTCCTTAAATATAGACACTACCACGTGCACGGTACCTTACCCAGTGCCTGGAAATTGTAGGTACTGTATCCCTATACACGGGATAAATAATCGATTACCTTCTTTTTCATCAGTTTTCTACCATTCTAATTAAAATCCCTACTGATGCATTTAAATTGTTGCTACCGACCCCTGTATCCAGAACATTTTATCTCAACATCTGCCTTACCTCGGTGTTCTTTTTAGTCCCTGCTGGCTCTGCTTTCCTGACTTACCTATTTAACCAAATCACTATGCCTCTTTCCTAGACCATTAATTTAATTCACTGTAATCTAATTTATCATAGCTTTGGGTTGCAAACTATAGAAGCAGCATAAGAGGTTAACTCCCAGAAACTTTTTTGGTTGGCACAGTTCATCTGGAGAGAAATTATCACCCCAAAAGTACCTATTTAATAGATTTATTTTCCTATTAGGTAAAATTCAGAATAACTTGAAGGAAAACAGTAGCTATGCTTTGAAGCTGAATTAAGACTACCAAATACACACAAATGCATGGAAAACTGAGTTACAAACAGATCCCAGATTAAATGTCAGTGCTGTCAATGGTGACAAATGCCTCTACGCTTTGTAGATAAGCTTACAAATGGTATGCTGGGTTGGGTTCTTCCTATCACGTGTCAAAGAAAGTTAATAACCCCCATTATGATCTATTTCTTATGCTGACATACCAACAAGCTGGTTTTTAAAAGTTTATGGTTGCCAACTATTCAGTTGTTAAAAAAAATATATGCATTTCATTTTCCAAAACTGTTCTTTGTTCTCTGTAGTTATAAAACACCCAATAAAAGGAGTTCGTATAGATATTATTTATAATGTAATGTAAAGTCAGAAATTGATAAACCTGAGGCCATTTCAAAAGAAAGCTTTTTGATTACCCTTTGGGTCAAATTCTCAAAGTAGCGACAGCCAAGGCTGTAAAAGGCTTAAATCTATATAGACTTAGTATGAGGGCTTAAGGTCTAAATGCTTTAACAGATCCCAGAATAGCTTACTGCAAAACTACTGTTTAATTTGATCATAACAAATAGCACTGTTGATCTTTCACTGTAATCATGCTACAATCTCTAATTTATGGTAGAAATAAAATGGTAAATCCTACTGCAAGACTCAGAAAGTCAAGGCTATGTTTTACTTTCTAGGGCTCATGGGCATCTTCAGATTAATCAGCAGTTTAAACAGAAATATAAACCTTGCTAGGGATCCATATAATTGTTCCAGGAAACTAGACTCTTTTATCCTGGCCTCCACCCACTGTTCCTCATCTATACTTCCTTAAGACCTAGATATTTTTTAAATATCTAGAAGGAATAAGATAATTTAAAAACAGTTTCTGCCCTGGCAGGGTAGCTTAGTTGGTTAGAGTGTTGTCCCAATGTGCCAAGGATGTGGGTTCGATATCTTGTCAGGGCACATACAAGAGTGAACCAATGAATGCATAAATGAGCACATTCTCTCTCTCCCCCTCCCTTCCTCTCACTCTAAAATCAATAAAAAAATAAGCAGTTGCTTTATTAAAATGCGAGTCTCAGAAGAAACAGTTCTATAAAAAGTTCAATCAGTGATTTATCTGAAAACTTTTACAATAAATTTACTTTGAATCATACAATATAATCACATTATAGGCTATGTAATTGTAGACTCTTTAGTGAAGACATATCCTTACTGCTATAAATTTTAGGAGACTATACCATTCAGCTCTTAATCTCTAAACCAGGAATAGCTCCAGGATTGGTGACATTTCTCAATGTTACATGCTACTTCTATGTGAACTGAAAAATGAGAAGAATATAGTTTATTTTAAACACTATTTTAAATTTCCATTTCTAACTTCCAGTATTATTGGAATTTCTATAATTTTATTAACAGCTATAGTATCTCCTAATGTAGTATTAACTGCAAATTTTATTAATAGGTTACTATTCTTTTCCCTACATTTAAAGGGGGAAAGCAGAATTCCAGCCAAGATGGAGGCACATGTAGAAACTCTTTGCTTCCTTGCACAACCAAAAGAAGGATAAAAACCAATCTAAAAAAAATAAACAAACAAAAGTGCCAGAAAATCAAACTGCATGGAACTCCAACAACCAAGGAATTAAAGAAACATTCACCCGGATCGGTAGGAGTGGTGGAGATGTGAGAAGGACAGCTGAGCAGAGAGGATGCGTGGCAGGGCAGTGAACCACGCAAAAGACGTAAGCGATGAGGAGACAGAAAACCTATCTGATGTAGAGTTCAAAACACTGGTAATCAGGATGTACACAGAACTGACTGAGCTCGGTCACAAAATGAAGGAAGAAATGAAGGCTACCCAAAGTGAAATAAAGCAAAATATTCAGGGAACCAACAGTGAAGGGAAAAAACTGGGACTCAGATAAACAATCTGGAAAAAAAAGGAAGAAGTAAATACCCAACCAGAACATTATAAAGAAACAAGAATTCAAAAAAAAAAAAAAAAAATGAGGAGAGGCTTAGAAACCTATGGAACAACTTTAAGTACCCTAACATCAGAATGATAGGGGTGCCAGAAAGAGAAAAACAAGAGCAAGAAATTCAAAACTTATTTGAACAAATAATGAAGGAAAACTTCCCCAATCTGGCAGAGGAAGTAGACTTCCAGGAAGTCCAGGAAGCTCAGAGAGTCCCAAAGAAATTGGACCTAAGGAGGAACACACCAAGGCACATCATCATTAAGTTACCCAAGATTAAAGACAAAGAGAGAATCTTAAAAGCAGCAAGAGGAAAGGAGAGAGTTACCTACAAAGGAGTTCCCATGAGACTGTCAGCTGATTTCTCAAAAGAAACCTTGCAGGCAAGGAGGGGCTGGAAAGAAGTATTTGAAGTCACAAAAAGCAAGGACCTATATCCAAGAATACTCTATCTGGCAAGGTTATCATTTAGAATGGAAGGTCAGATAAAGTGCTTCTCAGATAAGGTCAAGTTAAAGGAGTTCATTATCACCAAGCCATTATTATAGGAAATGTTAAAGGGACTTATCTAAGAAATTGAAGATCAAAAACTATGAACAGTAAAATGACAACAAACTCACAACTATCAACAACTGAACCTAAAAAACAAAAACAAAAACTAAGCAAACAGCTAGAACAGGAACAGAACCAGAGAAATGGAGATCACATGGAGGGTTTTCAGTGGGGAGGGGCAGGGGAAGAATGCTGGGGGGAAAGGTACAGGGAATAAGAAGCATAACTGGTAGGCATAAAATAGATGGGGAGAGGTTAAGAATAGTACAGGAAACAGAGAAGTCAAAGAACTAATATGTACAACCCATGGGCATGAACTAAAGGTTGGGGGGGGTGCAGGTGGAGGGGGAATAAAAGGGAGAAAAAATTGGGCAAACTATAATAGCATAATCAATAAAATATACTGAAAAAATAAAAAAAATAAAAGGGGGAAAAGGCTTAATAAGAACAGTTCAGCAGCAGTTCTTTTAGATAGCACTTCAGTGTAAACTTTCTCCATGACTGAATTAATTAGCCTTTTGCATTAGTCTTTGTTTATCTTCTTTAAACCAAGCCAATCTTTATTAATTTTGTAAGGCATTTTCCCTAGTGCTTTTTACCACATTTTATACACAGCGCTTTTTCTCTACAATTTTTACTAACCCTATCAAATTTGTCTCACTCTATCCCAGGGGATTGTTCATTGCTAATATTTTTAGAGGGATTACTGCAGCTTTAATTCTTTGGTATTTAATTTAAAAAAAAAAAAAGATCTTCATCTTTAGTATTTGTTCATCTCTCTGAAACAAAGCTTTATGAACAAATAGAAGTAAAGCTCCATTTTTGAATGGCATTATGATAAACTGACCACAAATGTTTCGCAGACCCAATGATCTCTTCCTTCTCTGTACGTGCTTGAAGCATGTGATCATGTATTGCCTGGCACAGCATTGAAAGGACTATCGGCACTTACCATTCATGCTTACCCACACCTCTGTGCCAATATTTAACATTCTTTGTGATAGATCATACCGTTTAGGCCTCTTTGCCTTTTGGTCTTATTCCATTAACTTCATTCCTTTGCAATTTCCATTTGCCAAATTGTAGTATTCTTCAAAGCCTAGTTTAAACATTACTTCCCATGTGTAACTTTCCCTGACTTCTTGTTTCTTCTGTTCTCCTATAAAAATTAGTTCATAAAAGTTGTATACCATTTTTCATATTGTATTAGTGGATTATGTCTCTACTACATTTCCAGGAAAGGAGTATGTTTTGTTTTTATCTTTATAACCATAATTCCTGACACATTGTAGGCATTCAATAAAACCATAGTGATTTGAATGCATTTGTACTGTTAATTTACTCTTTTATTTATCAGTGTCTTGCTCTCCAAATTTCCTGCTTGAGATAAAAAATTCTTAGGCTTCTTCAAGTTCAGTATCTATCTGGCATATGCTTAGATCATGATCAAGAATCTTTGAGATGTCCTGGCCAGGTAGGTCACTTGATTAGATCATCTCCCCCATATGCCAAAGTTGTGAGTTTGATCCCCAGTCAGGGCACAAACAAGAATCAACCAATGAATGCATAAATAAGTGGAACAACAAATCAATTTTTCTCTCTCAAATCGACAAATTAAAAAAAAAAGAAAATTGAATTGTTAAAAAAATCTTTGAGATGAAAGAAATGTTAGAAATAATACAGTCCAAAACCACAACCAATATAAGAATCCATTTTACCAAATATGTTTAAATATGTATACTGATTAGCATGACCACCTAGACTGGTTTGCCCAGGAGAGTCCTAGTATAATTAATGACACCCCTTTTACTCTCAGAAGTGTCTGGGTTTTGATGATAAGTTTTATGGTCATCCTAATAATTAAAAAAATGCTTACTTCCTCTTAAGTACTGGACAGCTCAACAGCCTAATTATTGCATCTTTTGAATACTAAACCATGTGAGTATACTATCTATTTGTAAAACATTAAAAAAATTTCTCCTAGACTTCTGGCCAAGATGGAGGTGTAGGTGGACACACTGTGCACAACCAAAATTAAGGACAACAAAGATTTAGAAACAAGAAAAAAAATCAGAACTGATAGAAAATTGAACTGTATGGAAGTCCAACAACCATTCATCCAGATTGGTAAGAGGGGTGGAGTCGTGGCAGGGAAAAGTGGAGGTTGGCCAACGCGGACGCACAGGCAGTGGTTGGCAGACCCCAGGCATACAGGCAGTGGCTAGCGGACCCTGGGTATGGGGTGGCAACAACCAGACCCAGTGAGGCTGTGCAAGGAGGCTGGCTGACCAGGCGGTCCCAAATTGGTGCGCAGATAATCCAGGTGAAGGGAATGGAATCCGAAAGAAAGCGGAGCAAGTGCCCTTTGTTCCCTCTCAGACCCCGACCCCACATGCATTGTCACAACCCAGTGACTGAGCTGCCCCACCCTGGGGAACACCTAAGGCTCCACCCCTCACTATGTAACAGCCAAGACCAGACCAAAACAAAAACAAAAACAAAAACAAAAAAAACCCCAAAAAACCCAACAACCAAAAATGGCTCAACAGATCAAAGCCCCAGAACCAATCCATCTAAGTGACCAAGAGATAGACAACCTATCAGATGCACAGTTGAAAGTACTGGTGATCAGGATGCTCACAGAATTGGTTGATTTTGGTCACAAATTAGATGAATAAATGAAGGCTACAATAAGTGAAATGAAGGAAAACACACAGGGAACCAATAGTGATGGGAGAAAAACTGGGACTCAAATCAATGGAGTGGACCAGAAGGAAGAAAGAAACAACCAAACAGAAAAGAAGGAAGAAACAAGAATTCAAAAAAATGAGGAGAGGCTTAGGAACCTCCAGGACATCTTTAAATGTTCCAACATCTGAATTATAGGGGTACCAGAAGGGGAAGAGGAAGAGCAACAAGTGGAAAACTTATTTGAACAAATAATAAAGGAGAACCTCCCCAATCTGGCAAAGTAAATAGACTTCCAGGAAGTCCAGGAAGCTCAGAGAGTCCCAAAGAAGTTGGACCCAAGGAGGAACATGCCAAGGCACATCATAATTACATTAGCCAACATTAAAATGAAGGAGAGAATTCTGGAAGCAGCAAGAGATAAGGGGACAGTCACCTACAAAGGAGATCCCATCAGATTGTCAGCTGATTTCTCAAAAGAGACCTTCCAGGCAAGAAGGGGCTAGAAAGAAATATTTGAAGTCTTGAAAGTCAAGGACCTACATCCAAGATTGCTCTATCCAGTGAAGCTGTCATTTAGAATGGAAGGGAAGATAAAGTGCTTCTCAGATAAGGTCAAGTTCAAGGAGTTCATCATCACCAAGCCCTTGTTATAGGAAATGTTAAAGGGACTTATCTAAGAAAAAGAAGATAAAAATATGACAGTAAAAAGACAGCATCCTCACAGATATTAACAACCACACCTAAAACAAAAGCAAACTAAGCAAACAACTAGAACAGTAACAGAACCACAGAAATGGAGATTATATGGAGGGTTATCAGTGGGGAGCGGGAAGGGAGAGAATGCGGGGAAATTACAGGGATTAAGAAGCATAATTGGTAGATACAAAATAAGACAAGGGGATGTTAAGAATAGCATAGGAAATGGAGAAGCCAAAGAACTTATATGCATGACCCATGCACAGGAACTAAGATGGGGGAATGCTGGAGGGAAGCATGGTATTAGGCGGAGGGGGGCAATAAGGAAAAAAACATTGGGACAACAGTGACAGCATAATCAATAAAATATACTTTAAAAAAGAACTGAAAATAGCTTAATAGAAGCTGAAGTCCCCCTTCAAATACAGATTTAAAAATATATTTATAATATTTTTATTGACTTTATTGGAGTGGCATTGGCTAATAGGCTCATAAGAAGCATATAGGTTTCAAGTGTACACTGCTAATGATACATGACCTGTATACTGCATTGTGTGCACACCACTCAGGGCCAAACCATCTTTTGTCACCATATATTTGGCCCCCTTTACCTCCCCTCACTCTCTTCCCTCTGGTAACCACTATTCTCTTGTCTATGTCTCTGAGATTTGGTTTTATATCCCACATATAAATGAAATCATATGGTACTTAGCTTTTTCTGACTGACTTATTTCACATAACATAATACTCTCAAGGTCCAGATTTTAATATTCAAATATGCAATCACTTTATTCCTTTCAATCAAGGACAATTTTGCTGTTCAGTTATCTAAATCAGACTTTTCGGCTACGTCTCCAACATTTTATCTGAGCTGAAAACTTGTATACAGTGTTTCAGCCAAAATAAAATTTTGTCACCAAGTTGTAATGCTCTGACAAGTAAATTTTGGAGTCTTTTGGAATTTCAGGAGAACTACTCACTATATACAAACAATAATTATTTTGAAAAACATTTGGTAATATATCTCTTAGATAAATATCCACTTGCATTATATCTTCTTTTTTAAAATATTTTTTCCAACTTCAGTTTACATTCAATATCATTTTGTATTAGTTTTAGGTGTATAGTATGAGAATTGTTTGGAAAAAGTCCTGCCATTGTTGTTATAACAACAACAGTTTGCTCAACATCGATGTAACCTGACAATCAAAGAGAGTGGACTGGAATGCACATGCAAGTACAATGAAGACTTCACTGTATTAGTGAGTAAGCATGTGTACTGTGTGCCCATTACATTCAAAATGATTGAGTGAGTAGAGCAACAAATCTGCATCAAATTTTGCATTACACTGGAACTCTCCTGCGCAGAAACTATTCAGATGATTCAGAAGGCTGCAGCTATGGGCAATTGGTGATTGGCAGCTTCATCACAACAATGCACCTGCTTGTGCATTGTCTTGTGCAGAGTTTTTGTGGCAAAACATCAAATCATCCAGGTGATTCAGCCCCCCTACGGTCCAGATTTGGCACCCTAAAACTTATGGCTTTTCCCTGAACTAAAATCACCCTTTTAAAGGGAAGAGATTTCAGACCATTGATGACATTCAGTAAAACACAGTGGGGCAGCTGATGGTGACTGGGAGAGCTGTGTGAGGTACCAAGGTACCTACTTTGCAGCGGATGGAGGTGTCATTGTCCTATGTACAATGTTTCTTGTATCTTAAGTGTACACTCTATGATACATTCAAGTGTATATTTCTTTCATAGAAATGTCTCTATGTATCATAAAATCTCTCTATTGAGACATAAAATGTCTCAATAAGTGTTTCTATTTTTCATATTGTATGACTGGATGCCTTCCAGACAGACTTCGTATACCATGCTCATGGAAAGGAAGAATTAACATCATTAAAATGTCCATACTACTGCTCTGGATGGTGTGGCTCAGTGGATTTAGTGCCAGCCTGCAGACCAAAAGATCACCAGTTCAGTTCCCAGTCAGGGCACATGCCTGGGTTGCAAGCCAGTTCCCCGGTGGGGGTGCGTGTGAGAGGCAACCAGTTGATGTATCTATCTTTCACATGTCAATGTTTCTCAACCTCTTTTTCTCTTTTCCTGTCTCTCTAAAATAAATAAATAAATAAAACCTTTTTAAAAAAGTCCACCTGGCTGGTGTAGCTCAGTGGATTGAGCGCGGGCCTGCGAACCGAAGGATCGCGGTTCGATTCCCAGTCAGGGCACATGCCTGGGTTGCCAGGCCAGTTCCCAGCAGGGGACATACAAGAGGCAACCACACATTGATGTTTCTCTCCCTCTCTCCTTCCCTTCCCCTCTAAAGATAAATAAATAAAATCTAAAAGAAAAAAAAAAAAGTCCATACCACTCACAGAAATCTATAGATTCAATGTCATTTCTATCAAAATACCAAAAGTATATTTCACAAAACTAGAATAATCAAAAAATTTACACGAAACCAAAAAGACTCCAAATAGCCACAGAAATCTTGAAAATGAACAATGTTGGAGGTATTATGATACCTGATATCAAACTATCATACAAGGTTACAGTAATCAAAACAGCATGATTCTAGAATAAAACCAGAGATATCGAGTAATGGAATAGAATGGTGAGTGCAGAGATCAGCCCATGCCCATACAGGCAATTAATATTTGACAAAGGATGTGGGAACATACAATGGGTAAAGACAGTGTGTTTAATAAATAACGCTGGGGGACTTCCGGCCAGGATGGAGGCGTAGGCGGACGCACCGTGCCTCCTCTCACAACCAAAATTGAGGACAACAAATATTTAGAAACAGGAAAACAACCAGAACTTACAGAAAATTGAACTGTACGGAAGTCCAACAACCATTCATCCAGACCGGTAAGAGGGGCGGAGTCGCGGCAGGAGAACGTGGAGGTGCGGACCCAGGAACGCAAGCAGCAGCGGCTTGCAGTTCCCAGGTGCACAGGCGGCGGCTGGCAGTCCCCGGGCCCACAGGCAGCAGCTGGCGGACCCCGGGCACAGGGGGGCAACTGTGCAGAACCAGTGAGGCCATACAAGGTGGCTGGCTAACCAGGTGGTCCCACATTCGCGCACGCAGACGGTCCAGGCAGAGGGGAAGTGGCGGAAGGGACTGAATCCAGGAGAGAGCGAAGCAGGCGCCATTGTTCCCTCTCAGACCCCGCCCCCACATACAGCGTCACAACCCAGCGACTGAGCGGCCCCACACTGGGGAGTGCCAGAGGTTCCACTCCTCACTACGTAACAGCATGCACGAGTGCGTGCCCAGATAATCCAGGTGAAGGGGAAGCGGTGGAAAGGGCCGGAGTCCAGGAGAGAGCGGAGCAGGCGCCATTGTTTCCTCTTAGACCCCGCCCCCACATACAGCGTCACAATCAGGTGACTGGGCTGCCCTGCCCTGAGGAACACCTAAGGCTCCACCCCTTACTACATAATAACCTCGACCAGACCAAAACCAAAACAAAACAAAAAAACCCACGAAAAATGGCTCAAACCGGAAAACAAATAAAAGCCCCAGAGCCAATTCCTCTAAGCAGTGAAGAGATAGCCAACCTATCAGATGCACAGTTCAAAGCACTGGTCATCAAGATGCTCACAGAATTGGTTGATTTTGCTCACAAATTAGATGAAAAAAATGCAGGCTACAATACGTGAAATGAAGGAAGATGCATGGAGAACTGATAGAGATGGAAGGAAAACTGGGACTCAAATCAATGGAGCAGACCAGAAGGAAGAAACTAACAACCAAACAGAAAACGAGGAAGAGACAAGAATTCAAAAAAATGAGGAGTGGCTTAGGAACCTCCGGGACATGGTTAAACGTCCCAACATCCGAATTATAGGGGTCCCAGAAGGGGAAGAAGAAGAGCAACAAGTGGAAAACTTATTTGAACAAATAATAAAGGAGAACTTCCCCAATCTGGCAAAGGAAATAGACTACCAGGAAGTCCAGGAAGCTCAGAGAGTCCCAAAGAAGTTGGACCCAAGGAGGAACACACCAAGGCACATCATAATTACATTAGCCAAGATTCAAATGAAGCAGAGAATTCTAGAAACAGCAAGGGATAAGGGGACAGTCACCTACAAGGGAGTTCCCATCAGACTGTCAGCTGATTTCTCAAAAGAGACCTTCCAGGCAAGAAGGGGCTGGAAAGAAATATTTGAAATCTTGAAAAGCAGGGACCTACATCCAAAATTGCTCTATCCAGCAAAGCTGTCATTTAGAATGGATGGACAGATAAAGTGCTTCTCAGATAAGGTCAAGTTCAAGGAGTTCATCATCACCAAGCCCTTATTATATGAAATGTTAAAGGGACTTATCTAAGAAAAAGAAGATCAAAAATATGACAGTGAAAAGACAGCAAACTCACAGCTATTAAGAACCACACCTAAAACAAAAGCAAACTAAGCAAACAGCTAGAACAGGAACAGAACCACAGAAATGGAGATCATATGGAAGCTTAGCAACAGGGGTGTGGGAGGAGGAGAGAGGGGGGAAAGGTACAGAGAATGAGTAGCATAGATAGTGGGTAGAAAATAGATGGGGGAGGGTAAGAATAGTATGGGAAATGTAGAAGCTAAAGAACTTATGACACATGGATATGAACTAAAGGGGGGAATGTGGGTGGGAGAGGGTGTGTAGGGTGGAGTGGAATGATGGGGGAGAAATGGGACAACTGTAATAGCATAATCAATAAAATATATTTAAAAATAAATAAATAAATAAATAAATAAATAATGTTGGGAAGACTGAACAGATACATGCAAAAAATGAAACTAGACCACCTTGTTACATCATATATAGGCATAAACTCTAAATGGATTAAAGACTTAAACGTAAGACTCAAACCCATAAAACTCCTGGAAGAAAACATAGGCAGTAAAATCTCCAGCTATTTTTAGCAATATTTTTTCAATATATCTCCTCTGGCGAGGAAAACAAAAGAAAAACTAAACAAATGCAACTACATCATGTTAAAAAGGTTTTTCACAGCAAAGGAAACTACCAACAAAACAAAAAAGACAACCTACTAAATGGGAGAATATATTTATAATACATCTGACAGAATGTTAATATTCAAAAAATTTTTTTTTTTAAGATTTTTTTTTTTCCTTTTAGATTTTATTTATTTATCTTTAGAGGGGAAGGGAAAGAGAGAGGGAGAGAAACATCAATGTGCGGTTGCCTCTTGTATGTCCCCTGACGGGAACTGACCTGGCAACCCAGGCATGTGACCTGACTGGGAATCGAACCGCGATCCTTCGGTTCGCAGGCCCGCGCTCAATCCACTGAGCTACACCAGCCAGGGCCAAAATTTTTAAAAACTCATACAAGTCAACACCAGATACACAAAACAATCCAATTTAAAAATGGGCAGAGGATGTAAATAGACACTTCTCCAAAGAGATCATATGGATGGTACATAGATATATGAAAAGATGCTCAGTGTCACTAATCATCAGAGAAATACAAATTAAAACTATAATAAACTATAACCTTACATCTGTAAGAATGGCTATTGTAAATAAATCAACAAACGTTGTTGGCAAGGATGTGGAGAAAAGGGATTCCTTGTGAACTGTTAGACGGAATGCAGATTAGTGCAGCCATGGTGGAAAACAGTATGGAGTTTCCTGAAAAATTAAAAATGAAACTGCCTTATGACCTAGTAATTCTACTTCTGTGTATGTGTTCGAATGAACCGAAAACATGAATTCAAAAGAATATATGCACCCCTATGTTTATTGCAGCATTATTTACAATAGCCAAGATATAGAAGCTACCCAAGTGCCCATCAACAGATAAATGTATAAGAAAGTAGCGGTACATATATGCAATGGAATATTCCTCAGCCATAAAAAAGAATGAAATCTTACTATTTGCATTGGTATGGATAGACCTAAAGGGTATTTTACTAAGTGAAATAAGTCAGAGAAAGACAAATACCATATGATTTCACTTATATGTGGAATCTAAAGAGCAAAATAAACTAAGAATAAAATAGATACAGACTCATAGAGAGAGACGAGACTGCTCCTTGCCAGAGGGGAGAGGGGTGAAAAGGGTGAAGAGATTAAGAAGCACATATTAGAAGTGAAAAAACAGTCATGGAGACCCTGGCCAGGTGGTTTAGTTGGTTGAAACATTATCCTATATACCAAGAGGCTGTGGGCTCAATTCCTGGTCAGGGCACAGACCTAGGTTGTGGGTTTGATCCCTGATGGGGGCACGCATGGCAGGCAACTGATCAATATTTTTCTCTCTCTCTCAAATAAATACAAATAACCTTGGGTGAGGATTATAAAAATATAGTTACAGGAATGTAAAGTGCAATATGGGAATATAGTCAATAATACTATTATAAGTATGTACAGTGTCAGGTAGGTACTTGAAATATTGGGGGGACTTTTTGTAAAGTATATGATTGTCTAACTACTATACAAGAATTATTTTCAAGTGCACATGGAATATTTTTCAGGACAGATCACATGTTAGGCCACAAAAGAAGTCACAATAAATTTAAGAAGACTTAATTCATATCAAGTATTAATGAAAAAACTGCAAAACACACAAACACATGGAGACTATATAACACGTTACCAAACAATGAATGGCTTAACAATGAGAACAAGGGAGAAATCAAAACATACCTTGAGACAAATGGCAATGAAAACACAACCACCCAAAATCTATGGAACACAGTGAAACCGTCCTAAGAGGGAAATGCATAATAATTCAGGCCTACCTCAAGAAACAAGAAAAATTCAAGTGAACAATCTAACCTGACACTTAAAGGAACTAAAAGAAGAACAACATACAAAATCCAAAGTAGGTGGAAGGAAGGAAATAATAAAGATCAACGCAGAACTAAATGGGATAAGAGTCTAAAAAGAACAACACAAAAGATCAATTAAAACAAGAACTGTTTTTTTAAAAGATAAACAAGACTGATAAACCTTTAATCACACTCACCCAAATAAAAAGAGATGAGAGCCCACAAAAAATAAAATCAGAAAAAAGGAACTACTGACACCACAGAAACACAAAGGGATGAGAGAATATTACATACAGCTGTTTGCCAACAAATTGCACAATCAGGAACAAATGAATAAATTCCTAGAAACATATGATCAATCTTCCAAGACTGAATCAAGAAGAAACAAAAAAATCTTAACAGACCAATTATTTTAACCAACAAAATCAAAGCAATAATGAAAAAACTCCCAACAAACAAAAGTCCTGGACCAGAAGCTTCATGGGTCCTCAAAGAGTTCCAAAAAATTCAAGAGGAATGAAGACTCCTAAGCTCACTTTACGAGGCCAGCATTATCCTGATTTCAAAACCAGAGAGACACTATAAAGAAAGAAAAATATAGTCCAAATTCTGATAAAGAGATGTAGAAATCCTCAATAAAATACAAACTGACTTCAGCAGTACATTAAAAAGATCATACACCATGATCAAGTGGTATTCCAGAGATGCAAGATTGGTACATTATCTATAAACCAATCAATATGATACACCACATAGACAAAATTAAGATAAAAATTGTAAGATCTTATCAATAGATGTAGAAAACGCATTTGTCAAAATCCAGCATCTATTTATGATTTTTAAAAAAACCTCTCAACAAAGTGGGAATAGAGGGAACATACCTCAATATAATAAAGGCCACATATGATAAAACCATAGCTAATATCATACTCAATGGGGAAAAACTAAAATCATTTCCCTTAAGATCAGAAACACAAGACAGGGATGTCCACTTTCACCACTCTTAACTCAACATAGTACTGGAAGTCCTAGCCACAGCAGTCAGAAAGAAAAAGTAAATGGCATTCAAATAAAAAAGGAAGATGTCAAACTGGCACTATTTGCAGATAACATGATACAGTAGAGAATCCTAAAGATTCCACCAAAAACTACCAGAATTGACAAATTAATTTAGTAAAGTAGCAGGATACAAAGTAAACATTCAGAGATCAGTTGCATTTTTATGTGCCAATAATGAACTATCAGAAAGGAAAACTAAGAAAATCATCCCATTTATGCTTGCATCAAAAAATATTATACCTAGGTATAAATTTAACCAAGGAAGTAAAAGACCTGTAATTGGAATTATAATACACTGAAGAAAGAAATTGAAGATACGAATAAATGGAAGTATACTTGTATATTCTATTGCTTTGGGATGAAATGCTCTGAAGATATCAAATAATCTTATTTTGTGTCATTTAAGTTGTAGGTTTCCTTATTGATTTTTCATCTGGAGTATCTATGCATTGATGTCAGTGGGGTTTTAAATCCCCTAATGTAACTGCAATTTATGTCCCTCCCTTTATGTCCATCAATATTTGCTTTATTTATTTCAGTACATAAATGTTTATGAGGGTTATATCCTCTTGTTAGACTGATCCCTTTATCATTACGTAGTGCCCTTCCTTGCCTCTTTATAGCCTTTGTTTTAAAGTCTATTTTGTGTGATTTAAATATTGCTACCACAGCATGTATAGGTCTTGTTTTCTTATCTATTCAGCTACCCTATGTTCTTTGATTGGAGCATGTAATCCATTAACATTATGTAATCATTACCATTTTATTTTCATATTTTTAGTCTTTTTTTCTTCTTCTTAAAGAAGTCCCTTTAAATTTCTTGTAATACTAGTTTGATGGTGGTGAATTCATTTAGCTTTTTCTTGTTTGCAAAACTCTTTTGTCTCTCATTCAATTCTACGTAACAGCCTTGCTGGGTAAAGTAATATTGTTTGTAGGTTCTTCATTTTCATCACTTTGAATATTTTGTGCCAATTCCTTTTGGCCTGAAATTTTTCTATTAAGAAAACAAAAATCAGCTGAAAGTCTTATGGGAGCTCCCTTGTAGGTAGGTAACTATCTTCTTCCTGCTTTTAAGATTCTCTCTGTCTTTAACCTTTGCCATTTTTATTATGATGTGTTTTGGTGTGAGCCTCTTTGGGTTCACCTTGTTTGGGACTGTCTGCACCTCCTGGACTTGTGTGCGTTTTTACTTCACCAGGTTAGAAGTTAGAGAGGTTTTCAGCCAGTATTTCTTCAAATAGCTTCTCAATCTCTTGCTCTCTCTTCTCCTTCAGGTACCCCTCTCATGCAGATGTTGTTGTGCTTGGTGCAGTCCCAGAGGTCCTGTAAACTATCCTCATTTATTATTTTTTTTAAAATTTTTGCTGCTTTGATAGGGTGTTTTTTGTTACATTGTGTTCCAAATCACTGCTTTGATCCTCTGCTTCATCTAATCTGGTGTTGATTCCTTCTAGTATGTTCTTCATTTCAGATGTTGTATTCATTTCTGACTGGTTCTTTTTAATGGTTTCTATGTCCTTTTTTAGTTAATCATCACTTTGTTAAGTTCTAAGTTCTCTGAGCATTCTTATAACCATTGCTTTCAACTCTGTGGTTGATTCCTTGAGTATTCCTTGACTATTCATTTGGTTCTTTTCTGGAGATTCCGCCTGTCCTTTCATTTGGGGCATGTTTCTTTGTCTCTCCATTTTGGCTGCCTCTATGTATTCTTTCCCATGTATTAGGTGGGTCCTTTATGTCTCTCAGTCTTTGTAGGGTAGCCTTGTATAGTAAGTGTCCTGTGGGGCTTGGTGGTGGTATCCTTGATCACCTGAACTAGGTGATCCAGGAATGTCTTTTATGCAGGTTATATGAATCCTCCTCTTGTAGTTTAGTCTTGATTGCTGTTGGCCTGTCAGTGGGTAGGGTTGGCCCTCAGGCTGGTTGACTGAGGACAGACCCCAACCACAGTGTACAAGCTGTTGTATGGGGGCTGACCCCACTAAGTGGAATTCACCTCAGCAGGGTCTGTTGCCTGCCAAGATCTCAACTGGGTGTACCACTTGTGGAGCTAATTGGGTCATGCTCAGATGTAGTTTGAAGCCAACTACCAGGTGTGTTGGTTCTGGAGCCTCTTGGAAGAGACTCCAGTGCTGATCAATGTCGGATGCTACCTGTGACCAGCCCTGGGCTCCTGTTAGGAGCTACAAAGTGATTCATGGTAAGTGGTTGCCTGTGCTGGGTCTTTGTGTGCATGGGAGGGGCCAAGCTGCTTACTGATGCCAGCTTCCACCAGTACCTGACTAGCCTGGGGCAAGACAGCAAAAGGCCCAAGATAGCAGCTCAGTTGCCTCCACCTGCTGGTCACTTATTAGGCTCAGCCACTCAAAGGATCTCTGGTGGCACACAAGTTGTGTGAGGCAGGTTCTAAGTCACCTACTTGGGGCAAGTAGTGTTCACCAAGTTGATACAGGTTCACACTTGGCACCAGTCCTGGGTCCGAGGCCATTCAGCATAAGTCTCAGGTTACACCAAGACCAGCCACCATCTGCCTGGGGTCTGTGGAGCTTTGTGGTGGGGTGAGGTCTCAGGGAGTCCTCAGGGTAGGGACAGTAGAGTTCATCAGGCTAAAACAGATTAAGATTTGGATGTGTGGCATCAGTTGGGGTGCACAGGGAATAATGGCCTTTGCCCCAAAGCCATACAACTCAATCTCTCCCTGTGTATCTTCGATACCTCTTTGGTATGTCTGGACCTCTTTGAGAGCCTTCCAAGAAAGGCTGCATCACAGGCTGCGGCCAGCAGACTCCTCTCCAGGGTGTGAGCTTGTAGGGTGGGGCTACAGTGAGTCAGGAGTGCGGGACTAGTGCATGTCATCATGTGGATGCTGTGAGGGAACTGCGCTGGTTGAGCACTCAGGAAAAATGGCTCTTACCTTAAAGCCACTCCATTTATTCTCTGTCTGTGCTTGTCTGACAACTCCTGAGTCTGTCTGGAATTCCTTGAGAGCCTTTTAAGAAAGTTTGCAATGCAGGCTCAGGGTGGTTGCAGCTGGCTGATTCCTGCACTGGATGGGAGCTTGGCAGGGTGGGGCCACAGGAAGTCAAGAGGGTTGGGAAAGCGCATTCTTCCAGGTTGACATTGTATGGAGTAGAGTGATAGACCCAGGAAAAATGGCATCTGTGGGTGACATGGGAGAGGGACTCAACATAGGGATATTGGTGGCTGTCCCTTTAGCCCTCTTCCTGAAGCCACACAATCCATCTCTCCCTGTATGACTCCAGTTCACTCTGAGCTGCTGTCCCTCTACTGGAGCCAAGGGTGAGTGCCCACAAATGAGTCTGTGTGTTGACCCTTTAAGATGTCACCTGGGTTTCTATCAGTTTCCCATCTCATCATGGTAGACAGGATCCCCACTGATGTTCACTGCTGTACTTATGTGGGTTCCTCTTCCTGGCACTGGTGTTCTGGGATGGGGAACTTGGTGTGGGGTTGAGACCCCTTACTCCTCAGAGGGCACCTCTGCAGCTGAGGTATTCTCCGGATCTCAGCAGCCTCACGTGAGTACAGGGCCAGCTCTTTTCTGTGTCTCTGCCCTTCCCACCAGTCTCGGTGTGGCTTCCTCTGTATATTCATGCTAAGACTTCCATTCAGCTAGTCGTATATTGGTTATTCAGGTTGACTGTTTTATAATTTAGTTGTAATTTTGATTTAGTCCTAGGAGGAGGTAAGTGTAACTTCTCCTGCTCTACCACCATTTTGGATACCCTCCCCCCCAGTATTATGTTGGTATTTTAAAGTGTTTTTAATTATAGAAATTGATTAATTGGGAGTTTTAAAAGAATATAAGAGATGAATACATTCTCTAAGAACCATTGTGTGTGTGTGTATATATAAATATGTAGGTAAATGTAACTGTCATCCAGATCAGCGATTTTCAACCTTTTTCATCTCATGGCACACATGAATTACTTAAATTCTGTGGCACACCAAAAATATATATTTTTTGCTGATCTGACTAAAATAGGTATAATTTTGATTCATTCACACTGGACAGCTATTATTATTTTGGCTGTTGTCATTTTTAAATTTGAGACTCTTAGAGAAAGAGGTCAGTGCCCCTGAATAAATAGTCAGGTACTGCATATTTAAAAAAACTTTGTGGCACACCAGTTGAAAATCACTAATCTAGATATACATTCACACATACAAAATGCATTTAAAAGATATGTATATATACTTCCATATCAGAATGTTTTCCAGCTCAAACAAATTCTAACAAAAGAGAAGTGTTAGAATTGGGGATTATTTGGCAGAAGCTCTGAGAAACATAGTTAAACTAGACCTGGTGTTGTGACTCAATGGGTTGAGCACCCATGTGCAAACTGAAAGGTCATGGGTTCAATTCCCAGTTGGGGCATATGAGAGGTAACCGATCAATGTTTCTCTTGCACATCGATATTTCTCTCTCCTTTTTCCCTCCCTTCCCCTTTCTCTAAAAATTAAATAAACTAGATCATCTATGGACACTTATCCAGAGGTCATGGGGCCTCTGGTTGTAATCCTATAACATGTACCCTACTAAAATCTATTGGCATTGATCTAAGGTTAAGTGTAATAAGTAAGCAGATAGTGATCCTTTAAATATATATTCTGAGGTACATTGTAAGCCAGGGTTGTTCCAACTTTGTTGCTACTGATATTTGAGCCATATAATTCTTTGTTGTGGGTAGCTGTCCTGTGCATTGTAAAATGTGTAGTATCATCTCTGGCTCCTACCCACTAGAGCCCAGTGCAATTCCCTTACCCTCCACCATCCACCTAGTTGTGACAACCAAAAGTGAGGGAAAACATTGCTCCTCACAAAATTGAAAACCCTGTTGTAAGTATTGTAAATGAGGCAACATGGTATAGACCAGATTAGACTAGATTGGGATTCCAGCGGCTGGGTTCTAATCCAAGTGTTTCTGTCTCTAACTTTGGGATATTGGAGAAGTTACTTAATCCAGCAGTTCTCAAAGTGGGTTAGAGAGGGTAGTATTGCTAAATCAGCTATATGTAATATAATAAAGAGAGGAGGTCACTTAACTTTCTTGGGCCACATATTTTTCTATTTTATAATAAAAATATTAATTAGGAACTTTAATTTAGGCTCTAATGCCATAGCTTGTAACAAACCAACTCTTATACCATAAACTGGAAAAGGTGAAAAAAATACTTAAAAATAACTGAAGGAATGAGAGAGCTTTCAAGGTAGCCAAGACTTGATGGGACAAGATCCCTGAGAGAAAAGAATCTTAAGGAGGTAGGCTGACTTTGTAAAAGTTATTCCCTCAGGTCATTCACAAATTTTTGGTGCTTGGTGAAAGGTTGAGGATCTAGACAATGAGCGCTTACTAAGAGGCAGAGAAGCCACCAGTGTTTCTGGCAATTTCCAGGACTGGCGATATAAAAATTGGAGTTTGGGGCTACCAAGGCAGTCATAATTGAGATGCCAGGATCCTGAAGAGAAGGGAACACAGTGTGGAGTAAGCCTAACACTCAGGCGTTTTCTCTTTTGAGCTATTTGCCAAATTTGTAAGGTAGAAGGATAAGAGCACAAGACACAAGGCACAATACTTCTAAAAGGCAAAGTAGTGTTTTTGACAGTTGTATGGTACCAAACAGAACCCACCAAGGAGTAGGGACCCTGAAAATACCCTAGGGTTTCAGATGAAATTCCAGGAGAGCTAGAGCATGGGAGTGGAGCCAAATTAGAAATAGATGGAGCCTTACAAAACTGCAACCCAAGCTACAGGAAGACATCACCAACAGAAACACTATAATGTAATATCAACAATGTTTAGCATTTAATGAAAAATTATCCAGCAAACCAAGGAACAAGCCCCCCCAAAACAGACCCACAGATGACTGAGATTTATAGTTTTTGGACATGTAATTTATTATTATTGTAATCAACATGTTCCAAAAAATACATGACAAGGTAGAGAATTACACTATAGAATTGGGATTCAATAAGAGAGAATTAAATAACTTAGAAAATTAAAAATGTGAATCAATTTAGTAAATTAAATATGATTACTAAAGTAAAAACTCAATAGATGTATTGAAATGCAGATATAGTGCAAAATAGAAAAGAAAAGATTACTGAACTTACTGGCAGGTAAGTTAAAAATACACAAGCTGGCCCTGGCCAGGTGGCTCAGTTGGTTGGAGCATTGTTACATACACCAAAAGGTTGTGGGTTCAGCTCTGGTCAGGGCACATATCAAGGTTTTGGGATCCATCCCCAGTCAGGGTGCATACGGGAGGCAACAATGGATGTTTCTCTCTCACACTAATGTTTCTCTCTCTCAGAGATAGAGATAGAGATAGGGATAGAGAGAAGCTGAAGCATCAGGGAGAAAAAGAATGAAAAAATGCAGAAAAAGAATATAACAGACCTAGGGAAGACAATAAAAAGGCCTAAAGTATATGTAATTGGCATCTCAACTGGAAAGAGAGAAATGCAGTATTTATAGAGATAATAGCCGAGAATTTTCTAAAACCAATTGGAGCATCAACTGTAGATTTAAGACACTAAAATTAACTCCATTAGAATGAATACAAGGAAAACCAGAACCAAGTACAGAGTTAAAGTCAAAGAAAAATTCTAAAAAACAGCCAGAGGAAATGAAAATGAAAATCAAAGCAGCAAGAGTAAAACTAACAGCTGACTTCACAACAAAAATAAAAAAATCCAGCCTTGGCCAAGTGGCTCAGTTGGTTGGACTATTGTACAGTACACCAAAAGGCTGCAGGTTTAGTTCCCGATCTGGGCATGTACCCAGGTTACAGGTTCAATCCTCTAGTTGGGCTCCACCTGGGCATGTACTGGAGGCAACTGATCAATGTTTCTCACATTGATGTTTTTTTCTCTCTCTCCACCTCACCTCTAAAAACCAGTAAGTATATTCTTGGGTGAGGATTAAAAAAAGAAAAGAGAATCCAAAAGGTAATGAAAGATAATTTTTAAGAATATAACTCTCAATGTAGAGATCTACACTCATCAAAAGGCAAAATAAAAATATTTTCAAATAAACAAAAGCCAAGAGAATTCACACACTACATAAAATACTAAGAAATGTTATTTAGGCAGAAGAAACATTACAAAACAATTCATAATTACTCAGATGGAAATGCTCAGGAAATGCTCAGAAATAAAAAGAAAAACATTGGAAAGCTTAAGTTCAACTGCACAAAATAATAGTATTTTGTCAATATGAGACATTATGATGTATGTAGAATTAAGGTTACAACAATTATACAGAAGGTTAAAAGGCTTCTTTGGAATTAAAATGTTTTATGAACTTATATGAGAAGTAGCAAAAGTTATAGTTTATATTTGACTTTAATGTCAATGATACATTTGTAATTTTTGAGCAAACACTAAAAAGATATACAACTACTAAACTAATAGAGAAGGATATGAAAATAAAAAATACTCCATCATCCAAAAGAAGCAGGAAAAAAAGAGAAATAAAATAAATATAAGACAAATACAATAAATAGTAAGCTAGAAGATATAAATCCAATTATATGAGAACTTTATATTAAATATAGATGCCAACTACAAGATAAGGACTGTCAGAATGAATTCAAAACCAATAAAAATATATACTGATTACAAAAAAAGAGAATTTAAATTTAAGAATATAGGAAAATTGAAAGTAAAAAGTTGAAAAAAGGTATCATGTAAACACTAACCAAAAGAAAGCTGGTATAGTTACACTAATAAAGATACAACAGATATTTAGGCAAGAAGCATTATTAGAGGTAAAGGAGACTATCTTAAAATCATAAAAGGTTCAATTCATCAGGAAGATATAAGGATTCTAAACTTATATACATGTACTAATATAGCTTCAACATTCATAAAGCAAAATTTTATGGAACAAAAAGGAGAAACACATAAATCCCAATCATAGCAGGGCACATTAATAAACCTATCAATAATTGATAAGACAAGCAGACGAGAACTAAACAAGAGTATATATGATTTAGACAACAAACAACCTAACTGCACATACAAAGACCGTACTGTTTAAAAAAGGATGTATGTTCTTTTGAAATGCACAAATAACATGTGCTAACTTGACCATATGGTGTGCAACAAGAAACAATTTCAACAAATTTTGAAGGACTAAAATTATTTAGCATATCCAAATACAATGAAATTAAACCAAAAATCAGAAACAAAAACATAATTAAGAAAGTCTCCAGATACGTGGAAATTAAGCAAAACTTTCTAACTTACGGATTAAAAATGAAATCATAGGAGGAATTAGAAAATATTTTGAATTGAGCACTGGTTGGTGTAGCTCAGTGGATTGAACGTGGGCCTGCAAACCAAAGGGTTGTGGGCCAGGTCCCCAGTTGGGGGCATGTGAGGGGTGACCACACATTGATGTTTCTCACCTTCTCTTTCCCCTTCCCTTCCCCTCTCTCTAAAACATAAATAAATAAAATCTTAAAAAAATATTTTGAGCTGAAATAAGATATCAAAATTTGTAAATTAAACATCTAGAAAACAAGAAATAAAATAGCATACACCAGAAATTAAAAAAAAATACCCTCAAACACACAGTAGAGAAAATCAATAAAGAAAGAGTTGGTTCTTTATAAGACTAATAAACCTTGTGATGGCCACTAAAAATGTGCCTCTTGGATGTGCCACATGGACCTTAACCGACTGATGGCCCTAGCTATGCTCTGAATCCCCAATGCATTCATGCAAAGCTGTGCTTTCCATGAGCACACCAGAAATACTATGGAGACCTATTCCTCAATATGGGGGCTTTTTGGGTAACTTTGCTTAATGGGTAACTTGAACTTGAGGATTCTTCACTGACCTTGTCAATACTTGACTATAATGCAATATAAGCCTCTTTCTACCCAACCTTCCTTCTTTCCAACACAGGGGCCAGACCTGTACCATAATTTAACAGATCTCCCTGTTTCCTCTGGTATTTCTTTCAATAAATCTCTTGAATGTCTAACCTGATCTTGGTATCTGCTTCTTAAAAATCAAACATAAAATAAACCTGTAGGGAAGAGTGACCAATGAAAAGAGGAAGAGCACAAATTTAATTCCAAGATCAGGAATTTATTTTTTCTAAGTATATTTTATTGATTATGCTATTACAGTTGTCCCAGTTTTTTCTTCCATTTATCCCCCTCCTCCATGCACTGCCCCCATATTCAGCATCACCCTCTCCACTTAGTTTATGTCCAAGGGTTGGTTGTACAGATAAATTCTTTGGCTTCTCCATTTTCTATACTATTCTTAAGCTCTCTGTCTATTTTGTTTCTACCATTTATGATTCTAATTCCCTGTACCTTTTGCCCCATTATTCCCCTCTCCCTCCCCAATGATAACCCCCCATGTGATCTCCATTTCCCTGGTTCTTTTCCTATTCTAGTTGTTTGCTTTTGTTTTTTAGGTCCAGTTGTTGATAGTTGTGAGTTTGTTGTCATTTTACTGTTCATAGTTTTTGATCTTCAATTTCTTAGATAAGTCCCTTTAACATTTCATATAATAAGGGCTTGGTGATGATGAACTCCTTTCACTTGACCTTATCTGCCCTTCCATTCTAAATGATAACCTTGCTGGATACAGTATACTTGGATGTAGGTCCTTACCTTTCATGACTTGGAATACTTCTTTCCAGTTCCTTCTTGCCTGGAAGGTCTCTTTTGAGAAATCAGCTGACAGTCTGATGGGAATGCCTTTGTAGGTAACTCTCTCCTTACCTCTTGCTGCTGCTAGGATTCTCTCCTTCATTTTAATGTTGGGTAATGTAATTATAATGTGCCTTGGTGTGTTCCTCCTTGAGTCCAACTTCTTTGGGACTCTCTGAGCTTCCGGGACTTCCTGGGAGTCTATTTCCTTTGCCAGATTGGGGAAGTTCTCCTTTATTACTTGTTCAGATAAGTTTTCCAGTTGTTGCTCTTCCTCTTCCCCTTCTGGTACCCCTATAATTCAGATGTTGGAACATTTAAAGATGTCCTGGAGGTTCCTAAGCTTCTCCTCATTTTTTTGAATTCTTGCTTCTTCATTCTGTTCTAGTTGAATGTTTATTTCTTCCTTCTGGTCCACACTGTTGATTTGAGTCCTGGTTTCCTTCCTGTCACTGTTGGTTCTCTGAACATTTTTGCTTTATTTCACTTTGGGTATCTTCATTTGCTCTTTCATTTTTCGACCAAGCTCAATCAGTTCTGTGAGCATTTTGATTACCAGGGCTTTGAACTCTGCATCAGATAGGTCTGGCAAAGTTAAACAACTAGAACAGGAAGAAAATCAGAGAAATGGACATCATGTGGAAGATTTTTAGTGGGGAGGGGGAGGGGAGCAATAGGGGAGAAAAGGTACTGGGAAGAAGAAGAAGCATAATTGGTAGGCATAAAATAGATGGGGAGAGGTAAAAAATAGTATAGGAAACAGAGAACTCAAACAACGTATATGTACAACCCATGGACATGAACTAAGGAGTGGGGAATACTGGAGGGTTGGGGGGTGCAGGGCATAGAGAGGATAAAGGGGGAAAATTGGGAAAACTGTAATAGCATAATCAATAAAATATACTAAAAAAGTCACTATAGATCTCATAGTAATTAGGAAGATGAGATAATATTATAATTATTTTATGCTAATAAATTCAAATATTTAGATAAATAAAAAAAATCCTAAAAATCTACAACTTATCTAACTGGCATTGGGCCCTGACTGGTGTGGCTCAGTGGGTTGGGCATCATCCCACAACCTGAAAGGTCACCAGTTCGCTTCCCAGTTAGGGCCCATGCCTGGGTTGAGGGGCAGGTCCCTGGTTGGAGGTGTGCAAGATGCAACCAGTTGATGTTTCTCTCGCACATCAATGTTTTTCTCCTCTTTTTCTAAAAATAAATAAGTAAATAAAATCTTCTAAAAAACCGGCATTGGAAGAAATAGAAAAAAACTGAACATTCCTATTCAATTAAAGAAGCTGAATCCATAATGAAAAACCATCCAACAAAGAATTCTCTAGGCCCACATATTCTGATGGGTGAGCTTTTTCAAATATTTACATAAAAATAATACCAATCTTATAAAACTTCCAGAACAGAAGAAACCACTTTCTAATTCACTTTATAAGGTCATCATATGTTCCTACACAAACTTCCAAAAATGTTACAAGAAAGGAAAATTATAAGACAAACTCTCTCATAAATTATATACAAAAATTCAAACCAAAATATACTCTAATCAAACCCAATGATAAATTAAAAGAATACCATGGTTATATTGGGCTTTTACTAAGAATGTAAACAAAGGTGGTTTACAACTGTAAAATCAAGTTGTAATTCACACATTAAAAGAAAGAAGAAAATCATATAGTAATCTTGATGCAAAAAACCTATTTGATGAAATTCAACACTTTCATGATTAAAAAAAATCTTAACAATAACAACAACAAAACCCTTAGAAAACTGTGAATGGAAGGATTCTTTACCTGGTAAATAATGTTTACAAATAAGCTATGGTAAGTATCCTTTTTGATGAAATATTGAAGGTTTTTCACTTGAGATTGGGAATAAGACAAAGATGTTCACAATAGCCATTTCATCTGTGCCCGTATATTCAGTGTGCCTTACTGTGCTACTTAATGTAGCAAAAAAACATAAAAAAGAAAAAAAAAGAAAGAAAGAAAAAAGAAAAAATAGTAAATGACTGGGAAAGAAGAAATGAGATTGCACTTTTTCACAAATGATATTACTATTGATGTTACACAGAAAATCCAAAAGAATTGATAGACACATTATCACAATTAATTAGTGAAGACAAGGTCATTATGAAAAAATTCTACAATATATGCCAATAAAAAACAAATAGAAACTGGAATCTAAAGTGCCATTTAAAAATATGCACATACACATGCATATACATACAAGACACTGAAAAAAAACATTTTGAGAAAAATTTAAAACTACCTCAATTAATAAGGGGGAATATACATTAGAAGAAAATTTTGTAAAGGTGTCAATTCTCTCCAAAGGATAGATTTGCATTTTAAATATAACCTTAATAAAAATTCTAGTAAGAATTAAAAAAGTTTTGCCCAGGGGGTGAAGGATACAACAAGCTCATTCTAGAATTTATGTAGAAATGCAAAGGATCAAGAAGACCCAGGACAATCTTGAAGAATAAAGCTGGAAGACCATACCATGTAAAAAGACTGATTATATACTAAGTAATTAAGAGAATGTAAACTGGTGGAAGGACAAAGGGAAAACTGGACTAGAATAGTTTAGAAAAATAAATGGATATAAGGTCATTTGAAATGTGACAAAGATGTCCATATAGTCTAATTCTATATGGACTGTGGATCTAGATGAACAGTAAAAAATAAAATTTTTAGAAAAAATTAGGAAAATATTTTCATGAACTTCAAATATGCAAAGATTTTCTTTAAAAGAACATAAACAATATTCATGAGAGGAAAATATTATAAATTAAACTATATAAATATTAAGAGCTTTTGCACTGGCTGGTGTGGCTCAGTGGATTGAGTGTCAGCCTGTGAACCAAAGGGTCACTGGTTCAATTCCTGGTCAGGTCACATGCCTGAGTTGTGGGCCAGGTTCCCAGTAGGGGGTGTGTGAGAGGCAACCGCACATTGAAGCTTCTCTCCCTCTCTTCCTTCCCCTCTCTAAAAATAAATAAATAAAATCTTTAAAAAATATTAAGAGCTTTTATTTATCAAAGGACATCTGAGGATATTGAAAAGGCAAGCCATAGTGTGGGAAGATACAGGGTCCAGTGGAAGGAAGGACTGCTTGAGTGTGATTGCTAGGGTAATAATATGGGTGTAATAAATTATAGTTTTCTTTCTTTAATTTTCTGAAAACATTTTTTACTGTTGTTCAATTATAGTTGTGCCCATTTCTTCATTACTCCCTCCCGCCCAACCCACCCCCACCTCCCACATTCAATCCTCCCCCCACTGCCATTGTCCTTGTCCCTGGGCCCTTTAAACACATTCCTTGAAGATAAGGACTTCCAGCCAAGATGGAGGCATAGGTAGACACACTGTGCCTCCTTGCACAACCAAAAGGACAACAACAATTTAAAAACAAAAAACAAAAAACAATCAGAACTGACAGAAAAATCGAACTGAATGGAAGTCCCACAGCCAAGGAGTTAAAGAAGAAATATTCATCCAGACCAACAGAAGGGGCGGAGACTGGTTGCTGGGAGGAGAGGGCTCATGGCAAGGTGGCGGCTGGCGGACCTGGCAAGGTGGTGGATTGCAGACTGGGAAGCCCCACATTTGTGCGCAGATAAACCAGGCAAAACTGGGGAGTGGGACTGACTGCGCAACCCAGGGCCCCAGCTTGGGGAAATAAAGCCTCAAATCAGTGATTGAAAACACCTGTGGGGGTGAGGTGACAGGAACTCCCAGCCTCACAGGAGAGTTCATTGGAGACCTGCAGGATCCTAGAACATACACAAACCTACCCACATGGCAATCAGCACCAGAAGGGCCCAATATGCTTGTGGGTAGTGGGGGAAGTGACTGAAATCCGGCAGAGAGCAGAGCAAGCACCATTGTTCCCTCTTAGAACCCTCTCCCATATACATCGACACAACGCAGCTACGTGGGTTGCCCGCTCCAGTGAACACCTAAGGCTCAACCCCTTACTGTGTAACAGACAAGTCAAGTAAAAAATGGCCCAAATGAAAGAACAGATCAAAGCTCCAGAAAAATACAACTAAATGATGAAGAGATAGCCAACCTATCAAACGCACATTTCAAAACACTGGTAATCAGGAGTAGTTGAATTTGGTCGCAAATTCAACACAGAATTAGTTGAATTTGGTCGCAAATTAGATGAAAAAAATGACAGCTATGCTAAGTGAAATAAAGGAAAATGTACAGGGAACCAACAGTGAAGGGAAGGAAACTGGGACTCTAATCAACGGTGTGGACCAGAAGAAGAAAGAAACATCCAACCAGAAAAGAATGAAGAAACAGGAATTCAAAAAAAAAATGAGGAGAGGCTTAAGAACCTGCAGGACATTTTTAAATGTTCCAACATTTGAATTCTAGGAGTACCAGAAGGAGGAGAGGAAGAGCAACAAGTGGAAAAGTTATTTGAACAAATAATAAAGGAGAACTTCTCCAGTCTGGCAAAGGAAATAGACTCCAGGAAGTCCTGGAAGCTCAGAGAGTCCCAAAGAAGTTGGACTCAAGGAGGAACACACCAAGGCACATCATAATTACATTACTCAACATTAAAATGAAGGAGAGAATCCTAGAAGCAGCAAGAGAAAAGGAGATAGTTACCTACAAAGGCGTTCCCATCAGACTGTCAGCTGATTTCTCAAAAGAGACCTTACAGGCAAGAAGGGGCTGGATAGAAGTATTCCAAGTCATGAAAGGTAAGGACCTACATCCAAGATTGATCTATCCAGCAAAGCTTTCATTTAGAATAGAAGGGAAGATAAAGTGCTTCTCAGATAAGGTCAAGTTCAAGGAGTTCATCATCATCAGGCCCCTATTATATGAAATGTTAAAGGGACTTATCTAATAGAAAAAGAAGATAAAAAACATGTATAGTAAAATGACAGCAAAGTCACAACCACACCTCAAACAAAATCAAAAGTAAATTAAGGATACAACTACAACAGGAACAGAAACACAGAAATGGAGATCACAAGGAGGGTTATCAACAGGGGAGTGGAAGGGAGAGAGATGGGGAAAAGGTACAGAGAATAAGTATCATAGACGGTAGGTGGAAAACAGAAAGGGGGAGGGTAAGAATAGTATAGGAAATGTAGAAGCCGAAGAACGTATATGTATGACACATGGACAAGAACTAAAGGGGGGGAATGTGGATGGGAGGGGATGTGCAGGGTGCAGGGGAGTGAAGGGGGGAAATGGGGCAACTGTAATAGCATAATCAATAAATACATTAAAAATGCAAAAAAATAAATTAAAAAACAAAACCAAACCAAAACATGTTCCTTGACAACCATTCCCCTTCTTCCCCCGTTTATCTCCTTCTTCCTCCCTCTGGTTACTGTCAATTTGTTCTTTATTTCCATGTCTTTGTTTCTATTTTCCTCTCTTGTTTGTTTTGTTGATTAGTTTCCACTTATAGGTGAGATCATATGGTATTTACTTGTCTTTCACAACCTGGCTTATTTCACTTAGCATAATCCTCTCCAGTGCCATGCATGCTGTGGCAAAGGGTAGGAGTTTCTTCTTTCTTTCTGCTGTGTACTATTCTATCGCATAAATGTACCACAATTTTTTTGATCCACTCATTTACTGATCGGCACTGAAGCTGTTTCCAGCACTTGGCTATTGTAAATTATGCTGCTATGAACATTGGGGTGCACAGGTTCTTTTGGATTGGTGTTTCAGTATCCTTATGGTATAATCCCAGCAGTGGAATTGCTGGGTCAAAAGGCAGTTACATTTTTAGTTTTCTGAGGAAATTTCATACTGTTTTCCACAGTGGCTGCACCAGTCTGCATTCCCACCAACAGGGCACTAGGGTTCTCTTTCCCCCACAACCTTGCCAGCACTTGTTTGTTGAACTGTTTATGATGGCTGTTCTCACCGGTGTGAATGGTATCTCATTATGGTTTTAATTTGCATCTCTTTCATGGCTAGAGATGCTAAGCATCATTTCCTATACAGAGGACCCTCTCTGGGCCCTCTGTATATCCTCTTTGACTATCTGAAGTATCTGTTCAGGTCCTTTGCCCATTTTTTAATTGGGTTGTTTGTCTTCCTGGTGTGGAGTCATGTGATTTCTTTATATATTTTGGAGATCAAAGCCCTGTCAGAGGTATCACTGGCAAATATATTTTCCCATAGGGTTGGTTCCCTTTTCCTTTCACTGATGTTTTCTTTAGCCATGCAGAAGCTTTTTTTTTTTTTTTTTTTTTTTTAATGAAGTCCCATTTGTTTATTCTTTCCTTTATGTCCCTTGCTCTAGGGGACATATCACTGAAAGTATTGCTACATAGAATATCTGAGATTTTCCTGCCTATGTTCTCCTCTAGGACTTTTATGGTATCATGACTTATATTTAAGTCTTTTATTCATCTTGAGTTTATTTTTGTATATGGTATAATTTGGTGGTTGAGTTTCATGTTTTTGCATGTAGCTGTCTAGACCTCCCAATACCATTTGTTGAAGATGCTATTTTTCCTCTATTTTATGCTCCTATACTCTTTGTCAAATATTAATTGACCATGGAGACTTGGGTTTATTTCTTAACTCTCTATGCTGTTCCACTGATCTATGTATCTGTTCTTATGCCAGTACCAGACTATTTTGATTATAGTGGTCTTATAATATAGTTTGATTTCAGGTATTGTGATCCCTCCTACTTTGTTCTTCTTTCTGAAAATTGTTGTAGCTATTTGGGGACTTTTTTGGTTCCATATAAATGTTTGAAATGCTTTTTCTATATCTGTGAAATATATCATTGGTATTTTAACAGGGATTGTGTTGAATGTATAAATTGCTTTGGGTAGTATGGACATTTTGATTTTGTTAATTCTTCTAACCAATGAACATGGTATATGCTTCCATTTATTTGTGTCTTCCTTAATTTCTTTCTTCAGTGTTGTGTAGTTTTCTGAGTACAGGTCTTTTACTTCCTTGGTTAGGTTTATTCCTAGGTACTTCATTTTTCTTATTGCTATATTAAATGGGACTTTATCCTGATTTCTGTTTGTGATCTTTTGTTTCTGGTGTATAAAAATGCCTTCAATTTCTGGATATTGACTTTTTATCTTGCTGTTTATTCAAATTCACTAATTAGGTCAAGTAATTTTTTGGTGGAATTTATAGAGTTTCCCATGTACACTACCATGTCATCTGCAAACAATGACAGTTTTATTTCCTTCTTTCCAATTTGGATGCCTTTTATTTTTTTTCTTGTCTCATTGCTGTGGCTACAACTTCCAATACTATGTTGAATAGAAGTGGTGAAAGCAGACACCCTTGACTTGTTCCTGATCTTAGTGGGAAAGCTTTTAGGTTTTGCCTGTTGAGTATGATAGTGGCTGTAGGTTTCTTGTCTATAACCTGTATTATGTTGATGTATGATCCCTCTACTCCCATTTTGCTGAGTGTTTTTATCATAAATGTGTGCTGTACCTTATCAAATACGTGTTCCCAATCTATTGATACAATCATGTGATATAATCATTGCCTTTCCTTTTGTTTATGTGAGGTATTATGTTTATTGATTTACGAATATTGTACCATCTTTGCATCCCTGGGATGAATCCCACTTGATCATGGTGTATGATTTTTTTAATTTATTGCTGTATAAGTATTGCTAAGGCAAAATCTTATCTATGTTCATCAGCGATATTGGCCTGTAGTTTTTTTCTTTGTTGAGCTGTTGTCTGGGCTTGGGATTAGGATGATGCTGGTTTCATAAAAAGAGTTTGGGAGTCTTCCATTTCTTAGATATTTTAGAATAGATTGAGAAGGATAGGGGTTAACTCTTCCTTAAATGTTCTGTAAAATTCTTCTGTGAAACTGCCTGGTTCAGTGCTTTTGCTGGGAATTTTATGATTACTGTTTCAATTTTACTAGCTGTTATTGGTCTATTCATGCTTTCTGCCTCTTGATTAAGATTTGGAAGATTATATGCTTCTAGAAATTTGTCCATTTCACCCAGATTTTCAAATTTCTTGGCATATAGTTGTTCATAGTAATTTCTTACAATCCTTTGTATTTCTGTGGTAATAGTTGTAATTTTTCCTCTTTCATTTGTGATTTTATTTATTTGGGTCCTCTCTCTTTTTTCTTGATGAGTCTGCTTAAAGGCTTGTTAATTTTGTTTATCTTTTCAAAGAACCACCTCCTGGATTTATCAATCCTTTCAATTGTTCTTTTACTTTCTATGTTGTTTAATTCTGCTTTGATTTTGGTTAGGTCCTTCCTTCTACTTGCCCTGGGCTTTATTTGTTGTTGTTGTTCTAGTTCTTGTAGATGTAGGGTTAGGTTGTTTACTTGAAATGTTTCTACCTTTTGTACATAGGCATGTATTGTTCCCTCTCAGGGCTGTCTTTGCTGTGTCCCATAGGTTGTAGACTGTTGTGTGGTCATTTTTATTTGTTTCCAGAAACTTTTCAATTTCTTCCTTGATCTCATTCTTAACCCATTCATTGTTAATAGTATGCTATTCAGTCTCCGTGAGTTTGAATGGTTTTGAGTTTTTTTCCTTGAGGTTGGTTTCAAGCCTCTGTAGTCCAAGAACATGCTTGATATGATTCCAATTTTCTTGAATTTGTTGAGGCTTGTTGTGTGTCCTATCATGTGGTCTACCTTTGAAAATGTTCCACGTGCATTTGAGAAGAATGTAGACTTTGCTTCTTTGGGATGAAAGGTTCTATAATATATATTAGTTAAGTCCATTTGATCTAATGTGTTGTTCAGTTCCACAATATCCTTGTTGATATTTTGTTTGGAAGACCTATCCATTGTTGACAGTGGGGTGTTAAAATCCCCTACTATAATTGTGTTGTGATCTATATCTTTCTTGAAGCCCTCCAAGATTTTCCTTATATATTTGGGTGCTCCTATGTTGGGTGCATATATGTTTATAATATTTATGTCTTCTTGATGGATTCTTCCCTTGAATATTATGAAGTGTCTTCTGTGTCTCTTTTTATGGCCTTTGTTTTGAAGTCTATTTTGTCTGGTATAAGTATTGCTTCTCCAGCTTTTTTTTTTCTTGTCCATTTGCTTGGAATATTTTTTTCTAGCCCTTCAATTTCATTCTGTGTAGGGCCTTTGTTCTGAGGTGAGTCTCTAGTAGGCAGCGTACGTGTGGGTCATGTTTTCTTATACGTTCAGCTACCGTATGTCTTTTGATTGGAACATTTAATCCATTTACATTTAAGGTTATTATTGACAGGCTGTACCCATTCAATAATAACCTTACTGAAGTTGTACTTTTGTAGTTTTCAATGCCACTTCCCCCCTTGTATCTGTGTTCCTGTTTCTGTCATTCTTTTTGTTCATTACTTAAAGCAGTCCCTTTAGCATGTCTTGCAGTGCTGGTTTGGTGAAGGTGTATGCTTTTAGCCTTCTTTTGTCTGGGGAACTCCTTATTTCATCTTCCATTTTAATTAAGAGACTTGCTAGGTAGAGTAGTCTTGGTTGCAGGCCTTTGCTTTTCATTACTTGGAATATTTCTTGCCAATACCTTCTGGCTTGCAGTGTTTCCATTGAAAAGTCAGCTGCTATTCTTATCAGAGCTCTCTTCTTATCAGTTTTGCTTTGGGTTTCTCCCTTGCTACCTTTAAGGTTCTCTCTTTGTCTTTGAATTTTGCCATTTTAATTATGATATGTTTTGGAGTGGACCTTTTTGGATTCATCTTGATTGGGACCATGTGTGCTTCCTGGACTTCTATGACTTTTTCTCTCATAAAATTAGGAAAGTTTTCCATCATTACTTTTTCAAACAAGTTTTTTATCCCTTGCTCTTCTTTATCTCCTTCTGGTATCCCTATTATACAGATATTATTACGTTTCATGTTGTCCTGCAGTTCCCTTAACACCTCTTTGTTCTTTTTGAGTCTTTTTTCCTTTTCTTGCTCTGTCTGGGAATTTTTTTCTACTTGTCCTCTGGTTTGCTGAATTGATCCTCTGCTTCATTTAGCCTGCTTCTGATTCCTTCTACTATGTTCTTCAGTTGAGAAATTGTATTCTTCATTTCCTCTTGACTCTTGATGATAGTTTCTATGTCCTTTTTAATGCTGATGTAGTTCATAGTAAGTTCCTTGTAACTTCCCTGTAGTCTTTGGTAATTCTCATTGAGTTCATTGAGCTTCCATATAACTATCGTTTTGAACTCAATATCTGACAGTTGACTTGCCTCTATTTCATTTAGCACTATTTCTGAGGATTCCTCCTTTCCTTTCAATTGGGGGTTGTTTCATCTTCTCACTTTTTAGAGACTCTTCTCATTTGCTTCTCCTTCTTAAATTGATGTTTTGACTCCCTGTCTTTGTGGTGTGAACTTCTATTGTGGGAGACCTGTGAGATTTAGTGGTAGTCTCCTTGATCTCCTGAACTTGATGCTCTTGGAATGCCTTTAATGCCATTTATGTTGGTTCTCTGGATGGGTTTTGATTGTTGTAGGGTCGTTCTTTGGTGGGTCCTTCCCTCCAGCTGGTTTACCGAGGGTCACTCTGCCCACAGCATCTTGTATGCTGTTGTACAGGTGCTTCTAGAACAAAACCACAAATCCAGGAAACACACCTATTCCTGCAAAAATAACTCTCCCCTGCAATCCCAGAAAATGAGCCAGTATTAATGAGGTCTCAAAGAGATTAAGACTATTATAAGAAAGGAGAGTGAATATGAGATGACCTACTAAAAAAAATGATTTTGAGAGGGTAAATGCAGGAGCACTAGTAAGAGTTGGAAATCAGAGCAATGCAAAGAGAGAAAGTAAAATTTACATCGTAAATAAAAAGGGAATGAAGAAGGCAGAATGTTCTAAGAGAAGGGAAGTTTATAGTATTAGGTTTAAATAGAATTTATAATAAAATTAAATAAAATAAAGTGAGAGGGAAAAAAAGGAAGGAAAAAAGTAAATAATAAAAAAAATAGAAGCCAAATTGGAGAAAAAGATCCACCACAGCACTATCAACAACAAATGCACTAAAATTAATGTAGGTGGGATGGGAATAAGTGAGAAAAAGAAAGAAAAGCTTAAGAGATGTTTAGGAAAATGGGAAGTGATTTTTGAGATGATAGAGGGAGAGGGAATACTAAGAGTGAGGAATGAAAACCAGGCTAAGACAGGGAAAAAATAAAATTTTAGATGAAAAGAGAAAGAAAAAAGACAAAAAGCAGGATGAAAGAGAAAAAGAAGAAAGTAAAAAAAGAAAAAAACAGGTTAAGACAGGGAAAAATTAAAGTTTGAGACTAATTTATAGTTTTAATTTGGACATTTCACCTAAAATATCATATGGCATGCTTGAGTGTGATACTGTTATGTTACAGAATTACATGCTTATGATTTTGTAATAAAAAATGGGCATTATTTGTGCCAGACCTTGTATATTTGCAATACATTTATCTAACAAAAAACTTGACACAGACAGTAAAAGGAATTATAAATCAATAAGACAATATAATATGAGCAAAAGACTTCAACAAAAACTTTACAAAAGAAAATATCCAAATGCTAATTAGCAAATGAAAAGGTGTTCCATCTCATTACAACAGGTAAATTCCAACTAAAACCACAATGAGATACCAGTACAGACTCATCAGAATGACTAAAATTTAGATGGACTGCAGCAAATGCTGGTGAAGATGTGGAACAATAAATGCCCTTCTATATGTCGCTGGTGGGAGTATAAATTAATAACACTACACTGGAAAACTGAAACTGAAAAATAGAACTATTTATTCTGAATCATAACTATGGTGGTGGTTACATGACTTTACCATGCATTTGTCAAAACACACAGAACTTGATTGACACCATCGTGATTTTTACTTATGAAAAATAACCCAACCCAGATATGAAAGGAAACCAAAATAGAATACAAGATCTAACAAATAAATCTAACTGTACTCAAATGAATAATGTAATCACAATGAAGTGGATGGAATAAAAGAACTAACATTGGATAACATTATCTGACTAGACACTGTAGGGCTAAAGACAGAAAGAAGTATAAACAAACACTGTACTATAGTAAAAAAATGGTTTTCACAAGGGCATGGGTAAGCAATTTCAAAATACTTTAGGATGAAGTAAGTAAATATATAGATAACGAGAGGCACAACTGTCAATGTCACAGGAAGAAGTTATAAATAAGGAAGGGTGAAAGCTAGAATAAACTCTGTTGGAATCAAAGGTAGTAGTTGGAATGCAGGAAATTTAAATGTATAAACAGATAGAGATAAAAACAGATATAGATGGGTGTGTATGCATGGGCTATTATTATATATACATATATTGCCAATCTGTTTGCTAAGAGGGCCTAGAAACAATGGCACTCAATAACTATGAGAATTCCTAGCACCCAGATCTGGGTTTCTAAATAACAACTGCCAATAAAAGGAACTGTGGTTATTTGAAGGAGTGATTGATTCTGGGACTGAGGTACAAGAACCTAGAGTATCTTATGCTGTCAAAAGTAAGGTAGTGCTCAAAAAAGGATGGGACAAAGCAAGATAAAAGGTCTGTATATTGGGTGATTCTATTTTAAAAAGAGGCAAAACTAGTTGTTAGTACTAGAAGCTAAAATAATGGTTACCTTTAGTGGGGGTAATGATTAGGAGGAGACCATAAGTGGTAGCTTCTGAAGTGCTAGAAGTGTTCTATTTCTTGATCTGGTGGTAGTGACAAAGGTGTGTTCACTAAATGAAAGCTGTACTAACTTTATATGGATATTATACCTCAACACAAATTATACAAGATGGTCTATATTTTGATTATGGTGGTTGTTCATTGCTACTTAGTAAAATATATGCGCATTTTACTCTATGTAATCTATACCTTAACAAATCTAACTTAAGTGTCCTTTCAGAAATAAATGCTACAACACAGCTAACTTTTGCCTAGTGTAGGCTGTCTTCCATTTTGCTTTCTAGCTTTGATAGAAAGGTGGGAGTTGAAAGAAGTCTTATTTCTTGACAGGCCTGAGATTACTTAACCATACAAACCATGGCCCGCAGATATTACTGGTTAAGGATGTGACAGTCCCACATATCTTATTCCCTTGGCTAATTAAAGACCTTTGTCTTTGGCAGTTATAAAAGTCAAAATATAGAATATGAGTTAGTCACTTAACTTATATGTTATATAAGTTACTTATAACTTACATAACTTATAACTTATATAAGTTAATATAAGTGACTAACATATTCAACTAATAAGTTGATTATATTCATAAGTTATTAACTTATATTCAACTTGTAAGTTGCTTATATTCATCATTTAGAAATATATATTCTTTAAAATCTCATCTAGTAAGAATTTTTTTCTAGGAATGCCATATAGAGACATTCTGAAAGAATGCTACTTAATTTGTTCTGTCCACACCATCACCACCCTATGCCAACAGGATCATCATTTAAAGTTGGTTTGGCTACAGTAAACATTTTCAAAATGATTTATAATGACATTTTTCAGCAGTAGGAATTGTGATGGTGTGTTGACATTACTCTTCTAGCGGCTGAGACTGTTTTCCTTTAGAGTTGGCATTTCCCTATTACACTTTCTATGCTTTATGCCTACCAGAACTGCAAATCACAATTGACCTTATCTTATAGAGCACTGAGTGTTTTCAAAGGATATGAAAACTTAACTAGCAAATAGGGTGACAAGTTTCTTTAAGGACTTAGTAACATGACTACAAGTAACTTCAAAAACCCCACTTAGTTATAATGAAATGACTAGGGACACTATGATGTGACTATCTTAAATTACAAACTCTTCAAAGGCAGTAGACTATTTCAAATAATATGTAGATTACTTGTCATACATAGCAGATGGGTCCTTGATACTTGTATTGATGAAGAAGGAGAAACATTCACTAAGGCCTTATTGAAGTGATAGATGCTTATCTGCTAAAGTGTTTGCATCATACCACGGGATCACAGAACTTGAGGCAATATTATCAGATTGCCTAATCCAATGGTTTTCACACAGGCAGCATCAGTACATCACATAAGTGAGCTTTCTCAACAAATACACAAACCTACACTCCCCTTCCAGAGCCACCATCCTCATTCTCATACCTCTTCTTGAGGATGTACATTCAAATACTCCTCATAAGACTGTATCCAACTGAGGGGAAGGTGCTTTTATGAAGGCAGGGCTGTATTTATCAAAAGCCCACTAGGTGATTCTGATAGGATAGTACCAGTCTTCCAGTTGAAAACTTCTGACCTAATCTATTATCTCCCTTTGAACAAAATTACAACTCAAACAGCTCAGAAGGAATTAGGAAAAGTATTGAGAAAAGTCTACAACTTATTCTTTAGTGGACTCATTTCATGGTTGCATAAGGGCCAGTGTATGAAACACATTATTATTCCATTTAGAATAGAAGTCTTACTGCTGCTTTTCCCAGTCCTTAGTGATATATTTAGTACAGAAACTTGAAGAAATTTAAACTTTCTATAAACACTTATATATGTGTAAATAAAAAATATTTCCTTTTCCAGCACAATCCTTAATAAGGTGTTAATATACAAAGACCTCATTAATACCTGCTGTCTAGTAGGTAATGAAAATCTATAGTCTTATTTTTTCTAAAGTGTATAGACACAGAAATGATTTCCTTGATGTGACTTCCATCATCTCTAACAAGTTTATTCAGTATTTATTAAAAGGAACAAAACAAATGCAATCATCTTTTCTTTCCTGTCCTTCACTTCTAGGTTCTTACCATCAGTCCTTTCCAGTGCCCTCTCCTGCCCTGCCCCCAACTCCAAAAGGTTGGAACTTAGCCTGTAAGCAATGAAACAATGACTGAAGGTGACAAAACCACTGAGCTGGATGGAGATAGAGGATGGATACCCAAATGAAATAGAGGTGGCCCCCCCAAAAAAATAAAAGGTGAGGGGTAAGCAGAAGAGACTTTAGATTCACAGGCAACTTAGAATAGAGAAATCTTTAAAAATGTTACATTTATAAAATAAGAGAAAGTGGTATGTAGACTCTGCATCTCAAAAGAAGAAAGGTCACTAGAATTAAATACCAATGAACCTGATTTTGTTACATTATTGTTGAATACCACAAACTTAGCAGTGATCATTTAAAAATACTCTACAGAGTGAGGTTTAAGGAACAATAATTCCTAATTAGTGTTTTAATAAGTGTGTTAGCCATTCTGGAATGCCATTTATGGTAAATTAAGGGACACTTTCCCTCACCATCTTCCATTAGTATTTTAATGCTAGGAGGTGGGAAAAATCTGATCCATATTCAAGAGGAAAGGAAGAAAAACAATAACAAATTGGCATCTCTTCTGTGGATTGCCCCACAGGCCAAGCATTTTTATGTTCTTAATCATTATTAAATGACTTAACATGACACCCAGAGCCTAGCGAATGATTGCATCCTGACATGAGAACGAATTACAAATGAAATGAAAGATCAAGCCGTATTAGAGGATTGCCTCTGGGAAATGAAAATCTTTAATTCTCTTTTATTATTGACATTTATTTGGCTGCCATGAATAACAACATAGCAAAGAGATTCAGCTATGCTTGTGCACTGAATAGCTTATCCCAGGGCTCAAAACTGCATTAACATTTATCATGTTTGCTTTTGTAGCTGACACCACTGAACAGATTCTCTATCCATCTTGTATTTATCATGCATTGCAGATATAGTACATCCTCTAATTTAAGTTCATTTTCATATAGTAGAAACAGCAAAGATTACCAGTGTCTTTCCTCAAATAAAGTCCTGCTGGTTAGCATTCCTAAGAATGGTTTAATATATTTAATAAAAAACAAAATGAGTTGACAAATTCAGTTACAGTAAAAGGAGGCTAATTTTAAAGGTTTCAATTTTAGGAAATTTTTGCTAATTCACAAGACACTTGTACAATATGTATATCTGGAATAAAGCCTTAAAATAAATGTCTCCATAAAGAGCAACCAAATAGCATTTTATGAACTGAAGGCAGTATGACAATTCTTATAAGAAGTCTGCATGGTTTTCACTTTTCCAAATGGCGTTCACTGCTGACAGGAATAGGCCACATATCATAGAAAGACAGCAATTTGGATAGTTATTATAAATGCAGGGATATCATTTTATGACTTATTTCTTTTCTCTTGTGTACAAATTCCTGTCGCAATAGTAAGAGATTATACAGTATGTGGTGCCTTTGCTCACATGATCCTCCATGACTGGATTGCCCTCCTTTCTTTAAATACTTCCTAGAATTCAAGGCTTAGCAAGGATATCAATGTATCTTGGAAAAATAAATCACTTAATATCTGTGAATTTTGTTCAAAAAATTAAATTTTTGTTAATTTTTATGTTTATGTCCTTCTGTTTTTTATATGTTTAATATGGAAAATTTTAAACATATACACAAGTAGATGTAACTGTAGTGACCACCCCCCATACAGCCCTCACCCATTTTCCACAATTACTAATTCATAATGGATCTCACTTCATCTAGAGTTCTACTTCACTATTTATTACTCACTGAATTATTTTGAAATAAGTATTTTTTGAAGTAAGTCTCGGAATCTTCTTTCAACAATTCTAAAATAAGAAAGTTGGAATAAATTAATTCTAGGGTTGCTACTCCCGCAAATTTGACAACAATTTCTTCTACCTCTTTTAGGCTTTTATACTTAATTCAACAAAAATTTACTTCATAGTCACTATGAAGTATTTCTTCAAACTTCACTGACTTCTTTCTCTGAGTCAATAAAACATATAGTCTACACCAATAATTAAGAAGTATAACTACATTTTCTGTATCATATATAGATGTATACTAATTTTTTTCCAAGTTAGATCTTTAGGGACTGCCTCTTAAATTTCAGTGTTCAGAGAGTACTGAATAAACACAAAGGCAGTAATTGCTACTGTTTATAATAATTATTAATTAATTGATTGACTTTAATCTTAAAGGTTAGACAGAATTGGAAGGGTTGTATTTTGGCTTTAATAGTAGGTAGCATCATTTGAAAACTTTAATCAGTAAAATATTTGTTGAATAGATGAAATTCTTATTTTCTTTCTATGAGTGCTGTGAAATAGATGGCTGTGTAAAAACAGAAGTGAGGTTTTCTTCTTCAAGTTTAATACTGAGAAAGTAAAATATCTGGGTTATATTTTTTCATAGTTGTATATATTTATTTTAATGGAGCACAGGTATAAGGTAATTAAATTGTATTATTTTTCAGAAAAGACTTTTCTAGATTGACAATATCTCCAAAATATCAAAGTAAATAAATTAAATGAAGGCAGATTTACTCAACTGATGTTTCATAAATTATCTTGAAAATAAATTTTTCTACTGATAGGAGGCACATATATTTATAAAAATAAAAAACTAAAAGAAGTATATTTTCACAGACATAGAACCCCCAAAATCCTAAATTTTATATGGAACCACAAAAGACCAAGAATAGCCAAAGCACTCTTGAGAAAGAAGAACAAAATTGGAGGCATCATACTTCCTGATTTTAAACATTATTACAAAGATATAGTAATCAAAACAGTATGTCACTGGCATAAAAACAGACAGATACATAGGTCAATGAAGCACAATAGAAAGTCCAGAAATAAACTCTGACTATATGGTCAATTAATTTATGACAAAGGACTCATGAATATACAGTTGGGATATCATAATCTCTTTAATGAATGGTGTTTGGAAAATTGGACAGCCACATGCAAAAGAGTGAAAGTGAACCACCACCTTAAAACATACACAAAAATCACCTCAAAATGGATTAAAGACTTGAAAGTAAGGCCTGAAACCATAAAACTCTTAGAAGAAAACTTGGTAATGATTTTTTGGACTGACACCAAAAGCAAAAGTCCACAAAAGCAAAAATAAACAAATGGGACTACATCAAACTAAAACAAAAGAAAAAACTGTACAACAAAGGAAACCATCACCAAATGAAAAGGCAACTTATGAGATGGGAGAGAGAGAATATTTGCAAATCATTTATCTGATAAGGGGCTAATATCCAAGATATATAAAGAACTCATATAACTCAACAGCAAAAAACAAAACAAAAAAAACCCCAAAATGAAACAACAACAACGAAATAATCCAAAAGATCTGAATGGATATTTCTCCAAAGGAGACATCCACATGAAAAGCTTAACATCATCAATCATCAGGGAAATGCACATCAAAACCAAAATGAGATATCACCTCACACCTGTTAGATTGGCTATTATTAAAAAGACAAGAAATACATGTTGGCAAAGGACATGTGTGGAGAAAAAGGAAGCTTTGTGCAGTGTTGGCAGAAATGTAAATTAGTGAGAAACTACGGAAAACAGTATGGAGTTTCCTCAAAAATTTAAAAATAAAACTACCATATGACCCAACAATTCTACTTCTGGATATTTATTTGAAGGAAATGAAAACACTGACTCGGAATGATACCCATACCCTTGTGTTCACTGCAGCATTATTTACAATAGCCAAGACATAGAAGTAACCTAAGTGGTTCAGTTGATGGATTAATGGATAAAGAAAATGTTAGATGTATACACATACTTACACATACAATACATAACATGCATGCATAACACATACATGTAATACATAGCACCTATGTGCTACACATATATGCACGATATGGATGTATATACATTGCATATGTGTGTGGTATATCACACACACACACAACATATACAATAACATTCAGCCATAAAAAAGAAGGAAATCCTTTTACTTGCAACAATATGAATAAACCTTGAGGGCAGTATGCTAAGTGAAATAAGTCAGACAGAAAGACAATATATGATCTCAGTTGCACGTGGAATCTAAAAAAACCTTGAACTCACAAGGTTACCAGAAGCAGTATGTGTGTGTGTGTGAGAAAGCAAAATGAATTAAGTGACAAAAAGAAGTACACTGTTTTAAATAAATTAGAGAGAACATAGAATTTGTTTTTATAAATGACCAGTATCCATAATACTGGTTTTCTCACACAGTTTGCACATGTACCTGTAGCCATTATAGTGTCATCACTCCCTTGGGTGAAAACCACGACTCGTTGCCTCTTCGAGTTCATCTTTGGCAGAGCTTGTGTCTTCCTGGCAATCTCTTTAATGTCTTCAGTCTATTAATAGAAAGGAAGAAAAATTCTCATAACCAGTACAGTAAAACAAAGTTTATTAGTAGATTGAGAATTTAGCTTCTCATGTTTAAAATAAGAGAGACTTAACATCTATTAAAAGTCAACATTTTAAAATTTTAACCACATACAAAAGTAAATATAGTACAATAACCTCCAAGGAGCCTACCATCAAATTCTAACCATTTTAAATTTATGATGATCTTATTTCATCTACACCCCCATCCACCTGCCTTTCATATTATTCTAAAGTAAATCCCAGATACTATGTAATGTCATCTATAAACATTTTGGTATGTATCTCTGAAAGATAACAACTTAAACATAACCAAATAACATTATCATATATAAAAAATAAATAAGAATCCCTTAATATCAGCAAATATCCAATCAATTTTCAAATTTCCTATAAAAGATTTATAGAAAGAAGACTATTAAATTATCTTAGGGGTGTACAGAGAATAATTATGCTGACTTTGGAAATAATAGTTACTATAATGCCATTTTTTTCAAAGAACTAAAATGAGAGAGAGATGCTGTTGCCTACAGATTTAATTTTCTTTAAAAAGATAAAGTTTAAAAAATTGCAAATTACTTCTAGAAACCTGATGCTATTTTTGTATTGCACAGGCCATGAAGTTTTATATCTTAAATGCTCTTGACTTGAAATGTAACCCTTAAGCTATAGGCAAGATTTTTAGAATCATGCTTTCAAGAATTCTAGAAAATTTAAAAATCCATGTCTGAACTCAGTGGGCCTCTAAAACAGCCCACAGTTTGTCTTTGCTGATTAGTACTCTATCACTGTGCAAAGTTTCAAATGGTTATGGAGGGACAAACAAAACCAGAGAGAAAATATATTTAAGTGGCATAAAAGAAGTTAATTAGGATACACAGATGGAGAGATTTACGTAAGCAAGGCAGCTGAGTCATAATGGTTATAAATAACATCAGAAACCATGACATTTTTATCTTTTACATTTTTTCTTATCCTCACCTGAGGACACTTTTTCATTGATTTTTAGAGAGAGTGGAAGGGAGAGAGAGAAACATTCATGTGAGAGAGAAGCACTGATTGGTTGCTTCCCGCCCATGCCCAGGCTGGGGATTGTACATGTCCAGACCAGTGACTGAACCCTCAACCTAAGTATGTGCGCTGACTGGGAACTGAACCCAGAACACTTCAGTTACAGACAGGACAGTGCTCCAACCAACTGAACCACACAGGCCAGGGTGAAACCATGACATTTTTAAAGGCATGACAAGCTTTAGTAAAATACTTGTATGTTGTTTGTTCCCTAAATACTTAAGAAATTCTAGGTGATGTATGAATGTAAGCTTCTATTATCCCTAACATGATAATACCAGAGGAGTGCTGTTTCTCAAAAGAAGTGCCACTTGTGGTATAACAATGCTGCTGACCTTTCAAACGGGCTATTTCACTTCTGGTTGCTCACTTTAGAACAGAACTAGGTTTGAAGTCAGATAAGATGAGAAAAGAAATACCCTCAGTTTTGGGGAAAGACTATTACAAATGACTAGCAAAAAAACCCCCAGACAAACAAGCAAAAAACAAAACAAAGAAATGATTAGTAAGAGCTGAAAAAAAACAAAACAAAATGCTATTTAACAATGTCTTCACTCTCTCAAATAAATCTATACATTTAATTAAAATGACTCACATATATTCTCCCAATTGCCTTACCACACATATTTTACCACTGTAGTATTTTTGCTTATGATTGAGTAGAGTTCATATTTAATAAAGATAAGAGGCAAACTCCAGGAATAGATTCACTTTATCATCTTGGGAGCAGCATCTTACGCATGTCCTGGATGTTTTTTAAATAGAAGTCTTTCTTCAAGGTGATATAAGAAATAAATTAAGAATGAGATTCTACAACTGTCTTCTACCAACCCTGTGGGAAGATGCATATTTTTTTAAAAAAGCTTTGCTAACTTAAAGAAACCTTTCTTATGTTCCAAATTAAATCTTATAAAACTGGCAATTTGAGACTGAAATTAACTTTCCAAATATAAGACACAAATCTTTACAGATGGTTACACTTTATTCTATTTGTATCTACATCCACAATTCCTACAAAATCCCTTTGTTGCTCCGGGAGAACTGGCGATGAGCACCAAAACTAAATCTCTCACTGTGCCTTGAGGAGCCATAGCTTTGCCCTCAGAAGTTGATCCCCATCTAGTATAAAGGCATTTCTTAAAACCTTAATTTTGTATTTCCAAAGCTATATACACATATTTCTAACTATGCTGTCAGCCAGTAGATTCTTCTCCTTTATACTTGAGCTAACATATCCTAACAGAATGATGAATTACAAGGAATTTAGAGTAAGATACACCTGGATTTGTGCACCTTGAACAGGTAAATAAATCTCTCTGTACAATATTAAGAAAATATTTATGGTAGAAGAAGTTGGGAGAAAAGTATGCTTTAATTAATGGGTAAAAACTTGGAGACAATGAGGATATTTGCATATTCTCACAGTATCACCCCTTAAGATACTTACTCATAACATAAGGAAAAATAGTTACGTTACAGTGGAGAAAGTTGACAGACTATTAGTTTACCCTGGTGATCACATTTAGCAATGCTAAAATTAGTAGGCAAAATAGTATATTTGCATAGTCTCAAAACATTTATTAACTGCAATGGGAAAAGAGCAACTTTACAGAGGATAAACTGCAAACACCTCCTTAACACAGTGATCAAAGTGAATATCGCCAACATTAAGACACCGGGACAACGTGTACGTCCCTGATGTGATGCACTGAGAAGGGCACATCATTTCTTTGGTATTTCTGGCAAAAATCCATAAACTCTACTTAATTTTGAGAGAATATCAGAAAAACCCAAATTAAGGGACATTCTACACAATGACTGACAAGTACTCTTCAAAAGTATCAAGACATTAATAAGGAAAGAGTTAGAATCTATCACAGAAAGGAAGAGACTAAGGAGACATGACAAATAAATGCAGTGTGTAATCCTGAATTAGGTTCTGGAACAGAAAAAGGAAATTAGAGGACAAACTGGTGAAATCCGAATAAAGACTGAAGTTCAGTTATTGGACTGTACCAATGTTAATTTCCTGGGGTTGATCACTACACCTTGGTTATGTAAGATGTTAAGATTAGGGGAAGCTGAATGAAGGGTGCCTGGGAACTCTGTACTATTTTTGCAAATTTTCTGAGTCTAAAATGATTTCAAAATAAAAAGTTAAAAATGACTGTTGTAAGGATAAAAGAAGATAAGGTAAGTGAAAGAGGTTAATGCAATATTTAGTACATGCTAAGTGCTTAATAAATATTAATTTCTTTCCTCTAGTAACAATCATTTTAATACTCTCCAAAACTGTCACATCGTGAGGTTGCCCTCCAACTCTCTAAAAAGGGCCTCAAGATTTTATAGAGAGGTTCAGTGACTTCCTCAGGCCATAAGGATACTATGTGGGGAAGTCGTGTCTAGCACCCACAAAGTGTGGCTCCAGTGATTAAACTTTTAACCACTATTCTATGCTATGCACAGATTATACTACTTCTGTGAATCTCAGCAATGTGTCTTCTGTTATCACAAAACTATAGCATGTTTACCCTAAAAAATTTTTCTGCCACATTCAGAAATCATTGCTGATTTGGTATTTAAGTTTGCTATATTTTCTTAATTATTCTGCCTTGTATTTTAGCCTAGTAAATTTCATTTTTTGAATTTCAAGATATTTCTCATTTTTCAAGGTCATTTGGAGATTAAATCCCCTTTTCTTTTCTTTTTTTTAAAGATTTTTTTTTTAAGTACTTTTTTTTTCCTTTTAGATTTTATTTATTTATCTTTTAGAGGGGAAGGGAAGGAGAGAGGGAGAGAAACATCAATGTGCGGTTGCCTCTTGTATGTCCCCTGCTGGGAACTGGCCCGGCAACCCAGGCATGTGCCCTGACTGGGAATCGAGCCGTGATCCTTCGGTTCGCAGGCCCGTGCTCAATCCACTGAGCTACACCAGCCAGGGCTAAATCCCCTTTTCTAAATCATTAGACTGGGAAAGAGAGGAAGATGTATAGTTTATACAGTAAAGAGCACTGAACTTAAGAGAGCTGAGCTGTGGTTCCCGCTCCATTATGGATTAGCTGTGTGACCTTGTACAAGTCAGGTAGCCTATTTCGTATCTGTTGAATTGATATGGCAGTCCTGCCCTACCTACCCTCTAAAGTTTGTGTGAATGTTAAACATATTAATGAAATGTAAGAAAAGGCTTTATAAACTATGATACATTTTATAAATGTTAAATTATGCTTTTATTGTCACTAGTCATCACATGAACACCTGAAATGTAGCACTGACTTCCAAATTAAAGAATGTACTTTCTTCATTCTATTTTTAACAAGCTGGTGATGCAAATGTTAAACAATACTATTGCAATCTACCTACGCCTACAGAATACCAACTGTGGTGTCCGCACACGTTGCCTCACTTAACCATGCCGTATTCTGTCTTGTTTTCCAGACAGAAACGCCCATAATAATTATGGTGGTCATGTCATGTGTCACTCTCCAGCCTTATACTGCCTTCTTCCTCACTCACTCTGCTCAGTGACACTGACCCTCCTGTCAGTTCTGGGAGTGCACAGTGCTCTTCCTTGTTTCAGAGCTTCTGTACCTTTGTTCCCTCTGTTTGAAAGATGTTTCCTTCTTTGTTTTGTTTTGCCTTTTTTGTATCATGGCGAGATAATTGTATTTTTCAAGTTTTACTTTCTCAGAGAGTTATTCCATGACCATCTCATTCAAAATAGAAACCTGTGTGTGCCATGTTCTTCTTCACAACCCACTCTGGTCATTTCTATCTTGTCTTCAGGGTTTATCAAAGTGGTGGGTACATAGCTAGTGCTCAGTAAATATTTGTGGAATGAGTAAATGATTAAATAAAGAGAATTAGATAATTTTCTCTTCCCCTTAATCTGTTTTAAAATTGTCCTCTTTTAGGGTTCTATCAGTCACCTTAGAAAAGTGGCATCATTGTCTTTTAGCCATCAGGACTTGACTTAGTGTCTTAATGTTCAGAAACTCTGGGTGATATCTACTGCATTCTTTTTTAAAATATATTTTATTGATTATGCCAATCCAGTTGTCCCATTTTCTCCCTTCACTCCCCTGCATACCCTCTCCCACCCACATTCCCCTCCTTTAGTTCATGTCGATGTGTCATAAGTTCTTTAGCTTCTATATTTCCCACACTATTCTCGCCTTCCCCCTGTCTATTTTCTACCCACCATCTATGCTACTTATTCTCTGTACCTTTTCCCCCTCTCTCCTCCTCCCACTCCCCTGTTGCTAACCCTCCATATGATCTCCATTTCTGTGGTTCTGTTCCTGTTCTAGTGGTTTGCTTAGTTTGCTTTTGTTTTAGGTGTGGTTGTTAACAATTGTGAGTTTGCTATCATTTTACTGTACATGTTTTTTATCTTCTTTTTCTTAGATAAGTCCTTTTAACATTTCATAGAATAAGGGCTTGGTGATGATGAACTCCTTGAACTTGACCTTATCTGAGAAGCGCTTTATCTGTCCTTCCATTCTAAATGACAGCTTTGCTGGATAGAGCAATTTTGGATGTAGGTCCCTGCTTTTCAAGATTTCAAATACTTCTTTCCAGCCCCTTCTTGCCTGGAAGGTCTCTTTTGAGAAATCAGCTGACAGTCTGATGGGACCTCCTTTGTAGGTGACTGTCCCCTTATCCCTTGCTGCTTCTAGAATTCTCTCCTTCATTTGAATCTTGGCTAATGTAATTACGATGTGCCTTGGTGAGTTCCTCCTTGGGTCCAACTTCTCTGGGACTCTCTGAGCTTCCTGGACGTCCTGGAAGTCTATTTCCTTTGCCCGATTGGGGAAGTTCTCCTTTATTATTTGTTCCAATAAGTTTTCCACTTGTTTCTCTTCTTTTTCCCCTTCTGGGACCCCTATAATTCAGATGTTGGGATGTTTAACAATGTCCCTGAGGTTCCTAAGCCTCTCCTCATTTTTTTGAATTCTTGTTTCTTCCTCGTTTTCTGTTTGGTTGTTAGTTTCTTCCTTCTGGTCCACTCCATTGATCTGAGTCCCAGTTTTCCTTCCATCTCTGTCAGTTCCCCATGCATCTTCCTTCATTTCACGTATTGTAGCCTGCATTTTTTCATCTAATTTGTGAGCAAAATCAACCAATTCTGTGAGCATTTTGATGACCAGTGCTTTGAACTGTGCATCTGATAGGTTGGCTATCTCTTCACTGCTTAGAGGAATTGGCTCTGGGGCTTTGATTGGTTCTCCGGTTTGAGCCATTTTTGGTGTTTTTTGTTTGTTTGTTTGTTTTTAGTCTGGTCGTGGCTATTACGTATGAGGGTTGGAGCCTTAGGTGTTCCTCAGGGCGGGGAAGCCCAGTCGCTGGATTGTGATGCTATAGGTGGGGGCGGGGTCCAAGAGGGAACAATGGCGCCTGTTCCACTCTCTCCTGGACTCCGGTCCTTTCCGCCGCTTCCCCTTCACCTGGATTATCTGCGCACGCTCGCATGCTGTTACGTAGTGAGGGGTGGAGCCTCAGGCGCTCCCCAGTGTGGGGCAGCCCAGTCGCTGGGTTGTGACGCTGTATGTGGGGGCGGGGTCTGAGAGGGAACAATGGTGCCAGCTCCGCTCTCTCCTGGATTCAGTCCTTTCCACCACTTCCCCTCTGCCTGGACCGTCTGCGCGTGCAAATGTGGGACCACCTGGTCAGCCAGCCACCCTGTGCGGCCTCACTGGGTCCGCCAGCTGCTGCCTGTGCACCTGGGAACTGCCAGTCACTGCTGCTTGCGCTCCCGCACCTCCACCTTCTCCCGCAGAGACTCCGCCCCTCCTACCAGTCTGGATGAATGGTTGTTGGACTTCCATATAGTTCAATTTTCTATAAGTTCTTTTGTTTTCTTGTTTCTAAATATTTGTTGTCCTTAATTTTGGTTGTGAGAGGAGGCACAGTGTGTCCACCTACGCCTCCATCTTGGCCGGAAGTCCTCAACCCCAGCAGGTGTTTTCAATCGGTGTTTTGAGGCTTCATTTCCCTGCACTGGGACCTTGGGTTACGTGGTCTGTTTCACTCCCCAGTTTTGCCTGGTTTATCTGCGTATGAATGTGGGACTGCCTGGTCAGCCATTTGCCTAGTGCGCCAGGCCCTGCCTCACAATTGCTGCCTCTGGGGGTCTGCCCGTTGCCACCCTGTGCCTGGGGTCTGCCAGCTGCCACTTTGTGTGCCCTAGTGCTACTGCTTTTTTTTGCCATGACCCCTCTCTGGCCAGCTGACCAACTCTGCCCCTCCTACCCGTCTGGATGAATGTGTCTATTTTAACTCCTTGGTTGTCGGACTTCCACACAGTTCAATTTTCTGTCAGTTCTGATTGTTATTTTGTTTCTAAATTGTTGTTGTCCTTATTTTGGTTGGGTGAAGAGGTACAGTGTGTCTACCTATGCCTCCATCTTGGCCAGAAGTCCTCTGTTGCATTCTTTACACTCGTGAGTAACACAGGAATCTTAGAAAAAACTGAAGAATTTTTTGGCTATCTAGACCTTCTGAACATACTCTGTGGACGTTGTATCCAGTGCTGATCAATGGAACTCTCTGTGATGCTATACATGTTTTATAACTGCACTGTCCAATATAGTAGTCTCCCTTGCAATGTGCCCAGTAAGACTGAGAAGCTGAATTTTAAATTTTACTTAATTTTAATTTGAATAGCCAAATGTAACTAGTGGATGTCATACTAGATTGCACAATTCAATACTTTCCTCTCTCAGGTGTAAGATGATAGAGTTACTATTGGTTAGAGAAAGGCTACAGGCCTGTAATCCTCAGGGTAGAGTCAGAGCTGTGGGGAAAGCTGGAAAAGGGAACAGAACTGCTTTGTTTCCTCTCGTCAGAAGTATTCTATTGTAGACATAAAAAACAAGGAAATTAAAATTTTTTTCTTGGTGTAAAAAGAAATGAATGAGCCAGTAGAAAAGGTATAAATTTTCTTTATCATTTGGCACATACTCTATTGTACAGAGAATGAAAATATCAATACAAAGAATATTTGTATTTAAGTTTTGGAGGTATTTCCTGCACTTTATTTAATTTAAATCAATTTTTAATACAGCTTTTAAAATTCTTCATAATAAAACATGGTTTTAAGTACCTTATTTTTAAGTAGGTTCTCAAAATACAAACCTTTAATCAGTTTAGCTTAAGGTAGATTTAAAAACATACTGCAGTCTACACTGATTTTCAAGAATAATAAAACTTTTTACCTTATGAAACTTTTTACCTAAAAAATTGTCATTTTAAATTCTTAGCAGGTCTGTCATTTAAATCAGGTACTATGCAATTTTCATATATATATATATATATATATATTCTCCTCTCTTCTGCTTTGTGCTCTGCCCAGCTTCAGTTCTTATCTCATTCTCCAGTGCCCTCCTAATAAGCTGCTTCTTTTTACTGAAAATTGCCCAACTCATTTTAAAGAGTAAAGATTTTTATTTTAAAAAGAAAGATTATGTAAAATTTGCAGAGAAGATAACCAGAATATCATAAACAATGCCACTGAGGACACTTCCTGATGAATAAACAGTGGTTATTTTTAGAGGTGTTTGGATTGGTCTGTTAGGAGACAGATCACCAGTGGCAATACTCAGTGGCTTTGGAAACTGAGTGGGATTTATAACAGAAAATGAGGGTAGGACAGCAGAGCTGGTGGGAAGAAAAAAATAGTAACTTTTCCTTTCTTTTTAATCTTTTCAGTTCTCTCCTCTCATTCATGCCCCAAATTTAGAGGTAAAGTTAAAGTTGGCAGTGAAAAATGCAGACTTTGTCTAGTTTGTCACACACACTACATTTGAGAGCACGGACATATTTCCACAGACATTAAACTGTTAAGATAAAGTGATTTATTTTTGTTTGATTCCTTAAAAATACCAAGTTTCAAACATATGTTTTCATATTATTGTGCAATGAACTAAAAAAATGACATTTTAAAATCATCATATTTTTCTAGATAGCATCCCTTAATATTTTACTAAAAAATACTTATTTGAGGTTACTGTATTCAAGGCTTTCATACACTCTGCAAGGCTTATAATATTTTTGAGAACCCAGGAAGGGACCTATGAAGACACTGTACTTTATTTAATCTAACATATCACCGTCAGCATCATCAACAGAGCAGTTTTTCTATGTTAGGAGGTAATAAGGTATCCTATTACAAACATCATCACTTGGTTTACATGCTGTAATCAATTATTGCAGATTTACGGTAAAAAAGTTTCTAGAATCAAAAAGTAAAAACTAATGGAAAGGTTAATATGGTGCTGGTTAATTAAAAAAAAAACCCCAAAACCCAGAAGAAGTAGTTTGTTGCTAGGATTTAATTTAAATCAGGCATGATCAAAGCATATACCTCAAGGGGACAATAAAAGTATCAATTAGTCAGCCTTAATAAACTATTCTTAAAAAATTATTATCTGAAGAATCATGATCATTTGTTATGTAACGTATTTCTAAGCATCTACAAAACTTTATTTTCGAGAACCAAAATATATTTATGTTAGCACAGAAAATAGGATATAAATTTATGTTCCATAAACTTTCACTGGTGGAGAATTTTGATGTAACAACAGAGAATATTAATTGTTAATATTAAAATCTAACAGTGAAACTTTAAAACATGACTGAAAACATTTACTTATATTCTCATAATTAAGACATTTGACTTTTAAATTGAATATTCCCAACTACATTTAGTCTTGTATATAAATTGCCAGTTTGAAAAATTACAAAGCAAAACTTAAATTAAATAAACAAATACTTGGAAATCTTCATTCCTTCTACATGTGACTCAACCCCTATATTTGTGAGAATACATATAGTAAAACAAACAAACAAACAAACATTCCTCATAAACTGCTGTAATTCCCAACAATCAGGTTTCACAAGGCAAAGTTTCCTCCCCTGACGGCTTTTTCACAGGATGCTGAGAACAGGACACTTACACCACATGCTCACTGCCCTCCTCCAAGGACAGGGAGTGCTATGACTGTCAAGTCCTATGACAGGACAACACGCCCATGTATTACTTTGTTGCTCGATAATGAAAGTCTTTCATACATTTAAATAATAGTTCAATCCTAAATGTACACACCTTTCTCCAAAGAGTTCAAAGTGAGCTTACTAATATACCCCGTCAACACTCACAGCTTCTTTAGATGGTAGAAAATACTGATTATGCAAATCAAGAGAGTTTCTATATTCTAGGTCTAGTCAGATTAAATTTTTAAAAATTACTATTGTGCACCATTCCAAGTTGTGACATTGAATACAACATTCTACATAGTTCTGGCTCAATAAATATGATAGTCACAAAACTCATAAACTCAGTTAATTCTGTCAATTAACCTGGGTCCAGAGTATTCTAACAATCTATTGGAAGATGGATATTTTATAGATAAAAACATGGTCTTATCTGTTATCCTAATTTTGCCAACAAAAACCACATGGAATTTTGATGTTGACAGAGTAACATATCAGGGTAACAGAATCAGGACCTGAAAAATAAAGCCAATTGTCAATATTTAGTTTCAGAAAATTTATGTGTTTTAATGCTATCCAAAAAAAAAGAAAAAAAAAGATTCAAACAGGAAGTTTATATGAGCAGGATTTAAATTAATCAGTTCCTAACAACTGTTAAGTACAACCTTTTGGAATTTAATTTGCATAATGATAATCTACATGGGGTAGGGTTGAAATTATTTAAACGACATTATATTTCACTATTTAGTCTTGCTCCACCACTGCTTTAGCAGTGAATCCTTATGAAATGTAATGCAGCTAATGAGGTAGCTTTTTAACTGAACAAACTGACAGGCCCCATATCTGCAGAGGCAGCTTGAAACCGTGCCCAACCTCTTGGCTTCCCAAGAGGCTTTTCAAAATTCAATAAATAACATCTGTAGGCGATGTTGGGTGCAGACCTAGCAGAGTGCGTCATAACACTGTGCTGGCAGAACAAAGAAACCATGACGACTGCCAAGTTTCCATGGCAACTGCTGAGAGGCTCTGAGAGTATAATAGCACATCAATCACTGTCCAAAAGAACTTCATTATCAGCTAGAAAAAACCTTTAGGATCTGTTTAGTGTGCAATTGTGGGTTAACTCACCTCAAAGCCTTGCTCTCTAGCAAAAGTGGCAGCTTCCTGAAATAAAAAAAAAAAAAAGAATAGTTAATTATAAAGTACGAGGTAATGAAGAAATAATCCATTTTGAAACTCATTCACAGTCTTCTTTTTACACAATTATCTCAATATACCCACGTAGTTCAATTTTTATTCTTACACCAAAAAAAAGACTTCATTTTTTCCATGGCATAAAAAAGGGCAGCATAATGTCAACACACTTCACAAGGTGGAATAAAGAAGATGTAGTGCGTGTTTTTACTGTAGCTGTCACAGTGAGTGCAGGTGTTTTGACCCCAACAAAGAAAGACAATTATTTGAAACGTAAAGAACATGCTGGTGGTTATGTTTTTAATTAAAACAATGCCTTTCAGAGAGCTCCTCTGTAGAGAAGAATATCTGCTAGTAAATGTAGAGATTCACAGAAATCACCATTTTGCAATCCCAATGAAATCTATTCAGGCAAAGATTATCAATGCATGCTAAATTTATTAGGTGAAAGGATGATGGGGAATTGGATATTTCATGGAATTAATATATCAGAGATCATGTGCTGATCACAGGGAGCAAACTATAGCTTTAAAATGGAAGCATCAAACTGTCATAACCTTACCCCAGTGATGGATCATATCATTTTTTATCATGAATAGTATGATCACTAAATATTTGTGCCTTCTGTTATGAAGCAGTGTAAAGCACACAGCATCACCTATAAGTTTTCTGACCAAACATTTTCAAAATGAATTAACCAAAACTTTAATTATATATAACTTGCAGTCTATAGGAAATAAGAGAGAATAGGAGAACAAGCTCAATGATACACTGAGAAAGCAAACAGACAAATCCATAAGGTAGGACATTTTTCAGGACAAACGGTCTCTTCAATAAGTCAATTTCGTGATAAAGTGGGGAAGGGGAAAATGACCAAGAGCAATATACAGACCTTAACTGGCTTCTGTTTTGAACAAACCCTATAAAAGACATTTGGGGGATGACTGGAGAATATGAATATGCAGCGAAAATTAAACATTAAGAATTATCAACTTGATTAAACATGTTCTTAATTTTTAGCAGTTAATCCTGAAGTACTTGGGGATAAAATGGCATGATACATGTAATTTACTTTAGAATTCTTTAAAAATAATGAAAGTAAAGCAAAAATGGAAAAATATTAATTCTTAAACCTACATGTGTTCAGTATTTCTACTTTTTTGACTGTTTGAAAATTATAACAAACAGTCCTAACAAACCCCTATTTTTCTTGGATATAAGATGACAGGGTAACAAAAGCTGAACATTAAAAATATATACTTAAAATATATAACGTTTTTCTAGAATTAAATGTTAAGGGCAGAATCTAATGAATGTTATCATGTACCCTAATGCTCTTATCAAAGGACAAAAACACATCTGTGCAGCTTCCTTTCCTTTCCTCTAATTTTTTCTTTGTGCATATATTTTAATTTTAGGGCTGATACAGAGAATGGAGTCAATATTACTTTTCAACTTCACTTCCCTCTTGAAAATGAAAAAAAAAACTGCAGACAACTGTCAAGAGCCTCTACATCTTAACTTACATTCCTCCAAAATTATCTTTGCCAAGAGATATTAATAGAAGGATGGGATTTGAGCCCAAGTAGTGAGCAGATCCAACTCAACTAAAACGACTGCCGTACCAAACCATGTAAGGCAGCAAGTACAGTCAATGTCTCCAGCACAAATTTGGGTACTATCTTCACGTTAAGAAAAACATGCATGCTTTTGGAAAAAAGAGTGTATGCTTATGGCACAATATACTAATAAAAGTACCATTCTGAGGGTTTAAAAAGGTTGAAATTGATGATTACAGCTGAACACTGAAGTTGACAGAAAGTGATAAGCTTAAAGTATAACTTCCTAGGCTGTTCACTGGAGAAGAATAAAGAATAGGCTGATCAAGTTAGCCTTGGTAATGGAGATTAAAAAAAAAAAACAAAACTGAATTATGAGCTTGACAACTGGTACAAGCAAGGTTAGTATCTTTGAATATTTACTTACAACACAATTTTTTATACAATATAGTCAACAATATTTGCTGACCTAGATAACAAGGAAAAGGATAAGGCTCAAAAAATATCAATATAGCATTTTTCCAAGTTGTCCAATCCAAGAATTAACCAAACTAATTCTTATATGAAAAAGATAACTGAAAAGCTCTGCTACAACTACTTATTTACAGGGAACTTTCAGAGGCATAAAAGAACCCCAGGGGCCTATAAGACAAAGTTAATATGAAGAATCTGTATGATTAAAATTATACTAAGACACGAAAACTCAAAATTCATACACAGTAGTTAAATTGCCCTTTTAATGTCCAGTTTTGCTCATACAAATCTAAAAGGCAATTAACTATGCTCTGCTATGGTATAGTAGAACTGACTAATTGCAAGACACACATATAAATGTCAGATCACTATTCTTTAAGGAAAACAGGCACCAGGACACTTTCCCATCTGTAAACTATTCCAAGTGCCAATATACTTCTGACTGAAGGACATGCTGAAGAAAAGTCAACTCAGTTTTCTATCTTAGCATCCCCCTTGCACAGGTTTGGAGAGCTGTGCCCTATCACTAAAAAGCTAAGCACTTGTTCTAAGGCTTAAAAAGATCTTATCTTCTGACTTCCTCCCACCTTTCTTTGATCTTGGACTGGTGCCCCCAGTCACTCCATTAGAGAAGGCAGATGGCTCACATCACTGCAGACTTTCCCACCACAGTCAACCTCTGATCTGAAGGTGTTTGCAGATACATTGATGGAACAACATTATTTTTCCCTCTCAGGAAAACAAATAAAACAACATAGGGGAACAGTTTGACCTAGTAAGAATTTTAAGCAGATTTCAGTCCTCAGATTCACTGTATGGAGGGATAGAAAGAAAAGGCATTAGGTCAGAAAGTACGGAAGAAAAACGGAGCACAGATGATGGGCATAATAGTAAGGTACATTCCAAATCTCAGGAGTAATTCCAAGTGAACTGATCACACTAAATTGAAACGGACTTTGTAGTGTGCCTTTGCAGTAAAAGTGAGAAAAGAAAACAAGCAAGTCCCCATCTGTGCTGCCCCAGGGTGCCACGTACTGAGTTTCACAAATCTAATGAAGCAGTCAGGTTAAAATCTAACCACAGAGTGGATGTGACATGTGGAGAACAGCTAAGGTTAGAATAGAGAAGCAGGGCGGTTCCTAATGCAGGTGATTATCCATGTGATAATCATTATATTTACAGGCTTTCCATTTTAGATCTGACATCAAAAATCACAAAGGAGGAGGGATTAAGAAAATAAACAACTGACACAGAGGCTTTCCTGCTCCCCTGAGAGTGTAGCACTTTCATTCATGCATGACAAGCAACAAAAGCAAAATCAAACAGGCCAGGAAAGAGAATTTCTGAGAAGGCTGCATTTCACATTAACACTTCTTTCCATTTTGATAACTTTCACTATTATTCAGCTTCTCAGACAGGTCATATTTTCAGAATCAGTTCCCATTGTTGTCTATGCTATAATACAGTATCATTTTTGGTTTACAATGAATGATACTCACATAATATGTCTTTTACAACAGCAAAGTCATTTTTTCCTTCCTTGAATTGTGTGTTGTGAATAAAATGACATATAATTAAAGTCTTAGACTCTCATCTACACCACACTATTTAGGATTTGCAGTAGGCTTGCTGCTGCACTGACCAGGCTAAAAGGGTGCCGGTGAAACAACATCCAAATACAGTTTTGTGAGTAGAGGTTAAAAAGAAGGTTTAAAATTCATAGTTAATGAAAACTATGTAATATGTATAGTAAGAGCTATTTAAAGGGATTAGCAAGCCACTATTAAATAGCACAATCCTCAGATTATGCAGGAAAGAAAGGAGAAATTCAAGTGCTTGTTTGTGTATGTATGAAATAAAACTATTTCCTTTATAGTAGTTCTCTCTAATCCATGGGTTAGTTTTCTACAGTTTCAGTTATGTATGGTCCAAAAATATTAAGTGGAAAATTCTAGAATAAAACAATTCATAAGCCCTGGCTGGTGTAGCTCAGTGGATTGAGCGCGGGCCCGAGAACCAGAGGATCGCGGTTCGATTCCCAGTCAGGGCACATGCCTGGGTTGCAGGCCAGTTCCCAGCATGGGACACACAAGAGGCAACCATACAGTGATATTTCTCTCCCTCTCTCCTACCCTTCCCCTCTAAAGATAAATAAATAAAAATCTTAAAAAAAAAAAACAAAAAACAATTCATAAGTTTTACATTGAGTGACATTCTGAGTAGCATGATGACATCTTGCACTGTCTTGCTCCACCCCACCCAGACGTGAGTCATGCAGGTGACCAGCTTACCCACCGTGTTCACCCTACCCACCCATTAGCTACTGGTACTTGGTGGCAATCTGTGTCATCAGGTCAACTGCCTCGTTATCACAGTGCTTGTATTCAAGTTACCCTTATTTTACTTAATAATGCCACATTCATACAGCCTTTATTATAGTAATATTATAACTGTTCTATTTTATTATTAGTTATTGTTAATCTCTTACTGTGACTAATTTATAAATTAAATTTATCATAGGTATGCATATATAAGAAAAACAGTGTGTATATACATAAAAACAGAGTATATATAGTATACATATATAAAATAGTATATATCTACACAAAACCATATGTATACGGCACAGCATACACACACACACACACACACACACGCGCGGTTTTGGTACTATCCATGGTTTCAGGCATCACTAGGGGTCTTGGAACATGTTCTCCTCAGATAAGGAGGAACTACTGCATTCAACTGAAAACTATTTTCTCTGCATTTTATCTGGTTATATCTCAGTTTTAATTTATAAAGTAGAATTACTTATGATCAATATTGAACTATAACCATAACATCTACATTCTTATTTCAATTCTAATTATTTGATACTAGTTATATAGAAATACAATCGATTTCTGTACATTGACCTTGTATCCAGGACTGCCAAATTCACTTATTAACAGTAGGAGCTTTATTTTCAGTAAAGAAAGATTGTTTTCTAAGTTCCTACTAACCATACAACAAAGTTATTTTGAGAAGTTAAAAAATGCCTTTAAAAAAATTCACTGTTCTTTTCTCCAGGGTGATCTGAAGAGTATAAGTAGTTATTACCAGCTTCAAAGCTCATAACGCTTGTCCTCCCACGTCCTGCTCTGCACTCCAAGGCTCCAAGCCCAGTTAGAACCATTACCTGCTTGTTAATGTTACCACCCTACTTTTTAATCTCAGACATCAGGGGTCTTGAGAGTAGGCAAAACTTCATGGACTGAAACAAGAAGAGAGAAAGGTCTAACCTAGAACCAAAGAAAGGTAACTTCTGACTATCCACAGAAAGCAACCCATTCATCCAAAATAAACTACTTTTTCTCCAATGCAAGAGGAAGCAGAAAATTCTTCGGAAGTCCCCATGGTTCTCATTCAAGTCATATGAGTCCAGAGCTTTGGGAAGAGCCAATGGAGAATGGAACCACTGAACAGTGCTGCTGTTTTACTTTGTTCATTTCTCCAGCCAAGAACTTTTTAACAACTCAAATACAGTTTTAGGCCAACGTGCTGTTATCTTAGAGATATACCTCTGTTATAGCTGTTTGAGACCTTGTAGTGTTCTAGACTTTGACTAAATATTTGAAACAGCACTGTAAATCCTAAATGATGTGGTGTAGATGAAAGTCTAAGAATGTTATCTGTCTCTCTCCATATAAATCTATGTATAAAAATCTCTCTAGATAGCAAAGTTCATATACTTGTGTCTACACTGAGGAGTATAATGGTCTCTTTGAATGGCTTTCACTGAAAGATAGTACTGGTCAGAAGGCAGTTATATGCAAATGAAAAGAGTACGGGGCTTAGAATCAGAAGACCTACACTAAAGGTCACAACTTTACAGCTCATCTGTTAGGTAATCTTGAGCAAGTCACTCAGGATATCAGTTTCTATCAATGAAATTGAGGCCAAAAATACCTACTTCATTGGACTGTTGCTAGGAATAAGTGAAATACTTCATGTGAAACTGGAAAATCATTTTGCCTATTGAATTTGAGATCTTGGTAAAATCTCTGGATAGTTTAAACAAATGAGTTCCAGAGCATTCCGAGTTTATCTAATGATTCATCCTTTCTGTAGATCATATGTATAAGAGGCAGCTTCCAAATTGGCTCTCAATGATCCCTGACTACTAGTATTTGAACTCTTGTACAATTCCTTTTCCTTGAGTGTGGGCTGGGCCTAGTGACTTGCTTATAACAAATATAAGGCAAAAGTGATGGAATGTCTTGTTCAACCATCTTCTTGCTCACATGCTCTCTCTCAACTCACTCTAGGAGAAACAAGCCGCCAGGTTGTGAGCACCCTTATGGAGAGGCCTATGGCCAACAATCAGGAAAAATATGAGGCTTGCCCATAGCCACGTGAGTGGGTTTGGATGTGAATCCTGCCTCAGCAGTGATAAGACTATAGCCCTAGGTGACATCTTGATTAGAGCCTTATGAGAGACTTTGAGTCAGAGGCACCAAGTAAGCTGTGCCTGGATTCACTATCTGCATTTTATTACTTGTATATGAGTAACCTAATAACATGGCCAAATTCAGACAGTTTCTCATTCAGATGATGATTCTTAACAAAAATCCTCACAAAAGCAAATCAGAGGAAGCATGGTCAGCAGATCAATTACAGGGTAAGTAAAATAAAAAGAATACATACTATCTAAATGGTTTTATATAACTAATTATGGTTAACCATTTACTCAACACACAGAAACTGGGATATACCTTTTGAATGGAAATCATTTGTTGGCATCAAGTTCAGTTTCAATTTAAAATGTCTTTTGTTATACTGAAGCAATGGTTACCTTACCGAGATTAGAGTGAGATATTTAAGTATTGCTAGAATCCCTGGGTGAGAAATATATTATTGAGTCCAAGTCTAATACCATTGAAAGGTCTGCAACAGCTGAAGCTGTGATATACCTCTAAGTCATGCTGCTATTTAATCATAAAGAACTATCTGCTATTTATTTATTTTCATATAATATATCATAAAAGACATGTTCCTTAAATCTCTAAATATTTCCTTATGCTGTCCTGCAGACTATGAATTACCTTTTCTTTATGTTATCTACAAGATCATTTATATACTGTCTCATGAGACTACAATAGTTCTATACTATTTTTACTATCATACTATTACTGATGAGGTAAAGTTTTAATTTGTAAATACAGTAAATGAAGACTAGAGAAAATTGTTAAGTAAAATATGAGCCTGGGAGCCCCTTTTAAAAAATAAATTTCATTCACAAAAATATCTGTACTGGCGTTTCCAAGGAATATAACATAAAACCTTTTGGAGATTTTCAACCTGTGCTGCAACATTTATGACCATATGCTTCCTGTCTGCAGAATGCTGAATGGAAATATTATTTAACATTTATTGAGTGCCAAAAAAATCTGTGGGGCAATGTATAAACTATAAAGACATTCATGGCCCTTATCCAATAGGTTTACAATAAAAATTAGATAGACAGTATATAAATTATACCTCAATATACATGACTGAAAAAAACATTAGACAGCCAAAACACAAGCCAAAAAATTAGGTTTAGTTTAGAATGTACTTAACCCTTTCATAAAGTGATTTATTAGCTGACATGTCTATTCTAGCAAGGAGAGTTGTTCATTCCCACCTTTAACTATACTAAAGGAAAACAAAGTTAGGAAAAGTACTTCATCAAAATTTGATTGATTAGCTATTTGGGCTAACTTCTAGCACAACCCAAGTTTCTCAGTTACTAAAGAATGACAAGAGAGATGATAGCATGAGAACACTGTCAGGGTAGGAGGCCTCTTATTGGGTTTTTACTCCCATTTTTAATGAGACAACATGCTTGGCACAAATGAGGCACTCAACAAATGTCAATTACTTCCTTTATTTCATTTGATATTAGTGATCATAAAAATCCCATAAAATAGGCACCTTTCTCATTTCACACATGAAAATCTAAAGGTTCAGAGACTAAAGTATGTCCAAGACCATAAAACAGGTAAATGTTATAGCTGAGGTTTTCTGAATGGTCTGTGTTGGTCAGCTACTGATGAACTCGTTCAGCCTTTACATGTCTGAAAAAGTCTTTATTTCATTTTCAGTTCTGAAAGATATTTTTTCTGGGTATAGAATCTTAGGTTGACCGTTTTTCTTTTCAGTGCTCTAAGGTCTACCTTGTGTTGTTTCAGATGATAGGACTGCTACCATTCTTATCTTTGTTCACCTGTATAAAATGTGTCTTAAAAAAAAACAACTAGCAGCTTTAAAGACTTCTGTCCTTTATCACTGATTTTATGCAATTTGATGGTGTTCCTTGGTTTAGTTTTTTCCTTGTTTCTTCTGCTTGTGCATTGAGCATCATGGGTTTGTGGGTTTATAGATTTTATCAAATTTGAAATATTTTCAGCCTTTATTAACTTCACATATTTTTCTGTTTTTCCTCTCCTGTGGGGCGGGGGGGGGGGGTCTGCCCACAGGGCCCCCTGGCCGCCACAGATGAGAATAAGTGTACCAAGACATGATCTGCCTGGGGAGGAAAGGTGATTGATCTCTCAAAGGAGAAGGGCCAAGAGCCTTTTCCTCAATGAGCTTTTATTGGGTTCATTTTACACAGGAATACAGGTAAAGCTCATTAATCATTGTCAGGCAGTAAGGATCAAACAATAGATAACATACAAAGAACTACGAGGGCTTATTCTGAGTCAGGGTCTGTTAGCTAAAAGGCTACAAAACTTTGGGAAACAAACTCATTTCCTGCATCGGACCCTTATCATTTAATTGAGAGCATTCTTAGCAAAGCAGGTTTCACAGGATTTTATATATTCTTTCTTAAGCCTGATCACCCGGGGAACCCGCCCTATCCAGCAGAGAGTTGTACCACCCTCTGTCTTCAGGCTTAAGTCAAGCAGAGTAAGCAAGGCAGACAAGAGATTAGGAGACTTCTCACAGACAGAATGAGGACTCAGGCTATTTCAGGATAGCCAAGGGGCGAGGGTCCAACACCCCCTTTTTGCTGTAGCCCCCCCAAGTCCTTTTTTGGGCCTCCACGTGATCGTGCCTGTCTTAGGTCATTCCCCCCTTGGGGAATCTTACCCATCATTGGCTAAGCGATCAAGCATTGGGGGCCAGTTATGGATGAAGTAAAAGGAGCAGAAGCTGGTGTTCCTGCCAGGGAGATAAGCTTTGTCTCCTTAGTGGCTTATGGTCCAAAGTTTGCTCACTCAGCCTCAGCCATTGGGGGGGTTACAGCTCCTGAAACCAGGCAGGGAGGTTCCCAACACTCTCCCTCCCCAAAACTCCAAATATGTATATTAGGTCACCTGAAGTTGTCCTATTGTTATCTGTTTTTTTTCCCCAATGCTTAATTTTGAATAGCTTTTACTGCTATGTTGCCAAAATCACTAATTACCATTTTTTCTTCCTCAGTGTCTAATCTCACCTGGTATATTTTTCATCTCCAGAAGCTAGATTTTTTTTGTATTTTCCATATCTCTCCTTAACAGGCTTATGCTTTCTTTTACCTTCTTCATATATAGAATATATTTAGAAATGCTAATCTTTGTCCACTAATTCTAACATGTCATTTTTAAATACATTTCTATTGATTGTTTTTCCTCATATGGATTGTATTTACTGCTTCCTTGCATGCCTGACAATTTTTGACTAGATGCCAGACATTATAAACCTTATGTTTTGGGGTACCAGATATTTTGTGCTTCTTTTTTGTATTTTTTACATTTTTCACGTTTATTCTGAAATTCAGTAAGTTACCTGGAAACAGTATGACCTTTTCCAGGCTATTTTTAAGCTTTGTTGGGTGAGACAAGAGCCACCTTTAATATAGAGCTAAATTGGTACCCCTAGCGATGTAATATCTTCTTGAGTATTAAATAAAAAGTCCCACTTATTAGAAGTTTCTCCACTCTGGCTATTGGGGATATAAACTATTATCAGCCTGTGTGAGTTTGGGGAATGTTCTGCCTGCTTCTTTCCTGTGGTTTTAACCTGGGCCTTCAACAGTTTTCTCACATACATGTGCTGATTAGTATTCAACTGAAGAGTCCAGAGAGCCCTCGGCAGATATCTAGTGTGTGTGCTGTGTCTCTGTGCACCTGTTTCTTGTCTGATTACTCTGTCTAGCAAATTCTAGCTACCTTGGCCTTCTTCAATTCTTAACTTCGTTTCAAGTCAGTTTGACCACTGGGTTTAGGATTCCTTCTTCCTGCTCTGCAGACTGGAAACTCTGTTTAAGCAGAATGCTATGGCAATTGTAGGGATTCCTTCATCTGTTTCCCTTCTCTCAGGGATCATTGTCCTGTGATGCCTGTTGTTTAATGTCTGAAAACTGTTGTTTTATAAATCTGGCCCATCTTACTTGACTACTTTCAGCAGAAGTTCAGTGTGAATCTATATGTCTTAAAGTATAGATCCAAATGTATCCGGCACATTCAACAAAACTCTATTGGTTAAAGAATGTTATCTATTAGGCCAAAGACAAGAAAGATTGACAGTTTATCTTAAGCATCTCATCTACTGCTTTTTACCTCTTACTGTGCAAAGGACATAGTTCCTTTATTTATAGCTGCTACACTAAATCATAAACATTCTACTTTACCAGCAATCTATATTTGAAACTCCCTGAAGAATAACTCCACTCAGTTCTAAACTCTCTTTTACTTTACATACCCTATATTATTGTCATTTTCTTGCTTTTTTGTCTTACCAACTAGAAAGCTCCAGACAGTTAATAATAACTTTCCATTTTTTTCCTGGTCCGTTCTTTCACCAACAGAGAGCTGTACTACAATATGATCAATACATTATGCCTGGGGTCAGCAGCCTGCAGGACAAATTCAACTCATTGCCTGGTTTTATAAATAAAGTTCTATTGGAACACAGCAATGTTCATCCATATGCTTTCTATGTTGCTGTCATGCTATCACAGCAGAGCTGAATAGTACAAAAGAGATCATACTACTTGACTTTAAAGAGAAAGTTTAAAACTAATAGAATAATGCTAACTTCTGTGTTATGCTATTAGTGAGATATTTATAAGTTTCAAAACAGACTGTTTTTCTTTTGCATGAAGTCACCAATGAAGAATGGAAGGCCCTATGGAGAGAAGGCTCCATCCAACCTGCTAGTCACAAATAAAATGCACAAGGTCTAATCGGAAAAAGTCCAGCCATTGGTAATATAATGAGAAAGGTTTGCATAACATCAATGTAACCTGGCAGCCAAGGAGAGAGGACTGGAATGTACATGCATAAACAATGACGACTTCATTGTACTACTCAGTGGGGGCAGTAGACACCGTTGAGTGAGCATGTGTACTGTGTGGCTGTTGCATTCAAAACAACTGAGCAAGTAGAGCAATGAATCTGCATCAAATTTGCATTAAGCTTCATCATTCCTCTGCAGAAAATACTTGGATAATTCAGAAGGCCGCAGCTATGGGCAACTGGTGATTGATAGCTTCATCATGACAATGGACCTGCTCATGCATTACATCTGGTGCAGATATTTTTGGTGAAACATCCAATCACTCAGGTGATTCAGCCCCCCTTATGGACCAGATTTGATGCCCTGTGACTTTTGGCTTTTCCCCAAACTAAAATCACCTTTAAAAGGGAAGATATTTCAGACCATTGATGACATTTAGGAAAACATAATGGGGCAGGTGATGGCAATTGGGAGAACTGTGTGAGGTCCTAAAGTGCCTACTTTGAAGGGGACTGAGGCATCATTGTCCTATGTACAATATTTCTCATATCTTCTTTAATAAATATCTCTATTCTTCATATTACATGGGTGGATACCTTCTGGACAGACCTCATGTATCATTTGATGGGTCTTTTTTCCTCCATTTATTGGCAATCCCTCCACCCCCATAAAAACCAAATCATTTATAATATTAAAAATACAGTAAAAGACAAGATAAATAACCAATTCGTATCAGTTTAGATACATGTTTATGTGGGACAATGAGAATAGCATTACTGAACAGAGCCAAACATTAAAACAAAAAGAGGAAGTGAAGATATCAGATAAGGGAGAGATGGGCATTCTTAAGTGCGTTTTTAATAATTCCTTTCTCAGTTCAAATGTGCAGCAATATTCTTTATGTTTGCCATATTCCATGCATAGTGCTTCCCAGGTTGTCAGGGCACGCCAGTCACTGATGCTATAAACTCCAACCTCCAGAGGCACTCTAATGGTCCTAACTTATTGTAGTCTGGAAGTTTTATGAAATTAACTCTTAAAACAAAATGAAAACAATATGCAAAATACAGAAATGGACAAACATAGGATACAGTTGTTGCTTTTTAAAAAAACTTTAGTGTGAACAAAGTGGTAAATGTAATAAAGTGTGAGATATTGCAAAGCAATATGGATGCTAAAAAGAGAGCACCAGTTTAGCTGTTTTTGACTCTAACTTCAGACCCTCTCACAAAAGCTCCCCTATTCCTAAAAGCCTCTGGTTCTGTTGAGGGAGAAGAGGGAACAGAATTGGAAATGCCAGTAACATTTAACATCTGAAATATTACAGGATTAAATTAAAAAAGGAACTTATAGAACCACACGGTGATTATTAATATAACAAAATATAGTAAAAATAGAAGCATCTAGTCTCCTACCTCTAGTGGAAAAATGGTAATTTCTCTCAGGTAAGAACTTTAGCCTATGGATATGTACATAACACTTTCCATCCAAACATCACAAATAAGCAGTATTATTTTCTTCCTTCTTGCCAGCTGACTCACAATAATCATGTACAAAGAATACTATAATGCTGCTGTCTTAGAAACAAGTCTAACATAGACAAACTTAAAATTTTCATAATGTTCAGTGGGAATGGAAATACCAAGAATAGCTATGGAAGTCACAATCCACACAGCCCTCTTAAGAAAAACAAAACACAACAATGAAACTACAAAGAAGTAAAAAATATATCCAATGATCATGAAAAAGAAATTGGCCAAATATGCAAGTCAGACTATTAAAAAATAATCACAGGAAAATGATAGAAAACACCCAACATAGCATGTAGCAGGTACTCAATAAATGTTAAACTGAAAGCATGATTCACCTACCTTTGCTGTATAAAAAAGAGATGTTTGATGTCCGGCCAAGATGGAGGCATAGGTGGACACACTGTGCCTCCTCGCACAATCAAAATTAAGGACAACAAAGATTTAGAAACAAGAAAACAACTGGAACTGAGAGAAAATTGAACTGAAGGGAAGTCTGACAACCAGTAAGAGGGGTGGAGTTGTGGCAGGAAAAAGTGGAGGTTGGTGGACCGGGTGCGCAGGCAGCGGCTGGCAGATCCCAGGTGTACAGGTGGCAGCTAGCAGACCCCAGGCACACAGGCAGCAGTGGATGGCAGACCCCAGGTACACAGGCGGCGGCTAGCAGGCCCCGGGCATGGCGTGGCAATGGGCAAACCCAGTGAGACTGCGCAAGGCGGCTGTCTGACCAGGCAGTCCCATATTTGCGCGCAGATAATCCAGGCGAAGGGGAAGCGGCGGAAAGGACTGGAATCCAAGAGAGAGCAGAGCAGGCGCCATTGTTCCCTCTCGAACCCCGCCCCCACATACAGCATCACAACCCAGCAACTGGGCTGCGCCACCCTGGGGAATACCTAAGGCTCCACCCCTCACTACGTAACAGCTGCAACCAGACCAAAAAAAGCAAACAAACCAAAAATGGCTCAAACTGGAGAACAAATCAAAGCCCCAGAGCCAATTCATCTAAGTGACCAAGAGATAGCCAACTTATCAGATGCACAGTTCAAAGCACTGGTGATCAGGATGCTCACAGAATTGGCTGATTTTGGTCACAAATTAGATGAACAAATGAAGGCTACAATAAGTGAAATGAAGGAAAACACACAGAGAACCAATAGTGATGGGAGGAAAACTGGGACTCAAATCAATGGAGTGGACCAGAAGGAAGAAAGAAACAACCAAACAGAAAAGAAGGAAGAAACAAGAATTCAAAAAAATGAGGAGAGGCTTAGGAACCTCCAGGACATCTTTAAACATCCCAACATCCGAATTATAGGGGTGCCATAAGGGGAACTTCCCCAATCTGGCAAAGGAAATAGACTTCCAGGAAGTCCAGGAAGCTCAGAGAGTCCCAAAGAAGTTGGACTCAAGGAGGAACACACTAAGGCACATCATAACTACATTAGCCAAGATTCAAATGAAGGAGAGAATTCTAGAAGCAACAAGGGATAAGGGGACAATCACCTACAAAGGAGATCCCATCAGACTATCAGCTGATTTCTCAAAAGAGACCTTCCAGGCAAGAAGGGGCTGGAAAGAAGTATTCCAAGTCATGAAAGGCAAGGACTTACATACAAGATTGCTCTATCCAGCAAAGCTTTCATTTAAAATGGAAGGGAAGATAAAGTGCTTCTCAGATGAGGTCAAGTTAAAGGAGTTCGTCATCACCGAGCCCTTATTATAGGAAATGTTAAAGGGACTTATCTCAGAAAAAGAAGATAAAAATATGACAGTAAAAAGACAGCAGACTCACAGATATTAACAACCACACCTAAAACAAAAGCAAACTAAGCAAACAACTACAGGAACAGAACCACAGAAATGGAGATCACATGGAGGGTTAGCAACAGGGGAGTGGGAGGAGGAGAGAAGGGGGAAAAGGTACAGAGAATAAGTAGCACAGATGGTGGGTAGAAAATAGACGGGGAGGGCAAGAATAGTGTGGGAAATGTAGAAGGTAAAGAACTTATGACACATGGACATGAACTAAAAGGGGGGAATGTGGGTGGGAGGGGGTGTGCAGGGTGGAGAGGAATGATGGGGGAGAAACGGGACAACTGTAATAGCATAATGAATAAAATATATTTTAAAAAAGAGATGTCTGAAAAGACACTGAATACTTCTGTAAAGCTCATATTGAATTTGATAATGAAATAGGAGCCAATCATCTTAGTATATCCAGTAGAATCAAGAAATGTCTATCTTTCTACCTCTCAAAACTCTTGTTGTATCTGAGATAACATACTACCCAATCCTAGTGCTTGCCTTTAGGTGTTCTGTAATGTCCATGACAAAAGATCAGTTTAGTTATCAACCACATGTTGGTACTTGATGGTAACATAGCTTGGAGGTAGTAATAAAGTACTGGCATCTTTATTGTACTTAATAGTATTAAGTGATTGGGCAAACAGATCGTATTTTATTAACAATAATTTTGACTTATTGTATATAGTATGACAAGTTAGCTTTCACCTCAATCCATCTCAGAAACTGTTATTTCATTGGTTACCAATCTTGGCCTTTCTTCTTGACCTTTTTGAATAGGACCTGATATCTTTTCTTAAGGGAAGGATTTCTGCATAGGGTTAAATTTAGGAATTATCATTTTAAGATATAAAAATGAGTATTCATTTCCTTCTATTCTTTCAGAGGTTTAATTTCAGACCCCTCCAAATTTCCTTGTATTGACAATTATTCTCCAGTTCCTGAGTAAATATTTTCCTTTCTTCTGCTCTTTGGTCAATTTTTCTCACTAACTCCTGAACATGAAGATCTCTCATTTGGATCTTCCAATAGATAATTTAATAGGTGAGAAATGAGACTTTATTGATGTTTCAGAGTTTGAATTCTTCCACTCTCTCCTAGAAACTCTCCCCCCTACTTTTTTGTTGCATTTCTTTTTTTCCCTTTCTCTATCACCTTTCTGTTACTTACCTTCTCATTCATTAAATTACCTAAATATAGTGTTTCTCTAGAAATTCAGTTATGAATTTTCCAATCTTTTCTCTCTTTACATTTTCAGGATAATTTCCTTTATTTCTTTCATTTGATATCATCATCAGATATTCCCTTTGACACTTTTTTTCTGCATTAGACAGCTTCCAAGTACTGCCAAGCATATTTAACAAGCATAAGGTCTACAATGTCGACAGTCTTGTTTCCATCCCTACCAACACAAACCTAAGTCAGCCTGTGTTACCTGTTGCCTCAGTTACAGCTATAGTCTCTTAGCCAGTCTCTGGCACCAGTTTAAATGCATCCTCGCACATGACCATTAGATTCATCTTCTTAAATATCAACTCTGATTAGCCTCTGCTCAGAAAGCTACCTACTGCTTCCTGATAAAAGCCCCAGTTCCATAGCCTGACTTTTCAAAGGTCCTCCATAATGTGTCCCTACTTATCCTTTGTAGCCTGATCTTTTACTATTTCCTTATACATGTATCAGATGCCACTCAAACTAGAATACTTGCTATTCTATGAACATGCCTCAGGCTTTTTGCCTTCATGCTGCCTTGCACATGTGGGTACTAAGTGAATTAGAATATCCTTCAACCACCCTTGTCAAAATCCTACCAATTCCTCCAGGGTTAGTTCAGCCACCTTCAGCTTAATGGAAGCCTTCTTGAATTGTTTGTGGTATCTCCTTTACCTACCTCCAGAAGTGGCTTTCTGCATTGCAAAAGAATTTTGCTCAATTTGTAAAGGCTTCTCTTCTCACAATTATGAAAATGTAATTATTTGTAGAGACAGCTTATTCCTACTATCAGATTATAAATTCATAGTACAGAAACACTTTTTTTCCACACTGTAGCTTCAAAGCATCTAACATACTGCTCTGCACAGAAGATAATAAAGTTCTTGTTCATTTACCAAATGATAAGGACAAAGCACTCACATTAAGTGAAGAAGAAATACCTCTGCATTAGGTTAACAATGACTTGATTTCTTGTGATTCATACTTTATTACTGGGAATAGAGTCAACTAACTTAGTGCTGTGTATATACTATGCTATTTCTTATAATGTATTATATTTATATGATCTACTTCCTCACCAAGTTTTAAGCTTCAGCAGAACAAAGTTTTATATTGTATTTAAAACTGTGCCTCACACATAGTATTAATTATTTAAAAAATGGACATCTGAATGTGTTAAACTAATTAATTGAAAATACTTTTATTTAAAAACATAAAAGATCTTCCTACCTATATGTATTGAGATTTTCAAGAATGAGATCTAACATTTGGCTAAAAACTTAATAAAGTACTGGCTGATGTACTGTCCAGAAGGTATCCGGACATGTAAAATGAAAAACAGATATTTATTGAAGAAGATACAAGAAATATTGTATACAGGACAATGATGTCTCAGTCCCCTTCAAAGCAGCTACCTTGGGACCTCACACAGTTCTCCCAATTGCCATCAGCTACCCCATCATGTTTTGCTGAATGTCACTGATGGTCTGAAATCTTGTTCCTTTCAAAGGCGATTTTAGTTTGGGGAAAAGCCAGAAGCCATAGGGCATCAAATCTGGTCTGTAGGGGGGCTGAATCACCTGGGTGATTGAATGTTTCACAAAAAAACTCCGTATGAGATGTGATGCATGAGTGGGCACAATGTCATGATGAAACTGCCAATCACCAGCTCCCCATATCTGTGGCCTTCTGAATCACCTGAATAGTTTTTGTGGAGTAATGTTCAAGTTTAATGCAAAGTTTGATGCAGATTCGTTGCTCTACTCGTGCAGTCATTTTGAATGGGATGGCTGCACAGTACACATGCTCACTCAATGGTCTCTACTGTCCCCACTGACTAGTACAGTGAAGTCATCATTGTTCACACATGTGCATTCCAGGCTACATTCCTTGGCTGCCAGATTACATGAATGTTGTGCAAACCATTCTCATTATATTAACAATGGCTGGCCTTTTTCAAGACAGACCTCATAATCTGTGAGAATATTTATGCTCTGGGAAATTACCAGAAGTGTTTTGACATTTGTCTCATTTCCAAGTATCATACAAATAATCATAAAAAATTGTTTTCCTTGAATAACATTTTACAGTGAATTTTGAAATTATATTTTCAAAGATATATATAATACGGACATCACTGGAAGATACTGGATATCAACAGTGGAATACAGCACAATAACAAGGGTTAAGTTCCAAATGATTTATAAAAGAAGTAGCAAGAATATAAAAAACAAACAAACAAAAATAGCTAAGCAAAACCCATAAAACAACACACTACATACCAACTAAACAACAGGGTAAACAGTAAATCTTGACTCAGTCTGAGGACTTGGTGAGTTATCAATGAAGAGCAATTTTATGACATACTATTTTACTTTGCTGACATACAAGATAATTAGGAAATACACAGCATGTGGGACAGAAACATTACTCTAGATATGGTTAGAACCAGCAATAACCCACTACAGTACTTTCACAAGTTTAAATGACAACTTAAAAAGAAAATTTTATAGATTATGACATTAAGGTTGTACCAATTTTTACTCCCCTTCCTTCCCCTCCACACTGTAACCTCCCTCCCACCAGCATTCCCCTACCTAGTTGATGCCCATGGGTTGTACATATAAGTTCTTTGGCTTCTCTATTTCCCATACTATTCCTAACCTTCCCGTATATTTTGTACCTACTATTTATGCTTCTTATTCATTGTGCCTTTTCCCCTCACTCATCCCCCTCCCCCTCTCCACAGATAACCCTCCATGTGATCTCCATTTCTGTGATTCTGTTCCTGTTCTAGTGGTTTGCTTACTTCATTTTTGTTGTTGGATTTTTTTTAGGTTCAGTTGTTGAAAGTTGTGAGTTTGTTGTCATTTCACTGTTCATATTTTTGATCATCTTCTTTTTCTTAGATAAGTCCCTTTAACATTTCATATAATAAGGGTTTAGTGATGATGAACTCCTTCAACTTGACTTTATCTGGGAAGCACTTTATCTGCTCTTCCATTCTAAACCATAGCTTTGCTGGAGAGAGTAATCTTGGATGTAGGTCCTTGCCTTTCATGACCATTAATACTTCTTTCCAGCCCCTTGTTGCTTGCAAGATTTCTTTTGGATAAATCATCTGATAGTCTTATTCCAACTCCCTTGAAGGTTAACTGTCTCCTTTTCTCTTGCTGCTTTTAAGATTCTGTCCTTAACTTTAATCTTGGCTAATGATGTGCCTTGGTGTGTGCTTCCTTGGCTCCAACTTCTTTGGGATTCTCTGACCTTCCTGGACTTCCTGGAATTCTACTTCTCTTACCAGATTGCGGAATTTTTCCTTTATTATTGGTTCAAATAAGTTTTCAATTTCTTGCTCTTCCTCTTCTCCTTCCGGCACCCCTATGATTTGGATGCTGGCATGGTTAAAGTTGTCCTGGAGGTTCCTAAGTCTCTCCTCAGTTTTTAAAATTCTCAGTTCTTCATTCTATTGTGGTTGAATGTTTATTTCTTCCTTCTGCTCCAAATTGTTGATCTGAGTCCTGGTTTCCTTCTCTTCACTGTTGATTCCCTGTATATTTTTCTTTATTTCACTTCACATAGCCTTCACTTCTTCCTCTATTTTGGGATCATACTCAACCATTTCTGTGAGCATCCTGATTACCAGTGTTTTGAACTCTGCATCTGATAGGTTGGCTATCTCTTCATCACTTAGTTCTGTTTTTGGAGCTTTGATCTATTCTTTCATTTGGACCATATTTTTTTTGTCTTGGTATATCCGTTACGTAGTAAGGGGCAGAACCTTACATATTCACAAGGTGGGGCAACTCACGCAGCTGTGCTGTGGCTCTACATGTGGGGGAGGGATCTAAGAGGAAACACTGTCACTTACTCAGCTCTCAGCCAGCTTTCAGTCACTTCCTCCACTATCCACAAGCAAATGGGGCCCTTTTGGTGTTGATTCCCAGGTGGGTGGGTTTGTGTACATTTCAGGACCCTGTGGGTTTCTCCAACAAACTCTCCTGTGAGGCTGGGAGTTTCTCTTGCCGCAGGGACCCTGACAGGTTTTTTCAGTCAGGGATTCTGAAGCATTATTTCTCTGTGCTGGATCCCTGGGTTGGATGGTCTGTCTCACTTCCCAGTTGTTCCTCTTGGTTTATCTGCACGCAAATGTGGGACCAGCTGGTCTGCTAGCCACCACCTTGCTGGGTCTATCAGCTGCCACCTCACCCACCCTGGTCCTCCAGCTGCTGACATGCCAGGAGTCCTCTGTGCCCTGGCTGCCAGTCTACATCGCTCCTACTGGTCTGGATGTATATTTCTTCTTTGACTCCTTGGTTATTGGACCTCCATACAGGTCGATTTTCTGGCAGTTCTGGTTACTATTTGTTTTCAAATTTGTTGGTGTCCTTCTTTTGTGTGAGGAGGCAAAGCGTATCTACCTATGCTTCTGTCTTGGCCAGAAGTCCCTAAAATGAGAACTTTTTTGCCTCAAGCAAATAAATGCTAATATATATCCAATATAATATTTGTACACTTTTCACTGCCAGTATACATATTTTCACAGACTCCACCATTCGTGTAACTCAAGACCTATTGCTAAATTTTTTATTTCAAAAAGTGAGATTATATACAATGTTATCTTATGTATTAAGTGTGTTGAGGACATGATCTGATTCACATAGGGAATTCCATGGAAATGGAAGCTAGGAGAAATGGGAACAATCTTAAAAACCTCATTGTAAAATGAATGAGTTACATCTCTAGCTTGCACTGCACTTCACAAAGAAGGCCAATTCTTGATTATCCATAGTAGATTAGAGAAGATTTAGACACAATAGGGGCCTGAAATGCACTCATCAACTCAGTAGAACCTGGTAGCAGGGTTGAAGACAAGGAGCATGGACTCAGAAGTGGGGTGCTGTAGAGGAGGGTACTATGTTTCTCACCTCCACTTCAAACAAAATAACTCACTATAACGTTACCATGGTTAACCTTCAACTGGACAACCAACACTTAATAGTGGTTTTGTTATTAAGGAGACTTTTCAGTTATCAGTAACTTCTTTTTGCTCTGCTATCTTTGCATTATCCCCAGCTAATCAACAGGCAATGGTAATCTATTTTTCTTTTTAAATATTTTGTTTATTTATTTTTAGAGAGAGGGGAAGGGAGGGAGAAAGAGAGGGAGCAAAACATCAATGTGTGGTTGCCTCTCATGTGCCCCCTGCTGAGGACCTGCAACCCAGGCATGTGCCCCGACTGGGAATTGAACCAGTGATCCTTTGGTTTGCAGGCTGGCAGTCAATCCACTGAGCCATTCCAGCCAGGGCTATTTTTCTTATTTTAAAAGGATGGCAAAGAAAGTCCCAAATCTCAAGAAAGCAATGGTACATTCTGGAGAAGAAAATGACTGTATATAAAATGCATATATGAGAGAATGCCAAATAGTCTCAAGTATATCTAAAGTTTTTTAGCTGCATCCTAAATTGCTGAGAGTGTTACCAGGCACAGCATCTGAAAACATAGCTGCTACAGAAAATGGCATAATTTTCTGCATAATTGTGTAAGAGAAATATGCACTCTCATTAGTATTCCTAAAGCAAAATATGTACATTTTTTTACTCTATAGTTATTGCCTAAATTGTGAGATTTGGTAACTATAAGAGATTTAGAGCAAGCATTAAATGGTTGATGAATATTGCTAGTCTCCATGTAACCACTGTGATAATGTTTGTCCGATACTATCAAGTGCTGGACAGGCATGGTAGTTATAGGACTTGTTTTGGTTGTGCTGACCTGTGAAGATTTTTGATAGTCTATTGTAGGAGTAAAGGAAATAGCCATAACTACCTTTTATCTCTTTCATGAATTTTAACAACCATTGAACATATTAGATACTTTGTATTTCCACAGTTATATGGCACTTTGCTAGACTCATATAATTGGTCAAAAATAAGGAAAGAATTAAAATGAAAACAAAAATTAAAGTCAGAATACAGTATGTTGGAATTGAAAGTAAAAGAAAACAAACAAACAAAAAGCTTTACGGTGGAAGTAGAATTTGTTATATATGTAGGAAGATAGGTAAAGTTTTATGTGAAGGTGTACATAAAGGACACAAGGTACGGCAAATGAGAAGTGCGTCCTGAGAAGTGCTGGATCATACAGGATCAGCAGAGGAGGGAAACTTACTGAGATCTGAAAGGTAGATTAGTCTGTAATGAATTACGAGATTGAATTCAACTCACTTAACTATTGGTCATAGATAAAGGGGGTGAGAGATATTAAGATTTTTTTGAGCAGGTAATTATCATAATTAGGACTACGCTTTAGAAAGATTAATTTATCTAGCAGTGGTCAGCAGACTGGGTATAAAAGGGAAGACAGCGAAGATTCTCTAATAGCAGATCAGACACAGGTGATAAACACAATGTATTTTAATTTAAAGAACAAAGTACCACAGCAATAATAAGTTCTAAGATAGAAACAAAATAGAGTGAACTTTAGGCAAACAACCGGCTTGCTTTCCATGTTCCGTAAAATAATGAAATAAAAAAAGAAAGAGTCCTGGATTTGGAATCAAGAAACTTGGATTCCAGTTTTTACTTTACCTCTATTATGACTTTGGGCAAGACACAGATTCCTCATTTAGATGATGAGAGGCTTATAACACTTTCTAAAGTCTGTCTACTCTAAAATTCAGTGACCATAAAAATGATTTTTTTGGAAGGTCTGTAACAACCACAGACAGCCCACTATTAGGGAGGGCCCCTTAAAGAAAAAAATGCAAAGATTCTATTAAGAAATGACTGGCCTAAAATGAGTGAGTGGATTTAAATATATGTCATTTTCTACTGCTTAAATCATTCTGTAAAAGGTAAAGTTAACTTTTTAGAAAAGAAGACAGGAAAAGATTCATTCCTTCTTTCTAGAAGCCAAAATTCAAGAAACCCTCTGCCTTATTCATGGATACTTGAAACAAACCCTTGCCAAGAAAAACAAATTGTAAAATATGGAGGTTGGAAAATGTGAATCATCACTGGTATTAAAACCCACTTTTAATAATTATGTTGCAGTTTCAAACTACTGCTGAATTCCATTAAGTTTAAACATAAATTCAACAAGAATTTATGATTTTATAAATGGTATTTAAATATATTCAGAAGTAGAAACAAGAACCATCTGATAGAGAAGTGGTTGTGGTTTAATAGAAAAGAAGGAGAAAATAAAGACATAAGGAGGCCAGAAGGTGAAGGAGAGGAAGGATACAGAACTAGGCTGAAAGTGACTGTACTATAGTAATGATTCTATGGCTAAAGTTAGGAGACAAATGCTTATAAATTTATCTTCTGTATTATGCACATTTTTCTTGATAGGATTCTGAATTAATATACAATAAAAGATGAGGCACCTGTCATTTAAAAGGAAGAAATTATTTCAGCAGAACTTTGTGCCCAGTTCTTAAGAATTTTTAGAACGTGGAAATATGTACCACATGACTTCAAATAACAATGTGGCCTTTCTTCCACATCCAATTTGGCTTTTACTTAACTCTCTTCTAAAATGTTTATTCCATTTTCATTTTAATCATATTTATTGATCTAGAAAATAGAATTATAACTATTCTGATTACTAAAACAAGGTTTATGCTTTATTCTTGATATGACCACTTGTTTAAAAATTGCCAGTATTGTAGGCAGCAATCCTGAATTGTTAAAATCTTAAATCTCTCATTCAGTTGTTAGGGAATGGTTATGCCAGCACTGTTTCATCAACTCAATGAGCACATGTTAAGGACACAGTCATATTTCTGGAGCACTGTAGCTAGGTTGAATTCTGAGACCTATAATTTGACTTTCCAGGCTCTAAGCCCCCCTTTCTGAACTCTTACTATCACCCAACCCTCTGGCTACCAGGGCTTTAAAACAAGACTTTAAATAATCTAGGGCCTCACAAAGTCTATATACTTTTTCTCTCCATGTTACTAGTACTTAGCAATTTTCTTAGGGTCACTGGGCACAGAAAGGGAACAAAAAGAATAAAAGGTCAACCTGAAGGGCCAAGAGAAAACAGCCAACACGGGAAGTTAGATCTAAGCTGCTGAAGCTATCAGCACTGACCAAGACTCTCATGCCCCAGGAAGCAGCAGAACCACTGAACTTTAAAGGTGAATAGTGGGCATCTCAGTAGAGCTAATGTGGACATAAGGAGGCGAGAAAAAAATTCCCTGAATGTTTTACTTTGTGTCAGAACCCTGGTGAGGTAACGGAAAGTACCCTAATAATGACATATTTAATTTTGCAGAAGAGAGACTTAAAATTATATTTCTTTAATTTAAGGAAAAGAAGAGAAAAGTGACTTCTACAGGCAAGGGCACATACAAGATTAAGGAGTAAGAACACAAAACACACACACAAAAGCCTACTTCTAATAGAGAATAATGCACATATGACCAAGTACATGATAAAATAGTACACAAAAGTTGAGAAGGACATTCCAAAATGGTGAGAAAATTCAAAGAGTTTTTAAAAATGGGACAGGGTTAGTCGGGAAAGGTTTGTCAAAAAAAAAAAAAAAAAAAAAAAAAAAGGATTTTTTGTGTTGGATCTTGAAAGAGCACCCTGGGAAGAAAAACAGAGTAAAAGCATAAAAGGAAAATGTATTACAGGATGCTAAGAAAATCACAGGACTGGGGTCCACCAGTGCTATCAAAGAAAATAGATGAAATACCATTAGTTTTCCTGGGTTAGAGAAGGCTTTTAGGTTTTGAAAACTAAAGGTAGAATGTAATAGAGGCCCTGCCTGGGTAGCTCAGTTGGTTAGAGTGTTGTCCTGATATGCGAAGGGTACGTATTTTTGGTCAGGGCACATACAAGAACCAACCAATGAATGCATAAATAAGTGGAACAAAAAATCACCGTTTCTCCCCTTCTCCTCCTTCTCTCTCTCTCTCTCTCGTAAAAAAATGTAAAAAAGATGCTACTCAACTTATCATGGTGTTATGTCCACATAAACAATAAGTAACTGAAAATATTATAAGTGTTGAAAATGCATTTTGTTTAGGATTTTTGCATTTATATTCATCGGAGTTTTCTTTTTTTGTATTACCCTTAAGAGGTTTTGATATCAGGGTAATGTGGTCTCATAAAATGTAAGAAAGCAACTTGTGGTCAAGATGGAGGCATAGGTAGATATACTTCACTTCCTCGCACAACCAAAAGGACAACAACAAATTTAAAAACAAAAAACAATTAGAACTTCCAGAGAATTGAACTGTATGGAAGTCTGACAACCAAGAAGTTAAGGAAGAAAAATTCATCCAGAGTAGTAGGAGGCTAGAAGCTGGAGCAGAGAGGCACAGCAAGGTGGTGGCTGGAGCACTGGGCAGTCCCACATTCCCGTATAGATAAACACAGAAGAACAACTGGGGAGGGAGACAGACCATCCAACCCAGGGTTCCAGCACGGAGAAATAAAGTCTCAAAACCTCATGCTGTAAAAATCTGTGCAGGTTGAGGTGGCAGGAGAAACTCCCAGGAGAGTCTATTGGAGGGACCCACAGGGTCCTAGAACGTACATGAACCCATCCACCTGGGAATCAGCACTGGAAGGGCTCAATTCACTTGTGGGTAGCAGGGAAGTAACTGAAAGACAGTCAAGAGTCGAGCAAGGGGCACTGTTTCCTCTCTGACCCTTCCCCCACATACCGCACCATAATGTGCAGCAAAGTGGGTTGCCCCACCCTGGTGAATACCTAAGGCTCTGCCCCTTACAACAAGACAGATGTGCTGAGATGAAGAAATAGGCCCAAATGAAAGAACAGGTCAAAACTCCAGAAAGAGAACTAAGTGATGAGGAGGTAGTTAACCTATCAGATACAGAGTTCAAAACACTGGTAATCAGGATGCTCACAGACATCATTGAGTATGGACACAAAATAAAGGAAGAAGTGAAGGCTATTCAAAGTGAAATAAAGAAAAATATACAGGGAATCAACAGTGAAGGGAAGAAAACAAGGACTCAAATCAACAATTTGGAGCAGAAGGTAGAAATAAACATTCAACCGCAATAAAATGAAGAAACAAGAATTCAAAAAACTGAGGAGAGGCTTAAGAACCTCCAAGACAACTTTAAACATTCCAACATCCAAATCATAGGGGTGCCAGAAGGAGAAGAGGAAGAGCAAGAAATTGAAAACTTATTTGAACCAATAATAAAGAAAAACATCCCCAATCTGGCAAAGGAAATAGACTTCCAGGAAGCTCAGAGAGTCCCCAAGAAGTTGGACCCAAGGAAGCACAACCAGTACACATCATAATTACATTAGCCAAGATTAAAGATAAGGATAGTATCTTATAAGCAGCAAGAGAAAAGGAGATAGTTACCTATCAAGGAGTTGCAATAAGACTATCAGGTGATTTCTCAGAAGAAACATTGCAAGTAAGAAGGGGCTAGAAAGAAGTATTCATGGTCATGAAAGGCAAGGACCCACATCCAAGATTACTCAGTCTAGCAAAGCTATCATTTAGAATGGAAGGGCAGATAAAGTACTTCCCAAATAAGGAAAAGTTGAAGGAGTTCATCATCACCAAGCCTTTATTATATGAAATGTTAAAGGGATTTATCTAAGAAAAAGAAAATGATGAAAAATATGAACAGTAAAATCACAACAAACTCACACTATCAACAACTGGACCTAGAAAACAAAAACAAAAACTAAGCAAACCAGTAGAACAGGAACAGAATCACAGAAATGGAGATCATATGGAGGGTCATCAGTGGGGAGAGGGAGGGCAAGTATGAGTGACAGGGTACATGGATTAAGAAGCATAATTAGTAGGTACAAAATAGACAGGGGGAGGTTAAGAATAGTATGGAAATGGAGAAGCCAAAGAACTTGTATGTATGACCATGGACAGGAACTAAGGGGGGAAATGCTGGAGGGAGATACATGGAGCCAGAAGGGTGGTGCAGGGTGAAGGGCAATAAAGAGGAGAAAAAAATGGAACAATTGTAATAGCATAATCAAGAAAATATACCCTCCTAAAAAGAAAAAAAATTTGTTAGGAAGTGTTGCCTCTTTAATTTTTTGGAAGAGTTTGAGAAGAAAAGGCATTAAATTTTCTTTGAATGATTGGTAGAATTCACGAGTGAAGCCATGTGGTCCTGGACTTTCACTTCTGAGTATCTATCACCAAAATCTGAAAACATTTATTTGTAAAGGTATTTGTATCCCTATATTCACTGCAGCATTATTCATAGTGACCAAGACATGAAAACAATCAGCAGATGACTGAATAAAGATGTGATATATACACACATTGGAATACTGCTTAACCCTAAGAAAAGATGAAATATTGCCATTTGTGACAACATGGATGGCTCCTGAGAATATTATGCTAAGTGAAACAAGAAATAAAAAGTCACTAACTACATGATTAATGAACAAACAAGACAAACACTCATAGACACAGACAGGAGTATGGTGGTTACTGGAGAGAAAAGGAGGTGGGGTAAGGCAGTAAAGGGTAAAGGGGGTCAAATATATGGTGACAGAAGGAGATTTGACTTTGGGTGGTGGGCACACAATGCAATATACAAATGATGTATTATGGAACTGAATACTCGAAACCTATATGAATGTATTAACCAATGTCACCTCAACAATAAAAATTAAAAAAAAAAAGGAAAATGCATTCAATAGACCTAACTACGAAACATCATAGCTTAGCCTAGCATACCTTAATTATGCTCAGAACACTTATATTAGCCTACAGTGGGGCAAAAGCATCTAACACAATGGTAACACTGTAGAATACTGGTTGTTTACCCTTGTGATCGTAGGGCTGCCTACAAACTGTGACTTGTTGCCGCTGCCCAACATCATGAGAGAGTGCCACACAGCATATCAGCAGCCCAGAAAAGGATCAAAATTCAAAATTCAAAGTATGGTTTCTACTGAACACATATCACTTTTGCACCATCGTAAAGTCAAAAAATCATAAGTCAAATCACCATAAGTTTGGTACCATCTGTATAGCGTTTTCTTTTTTCAAGTGGTTTTCCTCTGAATCTTGATGGGCTCATTTAATTTTAATGGTCTTTCTGTGAGATTTCTGAGGTTCTGGATTTTTTGACTCCAAGCAAAGAAGTGTTAGAAGTCAAAGATGCAGACAGCAGAGAGATATTTGGAGAAGTTGATAAGTGAACAGGTTGTTTTATAGACATACTTGTTAGGAAATTATTATACTGTTGTAGTGGCTTTCAAGGTTTCTTGACAGCACTTACAGTAAAATATTCACTTTACTTTGCAACTTGCCACACACATACATATGTGTGCATACATGCATTTATATATAAATATACATTCTTATATCTTTTATACTTATTTCATTCAAAATTGCTAATTTGCCCCTTAAAGTGAAACCATGGATAACACTTGCAAAATAACATGGCTGTTTGGAACTCAGACTTAAGAAATTTCCTTGAGGGTATTTCATAGTGACTAGAACATACTAAGTGCTCAATACATACATTAATCTATCCTTTCACTTAGCAAGCACTCACTATGTGCCAGGGACTATGTTAGGTACTAGTAATACAGAAAAGACCGAGAAGGATCTAACTATGATTTGGTGATGTAAATAAAAAGGAATCTCTGAGACAATGATATTTAAGTTGAGATTTAACAATGAGTAAGAGTTAGCTGGGTGAATGACACTAAATAATAGGGTAAATACAGGTCAAGGCAGAGGAAAGAGCATGTGCAAAGAGCCTAAGACAGGAAAAAGAGTTCAATAGTTTTTAAAACTTAAAATAGGCCAGTGTGGCTAAAGAGCAGTTGGTGGAGACATAATGTATGAATTCTGAATTTTGTTCTATGTGAAAATACAAAATACAAATACCTATAACATAACCAAAGAAAAAATGATATTTCTTAAATGTAAAACCAAATCCAGAAACCAAATTTAATATTCCCTTGACCTGGTTCACAAAGACAGTTTTGAAGTTATAGAGCATAAAATACAGTGCAAGTGTACTTGACACGAAGAACTCTGACTTAATTTCTTGCCAAAGCAGGCATTTATTGAAAGCACATGTACTACACTAGAAAGGATCCTAAAATTTTATGTGCCACATTTGATAAGGGGTCTGATTTATATTCTGGCATGTAGCTGGAAGCTTAAATTATTGATGCAACAACATAATAAGGACCTCATTTTCTCTATTCTGTTATAGATATGCCATATTCACTTGGTCACTGGCAATTCCAATTAGTACAAACTCATGCACCAATTTCAAACAGAGGTTAAAGGTCAGGAACAAGGAAAATAAGACTACCTCTTTAAATAGTGAAAAAAAATGCTACAGTGAAAGTGTATTTACAACTATTCCAATATATTCAAGTCCCTAAATCCATCCCCATGTCAGAATCTTTCATTGTTTTCTACGTGTCCTCGTTACCTTAGTCCTGTACCGTATTCTGCAGACATATTTTAAAAGTCTACATTTCTTTTTTAATATATTTTATTGATTATGCTATTGCAGTTGTCCCATTTCCCCCTTCATTCCCTTCCACCATGCACACCCCCTCCCACCTACATTCCCCCACCTTCAATTCATGTCCATGTGTCGTAAGTTCTTTAGCTTCTACATTTCCCACACTATTCTTCTCCTCTCCCTGTCTATTTTCTACCCACTGTCTATGCTCCTTATTCTCTGTACCTTTCCCCCTCTCTCCTCCTCCCACTCTCCTGTTGCTAACCCTCCATGTGATCTCTATTTCTGTGGTTCTGTTCCTGTTCTACTTGTTTGCTTAGTTTGCTTTTGTTTTAGGTGTGGTTGTTAATAACTGTGAGTTTGCTGTCTTTTTACTGTTCATATTTTTTATCTTCTTTTTCTTAGATAAGTCCCTTTAACATTTCATATAATAAGGGCTTGGTGAGGATGAACTCCTTGAACTTGACCTTATCTGAGAATCACTTTATCTGCCCTTACATTCTAAATAAAACTTCACTGGATAGAGCAATCTTGGATGTAGGTACTTGCCTTTCGTGACTTGGAATACTTCTTTCTAGCCCCTTCTTGCCTGGAAGGTCTCTTTTGAGAAATTAGCTGACAGTCTGATGGGAACTCCTTTGTAAGTGACTGTCCCCTTATCTCTAGCTACTTCTAGAATTCTCTCCTTCATTTTAATCTTGGCTAATGTAATTATGATGTGCCTTGGTGTGTTCCTCCTTGGGTCCAACTTCTTTGGAACACTCTGAGCTTCCCGGACTTCCTGGAAGTCTATTTACTTTGCCAGATTGGGGAAGTCCTCCTTTACGTTGTTCAAATAAGTTTTCCACTTGTTGCTCTTCCTCTTCCCCTTCTGGTACCCCTATAATTCGGATGTTGGAACGTTTAAAGATGTCCTGGAGGTTCCTAAGCCTCTCCTCATTTTTTTGAATTCTTGTTTTTCATTCTTTTTTGTTTGCTTGTTTCTTTCTTCCTTCTGGTCCACTCCATTGATTTGAGTCCCAGTTTTCTTCCCATCACTATTGGTTCCCTGTGCATTTTCCTTCATTTGACTTATTGTAGCCTTCATTTTTTCATCTAATTTGCAACCAAAATCAGCCAATTCTGTGAGCATCCTGATCACCAGTGCTTTGAATTGTGCATCTGATAGGTTGGCTATCCATTGGTCACTTAACAGTATTGGCTCTGGTGGTTTCATTTGTTCTTTTGTTTGAGCCATTTTGTTTTCTTTTTTTCTTTTGGTCTGGTTGTGCCTGTTACATATGAGGGGCGGAGCCTTAGGTGTTCACCAGGGCGGGGCAACCCAGTTGCAGAGTTATGATGCTGTATGTGGGGGTGGAGTCAGAGAGGGAACAATGGTGCTTGCTCCACTCTTTCTCAGACTTCAGTCCCTCTGTGAGGCTGGGAGTCTCTCCCGGCACGTCAACCCCCACAGGTGTTTTCAATCAGTACTTTTAGGCTTTATTTCTCGGAGCTGGGGCCCTGGATTGCACAGTCTGTCTCGCTGCCCATTTTCACCTCGCTTATCTGCGTGCAAATGTGTGACCACAGTCAGCTTCCTTTCACACCTGGCTGGGTCTGCTCATTGCCTCCCTGCATGCCAGGGTCTGCTAACCACTGCCCGCATGTCCGGTGTGTGCCAACCGCTGCCTGTGCATCCAAGACCACTAGCCACCACTTTTTCCTGCTGCAATCCCTCTCTGCCGGCTGCCGACTCTGCCCCTCTTACTGGTCTGGGCAAATTGTGGCCTGACTTCCATACAATTCAATCTTCTATCTGTTCTGGTTGATTTTTTTTTGTTTCTGAAGTTTTGTTTTCCTTAATTTTGGTTGTGAGAGGAGGCACAGTGTGTCCACCTATGCCTCCATCGTGGCCGGAAGTCCAAAAAGTCTACATTTCTTTAAGAGTGTCATATAGCCCTTATTTATTCAAAAAGCACTTGCTAAGCATCTACTATGTGTCAACCAGAGGGCCATAAAGAAAAATATGAATAATGTCCTTATATGTCCCTCATAATGATACCTCCCATAATTAATGCTGGTGTTCCCTGGTTTCACTTTATACTATGCTATTTTGCTCGCCATTGTATCAAGAGAAGTGCTTGGTATGTAGCAGGCATTTCAATAATAAGTAGTTTTTAGGGACATTTACTAGAGAGGAGGTTGTGCAAATTCTCAAGAACGCCAGATATAAATAATTAAGCACAAAAAACCTCACAACCAAATTTCACTTAAACCTAACTCCATACCATATCAGAAGGTAAGCTCTAGGGATCCATTATGAAAAAATTACAAGGTAAAGTTGGAAGCAAGGCAACTGAGAAATAGTAAAACTACGTCACTAATCCTTATGAGACCATTTAGAACATGTTTTGAACCCCCCTCCCCAAGGAGGACAAAATTCATTTTTATAAAGCCAGCTTTTCAAAGCTTATTAAATATCCAGATTTTTAGTTTTACATTCTAAGTATTTTTTTGTACAAAGAAACAATTCCATGTACTTGAATATCTCATATGTATTAGCATTATAAAGTGGCAACTAGTTTAACTGAACTAAAAATGGAGTACTTTCAGCTTTCTACCTACATTCTTAGATAAATCTTATACGGCCTCAGGTGAAAGACTAAGTCACCCAACAAAAATATATTCCTAAATGACAGCTATCCTTTTTTTTTGTATGAAAGTAAAAACAAAAATAAACTTCATAGCCTTCTAGGCTTCAGATTTTGGACCTATGAAATAAAGAAACAGATTCAGATAGCCTCTTAAGGAGTCCCTTCTAGTTCTAAATCCTATTTTATGAGCAGGGACAAACCTTATTTTCTGAGTGTGACTGGGGTACTGGAATATAGTTATATCAACTTAACTAATTTGTGGGATTACCATTTGTAGAGGAAGTATTTTTTGTGAATTAGCATCAAAAAAGAATTGTTTAAATTATTTCTAAATGATTATGATGACTTTTTTTAGTTTTTCAATTATAGTTCACATTCAGTATTATTCTGTATCAGGTTCAGGTGTACAGCATAAGTGCTTAGACAATCATATGCTTTACAGAGTGGTCCCCTCAAGATTTCCAGTACCTACCATGGTCCATAGATAGCTATTATGATGCTATTGATTATATGCCCTATGATGTAATTTAAATCTCTGTTACTATTCCGTAACTACCAATTTGCTATTTAAACCCTTCACCTTTTTCACCCAGTCCCCTAAAACCCCTTGATGGCTTTTTTTTTTTTTTTGATACATCAACTTAGCTCGTTATCCAGAAATGTCTGTTAGATAAAAAATGCATCTAATACACATACACTACCAAACATCACTGCTTAGCCTAACAAACAAAATGAACTAACAACCAAAATAGAGACAGACTCACAGAGAGCAGGCTGCAGGCTGTTGGTGGGTGTAGGGGAGATAAGGCACTGGGTGGGGAGGGTGGAGGGATTGAACAGAAAAAGAGAAAAAGCTCATAAACATGGAAACCACTATGGTGACTGTCAGGGGGAGAGGGATGGGGGGAGGTGGAGGAGGGTGTGGAGGATAAATGATGATGGACAAAGACATGGCTTGGGGAGGTGGACACACAATACAGTGTACAGATGATGTGTTGTGGAACTGTGCACCTGAAACCTGTATAATTTTGTTAACCAGTGTCACCCCAACACATTCAGTAACAAGGAAAAAATAAATGCTATTAATATAAAAAAGGGAAAAAAGATGTGGTACATATATACAATAAAATATTGCTTGAATATAAAGAAAGAATGAAATCTTTCCAATCTAGGACACCATGGTTGGTTGTAGAAGGTATTGTGCTGAGTGAAGTAAATCAGACAGAGAAACAAATACCACATGATTTCACTTTTATGTGGAATATAAAGAACACAAATAAATGAACACACAAAACAGAAACAGACTCAAAGATACAGAGAACATTTTGATGGTTGCCAGAGGAAAGGGGGGGTGGGAGTGGATGGAAACGGTGAAGGGATTATGAAGAACAAACTGGTAGTTACAAAATAGTCACGGGGACGTAAAGTACAGCATAGGGAATATAGTTAATAAGATTGTAATAACTATATATGGTCCCACATGGATACTAGATGTATTGGGATGATGACTTCATAAGTTATATAAATATCTAATCATTGGAGTATACACCTGAAACTAATACAAATTGAATGTCAACTGTAATTGAAAAACAAAAGAATTATTTAAAAAACAGTCAGCTAAGAACTTATTTCTCTAATAAACAAAGGAAAAAAACACAAGAAGTAGTTAGTAGAAGAAAAATGAACCATCCAAAAAAAGTGGGTGAAAAAATTAAGGAGGATAACAGAAAATAAAAATACAAATAGTTTGTAAACATATGAAAAGACAACTTCAACAATAAATCTAAAAATACAAATTAAAGCAACAAAATGCCATTTTAAATTTATCATTTTGATAAAGGTTGGGAATATGATTTGGTAAAAACACCTGGGAGAGCAACTGGCAAAATTTATCAAAACGTAAAGTATTTATTTCCTAAGAATCAGGAGAAGTTGAGCCTATAGAAAAATTTACACAGAAGTACAAAGACATACAATGACTATAGCACTATTTATTGTGACAAAAAAGAGAAAACAATCCAATAGTCTTCAATTAGAGAAAGAACTGTGATATATACATATAATAACACACCTATTATTAAAAAAATAAGGAAAATGAACATGTACAAACAGGAAAAGAGGCCTAGGTATTTTGTTAGATAAAAAGCTACAAAGTAAAATTATAGTGTGATCTTATTAAAATTAATATCTTAAATACTTTACAATAGAAAATAGTCTAGAAGGACATACCCAAAACTAATAATAGTGATCATCTCACTATAAGATGTGGTGGGATAATGAGTTATCTTCCTGCATTATCTATTTTTGCAATGTTCAATTTTTAAACGATGACCAAGAAAAAAGAAATCAGCTTCAAGTACAAGATAAGAATAACATCTTTGGTCATTTGTTCTACTTTGTAGGACTATACTATATGGTTTTCAAATTATAAAGGGGATGAAAAGGCAAACACAAATATTCTAAGTCAATATATATGCCCATCAGAAGTAGCTAGTCAAATATATAAACCTATTTAGTGTCTTAAATTTATTGATTTTTACTTGAAGACTTAGGATTCACCTAATACAAACTTGAGTCAAGAGTAGAGGTAATGAGGAAATAAAGCACAGGGTTCCTCCACTATCTATGGCATAGCTATTTCATGCAATATTTAATATTTTATTTATTTTTTTAAATTTAATTTTAATTGTTCAAGTACAGTTTTCTGCCTTTTAATATTTTAAACATTTTAATTTGTAGCTCCAGTGACAACAGGTGTAGTGTAGCTGGCAGCTCAAATTGAAATTTATTTTTCTTATTTTATACATGGTAATAGTTACAAAGTAGCACCATTCTCTAATATGTCATAGCATTTGGATTGTTTCAAATAATATCTGATAAGATCCACAGTAACTGGGCTGTGCTCCTACTTTATTTCTTGAGGTCTCACAGACTACTACATACTCTAAAGAATGCAAGAAGGCAGAAGCAGACACATGACAGCCCCAGTGACAGAAATGTGAAGTCCTTTTCTTATGGGTACATTGCTGTGTAACCTACACTTAAATCTTACAAAGCAATAAGGGTTCTAAAAGGGAACCAATAGTGTGCCTCCAGCTGTGCTGGCATCCTTCTATACTCAAATTCCAAGGCAGACTCCTATGTATTTTTAAGTTGATACATAAAAGAAGACAATAGGAGAAAAGCCAAGATTGGTTAAGAATCAGTCAGTAAGCCTAAGAAAATGTTTCCATGAATGCTATATATGCCCCTCCTGCCAAATCTCCTGAGTGGTGCTGATATTCCAATAGAAGATATTTGGTTAAGTAAGCAATAGTAGAGTCCCTGCTGGTCAAAGCTAGTGAAGCTGTTCTTTCAGCTCAGTGGCAAAGAATACATACAATATAGTACAAGAGAAGTTGGAGACTTGAAATATACTCCTGCCAATTGCTTCTTACTTTGAAAGCTTTCTAAATCAATGATAAGCTATCTGCACTGAGAAGGGTATGGAATAGCCTCAAGTTGTATATGCAGTCCTTATGTAGAAAATAAGCATGGCTCATATGGCATATTGCTATTCTCTATTTTAGAACTAGCACAGGCACCATGTGATGTGTTCATTGCTATGGTAACTACATTTCAGTAGTGAACAGGAGAGCAAACAGGCATGTAAAACATGTATAAGTTGTCGATATGTAAGTAATTGCCACCCTGGAGCTGCGATAACTTAAATTTCCTTGTTGCATGACTTACTTTTTTAATGAGGTTAATAAGACTTCAATCCTTATAATGCCTCCCCTACCCATGAAAACAAACGAATAGTGTTTTTCATCCCCAGGTTTCAGTTGCTTCATAGAGCAGCGATTTTCAGCCGGTGTGCAGCGGCAAACTGGTGCACTGCAAGAATTTTTAAAACATGCGATGTCTGACTACTCAGTCAGGGGCACTGACCTCTTTTCCCTTAGATTTTCAAATAAAAAGATGACAACAGCCAACACAACAATAGCCATAAGGTGTAAATGAATCAAAATTATACCTATTATTTTGTCAGATTGGCAAAAAATATAATATACAGGGTCCAGCACAAATAATGCCCCTTTTTTATCACAAAATCTTTGATTACAAAATCATCAGCATGTAATTCTGTAACATAACAATATCGCACTCAAGCACACCATATGACATTTTAGGTGATATTTTCAAATTAAAGCTATAAATTATCACATCCATACTATTACCCTACCAAATACACTCCAGCAGGCACTACTTCTGCCAGACCCTGTATTTTTTTAGTGTGCTGCAGAATTTCAATAATTAGCTTATGTGTGCAACGAGATGAAAAAGGTTGAAAATCACTGTCATAGAGAATAATAATAATAATAACAACTATAATAATAGTCTATAATAATAGTTATTATTATTATGGATCTAGGCTTCTAAAAAAGTATGTGCAGTTCCAATGTGATATAAGAATGACTGGAGTCTCTGCTTTGGTAAATGGGTAAAATGCTCCACTAATGTTCTGTTGGGGTTTAAGTCTACTATATTTTTAGGTTGATCACAGGGGAAGTAATCTCTGACTTGACACCAGAGTTATTTCAATTTTCTAGGTGATTTCTGATTTATTTAAGAAAAAGAAGATCAGAACTATGAACATTAAAATGACAACACACAACTATCAACAAATACAATCTAACAAAGGAAACAACCAGAGGTGAAACAGAATCATAGAAATGGAGATCATATGGAGGGTTATCAGTGGGGAGAGGGAGAATGGGGAAAAAGGTACAGGGAATAAGAAGCATAAATGGTAGGTACAAAGTAGACAGGGTGAGGTTAAGACTAGTACAGGAAATGGAGAAGCCAAAGAACTTCTATATATGACTGATGGACATGAACTAAGGGCAGTGATTGCTAGAGGGAAGCAGGGTACTAGGTGGAGGAGGGTAAAGGAGGAAAAATTGGGACAACTGTAATAGCATAATCAATAAAAGATACTTTAGAAAAAGAACAGAAATCCTAATATATTGACAGGTCTTTCCTTACCCAACCCTTTTTTTTTCTTTTTTTTAAATATATTTTATTGATTATGCTATTACAGTTGTCCCGTTTCTCCCCCATCATTCCCCCCACCCTGCACACCCTCTCCCACCCACATTCCCCCCTTTAGTTCATGTCCATGTGTCATAAGTTCTTTAGCTTCTACATTTCCCATACTATTCTTCCCCTGCCCCTGTCTATTTTCTACCCACTATCTATGCTACTCATTCTCTGTACCTTTTCCCCCTCTCTCCTCCTCCCACGCCCCTGTTGCTAACCCTCCATATGATCTCCATTTCTGTGGTTCTGTTCCTGTTCTAGCTGTTTGCTTAGTTTGCTTTTGTTTTAGGTGTGGTTCTTAATAGCTGTGAGTTTGCTGTCCTTTCATTGTCATATTTTTGATCTTCTTTTTCTTAGATACGTCCCTTTAACATTTCATATAATAAGAGCTTGGTGATGACGAACTCCTTGAACTGGACCTTATCTGAGAAGTGCTTTATCTGTCCTTCCATTCTAAATGACAGTTTTGCTGGATAGAGCAATTTTGGATGTAGGTCCCTGCTTTTCAAGATTTCAAATACTTCTTTCCAGCCCCTTCTTGCCTGCAAGGTCTCTTTTGAGAAATCAGCTGACAGTCTGATGGGACCTCCTTTGTAGGTGACTGTCCCCTTATCCCTTGCTGCTTCTAGAATTCTCTCCTTCGTTTGAATCTTGGCTAATGTAATTACGATGTGTCTTGATGTGTTCCTCCTTGGGCCCAACTTCTTTGGGACTCTCTGAGCTTCCTGGACGTCCTGGTAGTCTATTTCCTTTGCCAGATTGGGGAAGTTCTCCTTTATTATTTGTTCAAATAAGTTTTCTACTTGTTGCTCTTCTTCTTCCCCTTCTGGGACCCCTATAATTCGGATGTTGGGACGTTTAACGATGTCCCGGAGGTTCCTAAGCCTCTCCTCATTTTTTTGAATTCTTGTTTCTTCCTCGTTTTCTGTTTGGTTGTTAATTTCTTCCTTCTGGTCCACTCCATTGATTTGAGTCCCAGTTTTCCTTCCATCTCTATCGGTTCCCCATGCGTCTTCCTTCATTTCACGTATTGTAGCCTGCATTTTCTCATCTAATTTATGAGCAAAATCAACTAATTCTGTGAGCATTTTGATGACCAGTGCTTTGAACTGTGCATTTGATAGGTTGGCTATCTCTTTGTTGCTTAGAGGAATTGACTCCAGGGTTTTCATTTTTCCTCCGGTTTGAGCCATTTTTGGTGGGGTTTTTTGTTTTGTTTTGGTTTGGTTTTAGTCTGGTCGCAGCTATTACATATGAGGGGTGGAGCCTTAGGTGTTCCTCAGGGCGGGGCAGCCCAGTCGCTGGGTTGTGACGCTGTATGTGGGGGCGGGGTCCGAGAGGGAAGAATGGCACCTGTTCCGCTCTCTTCTGGACTCTGGTCCCTTCCGCTGCTTCCCCTTCACCTGGATTATCTGCGCACTCGTACGCGTGCGCGTGCTGTTACCCAACCCCTTTTGATCCATGATTCTAACTTATGAGACAGCTAGTGGGATGTGATATAAATGACTTAAAAAAATTGAATTTAAGTCTTGTGTTCCAACCTACTTTGTCACAAAATGGCTAAATGCACCAAGAAGGTCAGAATCATTGGTAAATACAGTGCTTGTTATGGTGGAAAGTGGTGAAGAAAATCGAGATCAGCCAGCACGCCAAGTACAGATACTCCTTCTGTGGCAAAACCAAGATGAAGAGGCAAGCTGTGGGGATCTGGCACTGTGGTTCCTGCAGCGCAACAGTTGTTGGCGGTGCCTGGACCTACGGCCCCACTTCTGCCATCACAGTAAAGTCTGCCATCAGAAGACCGAAGGAATTGAACATGAGAAGAAGCTCCATAATTTGAAACATTGCTAGCCTATAATAAATGAGTTAATTTACATAACAAAAAAGTTGTGTTGAATGAGTTAAATTTTAAAGGGAAAGCCCCTAAAATAATTTTTAAAAGTTAAAATCTACACCAAATTTCATATTATCTTAAGTCTGTGGTCACATTAATAAAATGGTTTACCACAATGATTATAACATTATGTTTACATATAAAATAAGCTACAACTGTATGTACCCAAAATTATGTTTTTATATAATAAATACTTTGGGGTTCTTTTATAATGAACCATATTCTGTGGGATACAAAACACTGCTTCACTATAATATCAAAATGGTCCACTAAAAATCAGAATTATACTTATTAAAGTGAATAACAATGTTCTAAGTTTTAACATATCTTTTTAAAATGTGTTATTATGTTATTATAGTTGTCCCAATTTATCCCTTTGCTTCTCTCTACCCAGCACCCCTCATTCCCTCCAGCAATCCCCCCCTTAGTTCACGTCCACGGGTCATACATATAAGTTCTTTGGCTTCTCCATTTCCTGTACTGTTCTTTAGATCCCACTGCCTGTTCTGTACCTCCCAATTTGCACTTCTTAATCACTACTCCTTTCCCCCCATTCTTGCCCTTCCCCTTCCCAACTGGTAATCATCCAAATGATTTTCATATATTCTGTTTCTATTCTGCTTATTTGTTTAGTTTGTTTTTTAGATTCAATTATTGATAGCTGTGAATTTATTGCCATTTTAATGTTCATAGTTTTGATCTTCTTTTTATTAGATAAGTCCGTTTAACATTTCATATAATAATGGCTTGGTGCTGATGAACTACTTTACCTTGACCTCGTCTGTGAAGCGCTTATCTGCCCTTCCATTCTAAATGATAGCTTTGCTGGATAGAGTAATCTAGGTTGGAGTCCTTGCTTTTCATCACTCTGAATACTTCTTACCAGTCCCTTCTTGCCTGCAAAGTTTCCTTTGAGAAATCAGGTGAGAGTCTTATGGGAACTCCTTTGTAGGTAACTCTCTACTTTTCTGATTCTCTCTTTATCTTTAACTTTTGGCATTTTAATTATGATGTGTCTTATGTTTCTCTTTGGATTCAACTTGTTTGGGACTCTCTGTGCTTCTTGGACTTGTATGTCTATTTCCTTCATCAAATTAGGGACATTTTCATTATTTTATCAAATAAGTTTTCAATTTCCTGCTCTTCCTCTTCTCCCTCTGACACCCCTATGATTCAAATGTTGGTACATTTAAAGTTGTACCAGAAACTCCGCACCCTACCCTCATTTTTTAAAATTCTTTTTGCTTGCTGTTCTGATTGAAAGGTTTTTTTGTTCCTTATGTTCCTAATCATTTATTTGATTCTTGGCGTCATCTACTGCACTGTTGATTCCCTGTACATTTTTCTTTATTTCACTTAATGTAACTTTCATTTCTGCCTGGGTCTTTTCTATGCTGTTGAAGTACCCAATGAATACTTTGAGCATCCTTATAACCAGTGTTTTGATCCTCTGCATCTGATAGCTTACCTATCTCCATTTCATTTAGCTCTTTTTCTGGAGTTTTGTTCTGTTCTTTCACTTGGGCCATATTTCTTTGTCTCCTCCTTTTGTCAGCCTCCTTGTGTTTGTTTCTATGTATTAGGTAGAGCTGCTTTGACTCCCTGTCTTAGTAGAGCACTGTAAGTTGGATGGGGCAGAACCTCAGGTAATCGCCAGGGTGGGGCAACCCATGTGATCCAGGTTGATTGAGTCTCAAATATGGTGCCACAGCTCTGTGGCTCTGTGTGGGAGAGAACTCAAAAAAGGAACAATGGCTGCTGTCTGGCCTCTGAAGTTTTGTCTGGGAGGAAGCTTTCCCCTGGTAATCACCCTAATACCAGACACTTCAGTCTCTCTGTATGCCACTAGTGCTATTCAAGTTGCTGCCCTCATAATGAAACCCAAAGAGAGTGAGTTTGAGTAAGCCCTAAGTCCACTGTGGGCCTTTTAAATGGAGATACTTGAGAATCTTGCAGTTTCTTCTGCCGCCACAACCCCCATTGGTCTTTACAGCCAGAAGTTATAGGAACCTATTTTCCTGGCACTGGAACCCTGGGCTGTGTGGTCTGGTGTGGGGCTGAGATCCGTTACTCCTGAGATATCTCTCCAGATTTTTATGCACCATGTGTGGGTATGGGACCAGCCTGTTCCATGTCTCTACACCTCTGCTCTTCCTACCCATCTGAATGAATGGGACTTAATTCCTTGGTTGTTGGACTTCTACACAACTGTTTTTTTCTCATGGTTCTTGGTGATAGTTGTTTCCTAATTTAGTTGTAATTTTTGCTGTTCTTGTGCGAGAAGGTGAGCTGTGCTTACTTATTCCTCTGTCTTGACCCAGTTTTATTGTGTCTTGTAACTTGCTATTAACTTTGACCTGGAAAACCAATTTATTATAATAACTAACTTAGGAAACACAGCATCATTTTATTGGAACTTGTAGGAAAAATTATGTGTTAAGTAAAGCAGGTTATATTTACAATCAATATACTTTATACATACAACTATTCATACAGAAATTAAGCTGGAGAATAAATTTGTGTACAAAAGACTAATTCATACTTTGTGCTGTTTCAGCAATTGAAATATTTTCTTCAAACTCGTTGGTTTAATGGCACCATGTGGAGCATGCTGATCTTCAGATACCAAGAGTGTTTCCAAAATAGATTTCATTCCAGTGTGCTAAAACTTTGTGTGCTGCAGCTGTCATTGTAACTATATAATTCTTACCTCGCTATAAGAATGCAAATCATACAGGGGTTGGCAAAAGTAGGTTTACAGGTGTGAGTATGTGAAACACAGTTTATTCTCATATTATTATTTATTAATTATTGTATTATGTATTTGCATTATTTGTGTTCTTATTATTTTGTATCCTTACTTATGACTTATTTTTCAGATAATGATGGCTGGTAATTTAATCTACTTTTTCCTACCCCTATATAGTTTCCATATACTTGTAGAAATAGAAGGGATTTCAATGGTGTCTATATTTCCAAGGCATAATTTCAACTCTGTTAAGTATGCTATAAATGTGAAGCCACTGATAATTTTCCTGATTTAACTTCTGCTACAGGTGGGGGTCAAAGGATGAGGAAGAGGATAAAGAAAAAGAGGCAAAAAATTTCAACAGCAGAATATTATATATAATAATGTAATTAATAAGCTGCAGTTACATACAGCAATATTAAATGAAAAGGGCAAAACCCAAGATGACTACATACCATGTTATACCATACCTATAAAGCTAAAGGAGAGGCAAATAGTATATTGTATAAAGATAGATGTATATATGTAAGAAATATATATGCACACACATATACACATATAAGTACATACACACATACATACATGGAAATGAAATACACAAGTAAGAACAGGTATTAGCTCTGCAGGGGATTGGCAAGAGCTTTAAATACTCAAATGAGGAGGGAAGCAGAGGCAACCACTTTGTGACATAGAAGCAATATTCTTTGAAATATATTAAATATTTAGTAATCAAAGACAAAAGTAAAAGGACAAGAGAGGGTACACTGATGTACCATTACCCTCCCACTGTCTGAACAACACAGTTCCCATTTTACTACGAGAAAGAGTAAGAGGACAGAGTGCAAGAGACTACACAAAGGGAAATCATGTTTGTCTTAATCACCCATTATTCAATATAAAAGCATATGCAGTAAGGCAAAAGAGTCACCCTTTTTTCAGAGAGGATGTTTAGTCAATTTGTTCAGATAATTTTTTCACAATCTGTATGTCATATATAAACATATATAAAGTAGCATTAAGTTAAACTCCATTTTCTCACTTTTTCTAAAAACAGAACAGGATTTATTTTTCTTTTAAAATGGTTATGTATAATTTATATTTGTTATAGTATAGAAAAAATTATGCATAACCACATTTCCTTCCACTAATCTTCCTTGCTGAACTACTCATAATTTTAAAGCCTACTTTGTATCTTGTCTTTTTAAGTATTTTTCTTTTATTGTTGTTCAAGTACAGTTGTTTCCATTCTCCCCCATCACTCCCCTCAACCCCAGCCATCCTCATTCCCTGCCCTTGATCCTACCCCCCTTTGGTTTTATCCATATGTCCTTTATACATGTTTGTGAAAACCCTTCCCCATTTCCTCCCATTATCCCCTCCCTATAGTTAGCTACTAAGAAAACAGTGGTTACTGTCAGTTTGCTCTTAATTTCACTGTCTCTGGTTATATTTTGCTTGCTTGTCTTTTCATTTGCTTGATGATGCCATTTGGTGGAAAATATTTCTTAATTGTACAAAGACCAATTTATTTTTTCTTTATTGTTAGCATTTTGTGTCCTTGATACAAAATTTTTGCCTAATCAAGACCATGATGATATTTTCTTATGAGTTCTTTTAGAAGTTTCATTGTTGCACATGTTATATTTATATACTGATGTATTGTACTGATGTTCTATGTATTATAGAACTGATATTTTGTGTATGGTGCAAGGTGGGGGTGTGAGCTAATTTTTTTCCATATGAGGATCCAACTGACCCCAGCACCACTCCGTTCTTTCTATTTGCCAGTGGCACCTTTGTTGTAAGTTAGGTGACTATACATGGGTGGATTTCTGAACTTTATCCTTTGTCTATTAATTTATCCGTAAGTCAATCTCAGAGTCTTAATTACTCTTCTTATGTAAGATTGTTGTGAGATATTAAAAAGTTTACCTAAAAGGTAGTTCAATTACATTAGAGTACAGCATATTATATAGTAAGATTTAAATGGATACTGGTAAGCAAAATGATGTAAATTTAAAATACTCACATTACTAGGCTTATATTATTTAGCTACTAAGAAAATAAAAAGTCTTTAAGCACCAATTGCTAAACTATCCTGACTCTCTATTGCCTGTTACACCAAGTCAACTGATATTTATTATGCCCCTATTCCAATCTAATAGAGACAATGTAACTATTAAAGCACATATCTGGTAACATTACCACCACTGTTTAAAAATCTCCAATAAGGAATCACGCTACCTAATATCAAACTATATTAAAAGGCCACAGTAGTCAAAACAGTATGGTACTGGCATAAAAACAGACACATAGATCAATGGAATAGAATAGAGAGCCCAGAAACAAACCCATACCTTTATAGTCAATTAATACTCGACAGAGAAAGCAAGCACATACAATGTGCTAAGGATAGTCCATTCAATAAATGGTGTTGGGAAAATTGGACAGATAAATGCAGAAAAATTAAACTAGATCACCTTGTCACACCACACAGAAGAATAAATGCAAAGAGGATCAAAGATTTAAATGTTAGACCTGAAGCCATAAAAATTGTTGAAGAAAACATAGGCAGAAAAATCTTGGACATTGGTCATAGCTATATTTTATTAGGTATATCTACCCAGGCAAGGGAAACGAAAGAAAAAATAAACAAATGGGACTACATCAAACTAAAAAGATTTTGCACAGCAAAGGAAATCATCAACAAAATAAAAAGACAATCCACAGAATGGGAGAACATATTTGCCAATATACCTGTTAAGGGGTTAATATCCAAAATTTTAAAAAACTTACAAAACTCTATACAGAAAAACCAAACCCAACTGCAAAATGGGCCAAGGACCTGAACAGACATTTATCCAAAGAGGACATACAGATGGCCAATAGACATATGAAAAGATGCTCAATGTCACTAATCATCAGAGAAATGCAAATTAAAACCACAATGAAATGTCATCTCACACTGGTCAGAATGGCTATCACCAATAAAACAACAAACAACAAGTGTTGGAGAGGATGTGGAGAAAGGGGAACACTTTTGCACTGCTGGTGGGAATGCAGACTGGGGCAGCCACTGTGGAAAGCAGTATGGAGATACCTCAAAAAATTAAAAATGGATCTGTCTTTTGATCAAGTGATCCCACTTTTAGGAATATATCTGAAGGAATCCAAAACATTAACTTGAAAGAACACAAGCACCCCTGTGTTCATTGCGGTGTTATTTACTATTGCCAAGATATGGAAGTAGCCCAAGTGTCGATCAGTAGATAAAACAAGTGTGGGGCATTTACACAATGGAGTACTACTTGGCTGTAAAAAAGAAGAAAGATTTACCCTTTGCAACAGTATGGATGGACCTGGAGAAAATTATGCTAAGTGAAATAAGCCAGTCAGGGAAAGACAAATACGATATGATTTCTCTCATACATGGAATCTAATGAAGAAACTGAACTAACAAGGAAAATGGGGACAGACTCACAGATGGAGAGTGAGATGACAGGTACTGGGGAGGAGTGGAGGTTAGTGGGTAGAGGGATTGAGAAAAAAGGAAAAATGATTCATGGACATGGACAACAGTGTGGTGATTGCTGGGGGAAGGAGGGTATAAGGGGACTAAATGGTAATGGAAAAAATACAATAAAGACTAACCACAACCCCCGTCCCCACACACCCCATGATATCTTCCTATTGTTGCTGCAAGGAGGCAAGACCCGGGAAAAGAGCAATTATGAGGCTATTGCAATAATCCAGGTAAATGGTAATGGCATCATGAGGCAGTGAGGTGGTAAGAAGTACTCAAATTTTCAGTATGTGTATATTGAAGTCAGATTCAGAAGAGATCAGGCGCATTCAGGGTGGCATGGCCATAGACTGAAGGCAGATTCAAAAGCAACTTTTTGACTGAAGTTAGTATGTCTCAATGGTTATCAAAGCTCCCTGACTGCAAATCACTAAACATTTATCCTCGACCTAAAATCACCACTCAAGGTCTATAAACTTAGAATGACAACTATACATCATAAACTTCTTCAAAATGGTCAAAGAATCCAGAAATAGTCTCTTAAATGTACATGGAATATATACAGCTATCAAAACTCCATTATTATTTCAATGAGTCAACATATAAATGATTTATGCCTATTGTATCAATGAAACTATGGGAGAGAAAAGTAAATTTAAACACCTTTTTACCTACTCTAATCTCTGCTCTCTGAAAGAATATATAATCTGTTATATAAACTTACTCCCCCACATGAAAACAAAGAACCAATGCAGTGAAGAAGCAAGTGTGATAGCCCAGTGAGCGTTCTGCAAACTCAGGGGGAAAACTGGTGCATGAAATGCAGACTTTGCAGAAGAAACTGAATCTGTCCCTTAAGACACAAAACCCCATCCTCCATGTAGATTGCTTTTTAAGATTATACCCTCATTTTATAGGATTTCAGAACGAAGTACTTTCCCCTTACAATATTTATCTGTTTGTAATAACAAATTAATGAGTGCTTTAATTAAATGATGACTGTCACTCCCTCTAGATTCTAAAATCCATGGGGGTAGAGACCATATCTGTTCTTTTTCACCAAAGTATTCTCAACATTTGATACATAGTAGACACTTAATGAATTATTATGAAATAAATGAATAAAGGAAAGCAGGACATCCAAATCTGCCAGCTTTTCCGGGCTCACGGAAATTTGATATTTATTTGCTTAGTTATAACAGGTAACATTCCAAAAGGTGTGGTTTTATTCATAGGGTAAACTCATTTATTTATTCAGAAAATAATTATTGAGTGCTTATAGTACATAGGCACTGTTTAAGGGGCTGGGGATACGGCAGCAAATAAGACACACAGTCTTTATCCTTACAGAACGTACTTCACACAAACTATCCTCACTCTTGCTCCACTGGCATTCTCAAGCCATTCCTTTTGTGTAAAACATCTTCTTTACTCTCTTTCATCATCTCTCTACCATGAAGTTGTCCTGAACACTCAAATTCTCTGGTAGGACTGCCAGAAAAAATACAAGATGCCCAATTAAACTTGAATTTCGGATATACAATGAATAATTTTTTAGTGTGTGTCCATCCAAATACTACATGTCCTGTCTGAAATTCAAATTGAAATGAATATTTGTACTTGCTAACTTTTAACTTCATTATCTGGTAATTTCTCCCTTTTCCAAATTTCCATTCTAATTATATTCAGCATCACAGAAATTAACATTTAATTATTGCCTTCAGTAGGATTTTTGTATGTTACTGCATGTTATAAGCACTTAACAAATACTGGATATATGGATTCAGAAATTAAAATTAAAATAAAGATTTATTTACAAAGATGTTTTTCCCAAATGTAATCATAATATTGGAAAAGTAAGAAAGAGTAAAAATGTTCAACAGAAGACTAATGAAAATAAATGATCTTATATGCCCATCCAAAATGATAATTGAAAGACCAATTAATGACACTGGAAAATGCTGAAAATATAACAGTAAGTGGGGAAAAAGGATATAAAGTTATATTAATAGTAATAATTTCAATTTGTTAAAACTTTGCATACAATGAACAGTGAGCTACACTCTTTAAAAATGCCACTGTCATGAAAGGGAAAGATCCAGTAACTGTTGCCATGAAAGGAAATCAGAGCCACACAAGTAAAGGCAATGTATGGTTCTGGATTGGATATCGAAGTAGGAAAACAAAATTGCCAGAAAGAACATTCTTGAGAGAACTAAAAAAATTTGATCTGTACTGTGGTTAGGCATATATGTGGAAGGAGGAGGAGAGAGAGACAGAGACAGAAAGGTAGATCTCAAAGCAGAGGGAGAGATTTAATTGTACTGTTTTTATAACTCTTCTATAAGTTAGAAATCATTTCAAAATAGAAGTTTAAAAACAAGTATAGGAAAAAACATTACAAGAAAACAAAATACTTTTGGAGTAGTTAATGCTGGATGATATAATGAATGCTGATTTTAATTTTTTCTTTACATGTTTTTCATTTTCTACAATGGGCATACATTACTGCATTTTACCCTGTATAATGTGCACCCACCCACATTTTTGTGCACACTACACATTATTTTACCCATGGTATGTAATCATTATACCCATGTATAATGCACATCCTTATTTTTCTCTAAAAAATTTGGATAAAAATGTGCATTATACATGGTAAAATACAGTATTATTATAGCTGGAAAATTTTAAAAAATCACTTAAAGGTACTTTGAAATGTATCATCTACAACTCAGAATTTGTCAAATTATCAATTTTAATGTACCCTACTTATAAAGAGCTTATAAACCTCCAAGATAAATTATTTTTAACATTTTATTAAATGATCATTAGAAAATATAATAAATTAGAACAGCAATTTTCAAATGATGTGCTGCAAGAATTTTTAAAACATGCATCATAACCAAGATCTGGAAACAGTCCAAGTACCCATAAGTAAATGAGTGGATAAAAAAGATGTGATGCATTTACACAATGGAATACTAAGTGGCTGCAAACAAGAAGAAACTCTTACCCTTTGCAACAGCATGGATAGACCTGGAGAATATTATGCTAAGCGAAATAAGCCAGTCAGAGAATGACAAATACCATATGATCTCAGTCATGCAGAGTCTAGTGAACAATATAAATGAACAAACTTAAATCAGAGGCATGGATATATGGAACAGACTGACATATCCCAGAGGGGTGGGGGCTGGGAGGACTGGAAGAAATTAGCCAAAGAACATATGTGCATAGCCCATGGATACAGACAACAATATGGTAAAGGCCAGGGGAGTGGCTGAGGGTGGTATTGGGTGGGGGGAGGCAAAGCATGGGAAAATGGGATATCTGTAGTAGTGTCAGCAATAAAAAAAAACAACAAAAACCATGTGATAACTATTTAGTCAGGGGCACTGATCTCTTTTTCTTTAGATTGTCAAATAAAAAAATGACAACAGCCAACACAATAGCCATCTGATGCCCTGTCTTTAACAATACACACATAGGTCATATACAGATCTGCATCTTATTGGTCATGTAGCATAGGAAGTTTGCATCTGATTGGATAATTCTGGGTACCACAAGGGGTATTCCAGTGGGGAGGGGGGTGGAAGAATGGGGGAAAAACGTACAGGGTATAAGAAGCATAACTGGTAGGCGCAAAATAGGGGGAAGTTAAGAATAGCATAGGAAATGGAGAAGCCAAAGAACTTATATGTACAACTCATGGACATGAACTAAGAGTGGGAGAAATGCCAAAGGGAGGGTGGGGCAGGGTGGAGGGTGATAAAGGAGAGGAAAAAAATGGGACAACTGTAATAGCATAGTCAATAAAATATACTTAAAAAGAAATAAAAAAATATTTCTAGAAAAGGCCAACCTCTTCCCATGCACTTGCCACACAGTAATTAACACATTATATAAACATATACGCATGACCCATAGACATGAACAACGGTATGGGGATTGCCTGAGGGAGTGGTGGGGTACTGGATGGAGGGGGACCAAGGGGGAAAAACTGGGGCAACTGTAATGACATGAACAATAATTTTTTTTTAAGATCACATTTTTAAAAGCAATCCAGTTTCATAATTCTTCTACTTCCATTGTGGAAGAATTCCATATATTTTCGTTTGTTATTTGAAAAACAGCACTAAGTACCTTAGTTCTGATAATACTGCTTGGTAGATTTCTTATATTTTTCATCCATTTTGTGGTTGTTTAAGCATCCTCAACTACACAAAAAAGTTCTGCTATTTTATTTTGTAGTATTCCTTGCAGTATATTTCTGATTTTCATATAACAGTAAATATAAAGTCTGACTTCACCATAATAAATGCGAAGTTTAATTATAATGGAGTAAACAAAATTCTGAATTCAGAATATCCTTCTTCTGAAGGTAGGAAGAGGTAGGAACTGAAGAAGTCACTGAATTAATACCATGCTGAGAGAAAGAAAATGTATATTCTGTCATGTTGTAAGAAATTAATTTTCTACAAATTATCAACCAAAGTTGGTTTGATGCTATAATGAAAGAATTCTATTTATCAAATTAAAAATTATCTTAATTTGAGTAAATTACTATTAATATCTACTCAACATGTTTTCATGTTTAATAGTTTTATTCAGGTCAATTACTAAAACATATATTACTTCTTAAAATAAATTATTCATTATGGCTCAAAAGGAATAGCAGTTCAATAATAAATCAACAGTAATGGGAATGCCACATATATTTGGCCTTGAAAATAACACAAATCCTATAAGCAGTCAGATTTCTGAATGAACATTAGAATATCCTTACAAAGATAAGGAGTTAAAAACAAAAGGAGCCAATCAGCTCCTGAATATAGAAAAAGTTGATGGATTTAACTCTTACGTTTCTTAAGTAGCAAAATATGATAATAGGGAGCTCGAGTCCCAGTCCCTTAGTCTTCCTTCTCTGTACCATGTATTGAAACCAGAGAGGAAGCGGGGACTGACAAATGCTTTTGTTGGGAACCAGAGTCTCTGGGCTTGTTAAATCAGTACAGGATTATAACAAAATTGAAGCCCCTAAAATGATTCACATCTGGGACACCTACTCCGGACTGAATTCCATGTGTAAAAACACATTAGAGATTCCTATTTTGGAAAACTCTGAGAGGAAGGAGGCTGTGATAAGTAGTGGACTGTGTAATAGCAGAGTTAACATTCTTAGTGATTTTAGAATACCTAGTGCAGAGCACAGGGCCTAAAATGGAATATATGTGCTATAAATAAACTGTCAAATTAAAGGACTTTAATCTCCAAGACAGTACCTTAAGCTAAAAGGAAAAAGATAAAATAAACTTACAGTTCTTTTCTTTTAAAAATCTATCACCCAGCAATTCTGTTTTTATACTGATTACCAAAGCACACAATTTGGGTATTACCAAAATTGTGAAGAATATTTATTCTTTTATGCTTATGCCTGTGCTCAAGATCAAATAGATTCTATTTTACTTATTTTGTATTACAATAGAAAAGTAAATAAAAATTGGAGTAATTACCACACTGTATAAAAAAACAGACTTGTTTTTTATATACAGCTTTGTGTTTCTGAAGTCATATTCACAGATTTTATATAATACTGACAAAAACAGAGTATGCCTATTACCATTTTTCAGATGAGAAAATTAAGGGCTAGAGAAATTAAATGGACTTGCCATTGCACACAGCTTAATTGGCTAACAGATCAGAGGTCCCAAGACTCTAATAACCATAACATACTTCCGATGGCATACAGACAAAGCATCAATATGATCAATATGTCTCTATATCATTAACTCTTAAGAGGCTGAATGGAAATGATAAAAATTTGGAAATCTATTATCCATAGTTGAAATCAGGAACAATGTACATGAGTAAGCCTCAGATGCCATACTCCATGATACTCTCCTAACTCTGAAAAGGTGACAACTGGAAATAATGTGAAAATCCTAGTCACAAACAATAATGTCATACGCTATTTTAACAAGAACATGTAGTTATCCTTGACCTTCCTTTCTTTCAATCTCACGTTCAACTTATTAGCAAATTTTATTGGTTCTACCTTTAAAATACATCCAGAATTAAAAAAAATACTTCTCACTACTTCTGCCACTGTTTTCTTGGTCTAAACCACTATCATCTTTTGCTTAGATTACTGACATCACCTAATGATGAATCTCTAGTTCCTCCTTCGCCTCCTTTATAATGTGTTCTTTCTCATTAAAGCATCAATTTTACAAAGGCAGGTATTTTTGTGTTTTGTATCCCCAGAACTTAGTATAGTATCTAGCAAAAATAGTCACTGAAAAAATATTTGTTTAATGAATAAATGTAGCAGCTAGAATAATCACTGTAAAAGGTAAATTACATTTCTACTCCCTTGTTTAAAATCATACCCAATTCCCTCCTTTTAATTAAAGGTCAAAGACAAAGTCCTTCAAATGGCCTCCAAGACCTTGAATAATCTAGCACCCCAAAGAACTCATCTCCTACTAATCTCCTTTACTAGCCATACTAGTTTCACTGAAGTTCACTTTCTGCCCATCTGCCTGGAGGGCTCCTCCCTCAGCCATATGTCTTCCAGATCTCTGCTCTGCTCAAACTCCACTTTGTCAGTGAGGTGTTCTCTGAACTAAGTGTGTGTGTGTGTGTGTGTGTGTGTGTGTGTGTGTGTGTGTGTATTTATGTATTTATATATACAGATAGAGATTTTTTAATGTCTAAAAGATAAAAATAATTTAAATACAATCAGAAAACCGCTATCCACCTAAAAAATTTAACAGCATTTTCCTAATTGCCACAAATAATTCAATCACTGTTTACACCTTCACTACTACCTTGTAAGTTTGTTTTTACAAACAGCTTGCTTCTTTTTTACCCCTTACACCAGTTTGCATCACATTGGTACTGGGACCCAAGTAAAGTCCATACTTTGTCATTAGATAATATATCCTCTGGATCTCTCTTAATCTATGAACTCTATTTTAAAATTTTGGTTTAAAAAACTGAGTTATTTGTCCTATGGAACGTGTTTGTCTAGATTTTGTTGAATGCACATTTCTAATGTTATTTAACATGCTCCTCTGCCTTTATTTCCCATGGTAGTTAGGTTTAGAGAGTTTATAGATTCAGGTTCAAGTCCCCCCCGCTCCACCCCCTGCCCAAGACTTACACAGGTGGTGGTACCTAGGTGCAACAGAGGTGACTGAAGAGAATAGAATGCAATCTCTACATACAATGACTGAATGCCAAAAAGATTGATCACAAAACAGATGCAAATTGAAATGTATTTTCAACCAAGCTAAAAGGCATTAATAAAATGATATAAGACATGAAACAAAACATGTTAGGATGAGCAAAAAAATCAGGAAAAAAGTAAGAGAACTTAGGAAAGTATTAAAAATATATTTTTAAGTATCTCAGAAATGAAGAGTAATCTAGGAGGAACAGAGAATTAAATATAACAATTTTTGTCTTAAGAGAAATAGAAGGTAAAAAAATGTAAAAACAGAAATATATGAAGACATAAAAGTTTTTGAGTAGAAGAAACCAATACTGAAGCCAGGCAAAGATTCAGCATGTGGATAAAAAGAGTGTCTGAAAAGAGAAAACCAAAGCAAGAAAACAGACTATCTACAACTATATTTTAAGAAAACTTTCCTGAACCAAATCATTTTAAATAAAACATATGTTTGTGCAAAAAGGCACAATGAACAAGTGAATTATGAGGGAAAGAAAATTAGATTATCATCAGATTTTGACAGCATAGAGAATGAAGCATGTTTTAAAACAAACATGGAAAGAAAATACAAGGTAAAAATTTTATATCCAGCCAAACTTAGTTTCAAGTATAAAGGCTACAAATGGCTAACAACATGAGAGAACTCAAGGAATATTGTTCCCATGAGGGTGTCCTGAGGAAACCACTCTAAGTTTTAGGAAATCAAAAGAACAAAAGAAACATCAACATAGAATTGTTGGCAGTAGTTAAATATATAGTTTCTTATAGAACTAAGGATAAATGAGAGCAAACAGGGAGAGAATAACATACATAATGACTATATACTCTAAAAATGTAATAAATCTTTTTTAAAACGGGAGAAAATATAGATATAAGTAAAAAAAAAATTAAAACTATTTTCAGTAATCATAATGGGAGGAGTAGTATTAAGAATATTATTTGTGGGGAGGGCTGGGGCAGTGGGCTGGGATGGGAGGAAAAGACAGGAAAAGACTGTACAAGAACAACAATTAAAATAAAGGAAAAAAAATGTTTCCATGAAAAAAAAAAGAATATTATTTGTGAGACTGTTGTGTATGTTCTATGGCATAAACTAAATGAGCAAGTATGTGGACTTTTAATTCTATCATATACTCTGTGTCCTAACAAACCAGTATCTTAGTGTGAGAGAAAGAGAAGAAAAATATATTGCAGGAGAGGTTAGGTTAAAACTCTGCACCCCTAAAGTTGAATTGGATATAACCACATAAATTCATGGGTAAAGTTAAAAAATTAAATATACATACAAATGTCTATGTGTACGCAGGTCTACACATATACATTTATACATGTATGTGTGTGCATGTATCACACACATATTTCCTAGTTCTGCCCAGTGGACAGGACTATAAATGATAAATAACCTTGCAATAAAACACATCCCTAGAAATCAAGTTGTGGTCTTAAAATAAACTTTCTTACAATTTCTCAGTTTCCATTCTAAATTTTGGGTATTTGTACTCTCTCATTTTTATTGATTAGATTACATGACTGCACTCTAATTATAAAGCTTTATGTATAAATAACAAACTACTCATTATACTCTTAATGTGATATAATAAAGAATATATCTATTTTTCATCCTGGATTACTGGCACAGAGCTTTGAATCACTATGTTGTGCACATGAAACTAATATAGTATGGTATACCAACTGTACTTAAAACAACAACAACAACAAACCCTTCATATTTCCTGAGTGACAAGAGTGCCTTTCTAATGCTAATAAAGTGACTCACTGTGGCCTCTAGATAGATTCAGGATTGACTATGGGGTTAGCCCAACCTCCAAAGATAAAAGGGCTAAGGATTGAGTTTAATCATATGACCAATGACTTAATCAGCCACTTCTATGTAATAAAACTGCAATAAAATCTCTGGACACCAAAGCTCACTAGAGCTTCTTCTTATGCGAATACACTGATGTGCTAGGAAGGTAATAGGCCATGACTCTCAGGGGACAAGGCATGGAAACTCTGCATCCAGAATCCTTCCAGATGTGTCCCTATACTCTCTTTATTTGACTGTTCCTGAGCTGTATCCTTCATAGTATAACTGTAGTTGTTAAGTATAGTGCTTTCTTGAGTTTTATGAGTCACTTAGGTGAATTATAAAGCCTGAAAGGACTGTGGAAATCCCTGATCTTGTAGCCAAGTTGGTTAAAAGCATAGGTAGCTTGGGCATCCCCAAAGTTCATCTGAAATCTGAAGTAGGGGAAGTGTTATGGAGAATTGAGTCCTTGAACCTGTGGAGTCTGGTGCTAACTCCAGGTAATCACTGTCAGAACTGAACTGCAGTCTACCCAGTTGCTGTGCGAACAAAACTACGGGGAAAGTAATAATCAAGGAAGGAAAGGCAAAGTATACAAACATACATCATACATGTTGTCACCTACTGCTAGTGCTTAGAGGACAGAGAAAACATTATGTGCATTTTTAAACTACAAAAATGTTAGGGCTGAGTATTTTTCAGTTTTGCCCCATTCATGATCTGCAGAGGATTTCTTCATACTGTTCCAAAAGTTATAAATTTTAGGATTGTCATTCAAATTGAAGAGTCAACCTAATAGCCCATGTAATGAACAACCTTATATTTTATGAAGAAAAAGATGTTATGAGTCAGTAGTGAACGGAACATTCAAATTTTACTTAACTACAGGTTATTTTTAATTTTACGTTGTTGTTACAGTCTTAATTCAGTTTAATTCTCACAGAAATTATGTTTTTGGAATAAGGCTAGAAATTTACCATTCTAACGAATTTTATTTGATGCCAATGACTTATAAACTGTTGATAAGCAAACACTGAAATAAACCCATTAGAAACAGGTATTCATATGCACTGCTGTTGGAAATGAAAAGAGTTATAACTCTTTTGAAAAGGAATTTGCCAATATCTAATAAAACTGCATATGCACCTATCCTGAGACTCAACAATCCACTTGTAGAAATTCACCCTGGAGAAATACCTCTGACATAAAAATATGAGTATATAAGATTATTCATTAAAAGATTTTTTCAACTGCAAAATACTGGAAATAACTTAAATGCCCATATAAGAGACTGACTGAATAAACTGTGATACACTCACACAATGGAGTATAATGTGGCTGTAAAAAATGAAGAAGATAAGTATGAGCTTTTATGGAATGATTTCCAAGACATATTTAACAAGGAAAAAAAAAGCTAAAGTGCAAAGAGTACCTACAGTGTGCTACATTTCATGTTACAAAGAAGGGGATATAAGAAGATAAACATTTTGCTGCCAATTTATGCTGAAAGAAATAAAGGAATGTGAGGCAGGGGCAGCTCTTCCTCACAAAGAATTCCAATAAATAAATACAGAAAAATGATGGGAGTAGAAAAATCACTTTTGGCATATACCACAATAATTATTGGAGGTAAGAATCAATAGATGCTAAAAGTGGGTAAAAAATATTGTAAGAGAACACATTATTTACATTCTCTTGTACTTCAATTCAGCACAGGATACTTATTAATTAGATTACAAAAGCAAAATAGTAACTTTAAAGTGTGTGAAGTGGAACAGCATCTCAACCCAGTGATCACAGTTAATATCACCAGTAAACTGAAATCTTGACATATGAAAAAAGATATAACGGCATTTATAAGTATTCCTGCCAACACAGCACTGATGATGAGGAAATATCAGTCAATCCTACCTTGAAGGACATTCTACAAAATGCTGACTTTTCGGAAGTGATCATAAAAGACACAGGAAAACTGAGGAATTGTTTCAGATTAAAGAGACCAAGGGAACATGATAACTAAATGCAGTGTAGGATCCAGCATTGGATCTGGATCAGAAAGAGGACATTAAGTATTTTCTAAATGTGAGCATTTTATGTGACTATTATGTAATCATCAAAGTCAATAAATTACTAATGATAAATACCACCAACTAATCTACAGACCTATACAAATTTTGCCAATTATCCTCCTAATGTCAAAGATGAAAGGCACAGAGAAAAATTCGAGCTGAGTCAAAAACCAGATATTCTAAATACCCAATGCTCCTTCCACTGTCATATAAGTGTAGTTGTTATATACAAGGATAAGTCAATTTCATTAAATAATTTCAACAATATGAACATTTTTAAGTACATTAAATAAGAACTTTAAATATTAATTTATTACCAGGCAAATTATACTCAAATAGTCACAAATCTGTAGCACAGTAACTGAAGCAATCAAATAAATAAAAAGATTAATTGAAATACTGAATGACATGAAAAGGCATTACTGCATAAAATAGGATTATCTCCCTAGCAATTTAAACCAGTTTAATTTACAGGGCTTTCTACCCATCATGAATGGTAGTTTAGGGATGATTTAAAAATGTATCATCCTTAGAGAGGCAACATAGTGTAAGGGGAGGGAGATGAAGGGAATAAGAGAGGAAGGGTACAGTGGTGAGGATCAGAAGGAAAGGAGAGAGTTAAGTAGAAAGGAGGAGAGATGAAAAGCATATAGTTAAATAGCCTTTGGCTCTTTCTGAATCTTTCCCACGACACATCTTTACAACACTGCACTGACTTTAGAAGCCTCCCTTGTGCTACACTCAATCTCTTTTTCTTTTTTTCAGACCAGTAAAGTGTGTCAGAAAGATCCTAAGGACAAAGTTGAATGCAGGAGCTAAGCAGCAATCTTATGATGCCATAGCCTTGCTGAAACTGAAATTTCATTATCCTCAGCAGAAAATATAAATACGTAAAAATTTTGTGAGAGTACCATGAGTTTTTTATTTTATTTCTTTTGAAGGGGTTATGTATCATCTCTAAAAAAGTCTCTTTCTACTATCATTCACTGATCTTAGATTTTTGTCTGTATCATAGGCTCCTCTTACCGCTTACAGCAAGTAAAGAGAAAATGGAAGATCTATATGAAAAGTATCAGGAAGATGACTTCCATTTTTCCTTGGAAGAAACAAGGCACTTTGGTATACTCACAAAGTGGAATTACTATTTTAGACAGAGCTGATTTCCCACATTCATGTTGGGAACATCTTGAGAAAATGAAAGAAAAGACCATCTCTTCTGTCAGAATAAGGATCTTGTGAAAGATCCTAGCTCTCTGAAGATGTTTGGAAATCATGCATTTTAAAGAATTAGATTTGAAAAAAGATGTAAAAATTCCAAAAAGAATATGAGGTCTGTCCAGAGAAAGTCCAGCCATTGTTAATATAATGAAAATGGTTTGCACAACATCAGTGTAACCTGGCAGCCAAGGACAGTGGACTGGGATGTGCATGTGTCAACAGTGACCACTTCACTGTGCCAGTCAGTGGGGGAGGTAGATGCCTGTTGAATGAGCAGGCCATCACATTCAAAATGACTGAGTAGAGTGATGAATCCGCATCAAAATTTGCAATAAGCTTGAACGTTCCTCTGCAGAAACTATTCGGATGATTCAGTAAGCTGCAGCTATGGGAAACTGGTGATCAGCAACTTCATCATGACAATGTGCCTGCTCATACGTCACATCTCATGTGAAAAAATCAAATCACCCAGGGGACTTAGCCCCCCTACAGCCCAGATTTGATGCCCTGTGACTTCTGACTTTTCCCAAAACTAAAATCATCTTTGAAAGGGAGATTTCAGACCACTGATGACTTCAGGAAAACACAACGGGGCAGCTGATGGTGATTGGGCGAACTGTGTGAGGTCCGGAAGTGCCTACTTTGAAAGCAGACTGAGGTATCAGTATCCTATGTACAATGTTTCTTGTATCTTCTTCATAAATGTCTCTATTTTTCACGTTACATGGCTGAACACTTTATGGATAGAGGATAAAGTGTGCATAGACTTGAGAAAAAAGTGTTTCTAGAACAGAAAGTCTTCTAGACAGAATATCTGAATTGAAGATATAGGCATGTATAGCACTTATTCTTATTGGGCACATACAATTTAAAGATTTACACAGATGTTCACATTGAAATAGCACATAATTTCCATTTTACAGATATACAGAAACTTCAGAGAAGAGTTTATTAAAAATTATTTAAAATTAGAAGCTGTTTTAGGTTATTAATTTTTATATTGTCTTTTTAAAAGGAATCAATGGCTATTAGAAAGATTAAAATGGATTTAACAGTGTAAACAACAAATATCAATAAAGTCTCTCTCCTCCCAGAAAAACACATGAAAGAAGAAAAAGCTAACCTATTTCATCTGGTTTGGTAAAAAGATGATTAGGATTTACATATAAGGAGACATAGCCATTACTCAGAGTTAGAAAACACAGATTCAAATACCTAAAGCCAATTTTAAGTTTCTTTCAAAATGTCCTGATGTGCCAAGTAGTGTTCCTGATTTTGACTGTATATCACTGTTCTAATATGATCGAAGAGCTACTCAACAACAAAAACAACCACCACAAACTACAGACTTTTTTCACTCTTGTAATTCATTGATAAAATACACATATATATATTTTTGATCTGAGAGAAAGAAATATCAATGTGAGAGAAACATTGATCTGTTGCCTCCTGCGTGTACCTGGACTAGGGATCGAATCCACAACCCTCTGGTGCACAAGACGATGCTCCAACCAAGCAACCCAGCCAGGGCTAAAGTAGATATTTTTAAAAAGTTAAAACATCACTCAAGAAGGAGACAGTAATTTCAATTTTCCTAGTATGTACTAGATATTTTTAATATACTTAGTCTCTGTAGGGTCAATAGGTTTAAAATGGATTTCCCTGAAAGAAGATGTACAATGTGGGTACACTGCCAGCAAAAGGACTAATGAAACAGAGCAACATGTAAGCTTTAGAAACAGAAATCATCTGTGAGACTGAAAATACTAGATCTATGAGGGGGAGTCTTATCCAAAATGCATCTTTCTTAATCTGTATAAAATAGTTAAACTAAATTCTTCTGCCTAATTTTCAAGCTGTAGCTTATTACTTAAATTATCTTAAAGTGCATTACACTGGTGGTGTGATGTTTCACTGTGGAATTAAGTGGTAACTCTTGACAAAGTGGTTATCATCACGAGATAATTGACCTCAGTTGAGAGTTAAGCATCCTGAGGCAAAGTTGAGTGTACTTAATCCTGGCAGGTTAATTATTTAGTGATCATGGAACCTTGAAAGGTATTACTCTTAAGAACTATTTGCAAGAACCATTTGCAAGATGATGTTATTCAAAAACAATTTAATAAAATGAAAAAAATGAAAAATCAAGTTCTTTAGTCATGTATTGCTAGGTAATGACTGCACAGCAGCTTGCATTAGCAGACCTCAATGGATGTAATTACCTGCATGTAGAATGTCCTGTACCAAGCTGATTGCATGTGAGACTGACTAACAAACAGTTGTCACTGAAGGGAAATGTTTTAAACTTACAAGATGTCAGAAACAAATTAAAAATATAATACAACATCTAACTAATTTATATACTAAAGTGGTTTCAAAACAACCTTAACAAGCCAACCAATAAATTCAGATTTGCAGTTTAAAAGTACAAAATGCAATGTAACAAGTTATCAAGAATTTTAATTGAGGAAGCATGTAAATTTGTATCTATGCATTTCTACAGCTTAGTTAAAAGTAAACCACACAGATCAAAATCAAAATGAGATGCTACTTCACTCCCATTATGATAGGATGGCTATCATAACGATCAATACTCACATCTTGCCCCGTAGCTCAAGTGAGGAGACATTTGCCAAGCAACTTTACAGAAGGAGGAAGCAACCCTACCCAGCCTAACATGGAAAATACCACTTACCAAGCCCACCTTTTGGCACAAGTCTACCTTTTCAAAAAGCCCACCTTTCTGTGCAAGCCCACATTGTCTCCACTTTACAAAAGCAGCCAAGCAGAGCCAGCCCTGGAGCAAGATCAAAGGATCTTCCTTCTCTCTGTGCTGCCTCCTTTGTGCTAGAGCATAAGCTTAAAAACATCTGTCTGGAAACTTCTCTGGGGTTTAGTCTCAATTTCTATCTTGGGGAACTCAGTAACACCAATGCTGGCAACAATTCCACTTCTAGGTATATATCCAAAAGTCCTGAAGGCAGGGACTCAAACAATACCTGTATATTGGTGTTCATAGCAGCATTATTCACTAAAGCCAAAAGGTGAATAAACAAAGGTGAAATTCCAATACATGCTATAACATGCATGAAGCTTGAAAACATTATGTTTAAGTGAAATAAGCTAGATACAGACAATTATTGTACGACACTGCTTATACAAGGTGTCTACAATAGGCAAATTCAGAGAGACATGATAACATAGTGGTTATCAGGGACATAGTGGGGTGGGGAGACGGGGAGTTACTGTTCAATGTGTATGTGCTTCTGTTTGGGATGAAACGTTTCTGAAAACAGATAATGGTGATGAGCGCACGACATCATGAGTGTAGTTAACGCCAATGGATTACACACCTAAGAATGGCAAATTTTATGTTGTATTTTTTACCGCAATTAAAAGAAAAAAGTAAATTATGTAATTTAATAATTTGTTTTTAGCACATTAATGCAGCAATGAAATTCCTGTGGATAGTTCTGTTTTGTTTCAGGATGTGCCCCATGAAATATTTCCCAATATTCTTTAGAGAACAATGCCCTTTACCTTAAGCAAATCAAAGAAATGAAACAGTGGGGATACGAGATGGGAAAAATCTAGCTTGAAAAACACTGCAGTTGAGACTGTAACACTAACAATAAAAAATATTAAAATTAATATGCTAGGCATTACATTATTTTAGAATTCAGAAAAAGAACTTTGTTGATTTATAATAAAATTGGTTTGTGTTATTGAATATTAGAATATGTGAGAAAAGGAATCTTTGTTTTTTTTAAATTGCTTTTAACCAATAAGAAAAAAAGCTGGCATTGTGCCAAGAAGGCAGAGGAGTAAGTAGAAGCTGCATAAACCTCTTCCTAAGACCAAACTGGAATTAAAGCTAAATTGTAGAGAAACCATCCTGAATAACCAAGTGAACACTAGCTGGAGAGAAGTGTTATAACCACAAACAGACAGAAGGAAATACTTCACCACAACATGGCTGATAGGGAGTGCGGAGATGTGAGAAAGTTCACCGGGTTCCCACAAGTGGCAGCTGAAGTGTCAGTGGGATATTTCAGTGGCTGGGGGCTACCCACTGAGAAGTGTGGGGTCTAACCCCCAAGCTGGGCTGCCCAGCCTACAGCACCAGAGCTGGAAAGGGACCCAGATAACATCAGGCTGTGAAAAGCAGTGGGATTTCTGTTCACCAGGGACAGATAGCTGAGATGCAGAGAACCTACCAAAGGGCCAATGCAAAAAATTCCATTTGTAGCCATTTTTCCTGCAATCTGGCTATGGCTGTTTAAAAACATGTAACATGTTATTAAATGAATGAATTAATAATGAGATCAAGGAAAAAAATCAAAAGATACCTTGAAACAAATGAAAATAAGAACACAATCCGAACTTCTGGCCAAGATGGAGGTGTAAGGTGGACACACTGTGCCTCCTCGCACAGCCAAAATTAAGAACAACAAATATTTAGAAACAAGAAAACAACCTGAATTGATAGAAAATTGAACTGTACGGAAATCCAACAATCATTCATCCAGACCGGTAAGAGGGGCGAAGTTGCGGCAGGAAAAAGTGGAGGTTCGGACCCCTGAGATCTGGCAGCAGCAGCTAGGAGATCCCAGGCGCACAGGCGGTGGCTAGTGGACCCCAGCACAGGGTGGCAACAGGCAGACCCAGTGAGGCCACACAAAGCAGCTGGCTCACCAGGCAGTCCCACATTTGCGTGCAGATATTCCAGGCAAAGGGAAAGTGGCAGAAGGGACTGGAATCTGGGAGAGAGCAGAGCAAGCACCATTGTTCCCTCTTGAACCCCGCCCCCACATACAGCATCACAACCCAGCAACTGGGCTGCCTCACTCTGGGGAACACCTAAGGCTCCTCCCCTCACTATGTAACAGCCATGACCAGACTCCCCCCAAAAAACCACACACAAAAATGACTGCAGATCAAAGCTGCAGAGCCAATTCATCTAAGTGGCCAAGAGATAGCCAACCTATGAGATGCACAGTTCAAAGCACTGGTGATCAGGATGCTCACAGAATTGGTTGATTTTGGTTGCAAATTAGATGAACAAATGAAGGCTACAATAAGTGAAATGAAGGAAAACGCACAGAGAACCAATAGTGATGGGAGGAAAATTGGAACTCAAATCAATTGAGTGGACCAGAGGGAAGAAAGAAAGAAACAAACAGAAAAGAAGGAAGAAACAAGAATTCAAAAAAATGAGGAGAGGCTTAGGAACCTCCTGGACATCTTTAAACATCCCAACATCCGAATTATAGGGGTACCATAAGGGGAAGAGGAAGAGCAACAAGTGGAAAACTTATTTGAACAAATAATAAAGGAGAAATTCCCCAATCTGGCAAAGGAAATAGACTTCCAGGAAGTCCAGGAAGCTCAGAGAGTCCCAAAGAAGTTGGTCCCAAGGAAGAACACGCCAAGGCACATCGTAATTACATTAGCCAAGATTCAAATGAAGGAAAGAATTCTAGAAGCAGCAAGAGATAAGGGGACAGTCACCTACAAAGGAGTTCCCATCAGACTGTCAGCTGATTTCTCAAAAGAGACCTTGCAGGCAAGAAGGGGCTGGAAAGAAGTATTCCAAGTCTTGAAAGGCAAGGACCTACATCCAAGATTGCTCTATCCAGCAAAGCTGTCATTTAGAATGGAAGAGCAGATAAAGTGCTTCTCAGATAAGGTCAAGTTCAAGGAGTTCATGTTATTATATGATGTGTTAAAGGGACTTATCGAAGAAAAAGAAGATAAAAAATATGACAGTAAAAAGACAGCAAACTCACAGATATTAACAACCACACTGAAAACAAAAGCAAACTAAGCAAACAGCTAGAACAGGAATGGAACCACAGAAATGGAGATCACATGGTGGGTTAGCAACATGGGAGCGGGAGGAGGAGAGAGGGGGGAAGGTACAGAGAATAAGTAGTACAGACGTTGGGTAGAAAATAGACAGGGGGAAGGCAAGAATAGTGTAGAAAATGTAGAAGATGAAGAACTTATGACACACGGACATGAACTAAAGGGGGGAATATGGGTGGGAGGGGGTGTGCAGGGTGGAGGGCAATGATGGGGGAGAACTGGGACAACTGTAATAGCATAATCAAGAAAATATATTTTAAAAAAAAGAACACAATCCAAAATCTATGGGACACAGGAAAAGCAATCAGAAGAGGGAAATTCACAGCAATACAGACTTACACCAAATAAATAAATAAAGGAACAGGAAAAAGCTCAAGTAAATAATCTAACTTTACATTTAAAGGAACTTGAAAAAGAACAACAAACAAAGTCTAAAGTTAATAGCAGGAAGGAAATAAAAAAGATCAGAGTGGAAATAAGTGAAATAGTCTAAAAAAATGATACAAAAGATGAATGAATCCAAGAGCTGGTTCTTTGAAAAGATAAACAAGATTGACAACTTCTAACCAGACTAATCAAGAAAAAAAAGGGAAAGGACCCAAATAAATAATATCAGGAATTAAAGAGGTGCAATAAAAACTGATGCCTAAGAAATACAAAGAATTGTAAGAAAATATTACGAACAACTACATGCCAACAAATTGGACAATGCAGATGAAATGGGTAAATTTCTAGAAACATACAATCTCCCAAAAATAAATCAGGAAGAATCAAATAATCAGAATAGACAGATTATGCCTAGTGAAATTGAAGTAGTAATCAAAAAACTCCCAACTAACTGAAGCTCTGGAACAGACGGCTTCACAGGCAAATTTTACCAAATATTCTGAGAAAAACTAACACCAGTCCTTCTCAAACTATTTCAAAAAATTCAAGTGTAGAGAAGACTCTGAAGGTCAATTTATCAGGCCAGCATTATCCTAATTGCAACACTGGATAAAAATACTACAAAAAAATATTATGGGCCAATATCTCTGATGAACATAGATGCTAAAATCCTTAACAAAATAGTAGCAAAGCAAATACAGCAAAACATGAAAAAGATCAAACACCATGATCAAAAAGGGTTTATTGCAGGAAGCAAAGTTGGTACAACATTCACAAATCAATAAATGTGATTCACCACATAAACAAAATGAAGGATAAAAGGCACAGGATTATATCAATAGAGGCAGAAAAAGCATCTGATAACTTCCAGCACCCATTTATGATAGGTACTCACAGCAAAATGGGAATAGAGGGAACGTACCTAAACATAATAAAGGTCATATATGAGAAATTCACTGCAAGCATCATACTCAATGGGCAAAAACTACAAGCAGTCCCCTTAGTGTGGCAACAAGACTCTCTTATTCAACACAGTACTAGAAGTTCTATCCAAAGCAACTGGACAAGAAGAGGAAATAAAAGGCATTGAATCTGGAAAGGAAGAAGTAAAACTGTCTTCATTTACAGGTGATATGATGCTGTAGATGAGAACCTCAAAAAGTCCACCAAAAAACTATTAGAGCTGATAAATGAGTTCTGTGAAGTAGTATGATACAATATTGATATCCAGAAACCAGCTGTATTTTTATATGCCAATAAGAATGATCAGAAAGGGAAATTAAGAAAACAATTCCAATTACATATGCTTCAAAAAGAACAAAATACCTAGCAATAAATCTAATCAAGGATGTAAAATACCTTGGAAAATTATAAGACACTGAAGAAAGTAACTGAAGATACCAGTAAGTGGAAGCACATACTGTCTTCAGGGACAGGAAAAATTAACATAATAAAAAAATACCCATGCTACCCAAAACAACATATAGATTCAAGGCAGTCCCTATGAAGAGTCCAATAATGTATTTCACAGAACTAGAACAAATACTTCACAAATTTATATGGAACCACAAAAGGCTCCAAATAGCAATAGCGATCCTGAGAAAAAAGAACAAAGTTGAAGAAATCAAGCTACCTAATATAAAACTACACTATAAGGCCAATTATGAGCATAGTACTGGCATAAAAACAGACATATACATCAATGGAACAGAATAGAGAGCCCAGAAATAAACCCACACCTTTACAGTCAATTAATATTTGACAGTAATGTACTACTTTGATAGCCCAAAGTAGTACATACGGTGGGCTGAAGATAGTTTATTCAATAAATGGTGCTGGGATAATTGGACAGATATGTGCAGAAAAGTGAAACTAGACCACCTTCTTACACCACACACAAGAATAAATTCAGAATGGATCAAAGACTTAAACATTAACCCCAAATCATAACAATCCTAGAAGAAAATATAGGTAGCAAAATCTCAGACATTGCTCATAGCAATATTTTTTTGTTATATCTCTTCAAGCAAGGGAAACAAAAGAAAAAATAAACAAATGAAATTACATCAAAATAAAAAGTTTTTGCACAGCAAAGGAGAACATCAACAAAATCAAAAGAGAACCAACTGAATTGGAGAACATATTTGCCAATACCTGTGATAAGGTGTTAATGTCCAAAATTTATAAAGATCTTGCAAAACTCAACACCGAAGAAACAAACAATCCAATTAAAAAATGGGCAAAGGACCTGAACAGACTCTTCTCCAAAAAGGACAGATGGCCAATAGACATATGAAAAGATGACCAACATCACGAATCATTAGAGAAATGAAAATTAAAACCACAGAGATATCACCTCACATTGTCAGAATGGCTATCATCAATAAATCAACAAATAAAAAGTACTGGTGAGGATGTGGAAAAAAAGGAACTCTTTCACACTGCTGGTGGGAATACAGATTGGTGCAACCACTGGAACAACTAATTCAAAATAACACAGGCCCTATGCACATTGTAGCGTTATTTACAATCACCAAGATATGGAAGCAGCCCAAGTGCCTGCCAGTAGATGAGTGGATAAAGCAACTATGGGACATTTATGCAATGGAATACTATTAGACTGTAAAAAATCTGACCCTTTGCCACAGCATGGATGGACCTGGAGAACATTAGGCTAAGTGAAATAAGTCAGTCAGAGAAAGATAAACACCATAGGATTTCACTTATATGTGGAAATAAGGAACAAACTGAGCGAACAAGCAAAATAGAGACAGACTCATAGTAAGCAGGATGGCAGCTATAGGGGGATGTTAGGGGTTGCGGGATCAAGCAAAAGAGAGAAAGGGTTCATGGACAAAGAGAATAGTGTGGTGACTGCAGGTGATAGGAGAGAGGGGTACTAAAAGAAGAAATTAGAAAAACATCTAGTATTTCTACACAAATTCCTCACTATACATGAGGAAACTGAAGGAACAGTAATGGACTAATAAATCAGAAAATTGATTAAATTAAGAGTAAATGGCTAAACATTTATTAATATACAAAGATACATCATGATAATATTTAAAATAGGGCCAAGGTTTTTAGTGTGTCTTTCTTATAAAACCAAATTAAATCCATAATTCACAGTTTATGAATTCCAGTTTCAGTTTCTTTAGAGTGAAAAGCTGAAGGCATCCACGTAGCACTCCATGAGTGTCCATAGTTACAGCTTTTTTCTCCCTTTAATTTTTTGTACTTTTTATGCCCAATCTAATTCAAGGGCACCTTTTTAAAAGCAATTTGTCTTTATTGAGTTTTGTTCCCAAGCTTAATTTACTACACTAATTCTCATTCTATTTGTACTCACATTTTATCAGATTATATAATAATGAAATAATTATATAATGAAGACCGATAGTATTAAAAGGCTTTGGTACAAATAAATTGACTCTTGATAAGCGATCTTGTAGGAAGAGAAGAAAGGCAGTACACCAGAGAATAATCTAATAGCAACGAGTTTTCCTTCATTCCCTTGCCCCTACTTGTTATGTTTTATCAAGCAAAGGGGGCTGCATGTTATCCAACCAAGCTAGTTAAGTGGAACTTAAGAGAGGAGTAAGTTCAATACTCCCTACAATACTAACACCAACAGTACTTTTAACAAAAACTGAGTACTTTCTCTGAGTCAAGCTGAAACTTTACATGCATTAGAAAACCAGCCACAGAATTGCTGTGCAGATTAAATAATGGTTTTTGTAGACACCTTTTGTAACTTTAAGAAGCTGGTACTTCTTGGTTTTAATACCGCTTCTTTAGAACTTTTTTATTTAAACTACTCTAGATTAATTTTTCTGTTTAAAAACCTATATAAATGTGTCACACAGTATGTATACTTTAAAAATAGCTTTATGTGATATAACTGATATATAATAATCTGCACAAGTTATAAATATATAATTAGATAAGTTCTGACACAGGTATGAAGTCATGAAACCACAACACAATCAAGACAAGAAACACATCCTTTACTTCCAAAGTATGTCATATATTTTTATGGTATTAAAATAGTATTTTTAAATTTAAATTTCTCAGTGATTGCTGCTAATACACAGAAACTCAATGTTTTTTATGTTTATCTTGTATCCCACTACCTTGCTAAATCCACTTTTAGTTCTAAGAGTTTGTGAATTTTGTAGGATATTCTGCAAAGACTGTCATGGTGTTTATCAAAGAGAAAAGTTTTACCTCTTTTCGAGTTTGGATGTTTTTCATGCCTTACCAGTACTATCCAATGCTGAAGAGAAGTGAAGAAAGTTGAACATCCTGCTTTTTTGTTCCTGATCTTAGAGGAAAGTATTCAGTCTTTCATCATTCAGTATAATGTTAGCTGTACAATTTTTATACAAAAAACATTCAGGATGTTTTTTATAGGGTCGAAGAAGTTCCCTTCTATTCCCAGTATTCCAAGGGCTTTTATGATCAACAGATGTTGGATTTTGTCAGATGTTTTTGTGTGTGTGTATCTATTAAGGTGATCATGCTTTTTTCTTTCTTATTTTTACTAAGGTGAATTATATTGATTGGTTTTTAAATGTTCAACCCTACATTCTTGGTCATGTTGAATTATCCTTTTTATATATATTGTTGGGTTTCTTTTGCTAAAACTATCTTAAGAATTTTTGCATCTATGTATATGAGAGATATTGGTCACCAGTTTTCTTTTAATTCTTTGGTTTTGGTAGCATTTTTTCCTCTTTAGTTTTCTGGGATAGTTTGTATAGAACTGGTATTATTTTTTTCCTTAAATGTGTGGTAGAATTCAACATTGAGATAATCTGGTCCTTGAGTTTTCTTTGTAGGAATAGTTTTAACTAAAAATTCATTTTCTTTAATAGATAACCTAAATAGCCCTATTTCTATTTCTTCTTGAGTGTGCTTTGGTACTTTATGGCTTTCAAAGAATTTGTCTATTACATAAAGGTTACTGATAAATAAAAATAGTATTTTTAGGAGGGACTACAGTAGCTTCCACTCTAGACTAATTTTGCCCCTTTAGTATTCTGAGTACTCTGAAGCCCTGTTATAGGTGATGCCATCCACTCTGGCAAGTGGAATGAGAACAGTTATAGGACCTATGCTGCACTCTGAGCATTATTCCCTATAATCTTTTCAGGTGGTTCTTTTACCAATCTTTGATAGTTTCTTCACAAATATATGCCGATCAGCAATCGGCTGAAGTTTTGGGTGGGACTCTGCAAATCTTTTGTGTTCTCTCTCTATACAGCTCTTTGTGTCCTGGTACTCAGACTTACAAACCTGGCTGTCTAGTTGTCAGATTTCTTAAACTTCTAGCTGATGTCTTCAATTCAAAAGATAGCCAAGAAGGTCCCCCTCTATGTGCCATGTCCTGGAAATTCTCTCCAAGCAGTAAGATTGATTAATTACAGGGTCACCTCATTCATTTCTTATGTTACAGAGATCATTATAAAGAGATATCTTGGTGGACAAAGCATTTTAAAAAATATTAAAGTTATCAGAAAAGCTTTAAAGCATCATTACTAGTGTATGATCCTCTGAAAAAAAAGAACATGGCATCAGGTAGAAAATAAGAGCCAACAGTATTTAGTTTTAGCTAAGTACTCACATTTTGAAAATTTATACTAAGAACAGTAAATATGACTTTTTTGGGGTGGGGGAGACTAAACAATCCAATGCATATTCCCTGAGAAATATATTTTATACTTCACTGCATTTTAGAAGTAAAATTCTCCTTTTTTCCCCCCTGGAGAAATGAAGATAGTTTATCTTTATTCCTTGAGTATTCAAGGAGAAGAACAAGGAGAGATGAGATTAAAGAGATAAAGCTCACGATACCATATTTACTTTTAATAATAAAACATGGTAACATTTTTATTTATTCTTATTAAATTTCATCACTCAACTGATAATTCCCAGTCTATTAAAATTTTTAAGTCTCCTTTGACATTCAGCCTATTTGATATTTGTTAAAGTGTTGCATTATTTGCATTCTCTGAATTTGTACTCTGTAAATACAGCTTTATCTGAATCAATGATAGTTTACTTCAGCAAAACTCAGGGCAAACACTGAGGCATACCACTAAAAATCCATTTATCAGACTTGCTCAAACTGGTTCAACAGAATACCAAATATATCTAATTGGCCTTTAGCCAATATTTATTATTCTACATTCCATATTATGACAGATTATCTCAACTATACTATAGATCTACTGTGTATTGGTCTGCTATTACAGGTATTCTATATGTGTTGAAATAAATTCAAATGAATAGTAATCATACCAAAAAATTAAACATACATGACTTGTAACCATATAATTTTACCACTTCCTCTTCTGGGTAGGAAAAAATGATATCTAATATAATCTATGTTAAGTTCCAAACTTTAAAAAATTAATCACTTAAATATGTGGATATAAATTTGAAATGTGGATATATCTCTCTACATATCCATTGTTAAAATATTTATCTTAACAATGGCTAAGATGGTAAACTTACACATATAATTTTATGTACATATAATATGTAACTATATATAATATATAATCTTACCAACTTAACCATTGTAAGTGTTCAATTCAGTGACCTAAAGTTCATTTACAATGTTGTGCAATCATCCCCACTATCCATTTCCAGAACTTTCTGCCATCCCAAAAAGAAAGAAGCTTTGCATTCACATGACCAGTAACTCCCAATTCTCCCTTATCCCCAGTGCCTGGTAACCACTATTCTAGTGTCTATCTGTATGAATTTGACTATTCTAGGTACCTCTTATAAGTAAACCTCTGTGAAAAAAAAAAATCCAATAGTTGTTCATTTGAATATGGCTTATTTCGCTTAACATAATATTTTTAAGGTTTGATTATATTGTATCAAGTATCTTAGTTACATTCCTTTTTAAGGCTGAATAATACATTCCACTGCATATACCATTGACACTTGAATAAAACAGGAGTTAGGGGCACCAACCCCACCCCCCATGCAGTTGAAAATCTTTGTATAACTTTTGACTCTCCCAAAACTTAATTACTAACAGCCTACCTTTGACCAGAAGCTTTACTGATAACATACAGTCAATTAACACATATTTTGTATATGTTTCATATACTGTATTCTTATAATAAAGGAAGCCAGAGAAAAATGCTATTAAGAAAACTATAAGGAAGACAAAATACATTTATAGTACTGTACATTTTTATTTAAAAAAATCCACATAAGTGGACCTGCACAGCTCAAACCTATGTTGTCCAAGAGTGAACTGTATATTCCAGGTTAAGTTCTGTTTATCTATTCATCTGTTGAGGAACAACATTTGGTTTGTTTCTAATTTTTGGCCATGTGAATAATGCTGCTACAAACATTGGTGTACAAATATTTGAATAACTGGTTTCAGGTCTTTTGGGAATATAAGTAGAAGTGTACTTGCTAGATCATATGGTAATAATTTCATGTTTAACTTTTTGAGGAACCACCAAATTGTTTTCCACAGCAGCTGCAGCATTTCAATCCCCACCATCAATGCACAAAGGTTCTAATTTCGCCACAACCTTGCCAACATTTGTTTTTTCCACATTTTTGCCATTAGCCATCACACTGGTGACAAATGGTATCTCATTTAGGTTTTCATTTGCATATCTCTAATTATTAGTGATGGTGAGCATCTTTTCATGTGCTTACTGCATATCTTTTCTAGAGAAATGTTTACTTAAGTTCTTTGACTATTTCTGAATTAGGTTGATTGTTACTGTTGAGATATATATTCTGGATATTAATCCCTTATCAGATATGTCATTTACAAATATTTCCTTCCATTCCATGGGTTGTATTTTTCACTTGCTTGATAAGAGTCCTTTGATGTACAAAATATTTAATTTCAATGAAGTCCAATTACCTTTTCTGTTTTGCCTGTGCATTTGGAGTCATTTTTTTAACTGAATACTATTTTGATATCATCAGCATTTTCTGCAAACTTAATCATTTTGTGGCCTCTATTCTATTCCCATATATCTCTGCCAAACATATAGCATTGTTTCCTGGTTTTATAAATGTTTTTCATCTTTCTTTCACATATGTCTTACAAATGCAAGCTCTCTTTACAGAGTTTTCTGCATGCTCTGCATTGTTTTTTAAAGTTCCTCCCATTTTATTCTTAATTAAGGTCATTTGAGATTATAAAGTCAGAATGAATTTTTGATGGTATTCAATCCTCTCAAGTTATCTTTATATCTAAAGTTTGATTCTTTGAGATCATATTTATCTTCTCAAAAGGTTTAAAGTTTGTCTTCTTAAAATCTAGAGCATTTATTTAAGCACTGCCAGTCTGACCTCAGACTACAAAGAACCCTAAGCATCAATTTCTCCCCCAAGTTCTGAGACTACCATGTCAATGACCAATTCTTTCATGTTATTTAAAGGGCTAGAGTAGCATTTTTCCTACTCTAGGTAGCATTTCACTTCTTTACTCTTCAGAAAATAAAACTGGCAATAAGAAAATCTAAAACATAGATTTTAGTCAAATGAGACTTCTAGCAGATATCTAGGAGATGAAGGCTTTTACCAATATTCCTTGCCATTATGTTAATTTGTGAATCATCATGAATATAGCATCTTCTTTGACTTCTTAGTGCTTTGAGAGATATTCATACCATATTCTTACTAAAAGTCACCCAGGCTGACTTTATAAATTATTTCCAGGTTAAATTTTATGTTATTCTAGGTAAACTATATAGTTATCTGATTTAGATACAAAATCAGTGAATATAATCAAACTATGTTAGAAACATAGCATTATAATCAGAATAGATTTTTGGGATAATTAATAGAATACCTTCACTTTATACATTAAGACCCCAAGACTAATGAAATTTAAGTGATATTGCCCAAGTTACATGAAGATACATATACCAAAGGTCTCTTTTTTCCCCTATTTCCCGGATTTTTAAAGTATACAGGCTAAACAGAAGTTATAAGTATAACAAAAAATTTTCTACTAATTTAGAATTAAAGTAGGTTCTTGGTAAAAAGAAAACGTTGCAAAAGTTTAATTGAAATTCCATTCATGACCATCAAATACAACACACAAATATTAGCAAAAAATGACACTCTTAATAAAGAAATTTACTACAAATTACGGCATTTACTCAGAACTTATTAAATTAAATAGATTCACATTTTGAAGAGGTACTTAACTTCCTAAAACATTTATTTTGGACTAGATGTCTCTTCCCTTAATCCATGAACACTTCTGAGGAAGATATTATCTCCTGGTCAGAAAACAAGTCAGTTCATGTCCAGGGCTCAGGATGCAGGGAAAGGTACGCTAAAAGGGGTGGTGAGGAAAGCGGTTTCTATCGTGACTGTGGTCATGGCCATATGTAGCTTATGCATTTACAAAAGCTCGTAGAAATGTACCATAAAAAGAGTGAATTTTCTGTGTGAAAATTATAAACCTCAATGACCTAACTCTTTAAAAAACAATTTTTTATTATGTAAGAAATGAGCATATACTGAAAAAAATACTAGAAAAATGAATTAGAGTGGTCCAAACTTAGGCAGTTTTGTTGCATAATTCTCAAATATGTTTATGCAAATATTTCATTTTTATTTATGCATTTCTAAACTTATACCCAAACCAGAAAACAAAAAGAACCAGGTTCTTAAAAAAAAAAAAAAAAAAAAAGATTAACTCACCGTCTCATTTCCAAAAAGTATGTCAACATAGGGCATAACTTTCATCAATGGTTCCTTGTAGAACTGACTAATAAATGGTGCAGACAGGTTCAAAGAGAAAATTCTGTTGTTCTCAGCAGCATTGCGAGCCACTTTTAACACCGACTCAGGTGAAACAGTAAGAAAAAAGCCCTGGATAAAGACAAGAAGAAAAGTTAGAAATGAAATCTCTCCAGAGTCACTCTTGGTAGAACAAAAGAAATCTACATAAAACACAAAAGCCTATGTAATACACATTCTAAAACAGTTATAAAATGCAAGGCAGAAAATATCAGCATCTGATTAGGAGAAAAGTTTATCACAGGAGTACTATATGCTTGATATGTGTCATTATGCTGGAGTATAACTCATTACTTATTTCATATTAAATTATGTATATACTCAATGCTAAAGAATTCTGCAAGTCTACAAAAGAAAAAATATTTGAAAGGTCTCATTCCAGATAATAGTTACATTTAAATTAGAAAAAGAGCAATGAAGGCAGATTGTATTCTTCTAGCTTCTTTGAAACACTTTGTATTGTCACATGATATTAATTAAAAAAATTAAATTAGTTAAAAAGTAAACTTAATTTACCAAGATTAGTTTGTTACCTTATGAAACATCTGGAGACCCAAGATGGTGAAGGAGTAGGTGGAAGCTATACCAACCCCCTCCCAGGACCAAAATAGAATTACAACTAAATTAAAGAAATATCATCCTAAATAGCCAGCTGAACACTAGCTGGAGAGAAGCCTTATAACCAAGGACTTAAGGTCTCCCCTCCCATCCAAGTACTAACCAGGCCCAACCCTGCTTAGCTTCCGAGATCAGACAAGATCGGGCACGTTCAGGGTGGTACGGCCATAGACATAACCAAGGACTTAAGGAAGAAACCACTGCACCACAATGAGACTGGTAGGGAGTGTGAAGGCGAGAGAGGGCTGGCTAGGCTCCCATGAGTGATGGCAGAAGTGCCAGAGTAATATTTCAGTGGCAGGGCCGCCCCCCCCAACCACCCACCCCCTGGCCCCAAGAAGTGTAGGTTCTAAACGCCAAGCTGGACTCCTTAGCCTAGAGCACAAGAATTGGGAAAGGAATCCAAAAAACGGCTGTGAAAAGCAGCAGGATTTCTGTCTGCCAGGGAGAGACGCCTGGAGACACAGAGAGCCTACCAAAAGGCCGACACACAAAATTTCATTTGCAGCCACTTAACTTGGGCTATGGCAGAGGGAGGGCAGAGTGCACTAGAGTCACATGAGGAGAGTGTGGGATTGGTGGTTCTGGGGAGAGAGCTGAAGGATTAGCTGCCAAGACCCCTGTGCTGAGTCATTCCTCATACTACAGAAGCCATTTTTCCTGGGCAAAGCACTCCCCTCCAAAAAGCATCAGCCTGAGGGGAAGCAATACCTCCACCTGAATGAATTCATCTTACCCCATCCTGTGGAACTTAAGCCAGGCTGCTGAGTACAGCTTGAGGCTATTTCAGTGATTAAGCCTAACAGTGAAGGCAGATCTCTGGGGGCTTTGAGACTTTAGCTGATGCTCCACTGGGCCCAGTGCTGGTAAGAGCTGGACTTGGTGCACAGCCTGGTTCTTTCTGCACACACCTGGGCCCAGCAGCGGGAGCCACATGCTGTGGATTGCTGAAAGCTCCAAACAGGTTGTACAGGTCCAGTCACAGGCATTGTCTGACAAAGGCCTACACTAGAGTCTTGGCAGAGCTACCTAAAATATAGAAAAAATACAAAGCAGCAGCCAAAATGGCTGAAACAGGCCCCAAAAGAATGAACAATAAAATTCTCCAGAAGAATAACTAAATGAAATGAAGGCAAGCAATTTATCAGAGTTTAGAGTAATGATTATAAGAATAATCAACAGCATTAAAAAAGACATAGAAACCATAAAAAAGGACCAGTCAGAAATAAGGAATTTGATATCTGCAATAAATAATACATTGGAAGGAATAAACAATAGGTTGGATAAAGCAGAGGATCGAATCAGCTTTTTGAAAGGCAAGGTAGAAAAAAGGAACCAAGCAGAGCAGCAAAAAGAAAAACGATTGAAAAGAAAATGAGGAGAACTTAAGAAATGTTTGGGACAACAAAAGCATAACAACCACCATACCATGGCAATACCGGAAGGGGAAGAGAGTGAGCAAGGGATCAAGAACCATTATTTAAAGAAATAGTGACTGAAAATGTCCCTAATATGGTGAAGGAAAAAGACGTACAAGTCCAAAGTGAAGAAAGTCATAAACAAGATGGACCCAAAGAGGCCCACACCAAGACACATCATAATTAAAATGGGAAAGCTTAAACACGAGAAAATTCTAAACGCCACAAGAAAAAAAGCAGTTTTCCTACAACAGAGCTCCAATGAAACTGTCATCTGATTTCTCAAAATAAACATTTCAGGCCAGAAGTGAATGTCATGAAATATTCAAGGTGATGAAAAGCAAGGACCTACAACCAAGGAACTTCACCCAGCAAGGCTATCATTGTAAATTGAAGAAGAAATTAAAAACTTCCCAGACAAGAAAAAGCTAAAGGAGTTTTTTAACACCAAACCAGTACAGCAACAGATGTTAAAAAGCTTGTTCTAAAAAGAAGAAAAAGAAAAACAGAGGAAAATACTTAAAAAATAAAGTGGAAATAAATACATATTTGTCAATAATCACCTCAAATATAAATGGCTTAAATGCTCCCACAAAAAGACATAGGGTAGCTCAATAGATAAGAAAAAAGATCCATATATATGCTGTCTCCAAAAGACCCAACTGAGATCATAAGATATACACAGACTAAAAGTGAAGGGATGGAAAAAGATATTTCATGCAAATGGAAAGGAAAAAAAGCTGGGTAGCAGTACTTACATCTGACAAAATAGACACTAAAACCAAGACTATATAGTAAGGGACACAGAATGACACTACCTTATGATAAAGGGAGCAATCCAACAAGTGGTATAACCCTAGTAAACATTTATGTACCCAACAAAGGAGCACCTAAATATGTAAAGCAAATCTTGAAGGACAGAAAGGAAGAGATTGATTGAAATATAGTCATTGCAGGGGATTTTAACACCCCACTGATTTCAGTGGGTAGATTCTTCAGATAGAAAATCAAAAAGGAGACAGCAGCCTTAAGCAATACACGAGGTCAAATTCATGTAATTGATATCTTCAGAGCCTTTCACCCCAGAAAGCAGAATATACATATTTTTTAAGTGCACATGGAACAGTTTCTAGGATGGACAACATGTTAGGACATAAACAAATCTCAATAATTTAAGAAGACTGAAATCATATCAAGCATCCTCTTTGACTACAATGCTATGAAACCAGAAATCAATCACACTAAACAGAAATCAAGAACACTAAAATACACACACTGAGATTGAAGCTAAACAACATATTAAACAATGAATGACTTAACAATGAGATCAAGGAGGAAAAAGCACAACAAATGAAATAAGAACACAACAATCCAAATCCTTGGGACAAAGGAAAAGCAGCCCAAAGAACAATTCATAGCGATATAGGCCTTTCACACACACACACACACACACACACACACACACACACACACACACAAAAGAAAGAAAGAAAGAGAGAAAGAAAGAAAGAAAGAGCGAGCTAAAAAAAATCTAACTTTTCACTAAAAGGAACTTGGAAATGAACAACAAACAAAAGCCAAAGTGAGTAGCAGGAAGGAAATAATAAAGATCAGATCAGAAATAAATGAAAGAGTATAAAACAATACAAAAGATCAATGAATCCAAGAGCTGGTTCTTTGAAAAGATAAACAAGATTCACAAATCTTCACCCACATTCATTAAGAAAAAAATAGAAAGGACCCAAATGAATAATATCACAAATAGAAGAGGAGAAATAACAACAGGCACCAAAGAAATATAAAGAATTATAAGAAAATATTATGAACAACTACATGCCAAAAAATTGGACAACCTGGATGAAATGGACAAATTTCTAGAAACACACAATCTTCCAAAAGTAAATAAGGAAGAATCAGAGAATCTGAATAGACAGATTATACCTAGTGAAACTAAAACAGTAATAAAAAAATTCCCAACAAACTAAACTCCTGGATCAGATGGCTTCACAGGTGAATTTTATCAAACATTCCGAGAAAAACAAACACCTCTCCCTCTCAATCTATTTGAAAAAATTCAGAAGGAGAGAAGACTCCCAGGCTCATTTTACAAGGCCAGCATTATTCTAATTCCAACATTGGATAAAGACACTACAAAAAAAGAATCTTGCCAGCCAATATCCCTGATGAACATAGACTCTAAAATCCTTAACAAAATACTAGCAAAGCAAATACAACAATACATCAAAAAGATCAAACACCATAATCAAATGGGATTTATTCCAGGAATGCAAGGTTGGTACAACATTTGTAAATCAATAAATGTGATTCATCACATAAACAAAATGAAGTATTAAAAGTACATGATCATATCAATAGATGCAGAAAAATCATTTAGTAAAATCCAGGACCCATTTATAATAAATACTCTCAGCAAAGTGGGAATAGAGGGAATATACCTAAACATAATAAAGGCCATGTATGACAAACCCATGGCCAGCATCATACTCAATAGGCAAAAACTATAAACAGTCCCCTTAAGTGTGGGAACAAGAGAGGGATATCCACTTTCACCTCTCTTATTCAACACAGTACTGGAAGTCCTAGCCACAGCAATTGGACAAGAAGAAGAAATGAAAGGCATCCAAATTGTAAAGGAAGAAGTAAAACTGACTTTATTTGCAGATGAAATGATACTGTACCAAGAACCCCAAAGATTCCATCCAAAAACTTCTACAACTGATAAATGAATCCAGCAAAATAACATGATACAAAGTTAACATCCAGAAATCAATTGCATTTCTATATGCCAATAATGAACTATAAGAAAGGGAAATGCAGAAAATCCCATTTACATTTGCTTCAAAAAGAATGAATTACCCAGGAATAAATCTAACCAAGGATGTAAAAGACCTCTACTTGGAAAATTATGAGACACTGAAGAAAGAAACTGAAGAAGATAGAAATAAGTGGAAGCACGTACTGTGTTCAGGGATAGGAAAAATTAAAATAATTAAAAATATTCATTCTACCCAAAGCAATGTATAGATTCAAGGTAATTCCTATCAGGTTTCCAATTATGTATTTCACAGATCTAGAACCAACATTTCACAAATTTATATGGAATCACAAAAGACCCCACGTAGGAACAGCAAATCTGAGAAAGAGGAACAAAATTGGAGTAATCATGCTACCTATATCAAACTATACTCTAAGGCCATAGTAATCAAAACAGCATGGTACTGGCATAAAAACAGTCATATAGCTCAATGGAACAGAATAGAGAACCCAGATAAAACTCCACAATTTATAATCAATTAATGTTTAACAGAGGGAGCAAGCACATACAATGGGCTAGAGATAGTTTATTCAATTAATGGTGTTGGGGAAATGGGACAGATATATGTAAAAAAATAAAACTAGACCACCCTCTTATGCCACACACAAGAATAAATTGAAAATGGATTAAAAATTTAAATGTTAGACTTTTAATCAAAAAATCAAAGAAGAAAACATAGGCATAGAATCTTGAACATTGCTTGTAGCAATATTTTATCTGATACATCCCCTCAGGCAAGGGACACAAAAGAAAAAATAAACAAACTGGACTACATCAAATGTTTATAAAACATCTGAACTGAATTTTTAAGATCTGAAGATCTGAACTGGAAATTTCAAATAATGAGAAAATAATTCAGGAATGAAATATGAAAGTATTTTAAATAAAATTTCATGTCCGGGAAGCTATGTTTTAAAATACTATTTATTTATATCTGAAACATTAATCAAAGTCTTTAAAATATATTTATATTTTTAGATGAAAGAGAGCATAAGTAAAAACATGGATGCTTGTATAGAAAAATTGGTTTGAATGGTGAACAAATGAGTGGAGGAATACATAAAGGGCAATAGACAAAAAGTTGGGTAGGCCAGCTAGTTAACCACACAAAGGGCTTTGAGTGGCTTAGGGGTGCATGATGGGTAATAAAGTTTTCCTTGAAAGAAAGAAGTAACAGCTTGTGAGAAATTTATAGGAATTTTAATCTGTACAGCAACAATTTAGCAACAGTCAGCAAAAGTCCACATTTGGCTCTGTAAAAGGAAATTACATTATGGGAGACAAAAGAGAATAGAGTCAGAAGACAACTGAGATTTTGAATCAGGTTCTACCATTAATAGAAATACAACAGTCCAGAACAAGACCTGGCTTAGATGGAAATAAACAGTGTTTAATTGTGTTGAAAGTATATTTGAGGTGTTAAGAGATCCCCAATATATATCAGAATGTCGGCTTCAGGAGCCGACAATAGTAATAGTAATTACTATTGTAATTTCTGAGGAAAATACAGGAAAAGAAGAGGGCAAAGAACAGAATGGAAAAGAACAAAAATTAGGAGATAGAGCAAAGGGAAAAAAGTAAAGGAGAGAACAAAAGGAAGGCAAATAAGGACAGAAGTGACTAAAGAAAAATTGAACACAGGAAATTTCAAGATGACACTTAAAGCTACCCAATGCTATTAATGGGCAGGGAAAGAAAGGACTGAGCAAAAGCCACAGAATTTGAAGATTAGGAGGAAGTACTTGTGGTGTGAAGGTGAAAAGAGACAGTTGTTAAAGAAGAAATGAGAAAGTAAGGGTAAGGATTATGAATCATTTTGGGAGACTTATCAGTGAATAATAATAAAATCATCTGAGATTTACTGAGAAATTCTTGTGTTCCAGGTACTATACTAAAAGTTTTATGTATATTAACTCAGTTATTATACTTTTTCCTTACATCAAAACTATGAGGTGGATACTGTTATTATTCTTATTTTATGAATAAAAAAGGCAAGATAGGAAAGTTAAGAAATGTCCCTCAGGTCATAGTTTATTTGTGACGGAGTTTGGTTGGATTCAAATAGCTCCAGAGATTAATGGTCCTACTTTGAGTAGACAATAGAGAAGAAAAGAACAGAAAGATAGTTGCAGTTGAAGAAGAAAAGTGGAAGTGTTATTTAAAAAGAAACAACAAAGAAAGTTTGAGCATTTTGACTTTTCAACTAAAAGGATCTAGTGGAGAAACAGAAGAATGAAGAAGCGAGAGAGAGGAGAATAATTAAACAGCAAGGAACCAGAGGAAGTGAGGGCAATGGGAACCACAGGGGAGAAGGGCAGCTTATAAATGGACGAGTAACTGAAAATTTAAAGGAAACTTCCTTTAAAAGTTACAAAAAAAGCTATTGAAATATTCACTTATAACTAAGGGACTAACAATTTCCATCATGCAAACTTAAAAAAGTTTTAAAAGATATTTTCTATTCCTTTCAATTTTTAAAAAGATTTTATTTATTTATTTTAGAGAGATGGGAAGGGCGGGAGAAAAAGGGAGAGAAACATTCGTCAGTTGCTTCTCTTACACACCCCAACTGGCACTGAACTTACAACCCAGGCCCTGATCTGGAAGTGAACCGGTGACCTTTTGGTTGACGGGACTACACTTAACCAACTGAGCCACACTGGTCAGGTCTGTTACTTTCCATTCTAAAATTGAATCTGAAAAGTTAATTCGGTGGCAGGAGTCATGTGTGCTGGGCTTTATCTTTGAAGGGTGTACTGCCCCTATAAATTCTGAGATATTAACAGATAATTTTATACTATAATGGTCTGTTATTATTTTAAGGTATTGGTAATAAAATTCTAATAAATTTTTTCCTATCACAAAACATATTTAATCATCATCTAAAAATTCTGATCCATTAATTCTTACCAATATTCAATTGTTCTAAAAGGTAACAAGTCTTCATCTTAGGTAACATTTTTAAAATGTTTACATCTTACTTTTTTAACCAACTACCACACCATTTGCAAACTATAAGCACCCAAGCTGCTTCTTTTGCTATTTCTGTCACTTGGAGAATTGAAATGAACAGTTTATGTAGCATCTTGTCTCCATAGTAATATGTATGTACTTGCTTTTTAGTCTTTCATTTAATGAGGAGAGTTTAAAGCCCCCCAACCTCCATTTCTCCCCAAACTGTTCCAGCATGAAATAAAAACCTCCCAGAGCTAGCATTCTGCCAGCCATGGATTAACCACAGACAGCCACAGAATGGTCTACATAAATAGTAACCTGGTCAAATAATTAGGCTTCTCACCAACTTCAGACTGAAAATTTGATCTGTGCTAAAATACATCTGATTGTAATTTACGGTATGGAACAGTGTGCCTCTGGAGTCTAAATTTGGCCTCATTCCAAATGTGTGCATGTTGTATGCGTGTTTTACTTTAAAATGCAACACAAGAGTATTGTGATGTGGACAGTACAACTTCTATTTTGTAAATTTTATAAAGAATATACAAAAAACTATAAGCTTTTAAATGGGGCAAATTCACAATTTAAATTAATTCCATTTTGAATGGTCTCTTATTTTTCTTTAAGTAAATATTTAGTATTTAAACAATTTAGGATTTGTGCTCTGTCAGAGTGCAAAGACTTAAAATTGATGCCAACCATAATTTTTCTTCCTAGATTTATATCCTTTGCTAGGCCACATGTTCCAGACTGTAGTATCACCGAAAACAAAAACAGTACCATTATAAAAATTTTCCCCAAGTGTTAGATTTGCAATAAAAACAGGCCAGTAGTTTATATGGCTATCGTTTAGAAAAATACTTTTTAATAAGAAAATCTTGTGATTTTTAAAATTAAGTATTTCAGTATACAACTTAAACCTTGTTACTCTTTGTCCCTATGAGCAACTAAGAGTAAAGTGAATTCTAACACTTAGAAGTTGGATAATATTAATCAAAATTGAGAATGAAGCGAGACAGTTTTATCCATTAAAATGGAAAACAAAAGAAAAAACGTGAGAGTGGGAGAGTTGGGGGATGACTAAGGCAGAGCCAAAGGACCATTTTAGCAGAGCCAGACTTAATGTTTAGAAATCTCAAATACATAGATTTGTGATTTGACCACTCTAAGGATTTCTCAGGGTAGTTTAAACACAGCAGAATGGAAGACATTAAGCTGTTTAATATACTAAATGGAGATGAATTGCTCATTTTGCTCTTTACCAGTGTTTACTTTAATTCAGGGTGATCATTTGGGGTTCTTTTTAGCTGTCCTTATTAAAGAGCACAAACTATTTTTATTATTTCCATTAAACAATTATCTGAGGAATATATGTGCTTGCATGTACATACACACCTATGTAAATTTTTGGTATTTATATTCTTGGAAGTATAAGAATATCAACTCAAAAGGACATAAAGCTACACACAGTAACCATGCCTTACAATGAAGAATTGTGAACACACAGTGATGAAGAAAAAAAGTCCTTTGTTTAGAAAAATATTCTGAATACAACAGGGCAGGAATAGACCGTATTATTTTTCAACATTCAGATCAGTGGATTTTAACCTATATGGGTCTATCTAGACACACATATGCATAAAGTTTTATATGCAGTGGCAGTAGGAGTGGGTCAGCAATCCCTTGAGGCTCATCTATAAATAATGGGTAAGCACTGGATTTGACTGAAGGTTAAGAACTTGTAATTTGGTTTCTTTTCCTGAAAATACAGAACCACATAAATGCCAGTTTGATTAAAGAGTTTTCTTTTTTAAAACACGTAGATGATCTATAATAAAACAGAAGTAAATATCAAACTTCTGGAGTGGGAATGACTTTCAAGCTTAGAGAGGGAAGATTAGCTAAAGATTTACTACACAAAAATTAAAACCGTTAGTTGGTTGTCTTCCATTCCCAGAGGGGAGATGGTGGGGGAGCAAACAAAGGACTAGGGAAAATGTCTACATAAATAAGAACGTTAAAATAGATTAAAAGTTAAACAAATATTAGGACATCAACAGATAAACCATGAACATGAAAAAAGTATTCCATTGAGAGTAAGGTAAATACACAAATAAATAAATATATAGACAAATATTCCTCTCTCACAATTTGAGAAACAGCATGGTAGTAGTCAATGATGAAGAAAGGTTTGCGAAATTAATGTAGTACTGCTACCGGTGGGAGCGCAACTAACACTATTTTTCAGAAAATAATTAGAAAATATACATAAGAAACCATAAGCAAATTCATATCCTTTGACCCAATAACTGTACTTCTGAATTACCTTATGAAAATAATCCAAAACATGGGAAAACATACATTCATGAATGCATCAGTAGACTATTTCATTGAAAATCTGGAAGCAATATAAATATTCCATGACAAAGAAATAAATAGTCCAGTAAGGACTGGCATATAGACCTATTCTAAACCTGGATATTGATCATTTAAAATGTGGCTAGTCTAACTGAAGACCTGAATTTCAAATTTTATTTAATTCATCCATAAGGAACCAAATAGAGCTAACGAAGTACCTGCAATGTGGCTAGTGTGACTCAGGAACTGAATTTATTTTAATTTAAAAATGGAATCAGTGTAAAATATTTTTCTGTTAAACACAATTTTATTGTTTTGGTAGGACCACATTTCACTTTTTAACAATTGTCAGTTTAGTGAATGAATTGACTATGTTATAAATGTAAAACAGACACCATTCCAAAGATTTAGTATGATAAAAAGAAGATTTAAAAACATAATTTTATGTGATTATATGTTGAAATGAGAAATATTTCAGGTATATTAAGTTAAATAAAATATACTATTAATATTAATTTTACCAATTTCTTTTTATCTTTTTAATGAGGCTAGTAGAAAATTTGTAATTGTATATGTGGCTTGTATTATACTTCCATTGGCTAGTGTTGCTCTAGAGAACAGTTTGAAGATATTAAAAGTATTATTTATGAAAAGTAAGTTGCAGAGTAGAAAATGTTTATGCTATACAAATGTTAGATGAAACACAAGACATACAATTAGTGTGTACAAAATATGGTTATAAACTACATAAAATCAATTGGAGAAAAACTGGAAAAGAAGACACCAAAAGTAAAAATGGCTGAATTTGAGTTTATTTTATTTTTTTTCCAAATAATTTTTTAATATATTTTATTGATTATGCTATTACAGTTGTCCCATTTCTCCCCCATCTGGATAATTTGCCCTGGCTGGATGGCTTAGTTGGTTGGAGCACTGTCCTGTAAACTACAAAGGTTGTGGGTTCAATCTTGGTCAGGGCACATACCTAGTTTTAGGTTTCAAACCCTGGTCAGGGTACATATGGGAGGCAGCAGATCAATGTTTCTCTCATATCGATCACTCCCTCTCTTTCAATTCAATAAAACATATCCTCATGTGAGGATAAAAAATTATGGATAATTCAAATATTTTACAAATTTTAGAAATGTGTTTCAATTACTATTCTGATAAAAGTTGCTTAAAGGATAAAAATATTTTGTTCACTTACAGAAATCTCTACACAAACAAGAGATGTACATAAATAGTGAGAAGATTAATTCAATAAGCAACAAACAATAAGAACAGATAAACTGCTGGGAATAAGTCTACATTCTTCAAGTAGACAGATGGCTGAAAAAGGAACAAACTAAATGTGAGATTAATGACTTTTGTAAATACAAATCACTATTCCTAGAAGCAAAGGTGAAAATAGAGATGTGTGGTAATAAAAACTATTTGGACAACCAGAGCACCCGACCAAACCTAGACCAGCACTGACGAGAGAGGGCTGAGAGTACCAGGTGCTGTGTCTCAAGATGTAACATTGACGTCTGTTCTAAAGAACATAATTAGTCTGTTTTCCATGCCATATCGAAGGTGCTATAGTAACACTAGTCAGAGAATGAGGCTGAGAGAATGAATAAATTATAAGTCAAAAATAACAAATTCAACATCAGATAGCATATTTTTCTTCCTCTTAATGGGTCCTACATATTTTGTAAATCTCCCAGAGAATGTAAAATGTATTTTTGGAGGAGTGGGAATCAAATATGAATTATGACAAAACATAGTTTGTATTTGCTTGTAAGGAAAATACTGACTTTGACAACCATTAAGATAATGTATAAGTCATTTACAATTACAATGTTATGATATGTACTACTTTGTATCAATGGCAGCAACAGAACCAGTGGAAGAAGAAAACCAGAACAAATATGCTAGTGAATGCTGTAACGCTTATGTCACCACTGATGGAGTGTAATGCATCAATAGAATAGAATAATTCACTTAGATCTTCCTGCCTATGTGGCTGCTTTTGGAAACATCAATGAAATCACCCATTTCACATATATTTTAATCTTTTTAAGGACTAAAATGCTTGCAATCTTAACTATACCATGAATGTAGAAGTCAGCTTTTCTTTTGTCCAAAATAACCCCCTCAAAAAGTATGTAATAGGAGGCAGCAAGACAAAGTGGAAAGAAGGTGGATCTTAGGGGGACACATAGGAGCATATTTATCACAGCTTTACTGAAAGTGAGAGGAAGTGTGAGGCATCCTGGATGTCCATTTCTAGGGGAAAAGATAAGGAAAATATGGTGAATACAGACTGTTCCACAGAAATTAAAAGCTATAAACTAGAAATATATATACTAGATTGAAAAACCTATATAGTTCATATACACATATTTTATATATGTATATAGTTTATATATACACATATTTATGTACAATGTAAACACATGTGCACACATCTAAATCAAGATACATTTTCCAAGGACATAAGACTCATCAAACACATGAGCGTACCCCTGGTGGGGAAAGGAATGGTACTAGGGATCGAAGTGATATGAAAAATAATATAATAAAAGAAGGGCCCTGCCTAAGACAAATGACACTAATTTGACAAGATCTGGGAAGGATTCACTCAATTTTCAGCACCAGAGAGTTTAAACAAACAAGTGCACTTATTTTTAACAGTTTTGCCAAACTTACTACTTATTAACTATGTGATTTTGGGCTACTTAACTTCTTAGGCCTCACTGTTCTCATCTGAAAAACAGAAATAATAACACCTATTCAAGGTTGCTGTGAGAATTAAATGAGTGCTTAATACAATGCCTGGCATATCGTATGAACTGCACACGCATTTAAATTTTATTAATATTATTTCTATAGTAATAGCAAGAACATTAGAAAGTTTTGTTTTATCCACGAATGGCGAGTTTTATGTTACAGCTGTTAGTTACAATGCTGAACCTAAGTACGTTCTTTAACTTCAATATACAGTTTGGCATTTGCTTTGAAATACAAATACATAAAACAAAATCCATCATTCCCTTTACAAAAGCTCTCCCTGCCTCCTTTCTCTCTCCTTGATTTAATCATCCTATATCCTGCTGACAGATTAATCACCCTAATCACTCTTCTTTTCCTAGTAAATTAAATCCAAATGCCTCACACTCCAGCATTCAAAGCTCTCCGAAATATTCCACTTACATAGTAAACCAGCTATAACCTCTATTACTCCACAGCACATGTCTGTGCTTCAATCATACAGAATGATTTGCCTCTCCCAAAATAAATCCATGTATCTGAAATACCCAATATCTCCACTTGTTGGAATTTTACCTCCACCAAGGCCCATTTAAAGTCTAACTTCCAACTCATACTTACTGCGTTCCCACCAACGTGTGTACTCACCACTCTTTTAAACTCCATAATATGTAATGTTACAAAATAAAGAATCCCGAGTGTTTATTCATTTTACTTAACGTTATCATATAAGCAACTTGCATTTGTCTTACCTTTCTAATTTGACTGTAACTTTTGCTATAACACAAAGCACAGTGTACAGTGTACCAGTAATTTAAAAATATCTGATTAAATTTGTACTCAGACTCTGCATGCATTCCCATGTAACTAAAGTGCTATTTAAAAAATAGCCTGCTGCATTTTCACATGCTAAAGTAAGAGTGTATTCATGTTAGAGTTGGAAAACTCTCTAGTTCAGAGAACCCAGAACTTTCTGAATTCACAGAAACCTTAGTGTGTCAATAATTTTTTATGGTGCCCTAAGAAATACCCAACAGTTCTGTTTTTGTTGTTGTTTTTTTGGTCAGGGCCAAACAACTCAGGAAGTATTGCACTATAATCTTAACAACTTAATACCTGGTTTAAAAAATAATACATATAAATTGAAATTTTTTTTACTACATTCAAAAATAAACCAAAACATTTACTAATGGGATATGGTGCTTCAAACCTCTTTAAGACTAGGATTTGAATTAAATAGTGCAACCCTCGTTCCCTGCTCCGCACTGCTTTTCAGGAGCCGTGTGTGTGTGTGTGTGTGTGTGTGTGTGTGTGTGTGTGTGTGTGTGTGTGAGAGAGAGAGAGAGAGAGAGAGAGAGAGAGAGAGAGAGAGAATCACAGCAACTACTCCCAAAGACAGGACATTATCCCAAAGGAATGTACTGCAATTTAATGTTGAAACTGCATTACCCGGAGATAAAATATTCTATGGCACTCTTCTGAGTTTGCTGTAGTGCCCTGGGGTATCTCAGTACACAGTTTGGAAACTATAATTTTAGTTGAAGAAAATGCCTTGACAAGAATTTTTAAGAGAGTTAAAGCTCTTCTTGGCTTCTTGTCTTTAAAACATGGAAGTAATTTCTGCCTGAGGTAGCAGAACTAAATCTGAGTGTAGGGGTAGCATTCTGGAGGGCAGAGGTGAGGATTCCAGAAAGAGCTGGACCCTGACTAGCTAGACGATGCAGTGGTGTGCCCTAACGACTTTAGCGAAGTTGATAACTAGTAATAAATTTTTGTTTCCTATCCTATGTAGTGTTATAATCCCTTTTTATTAACTTAAACTTTCCATAAAAATGACCTCTTTATCTCCCAAATATGTGTAAACAATTTTTATTTTTCTGCTCAATGAAGTTTGAATCTAACAACTATTATCTTTGTCACCAAATCCAATGTCTAATGTCCTATTAATTTTAACTGTATAGCAATTTGCAATTCTGCCATCTTTCCTATTAATACAACATTAGCATTAATTTCCCATTAATACAACCCTCATTACTTTGTAAACACTATTGCAACAGTTTCCTGTTTTGGCAAAGCTCCTCTGCTCAAAAATATTAAGTGTCTCATTTCCTAAACAATCTGTCTCAAGTTCCTGACATGGCATTAAACATTCTCTAAATCTGACAGCAATCGATCTTTCCTACATTATCTCTGATGCTTTATCTTCATGAAACTCTTAATCTGATTACAAGGGGCTTCTACCTACCCTATTCGTACTTACAGATCTTACATCTACCTATCTTTTCCTTTGCTGGTAATTTTACTCCTCTAGAATCTGTTCTTCACGTCCCATTAGGGCAACAAAAGCAAGGATTGGCAAATGTTTTCTGTTTAAGGCCCAATAGCAAATATTTTAGGTTTGTGGGCCATATGATCTCTATTGTTGTTATAGCACTTAAAGCAGCAATAGACAGTACATTAAAAGAGTAAGCATGGTGTGTTCCAATAAAACTTTATTCACAACAACAGGAAGTGAGCCAAATCTGGCCCACAGGACATACTTTGCTGGCCTCTGAATTAAAGGTACAAAAGGAAAGTAAAACAACCACTCAGACAAAAAGAATGTTGGAGAGGATGTTAACAGAAAATCCAATGTAGAGTGGTAATGAGAGTTAGCTTCCTCTTAATATTGGGTTGGCCAAAAAGTTTGTTTTGTTTTCTTTAAAATGGTTCTAATAGAGGCTAGTTGTCTTTAACTTCATTTGAAACAATTTTCTTACATTGTATTGTGACAGCTGTCATATCAGCATGCATTTTAAAAAACTTATCAAAATTGGTGAATTGTATAGCCATTTAAATATTGAAGATGGAAGAAAATATGCAACATTTCCAGCATATTATGCTTTATTATTTCAAGAACAGTAAAAACACAACTGAAATGCAAAAAAGGATTTGTGCAGTGTATGGAGAAGGTGTTGTGAATGAACATGTTAAAAGTGGTTTGCAAAGTTTAGTGCTGGAGATTTCTTGTTGGACAGTGCTACAAGGACGGGTAGACAAGTCGAAGTTCATAGCTATTGAATTGAGACATTAATTGAGAACCATCAATGTTCTACCAAGCAAGAGATAGCTGACATCTCAAAATATCCAAGTTAATAAAATGAAAAAGAAAAACGTGTCTTACTTTACAGAAAAAACTAAATGGACTTTTCAGCCAACCCAATAATAAAGAGCATGAAGAAATTAAAAATTAAAGTGGGTTTAGAGAGAAGGAAACTATGTAATTATATTTGTTAATGTCTTCTCTTAAAATGAGAATATCTGCTTTCTGTGACTAGCACTAAATCAACACAAGTCCCTTGCATTTAGTATAACACCCTATTTCCAGAGGGTGCTGTGCTATCTTGTTTTAGTTGCTCCTGCTCTGTATCTCCACCCCTCAATCCCATTCATTGCTTCTCCCTAGATGCATCTGAAGATAACTACTGAAACAGATCCTCTAGCACCCAAGAGCAGGACAGGGTCATTTATATAACTTTTATACCTTGCGTGGTCTTGTCTATTGGAAGAAACAAAACATTGTCAAGTGGTTAAATGTGAAAACTGATTTTCTTGAAGACAATTTTTGAATGTTTAATTGGAGTAGTATATCTTCCTAAAACATTAAAAATAACAACTGATAAAGCAGCATGTGATAGTTAAAACAATGACTGGACTAGAAATTCATATATTCAAATTCTGATCTAGGTTTTATTAGACAAGCTATTTTGAAACAGTTGAGTGATATATTTAATCTTGATGTGCTTCAGTTTCTTCATTTATAAAAACAGAAAGGAGATTGGGTGGATGATCTTGAGAGGCCCTTCCATCTCAAAAATTCTAGAATGTGGTTAGGTTTTAAATAAACTGATCTTTAAAAAAATTGTAAAATTCTCATAATAGAATTAACCATTTTAAAGCAAATAATTAAATGTCATTTAATACATTCACAATATTGTGCAACCATTACCTCTATCTAGTTTCAACACATTTTCACCACCCCAAAAAGAAACCGTATACCCATTACAACGTTACGCCACATTGCCCCTACCCACTGGCAACCACCAATCTGTTTTCTGTTTCTATACATTTACTTGTTCTGGATATTTCACATAACTAATATCATATATTACATGATCTTTTATGTGTAGCTTCTTCCACTTAGCATAACATTTACATTTTTCACATTGTAATACATAGTATATTTATTCCTTTGTAGGGCCAAATAATATTCTATTGTGTTCTGCAATGTGTTTATCCATCTATCTGGTTATGGACATCAGGGTTGTTTCCACAACAGATTTTTTGCATAATACTTATAAAAGTAAATAAATAATACAAACATGTACATATCAAAAGTGTACTTCAGAATTGATTTGAAGGGATATTCTGAGGAGGGAGTACTTTTTATCCAGAATTTAACAAGTCTTAGTGAGTGAAAAAAGCAATTAACTTTACCTTCTGATTCATATAACTAATTCACTGAGGTATTAGTAAAAACTTCAAAAACATAAAATCTATCTAACATTAAAAAATTTATGAAATACATGAGTTAGGCTCTGAAACAGGTAACAGGGAACACAAGTGATCTTTAAGAACCTACACTGAGAGGGTTATTCCTTTTGGCCATATTTATCTTGAAATAATCTAAGTAGTTAACTAATGGTGTGCAAAAAAGTGATTTATTCCCATTACTACTGGACACAGTTGTTTTAAATCTGAGTTCAAGAATGGCAAACATGCAACTATTTGTTTGAGTAATTGTTATCGCTTTCTGAAGTTTGCACTGTTTATTTTTATGAAAGTATCACTTTATAAATAGAAAATGACTAAGTTAAAAGCTATTGTTTTACCATTCTAAGTGGTCAGTGGTTCAGATTTTGATAAAATCCAAATTTCAAACCATTTTCTATGTCATAGAAAAGAGCTAAACTGTCAGCAAATGCACTTATATTGACCTTGATATTTTCATCTTAGGTGCTGCCAGCACAATGAAAGAAAGGATTGATTGTACACTTGAACAGTTTCTTTATTGCTGAAGCCAACCCTGATTGCTGCCAGATTAGCATCTATCTGCTCACAACGGTAGCACAAGAAGTCAAAAAGGTAGACACCCCTTTACAACAGATATAAAACCTTCCTGACATCCAAAGCTCTTTGTATATTAATTATATTTTTCGGATATCATATATTACTTAGACACTAATAGTCTTCTGGATATTAAGTTACATGATTTGCTATAATTTTTAAAATAAGAAAAGTAACAAGAATGTGTTGTTAACACTGATATAGGACCACAGGTCTGAAAGTGTAATTTCTGAATCAGCAGCTACAGTTTCACTGGGAGCTTGCTGAAAGTCAAAATTTTTGGTCCCACGCTAAAATGATGGAATCAGAAACTGTGTTTCACAGGACGTAGCAATCTGTGTTTTCACAAGCCCTCCAGGTGATTTTGATGCATGTTAAAGAATGAAAAACACTTATATGGAATATTGAATTATCTATTCATTATCTTTCAGACTTTTATTCGGCATAGAGGAACTCAAAATTTTTATAAAGGTGGTGAAAAGGGGGGGCACTACAAAATGTATAACTTTGCTGTAATGGAGGAAAAAGAGGTTGTGTTTCTTTGTTCCAAGAGATAGTTCTAATATTATTGAAATCAAAAATTAGAATTAGTTTCCCTGCAACTACTGCACTAGCCTGAACACAGCCATTCTGCTATTATTTGGTTTATATATTAGGTTTCCAAGTTATTCCCTGTGATAACAGGGTATGCCAGTTTAAACTATTTGATCTATTAACCCATTTTGCAGATGAGAAAATTAAAGCCCAAAGAGGTTGCCCAAGCTCATACAACTAATGATTTGAGGAGAGACTATAATTCTAGTCCACTAACTCATATGTCTGCTTATTTGTTTATACATACCCCTGTCATATTTCTCAGTTAATAAGACAACTTAAAAAAAATGATCGGGGAGATGATATCAGAATAGGTTAAGTTTTGGAGGAAAAGAAACATGGCACAGGGGTCTTGTATTAGCACTGAATTTGCTCTAAGTTTTTTTTTTTTTTTTCACAGCCAAAGCAAAAAGTAAGACATCCAGTTACCTAGCTTTCATTTTTGAAAGCATGAAAAATACCCCTTTCATATGAGAAACATATGGTTCTAAAATACACTTCTCATACAGTGCTTAAAATATTGAACACTGATTGATACAGAAGACTATGCTGTCCTCAACCACTTTTCAATACTAAGTTCAGTCTATTTACTATTTATATACTATAGCATTCATCAATGAAAAACTAAGGCATTGATATCAAAATAACTCAATAAAGTAATGCAGATGAGGATGAAGACCAAGCAAATGGCTTTCTGATGGTCCAAGCCTAAAATGTGGTGTTTTTAGAGCAAAGGATAGACTGTATGTTGCTAAAATAACTATCAATATCAATTCTCTCAAGCAGGGTGAAAAACAGGTGATAGTAGACAATTTGAGGTTTAATTTCTGTAGGATTCTTCTCATTTGGTATACATTCCATAATCCCATGCCGCCCACTATATTATAAGTGTTTAAAAATTAATCAATTTATTTATCATGGAAATCTCATTAATAGTAAAACCTTTATGATTTACATGCAGTAAATACTAACCTAAGGGGATGTACTTTACTATTCTAGTAACACAATTTGCTCAAATAACACTTTCTCAAAGAGGTCTTCATTAACTATTCTAGGTAGTACTACAACCTCCTCAACCTTGTCAATTTTATCTGGCTTTACTTATTTATTTTTTTAAACATGAAATTCATCACTACCTAACACTGTATTATTCATTCAATTGTTTATTTTATTCTTCAATTATTTATTTTATTCTTTCTCTCTACTACTAGAATGTAATATCTATGAGGGCAATAACAAGTCTAGTCAGACTAGAAAGAGAGGTAGGAGAAGACATGATATATAAACTTAAAGCAAATTAATTTTAAGAGTATCAGGTGGCTGAAGCAATGGTTGCCACCTAAGTTCTGTCTTCTTCCAAAACAATAAAGAACAAAGATGTAAAATAAATCAGCAAGCAAACACACACACACACCCCCTGCCCTCAGCATAACTTGAAGGCAAAAAGAATGCCCCACATTGAAAATAACTTCAAGTAAAAAGAGAAAAATCAAAGTCCACTGTAGTATCTCTAATATTCATGTCCCACCCCAACTCCATCATGTAGCAAAGGTAGTTTGAGAAAAACTGTTGGGCAAAGAAAAGGAAGCTGGTAACTGGGTCTAAGGTAAATTGAAACTACTGTCAGAAAGATGATGTCCATCCTAAATATGAAAATATTAAATAGGTATCCTGGTAGATCAGAGGAGGAACTTAAATGTGTACAAATTTGAAGGGGCACTCTTTAAAATGCATTCTTCCTGTGGGAGAAATAAGGCAAAAAATAAAAATAAAAAAGAAGTCCTTTTGGCAACTGAATCATGATGAGAAAAATAATCAAAATGGGGAAAAAATTAGGGTTTTGAAACAAAGCACAAAGTTGGAGAATTGACAATCCCTATCCTCACCTCTTCCCAAACAAGTCCACTAAAACATCTGCACTTTGATACACTAATGGAAGAGGGCACTCTTATACTAGGAATCACTTAAAGCACAATAACACACACACACACACACACACACACACACACACACACACACACACACACACACACCTGAACAAGAAAAATGTTAACAGAAAGCTAGAAAAACATCGGTAATGAAAACCAACACATTAACTGAGGAAAACACCAAGGAAAACCAACTACAAGGCAAAAGAAAATAAGACAGGATGCCAAATCGAATTAAATATACTCAAGCATCTGAAGATATGAACACCACCATGAATCTGAAATAAAAAAAACTAAAAACAGAAACAAGCAAAACAACAAAGAGACTTGATTGAACTCAAGAAAGAAAAAGGAAGACAAAGATAAAATCACCTTAGAAGAGAATAAATTACAGAGTGCCCAAGGAGAATAAACTCAAAGGAAAATGTACTATGGAACACCATAAAAAAGTAGGAAAGGAAAAGTAATAAGAAAGTAAAAAGAGTTGAAGAAAATTCTGGAAATAGAAGACAGGGAAAGTAGGAGTAACATTCATACTTTTTGAGATCCTAAAAAAATGATAAAAGGAAACAGAACTACCATTTAAAACTATAATCCCAGAAAACTTCTTTTAAAAAGTAAGAGATAACCGAATCTATACATTGAAAGGGCCTGCCAGTTACCTGGGAAAATTAACCCACAATGAACAAGCTGGAGATATATTAGTGTAAATCTGTATAGATTTGAAGAATAAAGATAAAGTTCTCCAGACATCCATGTAGAAGAATCAAATAACTTATAAAGATAAAATAATTAGACTGGTATCAGACTTTTCAAAACTAACACACAAACTTCCAGCCAAGATGGAGGCGTAGATAGACACACTGTGCCTCCTCGCACAACCCAAAGAAGGACAACAACAATTTAAAAACAAAAAACAATCGGAACTGACAGAAAAATCAAACTGTATGGAAGTCCGACAACCAAGGAATTAAAGAAGACACATTCATCCAAATTGGTAGGAGGGGCGGAGAGGGGCAGCCAGGCAGAGAGGACTCATTGGCAAAGCAGTGGTAGAAGACCGGGGCCAGCAAGGCGTGCAGGGGGAGCAGGTGGAACCACATTCACATGCAGATAAGCCAGGAGGAAGACCTAGGGAGCAAGACAGACCTTGAAACCCCGGGCCGCAGGTCGGGGGAAACAAAGCCTCAACCACTGATTGAAAACACCTGTGGGAGTTGAGGCACCAGTGGGAGAAACTCCCAGCCTCACAGGAGAATTCGTTGGAGAGACCCACAGGGTCCTAGAACGTACATGAGCCCACCCACCTGGAAATCAGCACCAGTAGGGCCCACTTTGGTTGTGGATAGCGGGGGAAGTGACTGAAATCCGGCAGAGAGCAGAGCAAGCGCCAATGATCCCTCTTGACCCCTCCCCCACATATAGCATTGCAAGGCAGTGACCTGGGTTGCCCTGCCCTGGTGAACACCTAAGGCTCCATCCCTTATATATAGCAGGCCTGCCAAGACAAAAAAAAAAAAGGCCCAAACGAAAGAACAGATCAAAGCTCCAGAACAAATACAACTAAGCAACGAAGAGATAGCCAACCTATCAGATGCACGTTTCAAAACACCTATAATCAGGACGCTCACAGAATTGGTTGAATTTGGTAGCTAATTAGATGAAAAAAATGAAGGCAACGCTAAGTGAAATAAAGGAAAATGTACAGGGAACCAAGAGTGATGGAAACTGGGACCCTAATTAACGGTGTGGACCAGAAGGAGGAAAGAAACATCAACCAGAAAAGAATGAAGAAACAAGAATTCAAAAAAATGAGGAGAGGCTGAGGAGCCTCCAGGACATCTTTAAACATTCCAACATCTGAATCATAGGGGTACCAGAAGGAGAAGAGGAAGAGCAACAAGTGGAAAACTTATTTGAACAAATAATGAAGGAGAACTTCCCCAATCTGGCAAAGGAAATAGACTTCCAGAAAGTCCAGAAAGCTCAGAGAGTCCCAAAGAAGTTGGATTCAAGGAGGAACACACCAAGGCACATCATAATTACATTACCCAAGATTAAAATGAAGGAGAGAATTCTAGAAGTAGCATGAGATAAGGAGACAGTTACCTACAAAGGAATTTCCATAAGACTGTCAGCTGACTTCTCAAAAGATACCTTGCAGGGAAGAGGGGCTGGAAAGAACTATTCCAAGTCATGAAAGGCAAGGACCTACATCCAAGATTGCTCTATGCAGCAAAGCTTTCATTTAGAATGGAAGGGCAGATAAAGTGCTTCCCAGATAAGGTCAAGTTAAAGGAGTTCATCATCATCAAGCCCTTATTATATGAAATGTTAAAGGAACTTATCTAAGAAAAAGAAGATATAAAACATGTACAGTAAAATGACAGCAAAACTCACAATTATTAACAACCACACTTAAAAAAAACAAAAAAAAACAAACTAAGCAAACAGCTAGAATAGGAACAGAATCACAGGAATGGAGATCACATGGAGAGTTATCAACAGGCAAGTGGGAGGGGGGAAGAGGGGAAAAAGGTACAGAGAATAAGTAGCATAAAGGGTAGGTAAAAAATAGACAGGGGGAGGTTAAGAATGGTATAGGAAATGTAGAAGCCAAAGAACTTATATGTATGACCCATGGACATGAACTAAAGGGGGGGAATGTGGGTGGGAGGAGGTGTGCAGGGTGGAGGGGAATAAAGGGGGGAATCGGAGAACTGTAATAGCATAATCAATAAAATACATTAAAGAAAAAACCAACACACAAAGAAAGGCAGCAATGGAGCAGCAAAATTTTAAAAACTCAATGAAGGAGTCAACCAAGGATTTCTATATCTAACTAAGTTGTCTTTTAAAAATCCAGGCTATAGAAAAACAGTTTTCAATGCAAAGAATTTAGGGAATTCTGTACTCATCTGTCTTTTTGAAGAAACTATTAGAGGAGTTTTAAAATGATAGTAAACATTTAAAAATATATACATGTACATTTATGACTAAAATAAAGATAAGAAAAAGGAATGTACAAATTTTATTTGTTGGTATAAAATAGAAATAGTGTAACTAAAAAAGGAAAAAAGAGAAGAAAACAAAAAAATCCTTAAGGGCTGTTATATAGATAATAGATGAGAGTTAAGGATTCTGACTAAAACAGATAAACTGGACAGTAAAGGTTAAATAAAATAAGAGGACTTGGAAAAGGATATTTTAAAAGTCATAAGTATAGCCTGGCCAGGTGGCTCAGTTGGTTGGAGCATCGTCCCATACACCAAAAGGTTGTGGGTTCGATCCCTCATTGGGGCATGTACTGGAGGCAACCGATCAATGTTTCTGTCTCACATTGATGTTTCTCTCTGTAAAATCAATCAACATATCCTCAGGTGAGGATTTTTAAAAAAGGTAAAACTATGTTAAGTATAAAGGTAACCACTAATACAACAATAAAAACCCCAGTAAACACACATAAAAATATATTTTTAATTTAAAAAATTGTTTTTCACAGGTGAACTAGGCAAATGAACGGAGTGATACCACTCAAAAGGGCATTTCTCTTGTGTTTAAGCAGGACCACACATGCTCAACAAGCAATAAATATCATTGTTTCTGGCAAATAATGGGTGATTAATAAATGTATATGGAAATGAGATGAATCTTCATTTATGGCCAAATGTTAATAGCGTGTTATTATCTTAATCTAGAAGTGCTGTTAAACATAATGCCATGCCTTTGCTCTCATTAAGCAGAATATTATCTATCTCGGATCATAAAACATTGTTGACTATTAAATACTTATGTAAATAGATTAGATTATTTAAAAGTTGGAGATTGAGAAAAACTTTATTATAGCTATTTCTACATACTGATAGATTTTAATGAGAGATCATTGAAATTTGTTTTAAGATAGCATTTCTGATGCCAGAGTATAGACATTTCTGCACATACTGTTGTCAAAAATTACCTCAAAACAATGTAGAGGATGAGAAACTAAAACAAAATTCCTTTATGAATAAAACTGGAAGATACTGACAATCATAGATTACAGTATGTGAAGGCAGAAAGTACACAGAGAACTGGTAACTGGAACAGCAGATTAAAGAAAGATGAAGTACAAATGCCTAAAGGAGATTCCAACAAGAAACAAGCCAAGTCATCCAAAGAACCCTGGGAAGTTCAGAAGAGGTAGAAGTGGGTGTCAGTGGGGCTACAAATTAGGGAAGAGGATGAAGAGTTGAACTTTCAGATTCCCATTCATACCCTATGTAGCCTGCTTTACTGCTGTTTCTCTTCTCTACAACTAGTAAACCTTCTATGGGGAGACATTTTAAGACTATGCAGCCCTGGCTGGTGTGGCTCAGTGGACTGAATGCTGGCCTGTGAATCAAAAGGTCACCAGTTGGATTCCCAGTCAGGGCACATGCCTGGGTTGCAGGCCAGGTCCCCAGTACGGGGTACATGAGAGGCAACCACACATTGGTATTTCTCTCCTTCTCTTCCCCCTCTCTAAAAATGAATAAATAAAAAATCTTAAAAAAAAAAAATAGACTTCCGGCCAAGATGGAGGCGTAGGCGGACACACTGTGCCTCCTCTCACAACCAAAATTAAGGACAACAAATATTTAGAAACAAGAAAACAACCAGAACTTATAGAAAATTGAACTGTACGGAAGTCCAACAACCATTCATCCAGACCGGTAAGAGGGGCGGAGTCACGGTAGGAAAAAGTGGAGGTGCGGACCCAGGAACAAAAGTAGCAGCGGCTCGCAGTTCCCAGGTGCACAGGCGGTGGCTGGCAGTCCTCAGGCGCCCAGGCGGCAGCTGGCAGACCCCGGGCACAGGGGGGCAACTGTGCAGACCCAGTGAGGACGCACAGGGCGGCTGGCTGTCCAGGGGATCCCGCATTCGCGCACGCAGACGGTCCAGGCAGAGGGGAAGTGGCGGAAGGGACTGAATTCAGGAGAGAGCGGCGGAGCAGGCGCCATTGTTCCCTCTCAGACCCCGCCCCCACATACAGCGTCACAACCCAGAGACTGGGCTGCCCCATACTGGGGAGCGCCTGAGGCTCCACCCCTCACTACGTAACAGCACGCGCGCGTGCGCAGATAATCCAGGCGAAGAGGAAGCAGCAGAAGGGACCGGAGTCCAGAAAAGAGTGGAACAGGCGCCATTCTTCCCTCTCGGACCCCGCCCCCACCTATAGCGTCACAACCCAGCGACTGGGCTGCCCCGCCCTGAGGAAAACCTAAGGCTCCACCCCCTACGTAATAGCTGCGACCAGACTAAAACCAAAACAAAACAAAAAAAACCCACCAAAAATGGCTCAAACCGGAGAAAAAATGAAAACCCCAGAGTCAATTCCTCTAAGCAACGAAGAGATAGCCAACCTATCAGATGCACAGTTCAAAGCACTGGTCATCAAAATGCTCACAGAATTGGTTGATTTTGCTCATAAATTAGATGAGAAAATGCAGGCTACAATACGTGAAATGAAGGAAGACGCATGGGGAACCGATAGAGATGGAAGGAAAACTGGGACTCAAATCAATGGAGTGGACCAGAAGGAAGAAACTAACAACCAAACAGAAAACGAGGAAGAAACAAGAATTCAAAAAAATGAGGAGAGGCTTAGGAACTTCCAGGACATCGTTAAACGTCCCAACATCCGAATTATAGGGGTCCCAGAAGGGGAAGAAGAAGAGCAACAAGTAGAAAACTTATTTGAACAAATAATAAAGGAGAACTTCCCCAATATGGCAAAGGAAATAGACTACCAGGATGTTCAGGAAGCTCAGAGAGTCCCAAAGAAGTTGGACCCAAGGAGGAACACATCAAAGCACATCGTAATTACATTAGCCAAGATTAAAATGAAGCAGAGAACTCTAGAAGCAGCAAGGGATAAGGGGACAGTCACCTACAAAGGAGTTCCCATCAGACTGTCAGCTGATTTCTCCAAAGAGACCTTACAGGCAAGAAGGGGCTGGAAAGAAATATTTGAAACCTTGAAAAGCAGGGACCTACATCCAAAATTGCTGTATCCAGCAAAGCTGTCATTTAGAATGGAAGGACAGATAAAGCGCTTCTCAGATAAGGTCAAGTTCAAGGAGTTCATCATCACCAAGCTCTTATTATATGAAATGTTAAAGGGACTTATCTAAGAAAAAGAAGATCAAAAATATGACAGTGAAAAGACAGCAAACTCACAGCTATTAAGAACCACACCTAAAACAAAAGCAAACTAAGCAAACAGCTAGAACAGGAACAGAACCACAGAAATGGAGATCATATGGAGGGTTAGCAACAGGGGCATGGGAGGAGGAGAGAGGGGGAAGGTACAGATGAGTAGCATAGATAGTGGGTAGAAAATAGACAGGGGCAGGGTAAGAATAGTATGGGAAATGTAGAAGCTAAAGAACTTATGACACAAGGACATGAACTAAAAGGGGGAATGTGGGTGGGAGAGGGTGTGCAGGGTGGGGGGAATGATGGGGGAGAAACGGGACAACTGTAATAACAATCAATAAAATATATTTAAAAAAAATAAAATAAAATAAAAATAAGTAAAATCTTTAAAAACATAAAATAAAATAAATGGCCTCAGAAGCAAGATCTTTAGGCAAATAAAAAATAAAGCAAGTTGAAAATTACTATTACTTTCTCTAAAATACAACGTATATATAGCCCTGGCTGGTGTAGCTCAGTGGATTGAGCGCGGGCCTGCGAACCGAAGGATCGCGGTTCGATTCCCAGTCAGGGCACATGCCTGGGTTGCCAGGCCAGTTCCCGGCAGGGGACATACAAGAGGCAACCACACATTGATGTTTCTCTCCCTCTCTCCTTCCCTTCCTCTCTAAAGATAAATAAATAAAATCTAAAAGGAAAAAAAAAAGTACTTAAAAAAAATCTTTAAAATACAACGTATATAAGTAAAAGGCAAGAGTCAAGTATTATAAAACAAATCTTTTAGTAAAAATTTTTTTTTAAATTAAGACAGCAACATCTTAATAACTGCTCAATCTCAGTAATGGTTAGATGGGGATTCATTATAGTATTTTTGTATACTATTAAACAAACATACTTTATGTATGTTTGAAAAATTTTATAATAAAAATTTAAGATAATAGGATGTAGCAAATAAACACATTTTGTTCACTCAGCACTCACTGTGCATCTTTTATGTACCAAACACTGTGAAAAAAGTACTGTGTGGTCTTTATTTTAAATAAGAACTATCAAGATTTTTATAAATAGCTTGAGTAGTTAAGGGAGGTTTTTAATATCTATTCAATGTTAAGCTGATATAGTACTTAATATTTAATTAACAACTGCTTGTATACTATCAAAATCTTACTGTTAGAATTTTATATGTTCATTATTTTGGGTGGCTCAATGTACATTTTCTAAATAAAAAAACATTCCATTCCATAAAGAAGTACAAAAGTAAAAATTAAAATAATCACAGACCTATGGATGCCAATTTGATCTAACACCTGATATCTCAGTGTGTACAGCACTATTTCCATTTTGAAAAGCAATCTGTGAGTAACTAAGAGAAAAATCAACAATTTTCAAGCTAGAAGAAGCTTTTGGGATCATCTTACTCAACCCTATGAGGAGAAAATTAAGACAAAGATCAAATACCTGACTTGGCCAAAGATTTTTTTAAAATTAAAAAAAAAAAAACCCAATACCTTGTTTTCAGGCAAAGATGAATGGTATTGAAATCTTTGGACTTTTGGGTCATTTCAATTACAAGATCTAGGCTGAGACATTGCATTGGATTAAAGTTGTTTTTATCTTATTTACTAGCAGTATGGAAATAACTATCATCATGTAAGCTTAAATTAGGCTCTGAAATTTGTTCCAACTGTGGCATGCATTTTGAAGAATTCAATGTACGAGTGGGAAACCAAAAAAACTGGAATTATCTTCTGGATGGCTGACCCCTTGTAGTACAGGCTTCCACCACTGGGTGATTGTTCTAGTAACCCATCTGAGTCAGTGTAAGGTCTGGCGTTGTTGTGAGAGGCTACATTAGGGTTCAGTGAATTTTGTTTGAAGACTCAATGCATTTGCCCATTTCATGATGGGTGATTTATGAGTGCACCTGCACACACTGTACAGTGTTCAGCAGTTTTTGACCAAAAACAGCATGACCCTGTGCTCTACCCTCCCTACTCACTCAATCTGATCCCTAGCAACTTTGTTTTTGCTTCCCCAGATGGAAAAACATCCTCAAAGGAAAACACTTTGCCAACATGGAAGAGGTAAAAGAAAATATAGCAGAGGCACTAAAAGACATGAATTGACAAGTTCAAAAAAAAAACCCGTTTTGGGCAGTGGAAAAACCATCTTGATAGGTATATTGCTTCAAATAGTACTTTGAAAGTGACTGAAGTTTAAACATGTAAGAATGAACACACAATTTCTTTTATAAATAAATTTGTTTTTGGGGGGTTCCCCCCTTGTATACTGCATAAGGATATAATATCTCTCATGCCATCTAGACATAAAGAGAGAATGTAAAAGGACAAAAAAATGCATTTTTAACTCCAATTTTTTTCTGTATAATTAAATTTGTGGCTGTTGGTAAATCCCTGGTAATATTTTGTGGGATAACATAGTTCTATACTATCATTAATTATATAACATAAACCATATGTTGAACCTATTCAAAGTTAGTATGTATCTCTACAGAAACACTTTGATAAAATCAACATTGCAATGAATGCATAAAAAAGTTTTTATTTCCTCAAATATTTTTATAATTTGGAAAATGTTTTCTAAAACTCTTTTTCAAAGGCTAAATTTCTTTATTACCACATTTTCCAAATTTGGATGCTGTGGACTTGAAAATATGAAATAAATGGAAGAAATTTTTAAGTATACAGAATATCATCGGCACAATGATTCATTGTCACAATTACTGGATAAATGCTATAACACTTTCAATAAAATGGGATTAAATATTATTATATTAAGATAAAACTGATGTGTGCTATTTGTGATTCAAACCTATAAAGACATATTTGGCCTCCTCATGCAGCCATAGAAAGAATTACTACAAATCTCAAAAACAAATAACAACCAGAACAGTCAGAAAATTGAGCTATACAGAAGTCCAATGACCAAGGATTTAAAGAATCCACATTCATCGAGACAGGTTCCATTTCTATATAGGCCACACTACTAAGTCAGGGAGTAAAAGCAGTTCTACCTAATAAACAGAAACAAAGATAGGGAGGATGCCAAATAAAGGAAACAAAGAAATATGGCTCAAAACTCCAGAAAAAGAACTCAACAAAACAGAGAGACCAACCTATCCAATGCAGAGTTCCAATCACTGGTGATAAGGATGCTCAGAGAACTTACTGAGAATGGCAACAAAATAAAGGAAGAAATGAAGGTTACACTAAGTAAAATAAAGAAAAATCCACAGGGAATCAACAGTGAAGGTAAGGAAGCTGGGATTCAACTCAATTATCTTTAATGGAAGGAAGAAATAAACATTCAACCAGCACAGAAAGAAGAAATAAAAATTCAAATAAATGAGGAGAGGCTTAGGAACTTCTGGGACAACTTTAAATGTTCCAACATCTGAATTATAGGGGTATCAGAAGGGGAAGAAGAAGAGCAACAAGTGTAAAACTTATTTGAACAAACAATAAAGGAGAACTTCCCCAATCTGGCAAAGGAAATAGACTTCTAGGAAGTCCAGGAAGCTCAGAGAGTCCCAAAGAAGTTGGACCCAAGAAGGAACACGCCAAGGCACATCATAATTACATTAGCCAAGATTAAAATGAGGGAGAGAATTCTAAAAGCAGTAAGAGATAAGGAGACAGTAACCCACAAGGAGTTCCCACCAGACTGTCAGCTGATTTCTCAAAAGAGACCTTACAGGCAAGAAGGGGCTGGAAAGAAGTACTCAAAGTGATGAAAAGCAAGGACCTACAACCTAGATTACTCTATCCAGCAAAGCTATCATTTAGAATGGAAGGGCAAATAAAGTGCTTCCCAGACAAGGCAGAGCTACAGTAATTCATTCATCACCAAGCCATTATTATATGGAATGTTAAAGGGACTTATCTAAGAAAAAGAAGATCAAAACTATGAACAGTAAAACGACAACAAACTCTCAACTATCAACAACTGAATCTAAAGAAACAGAAACAAAAACAAAACAACCAGAATAGGAACAGAATCATAGATATGGAAATCATTTGGAGGGTTATCATCTAGGAGGGGGAAAAGAGGAAAATGGGAAAAAAGAGATTAAGAAGCAGGGGTTAAGAAGTATAATAGGTACAAAATAGGGGGATGTTGAGAATAATATAGGAAATGGGGAACTTAAATGTATGACCCATGGATATGAACTAAGGTGTGGGAATGCTGGAGGGAAGCGCAGTACTGGGTGGAGGAGGACAAAAGAGGAAAAATTGGGATAACTGTAATAGCATAATCAATAAAACATACATAAAAAATAAAAATTCCTACAGCAAAAAAAGTAAAGAATCTGTTAAGTTAAAAGACAATTTCAAACCCTATTATACTCTTTTCTCCCTGACATTGGTGGTTTCAGTAATTTTGATATAGTATTGGGTTTTAGGTCTACAATAAATCTGTACATGCCATTTTAACTAAATAAAATGGAAATCTGTTGACCTCTGTGAATTAGCATTTAGTGGTTATGCACAGAACTTAGATTGACCCACCATACTATAATGCATTTGGAAAATAATCAGCAAATTATCCCATTCTGCTCTGAGTCTGGCACAATAACAGCATCATTTTTAGGACTATATATACCCCCATTTCAAACTATGCTGTAGGAAACAGAGTGCTATCAAAAACAGGATGCTGAGGAAAGTAAATTCTTAAAATCAGAATTTAATTCAAATCTAAACATTCCAAAGATTTTTTTCCCTACATACATGCACACACACAGTCTAGTCCAATGGATGTGCTACATGTATCTGTACCCTTCAAATCATTATCTTAGCTGGGACTAAGTCTTCTTCCCTCATTTCTCTAATCTCCACCCAACATGCATAACCCTCCTTTATTGGTCTAAATTTGTGGAGTTCTCTGAGTAGTAGTATTTTGACACTTACCACATAAACTCTCTGCTAAGTATATTCTTATGTGTCTCTTAAACTAAAATCTGCCTTTCATATTGTAGAACTCAATATCTGACATATAAGTAAAATGTTCTACATGAACATTCTTTTAATATAAAATGTGTAATTACCTTATCTGTGAGTCAAATTAATAATACATTGTGAACTCCTTAATGCCAATCCAGTCTTACACTCGTTCCCTTTCTTAACAAAGATCCAGCTAATGAACAATAAGAACAACAGCAGCAGTAGTAACTATATTTTGTAGACATTTATGCCAGGCTTTTTTCTAAGTGCTCCAAATATAGTAACTCATTTAATCAATACTAAAACCCTAAGAGATAGGTACTATTATAACCCCATTTGATAATTAAGAAAATCGAGGCACAGATATGTCAAATGACTCATCCAAGATCACACAGTTGTTAAGTGGTGCAATCAGGGTATAAATCTGGACAATTTTAGAGAATGTGTAAGATCGGCTACTTTACCACAGTACCTAAAATGTTTAATACGTATCTGCTGAATAAAGCTAAACACTGAATCTCAGATCAATTAAATGTCTTTAATGTTTTAAAAGTTTTTGTTAACATTTAGAAATGAAGTGAAAAAACATTTCTTATATTCCTCCATTTCCAGTACCTGAAGGTTAAAAAATTATTTTTTTAAGTTACTAACATGTACAGCATAGGGAATAGTCAATAATATCAAGATAACTATGTATAAGGGCTAGGTGTTTATTTGACGTAGCAAGTGACCACTGTGTAAAGTATGTGATTTTCTTTCTTTCTTGTTTTAATCCTCACCTGAGCAGATGATTATTGATTCTAGAGAGAGAGGAAGGGAAAGAGAGAGAAAACACATCCATGTGAAAAACGCTGATTGGCCTTTTCCCGTAAGTGCCCTGAAGGGGATTGAACCTGCAACCCAGGTATGTTCTCTGACTGGGAACTGAACCTGCAACATTTTGGTGTACAATATGACATTCCAACCAACTGAGCCACCTGGCCAGGACCAAAGTATGTGATTTTCTAACCACTTTGCTGTACATCTGAAACTAACACAGAATAATACTGAATACAAACCTCTATTGAAATTTTTGTAAATTAATTTTGTGTAAAAAAGATAAAAACCAAAACAAAAAGTTACCAAGAGAGAAAAAAGAACTCTGCCAATCTCAGTAAACAAGATTTCTAAAAAAGGTTAACTCATGAAAGATATAAAAAGTGTATTTGGTATATTAATTTATTATGATTACCATATTTAAAAATTTGTTGTTTGTAGGTTATTCCTAAACTTTTCATTTTGAAAAGTAACAAACTTACAGAACAGTGGAATGAATGGTCTTGGCCCTATATTTACCAATTGCAACATGTTCTATACATGACTTTTCCCCCCAATGAACCAATGAAAATTAAGTTCCAAACATCATGACCCCAAATCCTTCAGTATGTTTCTTTTCAGACCAAACACACTTTCCTATATAAACACAAAATGCACAAGTAAAACTATAATATTACCCAATATATAACCCATATCTAAAACTTCTCAACTATCTCAAAATGCTCTCTTTAGCAAGTTCCTTTCCACCATTTAAAAAATTTTGGATGTAGTTTCAACCGTGGGTCAAGTAGTATATTTCCTTGTCACGTGCCTCTGTCTCTCCTCCCACCCTCTCATTTTGTCCCTTCATGACAGTGGCAGTTTTAAAGAATCCAGGCCATTTTCTTGTCCACTGTTTCATAGTCAAGATTGGTCTGACACTGTAGTATTTTCAGCAGGAATGTAAATAGGTGATATTTTTACTTCTTACTGCATGCTATTAGTAGACACATAAAGTAATTTTTAATTAAGATGTTATATTGAATCATTTGCTTAGGGTGGATTATGGACACTTTTAAAATCATTATATTTAATGACTAGAAGTCCTGGTTGGCTAAAAATATATGATTTTTAGAAAAGCCAAATAGGCTGAACATGAAAGATACTTTTCTATTAGGTTTCAGTCTGCTCTTTTCAAGTATTCTACTGATTCTTCTTACTCTGGCATTCCTTTTATTTGTATTATTAAATACCTGATACTTTTCAGCCTGGAACACTGTATAATACTGTGAGGTCTTTCCCCAAAGATCTGACAGAAAGCTAAATACTTTATATTTTGATTAAAAAACATGTGACTTCTTTATTCTATATTTAGTGTGGTACTTACAAATAAAGTGCAAAACATTGTGCATACTTTCTATGGGTCAGATAGTCTTAGGATTCTTAGGAAAACATTACTCAATTAGTTTTAAAAATCAATAGGCTTAAAAAAAATAGCCAAAACTTTAAATTGACATACTCTACTATCTCTTTCCTAATTTTAGGGTTCAGAAAAAAGACAAAATGAAATATTTTATACTGAAGATTGCTTTGTAGCTCATGCTGAGTGGCTCCAGGAAGAATACAGGTGGCAGCTTACCTTGGCCTCAGAGCTAGTGCACCTGGTGGACAGCTTTGGATCACACTGAAGCACCACCCAACCACCTCCACAAGTGCACACTCAGGGGATGACTCAGCAGGCACCAGAGTCCCACTGAAGTAAAGTCCTGTTCTACTGGGTGTGCCCCTGCACAAATGATCCTCCACAGAGGTCGCAACCAGTCCCTATAGATGATTTGGGAGTAAATCCTTCCAATTGCCCTGCCAAAAGCAATAAAGTCTCAACTACAACAGGAGGGTGTACACAGCCCACACGTGGGGGCACACCTGGAGCACTCAGCTCTAGTGAATGATAAGGCTGTGCCACTGGACCCTACAGGATGCCTGCTACACTAGGTCACTCTACCAAGCCTGGGAGACCTTGCAGTTCTACCTAATATAAAGAAACAAACTCAGGGAGACTGCCAGAATGAGGAGACAAAGAAATATGTCCCAAATCAAAGAACAGAATCAAACTCCAGAAAAGAACTAAACAAAATAAAGACAAGCAATCTACTAGATACAAAGTTCAAAAAACTGGTTATAGCCCTGGCTGGGTAGCTCCATTGGTTAGAGTATCATCCCCATATTCTAGGTTTGTGGGTTCAATCCCCAGTCAGGGCACATGGCTGGAATAACAATCAATGTCTTTCTCTTTCTCTCTCAAAAAAATCAGTTAATTAAAAAAAAAAAAAAACCCCACTGGTTACAGGATGCTCAATCAACTTAGAAGAGTAGATGAATTTAGTGAGAGAACTTCAACAACATAAAAAAGGACATGGATATCATAAAAAAGAGAGTCAGTCAGAAAGGAAGCATACACTAACTGAAATGAAGAATAATTTACATGGAATCAACAGCAGACGAGATGAAGCTGAAATTCAGATCAGCAATTTGGAATATAAGGCTGCAAAAAATATCCAATTGGTATGGGAAAAAGAAAAAAGAACTTTAAAAAATGGACAGTGTAAAGAGGCTCTGGACGACTTTAAATGTGCCAACATTTGTATCATGGAGGTGTCATAAGAAAAGAAAGATCACAAAATTGAAAACCTATTTGAAAAAATAATGAAAGGAAACTTCCCTACCCTGGTGGAGAAAATGGACATTTGAGTCCAGAAAGTGCAGAGAGTTTCAAACAAGATGAACCCAAACAGGCCCACATCAAGACATATCATTAATTAAAATGCAAAAGGCTAAAGACAGAATCATTTAGCTCTTAACTGCTGAGAAAAGCAGTTAGTTACTTAGAAGGGAGCTCCCACAAGACTGTCAGCTAATTTCCCAACAGAATCTCTACAGGCCAGAAGGGACTGGTGCAAATTATTCAAAATGATGGAAAGCAAGGACCTGCAACCAAGATTACTCTACCCAGAAAAGCTGTCATTTAGAATGGGAGGACATAAAGAGCTTCCCAGAGAAGAAAAAGTTAAAAGAGTTCATCACCTCCAAATCAGTATCACATGAAATATTACAGGGTTTTCTAGAGGAAAGCAGAAGAAGAAGGTGAAGGAGAGAGAGGAAGAGGAGAAGAGATAAGAAATATGAACAATAAAGTGGCAATAAATACATATCTATCAATAACTGAATCTAAAAAAAACAATAAATGAACAAGCAGAACAAAAACAGACTCCTATAGATACAGAGAACATTTTGGCAGTTCCCAGATGGGATGGGGGTTTGGAGGATGGATGAAAAAGGTGAAGGGTTTAAGAAGTACAAATTGGTAGTTACAGAATAGTCATGGGGATGAGAAGTACGGCATAGGGAACATAGTCAACAATATTCTAGTAACTATGTATGGTGTCATATGGATATGAGATTTACTGGGATGATCACTTAACAAATTATATAATCTCTAATCACTGGGGTGTATACCTGAAATTAATATAATATTTTATGTGAACTGTAATTGAAAATAAAAGAACAATATGAAAAATAAAATAAATGTGAAAGATTTTAGAGGTAAAAATCATTTTAACTACTTAAAACACGTTCGTATTAAAAATCTTATAAGTGCTATATTTTAAAAATATTTTTCTAGCTAACATTCATTCCTAAATTGAAGCATTAATCCACATAAAAATAAAATTTTTAAATATATTTTATTTATTATTCTATTACAGTTGTCCGATTTCCCCCTTCATTCCTCTCCACCCAGACACCCTCTCTACCCACATTCCCCACCTTTAGTTCATGCCCATGTGTCATAAGTTCGTTAACTTCTAGATTTCCATACTATTCTTGCCCTCCCCCTGTCTATTTCTACCCTTTATGCTACCTACCCTTTATGCTACTTATTCTCTGTACCTTTCTCCCCTCTCTCCTCCTCCCACTCACCTGTTGATAACCCTCCATGTGATCTCCATTTCTGTGGTTCCGTTCTTGTTCTAGTTGTTTGCCTAATTTGCTTTTGTTTTAGATGTGGTTCTTAATAGCTGTGAGTTTGCTGTCACTTTACTATACATGTTTTTTATCTTCCTTTTCTTAGATAAGTGCCCTTAACATTTCATATAATAAGGACTTGGTGATGATGAACTCCTTTAACTTGACCTTGACCTTATAGAAGCACTATATCTGCCCTTCCATTCTAAATGAAAGCTTTGCTGGATAGAGCAATCTTGGATGTAGGTCCTTGTCTTTCATGACTTGGAATACTTCTTTCCAGCCCCTTCTTGCTTGTAAGGTCTCTTTTGAGAAATCAGCTGACAGTCTGATGGGAACTCCTTTCTATGTGCCTGTCTCTTTATCTCTTGCTGCTTCTAGGATTCTCTCCTTCATTTTAATCTTAGCTAATGTAATTATGATGTGCCTTGGTGTGTTCCTCCTTGGGTCCAACTTCTTTGGGACTCTCTGAGCTTCCTGGACTACCTGGAAGTCTATTTCATTTGCCAGAGTGAATTATTATTTGTTCAAATAATTTTGAACTCCATTATTATTTGTTCAAATAAGTTTTCACTTTTTGCTCTTCCTCTTCCCCTTCTGGTACCCCTATAATTCGGATGTTGGGACATTTGAAGATGTCCTGGAGGTTCCTAAGCCTCTCCTCATTTTTTTGAATTCTTGCTTCTTCATTCTTTTCTGTTTGGTTGTTTCTTTCTTCCTTCTGGTCCACTCCATTGATTTGAGTCCTGGTTTCCTTCACATCACTATTGGTTCCCTTTACATTTTCCTTTATTTCACTTAGCATAGTCTTCATTTTTTCATCTAATTTGCGACGAAATTCAATCAATTCTGTGAGCATCCTGATCACCGGTGCTTTGAATTGTGCATCTGATAGGTTGGCTATACCTTCATCACTCAATTGTATTTTCTCTGGAGCTTTGATCTATTTTCCCATCTGGGCCAATTTTTTTTGTCTTGTCACACCTGTTACTAGCAAGGGGTAGAGCCTTAGGTGTTCCCCAGGGCGGGGCAACCCAGTTGCTAGGTTGTGACGCTCTATGTGGGGGCAGGGTCAGAGAGGGAACAATTGTGCTTGCTCCTCTCTCTCTTGGATTTCAGCCCCTTCCACCACTTCCATCAATCAAACTGGGCCCATCTGGTGCAGATTCCAAGGTGGGTGGGCTTGTGTATGTTCTAGGACCCTGTGGGTCTCTCCAATGAACTCTCCTGGGAGGCTGGGATTCTCTCTCAGCACCTCAATCCGCATACGTGTTTTCAATTGGTGTTTTGAGGCTTTATTTCTCATAGGCTGGGGCCCTGGGTTGTGTGGTCTGTCTCACTCCCCAGTTTCACCTGGTTTATCTGCTTGGGAGTCTGTGACCACCCAGTCAGCCAGCTGCCTTATAAGCCTCCCTGGACCTGCCTGCTGCCACCCCGCACCTAGGGTCTGCCTGCTGCTGTCCTGTGCTCCCAGGGTCCATCAGCTGCTGCCTTGTGCACTCTGGGTCCACAAGCCACCGCTTTTTTTGCCACGACCCCTCTCCACCCAGTCACCCGACTCTGCCCTTCCTACCGGGTCTGGATCAATGTGTCTATTTTAACTCCTTGGCTGTTGGACTTTTGTACAGTTCAATTTTCTGTCAGTTCTGATTTTTTTTTTTGTTTTTAAATCGTTGTCCGTATTTTGGTTGTGCAAGAAGGCGCAGTGTGTCTATCTGCACCTCCATCTTGGCCGGAAGTCAAAAACAAAATTCTTAATAGCAAATATATCATTATTGTGTACAAAAATTAGGTTCTAATCACTTAGTTTAACTACTAAAAAAGCATAAACTATAAAATATTTATAGCTAGCCCATTTTCTATATTTAACTAAATTGTTTTAAAGAATATTACTGATTTTGAGGGCTTTTAATTTTTCATAATGCTATGATAATCAGTGTTTACAAAACCACTGAGTACAAGACAACAACAGGACTCATTTAAAAACCACAAAAACTAATCATGGTTAGAAAGACCATAAATAGGAATTCCGAGTAATAAAAAGATTCAATGGCAACCATGATAAAGGATGCAATTTGATAAGCTTAAACATAAAAATTAGTATATGCAGATTTGTGAAACATGAACTCTAATCAGGAATAAAAAATGTTTATTGTTCCTGTAAAACATACTAACAAGTTCCCATTATCAAAGGCCTAGCATGTGCTGGCAGGAATACATTTGTACTTCTGTCACCAAAATCCTAGGAGGGTGGTTTTATTATTTCATGTTATGGATAAAGAAATTAAGAACTGGAATTGTTAAATAACTGCTTTCAGGCCTTTAGAAAAACAGGTAATGAGCAGGACTGAACTGGGACCCAAACTCAGATTTGACCCCAAAAGCAATAATCCACATCACTCTGTCTCTCAAGGAAACAGGTTTTGATCAAAGAATATAAATATATGTATGACAAAGTTGTAAACATTCATTAAAAATGACCCATGTTTTAAACATTTATCAGTTTCAAACATTAATCAAAATAGAAGACTGTATCTATTGCTGTATTTCTGGATTCTCTATTCTCTTTCATTGTTTCTTGTCACACCAATATCACAGTACCTTTATTACTATAACTTTATATACAAGGAATTAACTTCTTCCATTTTGTTCATCTTTAAGAGGGTCTTAGAAACTGTTGATCCTTTGAATTTCCAAAAATATTTGAGGATCAGTTTGTCAATTTACACACATAGCCTTACTTGTTAGTGGAGTTTTACTAGAATTACACTGGATCTACAGATCCGTTTCAGAATTGACAAAATCAAATCTGTGCAATATTGAGTCTTCTAATCCGTAACATCTTAAAAATATATTTGTTTATTTAAGATTTCTTAAAATTATCTCAATATGTTTATAATTTTCTGTGCTGAGGCCTTGTGCATGATTCATGGCATAAAGTTCTAGATATCAGAAACAATTAGTGTCCAAAAGTAACAAAATTTGGGGGGTTTTGCATAATTCATATCTTAAACTTTAACAAACAATGCAATAGTGTTTTCCAAAGTATGTACAAGTTGTTAATCCTAATCTTGGGCAGCATTTGAAATTGTTCAACTTTAAAACACTGTTTTCCTTTATGCTATTTGTGTCCTGCTTAAGAAATCATTTCCTACCCCCAAAGTCATACAGATATTCATCAATGCTACCTTCTAGAAGGTATTATTTCAACTTAAGTATTTAAATCTATGATACATTTGAAATTGGTTTTTGTGTATGATGTAAAAGAGGAATTTGGCTTCATTTTTTTATGAAAAAGTAATTATCCCAACACCACTTACGGAATAATCCACCATTTTCTCACTGAGCTGCAACACAGCTCTTTCATGAAGTCAAGTTACTATGTACAGTATGAAGGGTCTTTCTCCTCTCTATCCTGTTCCAATGGTCTACCACTGTGCCAATAATGCACAGTCCAAATTAAAAAACTGTAAAATGTTTGAATATATGGTAGGATATGTCTCACTTCCCCTTATTGTGCTTCTTTAGAAGTATCTTGATTATTCTTGGCTTTTTACAGTTATACGGAAACATGGTAAAGTTTCCTACAATCTTATTTGCATCTTAGTTGGAATGGCATTGACTTGATATCTCACTGTAGAGAAAGATTGGTATTCTTAACAACATTATAATTTTCTATTTATGAATATGGCATAAGACTGATATTTTGGTTTGATATTAGACTTAAAATTTTAAGAATCAAAAAGAAGTGTATTCCCTTAGTAGCTTTAAGTGTCTACAAACTGGTAAAATTTTCCTGTATGTCACCAAGGCCTAATGAAAAGGAAATGTCATATTAAGTGCTTGAGGAGAGCTGTAAGAAAACACAACTTACTTCCTGTTTGTATTCTACTTAATTCAGACCATTAAATAAACTGGTATGCCTGTACAATAAGGAAAACACCTGCTAGTGTGAAACACTTCCCTAAACCCTTACTTAGTTGATCTTCCTGTAAAACAGCTGGCTTAGAGAAAACACACGTCATTCAAACAGAAGGAATCAAAAGGGAATCAGCTTCGAATGTGTACATGGATCCAAGAAAAAATATAAGGACTCATGGACATGGACAACAGTGTGTGGACTGCTGGAGGGGAGAGGTGTGGGTGGCATAAGGGGACTAAATGGTAATGAAAAAAATATAATAAAGATTAAAAGAAATTAATAAAAAATAAATAAATAAACTGTCAAAAGGAATGATACATGAAAGACATTTAACAGAAATATGTAGCAGTGGAACATATAAGAAGTATAATCAAGTACATAGGCAAATTTCATGAGGCAAAGATCCCTACTAATCAGAGATACAAAGGCATGTAGAAGGTAAGGTTAAAGATATTAACAGAAGGTGAAATATAACTGGCTAGGTTCAAAGGAGAAATATAAACTAAAAATAAAGCTATCACAGAAGTCAGGATTGGGTAAAGTAAGCCAAATGATTTGGGAATTAATGAAGATAATAAAATAAATTAGTAAGAAAATGATTAAAAACAGGATTTTTTCAGTTGTGAAAAGTACAGTGATGGATATATATATCATTATACATTTGCTCAAACCCACAGAATGTAATACCAACAGTAAACCCTAATGTAATCTACTGACTTTGGGTGATTATGATTTGTCAATGTAGGTTCATCCATTGTAAAAAACGAACCACCCTGGTTGGGGATTTTGATAATGGGAAAGCTATGCACGTTTGGGGGCAAAAAGTAAACAATAATCCCTATATGCTCTTCTCAATTTGCTGTGAACCTGAAACTGCTTAAAAACTTTTTAAATCAGTAAGTCCAGAATTTACAAATTTTTTTAAAAAGTAAATCTAAGTAACTTAATGATGTCCTTCAGTCAGTGCAACAAAATATTAATAAATAGAAAAACAGTTTAAAATGTATTTGACAATAAATAGCATTCACTTTAAACTAAAGAGGGCTTTTTCATTCATTATTATTTGAGTTTTTCACCTCAACATCAAAAATATTCCAAAGATGTCCCTAATGGGTAGCCTCAAAAGTAAGAATGGCAACAAGTCAGTTAAAGCATAGCTTTTGTCTTGAGGCGAAGGTGAGAGAAGGCTCTCTTTAAGAGTCACAACTGCACATCTAATCACTTTCCTAAGGGCCTTTTAATACCGCTAGCTACAATACCACCCTCTCCTTCTCCCCCATCACAATCGTTGACCACTGGGGACCCCTGAGTAGAAACTGTACTGAATAGAAAAGGGCATTCGAGAAGAGAAGTATAGTTGTACTTTAACAGTAATAAAATACAAAAGTTAAGAGGAGGAAATTAACTATACAATATAGTGAGAACTAAGGAGAAAATGTGGTATAAAGGGAAAAACATGGGGTACCGGGGTAACTGGCTGTCAGTGACTAATGAGATATGTGATCTCTATCTAGTTCCAATAAGATGATAGTTATCTTATTCAACATAAATGATTTGAGATTGCAAACTCAATAACTTTATATAAATTGTGAATCTGGGGCAATACAAGATCAGTTAATGTTTAACATATAGTTTTAAACAAAAATGTAAAATGAAAATTAATATTGTCCCTATGAAAAAAATTTGTCATGAAAAATGCAAACAGAGAAAAACATATGTATAACAGAAAGTAAAAAGTTGCCCATAATCTCACTTCCTAGATATAAATAATTTTCCTACTAATTCTCAACTATCATAAAAAATAAAAGTTTTAATATATTACTGTTCTATTATAAAATTATCTGGGTAATTTCCATGAAAATTTTTTATTGTAATGCAGCACTGAATATGGTAAGTGAAAGTTTTTTATCTCATTTTTTTAAATTCTAAGTATTAATGACTGGCAATCTAGACCATGAAATCAAAGACACAAGGGAATTCCTGGAGATACAAATAATCCATAACTTCGGGTTAATACTTACAGTTTTACTATTAACTTAAGACAGAAGTGTCTAGAAATGGCAGTTTATTGTTCTGCACTGCACCAAGCCTTAACTACCCTAGTAATTCACAGTTTCTTTGACAGAGACTTACAACAGCAGCACTGTGTTAGATGATTATTCAGAAAGTAAATGGAGAAGTAAAAACATCTATGGATTTTACTTTAATGCTAAACGATGTCACTGTTCTTTTTTTGAGATCATTTACTTTCACTTAAATAATTTAATAAACAAAATAATTGAAAAAAAAGAGGTAGGTAATTATGTTGCTAGACCAATAACCTATACTTTATACTTATACAAGGGAGAGCAATGATTTATATCTTTTCCTTCTGTATTTTCCAAAAGCATCTAAAAGTAATCATTTAAAAATATATACCTATACATTAATTCAACCATATATATTCATTTATCATCATACTCTTCTTGGGAAGCTCTTAACTTTCATAAATTAATTTATTTATCTAGAATTATTAAATTGGACTAAGGATTTTTTAGTGCATGTAAATACTACTAAATCACTAAATGTCTCATGTAACATATAAAATGAAGACATGACATTTCAGCTAATGAAGCAAAGCCATTTATCTTGAAATTTTCTTGCTACAGAAAGAGAAACCTTTAAATGTGTCCTTAAGTTTGCAAAAATCAGCAACTTTAATCTATCTACTTTCTTTTGACCTTTACGCTGAACCTCAAAAAACTGTTCAGCAACATAAATTCGATCTCAAAAGGCTGCTGCAGATCTCATTTTCTGCTGTTTTTCCATTAGGTATTTATGGGACTTGCTAGTGTTACAAGGGACTAGTAAAACGCCAAAGTAATCCTGCAGTTCCTGTGTATGAATTCAGCTTTTCCCTTTGAGATGATAACTTTTTCTCTCTTGCCAAGGCCTTTTCAGAATCAAGTATAAAACTATGACTATAGGTGTAATGTTCTTTTTAAGAGGTAGGATGGGTGAGTTGGGATAGGGCAGGGGAAAGAACATTAACCAGGTTTAGCATTTCAACTACTAAAGCAAAATAAAATTTTAAGCCATTAAGGTAGCTCGTTACACATTTGTACTAATTGAAATCACAGCATGATTATATAAGATAGAAAATGAATCCAACGAATTCTGAAGTTTGAAGATCTCAGCTGTGTGCATACCTTCTCGTAACTGCACAGGAAACCAGCTGCTTCCATTTATGAACTCGATTGAACACATGTGCTCCAGTATACCCATGACATAACGTGTAACATTATATTTCAAACAAGTTTGCCAAGTAGGGGGAGGGTGTACAAATATGTTAGTGAGACAAAAAAACATATAAGCTTATTTTTTTAACGTTAGTAAGAAATTTCAAGTTGTGTTTCCATTAATGTACTTCATAATCCATTATAAAATATAATGAAATCAATGAACTTAAAAAGAAATCCATTTATTATAAACACAGAAGTTTATCAAAGTCTAAATCTAAATCAAGTCTGAGACAAAGAGAAGTATTAAATTAAGTCAATTATACCTATCACTCACTCACTATGGACAAGGGACTATATTAGCCATAGAATACTGGGCTATGAGACTAAAATTTTCCACAGTTTACATGGAATTAGACCAGATTCTCTCCATTTCCCCCCATCTCAGTTAGTGGGAATTCCATCCTTGACTCACTTGTTTCCCTCATACCTTATTTCCAATCCAACAACAAATTCCATTACATATACCTGCAAACTCTACTCAGAACATAATTACTTCATACCACTTCCACTGCAAATAACTTAGTCCAAGCCACCATATCTCTCACCTGAATTATTCAAGTGGTCTCCAAAGTGATCTCCCTACTTCTACCTTTGACCCATTCAGTTCCTTGTTCACAAAGAAGCCAGAATAACCCTACTACAATGTCACGTTGTATTTCCCATCTATGCAAAGGCGTTTTATTTCACTCAAAGTAAAAAAAAAAAAAAGGCTTTGCAATGACCTGTAAAGTCTTAATTAATATGTCCTTCAAGTCTTTCTCACTGTATCACCTATAACTTACCATTGCTTACTCCACTCCAGCCGTATTAGCCTCCTTGCTTCTTAAATATGCTCTGGCAAAGCCTTTATACTTGCTATCTATTATATGTATTTACATTGTTTTTCTCCCTAATGTCTGCATGGCTGGTTCCTTTAATTTCTTCAAATTTTCATTTAAATGTTATCTTCTTCCATGAGACTTCCTCTAATAACTCTACCTGAAAGTTATAACACCTCTTTCCAGGCCCCAGCTTTCCTTATCCCCCTTTTATTTTTCTCCATAGTTCTTATTATCATCTAGTACTGTATATTTTGTATAAAGTCTTTACACACTAAAATGTAAGCTCTTTGGAGGCAGAAATTTTTAATTTCTTTTGGTCAATGCTATATTTTCAGCACCTAGAAAAGTACTAGGCAAACATTAAGTCTTCAATAGGAATGAATTAAGCATACAAAATATTTCAATGTAAGTACCTATTTAGAGGAAAGCTATTTTTTGAACATCTGCTTCTGTATCTCTTGAGTAAAAATGATTAAAAGTTTATAAAACAGTCTTTTTCAAGGTATAATGGAAACAAATATACAGCAAAGCTCTAAAATAATATTGCATGAACTGTTTATAGATTCTTATTTTAACAGATGAAGTGCACACTTACATAGTGTTCTTACAAAGATGAAAACTTCCAGAAACTACAACACAAAGGACACAAGGTGAGCGTCATGTACAAAATATAGCTTACATATATTCCCAAATTTTTCTTAGCAGTCATTATTTGTTAGCACAAATGCTCTACATACATAAATTTGGAAGCATACAAATAACACATATATACAGGAATCTTTGGGTGTCCAGAAGAATACACTAATTCAGATTAATCATAAAAGCAACAGTCCTTTCTAGTTCAGTAAACATCCTTTCATTCAGGAAGTTCAGCTTATGATTTTTCTCTTAAAATACATTTTGGATCTGTATGTTCTCAAATAACGATCTAATCTCTTTCTAAGAACATTTCCTTGAGTTTTATTAGTATTTTGTTTACACTTTGCTAAATTCCTTGAGGATTAAGGTGGTTTAGAAGGGTGTAAAAAGGACAAAACCAGGACTAAAAGTTAGTGGTAAAGAAGAAAACAGAGTAAACCTTAAATGCATGACATCAACTGCACAACAGAGATTTGCTCTTAACTTTCTAATAACCACGGGGAAAAGGAAAAATAGAGTGACACAACTGAAAACCTACAAAAGATGGAAAAATCTGGATAAACAGAATCTAGAAATGCTTGGTTTAAAAACTATACAAAGATAAAATAATCACATTAGATAGAAATTTCTCAAGAAACTTTATTGAGGTTTTCCATGTTTATTTGATGAATTTTGAGTTATCACTATCTTGGAATTAGAGAAGGCAGCTCTCTGAGATTATCACAAATCCTTAAATCCATGAAATATGGATATCATTATTAAAACTTCTGTTTTAAATTAAATTTTTTTGAATATTTAGAGAGAGGGGGAAAGAGTGAGAAAGAGGAGAGAAGCAATGATCAGTTGCCTCTCTCATGGCCCCAACTGAGGGTCTGGTCTGCAGCCCAGACATGTGCCCTGACAGGAAATCAGACTGGCACCCTCTGGTTCACAAGCTGGGGTTCAATCCACTGAGCCACACCAGCCAGGGCTTTATCCTAAATTTTATATGGGAATCATCTTTTTTTAAATGTGTATTTCTGTTTAAAGCAAAACAGTTTTTTTTATCCCTACTATATATTGTTTTCTATTCTCATTTAAAGGAAATTTTTCAGAAAGACCAAATCCTTATCACTGCAGAAGGGCAACTGCCATTTCATAAGCTGTAGAGACCAACAAAATTATTTCACATTGGATTCTAGAGAGTTCACTAGACTCGTTCACTACCTAAGATCATAGCAAACGTGAGTTAAACTATGAAAGTCACAATTATGAATGGCAATACACTATCTTGTTCTTTCCTTTTGAAGTGGATGACTCAACTATTACTAAACTATTGTATAAGCCTCTACTTGATGGCCGAAACACAAAAATGACTTGGATTTTTGAAATTAGATATAAATATATATCTGGAACTGCTTTCAGATCTTTTCAAAACTCTATTTTCCTACACTTTTATCTGTATAGACTGATCTACAGAATTTTAGAAAAGCTTTTCATATGTACTATTTAAAAAAGGTTTTATTTTTCCTGAAAGTAAAATAATGGTGGATTTTTAATATGTGGTATATTTTCTAAATTTTCCAAATTGTTTTAAAAATTTTCATGTTCCCTATAATAGGTCAATAATTTAGACAGACTTTAATTTAAAAATATATTAATGATATCATAAAACTTTCATAAGCAATGTTTGAATTCGTTGGTCCTTAGGACTTGGAATTCTGGTATAAAAATAACAACAAACAAATAAAAAAGACACACTACAGAGAGATTAGACTGTTCTCAAAACCTGTAAGGTATTTGTAAAAGATTTAAAACAGACATATGCTTTTAAAGTCAAGAACCTTCAAATGCAACAGTTAATCCACATAATAATTCAACAACCAAGATAGGTTCAAAGTTCTAACAGATACCATATGTAACCTGTAATAAAACCTGAGTTAAGATATTTCAAGCAACAGGATAATTTCATTTTCCATTCTAAGTACCCATTTATTTTTAGTTAACAGGCTATGACATAGCATGTGAAAATGTTCTAATTATTGCACAATAAAACCCTAGTACAGATAAAATATTTCATTATTAGGAAGCTGAGATTTGGGAAGCAATACTGCAGAAATATTTCTATGTTTACTACAGAAGATAATGCATACTGAATTTATCATTAATTATAAAAAGTTGTGAAGTCTAATAACTTAAAAAAGCTAAGAATGTAGATGAAAGAGAAGGAGAGTTATACTTAGCCTAGACAACGTATGAGATCCAAATCATCAACCATAGTATTGGATACGTAAAGCTCTACAGCAGTCACAAAGGGAATACATGTTTGCAAGGCATTATGGTACTGCAGTGGGAATTACCAAAACAATTAGTACTGAGAAAGGGAAGGATCAGCAATGTATATGAAATATTCCACAGTTTAAATCAGAAGGAAACAATCAACTGAAGTGCAAATAGTATTGTCAGGATTTCTTTCCCTTCCAAAATGAAAAATCAAAGTCTGTGTTTGACAACAATAACATTAGAGAGCTACATAAGCCATTCAGAGTAGGATGGTGAGAAAAGTTTAAAAATGAAATCAATATGCAGATAAAGCGAGATGTTAGCTGAGTAAAGAAATAAATATACTTATTGGTTTTTTTTGCTAACAGTTTTTGAGACAAAGGAACAAGTGTCTGGCAGCTGAACCAGGAGAAGTTTGGAACTTAAATGGCATTGTTAAAAGGAAATATTTTCTATTTCTGGTTTCTCAAGTTTATAGTTGGTTTACTCTGAGGACTTACTCTAAGTATTCCTTACTTTAATCACAGAACATGCTCTGTAAATTTAAAGACAGAAAATTGGCAACCTCATCAGTAGTATTTCAATATTACAATAGTGTCTTTTATTAGAAACTCAGTACTCCTAATTCATTCATCTGCTAGACAGAACTTCCTGGCTAACAGTCCATTGTGATGACATAATTCCTGACAAAGGCATTCTCAGTAAAACCAAGACTACCAGGACTAATCACTACAGTTTTACTTTAAATACTTTTTTAAGCTGTTTGTAATTTATGGAATAAAAGGAACACAACTAGAACATCCATATCACATCATGTCATCCTGAAGGGACAAAGGCACAGAGGAAAAGACACAAACAAAAAACCTTGCAGTTTCATGTTTGCCATATTTTAGTAGTGAAAATGTTTGACTTTTGAGTATAGAGAGCTGAGTTTTGTACTAGTATTTTTCAAACTATGTCATGCTCAACCCTAGTGTTCCTTCGGATGTGAAGAGATGTTTTTGTCCCACAGAATCTATTCAATTATTGCCTATCCTTACCTTTTCCAGATAATTTGCAAATGAAAGTCTTCATGGAATATAATTTGGAAATATGGTGAAAATTTCTTTTCAACATAGGGTATATAGGTATGTGTTTAAAGATAAAAAATCTGCCCTGGCTGGCGTAGCTCAGTGGATTGAGCGAGGGCTGCGAACCAAAGGGTCGCAGGTTCGATTCCCAGTCAGGGCACATGCCTGGGTTGCAGGCCAGGCCCCTAGTGGGGGCCACGTGAGAGGCAACCGCACACTGATGTTTCTCTCCCTCTCTTCCCCCCTCTCTTCCCCTCTCTAAAAATAAATAAATAAAATCTTAAAAAAAAATAAAAAAAATGTTTAAAAAAAATAAAGATAAAAAATCTTTTAATCAGTTTTGTTTGATTATTTCTTCTTCCTTCCCATATTAAGCCTTAACTGATCAAAGGACTCTGGTTTAGGGACGAACCACTAGGTGGTGTATGGGCCAGTCTCAAAGGTACATAAGATGAGTATTTCTGAAAACAGTAGAGAAAAGAAAGCTATTCACTTTTGTTTGTTTTGGGAACTGAGACAAACGGCAGCTGGTGGGAAGGTTTACATACATCAAGGATCTGCATCACCTCACTAAAATTTTCACCTGTAATAAAATTTTCAAAGCCAAACTGAATGATAACATACATTTTTTCTTTGGAATAGGTCTCAGAGTAGCCACTCTTGAATGATAGAAAAGACCAGTAATTTCAAACTGGGATGTAGTTAGTGGTGGGAACATGAGAAATCCAAGGATAAATCTTAAGTTAAAATTTCTTGGCCTTCCATTTTAAAGAAGCATGGAACTTCTGCATTAAAATGTTTTCAGGTAAAACTTTAAAAATTACTTGTCTTAATTTTATATCCAAGAAGAAACTTTTAAAGCTAGTTTGAAAGGCAGGGGCTTAGGGCAATCAAAAAGATTAGTAATAAATGGTTTGTTTTGCCAAGAAAATAATGATTGAGGCCAATGTTTCAATTATCAGTCTGTTACTCAACAAATAATTACTGATCACATATTGTATGCTAACCACAGTTTTTAAGGCCACAAAACATTCCTTCCCTTCTAATCACAAAGGCAGAATTCCTGTTCCTACAAAACATCAAGCATGCTGTAGCCTCTGCTTCATCTACCTGAAACACTGGTATTTCAGATATACACATGACTTGCCTCAGAAATAATTTGTCTCTATCAAAAATCCTTTCCTTAAAGAGATCTTCCAAGAATACCTTATTTTAAAAAAGCGCCCTCAACCCCTGCCAGTAAAGCTCTAATCAATTTCCCTGGTTTACTCCATAAAGTACTTATTGCCACCTGACTTCCATAAAGTACTTACTACCACCTGAATATACATACTACATAATTGTTTATTATGCTCTCTCCCTTCCCTTGCCTCTCTAGAATGCAAGTTTCCTGGAAACAAGGATTTTTGTTCCTGCATTGTACCTGGCACCTAGCATATAATGTGGACTCACTTAATATTTGATGAAACTATGGACTTAGGATAGAGAAATGAAACTGACCAAGTCAGGAAGTGATGATTGGGATGAAATCTGGTGGAAATGAAAAATCTGGTGGGACAGTAAAATCTGGCTAACTAGATAAAGGAAGGTGGAAATTCTAGAGTAGTTTCTGCAGAGAAGAATAAAACCATAAAGTAGTCTAATGTAGTTGGAACACAAAAAATACCATATGAAGCCAGGCAAGAGAGGTAGGTAGAAACCAGACAAGAAAGGCCTTTTTTGGAAGTCAAAAAGATTTTAAATTAAAATTTCCCTTAAAGATTTGCTTAGAGGAAGAGGCAGATGATGGTTTTGTGCATCTTACAGACAGACCATTGCAATGCACACCAAAAATCATTCAGAAATATTTACTTAATTTAGATGAAGCAATATTTTTCAAAAAGAAAGTTAAATATTTCCTATGTCACAAAAATAAAAGTCACAAAACACAAAAATCAAACCTGGAGCTTATGATAATATTGTTTGAATTAACAAATCACTTTACTTCTTGGATAAATGAGAATGCGTCAGCTCTCTAAGGCAGGGGTGCCCAACCACCGGGCCTGGGACCAGTACTAGTTTGGACCTGTTAGGGACCAGGCCACACAGCAGGAGGTAAGCGTGAATGCAATGTGCTTAAATCATCCCAAAACCATCCCCCGACCCCTGGTCCCTGGAAAACTGTCTTCCATGGAACCCATCCCTGATGCCAAAAAGGCAGGGGATCACTGCTTTAAGGTGTTCTGCAGGCAAGTGCCATTTACTCAATATAACTCAATTATAAATGCAAGAGTTAACTACCTTTTCAAAATTCTGAAGTTCCTTTGTACATAGTTTTAGTCCAATGAACTATAAAGAATTGTCTTTATTATACCAAATAAACTACTTGTTAAATGTGTTATTTTCTTTTATGTGTGTTTTTATTGGGATTCAGCTTCTCTCTTTGACATTTCTTTGACTTACTTTTGGAATAAACACATATAAAATTTAACACAGAGTCTATCAAATAACAAAAAAAAATCTTCTTAGCAAACATTGGATGAATGTGGGCAACACACTGTTCTGGCAAATTACATATATTTCCTGATTTTATCCTTATAAGATAAGGTATTATCATCTCCATTTTGCAGATGAAAAAGCAAGGTCAGAATTTAACTTGCTCAAACTCACACAGCTAGTTAAGTAGAATAACTTGGATTTATATCCTGACAGCTAATTCCAAAGCATTCCCTCTTAACCATTACAATATATTCTTGCCTTTATATAGCATAAAGTTAAGTTCCTAATAAATACTTGTGATTATTTTTACAAATATTTTAAAATAAAAAGTATAAATTATCAAGATTTTCTACAAATGAATATGACATTCATAAACTTACTGCAATACTTTAAAATGTTTCCCAGTTACCCCAAATGCACTCTACTAGTGTTTTTTCCTTACAGTAATCAAGTACACTAATGAAACAAATTGAATCAAGTACTGTAATAGAAACTATGTTATTGAAAAACACCAGGAAAAAAACTACAATAAACAATTTTAAAATGAGAAAAGAATAAAGAAATGGTTCCCATTATATATGGGTACCAATGATTCCCAATATATATATGAATGAAGCCAAAAAATTTGATCTAATCAATGCTGTGGCACTACTAAAGACTTAGGTGGTCTTTATTTAACATTCTTACTTCTGATGTGCTAAAAAAAGGTCCTTTCACTGGAATAGTTAAGAAACCAGAAATATGGACATATGCTAGCTATGGGAAAATTTTAAGATATTAATAAAGTTCTACTTTAGAAAGAGTTCTGCCTCACTAAAAAACAAAAGCCTAATACATATAATATATGTGCATTTTAAGTTTTACAGCAATTACAAATTTTCAGATTCAATTTTTATCATTATTCTCTAAATTCATTATGGCTTCTATTATGACTATCCATAAGCTTAAAACAAACAGGTCTTATAAAACAAACCCCAAAATTTCATTAGTCCTTTAAAAACTGTGTTAATTAAAATATTATTAAGTTATTGAATTACAAGTTTATAAGTTGTTACATTTTATGAAATCAATCAATGAAATGGTTGTTTCAATCCCTTTTTCTAGTATTTTATAGGTTGGAGAGGGGAGAGAAATGAGAAGGAAAGGAAATAACCATAAAATGATGAAGTAATTTTTAAAAGCAAAATCACTGAAAGACCACTAATAACTTCAAGTGAAATGCCATATAAAAGCTTTTAATTGCCTTAAATTTGTGAAAAACTACCCAGGAGATCAACAAATTCACATCAATGAACTGCATTATACTAGTAAGAGACCCCTGGCCTGTAGCCAGAGAGAACAAACAAAATGAACCATTCTCACATGGCTACAAATTATCCAAAAGGAAGAGAAAGAGACAGAGTCAAAGTAACATGTTTGCACAGTAGGGAAAAGATCAAATATTGATCAGTCAAAACCAAGGTAATTAGAGCCATAGTCAAGGAGATGGGATGCATGTTCTCAGTCCTGCAGAAATACATCTTAAATGAGCAAATCAGTTATTTGCCAGTTAGACTTTTGTTTAAGGAAAGTCAATGAAACATCTGGATGGTACCAGGTGTTTATACTTTTAAAATTCAATAACTTCTTGCCCCACAAGAAACCATCTCATTTGCGTGCTTTTCAGAAAGATTTATAAGATTTGCTTGAATTTTAGTTAAACATATCCCTATTACCATATGACTAATCACTTGGCCATATGTTAAGCCATGGTAGGTGCGAATAATGAAAAAGTAAAATAATTGCAAAATGAAGGCAATTTAAAAATTAGTACCTCTGATTAAGTATCTGAACATATTTCTAAAGTATGAAGCATATAATTTTTTAAAAATTTTTGTTATATTAAAACGTAGACACTTCCTTTTCTTATGAGGATACTGCCACTATCATCGTTGAAAACTTTAGAGGTTATAGTAACCTTAAAAACAGAATAAAATTCTCAATAGTCTATGGCAAGAAGCAAACTAGAAATTTGTCTACTACTTGTTCAAAATGAAATTTTTATTTAAAAGCTATAGTAAATATAGTCACTAAATGTATATGATAGTTAAAATCACATGTCTATATTAAAAATTGTGACCAGTCATAAGATAAACTAGAATTAACATAAAAATATTCACCTAGAATCAACTTGCCATGAGATCGTTCTTGAAAACACCTACATGAAATTTTTATTATTAGTGTTCTGTAAAAATATTATAAATTTCCTGATACATATCCAAAGGACTGTAGTTTCATATCAATTTGTAAGTTCCTGTTTTTTAATGCTGAGATAATCTCATTTCTTCCCACCACACTTACGTGTTGATCAATTATAAACTGACTTAAAAAATTATGTTAGAAACAGCAAAATCATGTACAGTTCTGAAGAGGGCAGCACCACAAAGCTTTATACCATAAATTCAGTACTTTAGATGCTGTTGATAAATAGAATGAATGCCTATTTCCACATTCTAGCTAATGACATAATCCAAACGCAGATAATTATAGGTTAGTCTGAAAAATTTAAATTCATTTATCTAAAATATATCTTTCATGGTTTCTTGTCAACAAATTTATCTTATTAGTTGAAATTTATTAAAATAATGATTATTTGTTCAAGTAAGGCATATTTGTCTTTTAATCATGCATGATTCTATGTAGCTTAATTTTTGTGTAACATGTCATGTCTACACTCTGAGCAATTAGTTATAGCTGGTTCACCATGACCAAACAAAACAGGCATTGAAATGTTTAATCAATATATTGGTTCTGATCAAGTTCTTACAAGCTCCTTTTCAGAAAACACCAGGACTTCTGGCCAAGATAGAGGCATAGGTGGACACACTGTGCCTCCTCGCACAACCAAAATTAAAGACAACAAAACAACCGGAACTGATAGAAAATTGAACTGTACAGGAAGTTCAACAACCATTCATCCAGACCAGTAGGAGGGGCAGAGTTGCAGCAGGAAAGAGTGGAGGTTGGCAGACCCCGGAGCGCAGGCAGCAGTGGCTGGCAGATCCCAGGCACAAAGGCAGCGGCTAGCAAACCCCGGGCATGGGGTAGCAACAGGCAGACCCAGTGAGGCCACGCAAGGTGGCTGGCTGACCAGGTGGTCCCACATTTGCGTGCAGATAAACCAGGAGAAGGGGAAGCAGCAGAAGGGACTGAATCCAAGAGAGAGCAGAGCAAATGCCATTGTTCCATCTCAGACCACTCCCCCACATATAGCGTCACTACCCAGCAACTGGGTTCCCCTGCCCTGGGGAACACCTAAGGCTCTGCCCCTCACTACATAACAGCTATGACCAGACTCCCCCAAAAAACAAACCCCCAAAATGGCTCAAACGGGAGAACAGATCAAAGCTGCAGAGCCAATTTATCTAAGCGACCAAGAGATAGCCAGCCTATCAGATGCACAGTTTAAAGCCCTGATGATCAGGATGCTCACAGAACTGGTTGATTTTGCTCACAAATTAGATGAAAAAATGCAGGCTACAATAAGTGAAATGAGAGAAAACACACAGAGAACCAATAGAGATGGGAGGAAAACTGGGACTCAAATAAATGGAGTGGACCAGAAGGAAGAAAGAAACAACCAAACAGAAAACAAGGAAGAAACAAGAATTCAAAAAAATGAGGAGAGGCTTAGGAACCTCCAGGACATCTTTAAATGTCCCAACATCCGAATTATAGGAGTACCAGAAGGGGAAGAAGAAGAGCAACAAGTGGAAAATTTATTTGAACAAATAATAAAGCAAAACTTCCCCAATATGGCAAAGGAAATAGACTTCCAGGAAGCCCAGGAAGCTCAGAGAGTCCCAAAGAAGTTGGACCCAAGAAGGAACACACCAAGGCACATCATAATTACATTAGCCAAGATTCAAATGAAGGAGAGAATTCTAGAAGCAGCAAGAGATAAGGGGACAATCACCTACAAAGGAGTTCCCATCAGACTATCAGCTGATTTCTCAAAAGAGACCTTCCAGGCAAGAAGGGGCTAGAAAGAAGTATTCCAAGTCATGAAAAGCAAGGACCTACATCCAAGATTGCTCTATCCAGCAAAGCTTTCATTTAGAATGGAAGGGAAGATAAAGTGCTTCTCAGATAAGGTCAAGTTAAAGGAGTTCATCATCACCAAGCCCTTATTATAGGAAATGTTGAAAGGACTTACCTAAGAAAAAGAAGATAAAAAATATGACAGTAAAAAGACAGCAAACTCACAGATACTAACAACCACACTGAAAACAAAAGCAAACTAAGCAAACAGCTAGAACAGGAACAGAACCACAAATGGAGATCACATGGAGGGTTAGCAACAGGGGAGTGGGAGGAGGAGAGAGGGGGAAAAGGTACAGAGAATAAGTAGCATAGACGGTGGGTGGAAAACAGACAGGGGGAGGGCAAGAATAGTATGGAAAAAGTAGAAGCTAAAGAACTTATGACACATGGACATGAACTAAAGGGGGGAATGTGGGTGGGAGGGGTGTGCAGGGTGGAGGGGACTGATGGGGGAGAAATGGGACAACTGTAGTAGCATAATCAATAAAATATATTTTAAAAAAGAAAACACCAAATATAGAAAGAGTAAGAGAGTAGTATTAATATAATCATTATTTTTTTTGCATTAAGAGTTAAATTACTATTCCTTTAAAAATGTATTTTTTTATCTTTCACTCTGGAATTTTATCATTCATTTTATGACAGTTTTTTCTATCATTTACTTATTTCTTAGAAAATAAAAAAGAATGAACTACATCCATTTGTGCCAAATTATTAATCCCAGTAAAGCTTTGACAGATAGAATGAAATACCAAAATAGTCAATGTAGTAGCTTTGCTATTATATTTGCCTTTCCACCTCCACCCTTTTTTCTTAATTGCTAGAAAACTGGATTAATCCACTTGATGAAAACTGAACTGAAAATCTGGATGTCATCTCAGAAAAATAGGTTTAATTTCTAAGTTTTTAGTCATATTTCAAGGAACAGCAATTATACCCATCTTTCACCATTAGCATTTTCATTATATCTACAATCTTGTGATAAAAGCTACCAGTACTCCCCAAAGAAAAACTCAGTTAGCAATATGTTACACCGGAACACTGCTTTTATTGTCTCTTTGGAAAAAGTGGAAAAGTAAATATACTGTTTTGCATTTTGTTACCTAGTTAGGAGACTTTACCAGCTAAAATAAACAATAAAGCTATGTTTATTTTTCTAGTAATAAAAGTCATCAGAGTAAGATATTCCTTGCTTCTTCCTGCTCCCCACAAGAAAATCTGTGCATGCCATTGGTTGGTTAGATATTATAAAATCAGTATAAATTAAAAAGGAAATCATAAGCTAGAACTATTAGTTGACTTGTTTCACAAAATCCCAGGAAAATTAATTTTACTAAGACAAAACAAGAAGTAGAACTATAATTCTTAGAAATTTTCAAAGCTCATACAAGAAAAAGGATGTCCAGTTGTTCCTTTTTCATGCTTCTAATAATTAGAAGTGGGAACAGTGGGAAATAAAGCAATTTCTATGTATTAAAAGACCACCAATCTACAAATGAGAGGGCAAGGTAAAATTATGGTACAGTTAATTAATCTCTAAACCCTTTTTCTAATAAACCTTTAATCCTCCAAACAAATATTTGTACTCCATGTGATAAAACTACAGCAGTTTTCCTTTATATTCATTTGCTTTGCCATGTTCCACAGAAAAGTTATAAAGATGTCTTGTTCACTGAAAGACACCAAGCCAGAAAAATTTTATAATGTTTTAAGACAAAATAAACATAAACTTTAAATGCATAAAAGCAAGAACACTGAAAAAAATCAGTTTACTATTCCTTGTTCAATTACATAATATATTTCAAATATTTTTGTTTCTCTAAGTCTCAAAAGATGTATTACGAAACTAAGTTTGAATTTCTTCTATATGATGTTTTAAATTAATTCAGCAAGTGATATTTATTAAGTATCTTTTAAGTGCAAAGCAATAAAGCACTGAGATCCAAAATGACATAAAAATTCTTTCCCTCAAAGGGTTTATATCCTTGTGTGGGAAGATATATCAGAAAATTACATCCTCCCAATTAGGAATTGAGACTGTAGTGATTTCTTTTTTAGATTTATTTATTTATTTTTAGAGAGAGGGGAAGGGAGAGAGAAAGAAAGGGAGAGAAACATCCACTGGCTGCATCTTGCATGCTCCCACACTGGGGACCAGGCCTGCAACTCAGGTATGTGCCCTGACCAGGAATCGAACTAGGAATTGATCCAGACACATTTTCCTTTGTGGAACAATGACCTACTGACTGAGCCACACCAGTCAGGATGGGACTGTACTGATTCTTAACACTAATTTAGATATGGTGCTTTGACTCCAACTATAATCAGATATGGAGGCATATGATGGATCGCATATAACACAGGTTTTAAATTCTGTTTTTGTTCATTACTTAATCCCTTAAACAACAAATGGTTGTTAAACACTTTTTTCCAGGTAATATGCCAGGCCATAGGGATACAAGGATAAATAATACAGTAACAGCTCATGGTCCAGTTGTACTCTTTATATTATCATTTTTTTATCCTCTTAGTCACCACAGATAACCATGCCTCAATCTATGCTTAATTGCACACTGGAACAGATCACTCCATTTCTGTCAATCTAAATCATATTTATAATTCAAGTTCTACCTCTTCTATCAATCCTTACAATAATTTCAGGCAAAGTGTTTCACTGAACACTTTAAGATTTGAAAAAATCTTGGAAAACTTCTGTTTCCTTTAAATTCTTACCAAAATACTAGGCACACAACAGATTCTTAAAAAATTAAAGGTAAAAACCACAAAACCCAAACTCATACAACATGTATAATACATAAAAATAAAGACCAAATATTTTAAACTTGCTATTTCTTTTACAAAAATTTATTCTTTGTGATAGTGTTTTTGACCTGACAAATTGGCTAGAGTAACAGACTCCAATTATTCAATCAAACCGCAATTTAGGTGTTGCTGTGAAGGTATTTTCAGATGTAGGGGAAATTCCTTATCAGCTGACATCTAGTAAGGAAGTATGCTGGATAATTTGGAAGGGTCAGCTGAATCAGTTGGAAGGCCTTAAACCATCGCCAAGGTTTCCCTGATGGGTTCTGTGCATGGAAGACAGGTTCAGCAGCCCATGCCTGTGGAGCTCGAGCCTGCTGGGATCTCCCCTTCCTGGTTGCATGCCCTGTGTTTTTGGACTGCTTAGCCAGCTTCCACAATGACACAAGCCATTACTTGAAATCTCAATCTCTCTCTTAATCTCCTTCTTAATATCTCTCTGTCTCTATCTATTGGTCCACCTATTGGTTCTGTTTCTCTGGTTGAACCTAGACCAATACAATCTCATTATTCCAATTACATAATAATTATACTAATATATTTTCAAAGAATGTGTGCCTCTACTTTGTAATTGGAAAAGTGGACATTTTATCAATTATAGAAATTAGTATATATTATTGTTTTTGAGTATATAAAATAAAATGTATGAAAAGTTGGAATTGAGGTGAGTATGGAAACTAGTATAAACCTGAGTATGGATTTTAACAACTCTTGGCCTAAACTTCAGCTTTCAATTAAAGGGGTCTAGTTATAGAGAAAAACTGTAGGAGTTCTAAAGAGTTCATCAACATACATTTGTTTTCTTTGTGAACAGAGCACTCCTACACAATGTGAAGTGTGATACGAAAAAGAAATATGGTTTTATATAAAAGTTGCTTAAATGTCCTGAAGCAAGGCAAGACTAGGGGTGTCCAACCTGTGGCCCGCAAGCCGTCCAGGATGACTATGAATGTAGCCCAACAAAAAACCGTAAATTTACTTAAAACCTTTTTTATGCTCATCAGTTTTTGTTAGTGTTTGTGTATTTAATGCATGGCCCAAGACAACTCTTCTTTTTCCAGTGGGGCCCAGAGATGCCAAAAAGTTGGATACCCCTGGAAGATGTGGTGACATATAATATTCATCATATGCCAGACAATCTACACACACACACTCTGCCCATTTAAGCCTCATAATCTGATAACGTAAACATTATTTTTCTTATTTCCAGATGGGAAAGCTGAGGCACTGAGTTGCCCAACATCACATAGCTAATAGGTAGCAGAATTAGAATTTGCATACAAGCTTATCTAACTATAAAGCTGTGACTTTTTCTTCTGCATTAGAGATTCTTAGAGGGCAATGATTCCCTAAAAGTACAGTGAATCATATATTGAACACTTACTATGTATTAGAAAGTTGTATTAAGATTTATGTTAGACAATTATATATTTACATTTACTATGTGTTAGACCATTAGAACAATGTGTTAGACTTTATATTAAGCACTTTTATTTTTCATTGGCATTTTCCAACTCTTTGAGGTAAGTACTATCATTAACTTCCATTTTACATATGAGGAAACTTAGGTGGGAAATTCACACCAAGTAATAGAGTAGCAGCCAAAGCTTAAGAATCACTTTAAAATAGCAGCTGCTATCTGAAGTAGTTTGTAGATAATCTACCCTCTTCTGGAAGGACATTTAGGTAAATATGGCAAATAGTATAGTGTTAATTTAACAATCAGCTTGAACATAATAAAAGATATTTGATAAAAATTATTACTGGAAGGATAGAAGATTTGAAATGCATTCAGTAAAGAATTAAAAAGTGTAAACAAAACCCAAAGCTTTCTTAATGCAAATCATGATGAGGAACATACCATGCTTTCATATATACTTTGTCTTTTTTACATATATAACCTTCATTAAATTAAGGCAGCTCTCTTAATCTACATTCAAAGTGATTTTTAAAAAAAAAATCATTAACTAAATCGATGTTTTATTTTGTTTGTTTTGCTAATGGTTGTATTTTTTTCCACTTTAAAAAAAAAACATATTGATTATGCTATTACAGTTGTCCCATTTTCCCCCTTTATTCCCCTCCACCCTGCATACCCCTCCCATCTGCATTCCCCCACTTTAATTGAAGTCCATGGCTCATACATAAGCTCTTTGGCTTCTCCATTTCCTGTATTATTCTTAACCTCCCCCTGTCTACTTTCTACCTACCAATTATGTTACTTATTCCCAGTACCTCTTCTCCTTCTCTTCCCCTCCCACTCCCCTGTTGATAACCCTCCATATGATCTCCATTTCTGTGATTCTGTTCCTGTTCTAGTTGTTTGCCTAGTTTGTTTTGTTTTTGCTTTTTTAGGTTCAGTTGTTAATAGTTGTGAGTTTGTTGTCATTTTGCTGTTCATATTTTTGTCTTCTTTTTCTTAGATAAGTCACTTTAACCTGCTATTCATGTCCATGATTTCTTTTTCTTATTTGCTCAAGTGATATCCACTCCCCTAACAGAGCCTTCAGCCTGCTCTCTATCTATAAGCCTGTCTCTAACATATTTGTTAGGTCACTGTGTTCATTAGAGTCCACATATGAATGAAATCATATGGTATTTGTCTTTCTCTGAATGGCTTATTTCATGTAGCATAATGTTCTCCAGGTCCATTCGTACCTTTGGAAAGGGTAAAATTATCTTCATTTTTATGGCCTCCTAGTATTCCATAGTGTACAAAAGCTTTTCTTATCCACTCATCTACTGATGGACAATTGAGCTGCTTCAAAATCTGGGCTATTGTAAGTAATGCTAAAATGAACAAAGAGGTACATATATTCCTTTGAATTGGTGCTTCAGGTTGCTATGGATAAATTCCCAGAAATGGAATGGCTGGATCGTAAGGCAATTCCATTTTTAATTTTTTGAGAAAAATCCATACTGCTTTCCACAGTGGCTGCACCAATTTGCATTTCCACCAACAGTGCAAATGGGTTCTCCTTCCTCCACATCCTAACAAGCATGTGTTTGATTCATTGATGATAGTCATTTGATGAACACATTTCTCTGATCATTAGTGACGCTGAGTATCTTTTCTTTTTTTTTTAAATATAGTTTATTGATTATGCTATTACAGTTTTCCCATTTTTTCTCCCCTTTCTACCCCTCTACCCTGCATCCCCCCTCCCACCAGCATTCCTCCACCTTAGTTCATGTCCATGGGTCATACTTATAAGTTCTTTGACTTCTACATTTCCTATATTTTTCTTAACCTCCTATAGTTTGTACCTACCAACTATGCTTCTTATTCCTCTTACTTTTCCCCCTATGGTCCTCCCTCCCCCTTCCCACTAATAACCGTTCATGTGATCTCCATTTCTGTGATTCTGTTCCTGTTCTATTGTTGCCTAGTTTGTTTTTGTTTCTTTTTTAGGTTCAGTTGTTGATGTTTGTGAGTTTGTTGACATTTTACTGTTCATAGTTTTGATCTTCTTTTTCTTAGATAAGTCCCTTTAACATTTCATATAATACGGGGTTCTGTTCTAAATTGTTGACCTGAGTCCCAGTTTCCTTCCCTTCACTGTTGGTTCCCTGTATATTTAGCTTTATTTCACTTTGCATAGCCTTCACTTTTTCCTCTATTTTGCATCCATACTCAATCATTTCTGTGAACATACTGATTACCAGTCTTTTGAACTCTACATCTGATAGGCTGGCTACCTTCTTGTCACTTCATTCATTTTCTGGTCTGTTCTTTTACTTAGGCCATATTTCTTTGTCTTGGTGTGCCTGTTATGTTGTAAGGGGAGGAGCTTACATCACCGTGATGTGGTACTGAATGTGGGGGAGAGGTCAGAGAGGTTGCTTGCTCCACATTCGCCTTTCAGTCACTTCCCCTGCTACCCACAAGCAAATTGGGCCCTTCTGGTGCTGATTCTCAGGTGAGTGGGTTTGTGTACACTCTAGGGTCCCATGGGTCTCTGCAATAAACTGTCCTGTGAGTAGAGTTTCTCACGCTGCTGCAACCCCCATAAGTTTTTACAGTCAGAGGTTTTGAAACTTTATTTCCCTGTGCCGAAACCCTGGTTTGCACAATCTGTCTCACCACCAAGTTGTACCTCCCTGCTTATCTACATGCATATGTAGAACCATCCAGTCCACCAGCAGCTGCCTCACCTGCCCAGGATGCCAGCCACTGCCTTGCTGTGTGTCCTGTCTTCCCTGGCTGCCCGTCTCCTCCCCTCCTACCAGTCTGGATGAAAGATTTCTTGTTAAACTCCTTGGTTGTTGGATTTCCATACAGTTTGATTTTCTGTCAGTTCTGTTTGTTTTTCATTTTAAATTTGTTGTCCTTCTTTTGGTGTTGTGAGGAAGCAAAGTATATCTACCTACACCTCCATCTTGACCGAAAGTCATGTTGAGCATCTTTTCATCTGTCTATTGGCCATCTGTATGTCCTCTTTGGAGAAGCTGTCTATTCAGGTCCTTTGCCCATTTTTTAAATTGGATTGTTTGTGTTTTGGTACTGAGTGTGATACAATCCACACCCATTTATGATAAAAACTCTCAACACAGTGGGAAGAGAGGGAACACACCTAAACATAATAAAAGTCATATACGACACACTCACTGCCAACATTATACTCAATAGGCAAAAACTACAAGTATTCGCCTTAAGATTGGGAACAAGACAGGGATGTCTGCCTTCAACAATTTCATTGAACATAGTACAGGAAGTCCTAGCTACAGCAATTAGACAAGAAGCAGAAATAAAAGGCATTCCAATGGGTAAGGAAGAGGTAAAAATGTCATCATTTGCAGATGACATGACACAGTATATAGAGAACCTTAAATAGTCCACCAAGAAACTACTAGTACTGATGAATAAATTCAGTAAAGTAGCAGGATACAAAATTAAAATCCAGTAATCAGATGCATTTTTATATGCCAATAATGAACTATCAGAAAGGGAAATTAAGAAGACAATCGCATTCATTTTGCTTCAAAAGAAATACCTAGGAATAAATTTAACTGAGAATATAAAAGACCCGTACTTGGAAAATTATAAGATACTGTAGAAAGAAACTGAAGAACATACACATAGTGGGAACATGTACAGTACTGATGGATAGGAAGAATTAACATCATTAAAATGTCCATACTACCCAAAGCAATCTATAGATTCAATGCAATTCCTATCAGGATACTAATGATGTATTTCCCAGAACTACATGGAACCACAAAAGACTCTGAGTATCAACAGTGATCTCAAGAAAGAAGAAAAAAGATGGATGAATCATACTACTGAATATCGAACTATACTACAAGGCCACAGTAATCAAAATAGAATGGCACTGGCATAAAAACAGACACATATTGTAGATCAACGGAACAGAATAGAGAGCCTGGAAATAAATCCATCCCTTTACTGTCAATATATGAAAGAGGAGCCAAATCATACAACAGGGTGCCCTGGCTGGTGTGGCTGCGTTGGTTTGGTGTCCTGACTGGTATGGCTCAGTTGGTTGGGCATCATCCTGAGAACCAAAAGTTCATGGGTTCAATTCCTGGTAAGGGCACATGCCCGGGTTGCAAATTTGGTCCCCAGTAGTGGCACATGTTAAGAGGCAACCAATTGATGTTTCTCTCCCTCTTTTCCTCCCTCCCTTCCCATCTCACTAGAAATAATAATAAAAAAAAAATTTAAAATAAAATAAACATACAATGGGTTAAAGATAGTTTATTCAATAAATGATGTTGGGAAATTGGACAGATATGTGCAAAAAATGAAACTAGATCACCTTCTTACACCACACACAAAAATAAAGTCAAATTGGATTAAAGACTTAGATGTTAGAGTTGAAACCATAAAAATCTTATAAGACAACATAGGCAGTGAAATATTGGATATCCCTTGTAGCAATATTTATCCTGATATATTTTCTCAGGGAAGGGAAACAAAAGCAAAAAAATTAACAAATAGGACTACATCAAACTAAAAAGTTTTTGCACAGCAAAGGAAATGATCAATAAAATATAAAGATATTCCACTGAATGGGAGAACAGATTCACCCATACATCTGATAAAGGGTTAATACCCAAAATGTATGAAGAATTTTTAAAACTCATATATACTTTGGCTTGCAAAATCAATATATAAATTAGAGCAAATATAGTTAATGACACAAATTTACGATTCTCTCAACCCTCTCTCCCCATCCCCTGCCAAGTTTAAGTAATTAGAAAGAGTAAGAAGTTAGGAGAGAGAAGATGGTGGAGGTGGAAGCTAAGTCCACTGGCTCTTGTCCCCAACTCAGATACTTAGCTGATCTGCCAACAAATAAATGGAACATTCAATGGATTCTTAGCTGATATGAAGTTTGGAAGCCAAAGGGAACAGAAGATGCTTCACAATGGGTGTGTACAAAATGTGGCAGGGGTTGTGACTACCAGTCATCTAGTGTGAGGGGAAAACCAACCAACTGATTAGACATCAATAATCAAAACCCAAGTACAACAAGACAGCCCACGTAAACTGAAAAAAAGGGCGACCCTAGAGCATCCAGCACAAGAGATCAAAGACATGCATCACTAAGTCTTATAGCACTCCTATAGGACACAGAAGTCCACCCCACAAAGACAGGCAAGCAAAGAAGAGCAACCTGAGACACAGAAACAATGAAAAAGAGTCACCTAAAATGGGAAGACAAAAAATAATTATCAATTGAATGGAAAAGTGGAATCCCCAAAAAAGAGCTAAATAAAATAGAGGCAAGCAATCTTTTAGACATAGAATTCAAAATAATGGTAATAAAGATGCTCAAGGAACTCAATGAGAACTACAAGTAACTTTATGGGAGCTACAAGGAACTTAGTGGGAACTACAAAAGCATGGCAAAGGGCACAGAAATTATGAATAAGAACCAGGAAGAAATGAAGAATACAATATCTGTAATGAAGAATACATTAGAAGTAATTAAAAGCAGGTTGGATGAAGCAGGGGACTGATTCAGTGAGCTGGAAGACATGGTAGAAACAAACAGCCAGTGAGAGAAACAAAACAAAAAACAACCCCAAAAGACTGAGGATAGTTTAAGGACAACATGAAATGTAACAACATTCGTATCATAGGAATATCAGAAAGAGAAGAAAATGAGCAAGGTATGAAAAGCCCGTTTGAAAAAAATAATGACAGAAAACTTCCCTAACTTGGTGAGGGAAAAAGTCATGGAAGTTTGGGAAGCACAAAGGGTCCCAATCAAGATGAACCCAAAGAGGCCCACTCCAAGACACATCACAATTCAAATGGCAAATTTTTTTTTCAATTTTTATTTTAATTGTTGATCTTGTACAGTTTTCTGTCTTTTATTCTCACGCCAACCCACCTCCCAAGCCCTCCCCACCTCCCTCCCATTTCCACCCCCTATAGTTTTTGTCCATGTGTACTTTATACTTGTTCCTGTAAATTCTTCCCCCTTTCCCCTGAAATTCCCTCCCCTCTTCTCTCTGGTGACTTTCAGCCTGTTCTCAATTTCAGTGTCTTTGGTTGTATTATGCTTGTTTGTTTGTTTTATTGATTAGATTCCTGTTAAAGGTGAGATCATATGGTATTTGTCTTTCACTGCCTGGCTTATTTCGCTTAGCATGATGCTTTCAAGTTCCATCCATGCTGTTGCAAATGGCAAAATTTAAAGACAAAGAGAGAATCTCAAAGGCAGCAAAGCAGAAACAGCTAGCAACATACAAAGGAGCACTGATAAGGCTACAGCTTATTTCTCTAAAGAAACAATACAACCCAGAAGGGACTGACACAAAATATTCCCAGTAATGAAAGACACAGACCTACAACAAAGACTACTCTATCCAGCATGGCTCTCATTAAAAATAGAAGGCAAAATAAAGAGTTTTACCAACAAAAGAAGGCTAAAAAAAGTAAATCTCCACCAAGCTAGCACTACAAGAGATGCAAAAGGGACTGCTATAAACAGGGGAAGAAATGGAGACAGAGATAGAGACAGACAGACAAAGAGACAGACAGAGAAAGAAAGGCATGGAAAAAATGGCAATGAATAAGTAGCTATCAATAATGATCTTAAATGTAAATGGATTAAATGCTCCAAACAAAAGATATAGGGTAGCTGAATGGATAAGAAAACATGACTTGCATATTTGCAGTCTACAAAAGACCTACCTCAGAACAAAAGTTTTACACAGGCTGAAAGTGAATTGATAGAAAAAAATATTTGAAGCTAACAGACATGAAAAGAAAGCTGGGGTAGTAATGCTTATATCAGACAAAACAGTATTCAAAATAAAGGACATTAAAAGTGACAAAGAAGGTCACTACATAATACTTAAGGAAGTATAACAACAAGAAGATATAAACTCTTGAAAACATATATGCACCCAACATAGAAGCTCCTAAACAAATAAAGAAAATCTTGGGGGACTTCAAGGAAGATATTTAAAACAATACAGTCATCATAGGGGATTTTAACACTGCACTGTCAACAATGGATGCATCTTTCAAACAAAGAATCAACATGAATATTGTGGTACTGAATGACATCAAATGAACTATATATATGGCTACATAAAGAATCAACATGGATATTGTGGTACTGAATGACATTAAATGGACTGTATATATCAAATGGAATATATATATATATATATAAAATGTTTTACCTCAAAGAAGGAAAATATACATTCTTTTCAAATACACATGGAATATTTTCAAAGACAGACCACATGGTAGAACACAAAATAAATGTCAACAAATTCAAGAAAATTGAAATCATATCAAGCATGTGCTCAGATCAGAAAAGATTGAAACTAGAAACCAACCTCAAGGAAAACACTCAAAAGCATTCATATACATGGAGACTGAATAACATCTTATTAAAAAATGAAAGGGTCAACAATTAGATCAAGGAAGAAATCAAAAAGTATCAGAAAACAAATGAAAGTGAACATACAACTACAAAAACCTGTGGGACACAGCAAAGGCAGTACTGAGAGAAAAGTTCCATAGCAATACAGGCCTACTTAAAGAAGATAGAAAAATCTCAAATAAACAACCTAACCATACATGTAAAAGAACTAAAGGAACAACAACAAACGAAACCTACAGCAAGTATAAGAAAGGAAATAATAAAGATCATATCAGAATTAAATGACATAGAGACTAAAAAAACAATTCAACGGACCAATGAATCCAGGAACTGGTTCTTTAAAAAGATAAACAAAATTGACAAACCTTTAACCAGACTCATGAGGGAAAAAAGAGGGAGGACCCAACTAAATAAAATCAGAAATGAAAGAGGAAAAGCTACAACCAATAACACAGAAATACAAAGGACTGAAAGAAATTACTATGAACAGACTTCGGCCAAGATGGAGGCGTAGGTGGACACACTGTGCCTCCTCTCACAACCAAAATTAAGGACAACAAATATTTAGAAACAAGAAAACAACCAGAACTAATAGAAAATTGAACTGTATGGAAGTCCAACAACCATTCATCTAGACCAGTAAGAGGGGCGGAGTCGTGGCAGGAGAAAGTGGAGGTGCGGTCCAGGAACGCAAGCAGCAGCGGCTGGCAGTTCCCAGGTGCACAGGAGGCGGCTGGCGGACCCCGGGCACAGGGGTGCAACTGTGCAGACCCAGTGAGGCCGCACAAGGCGGCTGGCTGACCAGGTGGTCCCACATTCGCTCGAGCAGATGGTCCAGGCAGAGGGGAAGTGGCGGAAGGGACTGAATCAAGGAGAGAGCAGAGCAGGCGCCATTGTTCCCTCTCAGACCCCGCCCCCACATACAGCGTTACAACCCAGCGACTGGGCTGCCCCGCACTGGGGAGCGCCTGAGGCTCCACCCCTCACTACGTAACAGCATGCAAGCGTGCGCAGATAATCCAGGTGAAGGGGAAGCGGCGGAAGGGACCGGAGTCCAGGAGAGAGCGGAACAGGCGTCATTCTTCCCTCTCGGACCCTGCCCCCACCTACAGCGTCACAACCCAGCGACTGGGCTGCCCCGCCCTGAGGAACGCCTAAGGCTCCACCCCTATTACGTAATAGCCTCGACCAGACTAAAACCAAAACAAAACAAAAAAAAAAAACCACCAAAAATGGCTTAAACCGGAGACCAAATGAAATCCCCAGACCCAATTCCTCTAAGCAGTGAAGAGATAGCCAACCTATCAGATGCACAGTTCAAAGCACTGGTCATCAAAATGCTCACAGAATTGGTTGATTTTGCTCACAAATTAGATGAAAAAAATGCAGGCTACAATATGTGAAATGAAGGAAGATGCATGGGGAATTGATAGAGATGGAAGAAAACTGGGACTCACATCAATGGAGTGGACCAGAAGGAAGAAACTAACAACCAAACAGAAAATGAGGAAGAAACAAGAATTCAAAAAAATGAGGAGAGGCTTAGGAACCTCAGGGACATCGTTAAACGTCCCAACATCCGAATTATAGGGGTCCCAGAAGGGGAAGAAGAAGAGCAACAAGTGGAAAACTTATTTGAACAAATAATAAAGGAGAACTTCCCCAATCCGGCAAAGGAAATAGACTACCAGGACGTCCAGGAAGCTCAGAGAGTCCCAAAGAAGTTGGACCCAAGGAGGAACACACCAAGGCACATCGTAATTACATTAGCCAAGATTCAAATGAAGGAGAGAATTCTAGAAGCAGCAAGGGATAAGGGGACAGTCACCTACAAAGGAGTTCCCATCAGACTGTCAGCTGATTTCTGAAAAGAGACCTTCTAGGCAAGAAGGGGCTGGAAAGAAGTATTTGAAGTCTTGAAAAGCAGAGACCTACATCCAAAATTGCTGTATCCAGCAAAGCTGTCATTTAGAATGGAAGGACAGATAAAGCGCTTCTCAGATAAGGTCAAGTTCAAGGAGTTCATCATCACCAAGCTCTTATTATATGAAATGTTAAAGGGACTTATCTAGGAAAAAAAAGATAAAAATAGGACAGTGAAAAGACAGCAAACTCACAGCTATTAAGAACCACACCTAAAACAAAAGCAAACTAAGCAAACAGCTAGAACAGGAACAGAACCACAGAAATGGAGATCATATGGAGGGTTAGCAACGGGGGCGTGGGAGGAGGAGAGAGGGGGAAAAGGTAGAGAGAATGAGTAGCATACATAGTGGGTAGAAAATAGACGGGGAGGGCAAGAATAGTATGGGAAATGTAGAAGCTAAAGAACTTATGACACATGGACATAAACTAAAGGGGGGAATGTGGGTGGGAGAGGGTATGTAGGGTGGAGGGGAATGATGGGGGAGAAATGAGACAACTGTAATAGCATAATCAATAAAATATATTTTAAAAAAAGAAATTACTATGAACAACTACATGCCAAGAAATTGGACAACCTGGGTGAAATGCAAAAATTTCTAGAAATACAATCTTCTAAAACTGAATCATGAAGAAGCAGAAAACATGAATAGACTGAAAACAACTAGCAAAATTGAAGCAATAATTTAAAAATTTCCATCACACAAAAGCCCTGGACTGGATGGCTTCACAGGCGAATTTTACCAATTATTCAAAGAAGTGCTAACACCTATCCTTCCCAAACTATTCCCAAAAATTCCAGAAGAGGGAAGACTCCGAAACTCTTTTTATGAGGCCAGGAGTATCTGAACTCCAAAACAAGGTAAAGACACAACAAAGAACGAAAATTACAGGCCAATATATATGATGAACATACATGCTAAATTCCTCAACAAAATATTGGCAACCCGGATTCAACAATACATTAAAAAGATTATACACCATGATCAAATAGGATTCATCCCATGGATGCAAAGATGGTACAATAGTCACAAAAAAAATAAACATGATACATTGCATTAGCAAAATGAAGGACAAAACTCACATGATCATATCAATAGATGCTAAAAAAGCATTTGATACAATCCAGCACCCATTTATGATAGAAACACTCAGCAAAGTGTGAATAGAGGGAGCATACCTCAACATATAAAAGTCATATATGAGAAGCTTACAACCAACATTATGCTCAACAGGCAAAAACTAAAAGCTTTCTCCTTTCAGATCAGGAATAAGACAAGGGTGTCTGCTTTCACCACTTCTATTTCAACATAGTACTGCAAGTTCTAGCCACAATGATCAGACAAGAAAAAGAAATAAAAGGGATCCAAATTGGAAAAGAGGAAGTGAAACTGTTATTATTGGCAGATGACATGATTGTGTACATAGAAAATCCTATAGTCTCTAACAAAAAATTACATGATCTAATAAGTGAATCTGGCAAAATAGTGGGATAAAAAGTCAATACTTAGACATAGATGGCATTTTTGTATACCAACAATGAAATATCAGAAAGAGAAACTAGGACAAAAATCCCATTTATTATTGCAAGAAGAAAAATAAAGCACTTAGGAATAAATTTAACCAAGGAAGTAAAAAGACTTGTACTCAGAAAGCTTTAGAACAATGAAGAAAGAAATTGAGGAAGATACAAATAAATAGAAGCATATACTGTGTTCATGGATTGGAAGAATTAACATCATTAAAATGTCCATACTACTCAAAGCAATCTATAGGTTCAACACAATTCCTATTAAAATACCAATAGCATATTTCAAAGACATAGAACAAATATTTTGAAAATTTATATGGAACCAAAAAAGACCCCAAATAGCCTCAGCACTCTTTAGAAAGAATAAGAAAATAGAAGGGATCACAATACCCAATATCAAACTATACTAAAAGGTCACTGTAATCAAAACAGTCTGGTACTGGCATAAAAACAGACACATAGATCAATGGAACAGAATAAAGTACCCAGAAATAAACCCAACTCTCTATGGTCAATTAATATTTGACAAAGGGGGCATGAACATATAATGGGGTAAAAATAGCCTATTCAATAAATGGTGTTGGGAGAACTGTACTGTTATATGGGGAAAAATGGAAGTAGATCACCAACTTTTACCATACAGCAGAATAAACTCAAAATGGATAAAAGACTTAAATATAAGTCATAATACCATAAAGTCCTAAAGGAAAACATGGACAGGAAAATTTTATTTATTCCACATAGCAATATTTTTGCCTATACATCTCTAATGGCAAGGGAAATAAAGGAAAAAATAAACAAATGGGACTTTATCAAATTAAAAACCTTCTGCACAGCTAAAGAAACAACATCAAAATGAAAAGGGAACCAACTTTATGGAGAACACACTTCCAATGATACACTGGACAAGGGTTTGATCTCCACAATATATAAAGAACTCAGATGACTTAACACCAGAGAGACAAACAATCCAATTAAAAAATGGGCAAAGGACCTGAATAGGCACTTCTCCAAAGAGGACATACAGAGGGCCTATAGACATATGAAAGGATGCTCAATGTCACTAACCATCAGAGACATGCAAATTGAAACCACAATGAGATTATCACCTCACACCTTTCAGAATAGCCATCATTAGTAAGTCAACCAACAAGAAGTGCTTGCAAGGATGTGGAGGACAGGGAACCCTAATGCACACCTGGCAGGAATGCAGACTGGTACAGCCACTGCGGAAAACAGTACAGAATTTCCTCATAAAATTCAAAATGGAACTGCCTTTTTACCCAGAAATTCCGCTGCTGGGATTATATCCTAAGAATCCTGAGTTACCTATTCAAAAGAACTGATGTACCCCTATGTTCATAGTGGCACTGTTTACAATAGTGAAGTGCTGAAAACAGCGTCAGTGCATACCAGTAAATGACTGGATCAAAAAACTGTGGTACATTTACACAATGGAATTCTATGCAGCAGGAAGAAAGAGCTCCTATCTTTTGCAACAGCATGGATGGAACTGGAGACTATTATGCTTAGTGAAATAAGCCAGAGGGTGAAAGACAAATACCATATGATCTCACCTATAAGAGGAATCTAGTGAAGAAAATTAATGCACAAAATAGAACCACAGACATGGTAAAATGGAACAGACTGAAAATGACCAGAGGGGTCAGGGGAGGGGGATTATGGTGGAAAGAAGGGGTAGGACTAGACAAAGAACATGTCTGAATGACCCAAGGACATGGATAACAGTGTGGGAATTGACTTTGGAAGTGGGCACTGGGATGGGAAGAGGAGGGCAAAGGGAAAAATGGGGACAACTACAATAAAATAATGAAAAAAAAAGAATGAGTACGGAGTTAAATTATTAGTTTTGAATCGGAATAAAAGAAAAAGGTTTAAACCCTTTAAAGAACATATGATCCATTTTAGCATTTATCTGGCAGAATCTATTCACAAATTATTTATTGGGTTTTGGCTAACCAACTATTTAAACTAAAAAAACAAAACAAAACAAAACAAACAAACAAACAAAAAAACCCCAAGTCAGTATGTTAAAGCTCTATGCTTCAATTAATTCAAATTTGCTACTGAAGTAACAAATTAAAACACTATATATATATTCATTTATATATTTATATTTACATGGTCCTTTTTAAAAAAAGGTAAAAGTTTCAAAAATTATAGAAGTTCAATGAATGAACTGCAATTCTTTTGACAGAGGAGAGCAGTTATAACTCTTTCATTTATACTTGACATTTTCCATTACCCTTTCTTAGAATTCTCAGTAAACAATTACTTGCACTCACTTTATGATTTAGGTAAGGCTCAACAGCCACTTCCTCTAAATAAGGAAACCAAGGTTAAGAGAGGTTAAATGCCTCAGAGCAGATCAGAGGTGGAACTAGCTATATAACTGTGGGGTTCTCAGGAAATAATTTACTCTTTCCTTCAAGCAGGTGTAAACATACGAAGACACATGATATTACAGACATTCCAAATAGCTTCTTATATATTTCAACCACTTTTCTTCACCCAAATGCACTTAAGAACCATAGCACAGAAGTAGATAAATATATTTAAAAATGGTATGAAAGCAGGTTATAAGCAAATATAAGAATTATTAATACTATCAGCAGCACTTTATTCTTTATTAAATAAAAATTACATAATAACTGCCACTTAGTTGTAAATTGGGAAACTCTTCGAGGGATGAATAATAAGAAACATAAGGTGTTAAATGTGAAATTATTTATAAATACATTAATGACATTCACAGTTATCATTAACATGATAATCACTAGGTACTTAGGATTTGTCTGGCTAAGGGCAGCTAATTTTAACTAAAGGTCTTTTCAACAGAGGCTGTGAACAACAGTCTTCAGTTTCACATCTGAATGGGGAAGAAAAAATTTTTTGGAAAAATTTATGGGCAAGTGTGTAAAAACTAAATGTGCATGTAATGAATTAATTCTTTAGGAAAATATTGAACTTTTTACAGCCCCATTGTTTTCATTTGTTTTTCTAATTTTGTGATTATAACATTAAAAATAAATTCTATTAGGATCTTTACTCTCATTGTTGTCTTATTCTTATTTTCTAACCCATATCTTTAATCTTCTTATGTGCCACTATAATCAGATGTTGTGAAAATGATTATACTGTCACAAGAAATGGATTTTGTGATATCTGGTGGGAAATAAACTGGTCAGACAAATGAATCATTACAAGAAAAAATCATATTTTTTATGAAAAGTAATGGATCTAGATATTAATGGCCATCACTCCTGAACTCACTGCTAGATGCTAAAGCAAAAGCAGCTAAACCCCTTAATTCTGTTTAAGAGAAATAGCTTCTTTAAGAGACCAAACCTTCTTTTTTCCATATTATAAATCATATGTTTATACTACAGTCATAGGAAAGCTGTTACCAGATGGAAAAGCTGCCTTACAGTATAATTTCTCCATCCCTCACTACTTTCCATGTCTACTTATTTTAATAAACACTTCAAAATACTCCAGAAAGTGAGAACCATTTCTTTTTTAACAGGCAAGGCTAGAGAACAACTTAAAGATGTTTATCTTTAAAGACTCATATCAGCTATATGATCAGGATGAAAGAGAAGATGAAGAAGTCTACTAACTCCCAAGTATATGTTTATCACAAAACAGACTAATATGCCCCATTAAAAGTACAAAACCTCAAGTCAGGATTTACCCGCGGGGAAGAGACCTTTCTTCCTCCTCTTTCACTAAAGGCCAGCTGCTTCCTACCTAATTAATGCTTCAACTTAGCTATATAAAGTGTTAAGCATTTATGGAATATTGGAAATTAATCAGCACTTGTACATACATGGGGTTAATTTCTGTGGGGAAATGTGTGTTAAGCTCTAAATAACTAAATTCCAAATAATCTTTGGGCATTTTACTCATTTGTTCACACTGGATGGTCTGGCAAAGGACTGATGGAAGTGCCAAAGAGATAATCATGTTATTAGGTAGGTAAGTTGCAGACATCTAAAATGGAGAGGCAAGTGATAGGTGATATATAACATTCTGATATAGATTCATCCTCTTTGGCTTACCAACATTTGAGTTTCATTCTAAATACTATAATATATTTAACTGATAGGGACTACAGTGGAATGAATAAGCTAATAAAACCACAGTGTTTGATGAAAATAATAAATAAAACAGTAATAACAATACTTTTACATTATATTCATTGCTTCAAGGTGTCCCTATCTAAGTCTATGCCTTTAATACTAAAAATAAATATATTTCCAAGTATTGATTTATCAGATGCTTTCTTCTTAGGTGTGCCATGTGGTCTAAATAGTCTAAAAGTTCTATAACACCATCTGTTCTTTTTTTTAAATAACAGCTCTACTGAGATCTAATTCACACACTATACAATGCATGTATTTAAAGTGCACAATTCAGTGATTTTTAGTACATTCACAGAGATGTTCAATCACCACCAGCATTAATTTTAGAACACTTTCCTAACCCTTAAGAGAAATTCTGTTCCCATCAGCACCCTCACCCCCCCCCCCACCTCCAATGCACAAATTTTCCAGCCCTGGGCAACTATCATTCTAACTTTTATCTCTATGGATTAACTGTTCTGGACTTTCCACATAAACAGAATTGCACAATATGTGGCCCTTTGTAAATGGCTTCTTTCAAGGTTTATCCTTGTGGCAGCATGTGTCAGTACTTCATGCACTTTACTGCAGAATAATATTCCATTGTATTGATATAATGAGTTTTATTTATCATCCCTCTGTTGATAGACATTTGTGTCTACATTTTCATTATCATGAATATTGCTGTTATAAACATTCTTCCTTGGGTCCAGCTTCTTTGGGACTCTCTAAGCTTCCTAGACTTCCTGGAAACCTATTTCCTTTGCCAGATTGGGGAAATTCTCCTTCACTATTTTTTCAAAAAAGTTTTCAATTTCTTGCACTTCCTCTTCTCCTTCTGGCACCCCTATGATTCAGATGTTGGAATTTTTAAAGTTGTCCTGGAGGTTCCTAAGTCCCTCCTCATTTTTTTGAATTTTTGTTTCTTCATTCTGTTCTGGTTGAATGTTTATTTCTTCCTCCTGCTCCAAATTGTTGATATCCTTCCCTTCACTATTGGTTCTGTATATATTTTTCTTCACTTCACTTTGCATAGCCTTCACTTTTTCCTCTATTTTGCAACCATACACAACCATTTCTGTGAGCATCCTGATTACCAGTGTTTTGAATTCTGAATCTGATATGCTGGCTATCTCTTCATCACTTAATTCTATTTTTGGAGCTTTGATCTGTTCTTTCATTTGGGCCATTTTTTTTTTTTTTTTTTTGGCTCAGTGCACCTATAATGTAGTAAGGGGCAGAGCAACCCACATTGTTGTGTTGTGGCACTGTATGTGGGGGAGAGGTTGGAGATGGAACAATGCCACTTGCATGCTCTCAGCTGCTTTCAGTCACTTCCCCCACTACTCACCAGCAACATGGGCCCTTCTGGTGCTGATTCCTAGGTGGGCGGGTTTGTGTACATTCTAGGACCCTGTGGGTTTCACCAACGAACTCTTTTGTGAGGCTAGGAGTTTCTAGCGCTGCCGCAACCTCTACAGAATTTTATAGTCAGAGGTTTTGAGGCTTTATTTCCCTGTGCTGGGACTCTGGGTTGCAGGGTCTGCCTCTCCCCCCAGTTGTTCCTCCTGGTTTATCTGCATGCAAATGTGGGGCCACCTGGTCCACCAGCTGCCACCTCACACGTCCTCTCCACCCTGGCTGCTCATCTCCACCCTTCTTACCTGTCTGAATGAATGTTTCTTCTTTAATTCCTTGGTTGTTGGACTTTCATACAGTTTGATTTTTCTGTCAGTTCTGATTATTTTTTATTTTAAGTTTGTTGTTGTCCTTTTGGTTGTACAAGGAGGCAAAGTATATGTACCTACACCTCCATCTATTGTTCTAAACATTCTTGTACAAATTTTTGTCAAGACATAGGCTTTCAGTTCACACATACACACGCACACACCCAGGAATGAAAGAAACAGCTGGGACATATGGTAATGGTGTTTAGTCTTTTAAGTTACTGCTAACATTCCCATCAGCATGTAGGCAGATTCTACTTTCTCTACATCCTTGTCAATACTTGCTATCTGTCTTTTTGATTGTAGCCATCCTAGTGAGTGTGAAGTTGAATTTCATTGTAGTTTTGATTTACATTATTCTGATGGCTAATGATGTTCAGCATCTTTTCAAGTGCTTATTAAAACCTCAGCTTTGTGTATATGTGTATGTAAGCATTTTCTGAAAATGGATGTAAGGTCTTGATGTAAGTTTGTAAAGCTATAAGATTAACAGTAATGAAATTGCAGTTAACTTGTTAACTTTGACATCTTAGCTGAGGAGATACTCACAATGCTAATTTATATTGTAATAAATCTTATCCTTTCTAGAAGATTGGTAGTTCAATAAAGACAGCACCCATGTTTCTTCAGGTTTGTATCTGTCATATTAATCAACAGGATACACACATTAGGCAGGCTAAGTGAATGATGTGTAAATTAATAAATTTAACATCTGATCTCATATTACCTTCACAAATTTCCCTCTGACATAGGATGGACAGATAGTATTCAATCCCCTTTTGAAAAATCACATACAACTATGTTTTGATTAGTAAGACCATTACAAAACTCCGAGTTTCCTAATTCCAAATTGAGTACTCAGTATGCCTTTGCTTGGGTCGAATATTTTTTCATGTTCAAATGATCTAAGTTTTGAAATACTCATATCTACAATAAAGCAATGTCTTTACTTTGGTTTATGAACATGAATAGGTAGTTCAATTATTTTAAACAAACTGAACATACAACTAGATATCAATCCATTTGGATATGGTAAAGCTTAATTAATTTTCTCATTAACTGTGAAATAAGGGATCAATGAAGTCTTTTGTTTCTCTCAAATATAAGAGGCAGAACTGAAGAATCACTGTTTACTGATATGAACCCGTAATGAGGGTCTGAGTTCCAGTCCCAAATTGACCACTTATGAGTTAGATAACCTTGAGCAAATTATTTAACCTCTCTGAGCTTTAGTTTTGGCATTTTTCAACATGATTGGATAATAAAATATAAATGGAAGGGCTGTTGAAGGGACAAAATATTCAATATACTCTCATGTAGGAAGCATGTATTAAAAATACTCAAGGAAACATTGTTAATATGTCCAATGTGAAATCAATTTTCAAATAAAAAAATTCTTTAGCCTATACCAAGCCACTAGGATTTATCTCTCAATGCCTTGGTTTGGTGGGAAACTAGGTGACAGAGACGGGAAAAAGATGACTTATACCTTTTCAATGACATATATTATATTCAAAATAAGACTACTAAAAAACCCCAAATAACTTTCATACTTGACTATTAATTAAAAGTATTTTGGCATGAGAAAGTTATTTCCATATTTTAAGTATTGGGTTGGCCAAAATGTTCATTTGGTTTTTTCTGTAAGCTCGCTCTAATAGAGGCTAGTTGTCTTTAACTTCATTCAAAACAATTTTGTTAGATTGTATTGTGACAACTGTCATATCAGCTGTGCATTTAAAAAAACTTATCAAAATTGGTGAATTTTTATGTAGCCATTTTAATATTGAAAATGGAAGAAAATATGCAACATTTTTGGCATATCATGCTTTATGCAATTGAAATGCAAAAATAGATTTGTGCAGTGTATGGAGAAGGTGTTGGGACTGATGAACGTGTCAAAAGTGGTTTGTGAAGTTTCGTGCTGGAGATTTCTCGCTGGACAATGCTCCACGGTTGCTTCAACTGGTAGACCAGCTGAAGTTGACAGTGATCAAATAGGGACATTAATTGAGAATAATCAACATTATACCACGCAAGAGACAGTTGACATACTCAAGATATCCAAATAAATAAAGTTATTGGGGAAAATGAAAAATTTGTCCTTTATTTCATGGAAAAAACGTATGATCTTTTTGGCCAACCCAATAGATAGCGGAGTTTATGTGACCTAGTAACATCAGGTACTAATATCAAACATATGCTTACATGAAATTACGCATATCTGTATAGTGAAATTAAATCATGTTGATTTGTACAGCGAGTTTGTAATTATTTCAATTTAGAACATAAATTTAAACATTAAACAAACAAAATGATTTAACTTTAGAAATTTAACTTTATATGATGCCCTTAGTATGTTTATTTAACCTGTACATTACACATTTTATAAACATGAAAACCATATTTGCTATCTTAAGTAAACATTTTTAATATGAAGGCAAACTTTCTTTTGGAAGCCAAGACATTATAATCCATTAATACATCTTTCACAAAAAGAATGAAATCTTCCACTGGTTAGGCTGATAAACTCTTTCCTGTCAAAACTAAGCCTCTTTATCATGATAACCCAGAATAATGGTCGGCTGCTCTAGGCACTTTATCTACTTTACAGATGAAAAATCAGCTCTACTTTCATGGAATTAGATTAATGCCATAACAGGAAATACTTCTGGGGCTGAACTTGCTTCATGCCTTCAAAGCTGCCTGTAAATTTAAAGTACTTCCTGAACTCAAAAGATAAGACAGGAGAAGGAAAAAGAAAAACAGTACAGTGACCCTTTTACTGAAGGAAAATATTGCTTCCTGAAAAAGCTGTTGAAAGCTACTTGCTAAGGGCATTATGCTCTAGAAAGCCTAGGGCAAGTCTGTTTTAGTTGAACATGGGGATTTTGGTCATATATCAGACAGTTGCTATAAATCTGTTCTTTCTATAATCCTTTTTGATAAACTTTCTTTAAGTCAGTTTGGTGAAAGCTAAAGTAATAACCTCTTAGCTTTAAGTACATACAAAATTGATCAATATTTTACATATAACATTTTATAAAGGATTACAGTTTAACACTTTTGGAAAAATGCTGACCCCAAGCTCTAGAATTAAGTTTTGGCTCAGAATGTATACCAAGGCAGCAAATCCACTTTATACCTAATTGGCAGTCTAATCAAACAAACCAAAAAAAAAAGCAATTATTTGGAACATACAAAAGAGTTTTTTAAAAGTGATCATTATATGAAGATGACAATTTTTATACAGAAGACACAAACTGAGGGGGGAAAAACGAATACTCATTATAGGTATTCATTTGAACATGACCACATGAAATAGAAGAAAAATCCAATAAAACAAAATGATTAAATAATCTAAAAGGGAAAGGGAAAGGAGGAAATGGGGCCCACTAAGGAACACAACAAAAGAAAATCAAGAGAATATAATATCAATTTGTGTGTGTGTGTGTGTGTGTGTGTGTGTGTGTATGATTTTTGTATAAAGTGTGAGGTTTGGCCCATGGATGTCCAATTCCTGAAGCGACATTTTGAAAAGGCTATCCTTCCTCCACTGCGTTGGTTTTGTATCTCTGTCAAAAATCAGTTGAACATATTTGCATAGGGCCTACTATAATTTTAAACTGTAATTTTTAGTATTTTCTCATATGCATCTTAACATATCATAATCTACTTTAGATTCACAGAAACTTAATTCCAATAAAATACAGAAAAGTTAGTTCTATATAGCTCTATTACATCCTCCCTCTTGTGCTATTATTATTGTACATACTGGGTCTGTATGAATGTTACAAACTCAGCAAGACATTTTTATACGTATTATCTTATTTAATTTTATGTCTTTTAGGGAATGGAGGGCAAATATGTATTTATAGAATTTGTTATATTACCCTTCTCATCTAACATTCTGGTTCTATTTCTTCCTGTGGATTTGGGTTACCATCTACCTCCTTTGCGCTGTTATTGTGATATATGTTATATTCTGATATGTTATAGAACTAACAAGACAATTATAACCTATTGTTGTGTGTGCTTGCTTTTAAATGAGTTAATAAATGAAATAAGCAATTACATTGTCTTTTATAATTATTTATATAATTATTTTTATTGGTGCTTTTTATTTTATTGCATGTAAATTTGAATTATTGTCTAAGGAAGTTTCTTTAGTATTTCTTGTAAGGCAGACCTGTTAGCAATAAATTTTCTTGGATTTACTTGTTTATGAAAGTATTTCACCTTTAGAAGATTATTTGTTAACAATATTTTTCTCTTTCATCACTTTAAATGTGTCATTACACTGCTTTTGTCTCCATTGATCTTGATGAAAAATCAGTAAAAAATCTTATTGGTGCTCCCTATTAGGTGATGACTTATTTTTTCCTTGCTACTTTCACAGTATCCTATTTTTGGTTGTCTTTCAATGTTTTGACTATTTTATAAGGGGGGCACCCCCCCAAAACTGGAATTATCTTCTGGAAGGTGGATCCCTTATAGTACAGGCTTCCCCCACTAGGTGAGTGTTCTAAGAACCCATCGGTAGCAGTGTACTAGATGGTGGTGTTGTAAGAGCCTGTGTTTGGCTTCAGTGAATTTTTTTGGAAGACTCTTTCAATACATTTGCCCATTTCATAATGGCTGGTTTATGAGAGCACCTGCCCACACCTCACTGAGTGTTCAGCAGTTTTTGACCAAAAATGGCATGACCCCTGTGCCCCACCCTCCCCTATTTACCTGATCTTGCTCTGACTTTTATTTTTGTTTCCCCAAATGAAAAAAGTCCTCAAATGAAAACATTTTGCGGATGTGGAAGAGGTAAAACAAAAAATGGCAGAAGCACTAAAAGGCATCAAAACTGACGAGTTCAAAAACCGTTTTGAGCAGTTAAAAAAAACATCTTGATAGGTGTATTGCATCAAATGGAGGGTACTTTGAAGGTGACTGAAGTTTAAACATGTAAGGATAAATACATCATTTTTAATAAATAAATCCAGTTTTTTCAGGGTCCCCCTTTGTATGTGTTTGCATTTATCTTAGTTGGCATTCTATGAGATTCTGGCATGTGTAGATTAATGTTTTTCATTAATTTGGGACATTTTCAGCCATTATATCTTCAAATATCTTTTTGTCCTTATTTTCAGACATGATAATAATTATAGTATAGAACTACACAAACTATTTCCATTCTCTAACTACGTGATCATAAATAAGATGCTTAATTTTTGGTCTCAATTTCCTTACATGTAAAAAGGGATTAATTATACTAATTATATTCCACCTAACTCACTAGATTCCTGTGAGTATCAAATTAAATGCTATCTAGTAAAAATAACACACAAAATATTAAGCAAAACTTTCCCCTAAGGGTAAAGCCTTTATCTATATGCCTTTATTAAGGCATATAGATAAATTCCTTCCATTAATTATCATTTTTCATACTGCATCATCAGACTCTGCTGTTCTATCACATATTCTTCAGCTAATAGACAAATTCAAATCTTTTGTGTCTTTAAGCAAACATTTTCTCTCAGCCAACACTCTTTAACTCTATTTAACCTGCTTACTATTAGCATTTCCCCACTGGCACTGATCCTCCAAAACTCTCTTTTACATGACTTGCTCACAAACTGTACCACAGGAAACTCACTGCAGGTATTTCCCAACACTGAATTGTCCGTTCCCTGTTCAATGAGGAATCCAGTAACCATGCAGTGGATATTGGGGGCAATGTTAACTTTTGAAAAAGTTGCTGAATTCTTACTCTAGATTTCTGTATTTAACTAACTGCAGACTGGGATCAAATGTCTCCCAGATCCCATTTCTAGTGTTTTTTGTTTTTGTTCTACTTTCACAAGTAGTACATCAAAGCCTGTTAGTTGGTTCACTCAGTGATGAACTCTAACCTTTCAGAACCATCCTTCTCTATCTCCTTTCTTGGTTTTAATTTCTTCCTTCACCATTTAGGAATTATTCCCCAAAATGCTGCTTTTGGGATTCTTCTTCATATGTTCTTTCTCATTGGTAATCTCAATACTCCATAAACTTTACCAAATCCATCATATAGCTGACTCCCAAATCAGTACCTTTAGCTCTGACTCATTTCCCAAGAACTAGAATTGCATTTTAGATTACCTACAGTATCTCAGTGGCATTTCTATTTCAACATGTTCTGAATCAAACTCATTGTGTATCTAGACAATCGTTTCTTCCTCTGGAAATGGAGCCATGATTCTCTCACGTTTTTTGAGATAGTAAGTAATCTCTATCTTGTTTTATTCTGTCATACACATCTCTTTCCAAAGACTTTTGTATTATCTCCTGATTTTTCACTGGTGTCTTGGTTAAGGTTCTTGTACTCTCCTACTTTGACCTAATGTAGCCAACACTGTTTTGATCATATCACTTTCCTACCTACTCAAAAACTGTCAATATTATTTCATTTTCTCAGCACACCATAACATAGCACCCATTTCAAATTTTATCACTAACTTACAGTAATCAATTTTGACAAGTCAATAATTCCCTTAACATACCTAGCAACTGTTAACATCAGTAAATACTTATTGAATAAATAACTTAAATAATTAAAACATTTGAAGTCAAAATAATTTTAAAAATAAAGCCATTCCCTGTATTGTTTATATGATTATATGCTTTTATATAACTATTCTTCTTTTACTAAAACCATTCCATAACCAATGCTGTTTTCATATGTTTAATAATATTGGCTGCTGGTTTTACTCTTGGATGAACTTCATTCTAACCTCCTGCTGTTACTGAAAAATGCATTAAAGCAGGTCACATGGTTTTCCTTGAATGTCAACAAATGATGGCTCAATTAAGCAGATAAGTATCTACAGCCCTCAGCAGAATCTTCAGTCCATTCTCAGCAGTTTAGAAAAGCACTCTGGTTAACATTTGCGCTAAGAAAAGGAACACTTGTAATTCTTTAAGCATTTAATTAAATTTTTAAATTCAAGACTGGCTATTGAATGTTTTCAAACACAAACAGTGTGGAAGAAGACTTTCATCATGAATAGCACTGTAAAATGTGTTGTGTATATAAATTTCTTAATGAAATGAGATTATGACATTTCTGATGCACTGTTTGTAGTTTAAACTCTTACGGATAATCCATTTTGCTAATTTTTCTCATCAACAGAAAAAATCTACGTCAGGGTGCTAATTAATGGGCAGTGTTAGCTTGCACTGAACCAAGAGTTCCAACTAAAAGATACAGGAGCTATTGCTGAGTCACCTTATAGACAGAAAAAGTCAGGAATGCAGAATATAAAAGAGAACCAGGAAGCTGGAAAGGCCCAGAGCAGTCAAATGCCTAAATATTTAGTACTCAATTTATTTACTATTTTCTTCTAAACATACTACCTATTTAGATTTTTCATACCTTAAAAAATTAGAAATAAGAAAACACGGAGATTGTTTGAGGATGATACATTACTAGTTCCTGAAGTGATAAAAATTATAAAATATCTACATGCACTCAAAATACATAGCAGTTTTGAGCTACTTAAAATAAAAGCAAATAAATGTACCACAGACTAGACCAACATAACAGCCCAATAAATAATATTGTAGATAATGATATTGAGACATGAAGAAAATCTGAATTACAGTCATAGAATTAATGAATAAAGACAATTATGAATTTGAAAATTTTCTATATATAGCTACACCTGAAAGAATAAAATTTAAAGAATGTTCAACTTAATATTTTATAAGTCACTGCTGTACTCGACAATTCTGGATAAGTGATATATCACTAAGTAAAGTCTCAATAATGGTAACAGTAGTGCTAAATTTATCCAAATGAAAAAATATTGTCTACAGTCATTTATCACTGTTGCCAGTACAAGGCTGCAATATGAGACATCCCTCAATAACATGGAAATAAGGAATATTAATTAATACTGCCTTTTAGGCAACCATGAAACAGCAAAGTAAGGTAAGATATGCAATATGTCCTGTCTGACTATGTTAATAAATCTAGATAAAGATTATGTTGAGGTTAGGAGTGGTGTTGGTGATGATAGGTCATGAAAGAGGAACAAAGACAAATGTTAACACTATCTATTAAAGGAGAGCTCAGAAGGCCTCGGTCAACAGACTTTGTTCAACTTCTATTGATGAGATACATTTATCATATTCAAAAAATAAAAATATTAAAGATTAATTTATTCAAGTCCCCTTTTTTCTAGCTCCATGTCATCACAGAGACACTATTTAGCTTCCAATGCAAGTTCGTTTATACATAGAGAATTGCTGATTAAGCAAATACAATAATTTGGTTTTATGTGATAATTACATTTCCTACTATAAATTGATAAGGTGACTTACTGGTTTTTGCATATCACTCTAACTTGATCTATTGATTGGACCTTGCCTTCTCACCTCTCACATCCAACAATCAATCCATCAGAAACCTTTGTGAGACCTACTTCAAAATATATCCAGAATCTGACCCATCTTTAATAACTCTACCACTAGTGTGAGTCAACATTTCGCATTGCATGTACTATTGTAACAAGCCTCCTAATTGTTCTCCCTTGCCCAAGTATCATCTATTTTCTATACCAAAGCCACAGTGATTTTAAAATATAATTCAGAGGGTCCTAGTTGTATAGCTCAGTTGGTTAGAGTATTGTTCCAATACACCAAGGCTGTGGGTTAGATCCCAGGTCAGGGCACATACAAGAATCAACCAATGAATCCATAAATAAGTGGAATGACAAATCGGTATTTCTCCCTATGAAAAAAAGTCAAAAAATAAAAAATATAATGCAGAATATGCCACTCCATTACTGAAACTGTGCAATGTCTATCTCACTTTGGGAATAAATTAAAACCTACATGTCTTATAGATCTGACTCATAGCTGCCTTTCAGGGCTCAACTCCTTCTGTCCTTGCTGTGTGACTGACTGTCCTCCTTTTTGTGTCACAAATACTCCAGATACATTCCCATCTCAAGACATATGCACTTGATCCCTTTGCTTGAAATGTGCTTTCTCCAAATAGCTATGTGGCTTTTCCCTTAGTTCTTTCAGACAGACCTCTTCTCAGTGTCACCTTACCAGGAAGTCATTACAAGTTCTATTTATTGAGAGATAGAAGCAGCTCAGAAAAATGAAAATATAGACAAATGTTCATAGAAGCTTATTTGTAATTGCCTCGAAACAGGAACAAGCTACATGTATTTCAATGAGTGATTAATTCAATAAATTGTGGTACAACCATACCATGGAATACTATTTATCAATAAAAAGGAATAGACAACTGAAACATTCACCAATCTGGCTGACTCTCCAGAGGATTATGCTAAGTGAAAAAAGCCAATCTCAAAAGATGACATACTGTGTGATTACATTTATACAACATTCTTGAAATGACAAAAGTACTTAAATGGAGGGCAGATTAGTGGTTACCAGAAGTTAGGAGGGATGGAGGGTCGGGGCAGCAGGGAACAGATGTGGCTGTAAAGGGTGCTATGGGCTGAAGGTTCGTGCGTCACCCACCCAGATCCATATTTTGAAGCTCCAATGTGATACTTTTTGGAAGTGGGGGTCTTTGTGGTTTATTATGTCATGCAGGCACAACTCTCATGAAGGAGATTAGTGTCCTTATAAGAAAACAAAAGAGAGATGATCCTTTCTCTCCACCATGTAATGCTACAGCCAGGAGGTGGCCATCTGCAAGCCAGGAAGAAGACCATCACCAGATTATCAACCATGCTGTCATCCTGATCTGCCTCCAGCATTGAGAAATAAATTTCTATTGTTCAAGCCTCCCAGTCTATGATAATGTTATAGCTTACAAACTAAGATAATGAAGGATTCTCATTATGGATATGTTTGGTATCTGGATTATATTAATGCCAGTGTCATGGTTGTGTACTATTGTTTTTGTAAGAGTTACTTTTGGGAGAAACTATGTAACGGGTGCGTGAGATTCCTCTGTATTATTTCCTACAACTGCATGTAAAATGTCAAATATCTCAAATTAATTTTAATTAAATAAAAAAGGCTTGGACATAGGCGACAACCTGATAGGTTCAAATTCTGGGCTGGCTACTTACTAGCTGTGAGACCTTAATTAATATCTCTGTGGCTCTGTTTCTTCACCTATGAAATGGAAGTAATAATAGGACCTACACTTATAGAGTTATCTGAGGTAAATTAATTAATTTATGTAAATATCTTAAAACGGCGCGTGGTACCGAGTGATACATGTTATCTATTATTAGTAATAATTCCTCCAAGAATAGTGTCTGTTATATTGTTTATTACACCACATGAGCCTATTCACAGCTATATTCTGAATGCTTAGAACACTATCTAGCACATGATAAGCACTTAACATTTGTCGAATGAACAAACGAATGCCCTGCAAATATGTATTTACTTTGAAATCTCCAAGTTTGCGTACACTGCTAGTCAAACTTTCTGCTTGCATTTGTGTAATCGATTACGGTTGATCACAAAAAAATGTTCTCTATCTTAGAGTGCTTTTTATCCTCCTTTTTCTTCCTGTCTCATGAGACCTTTCCTGGATTAAAGCCCATAAATATTACATCCAAAGTGATCAAAAAAGCTGATATATTTTTAATCTCTCCTTCCTTACTTCTACTGTACACATAAATTATGGTAATATGATTTGTGTGAAGATTTTGCAGGTATCTTCAAATAATTCTAATTTTTACATCCATATAAAAATTGTTCAAAATTAATTGAAAGAATTAAGCTATTTTGTTCCAAGTTATCATTATTAACTATACATATAAAAACTATTTACAATTATATGTTAACTATAATAACTATATATAATGTATATTAACTATATATAATGTATAAACAATATATTAAACCACTACCATGTGTTAAATCTCAAGGAGATTCTAGGTCACATAATTTAATGTTGTGAAAGGCATAAAATCAATATAATAAAATAATTCACAGTTAACACAAAATTGTTTTCCTAATTAAATATTGTGAATTATTGTAGGAGACCGTTCTGCATGGCATGGGCCCAGCTCCCACTTGGAGATGCACAGGACCCACACCCACGTGGGGTAGGTTCTCCTGTGAGGAATCAGGCCTGCTATGTACCTAGGCCACTTTGAGACTTGCCTTTGCTAAAACTCTCTCACCCTGAACTGAGATAGCAAGTGCTTATTGTAACTTCCTAAAATCCATGCTAAACCTTCCTAGGATGAGTGTAACTGGTTCGACCACTTTTTCCTTTTTTATTTGCAAATATCCTTCTTCTGTGATGTGATTAGCAGCATTGGCTCCTTTGTTGTCTGTACAAGGTAACCACCTAAATCGAACCTGTGCGTAGTAAACGAGGACCATCATGTAAAGTGGGCAGAAAAGAAATAAAGGCCTGTTGTGGCAGAGGCTGTGGTTTTTGCTCCCCTTGAGAGAAAAACCATGCTGTCTGTCCCTTTTCCTTCACAGGACTCGGTAGTCCGTGTGAATGTCTCATTTTGTCCATAATGACACGGACACTGCAGGCCAGTGTCTGCATCAAATTATAGTCACTTAAATTAAGTCTACTTTAAGATGTTTTTCCTTAAAAAAATTTTTTTTTATTTTCATTTATTTTTTATAGAGAGCAGAAGGGAGGGAGAAAGAGAGGGAGAGAAACATCCATCGGTTGCCTTTTGCTCGCCCCAATTGGGAACTAGGCCCTGCAACCCAGGCATGTGCCTTGACTAGGAATCTAACCAGCAATCTTTGGTTTGCAGGATGATGCCCAACCCACCAAGCAACACCAGTCAGGGCTTCTTTAAAATGTTTTTCTCCTCAATTTTTTCTCTAAAACTGAAGGACAGACAATTTATCTAAAATTTCAGTTGGAAATAATTTCAAATGTACAAAAAGTCCCCAAAATAAAAGCAGTATAGGAAACACCCATAGATGTACACCCTTTACCAAGATTTTCCTGACATTTTTACCTCATATGCTTTATTATTTGTGTTTCTCAGTACTCTGTCTTGCTATGTATGTGTGTATTTTTCTAATATTTCCCAGTGATTAGATTGAAAGTATGCATTCTGAGCCAGACTACTGCCTAAGTAGCGCTGAGTCCCTCTCAGAGAACCTCATCAGGAGGAACGAATGGCCCTGTGACTTTCACTGATGATGATAATTTTGATCACCATGTCAGGTGTTGCCTCACTTCTCCATTGCATTACTGCTGTTTCTCTTCTCTACAACTCATAAACCTTCTATGGGGAGACACTTGAAGACTATGCAGCTCTGGCTGGTGTGGCTCGGTGGATCAAATGCCTGCCTGTGAAGCAAAGGGTTACTGGTTCAGTTCCCAGTCAGGACACATGCCTGGGTTGTGGGCCAGACCCCCAGAAGTGGGCACAGGAGTGCAACCACACACTGATGTTTCTGTCCCTCTCTTTCTCCCCCACTTACCCTCTGTCTAAAAATAAATAAAATCTTGGGAAAAAAAGACTATGCAAACATCCTCACAACATGTCCTCTCAGATGTTGCACCCATTGATGATTTTTGCCTGATTTAATCTTTACCCTGGTAACTGCAAAATAATGTGTTTTTTTGTTTGTTTGTTTGTTTGTTTGTTTTCATTTTAACTTTTTTCAATTCTGGCACACCCTCCACATTTGCCAATCAACCTTTGGCATTCTGCTATAAGCAAGATACCTTCCCTTCTCTCTCCCTCTCATCTGTTGCTGGTATAGTCTCATAAAGTTCTCCCTCCCCCACTCCACCCCCACAATTGTTGCAGACAATTCAGCCTGGTTTCAGGAGTTGTAACCCTCACCCCATGGTGGGCTGTGTAAGAGCCTAGGGACCCACTTCATCTGGGTCTGTTCTGTCAAGAGGACGTGAGCTACTAAGGAGACAAAGCTTATCTCCCTGGCAGGAGCACCGCTTCTGTCTCATCCATCTCTGGCCCCAACACTTGGTCAGTAGTCGATGACGGGTAAGACTCCTAATGGGAGGGGCAACCTAAGCCAGGCAGGACCACTTGGGAGGCCCTCATGGAAGGACTCAGGGGGCTGCAGCAAAGAGGGAGTGATGGACCCTCGCCCCCCAGCTATTCTAACATAGCCCAAGTCCCCATTTCCATCTGGGAGATGTCTTCTGCTTCCTGAGCCTAATCAGCTTAAAGCCTGAAACTATGAGGGTGAGCGGTGCAGCCCTGTGCTGGCCAGGACGGTTCCCCAGGTGATCGGACATAAGAAAGAATTCCTAAAGTCCTGTGAAACCAGCTTTGCTAAGAGTGCTCTCATTTAGATGATAAGGGTCCGAGGAGGAAATGAGTATGTCTCCCAAAGTTTTGCAAACCCCTTTCCTGACAGACACTGACTCAGATTAAGCCCTCAGATTTCTTTGAAATGTTAACCATTGTTTGATCCTTGCTGCCTGACATACCTGTATTCCTGTGTATTTGAACCCAATAAAAGCCTAGTGAGGAAGGGGCTCTTGGGTCATTCTCCTCTGAGAGTTTGACCACTTTTCCTCCCCAAGCAGATCGTGTCTTGGTAGTTTTATTTTTATCCGTGATGGAGGGATGGGGCTCTGCGGGCGGAGCCCCCCCACATCTGGCGCCCAGGACAGCCCCCGCCCACACACACACAATGGTGTATATCTCATTGCTGTATTTAATTATTTCAATGCCTTTGTCCCAAATGTGGCTAGTGGGGAAATCCCTCAAATTAGCCCCCATGTAGTTATGATAAACCACCCATTATTGTTTTGAACACTTCATTTGTCACATTACAAGATATTCATCTTGTATTTACTTGGCCTTAGATCTAGAGCCAGCCATTTCAACAAGGAGTTCTGGTTCCTTTTATCGGGTGTTGTAGGTTGAACTGTGTCCCACAAAAAGGTAAGTTTCAGACTTATGCCCTGTATCTGTGAATGTAGGCTTTTTTTCTTTTTTGAAATGAGGTTTTTTGCAGATGTATTCAAGATAAGATCACACTGGATTAAAGTGGGTCCTAATCCAATTACAGGTGTCTTTATCAGAAGAGATTTGGACACTGACACGTGTGGGGAATGCCATATGACAATGGAAGCAGAAACTACAGTTATGTTGCCACAAGCCAAGGAAGACCAAGGATTGCAGGCAACGCAAGTTAAGAGAAAGGCATGGAACAGATTCTGTGTCTGCCCCTCCAAGAATTAACCAACACTGCCAACACCTTCATTTTGAACTTCTGGACTCCTGAACTGTGAGGAAATACATTTCCGTTGTTTTAACTTAGTGGTAATTCGTTATGATACCCCTGGTAAACTAATAAAGTGGGAAGTGGTTTTAGCTGTATCATTATTACTTGAGTGACTTTGCTTCTTTGCCATTTTTCAACAGAGCTAGGAAACATATGCATTAATAATATTCACATATACAAACACACATACACTGATACACATAAACATATATATTTACACAGATATCTCTACCCCAATACATCCCCACAGTATTCTTTTCTGTCTTCTCCCATTCTATATTTGTATGTCCTTTTTTCCACAGTGAGAGCACAGGTTCTCTAACAATACCCAGTCACTTAGTCATTTGCTCAAAATAGTTTGAGAATTAGTCTTCCCATTCCACTAAAATAAACCTACAAAAAGAGTCCAGGATTTCTCTGTAACACTTTCTTCCTTTCCTACTCTGCCTCAAACTGAGGACAGTCCAATACCGTTCACAAATTACTTGGATTAGTCCTCCCTTCTTCCTTCACTCCGTTTTAATCTTCAGTGCGGTTGTAGTATTTTTTTACTTTTGACAATAAAGTTTATTTGTTTCAGTCTGCTCACAGTTTTAGGTCCCTTCCCCTACTGATACTATTTCTATTTAACCTTTTAAACAGGTGAGATATTAATATGCTATCAAAATTTGGAAGAGTACCCCAAAAATATACTCCAAGAAGTGTCATGACCTCCTGTATATCATCTGCTCCACATTCTTTTTACCTGGTGTAGGTTACTGATTTTATTGCTTTCTGCTTTATTCTTCCTGTATATCTGAATGTTTTATTTTCCCTTGTTCTTACATAAAAAGTAGCACTACATATGTATGCCCTTTTATGCTTTCCTTTTTGTGTATTATCTCCTAGGAATCATTCTGCATCTGTTCATTCAACAAAACTCCTGATTGGTTATTTGTATAATTTCTGATATTTTGCAATTATTAAAAATGTTGCGATAAATAATATTAGCAAACTTATTTTTATATGCCACAAGAATTGGATTACTGGATAAACTATAACTCTTATCTGCACAGGTTTTTACCTTCACTCTTATATGAATTAGGTATGGGGTGTATTGTGAGGAATATTTAATCACATAAGCAAACATTAAATATTAAGAAACAAAAATTGTCTTATGAAATAGTATAGTATGATTTAAGTTATATAAAAACTCAAAGATACACACATATGCACAAAAAATAAACATTTATGAGGATATTATGAGGATTTTAACATTTTCCTTTGTGCCTTTTTATATTTCTCAAGTTTAATGTAATCATTGTGTTATGTTTACAATACAAAATAAAAACAAATTATATTTGCAAACAATAAGGAAGAATTCTATTTCTGGCAGTAAAACTGACTTTTGCACCATAATATAACTCTTTTGCTGAAAACAACGAATGATGAGGTAAAATAAACAAAAAACAAAATAATCTATTTTGTTTTGAAATATATTGTTGGGTTGACACAGAATACTCAGGTAGCTAAAACAAGGTAAATATGGCAATAAAGGGAGGTAAGCAAACACTCAAATGTCTTTCATTCTGGGATACACCAAACCCTATGAGCTGAGTTTCAGCTTTCACAGCCATGTACAGAGCAGGCAGTGGTATGCTGGAGCCAGCATGTGAAAAGCTAACTATACATATCTTTACCCAAATTCATGTTCCGTGACTTTATGTTGGTAGCCTAAAAATCAGCCATAACATGAAATTGTAAAATATTACAAATCAGGACTTCTTTTTTTCTCATGAGAGTCAGTTTTAAAATATTTACTAGCACACTACTAAGCCCAAGTTTTAGGAGAGAAATCCTAGGTATACCAAAGACAGGGAGTCTGATTGGAGATCTCCTCATAAAGCTGGGACTCTAAAGAGCTGCATACTTAGTGTAAGAGTAGAAATGAATTATGCCAAGGAATCAGTGAGGAAATTTGCCTGTTTTAAATTTGATGCTGGGTGGAGGTAAAAATATCTCCCCTGAAAATTTAACTACCAGCCCACCCTCATGAAAGTTTATGGATCTGGAACTCATGCTACCTATGCAGGCCACAAAACATTAAGCCTAAAATTGATTTCGCTGCGTTCCCAGGTTGACAGTATCCCCAGGCTTTTGGCAGATTCCAATGCAAATCCTTTCTTTGGAAATGTATCTTCTTCTTAGCCTCAGAAATTATAACAAATAATGACTATGAGCTCACATACAAAAAATAAGGCAGCCTGAGTGAAAACTGGCAGAAATATCATACAACAAAATCAAAACTGCAAAAGTTTTAAATACCTGCACAAAACAGAAAATAAGTTTAATATATTTAAAGAAATCAAAGGATTATAAATAGAAGAAAGAACAAGAAGCAGGTTTGAGAGAAAAAATAAAAATGAAAAATAAATTAATGAACATTAAAACTCAAAGGACAGATTAAAAATATTAGACACTGCTTAAAAGACAATTAGAAACATCATAAGGTAGATCTGAAAAAATTATCCAGAATGTAACAAAGACAACAAAGATAGGATAACGATGTAACAGGTGAAGAGACAGGGGGGTAGAATGTGGTTAAGCTATAAAGAAAAGCACAGAATAATCATAAAATTAAAGAAAAATGGTTACCTTTAGGGAGGAGAGAAACATGGGATCACGAGGGGCACAAAACATGCAAAGATTTTGATAATGTTCTGTTTCCTAAGGTGGGTGGTGGGTACATAGGTCTTTTGTCTTTAAATAAAGTTATTATTTGGGAATACTTTTAGAATTACAGAAAAACTCTGAACATAATAACAAGAGTTCCCATATATCCTTCATCCAGTTTGCCCTAATTTTAACATTTTATACTAACATGGTACATATGTCCAAACTAAGAAACCAACTTTGGTGCATTACTATTAACTAAAACTAGCGTTGGCCAGGGGCTTACTTGGTTGGAGCAACATCTCCAGCACCAAAAGGCTGTGGGGCGCGTACCAGAGACAACCAATGATATGTTTCTCTCACATCTATGTTTCTTCCTCTCCTCCTCCTCTCTCCCCCCGCTTCCCCTCCCCCTGTCTCTCTCCTCCCTCCCTCCTTTTCTTCTTTCCTCTCCCTCTGGAATCAATGAACATATCTTGGGGTTTGGATTTAAAATAAATAGATAAAAAGTAGCCCTGGCTGGTGTGGCTCAGTGGATTGAATGCCAGCCTGAGAACCAAAGGGTCATTGGTTTGATTCCCAGTCAGGGCACTTGCCTGGGCTGCGGGCCAGGTCCCCAGTTGGGGATGTGTGAGAGGCAACCACACATTGATGTTTTTCTCCCTTTCTTTCTCCCTCCCTTGCCCTCTCTCTAAAAATAAATAAATCTTTTTAAAAAAAATTAAAAATAAATAAAACATTAAAAAACTACACTGTTGTGACAATAAATTAGAAAACTATCTTTACAGGTTATTCAATTTGCTATATCAGTTATGTGATTATCTGGTCTTAAAAGATAAACTATGCTAGCTGTGTATCAGATCTAAAGCATTCGATTTCAGAAGGACTGCTCCTCAAATTGACTGACAGATACGAGAAAAAATTCTTCAGGTTGCTTACTTGCACTCTTAAAAACTACAACATGAGGTTTGGAAGTGTTCATTTTATTTTCATTTAAATAATGTGTTAGGTCTGTACAGATTTCACACACAATTTGAGAATCATGTCCCCAAAGGCAGTGTCATCTGGGAAAGTAGTTATCTGTATAGGTCTAAGCAACACAATCTACTTGCTGGAAGTACCACCATCAGTTAAGGACTTTTAGTTTAGCTTTCTCCCCCTGGTGGTAGTGTCTGTATTGATAACATTTTAAAAACTATGAGGATAGTATCTTAATGTTTATGGCTGCTACAGTCAATTAGAGGTAAACAATTTTGGGAGAGTAGTAGATTTAAAAGAAATAGAAGCAGATCTCAAAACTCTTCTAGAAGAAGCACTTGTCTCTTATACTTTCTTTTTTTCTAAAATGCAATTATAACCATTACATCATTGTAAATTACATGCTGGGGTTATCTCAGTAGGTATCTGCTAAATGTAAAACTTACAGAGGGTCTCAACGTAATAATGATGTTTTATCATTTTAATTACAAACTCTTTAAAAAAACTCCCTAAAGTATACCAATTGTGGTGGTCTAAATTAACAGTATCTTTGTAGCCCAAGGGTAGTAAAAATAGATTGAACTACCAAATTTCATCATACTTAGAGCAGCTGTCTTCCTGCCTCTAGGAAGCTAAGTATTTAACAAAGCAGACAGCTTGGCATTGGCACCTGATTAGCAGTGTGTGGGTACTGTCACATAGAACCGCTTAGCTCTTTTGTTCCAAGGTTTATTAGAAATCTAGAAAGCAGTGGTATCATGTAACTATTCTTAAGTCTCCTGAAAGGCAAATAAACTGCAATGCTTCCTCTGGTATTGCACATGAAAGCTTGATCAATGCTTTTTTGGTAATATGCTTTATCAAACTCTAAAAAATTCAAATAAAATAATACTTTTTTCTTGAAAAATTACATCAAAGATTGATTAAACAGGCAGATTTTAAAATCATTTTAGTTAAATATTCTATATATTAAAGATATTTTCATAATAGGGTACTTTAAGTCATATTGAATCCTATAATGAAAATACTGTTGGTGGGGAAGAAGAATGATCATTTTAAAGCACATAAAGATAAGATTCTATTTCTAAAAAATATCAACAGTCTAAATGAAGATTCAGAAAAAATTTTAAATGCATATGAACATCTTACTGGAAAAAAATAACACTGTTTTATAGGAATAATACTGTTTTCATGCAGGTGCCCAAACATTAAACTATAAAAGGATGAGTCTAATTACCTTCTCCCCACAAATTTCTTGGAAAATTTATTACAAATTATTTGCTTATTGGCAGAGTTTAAAATCAGTAGAGTTCATGAAAACAATCTACTTCAATGAGAAGTACATTCTTTTACTCTATCAAATCCATCGAGGTAATCACACTGGATGTTTTATTCAACAGGGCTGAAGAAAATTGTTCTACAATAGGTTAATTCAAAATGGCAGCATAGAAAATGCATCTGTCAGTGGGGATCAAATTACAGGGCAAGCTCCTCTCAATGCTTAGAAAAACAAGTCTGCAGTTCTACAGATTATGTGCCTGTGTGTGTTTAAAGGGGTGGGAAAGGAGCTAAATATCTGAGCTAACCTCCAATTAAAGTCAATCATAAAAACAGCCAATTTAATGAGTGCGGATTTCTTTGGGTAATTATAACACCAACCACTTTTTTCTCTTTTAAATCTGTAATTCTGCCTTCTTGTTATTGCTTGCTTTGTCATTAATCGCCTCAGGACCTTGATTTCCTAGCAACAGACTGCCACCAAACATTTGGCTCCTGTTCAACATTTTCTTTGTGAAAAATGGCACTGCTGTTGCCGCCTGGGCTGCTGCAGCTAGACTGGCTGTGTAAGTGCTCTAATAATGTATTCCACTGGAAAAAAAAAAACACATGATATGGGGTGCAATGACTGAGCTCAGTTAATTACTGAGCTGGGAAGTTTATCTACAATCTAAAAGCTGCGTTGAGGGGAGAGGGGATATAAAGATGAAAAAGGTGCTCTTTCCATTACAATGATTCACAGATGAGAATTTGCAAAGAAATATTTTATTCTTGAATTGACAGGTTTCTGTTTAAGTTTATTTAAAAAAGGGTACAAAAGGCCAATGTCCCTCAAATGATGCTCGACAAATTCTTTCTCTACAAAATAAAGAATCATAGAACATTTAGCTGCAATTTTTAAAAGGAAATTAACCTATGTATCTGTCAGCTGTTTCTTTTCTACTTATGGCAAAAATCATGTGAATATGCAAATATTCTGACATGGCAGAATGAGGTTTTCACTCACAACAGGAACACTAGACACAATAAAAACAGAATAATTCAAAATATTGTGTTTTGATATATTGTACACTTAAATAACTATTTTATAATCCATGATAAGAGGAAAAAAGATATTTATTATTATCTCTAAAATGATTCAATTGGGACTGAAGGAAATCAGACTTCATAATTGGAAAGGTACAGATTAAGTGGATATTTTGCCACTTTTTACTTGGTAGATTTATCAAGATTCTCCTTGCTTTAGAAATACTACCACCCCCAGTAATGATAGTTATGGAAATTAACACAGTATGTCAGATATGGTTCACTGATACCCTGCTTTAGTTCTCCGAAATATGGCTTTTTAAGACTGGCATGTTTCAGAATTGCTGTCAGGATATGATAATTTGATATACCCAAGAGTACAGTGAGTATCATGGAAGCATCTGTGAAACTAATAAGTCAGTGGACATTCCGATTCTTACTGTCTGCTGTATAAAAACTTCCCACAAAATACAGCCCAAATTCAGCTCAGCTGAGGAAGTGAAAATACTGTAGTATACCTGAAAACATCACAATGACCACCCTGACACACTGAAATAAAAATGACATTGGGGGTACTTAGGACAAAGGAGCCCCGAGCATTATAAGGTCTTTGGTTACACTCAAGTAGTTAAAATATATAGGCATTTTTAGAACAGAGCAAATGAATTAAAGATATTTAAAGGATTTTGTAAAATTTTGCTTATTGCTGGCACTAAACTACATCATTTCACCATTGAGTCTGATTCCTACTTAAATATATTTTTATAAAAACCAATTCTTGGTTGATATAAAAAAGCAAGCATACATATATTCACAATCATAAAAGTTTTAGAAATCCAGAATGGATTTTCAAAAATACCATATTTTCTAATATGGAATCATAACTGGAATTATATATCAAGTTAATTCACTATTTACTATGACAGATGTTCTTGACCTGGGCTCCACGAATGAGCAAAAAGTCTTTTAAAATACATAAACTTCAAAAAATTATATGAAAATTTTGTGAGTAAATAAATTTTTCTGTGAGGGTTCAAAACTCGAAAAGATTAAAAACCACTACACTAAGCATATCAATCTACCTGAGAAAAACTAGTTGATACTTGTAAGTAAAATAGTATTTTAAAGATTCAATTTAGACTATTATAGCTATCAAATGTTAGCCTTACAAGAAGTTACATACCTATAAAAATAATTACTTTTGAGGGATGAATCATGGAATATGGTGCTCTTTTACTTTATTATACGTGCATCCTTCTGGAAAATGAACTAAATTTTTTGGTGGGTTATTCTACATTTTATATTTTATTTGATTGTGACTTTCTATAATGTCCTTTAAATTTAACAATAATATAATAATACAAGGTGATATTAAATTCTTTATAAAATGAAAAAAGAAATACTCAGGAAAAAAAATACACAAAATGACTACTTAGGACAGCAGAATTGAACAGGGTTGGGAGGTTGAACAAAAGTTAGATGTTTGGGTGTCGCAGGTTCGATTCCCAGTCAGGGCACATGCCTGGGTTGCAGGCCAGGCTCCTAGTGGGGGGCCACGTGAGAGGCAACCACACATTGATGTTTCTCTCCCTCTCTTTCTCCCTCCCTTACCTTCTCTAAAAATAAATAAATAAAATCTTTAAAAAAAAAAAAGTTAGATGTTTGGGTGAGGGTATTACAGGGGAAGAGGGGGGTCACAGAGAAAAGTATTCAAGGGGTTCTCACAATTTAAAGGAAACCTTGTGTAAAAAATCTGTATAAAAGACAAGAGGAATGTAATTTGTAAAAGCAGAAAGCTATCTTTCAGAATATCTTCAATTATTTAGATTTTATTAATGTTCCCTAATAGGACAATGTCAGTAAAAATAATATCAATATATCCTAGAACTCTAATGGGTTCCCTATAGCTGCCAGAAGCTACTTGCAAGGAATAAAGAGAAAACACATGGTAAACACAAGAGATTAGAGTCAAATGAGCCCTATTATATAGCTGGGAAACCTACATTAATTTGAAATTAGGGAGCAGCAAATATGGGTTTATATATGAACTTTCCTTCTTGAGTAAGTACTGAGAAGGAAGAAACCTGGTTTCTAATTTTTTCATCTACTTTACCAAATATGTATTTTTAAAAAACTTCATCTACTACATGTCATTCACCCAAATCAGGGAGGGAAAAATAATTGGCATTTTAAGGAATTGACTCTAAAACATGGTAACATGAAGTCTAGTAAAAATAAATAGGAACATAAGCTTAAAAGACCCTCTTTTGAGCACCTGCAAAAGAGAAATGGGTAACAGCAAGAAATCAAAATAGATTTATTATGACTTCCATTACATATGTCACAGAACAAAGACATAATTCATTATTTGTCTAATTAGAAGCAATTATATTATTTGTAGCCATAATGCCTAGATATCACTGAAACTATTATGAGAGCTGTGGATATAAAATTGAATCCAGGACTTCTGGTCAAGATGGCAGAACTCAAATCCTCCTGTCATCAAATCAAAATTACAACTAAACTACAGAACAACCATCCTTCAGAACTGCTGAAATAAGAATGGAAGTCCTAAAACTAGGAATATAAAAAGTAGCCACAGCCCAGGCTGGGTAGCTCTGTTGGTTAGAGCTCAAACTGATGCACCAAGGTTTCGGGTTCGATCCCTGGTCAGCACATACAAGAATGCGTAAGTAAGTGGAATGATCGATGTTTCTCTCTCTCTCTCCCTACCTCTCTCTTTCTAAAGTTGATAATTTTAAAAAAGGCACACTGAGACTGGTAGAAAGGGGTCTCAATCCCAAAACAGGCCCCCAGCACAGGGTTCCAGAGCCAGGAAGAGAGGTCACTATAAGTTCTGGTTGTGAAAACCAGCAGCAATTTGTGGCTGAGTGAGACAGAAAGCTTCTTGAATCCTAGGCAATTCCTCTTGATTGACTGATTTTAAGAAAGGGGAAAGAAGGGAGGGAGGGAGAGAGAAAAAGAAAGAGAGAGAGAAACATTAATTTGTTGTTCCCCTTATTTATGCACCCATTAGTTGATTCTTGTACATGCCCGGACTGGGGGATAGAATCTGCAATTTTGGTGTCTTACAATGATGCTCTAACAAACTGAACTACCCAGCCAGGGCCCATGCAGTTTCTCTTAAAGGGCTCACACAGGCTTATAGAACTTACTCCCTCTGAGCTCCAGCACTGGGATAGCAGCTTGAAAGGAACCAGAAGCATATAGGGAGGAACTGAATTGTCTGGCATCATGGCAAGAGCTAGGGGTGAGGGGACAGCATTTTGATAGACAAAAGTGCTGGCAGAGGCCATTGTTCCTTTTCTGAGACTGCCCCCACCCACTCACCACAGAATTGGGAGGCAGGTACCATATCTGAGTCTCTATCAATCTGGCTCACAGTGTTTGATTTGCCCCACGATGGTGACTCTCTGAGACCCCACCCCTCCGCACCTAGCCCCACCCCACCTCACCCAACCTGTGGGCCCATCCAAGCTATTTCCAATGGCTTTCCATATAAATAGCCTCCTTGCCTCATGTTTCAAACTTTCCTAAAATCTTTCAAACAAGCAGCATCTGGCCTGTGCATACCCCATACCTCTTGTTAAGTGGCCCCAGGCCCAGCACTAGCAGCAGCTGGCCTCAGTTTGTAGCTCAGCCTCTCCTGAGCACCCTCAAGCCCAGCAAAAGTAGCAGCCATCTCCATATCACTTTGTAGCCATGCTGGGTGTTCCAAGGCAGGGCACAAGCAGTGGCTGATCTTGTACTTCCTGGGAGGCCCCAGAGCCAGTGCACCCAGTGGATAGCTTCAAACCATGCTGGGTAACAGCTCTACCACCTCCACAAGTGACACACTCAAGGAGAAGACTTGGTGAGCACCAAAGCCCCACTGAAGCAAGTCCTGCTCCATAGGTTCCGCTCTTGCACAGCAGGTCCTCCACTGCACCCTCCCAGTGGTGTCAAGAGAAATCAAGGCTCAACTACAACACAGGGACATCCACTCAACACAGGCAAACCTAGAATGCCCCACTGGGGTGTCTGAGGAGTCTGGGCCCCACAGGACACCTGCTACACAAGGTCACTCCACCAAGTCCAGGAGATGTGGCAAGTCTACCTAATACATAGAAACAAACATAGGGAAGCCGCCAAAATGTGGAGACACAGAAACAGGTCCTAAATGAAAAAAACAGAGAAATCTCCAGAAAAAGAACTCAATGGAATAGAGGCAAGCAAATTGCCAGATACAGAGTTCAAAACAATGCTTATAAGAATGCTCAGAGAACTTAGTAAGAATTTCAAGAACTTAGTGAGAACTTCAACAGCATGAGAAAAGACATAGAAACCACAAAAAAGAACAAGTCAGAAATGAATCATACACTAACTGGAATGAAGAATAATTTATAGGGAATCAACCGTAGAGTAAATAAGGCTTACAATCAAATTGGCAATTTGGAATATAAAGAAGCAAAAAACACCCAATCAGAACAGCAAAAAGAAAAAAGAATTAAAAAAAAATGAAGGTAGTGTAAGAAGCCTCTACGCCAACTTCAAGTATTCCAATATTCACATGAGTTGAGGAGAGCAAGAAATTGAAAACTTATGAGAAAAAATAATGACAGAAAATGTCCCCAGCCTGGTGAAATAAACAGACATACAAGTACGGGAAGCACAGAGTCCCAAACAGGATGAACCCAAAGAAGCCCATACCAAGACACATCATAACTAAAATGCAAAAGGTTAAAGACAAACAGAGAATCTTAAAAGCAGCAAGAGAAAAGCTGTTAGTAAACCTACAAGGGAGTTCCCATAAGACTTTCAGCTGATTTCTCGAGAGAAACTTTGCAGGCTAGAAGAGAGTGGCAAGAAATATTCAAAGTAATGAAAAGCAAGGACCTACAACCAAGATTACTCTGCCCAGTAAAGCTATCATTTAGAATTCAACGACAGATAAAGAGCATCCCAGACAAGAAAATGCTAAAGGAGTTCATCTCCATCAAGCCAGTATTAAATGAAATGTTAAAGAGTCTTCTTGAAGAAGAAATCTAAAATATAAATAATAAAATAGCAATAAATACATATCTATCAACAACTGATTCTTGAAAAACAAAATAAATGAACAAGCAGAACAGAAACAGACTCATAGATAGAGAGAACATTTTGATGGTGTCAGATGGGACAGGCACCATCTGGGGGGATGGGTGAAAAAGGTGAAGGGATTAAGAAGTACAATTTGTTAGTACAAAATCATCATAGGGATATGAAGTACAGCATACGGAATGTGGTCGGTGATATTCTGGTAGCTATGTGTGGGGTCAGATGGGTGTGGTATTTATCGGGATGATCACTTGAAGAACTGTACAGTGTCTAGTCTCTGGGGTGTACACCTGAAACTAATGTAATATTGTTTGTCACCTGTAATTTTTTAAAAATCATGAAAAAAAAAGATTGAATCTAGGGGCCATGGAAAGTAACTGCTATGTTACAAAATTTCTTTTTGTGGGGATGCAAATGTTCTAAAATTAGATTATGGTAATGGATGTAGAACTCTGTAAATATTCTAACAATCACTGAACTGTATACTTTAAACAGGTACCCTTTATGGTATATAAATATATCAAGAAAGCTGTTATACAAAGATTAAATCCAATTTTATTTATCTAGAAGGATAGAGACAACAGAACATATGGGTTAAACCATATTAAGCTGTAGAGATTCTATGTGTACAGTAAAATATGTTGGAAAAACAGATACACTTCTACAGATACTAAACTGTTTGTGTCCAGTTTATATACAATTTCAAAGAAATGACAACTAGCACATAAAAATGTACATTGCTGTCATAATATTTATAAATTATCCCTCTCTTAATCATGTTTATTAAAGAGATTTAGTAAACATTTCATTTTCCCAAGCAATTACTGGTTGGTCTGAAATATATAAATAAAGTAAATGAAGTGGAAACATTTCTGTAGATGGTTTGTTAATTCATTTTGGGCTCTATATAAGGGCCTACTATCTTAACAACTAAGTGCCATACATATGTTTATTTTCTTACCATTCTAAAGCAATTAGCACATAGTGTGGTTTGGATTCCAACTTCACACAAAATCCAAGACTTCATTATAATGCCACAAGTTTAAAACACAAAAACTTCCAATCTTTATCTTTAGCGCTCAAAGCTTCTTTAACCAATGCTATCTTACTCCTAACAAGTAAAAAGATTATGCAGATTAACTAAAAAGAACTTTAATATTCTACAGATTTCCTGCATCTTAGGTAGAGTTTTACTTTTGATAGCTTCCAAAAAAACCTTAAGTTACAGAAATAAAGGAGTAATTTGCCCATTTTGAATAAAGTATCTATAAAAATTACAAAGTATTATTATCTCTAAAAAATTATACTGTTAGACTTTAACCTGCCAAAAAAAGAATTCTAGACAAACTGGAAATGAATACAAATAGAATTTCTGTAATCACATTCTCATTTAAAAATTTTTCTAGCAAGAATCAAAGACTCCCTGTTAAGGATGAAGTAAGATCAATAATCATTGGTGTGACTCACCGAACATTAACAGCATATGGAAACTTGTTGAAAATTAAAAATTGAACTCTAATGCTAATATTAAAAAGCAACATAATAAATAGTCTTTTTTTTTGGTATCTCTCCATATTTTGTCTGAGTTAAAGAAAGGTGTCTTTACCACATTATTTTGGGCTTTATATGAAGGAGTGTCAAATTGGCACATAAAATTCTAAACCTATGTACGACCAAAATGTGCGTACACTAAGTGTCAGGAATTATACACAAACATGAAATGTTCCAGAGAGGAAAAAATATATTTCTCCTCATTTACTTTTTTAAAAATTTATAAATATAATAGTTAAGGTCACCTGCAAGGACATTTTCATATAAAGCCTTAATGAGTAGTCCAGAACAGGATGGTCAAATACTTGAGCAAAAAATACAAGACCAAAGTCAAATATGGTGATCAATATAATAGGAATTCTAATAAATTAGAGTTCAAACACTGAATTTAGAACATGGATAAAATGAAAAGTCAGAGGTAGTTTAACCACCCTATCTCCTTAACTAATAATCTCGGAATATCCTAAAGATTAATAAAATCCAAAAACTGCTTTGAATTCTATCTAAATATTTCATAAAGAACTGTGACATGCTAAATCAATTGTCCTTCACAAAATAGCTTACATTTAAAAAAATCTATCAGTTTCCTTACTCTGACAAAGTATATTCATTATAATAGTACAGATTTAAAGGGTGACATTACAAGGTCATTTCCTATGGTCTAATATCATTTAAGGCAATGAGTTTAAGTAACTGTCAATATTTATTAAAATTTCTTCAACTATAAACAATTTTTTAGGGGTAGAGCTTGATGGGGTAGTAAATCTCAAATATATATATTAAAGTAATTGCTATCTTTCCTTTCTTTTTATGTTATTCCAAATTTCTACTTAGGTTGGCATTATAAGACAAATTCATTCACTTTCATTAGAACCTTCTTAAAAACTTTTCATGACAGAGGTAAGATTGTCAGATGACACATACTAATTTTTGAGCATAATCAAAACCATCTTTCATAATTTTTTATTTCTTTTCTTATTGTTGTTCAATTACAGTTGTCCCCATTTCCCCCCATTACTCTCCCCTGCCCTACCCACCCCTCGCCTCCCACATTCAGTCCTCCCCACCTCATAATCAAGTTTTGTATAAGCACATCTTTTTGTAAATATTATGAAAAGGTAAACAAATCTGTAAAAAATAGCAATTATATATTTCATAATATATTAATCCTAATTGGTTATTCAATGTTTTACTTTCTGACAGTAAAATTTCAAATATATGATTTCTTAGACTAGATTTCTTATTGTTTATCTTAACACCTCATTTATAGACTTTAGTTATTGCTTCCAGATCACTGACAAAGATACTACATGTAACTGAGTCTAAATAACAGTTCGAATATACATTATTACTCATGATGTCAGTAAGGATTTTAGTAGAAAACCCAACCACAGCAAATAGTTATTACTGATCAATACTTGTCCTTTATATACAAACATTCCTTTTTTTCCCAAGTATTAACTCTATTCCTTTCCTCTAAGGTTGTACCCTTCTCCAAACCATATTTCCTCCACCTGCCTATAATCATATCGTCCTTTACCCCAAAAGCAAACTTTAGTAACACTTGAAAACCCTACCCTTGCAAAAACTTTAATTCCCCCAAGTGGTAAGATTCTAGGCTGAGAAGAGATAAAATCAGTCAAGAATGAGTTATAAAAATAAATACAGACAGGTAAACAAAAGATCTGTAATAAGCCATGGGAACTGGAAAAATCATGGAAAGAAGGAAACAGGCATAGGTGCCAAAGGAAAATTCAAACTCCAAGTCCAGTATTCTCAGACAATTATTGACAATTCACTACTCTTTCATTTATAGCAATTAATTTCATTTATTTTTTACTTCCTATTGAATTTATTGGGGTGACATTGGTTAATAAAACTATGTGTTAGGTGCATAATAACTCATTTCAGTGAATAAGGAAGACTACACATGCAGCTGACTTAGTTTATGCAAAATCAGTCACAAGGCACTGAAAACACTTGTTCAACCTGTACCTTGTATTAATCTCCAAAGTTTAAAATTCTACCTATAACAAGCCTAAACCTGCAAGCTGATTTGTGCTTTCCCGTGTATCTGAAACTTGGAAGGATATTTTTTCTCATGAAAAAATTATTAGAAATAATGTATAGATTTCTATGCAAAATCCTACTGTATTCACAATGTAGTCCAAAACATTATAAAAGTGTGATTGGAAATATTAGAAAAAATTATTGCAACATTAGTAATGACACATAGATGAACAGCTAGACAGTATTAGCTGAAAGCTCTCAAAATTATTTTTAAATGACAAAATGGGAGCTAGAGAATTTTATAGAATCCACAAAAACATCTCAGGGAGCTGCTGAGGTTGAGTCAACACATAACTAATTTAAGACTAATTTCTTACCACAATTTTGGATTTCCGCTGTTACTTGATTATTCTCTGTAACACATTTATTAGTAATGATTTTGGTCATTCAGACATTCAAATAGTGTAAGGGAGGAAAATAAAATTTGGGGATAGGGAAAAAAAGAATAACTAGGTTAACTGACAACTGAATGTGCAGTTTAAAATAAATAACTTGTTCCAGGAAAAATCAGTATAGAGCAGTGGACACAGAGATAAATCATGGTAAGTTATCAACAGGTTCAAATTCAGAGAAAAAAGTTAGGCAATTTTGCCGAAAAGGGAATCATCTAAAAAGGGAAAAACAAAGTCAACCTGGGGGGTTCCACTTCCAACCAAGTTGGAATAAATAAGGAATGGATTTACGCTTCCCTATAAAAACCAGCTATAAAATGGACAAAATATATGAAACAACAATATGCAGAAACTGGACAATAATTAAAGAAGGGACCAAATGAGGTGATCCCTACCACTACTCAAACTTACTCCCTGGAGAGAGTTTCAGGCTAAAGTGCAGGCAGAAAGAATGTGAACAGAGTCCAGTAGTCCCATATTCAGGGAGGCCAAGGTGCCTGGCACATGCAAGGGCAGAATACTGAGCAGGAGAGAGCTACAAAGGGAGAACTCTGGAAGATCTACAGGGTTTTCCCACAAAGTCTTCAGTACATGTGTATGAGGAAACAACCCAATGCCAAGGTAAGAGCCAGATAAAAACACATATGTGATAGAATTAGCAGACAAGCACATAAAAAACAGTTTTTATAACTATATTCCATAATTCAGAAATAGTAGATGGCAACATGAGATGTAAAGTAGACATGGCAGGATTAAAAAAGGCCCAAATCAAACTTCCAGAGATAAAACTATGCCTGGAATAAAAAAATACACTAGGTGGGATTAATGGCAGATGCAATAGAAATGACCAGTAATTATACAAAAAGAAGGATAGAGAGAAAAAAAGAAAAAATGAAAAGAGCATCACTGAGTTATGGGATAGCTTCAATAGGCCTAATATTAAATGGAATCCTCTAAGGTGGATAGGTGTGGACAGAGAACATTTATTTATAGAAAGTTTTCCAAACTGAACAAACCCCAATAACAAGAAACAAAAAGAAACTTCTACCAAGGTACATGGTAACAAAATTTCTTTAAAACCAGTAAATAAGAGAAAACCTTAAAAGCTGACAGAGTAAGAAATGATCTATTAGATAAGGAGGAACAATGATAAAAATAACAATAGATTTCCTTTTAAAAATTAATGCAAGACCGAAGACAGGAGAGAACAAGAACTGGATTTATCCTCCAGCCTGAAACTACAAAAACAGACTCGATGATGAATGAAACAATGATTCTCAAAAGTGTAAACATCAAGAATTAAAAACAGGCATCTTTGAAAGATAGGGAACAATCTAGGTGAGCCAAAAAGTTCAATCAGCTTACTGCTTTGAGAGAGTTCCCAGGCTAAAGCACAAGGAGCAGGTACTGGAGTGGAGCCCAGTGAGTAGAGGAGATAATACTGATGGGGAAGACCACAGTGGTGAGAGTACAGAGGCCATCATCACCAAGCCATTTCATATAACATTTATTATATGAAATGTTAGGGACTTATCTGAGGAAAAGAAGATGATCAAAACTATGAACAGTAAAATGAGGACAAACTCACAACTGTCAACAACTGAACCTAAAAAACAAACAAACAAACAAACACAAACTAAGCAAACACCTAGAACAGGAACGTAACCACAGAAATGGAGATGACATGGAGGGTTATCAATGGGGAGGGGATAGGAGGAGAATGGGGAAAAAGGTACAGGGAATAAGAAGCATAAATGGTAGGTGCAAAACAGACAGGGGGAGGTTAAAAATAGTATGGGAAATGGAGAACCCAAAGAACTTATATGTATGACCCATGGACATGAACTAAAGTGGGGGAATGCTGGTGGGATGGGAATGCAGGGCAGCAGGGGATAAATGGGACAACTGTAATAGCACAGTCAATAAAATATTTAAAAAAGAAAGAAGGGGAGACACAAAGGATGGGAGGATTGAAAGAGAAGTAAATGAAATACAAAATAAGTAGGAAAAAAATGAATGAAGAGAATTAAATCAACCTTGACTTAGATTTCCCACAGAAAGTTCTAGAAGACAATAAAGCAATGTTTATACAGTACTTTGTTTCAAAACATATTATACCAAACATGTCATTGATGCACAGAAGCAACAAAAAGTAAATAAAAACTCATGGGGCAGGTGGAGGTGGGCAAAAGAGAGAAAATAGGGATATTTGCAATAGTGTCAACAATGAAAGTAAAGTCAAAAACAATCAAGAAGACAGGAGCTCTGAGGCTTTCCTTGGAGGAAAAATGATGATAAAATGCAGCCAATCATAGTAAACAATAAGGGAATGGGGGAAATGGGGTAAAGTACTTGGAAACCATTTAATCATTTAAGTGTAGAATTAAGACTGTAGGAATTATGGTTCTAGAACATAATGCAAATGTTTAAAATCTGAAAATGTAAAAATAAAATAAAAATATAACTACCCAAAATCAAGAGGCAAGTTGAAAAATGGAGTGCTAATTTTCTCATTTTTCATACCACATTAATATTGTGTTAAAAAGGAAACAAAGGAAAATCTAATGTCTCTAATTTTCCAATCTTGTTCATAAACCTTGTAAGAAATATTTCTTGTAAAAAAAAAGAAACAGGATATATGCCAATCTGTTGCTAATGTAAAGAGTGCCTGAGATTTAAAAATATATAATCTATTTAAGCTATCACATAAACAGTCATTGCTAATCACCTACTAACAAGGAATTTGGTTTAAACATGGACAAACTGAGTTTACATGCCATAAATGGGACACCTGCTATAAAGGTGGTAAAAAAAAAAAAAAGCTAACACTTTATTCAAACCAAAGGAGAATATTGAAATATGCATATTCAATTTCAGTTTATCAAGCCATTTTTGATGTGAACTCTGCATTGTAGCTTCACTGGATTATGTGACAAAGAAAATTATCAAGGTTTTGAATTTTCTTGATGCTCATGACCATTACTAATTTATAGAATAGTGAGAAGAAAAACTGCTGAGTATGTAGATGATCTGGTTTATTTTACATAATGCAGACAGATGTCTTAATTTTGGAAACTTATTGAACAGACATACTGAAGTACTTCCTTAGAGCAAGAACTTTGCGTAGTTAAAGAGCTCCCAGAATTTCAACTTGTTAAAACATCAGGAGTTTATGATGATGATTTGAGAAGATTGCTGACCCTATAGACTCTGAAAGTATAGAGCAGTCCACTTGATTTGATTAAGTACTGATATACTTAATCTAAAATTTTAGTTTGATCCCTTAACCCTTCTCACCCAGAAAAAAAAAAGAAGAAGGCTCATGGACATAGAAGACAAAACAGTATGGTGACTGCCAGAGGGAAGGGCAGTTGGGGGAGGTAGAAATGTGTAAAGGGGGGATAAATGGGGATGGAAGGAGACTTGCTTGACTTGGGGTGGTGAACATGAAATCTATATATAATTTTACTAACCAATGTCATCCACATAAGTTCAATAAAAATAAAAAACAAAATAAATTTAAAAGTAACATTTTGTTTTGAGAATATGCTTTAAAAAAAAAAGGACTAGACTGGATGATCTGTGTTCAAAGGGAATTAAAGATTTAAAAGAACTACAGAATGGCCCTGACTGGTATGGCTCAGTGGGTTGGGCATTGTCCTGCAAACTGAAAGGTTACCAGTTCAATTCTAGTCAGGGCACACGCCTGGACTGCAGTCCCCAATTGGGGGCATGTGAGAGGCAACTGATTGATGTTTCTCTGGCACACTGTTTCTCTCCCTCTCTTTCTCCTTCCCTCTCTCTCTAAAATTAATAATCTTAAAAATAAAAAATGCAGAATGTCTTCACAGAAATAACATTACATTTCAGAAGATATTTCACAAATTTTAACAAGCAAAAATTGTGCTCTTAGTTGTTAGCAAAATGAACATTTGTTGAACATCCACCAATAATAAAAGCTTCCCAGGTATCCAATATGAGTCTAATATTTTCAGAACTATTTTAAAATAGCCAAACTCTGAGCAAATCATAGATTTACCTAGAAATGTAAAAGAGCATTCTTTTGATGAAACTGCTGAAATAGAAGCTACCACCTAACAGCTATCTTCAGAGATATCAGCTGGAATCCATTTACTTAGATATTTGTTTCTAGCTGAATATACTACTCAAGTTTCAAAAATAGTTCAGTTTTCTTTATTAACTTTACCGAAACTAATCCCTTCATACTTTATACAAAATGGCACTATAAGAATCCCATTCACCGAAACTTGGCTAGATGGGTTGCATGTGCATAACTGCTAAATCTATGAGTTGTTTCCAAGTTAGTTCACAACTCGGGATCCAATTACTATACACTGAAATAGAATTATAACTGTCAGTTAAAAATAATTTTCCATCATAATATATTGTCATATATCATAGTCAGTATAAACAATATAACAAATAATGCCAAAATTTAAACCATGTGCTCTTTGAAATCAGACTTTCAAGTGTAAGGTAGTTCAAAATAGTATACAAATCTCCCTAAAAAGCTACACTACAAAAATATGCTACCAAGAAATTAATCAACAAAAGAACATTCTGCAAAATAAAACATGATCAAAAGAGAAAAATTTTTAGTTTCTGAAATGTTTTTCTCACAAACTGGCGGAAGTGTAACATGTAACTTTCTTCTATATAATCTTCTCAATGTAAGCATTTATTTAACAGTCATAAAGGGGTAGGGCTCACTATAGAGAGGAATCGATAACAACCTTGTAAAGCCCACAGCCGTGCACATAAACACACAGTAGCAGACATTAACACTAGACTGAAAGAAATAATTGTATTTTCAATAAACACATTCCTATTAGACAATCAATTTTTTACACATCTTACCAGCTGTTTCAGAGATTAGGTAGTGAGTGGCAGAGCTATTATACCAAAATCATATATTATATGCTTATGAGGTGCTTTTAATTTTTCATAGATATCTACTAATTTAAGATCAGCCACATTTAATTCATATTAAATAAAAACAAGGTATTCATGGTGTAATTAATTCAGGAGGATTTTTAGACCACTCTTATCTTAGAAATAAATATTTACCAATTATTTTTTACTTCAGAAGACTGAATAATTCAAATTACATGCTGCCTTTATTCCCAGATTTAAGAGATTTGTCACAATCAATGTTTCTGAAGTATTAAATTAAAAGGTGTCATGGTAATTGCTATGGAATAAATAGCAATTAAGATTTTTTAGGTAAATAAACTAAAGCTGTTTGCAGTGAATGTTTATACTACTATTTCCCCATACAATGCATGTATCATTCACAAGCAGCCCAAAATTATTTTTAAAAACTTTGCAAAATTACTTCAAAAGATCTTAAGAAACTGATTTAATATAGAATTCAATGCTTGGTTAAGAAATATCTATATATAATGTATCCAAAAAGAGGTAGATTTGATGGTAAATAATAATTATGTTGCCACAGAATGATCATATTACTGTTTTTTATTTTTAATAGTGAACACATGCTTTCAGATGAGTAAATAATTTGCTGGATAAGTTAAAGACAATTATTAAAAATTTTACATTAGCTAACAACTATAATTTATAGTGTAAATGTATACCAGAAATTTGAATTAGGTAAATACTTACTGCTATATAATAAACTCTAGCTTTTTCTACCAACATCCAGTTTTTCTCTATATCAAGATGTTTTTCTTTTTTATAGCAATTGGCAGCAGCAAGATTAGCCACAAGGGACCTAAAACAAGAACAAAAGTCAAGTAAGTTTTCTTTCATATATAAATAGCTAATTCTTTTTATTGCAAACTTGTCATGCATTTCTACACAGTTAATTAACAATAATTTCTACAAACTTTGTTTTACATTTTAATTCATTAAAATTGCTGTATATTTATTTTAATAAATGTGAATAAAAGTAATTTTTTGGAAAACTTGGATAATCTGTGTTGCCTTTGAGATAAACAGAAATGTTAATACTTGTTCTAAATACTTGTTCTGTTATTTTGAAAAAATGGCATTTAAGTTTCCTTTTATGCTTAAATGATAAGATTATCTACTATCTACATTTTAATAGTTCAAAATGCAGTTAAAAAATAAAATAGCTGCAAAAAAAGAAATTAAAAAGCTACAATGCCATTATGCATAAAAATATGCAAATAAAACTTCAATTTTTAAGTATCAACATACTGTACATTTATTATTTAACCTAATGCTTTAAAAGCCAAGTATGGGATTAATTTAACAAAACACTCATATATCAGACTATATTTACTATGTGTAATTAATTTGCAAAACATTACATGTTAAGAACTGAAATAAATTTAAACTAGTTTCCACAGCTGAAAACTCCATGCCCTGGTCCACTTTAACAGCCAAAAATTCTAAGCAGGGATACTGCATTTAAAATCTTCCTACAAGTGCCACATAAGAGTTTTTTATTATTGCTCAATAATTAAACTTAATGAAATAATTATTTACATTACATAAAAATTAATAAAAATATTTTTCCTTCTCATTCTGACTCAGAAATTAGAAAACAGCTTGACAATTTTTCACTTTTATAATCAATGGTAGCTATTATGGCTTTAAAAAATGCATATATAACATCTTATCACTTAAGATTGGGGCAATATAATTGGCTTCTCTGTTAAAAAAAGAGTAAGTCAATTCTCTTACAAAACATATTTCTGTTCATCCATATGCCAATTAATTAGCATATTTACATCTGAGGATACACCTGTTTATGTTCAATTAAATTAATGAAAAAAGAATAATATGCATTAATATATGTATACGCAAATAACTATATTACAAAGTCAGAATAATTAGTCCTGATTTATAAAAATGTATTTAAGTAATCATGACTTCAGCAAAATTTTGACAAAAGTAGTTACTAAATAAAAGAAAAAATGGGCCAGTGTGGTGTGGCACAGTTAGTTGCTTGTTGTCCTGCAAAGTGGAAGGTTGTCAGTTCAATTATCCCTCAGGGCATCTGTCTGGGTTGCAAGTTTGGTCCCTGTTGAGGCACATACGAAAAGCAACCAATTGATGTTTCTCTCCCTCTCTTTCTCTCTCTCTTCCCTTCTCTAAATAAATAAACAAACCAACAAATAAAAGCTTAAGAAAATAAATAAAAGCAAACAACAGTGGAATTAGCATAGGTAGCTAATTAGTTATTAATAAAGGAAGGGAGCAAATGGAATCAAACTTTAAGTTTAATAAACTAGGAAGTTGAATCAGATATTATGCCTAATCTACCAGGTAGTAGAATTGGACAATAAGCTTGATTCACCAGGAAGACACAGCATTCACAGGCTTTACAGGGGTCAGCCGCATCCTCTGTGAGGGTACTTAATCCCTGAAGTGGGCAAGAAGAATCAGCTAGCTGGGATTACCAAGGAAGAAATAAAAACAGCAGGGGAAATTCCTTTGCAAGGTATGTGCCGTACAGGCCAGGATGACGCAGGAGCGGGTAAGTGCGTGAGCAGTAGAAACCAGATGACACAGCAGAACTTTGGTGAATGTGCAGTAAGAGCCAAAATGGCAACATAAAGGTGCCGGGTAAAGCCTTGGGAAAGGATTAGATTGGATGAGGGTATGGAATCCTGGAAGATTCAAAAAAGGGATTGGTTAGGGGCAAGGCCCAGCATAAGCACCGCAGGAAGCAGGTTGGACAGTTTGAAAGAAAACCTGTGCCTTCCTGAAAACCAAGAAAATATATGGAGAACTATCAGGGATCTCAGGGCAATTGCTGCTAGAGCCTGTCTGCCTTCTATACTCCAGGGGGTGTATTATTTTCCTTCACCCCAATAAATCTTGCCACTATGCTTACACTTCTCTCACAAGTGTGCCCTTTCAAATTCCTTCCTCATGATACCACATGAACCCATTTTCACCAGTATCAGCATCAGCTACTAAACTCTATTTTGACAATAAAACTACTCTTTGATAGCAAACTACATAGTTTTTTCGAAAAGAAAAATACAAGAATTCTTATTATCCAAATTATTTGGTTCAGAGTTTAGAGAATGAGGACCTGGACTAAGAAAAATATTGCATTATCTAAACTCTTTGATTGCTAAGTTTTCCAAAGTGGTAGTAAGAGTTACCAGCCCTATTTAAAACAATTTATTCAAATCTGTTAGGTTCCACAATTTGGATAATGAGTTAGGGAAGATTTCCCCAGTTTCTGATATCCGATATTATTTGAACAGTACTAATTATCATAACCATATATTAGTATGTAAATTATGCTGTTAACATCTGGGAGAACTAATACTGACAGAACTGCTCTTTAAAATAGCAATTTGGCAACACAAATAATTTATCAGTTTTGCTCTAGCCTGAGCAGTGGCAGAGGCAAAACTTGACCCACATCTGTCTAATGCAAAAATGTTGCACCTGCATATTAGTATTGGTTTTAGAAAAACTAAAAAGGGGGAAAGTCTAAATAAGCATATTTCAAATATGTATATTTCAAATATGTTTCAACAACAGATGGCTTATTTATTAAACTTTAAAATCACAACATTCTTTTATACCTAAAAAATACAATCACAAGAGGGTCTGAAAGATTTTAACACTATTTTTGAACATTACATTTTAGTTGTTTAATGACTACTGCTCTAGAATAGTGTCATTTTCTTTTTTTCTTTTTTTTCAATTTTTATTTTAATTGTTGATCTTGTACAGTTTTCTGTCTTTTACTCCCACCCCAACCCACCACCCATTTTCTTAACATACATTTGCTGGAAGTCAAAGAGTAAGCAAAAATAAAAGAGGTTAAGAAAGGGGAATTAAAAAAGAGGAAGAGTGAAAAGGGAAGAAAAGAAGGAAAAAGTGGAAAATAAGAAAGGAGGGAAAAGAAGAGAGAAAGGAATATAAAATTTCTAGTGAATCACTAAAAAAAGATCATCTTTGGTGATTCTAACAATACTCAGACTTTGTTTTTCTCTTACAAAGGGAAAAAAAAAAAAAGCCTATGCTGATGAGCAATATGGCAACAATGCTGTTAGCAATGTATGCATGTACTGAAGGAATACTTCCATGCAATTGAACCAATGCCTGGAAGGCCCTGAAGGATGTATCCAAAGTTCACATAAAACAAAAGAATTTTTATTAAGTAAAATTGTATAGGAATGCAATGGGTTGTTTTTCTTTTTTGTATACTAACCTGATGATATGTTTATTGGTTTTTAGAGAGAAAGAGCAAAGGCAAGAGAGGGAAACATAAATATGAGAGAGAAACACAGATCAGTTACCTCCCATATGTGCCACAACTGGGGACTGAACCCCACAACATAGGTATGTGCCCTGACTGGGAATTGAACCCACAACTTTATTGGTGTATGGGATAGATACTCCAACCAACTGAACCACCTGGCCATGGAAAAGAGTTATTTCTTGAGTGGTGCATTACTCATGATTGAAGTTGTTTAATATGGATGAACGACTATTTGCCAGAAATGCCTTAGATGACCTAATTCACAGGAGACTGGATATAATGTAGTATTTTATGTTTAAAAATACATATGAATATGAATATGAATATGTATGTGTATGTGTGTATTCCAATATTCCAATCTCAAGATATGGTGAACAGAATATTTCTTTCTAATCCCAGTTTGGCAAAATAAAAAACAAAACAAAACAAAAAAACTAGCTACAAGACATTGAGTAAAATGTCTTGTAGACTCTAGACTAGATAATCTAAAAAATTTCATTCCATTTTACCTCATGAAGATAACAGCAGGCTCAACAAAGGCAGTTTGGAATTTTTAAAAAAGGAAAAATGATATAAGAGAGCCTAATTAATATTAAAAGCGATTATAAACATGAATCTAAATTCCAAATATAGACTGGAATTCAGATTTTACCAGTATTCAAATAACTAGTCAGTGTAAGTTTCCCCTGGAATTACACTGACCTGTTGCCACCAGTGATGCATGCAGCACAAGTTCCTGTTGGCTGTTCATTCTGCTCATAGTAATGAGCATCCACATGGGCTTCAGCAGCTTTTTTCTTCAGGATCTCCCCAAATTTATCTATCCCAATGCATCCAAAAAATGTTGCTGCTTTCTGTGGCTTCTGAATCATCCACTGAGAAATAGAAACATAAATAATTTTAGTGATTCAGAAAACGGTGCACCATAATTCAGCATTCTGCCATAGACAGGGGCATAAAAGGGATATCTTATTAGCAGCTGTGGCTATTGTGAATGGAATTCCAAACCTGTATTACCACTTATGATAACAAATTTGATATAACAACCACATAAAACCTTATTACACTACTTTTGGGAAGAGAAATAGAGCACATTGGTTAAGAACTCAGGATCTAGTCAAACAGAGCTTAGGTCAATGGGACTTAGTAGAGAAAAGTGATAGTGATTACCAATAGAAGTAGTATAGCCATGTAATTCATTAAAAGCCCAGTATCTATAATGAAGACTATCTGGGATCAAATCTTGGCTCTGTCACTTATTAGCTGCATGAGTAATAACATGTCACTTAGCATTTCTACACTTCATTTTCCTCATCTGCAAATGAAAAAATTTTTAAATACACCTCATAAAGTTGTTGATAATTAAATTAAATAATGTAAGTTAAGGTATAAGCATTATTGAGCCTAATACACACCACAGAGTAAATGATTTGCATTAGCTGTGGTTGTCACTATTATTGTCGTACTTGTAGTAATTGATATATAAATTACACTAAACTACACTTATGTCTAATCAATTATTTTTTAAAATTCTCAGTCATAAGAAAAGATGAAATAATGCCACTTGTGACAACATGGATGGATCTTGAGAATATCACACTGAACAAAATTAGTCAGACAAAAAAGATCGAGAACCATATGATTTCACTCATACGTGGGATATAAAACAGGAAGCAACAAACAAGACAAAAAAAAAAAACCTCATAGACATGGACAACAGTATGGTGGTTGCCAGAGGGAAGGGGGTGAAGGGAGGTTAGAGAGGGGCCAAATACATGGTGATGGAAGGAAACAACTTTGCCTAATGAATGCAGAACCCAATATACAGGTGATGCCTTACAGAATTGTACACTTGAAACCTATATAATCTTATTAATCAATGTCACCCCAATAAATGTTATAAAATTTAAAAAACACAGAGATAAAATGGTAAAATCTAATTTTAACATCTCACCTTTCATTAGTCTCATAACATTAATTTCTTTGCAATAAATTAATAACTGGATTTATTCTAAAGTGCATATTTTTCAGTGATATGAAACATTACATTTCATAATTAGCTCAAATTGCTAAGGTTTCCAATTAGCAATTCTAAAGCCACCATGTATTTTGTTTCTAAAACAGTTAAAAAAAATACTCAACAAACAAAGCCAAAAGATATGAAATATATCACATACTCAAACATTTGGTGTATAAAAGAAATGCAGTTATATTTGAAAGTTAAAGGGATGATAAGAGAAATAAAAGATAACACCGAGAAAACTGTAAGATAAAAGATACAGTAACTATCTGACAATCTAGCAATCCTACTTTTAGGGATTTATCCTGAAGATAAGTGTCTACAAGTGTAAGACAACATATGCACAGGTATTTTCTTTTAAATTAGTTTTGTTTGTTTCTTTTTAGTTCCTCACTATGGCCACTGAATATTTAAAATTACTGGTGACTCACATTTGGGTTCCTAAGCCTCTCCTCATTTTTTTTGAATTCTTGTTTCTTCATTCTGTTCTGGTTGAATGTTTATTTCTTCCTTCTCTTCCAAATCATTGATGTGAGTCCCAGTTTCCTTCCCTTCACTGTTGGTTCCCTTTATATTTTTCTTTATTTCACTTTTCATACCCTTCACTTCTTCTGCTATTTTGTGTCTGTACTCAATCACTTCTGTGAGCATCTTGATTACCAATGTTTTGAATTCTGCATCTGATAGGTTGGCTATCTCTCATCGCTTCGTTTTTTTTCTAGAGTTTTGATCTATTCTTTCATTTTTTTGTGGGTATGTGCACCTATTATGTGGTAAGGGGCGAAGGCTTAGCTATTAGCCGGGGTGCATCAACCCACTTTGCTGCACTGTGGCGCTGTATATGGGGGAGGGGTCAGAGAGGGAACAATGCTGCTTGCTCATCTCTCAGCCAGCTTTCAGTCATTTCCCCTGCTACCCACAAGCAAATTGGCCCCTTCTGGTGCTGATTCTGGGGTGGGTGGGCTTGTGTACATTCTAGGACCCCATGGATCTCTCCAATGAAATCTCCAGCCACTGCAACCCCCACATTTGTACCCCAACTGGGGACCGAAACCACAACTTCAGTGTGTGCCTGACTGAAAATTGAACCCCCAACCTTCTGGTGTATAGATGGTGCTCCAACTAACTAAGCCACCTGGCCAGGACATAAATTTGACTTTTGAAGCATTAAAAGTACATATTTTCACAAATCAAATTCAATTTAAATTTAAATTTCAAATTCAAATAGAAAAAACATGATAAAGTTGACTATAACAGAAATTTAAAAATCAAAGAAAATATCAAATTATAATTACATAGAGAAAATACAAATGACCTGTCAACACATTATAATTTTTGAACATACTAATTAATATAAGGAACAAAACCAAAAAAAAAAAAAAAATCCTAAACTTTAATAGTAGGTTTACTGTGATAATGCTATTGGTAAAACTATTTTGCATGCATTGTAGGATAGAGCAAATGAATATAAAGTTGATGCTGTTGATAAGTATGCTTCTACTGTATAAGGCCAATAAGATATGGAATGGGACAAGGGAAGTAGGTTCCAAGCAAAAAAATCTGAGGGATACTGTCTTAAACAAATGATTTAATTTAGCATCATCAATAAGGCAAGAAATAACATTATGTGTCTTGTGCTGTGATGCAATGAGAAATACACGGTATCATTTATGCAGTATTCATACAAAAAATGTTTAACCTGAATCTAATGATGAGGACACAATGAAATAAATCCAGACTATGACACATTTTCTAAGCAACTAGGGAGTCTTCTTAAAAGAATGAAATACATAGAAAGAGCTCCCCTCCTCCAAATAAAGGTTAGAGGAAGAACTGTTACAGATCAAAGTAAAGAAATATGACAAATACATGCAATATGTAATCCTAACTGGATCTTAGGTTAAGAATAAAATCAAATAGCTATAATGACACTACTAATATTATTGAAATTGGAATACTACCTATTATAGAAAAAGAACTGTATCAATTCAAAATTCCTTAAACAGGGGATGAATAATTCAAAATGGGTTTGAAGGGTTCAAGAATATATATTCCTGAAAGAGAAAACAAATGTGACAAAATTTTAATAATTGGTAGATCTATGTGAAGAATACACAGAAGTTCATTTTACTACTCTTGCTACTTTTCCTTAAGATAGAAAGAAAATTAGAAAATTTTCAGAATTAAAGAGTGGGCCAAAGATACTGTAACTAAATCAATCATTCTGTATAAAGAATAACAATATTTTAAATTAATCTATTAAATCTTCAATATTTTTTTTTATTTTTATTTTCATTGTTGATCTTGTACAGTTTTCTGTCCTTTATTCTCACCCGAACCCGCCTCCCCAACCCTCCCCACCTCCCTCCCACCTCCACCCCCCCCATAGTTTTTGTCCATGTGTCCTTCAAACCTGTTCCTGTAAATCCCTCCCCTTTTCCCCTGAAATTCCCTCCCCTCTCCCCTCTGGTGACTTTCAGCATGTTCCCAATTTCCATGCCTTTGGTTATATTATGCTTGTTTGTTTGTTTTGTTGATTAGGTTCCTGTTAAAGGTGAGATCATATGGTATTTATCTTTCACTGCCTGGCTTACTTCCCTTAGCATGATGCTCTCAAGTTCCATCCATGCTGTTGCATAGGGTATGAGCTCCTTCTTTCTTTCTGCTGCATAGAATTCCATTGTATAAATGTACTATAGTTTTTTGATCCATTCATTTACTGATGGGCATCTAGGTTGCTTCCAACACTTGGCTATTGTAAATTGTGCTGCTATAAACATAGGGATGCATAGTTTCTTTTGGATTGGTGTTTCAGGGTTCTTAGGATATAGTCCTAGCAATGGAATTGCTGGGTCAAAAGGTATATCCATTTTTAGTTTTTTTAGAAAATTCCATACTGTTTTCCATAGTGGTTGTACCAGTCTGCACTCCCACCAGCAGTGCACTAGGGTCCCCTTTTCTCCACAACCTCTCCAACACTTGCTGTTTGTTGCTTTGTTTATGAGGGCCATTCTGACTGGTGTCAAGTGGTATCTCATTGTGGTTTTAATTTGCATCTCTCTGATAGCTAGCGATATCGAGCATCTTTTCATGTGTCTCTGGATCCTCTGTATGTCCTCCTTGGAGAGGTGTCTGCCCAAGTCCTTTGCCCATTTTTTAATTGGGTTGCTTGTCTTCTTAGAGTGGAGTCGTGTAAGTTCTTTGTATATTTTGGAGATTAAACCCTTATCTGAGATATCATTCAATCCATTTTTTAAAATGAGTAAATCACATGAAGTAGTTAATATTTTAAAATGCATCAATATCAATGGCTAACAGATTTTAAATACTTTAAACCAGACTTAGAGAAAGTATAAATACAACAGCTGAGAATATGTGTTGTTTTATACATTATACCTTTATTCATGTAGAAAGCTTGGTTAAATGATCAAAAACAAAGTGGGAAAATACAGAAACAAAGACAATAGCAAATTTTACTATGATTACTTAAATAACTATATGCCATCAAAATAATAGAAAATGTCATTCAGTGAAAGTGAAGTCATTATAATGTAACTCAGCCTAATTATAAAAAAAATTTACATGTTCAAATTATAGTCTGAAAAAGGGGCTATATCAACTCACTACCAGGCCTATTTCTGACTTATAAAATTTCCATAATCAGGATTTAAATGAACTGAAATGTTTTCATTATAAATAAATATTACTTAAACCTGCAAGATAAAAATGAACAAACAATGAAAATATTCAGCAGGTTTGTTGCATATAGTTTAATTGTTAAATATTTCATCACAAGAAACTGGCTAACACTCTGGCTATTTTTGTCATCTGCATATTTAGGACACTGACAAAATGTGAGACCTTTACATTTGATCAGTGATTGCCACTCAGAAGTCAGTATTAAATTTAAAATTAAGAGTTTACTAAGCCGAAGTAGACACACAAAAGAAACAGAAGTCATGCTCACTGCTTCAAAGCACTTCATAATCTAGCTGAGTAAGTGAAGATATAAACGAAAAAGTTGAAATGGATTAAAAATCAATTATTTGAAAGTTTATAAATTTATTTGCTAGTAGTTCTGTTAAAATTTTAGCAATCTCTAATATTATCTCAAATACAAGGTGTTAACCAACACCTAACCAGTCTGTTTCCTACCATTCTGACATCCAATCAATATTTAATGCATGTCTACTAGAGGAAAATGACAGTGGCCCTAATGCAAAGACACAAACACAACATTTCCAGATTCTCCGGGTAAGTGATTGAACCTTATTCAAAACCTCTGATTATGTTTCTTCTTTTACCTAAAACAAATTGCCCAGACTCTTTGTTTACATGTGTATAGTGCATCCTTAAACACCTGACTTTCACTTCTACTCTAGCCCTGAGGGAGTAAAAGGGTCCAGAATTATCCTTGTGTTGTGAATAACTAGAACACAAAACTAAACGGAAACAACTACAGAATTTTCAAACACTGGACAGGGCAGGACTGTGATCTCTGATAGAAAACAAGGTGAGCCTGAGATCACGCAGGTTCCCTGCCAAGGGGGCAATTTCCAGACTACGGTGCAGGGAGGAAGAAACCAAACAGCCTGACATTCTCACTGAAATTAGGGACAGAAAAAAAAATATTCAAAAAGAGTCAGAAGAAAAGAAATTTTGAAAGAGTCTCAGAGCGGAATGAGCTGAAATCCATATAGAGTCACTCTTGAGGCTTTGTCAGGATACCAACCTGTGCATGTTTAAGGAATATATGAAATCGTAAGCAGCTACATAAATGCTCTAGGACTACACAGTGACTTTATGAAAGTCTCAGGATTCAAGATCAATGTATACAAATTTAATGTAATTATATACACTATCAAGGAACAGTTGAGAATTAAAATTAAGAAAACAATGTCATTTACAACAGCATCAAAAAATGAAACATATCAGGACAAATATAAAGCTTTCATTTAGAATGGAAGGGCAGATAAAGTGCTTCTCAGATAAGGTCCAGTTAAAGGAGTTCATCAAGCCCTTATTATATGAAATGTTAAAGGGACTTATCTAAGAAAAAGAAGATGATCAAAAACTATGAACAGTAAAATGACAACAAATTCACAACTATCAGCAACTGAACCTAAAAAACAAACAAAAAAAAACACTAAGCAAACAACTAGAACAGGAACAGAATCACACAAATGGAGATCACATGACGGGCTATCAGTGGGGAGAGTGGAACATGGGGGAAAAGGTACAGGGAACAAGAAGCATAAATGGTAGGTACAAAATAGAAAGGAGGTTAAGCATAGTATAGGAAATGAGGAAGCCAAAGAATGTGTATGTACGACCCATGGACATGAACTAAGCGGGGAGGGTATTGTCACAGGGGGGACGGCAAATGATCAGGGAATGAAGGTGCAGGGCAGAGGGGGAGAAAGGGGAGAAAAAAATGAGACAACTGAAATAGCATAATCAATAAAATATTCTTAAAAAATATGCCCAAGACCTATACGTAAAACGCTATAGAAGTTTGCTTAAAAAAAAAAACTATATAAATCTATACTATGTGTATAAATCAGAAAACTCAATATTCTTAAGATAGCAATTCTCCCCAAGTAGATTCATAGATTCACTGCAACCTTAATCAAAATCTCAATAGGATTTCTGAAGATACCAAAAAGCTGATTGTATAATCAACAATAAAAGGAAAAGGACCTAGAATAGCCAAAGCTTAAGAGGTATATCAGTGTTAATAGAAACCAACATGGCTAAATCCCAGTTTTTTAAATATAATGTTAATAATACAACTGATGATCTTGGAAGCATGTTTTAAGAATTTGAGAGCCCTGGCTGGTGTAGCTCAGTGGATTGAGCGCAGGCCTGCGAACCAAACGATCCAGGTTCGATTCCCAGCCAGGGCACATGCCTGGGTTGCAGGCCAGTTCCCAGCAGGGGACACATGAGAGGCAACCATACATTGATATTTCTCTCCCTCTCTCTTTCCTACCCTTCTCCTCTAAAAATAAATAAATAAATAAATAAAATATTAAAAAAAAAAGAAACTGCTAAACTGTTTAAAAAAAAAAGAATTTGAAATAGACTAACAAGAAATGCACTTTAGTTCATTAAATGATATCTATTATTATAGTAGGGTCAATTTTATACTATAAGTAACTACACCTAGCTATAGATCAAGAAAACCACAGCTATAATTAGTAACTTTAAACAAATACATGAATATATTGTTGAAAAACAGTTGAATTAAATTTTAAAAGCAAAAGAAAGGCAGAATGCCACTAGAAAACATGGAGGAGGGAGATTAATTATACCTGAGGGGGACCAGAAAAGGCTTCCAAAGATGGGTGACATTATCAACTTGTATTTGAAGGATGGGTATAATTTTCAAAAATGGCTATGAACTGGAAGTAGAGGTACAGCACAAACCATATGCCTCCTTTCCTATCTCGAAAATTTTATCCTGGTTTTCCTAAGGTAACAGAAATTCTATTTGTTAAGTAGTTACTTCCAAACAACTTAGTAAGTTTTTATTTCCTAATAAATGAGCACCTGTTGTGCCCTGTAAAATTCTCAAAACTTGGAATCATTTCTTGTGTCACATTGATTTTTGTGCAATACTTGTTTTTTACCACAGAAATGACCAAAAATCCCAGTTTTTCAAAGTATACGGTACCACCAAAAGGAAAGTAGCAATGTAATGTTAAAATAGAAATATCTGGAGCTAGTGGTTCATGCTGTACCTAATCTATGTCATGTTTCCCTAGAAAATTTTAAATAACCTGCAGACTCAATGTGGGCTTGCTAAAGCACCCAAGGGGTGTTACCACACAGATGGAAAATAAAGGAGTATAATGTTGACAAAAACAATGAAAAAGAAAAATAAAGGACTATTAGGAGTGTAATGACAGCACAATGTGGGAGGGAAGAGACTAATATGAATAGCAGATCTAGGCCAGATCATTAAATGCTACTTTAAGAGTTTAGGCAGCATTCAGTAAGAGTGCAAATGAAGGAGTTTGAGCAAAGGAATCAGATGATAAGAGATGATGCCTCATTAAGGAACCAGGAAGAGAAAATTTATGACTCAATTTAAATGGAGGCTAAATGACACAGTAAGCTTCACATCAAGAGTCTTTAAAAACATATGAAAGATTTCTATTATTATTAACTTCACTTCCAGATGAAATTCCTCTGTCACCTAAATGCAATATTTAGAATAATGTAATTGACAATGATGCTAAACAGCCAGTCACTTCTAAAACAATGCTATATACTTTAATTCATAATAGAATGATGAAGAATGGTAACTAGATACTAAATTAACAGCAAGATAAGCCAAACACGAGCAATTTTCTGTCATAAAACCTAATGAGGTATTTCAGGAAAACTAAAGCACAACCAAAAGAAATTAAATGTAAAATCTGGATAACAACAGCAACAGATTGCAAAGGGCAGTGAAGAAATCAAAAGTGAAGTAGTTGGTTAGGAAAACAACACATCACATAGCTTAAAGCGGGGGTGTCAAACTCATTTTCATGGGTGGGGGCGCCACATCAGCCTCGTGGTTGCCTTCAAAGGGTCAAATGTAGAGCTCCTTGCCCCTAGTTAAGGAGTAGTTACATTTATACAGTCCTAAAATTACATTTGGCCCTTTGAAGGGAACCGTGAGGCTGATGTGGCCCCCAGTGAGAATCAGTTTGACACCCCTGGCTAAAAGGATTGGTTCTCTCAGGGGACTGCTATATTACCAAGTGAGGCAGGATGAAACAAAAAATTGTTCTAAATATTATTAAGTATTCATTTTCACTCAATAATAGTATGTTATGCTTCTCTCCTACCAAAACTGCTCTATTTCTCCTATTTGCCAGCATCCCATAATAAAAATTGATTCCCAATAATCCTACTACTATTCCAACAATGGTTCTTTTGTTATTTATATTGTTAAATACCTGTTCACATCTTTTCAGAAGAAATTTTGAGAAACGTTGGCCTAGTAGAAAAGAAGATAAACTTTTCACTCAGATACATAAAGTTCATCTAGTCTGGTATGGTAAATTACATACTCTGTCAGAGATTATATTTCTTGTACAATTATTATGAGAATTGAAGAAGATAATGTAAGCAAAGTGCCTATTAAAGAGTACTGATAATGATTATAATAACGGGTCACTGAGATACAAAATAATTTTTAGTATAACTTCATTTAACTCATTGTATAAATATTTTTTGATTACCTACCATTTTTTGGACATTATTTAGTAAAAAAATAAATAAAGCATCATTCCTCTATTTCCTTTGTAGACTCCTTTTCTTCTGATTTATTACTGTTCCACAGGCCTGGACCCAAGGATTACCTACCTGCTCTTCTCACCCTACAAAATTTTTCTGGATCTGATCTAATCTACTCACAGGGGTGTGTGTGTGTGTGTGTGTGTGTGTGTGCGTGTGCGTGTGCGGCATATATATCAGTACATGAGGGTAGCACATATGGTAGACTTTGGGGAATGGCCAAAGATAATTTCCTAAGGAAAATATGCAGAACTGTGTCCATGTTGAAACTTGAAGAAATTAAGAAACATGAAGGGTCTTGCATGAGATAGTTAATTTTCAGAGGAAGAAGGATAACAAAGAGGCACAGAAGAAAAAAAGAAAAGAAATTCACTGGAATTAGAGAATTGAAAGTAAATTCAGTATTCCAAACAGGATTTTGGTACCTTATAAATGCAGTGAATGAAGATGAATAAGATATGTGTCAAAATGCCATAATCTTTTCCTTAAATCTGTATTCTAAAAACACAGTATTTTCTAAAACACAAAATAAATACATAGTGAATATATTTCACATGGAGATATCAATAATAATATACCATTAGTAATAAGAACTTCCAGCCAAGATGGAGGCATATGCAAACACACTTTGCCTCCTTGCACAACTGCAGCAAAAACTGCACCTAAACTACAAAACAAATAACACCCAGAAACATCAGAAAATCGAGCTGTATGGAAGTCCAACAACCAAGGATTTCAAGAAGCCACATTTATGCAGATGGTTAGGAGGGGCGGAGACATGGAAATGCATGGAGAGGTGTGGAGACGTGGAACACGCTGTTCCACATCCATTTATTGCAGATAAAAATTGGGAGGGATTCCTCGGGACAAGGGAATCCAGCCCCAGACCAGACCACCCAGCCCTGGGTTCCAGCACCAGGAAGATAAGTTCCCATAACTTCTGACTGGAAAAATCAATGGGAGTTGGGGCAACAGAACAAACTGTGGAACTCTCGGGAGACTCCACATAAAGGGCCTGCAAGGGACTTAGGACTTATGCAGACTAGTCCTGTTTGGGATTCAGCACCAGGAAAGCAGCAGGAATGGCACCAGCGGCACATGGGGAGAAAGTGAATAGGCTGGCTATAGGGTGAGTGCTAGGAGACAGTTTCCTCCCAGGTAAAACACCAGAGGCCTGGCAGCGCCACTGTCCCCTCTCCAAACCCTCCCTCACACAGAGCCACAGGGCAGTGACAAGGGTTGACCCACCCTGGAGATTACCTGAAGCTCTGCCCCATACAACTTACAGGCACTCTTTTCTACAATAAGCCATGTAAAACAGGCTTATAAGCCCTGTTTTATAAAACAGGCTACAATAAGCTCTGTAAAATGGGGAGTCAAAGCAGCTCTACCTAATAAACAGAAACAAACACGGGGAAGCTGCCAAAATGAGGAGACAAAGAAATACAGCCCAAATAAAGAAAAAACAAAACTCCAGTAAGAGCTAAATGGAAAGGAGATAATCAACCTATCAGATGCAGAGTAAAAACAGTGGTGATCAGGATACTCAAAGAACTCATTGGGTATTTCAAGAGCATAAAAAAGACCCAGGCAGAAATGAAGATTACACTAAGTGAAATAAAGAAAAATCTACATAGAACTAACAGTGGAGGGATGAAGCCAAGAATCAAATCAACGATTTGCACCACAAGGAAGAAAAAGGTATTCAATCAGAACAGCAAAAAGAAAAAAAGAATTTATAAAAATGAGGATAGTATAAGAAGACTCTAGGACATCTCCAAACATACAAACATCCGAATCATAGGGATGCCAGAAGGAGAAGAGGAAGAGCAAGAAAATGAAAGCTTATTTGAAAAAAAAAAAATGAAAGAAAACTTCTCTAATTTGGTGATGGAAACAGACATACAAATCCAGGAAGCACAGAGAGCCCCAAACAAGTTGAACCCAAAGAGGAACATACCAACACTCATCATAATTAAAATGCCAAAGGTTAAAGATAAAGAGAGAATCTTAAAAGCAACAAGAGAAAACTAGAGATTTTCCTACAAAGGAGTTCCTGTTAGACTGTCAGCTGATTTCTCAAAAGAAACTTTGCAGGCTAGAAGGGACTAGCAAGAAATATTCATGTAATAAAAAGGAAGGACCTACAACTTAGATAACTCTATCAAGCAAAGCTATCATTTAGAATGGAAGGGTAGATAAAGTGCTTCCCAAAGTAAAGCTAAAAGAGTTCATCATCACCAAGCCACTATTATATGAAATGTTAAAGAAAATTATATAGGGAAAAAAGATCAAAACTATGAACATTAAAATGTCAATAAATTCACAACTATCAGCAATTGAATAAAAAAACTAAGCAAACAAGCAGAACAGAAACAGAATCATAGATATGATAAAGGGTTTTATTTCATGTAATAATGGCTTGGTGATGATGAACTCCTTTAGCTTTACTTTCTCTGAGAAATACTTTATTTGCTCTTCAATTCTAAATGATAACTTTGCTGGATAGAGTAATCTAGGGTGTAGGTCTTTGCTTTTCATCACTTTGAAAACTTCTTGCAAAAAGTTTCTTTTGAGAATTCAGCTGACAGTCTTTTTTTTTTATTATTTTTTTATTTTTTTTAATCAGTATTTTTTAATTGTTGATATTGTACAGTTTTCTGTCTTTTACCCCGCCCCAGCCCACCACCCCAGCCCTCCCCACCTTCCTCCCATTTCCACCCCCCCATAGTTTTTGTCCATGAGTCCTTTATACTTGTTGCTCTAAACCGTTCCCCTTTTCCCCTGAAATTCCCTCCCCTCCCACTCTGGACACTGTCAGACTGTTCTCAAATACAGTGTCTTTGTTTATATTATGCTTGTTTGTTTGTTTTGTTGATTAGCTTCCTGTTAAAGGTGAGATCATATGGTATTTGTCTTTCATTGCCTGGCTTATTTCGCTTAGCATGATACTCTCCAATTCCTTCCATGCTGTCGCAAAGGGTAGGAGCTCCTTCTTTCTTTCTGCTGCATAGAATTCCATTGTGTAAATGTACCACAGTTTTTTGATCCATTCATTAACTGATGGGCACCTAGGTTGCTTCCAGCACTTGGCTATCAGTCTTATGGGAACTCCTCTGCAAGTAACTCTCTGGCTTTTCTCTTGCTGCTTTTGAGATTCTCTCTTTATCTTTAATCTTTGGCATTTTAATTATGATGAATGTTGGTATGTTCCTCTTTGGGTTCAACTTGTTTGGGGCTCTCTGTGCTTCCTAGATTTGTATGTCTATTTCCTTCACCAAATTAGAGAGGTTTTCTTTCATTATTTTTTCAAATAAGCTTTCATTTTCTTGCTCTTCTTCTTCTCCTTCTGGCATCCCTATGATTCGGATGTTTGTATGTTTGGAGATGTCCTAGAGTCTTCTCTATCCTCACTTTTATAAATTCTTTTTTTCTTTCTGCTGTTATGATTTAATCCTTTTTTTCTTCCTTGTGGTGCAAATCATTGATTTGATTCTTGGCTTCATCCCTCTACTGTTAGTTCTCTGTATATTTTTCACTATTTCACTTAGTGTACCCTTCATTTTTTTCCTTTATGTTTTTGCCATACTCAGTGAGTTCTTTGAGCATCCTCATCACCAGGGTTTTGAACTCTGTTTCTGATAGGTTAGTTATCTCAGTTTCATTCAGTTCTTTGTCTGAGGTTTTGTTCTGTTTTTTTTCATATTGACCATATTTCTTTGCCTCCTCAATTTGGCACCTTTCCTGTGTTTGCTTCTATTTATTAGGTAGAGCTGCTTTGACTCCCTATCTTAGTAGCATGGCCTATTGTAGAAAATGTACCTGTAAATTGTGTGGGTTGGATTCTTAGGTAATCACCAGAGCGAGACAACCTACTTCACCACTTTCTGGCTCTGTGTCAGGGAAGGGCTCATAGTGAGGACAATTTCCCTGCCTGCCTTCTGGAGATGTGCCCAGCACTCGCCCCATTTCCAGTTACTTCACCTACTCCCCATATGCAACTTGGGCCCTTCCAGCTATTGCTTGGTGGTGATTCCCAGAGTGGGTGGGTTTGTGTATGTTCTAAGATGGTGCAGATCCTTTAAGCAGAGATTCACAAAAATCGGGCTGTTTCCTTTGCTGCCCCAGCCCCATTGGTTTTTACAGTCAGAAGTTACGGGGATTTATCCTCCTGGCGCTGAAACCCTGGGCTGTGCGGTCTGGCCTGGGGTTGGGATTGCTAGCTCCCAAGGTATCCCTCCCAATTTTTATCTGCCATACATGAACAGAGGACCACCTGGTCTGTCACTGCAAAGACCTCCTCTCCACACTATGTCATACTGCCTCACCTCTCCACCCATCTCCATTACACCACCCCTCCTACACGTCTGGATGAATTTGGTTTCTTTAAATCCTTGACTGTTGGACTCCAATTAATTTGACTTTCTGACAGTTCTGGGTATTACTTGTTTTGAGGTTTGATTGTAATTTTCTCTATGGTTGCACAAGAAGGGAAAGCATGTGTATCTACACCACCAATTTAGCCAGAAGTCTCCCAAAATTGCTTATAAAATTATTTCATCATTTTCCCATTATACTCCAGACATTTCCCCAATAACTTGAGAAAAATCATGGTAAAACTCAATGTAAACCAAAGGTTTGCCAAAAAAACACTCTAATTGTCTGAAGATGAGTTAGAAACAACAATACCATTAGAAGCTAATTTAGTAAGTACTTATTATATGTTGGGCATATGCAAGACATTTAGTTACTACATTACCCCAGTAAATCTGAATCACCTAGCCTGCGATAGATACTTACTGAATCAATTTCACAGGTGAGAGAAGAAAGCGGGGTAGCTCATACAGGAAGGAGTGTCGTTAGACCTCAGACACACAGCTAACTTGGAAAAGAATAACCATGTGGCCATGTATAAGTAATTTCATCTCTCTAGCTATCATTGTCCTCAATTGTAAAAGTCAAGAAATTATAGTGCTTTGCTAAGAGATCCATCACTTCAAGCTATAAAAAAACAGAAGAATATACTGTATACAAAATTTAAAAACTCACCATATAAGTTTATTGTGGCCAATTAAAACTGAGACAGAGAGTTGAAGAGAGTAAAATACCTTCAGAGACAAAGTACAGTCGGTCTTTAGAAGAATGTCTCAGATGCACTTGCCCAGAAATTCTACAAACATGACAACTAATTACCAAAGAGCAAGAAAATTTTTGAAAAGAATCTTCCCCCTTTACTATTTTTAGCATACACACTACAAAAAGCAAAATCCCTTAAAGACAGTAAACATCTGCCCATAGACAGCAACATCAAAAATATAAAGCAAAATTTATTGACAATGATGAACTATGACAGCCTCTATTAAATTACCTCTTCCTTCAAGGTGTATGTGATCAAAGCTGCAAAGATATTTTCCCTCAGTAACATAACAAGCTATTTGTTGAGATTGAAACATCTGGTCAATATCTTCTAACACTGCAATTTCATGCACAGTTAGCATTAGGGCACATTTCTTCTCCTCTTCTTACAGGGTCCATAAGGGTAGCACATATGGCTGATCATTTCATTCAAAAGGGATTCAATTCAAGGCATTACACACAATCGTCTGTGCTTTATGATGTTTTAAGTCTACTTGCCATCGTTTCCATCATCATTGCTCACTGCTGTTCTTTTCTGCTATAAAAGCCTGCAAATATGACAGAGCACTTACAGCTTAACAGCTTTCCTCCACTGGAGTTGGGAAGCATTTAAGGCAAAGGAATCTATAAAGTGGCAGGTCGTTTTTTATTGTCAAAAACTCCCAATATATTAGAGTATTTACCATTTTATTTACCACTTAGGAACAGATCTAGTACTGATTAGAAAAGTAATGTTTAATGTCAAATCAAATGCATAACTGTCTATATGACAGATCTATAAAAGTATATTTTTGGCACAATTTTAGTTAAATAACTTGAAAATGATATAATAGAAACATCTAAAATTAATTTTCACAGGGCTTGTCACAATATTTTTTAACTTGACAAAAACAATTCTGTATTAAGACAATAGGGATGCTACAATTTTATAAGCCCCATATGTTGAAGGTTTTTCAGTTAAAATCCATGTCGTATTTGTCATGGTAACAGCGTCCTTTCTTAAACACTTGCTGTGCTACATCTGAACTGACAACTCAGGTTTCTCTTTCTTCCTTTAGGGTAATAGATAGCTTGAAGGGTAAGTAGGGGTAAGTAGAAAACAAAAATTTGCATAGACGTTAATATCTGAGTGAAGTTCAATGAGGAAATATTCTTCTAGTGATAAACAATCATTTATGACCATCTTACTACAAGCAATATGTAATGGCTGATTAAGGAAGGAGAACATCAAAATAATAAGACAGAAGTAAAATCTAAGATATAATGTACAGCTCTGCTACTCTATCAAATAGGGTAAATATTTTGGGGATCAAAGATGGCAGCGCGGTAGGAAGAAGCTACACTAACTTCTTCCCAGGACCGAACTGGAATTACACCTAAATTATAAAAAAATAATCTCAAATAACAAACTGAACACTAGCTGGAGAGAAGCCTTATAACTAAGGACTTACAGAAGAAACCACTTTACCACATCAAGACTCATAGAGAGTGTGGAGGAGCATGAGGGCTACCTGGGCTCCCACAGGCAGCAGCTGAAGTTCTAGAGGGATAATTCAGCAGCCAGGTGAACTGCTCTAGGCTTGGGAGCCCCCTGAGAAGTGTGGGCTCCCAATCCTAGAGCAAGAGAACTGGTAAAAGAACCCAAGCAACATCTGGCTATAAAAGTAGCAGGGTTTCTTTCTACAAGGGAGAGATGGCTATAGATGCAGAGAGCCTCTTAAAGGACCAACACACAATATTTCATTTGTAGCCACTTACCCTGGGCTCCGGTACAGGAAGGGCACAGGGGACTAGACCCAGAGAGCAGAGTGTGGGGTTGGTCACTCAGGGGAGAAACTGAAGGAACTCAGTTTCAATAAGCATCCCTGTACTGAGTCATTCCTCATACTGCAGAAGCCATCTTTCTCGGGCTAAGCACTCCCTTCCAAGCAGCATCAGCCTGAAGGGAAGAGAGAACCTCACCCTCAGGAATCCCTTTTGTCCCATGCTGTGGAGTTTAAGCCAGATTGTTAAGAAGTACAGCAGGAGACACTGTCACTGATAAAGTATAGCAGAAGGCAGATCTCAGGAAGCTTTCAGACTGTAGCTGACCTACCCCCAGGAAGGTGCTGGTAAAGGACAGCCTTGGTTCTGTCGGCTCACACGTAAATCCAACAGAGGGAGCCAAAACCTGTGGATAACTGACAACTCAAAAAAAGTTGCTCAGAACCAGTCACAGGCAGCATCTGACATAATTCTGCACCAGAGTCTTTGCAGATGTACTTAATACATAGACACAATCACAAAGAGACAGCCAGAATGAGGGGGGGCGGGGAAGAAACAGACTCCAAATGAAAAAACAAGAGAATTCTCTAAAAGAAGAACTAAATGAAAGAGAGGCAAGCAATTTCTCAGATAGAGAGTCTAGAGTAATGATTATAAGGATGCTGAACAGCATAAAGAAAGGCATAGAGACCATAAAAAACAGTCAGGAAAAAAACCTTAATATCTGAAATAAATAATACACAAGAAGGAATAAGTGGTAGGTTAGAGGAAGCAGAGAATCAAATCAGCAATTTGGAAGACAAGAAAAAAAGCCGCAAACAGAGCAGTAAAACAAAAAAAAAGAAAGAAAGAAAGAGAAGAAATTTAAGAAATCTTTGGGGCAACGTGAAGCATAATAACATCCACATCATGGGAATATCAGAAAAAGAAGAGAGTGAGGAAGGGATCAAGAATCTATTTAAATATGTAATAACCAAAAACTACCCTAATCTGGTGAAGGAAAATGATACACAAGTCCAGGAAGCAAAGAGTCCCAAACAAGATGGACCCAAAGAGGCCCACACCAAGACACATTATAATTAAATAGCAAAACTTAAAGACAAGGAGAAAATCCAAAAAGCTGCAAGAAAAAAAGCAGATAGTTACCTATAAGGGAGCTCCCATTAGACTGCCATCTGATTTCTCAACAGAAACATTTCAGGACAGAAGGGACTGGCATGAAATATTCAAGGCGATGAAAAGCAAGGACTTATGCCCAAGGCTACTTTATCCAGCAAAGATATCACTTAAATTGAAATAGAAATAAAGAGCATCCCAGACAAGAAAAAGATAGAAGAGTCTGTTAGTATTAAAACAGTGTTACAACAAATGTTAAAGGGCTTGCTTTAAGGAGAAGAAAAAGAGACTTCCGGCCAAGATGGAGGCCTAGGTACATACACTTTGCCAAACAAAAGTAGGGAAACAACAAATTTAAAAATAAAAAATAACCAGAACTACCAGAAAATCAAACTATATGGGAGTCCAACAATCAAGGAGTTAAAGAAGTAACATTCCTCCAGACTGGTATGAGGGGTGGAGATGGGCAGCTGAGGTGCAAAGGACTTGAGGCAAGGCAGTGCCTGGAGGAGCTGGCAGCCCCACATCTGCATGCAAATAAACTGGGAGAAACAACTGGGGAGGGAGACAAACTGTGCAAACTAGGGTTCCAGCATGGGAAACTAAAGCCTCAAGATTTCTCTCTGTAAAAACCTGTGGGGCACTGTGGCAGTGGGAGAAACTACCAGCCTCACAAGATAATGGAACTTGTCTAAAAAAAAGAAGATAAAAAATGCGAACAGTAAAATGACAACAAACTCATAACTATCAACAACTGAACCTAAACCACCCCCCACAAAAACAAACTAAGCAAATAACTAGAACAGGAACAGATTCACAGAAATAGAGAAGACATGGAGGGTTATCAGTGGGAGGAGGAGGGGGAGATTGGGGGAAAAAGTACAGGGAATCAGAAGCACAAACGATAGGTACAAAATAGACAGGGGGAAGTTGAGAAAAGTATAGGAGGTGGGGATGGCTGGGGTGAGGGGGAGTGGGGGGTAAATGCAGACAACTGTACTTATACAATAATAAAACAATTAAAAAGATATTTAAAAAATCTGAACTTCAAAAAAAAAAAAAAAAAAAACCAAAACAAAGAATGCTATGGAAAATGGAAACATAAACCAATGGAATAGAACAGAGAGTCCAGAAATAAACCAAGGTTTCTATGGTCAATTAATATTCAACAAAGGGGGCAGAAACATAAAATGGAGTAAAAATAGTGTCTTCAACAAATGGTGTTGGGAGGTCTAAACAGCTACATGCAAAGCAATGAAACTTGATAACCAACTTACACCATGCACAAAAATAAATTCAAGATGCATAAAAGACTTAAATATAAGTTTATAAACATAAAAGTCCTAGAGGAGAAGACGGGCAGGAAAATCTCAGATATTCCATGCAGCAATATTTTCACTGATATGTCCCCTAGAGCAAAACATAAAGGAAAAGAATAAACGAATGGGATCACATCAAAATAAAAAGCTTCTGCACAGCTAAAGGAAATGGCTTTAAAATCAAAAGAGAACCAATCGTATGGGAAAACATATTTGCAAATGGTACCTCGGACAAGGGTTTGATCTCCAAAATATGTAAAGAACTCACACGACCCCACTCTAGGAAGACAAAAAACCCAATTAAAAAATGGACAAAGGACTTGAACACTTCTCCAAGGAGGACATACAGAGGGCCCAGAGACATAGGAAAAGATGCTCAGCATCACTAGCCATCAGAGACATGCGAATTACAACCACAAGGAGATACCACTTCACACCAGTCAGAATGGCCATCATCATCAAAGCAACAAACAAGTGTTGGAGAGGTTGTGGAGAAAAGGGAACCCTAGTGCACTGTTGGTGGGAATGCAGACTGGTGCACCACTGTGGAAAACAGTATGGAATTTCCTCAGAAAACTAAAAATGGAACTGCCTTTTGACCTGGCAATTCCACTGCTGGGACTATACCCTAAGGTTCCTGAATCACCCATTCAAAAGAACCTACACACCCCAGTGTTCACAGCAGCACATTTTACAATAACCAAGTGCTTGAAGCACCCTAAGTGCCCATCAGTAAATGAGTGGATCAGAAAACTGTGGTATATTTACACGATGGAATACTATGCAGCAGAAAGAAAGAAGGAGCTCCTACCCTTTGCGACAACATGGATGGAACTAGAAAGCATCATGCTAAGTGGAATAAGCCATGCGGAGAAAGAGAAATACCATATGATCTCACCTGTAAGTGAAACCTAATCAACAAAACAAACATGCAAGTAAAATATAACCAGAGACATTGAAATAAAGAACAATCTGACAGTGAGCAGATGGGAGGTGGGAGGCGGTAATGGGGGAGGCGGGGAGGGTTGTCAGGAAGATGTATAAAGGACACATGGACAAAGTCAAAGCGGGGCAGGATTGATGGTGGAAGGAGGGGACAGCTGGGGTTGTGGGGAGTGTTGGAGGGAAAATGGAGACAACTATACTTGAATAACAATAAAGAAAAAAGTGGTAAAAAATACATTTATTTTTCTTATTTTTAACTGATCTAGCAGCAACAATATATTTGATCATGTACACTTGTGCATATATCTGGTGTACGTTTATATATGCTATGTCTGCTAACATACAAGGGACAGGAAGAAGGAATCAGATTATTGTATTTTGTTATTATAAGGTATTTATACTACCTATGAGGTGGTATAGTGGTTTTATCTTGTTTGTTTGTTTTGGCTTTTTTTTAACCTTGTAATAGAAAGAATATATTTGCTAAATTGGTATAGTGTTATTTGTAAGTAAACTTGGATTATTTATAAATTTATATTGCAAACTCTATGACAACCACTAAGGAAAAAAGTTTTAAAAAAAAGTATAACTGATATGCTAAAAGACGAAATACAAAGCTAGTAAAACTATGAAAGCAAAAAAGAAAATGCAAAATGGATTAAAGACTTAAATGTTAGACCTGAAACCATAAAAATCCTAGAAGGAAACCTAAGCAGTGAAATCACGGAAATTGGTGGCAGCAATATTTTATCGGATTTACCTCCCCAGGCAAAGGAAACAAAGAAAAAAACAAATGGGACTACATCAAACTGAAAAGTTTTTGCACAGCAAAGGAATTCATCAAGAAAATAAACTCAATACCAAAAAAACCCCAAACAATTAAAAAATGTACCATGACCTGAATACACACTTCCCCAAAGAAGACATACAGATGTCCAATAGACATTTGAAAAGATGCTCAATGTATCATCAGAGAAATGCAGATTTAAACCACAATGAGATAGCATCTCACCCCTGTCAGAATGGCTATCATCAACAAATCAACAAACAACAAGTGCTGGCGAGGATGGGGAAAAAGGGGAAACCTTTTGTATATTCTTGGTGGGAATGCAGACTGGTGCAGTCACTGAGAAAAGCAGTATGGAGTTACCTCAAAAATTTAAAATGGATCTGAATCCCACTTCTGGGAACATATCCAAAGAAACTGAAAATACTAATTTGAATTAACATAAGCACCCCTATGTCACTGTAGTGTTATTTATAGTCGCCAAGAGATGGAAGCTGCCTAAGTGCCCATCAGTGAATGAGTGGATGAAACAATGATGGGACATTTACACAATAGAGTACTATTTGGCTGTAATAAAGAAGAAAATTTTACCCTTTGTGACACCATGAATGTACTTGGAGAAAATTATGCTAATTGAAATAAGCCAATAAAGACAAATGCTACATCATTTCACTCATATGTGGAATCTAACGAACAAAATAAACTAACAAGCAAAACTGAGACAGACTCATAGACAGACAGCAGGATGATAGCTAGGGCAGGGGAGGTAAAGGAGTAGAGGAACTGAGTCAAAAAGGAAAAGGACTCATGGACATAGACAACAGTGTGGTGATTGCTTATGGTAGGGGGGTATAAGGGGACTAAACGATAATGGGGAAAAAAATACAATAATACATTTAAAAAAAATTTTATATGGAACCACGAAAGGCCCCACATAGCAACAGTGATCCTGAGAAAGACTAATAAAGTTGGAGGAATCACACTATTAAGCTACAGTAATCAAAATAGCATAGTACTGGCATAAAAACAGACACATAGATCAGTGGAATGGAATAGAGAGCTCAGAAATAAACCTACGTCTTTATAGTCGATTAATATTTGACAGAGGAAGCAAGTACATACAATGGCCTAAAGAGAGTTTATTCAACAAATGGTGCTGGGAAAACTGGACACATGAGTGCAGAAAAATGAAACTGGACAACCTCCTTTTTATTTTTCTCTATTAAAGATTTTTTATTTATTTATTTTTAGAGAGAGGGAAAGTGAGGAAGAAAGATGGAGAGAAACATCAATGTGTGGTTGCCTCTTGAACGGCCTCAACCAGGGACCTGGCTTGCAACCCAGGCATGTGCCCCGACTGGGCATCGAACTGGTGACCCTTTACTTCACAGGCCACCACTCAGTCCACTGAGCCACACCAGCCAAGGCATAGACCACCTTCTTACACCACACATAAGAATACATTCAAAATGTATCAAAGACTTAAATGTTAGACCCAGAATCATAAAAATCTTAGAAGAAAACATAGGCAGTAAAATATCAGACATTTCTCATAGCAATATTTTTTCTGATATATCATCTCTTGAGGCAAGGGAAACAAAAGAAAAATAACCAAATGGGGCTTTATCAAAATAATTTCTTTTTGTATAGCAAAGGAAATCATCAAAAGAATAAAAAGACAGCCCACAGAATGGGAGAACATATTTGCTGACATATTTGCTAAGGGGTTAATATCCAAAATTTATAAAGAACTTATACCAAAGTTCTCAAAGAACTCAACACCAAAAAAACAAACAATCCAATGAAAAAATGGGGAAGGGACCTGAACACTTTTCCAAAGAGGATATACAGATGGCCAATCATCAGAGAAATGTGAATTAAAACTACAATTCGATATCACCTCACATCTGTAAGAATGTCTATCATGTAAATCGACAAGTGCTGTCAAGGACGTTGAGAAAGGGGAACCCTATTGTACTGTAGGTAGAAATGTAGATTTTTGCAGCCACTGTGGAAAGCAGTATGGATATATCTCAAAAAATTAAAATGGTACTGCCTTATGACCCAGCAATTCTACTTCTGAGAATTTATCTGAAGAAACCTGAAATACTAATTCCAAAGAATATAAGAATGCCTATGTTCACTGCAGCATTATATACAATAGCCAAGATTTGGAAGAACCCCAAGTGTCCATCAGTAGATGAGTGCATGAAACAACTATGGGACATTTACACAATGGAATACTACCTGGCCATAAACAAGTTTATGCTTTGCAACAGCATGGATGGACCTGGAGAACATTACACTAATTGAAATAAGCCAGTAAGAGAAAGACAAATACCATATGACTTCACTCATATATGGAATCTAATGAGAAAATGAACTAACAAGCAAAATAGTGACAGACTCATAGGTAGAGAACAGGATGACAGCTCTGGTGTGAAGGTTAGGGAGTGGAGGGATCCTGAAAAAAAGAAAATGCACTTAAGGACATGGACAACGCTGTGGTTTGGTCATAGCCAGGAGTGTGTGTGTGGTGGGGGGGGGGGTGGTTAGAGATGAAGCAGGGTATAAAGGGGATGAATGGTAACGAAAAAATTACAATATAAACAAAATTTAAATATGGCATATCTACAATAAATGATTTTTATAATAAAATATTTTGTTTGTTCATTTGTTTATTAATTTAGTCAGTCAATCCAATCTGAAAGTATTTATTGAATAGCTGTATGGGCCAGGCACCACCCTGTCACTGGAACACATTGTTGAACAAGTCACACATGGTCTCTATCTTATTCTCATGGAGATTTCAAACAAAACTTAAACATTACACAGGTAAATAAAATAATTGTAAGAAATGCAATGAAGAAAAAAAACAAATGGCTGAGCACAATGGTTGGGAGACAGGAACAAGGAAAGAATCTACTCTAAATAGGCCTATTTAAAGATATTTAACAGACAAAAGATGCAAATGAGCTAATCAGGCAAAGAATGAGCTTGGGGTTGGAGAGAAAAGAAAGAAGAGCCAAGTACGCAGCTTCTGAGAGAGGTTGACATACTTTTTAAAAAATGTGAAAATCAGTGTGCCTAGAGCACAGTGAGGGAGATGGAGAGTAGCTAAGTAAGTTTGGAAAAATAGGCTGGTTCAAGATCATGCTATGTTAAAGAGAATAACTTTTATTCAAGGTGCAATAGGATGCCACTGAAGGGTTTTAAACAAGAGAGTAAAAGTATCAAATGTATATAAGGATCACTTTTGCTACCACACATAAAAGTATGTTCATACTGTATATTAAAGAGGATGCAATAAGGAGATAAATTAGGAAAGTGTTATTCACATCCCACCTCCAGTCTTTTGGAAAAGCTATTAGCTCTGAAGGGTAACAAAATATTCACCCCTAATGTGCCACTTTGTCATGTGGATTAGTTTGAGCTGAAAGAAATCAAGACCAAGGCAATTCAAAAAAAATTTTTTTACCTCTCCCTTCACTACCTAAATGAATTTAGATAGGGGGCCTGGCTCAGTAAGGAAGCTAGCTATTACCAGAGACAAAATTTATCTGAATGACCTATGTGTATGGCAGGACAAGTATCTATCAAACATCTGTACTTCTTAATTATCCTATGAATTACCCACCTCCCCTTTAAATTCCCTTGCCCCTATCCTATTCCTTAGCTCAGGATAGCATATAACCTCAACCACTTAACTTCTCCTTGGATGTCATATTTTTAAAGGGCTCCTATATGTACAAAATTAACATGTTTTTCTTCTGTTAATCTATCTTATGTCAATTTAATTATTAGATCAACCAAAGAACCTAGATGGGTAAGAGGAAAAAATTTCCTCCCCAATAGCTCGATCTTGAAATTATTTCCAGATTTTAACCACTTCTTTTTCCAACCACTTTTCATTAATTCCACTACTGTTACCCACCCAACTTACCAAAACCTCTTTCCTGGATTATTGCGATAGTTCCCTAATCTCCTTGCTTCCATCCTTGACATTTTCCTTTAAAATTTAAGTCAGTGAGCTTATCATCCATTCCCTTATTCAAAATCCTCAATTCTCTCCACATCACTCAGTAAGAAGCAAAAATCCTTAAGTGATCTATGAGGCCCTACAGGATCAAGCCACTCTTCTTAACCTCTTGTTGCCTTTCTAACCTCACTTACTGATATTCGTCATATTCTGCTCCAACCATACTTAACCACTTGCAAATTTTGAACTATGCCAAGCACATGCTCCATTAGCAAATGCTGAAATCTCCACTATACTAGACTTCCCCAGCTCCCCATATGGCTCTTTCCTCATTTTGAAAGTCATTACTCAAATCGTACCTGCTCAACCAAAGTGCTCCACACACCCTACTTAATATGGTAAAATGCTCCTTTTCTTCCTACATGTCCAATACCACAAAAACAGTTGTACTTTTTACACCCTTTCTTTAACATCTTCTACTTTATTTACAAACTACATTCATTATATTTCTCCCTCCCTCCCACAAAAATATAAGATCCATAAAGGCAAGAATTTTTTATCTGTTTTCCTCATCAATGCATCCCCAGCACTTGACCCATAGTAGATAACGGTGTGTATTTGATGAACTGTATCTCATTAACATACCAACACAGCCCAAAACAGAGATGAACAGATACCAAAACCTTATTTTTTTAAGGTTTTATTTATTTATTTTTAGAGAGAAAGGAAGGGAGGGAAAAAGAGAGGGAGAGAAACATCAATATGTGGTGGCCTCTCACATGCCCCCACTGGCGACCCAGACCTCAACCCAGGCTTGTGCCCTGACTGGGAATCAAACCAGCAACCTTTTGGTTCATAGCCCACACTCAATCCACTGAGCCACACCAGTCAGGGCCAAAAACTTATTTTTATAATATTTGTCATATTCCTAAAACATACTTGCTTGTTGTAAAATAAGAATAAAATAAGAATAACACAAGAATTAAATAATACTTCAATAAATATTTGCTGTTAATATTATTGGAGGATTCATGTTATTTTTCAAATTTTATTTATTTTATTATTTTATTGTTCTTCAATTACAGTTGTCTGCATTTTCTCCCCACCCTATCCAAACTGACTTCCCTCCCTTGCTTCCACCCTCCCCCTTGGTTTTGTCCATGTGTCCTTTATAGAAGTTCCTAAAAACCTGAAGCATTCAGGTTATCACAGCTATAATTAAACAGTGCACAGCCAGTATAATTATATTCTAAAATTAAGTAAAGCAATAAAAATATTAAAAAGGTGACAAGATAATGTCACAATCTACAAAAGAAATGGGAATTTTAAAAATAAACATTTATTTTCTGTGTATAATGGGAAATAACACATTTACTCTCCCTTTACTCTCCTTTACTCTCATTTACTCTCATGCACAGAAAGGGTAAATAAGCTCCCAGGATGTAAATCTAGACATTCTACCAACAAAGCCCAAGGTTGAACAACTCTTCTATGATAGTCACTGAAGAAAACGTACTAAAAAATTATCAGAAGTAATAAAGTTAGGTAAGATGTTCAGTTACTAAAATATGTACTTTAAAAACTTTCTCATATACCAATAATAACTTATTAGAAAAACAATAAGAAGATGTAATGTACAACATGATGGCTCTAGTTACCACTGCTATATTATATATATATGAAGTTGCTAAGAGTTCTCATTACAAGGAAAAAATTTCTTTTTTTCCATTTCATTTATTGTATCTATATGAGATGACAGATGTGAACTAAACTTACTGTAATAACCATTTAACTATACCTATACTTATATGTTGAACCTTTATACCATATACCTGAAACTCATACAAGGATGTATGTCAATTATACAATTATAATTTGTCAATTATATCACAAAAAAATGAAAACATAATTAAGGAAAACTTCTACATACAATAGCTGCAAGAAGACACCATAATTGAAGCCATCGATCACTCTTAGCTTTCTGAAAGCAGAACAATCAGATGTGGTATGAGATATAAAAGAAATGATAGAGTAGAACTTAATGAACATGGGGTTTGTTATACAGTTCCTTCTATTTCTGTGTAGGTTTGAAATTTTCTATAACAAAACGTAAAATATAGAGAGAAAGGCATAGACACGTGAAACAGACTGACAGTTGTCGAAGGGGAGGAGGATGGGGGACTAGATGAAGGCAGGTGAGGGGAGCCACAGAGCAGGTATGCATAACCCACAGACACAGACAACAGTGTGGGGGTGGCCAAAGGGAAGGAGGGCCAAAAACAAAAGGGGGAACGGGGACATCTGTAATAGTGCCAACAATAAAAATAAAGTAAATAAAAGTTAAAAGTTATATATATACAAAGTAGGGAATTAAAGTGAAAATCTTGATGTAAGACGAAAACATTCACCCTAAAAATTTATTATAAAAATGTTATCTCTCCTCAATGAAATTACAAATTCCAATGTGATATTTTGAAAACAACAATATGATTCTTAAATTTACCTGATAGCACAATAGGAAAATACATTCTGAAAAAGATAAGTAATAACAATGGAGGGAGTGGAGGATTTACTACCAGGTATTGAAATGTATTATTTGGCAACTGCAATAGAAACAATTTGGTACTGACACAGAAAACACTTAACAGATTTTAAAAAAAAGAGTTCAAATACAAACCCTAGTACAATTTTAGAATACAGTACAATACAGAATACAGATGACAGTACAATGTAGAATACAATATAGGATAAAAATGATATTTCACTGAGATGGCAAAAGAGGGAATTATTGAACAGATTGGGCTGGAATAAGTATACGGCCATTGGGGGGAGTACTCTTTCATCTTACACCTTAACCTAAAAATGTAAAAACCCCAGAAAGGTAAAAAATTCAGCTACTAATTTTAATTAACTTTAAAACAGAGACAGATCTCCTAACCACGGCAAGAATGCCAAATAATATAAAAGAAAGTACTGCTAGCTGTAACTAGATACAAACTTGGGATCACCAGACAGGACAAAGAAGTTGCACACATGACAGTGGGGGGTGGGGGAAGTCAGTATCCTTAACGGATGAAGCGCTCTCAAAAACCTGAAATAAAAAGATGGGCATGGTTGTCACAGTGATGATGGTGGTTGCTCACAGACATAGGCAAAAATACATATACTCCCTTAATGTAAGTAAAGAATACAAACATTTAAAATATGAGAGGGCTGTACATATTAAGAAAATCAACAGCACCCTGCAAATACAAGAGCAATCTTCAATGGCTTTCAAATCTATATTAAGGAAGCTACTATTGATGTTACTTCGTATTCATAGTGAGTACAATAAAGGTCTTTCAAAAAGCTACCTTTAACCACTCTCATCATACTGCTGAAGTATTTATGCCATTCTAGCCCCTCCAAATGAACTCTAATAAAAGGCTTTAGTTTTGAGGCTGCCCATCTACCAAGTGTATGTAAGTGGTAACAACTATATCATTAGCCCTGAATGCTGGTTTGTTAGGCCAGGTGAAATCAAAGGACAATTTCCCAAGCAAATCCTTATCTCCTGGACCTACAATTTAGTCCACCTGTATGTATGCTTACAATGAAATAAGCAGCAATGGACAATAAAAATATATTTTTATACAGTAACATAAGATAATTACACAAGAACATCAGATAGTTAAAATGTAGAGAGTTATTTTAGGAAAAAAAATTACATGCAGAGAGATCAAGGAGAATCTTATCAGTGGCTCAATCATAACATCATCAAAATAAAAATGTGACTGGGCACCCACCATAGAATTTTACGCTTGTTAAGCTAACAAACTTCTATTAAGCCCTTATACCTAAAGTACTCTGTGAGGGATACAATCTTGAATAAGACCTTGAGGAGTTCACAGACTAATGCATGAGGCAGGAAGGAAACAATTCAAATTCAATGAGGGTTACAATAGAGGTATATACAAAATATTCTGAGAGCATTAAGAAGTTTGGGGAATTATGAAAAAGTCAAAGAAAAAATTACAAATAGACTAGTTCTTGAAGGTACAGATTTTACCAGGCTGAGAACAAGAAAAATAAAAGTTATACATGGAAAAATATATGTGCAAAAACATGTATGTTCATGGATTACTCAGGTAATTAGTAAAATGTGGGGTCCATAAGAGCATATTTTAAGAATGACCAGTAGTTCATAACACTGAAAATGAGAATGGGATCCGAAAGTTACAAAAAATGAAATGTAGTTTATAAAAATAGATTCTGGCAACAATGTTCAGAAAACAAATAAAAACTATTGAAAGAAAATTCACCCAGGGTCTATCATGTCTCTGTAGGTCTTTATTGGATTTTGTTCTCTCTTTTAACAAACATCCTTGTTAAAGCTTTTTTTTTTTTAGTACAGTTGTCTCCATGTCCATCCCACCATGCCCCGTTCGCCCCATACATCCCCACTTCCCACCCTCGAACCTACCCCCTTTGGCTTTGTCCATGTGTCCTTTATACCTGTTCCTTGATGGCCCTTAGCCTATTATCCCTCTCTAAGCTCCTCTCTGATTACTGTCCATTTGTTCTTTATTCCAATGTCTCTGGTTGTATTTTGCTTGCTTGTTTGTTTTGTTGATTAGGTTACAATTATAGGTGAGATCATACGGTATTTCTCTTTCCCCGCATGGCTTATTCCACTTAGCATGATGCTTTCTAGTTCCATCCATGTTGTCGCAAAGGGTAGGAGCTCCTTCTTTCTTTCTGCTGCATAGTATTCCATCGTGTAAATATACCACAGTTTTCTGATCCACTCATTTACTGATGGGCACTTAGGGTGCTTCAAGCACTTGGTTATTGTAAAATGTGCTGCTGTGAACACTGGGGTGTGTAGGTTCTTTTGAATGGGTGATTCAGGAACCTTAGGGTATAGTCCCAGCAGTGGAATTGCCAGGTCAAAAGGCAGTTCCATTTTTAGTTTTCTGAGGAAATTCCATACTGTTTTCCACAGTGGTGCACCAGTCTGCATTCCCACCAACAGTGCACTAGGGTTCCCTTTTCTCCACAACCTCTCCAACACTTGTTTGTTGCTTTGATGATGATGGCCATTCTGACTGGTGTGAAGTGGTATCTCCTTGTGGTTGTAATTCGCATGTCTCTGATGGCTAGTGATGCTGAGCATCTTTTCCTATGTCTCTGGGCCCTCTGTATGTCCTCCTTGGAGAAGTGTTCAAGTCCTTTGTCCATTTTTTAATTGGGTTTTTTGTCTTCCTAGAGTGGGGTCGTGTGAGTTCTTTACATATTTTGGAGATCAAACCCTTGTCCGAGGTACCATTTGCAAATATGTTTTCCCATACGATTGGTTCTCTTTTGATTTTAAAGCCATTTCCTTTAGCTGTGCAGAAGCTTTTATTTTGATGTGATCCCATTCGTTTATTCTTTTCCTTTATGTTTTGCTCTAGGGGACATATCAGTGAAAATATTGCTGCATGGAATATCTGAGATTTTCCTGCCCATCTTCTCCTCTAGGACTTTTATGTTTATAAACTTATATTTAAGTCTTTTATGCATCTTGAATTTATTTTTGTGCATGGTGTAAGTTGGTTATCAAGTTTCATTGCTTTGCATGTAGCTGTCCAGATCTCCCAACACCATCTGCTGAAGAGTCTATTTTTACTCCATTTTATGTTTCTGCCCCCTTTGTCAAATATTAATTGACCATGGAGACTTGGGTTAGTTAAAGCTTTATCTCAGTGTAAAGGTTGGCAAGGTTCCAATAACCACCATTAAAGACTGGGGTTTTCTAAGTTCAGGAATCCTCAATTGTGATGCAAACTCTATGAGCAGAGCAGCCACCTGCATCAACCTCCCTGTTGCTCCCGAGTGAGCAGGGGTGCAAACAGAATCAATTGCATATGCAATATGCAACTCAGGTGGCCTGTTGTGCCTTGAGTAAAAAATTCCTTTGTGTCTGATTCAGGAGGTTGTTGTCTTCTACCAACACCTATAAAACTGTGACAGACTAATTTACTAGCTTGCAAGTGTAGGAAAATTCAAGACACTTCACAATTATTGAAAAAGGCTTCTTCAAAAAGAAGAGGAGGATCAGGACAGAATGCAAGAAGACCAATTACCAGGTCATACAGAACCACAGAAAAAGAGACAAGGATCTCACCCTTAAGAATTTTGAGGAAAGGAGGAAACAGATGTAAGAAGTTCTTTTTGGAGGCAAAAAGGACAAGACTTGAAACTGACTGAGTGAGGGAGAGTGTAGTTTCAGTCTGACCATAATGTCCGTAACTGGGTGACTGATGGATAGTTATGCCATTTAAGAGAAAGATAACTTAAAAACATAAAAGCAGATACAATGTAAAAAACCAGAGAACAGTGATTTGAGTTTGGACATATGGATTACAAGGATAATCCTTTAGAGATATCTACTGAAACACTGGAAACAGAAGTTTGTAGTTCCAGAAAGAGGTCATGAATAGAGAAAAATATTGACCTATTTTTTACATAAGGGTCTGCAGACCCCTAGAATACTCTCAGAACTTCTCAGAGGATCAACAAAGTCAACCTAATTTTCACAATAAATTAAGATGTTATTTGCATTTTTCACTGTGTTAACATTTGCCTTCATAGTACAAGTTCAACAATGGGTAAAAGTGCCAGTATCTGCCCTGGCTGGTGTAGCTCAGTGGATTGAGTGCGGGCCTGTGAACCAAAGGGTCGCGGTTCGATTCCCAGTCAGGGCACATGCCTGGGTTGCAGGCCAGTTCCCAGCCTGGGACACATAAGAGGCAACCATACATTGATATTTCTCTCCTTCTCCCTCTCTCCTACCCTTCCCCTCTAAAGATAAAATAAATAAATAAATAAATATTTTTTTTTTAAAAAAAAGTGCCAGTATCTAAGGACAAAGGCAATGGAACCAAGCTCTACTGGTAGACAGTGAATTCTTTACAACCCTGTGCTCAAATTAAAAAGATACCAATTTAAAAATTTTTTGAAGCAGCAAAAACCACTGATTTTTATTAAATATTAACACTTAAAATACATCTTTCAAATTCCATGTGTAGGGAAATGGAAAGAATGAATGAAATACAACGTTTTCCTCAGGAAAAGCACTCATGTAGTTGAATTTCTATGTGAACTAAGTACTTTTTCATGAAAAAAATATTTTTTCTTTAAAGTAATGACTGACAGACAAATGGTAATTATTCAGACTTGGGTAGTTGGCAGACATTTTCTTGAAATAAAAATAAATAAACCTGTCACTTAAAAAATAACTGTCAGGATTTACTGCTAATAATAAAAATTGATCTTTCAACTGAAATTATGATTATGTAAAACTCTTATCAACTGCAGTGAGATTCCCAATACCCAGAAGAGTATTTGCTTGACATTGGTAATGATACTAAAAATGAAAGTCAAGGTGGAGGTAGAAGTAAACACACTTCGCCTCCTCCCACAACTACAATTGTAATTTTCTAAGAAAAATTACAACTAGACCTCAAAACAAATAACACCCAGGACCATCAGAAAATCAAGCTATATGGAAGTCAGACAACCAAGGATTTAAAGAAGCCACAGTCATTCAGATAATAGGAGTGGCAGAGAGGCAGAGACAGGCTGAGAGTCACAGAGATGCAGTGTGGCACAATGTGTGAATGTGGTCCCACGTTCACGTGTAGAGGATAAATATCAGGAGGGATACCTCAGAAGCGAGGGATCCTAGTCCTAGACCAGACCACAAAGCCAAGGGTTCCAGCACCAGGATTTTCAGGAGACTCCACTTAAAAGTCCCACACAGACTTAGAACATATGCAGACACACTTGCTCTGGGATTCAGCACCAGGGCATCAGGTGGAAGGGCACCAGTCACATTAAGGGAGTAAGTGAAGTAACTAGAAACAGGGCGAGTGCCGGGCAACCCTCCAGAAGCCAGGCAGTGGCACTATCCCCTCTAAGCCCTTCTCCCACACAGAGCCAGAAAGTGGTGAGGGGTGTCGCCCCACTCTGACAATTACCTAAGGCTCTGCTCCACACAATTTATAGGTTCCTTTACTATAATAGGCCACCCTACTAAGACAGGGAATCAGAGCAGCTCTACCTACACAGAATCAAACATAGGGAGACTGCCAAATTGAGGAGACAAGAAATATGGCCCAAATGAAAGAACAGAACAAAAACCTCAGAAAAAGAACTAAATAAAATGCAGATAACCAAACTATAAGATGCAGAATTCAAAACACTGGTGATCAGAATGCTCAAAGAACTCACCGAGTACAACATCAGCATAAAAAAAAAAAAGACAGGAAAAAAATGGAGGTTACATACTAAGTGAAATAATGAAAAATCAGGGAACGAACAGTGGAGAGGATGAAGCCACGAGTCACATCAATGGTTTGGAACATAAGGAAGAAATAAGCATTGAACCAGAATGCCAAGAAGAAATAAGAATTCAAAAAATAAGGAGAGAATAAGAAGATTCTGGGACATCTCCAAACATACAAACATCTGAATTATAGGGATGACAGAAGGAGAAAAGAAAGAGTAAGAAATTGAATACTTATTTCAAAAAATAATGAAAGAAAAATTCCCTAATTGGTGACAGAAATAGTCATACAAGTCCAGGAAGCACAGAGAGTCCTAAACAAGTTACACCCAAAGAGGAACATACCAACACTCATCATAATTAAAATGCCAAAGGTTAGAGATAAAGAATCTTAAAAGCAACAAGAGAAAAGCACAGAGTTACCTACAAAGGAGTTCCCATAAGACTCTCATCTGCTTTCTCAAAAGAAACTGTTCAGGCTAGAAGCGACTGGCAAGAAATATTCAAAGTGATGAAAAGCAAGGACCTACAAACTAGATTACGCTATCCAGCTAAGTTATCATTTAGAATAGAAGGGCATATAAAATGCTTCACAGACAAGGTAAAGCTAAAGGAGTTCATCATCACCAAGCCATTATTATATGAAATGTTAAAGGGACTTATTTAAGAAAATGGAGATCAAAAGTATGAACATATTTTAACCCATTTTAGGTAACAACTTCACAACTATCAACAATTGAATCTATAAAAAAACAAACTAAGCAAATGACCAGAACAGGAACAGAATCAGAGAGATAGGGACCATTTGGAGGGTTATCAGCTGGAACAGGGAAGGGGAAGAATGGGGAAAAGGTGCAGGGATTACAAAACATAACTGGTAGGTACAAAATAGACAGGGGGATGTTAAGAATAGTATGGGAAATGGAGAAGCTAAATAACTTATATGCACAACCAAGAGACATGAAGGGTGGGGACTGCTGGAGGGAATGGGAGTACTGGACAAAGGGTGGCAAAAGGGAAAATTGGGACAATTGTAATAGCATAATCAATAAAATATACTTAAAAATAAAACCATGAAATATCACCTCACACCTGTCAGAATGGGTATCATCAATAAATTAGCAAATAACAAATGTTGGCAATGATGTGGATATAAGGGAACCCTCGTGCACTGTGGTGGGAATGCAGATTGGTGAGGCCACTGTGCAAAATAGTACGGAGTTTCCGAAAGAAATTAGAAATGGAACTGCCTTATGACCCAGTGAATTCTCTTCTGGGAATACATCCAAAGAAACTCAAAACATATGCATAAAATGAAAGAACATATGCATCCCTGTGTTCAATTCAGTGTTATTTATGATAGCCAAGATTTGAAAGCAGCCCAAGTATCCATCAGTAGATGAAGGGATAAAAAAGGCTGCGGTACATTTATATAACGGAGTGCTACACTAGTGTAAAAAAAGAAGGAAATCTTACCCTTACAACAGCATGGATGGACCTGGAGAATATTATGCTAAGTGAAATAAGCCAGTTAGAGAAAGCCAAATACCATGATTTCATTTATATGTGGAATCTAATGAACAAAATAAACAAATTTTTTTAAAAGAAAAGAAAATGATACATCTCACATTTGCAAGATTTGTGTAATTTAATAAACAAAAACTTTGCAAAATGAACAATGTTTTATAATAAAACTCATGTGTAGATTAAATGAATTCAAAGACTTAAACATATCAGTGCGAGAGTTCCAGCCAAGACGGAGGCATAGATAGAAACCCTTCACTTCCTTGCACAACCAAAAGGAGGATAACAACCAGTCTAAAATCTATAAATAAACGGAAGCTCCAGAAAATCAAACTGCATGGAACTCTAACAAGCAAGGAAGTAAAGAAAAACTCAATCAGAACAACCAGACTGGTAAGACGGTGGAGTGCATGGGCCAGCCAGCAGAGAAAGACCCCTGCCAATTGGGGAACTTGGGGGCGGGTTGGCTGCAGTGTGGCAAGGAGAACAGAATCAGAGAAATGGATATCACATGGAGGGTTTTCAGTGGGGAGGGAGAGGAAAGGAATGAGGGGGAAGGTACAGGGAAGAAGAAGCATAATTAGTAGGCATAAAATAGATGGGGGGAGATAAAAAATGGTATAGGAAACAGAGAACTCAAACAACGTATATGTACAACCCATGGACATGAACTGAGCAGAGGGGAATGCTGGAGGGGTGGGGGGGCAGGTTGGAGAGGAGATAAAGGGAGAAAAAATTGAGAAAACTGTAATAGCATAATCAATAAAAAATACTTAAAAAATAAATACATACGAGTGCATATTTTTAACATAATAGCTTTGTTGAGATACAATCCACATACCATGCATTCACGTTTAAAATGTACAATGCAATGGCATTTAACATATTCTCAGAGTATGCAAGCATCACCTCATCAATTTTAGAACATTTTCAACACTCTGAAAACAACCCTTTATTACTTAGCCAGCACACCCCAAAAACCTTATTACCACAAGCTCTAAGCAACCACAAATGTATTTTCTGAGGCTATAAATATGCATATTCACATTTCACAGAGATGGAATAATAAAATATGTGAGAGGTTTCTTTCACTTAGCATAATGTTTTCAAGATTCATCCATATTGTGGCATGTATCAGTACTTCATTAGTTTTATTGCCAATATTCTATCATATAGATACTCCACATTTTGTTTATCCATTCAGCAGTTGGTAGACATTTGGGTTATTTCTACTTTTTTGCTATTATGAACAATACTACTATGAACATTCATGTACAAGTTTTATGTAAACATATGTTATCATTCTTCTTGGACTATACACCTAGAACTGCTGGGTCATATGGCAAACCATGACCCATCACATCCTTTGTCTACTTTTTCACTTGGATTTTTCTCTTCTTTTTAATGATATCGAGAACCTAAAAGTCTTTTTATATGTTAGGGAGGTTAACTCTTTGTATGATATGTCTTGCAAATATTTTCTTCCATTTCATCTTTGTTTATGATGTCTTTCACCTAACTTTTTGTATTTTTATGTACTTTAATCTTTATGATTTATGAGATTAAAATTGAGAAACTGACATAGAAAGGTAAGCCAGTAAAGGGTACACAGAAAGGATAACTCAAAGCGTTAACAAGAAAAGAACAAAGTGCTATTTGTCCTGAAAGCTAATGGAAGAAAGTTTCAAAATTGGAGACGTAACAGACAAAGAAATAACATTAACTGAGTCAATTAGGATCCAGATTTTTTTAATGGCCACTGGGTTTGGCAACTATATTACTAGTAACTTTTGAAAAAAAAAAAAAGTTTCCAAAGAGAAATAAGATTGAGGTCCCACATTGAAATTTGTGAATACAGAGTAAGTGGGAGGTAGAACACTGGTAACAATGAATGTTTACCCCACTGTCTAGGCATCTAAAAGAAGGTGGGGAAGTATAACAATTGGAAGTTTTAGAGAACAAAGAAATGGAATAAGACAAAATTACATAAACAAGTTTCAAAACAAGAAGGGAGAGAAGGTAAGTAATTGATACCTGATGATTTCCATTATATTTATAGAGAAGATTATGAGGTTAGTTGCTAAGATTAGAGTAAAATGGTGCAAGAGATTTATTAATATTTTTATATTAATAAAAATATTGAACAACACAAAGGAAAATAAGAATTGGAATAAAAACTGTACTGTAGATATGTATGAGTCCTTTATAATGCCTAGAAAAATGCCTTATACATAGACGGACTCAATAAATGCGTATAAAATTTAATAAATTTTGGATAATTAAAAATATAAATGCTCTAAAAACTTTAGTTTTAATATGTGTTTAACATGTTTTATGTAAACCAGTATGCTAATAAGATAGTTACTTTGTGATGTGACTTTTCAAGGAGAATATATACTTCCATTTATTCAATTACTATAGTCAAATCATTTCCATAATAAAAGCAAAAGTAAAAAGTACTAAAATTGCTAAACAATGGTAAAACTTGTATCTAAATAGAATTAGAATAAAGACTTCACTAAATGTCTTCAGCTACTAAATATACTTGGTAAATGATTTTTTAATTAGTAACATGAGGGGCATAATTGAGTAGGATTACATTTGAACTCTCAGTACTATATTTGAAACTTTTCTTTAAAACTAAAGTTATTCCAGATAAAATGTTTCTTTTTAAAAACTAACAATAATCGTTTTATATTTTAACTCTTTTATTTATTTTTTTCTTAAAGACAGGAAGTGACTGAGATTTATTAAAATAACTCCTCATAGATTTACCCCTGAGTTCAAGGATGGTTCGACATACACAAATCAATCAATATGATACATCACAGTAATGAAATGAAAAAGGAATCATATGATCATCTCAATAGATGCAAAAAAAACATTCGACAAAATTTAGCATCTATTCATAATAAAAACTTAACAAATTAGGTACAGAAGGAATATATCTCAACATAACAAAAACCATATATGGCAAGTCCACAGCCAATATTACACCCAAAGATGAAAAGTTGAAAGCTTTTTCTCTAAGATCAGGAACAAGAGACAGGGGTGCCTACTCTCACCACTCCCACTCAACATGCTCCTGAAGTCCTTGCCAGAGCGATCAGGCAAAAGAGGAAAAGAGATATTGCAGATGGCATGATTTTGTACGTAGGAAATCCTTATGACTCTACAAAAACACTGTGACCCGTGGTTACCAGAAGCAAAGGGTAGAGGAAAGGGAAATTGGAGGAAGGTGATCAACAGGTACAAACTCCCAGTTGTAAGATAAACAAGTATTAGGAATGTAACGTGCAACATGACGACTACGGCTAACACTGCTCTATGATATGTAGGAAAGTTAAGAGAGTAAATCCTATTTTTAACTTTTTATTTTGAAATAATTTTATACTTACAGAAAAGTTGGTTAAATAATACAGAGAATTCCCAAATACCTTTCAGACTGCTTTCCCTAATATTAACATGTTATATAGCAATAATACAATTCTCAAAATCATGAAACTGCTGTTTGTCCCTCATATCATAAGTCTTCTGTTTTATAAGATGGTTTTTGTACTGAAAAAGTTCTTTGACATAGTTTGTTGCTATTCATCTCAGGTGACACATAAAAGGTCACATTTTCATTTGCAAGCAGAGTAAAAAGTGTGGTCTTTTTACCTAACAATTATATTCTACAACTTTCTAGAATATATTTCTATTTTGTCAATAGGTAACTTCCAAGTAAACGGATAATTATTTACTTAAAATTGTAAAAGACTTACATTAATCTTCAAAAGAATGTTTAGGAAAATAACTGCCACTTCCCAAAATGTTACAGGAAGAGCTAAATGAGGGCTTAGAGACCAGGAATTTGTAATAGGATGTAACCATATAATATTATTGTGATTTTCATCTAACGGTCTCAACATCCAAGATAAAACAGTGGTAGATGGTTAGACTGATCTAGAATTGGTAGCATTGTGAAATGAAAGGACACAAAATTGAGAAGAAAAAATTAAGTTCAGTTAAATGAACTAAGTGCAGAGAAATGGTGAATTTGGCAGTAGTAAAGCTTAGAGGTGCAAGGGCTAGACATATTTTGTGAAACCAAGGAACTGATATAATAGGAGAAAAGCCAGGGAAAGGTTTCAAAGGGTAAGAGAAGAAAACTAAGTTTTTAGATTTCATTTATAGAACTATAAGGGATAATTATCACAGAAGGTAGACATCATAGAGCATGGTTAAAAAAATGAAATTCAACAAACTCAGAAGCTAGGATAATGATGGCCAAGTTACAACAATGCAGTCAGACCACTGCTCGTTAAATTATTCTTTACTTAAGCGACAATAAAATTTACTTAAATATCTTTACACTATAAGAATATAAAAGAAATAACAAAGATGAAAAGAGGTATATTATACTGTGCTTTAATTTTATCAGCTTTCAATCTTTCAACAATAAATATAATGCTATCATTAGTACTTCATAAATGTTATTTATCACGTGGAGGAGGTTCCACTCTATTTCTAGTTTATGGAGCAATTTGTAAGAAGTGGATGTTGGATTTTGTCAAATGCTTTTTCTGTATCTACAGAAATGATCATGAGACTTTCAGGTGGGAAGGTAAATCCAGTATTTGTTACTCCATCTTGTTAGAAAAAGAGAGCCCCAAATTCCTTTAGTTTTGATTAATGAAAAATATAATTTGATTCGATGAATGCAATCAAGTATGCAAATGTACAGACCATATTTATAAGAAAAAGACCTGCTTCTAATCCTTCATTTATTATGAATTAGTAGTCCCTTAGAATGACCAACCTCAGCCTAACTGGTACTGATATTCTATAGGTATTATATTCCAATATACTGTATGATGAGCAATAACATTTCAGAAAGAAATGTGAAACAGACCAATGAATTCTGGCAGAGCTAGAAAGTGTAAATATGAATCCCACTTAAATCAATAGCATTTATCATGTTTATGTTAGAAGCATCTGGTGTGATATTAAGAGATGAATGATGTTATAGCTCATTTTAATGTCAGTATATATTCACAAAAATACAAATTAAGAAATATTAAGTTTAACTAGAAAAGACTTCAAAAGGTCAACTGGATTGGTCTTCCTGGCTCTCACCTATTACAGCTGATTCTTGCTGTCACAGTAGTTACGCTGCGCAAACACTTGTTCAGTTGCCATAAACACTGAATTTGTGAATACTGAGCCATATCTCCTAAGAGAACTACAGAGTTAGGCTTCTATAATCTTTTTGGTTACATTTTGGTCAACCAATCAATATTAGTACATAAGTTTGTTTTATGTGTATGTCTCTTTACCAGCACATTGTTTTACATATATGTACATATAACTACATATTAATTTATATAAACATACTTATATTTAATTCACTAACACTGAACTCACAGTCCTACAACTAATGCCTGAGTAAACTGTGTTTGGCCATTATTTTCTCTGTAAGGGACATCACAGCTTTCTAGAAGCTACCTAGTAACACTACGTAGCATTTCAACACTACGCTTGAAGGCCATTATAGACAACAAAAGGCACAAAAATGAAAAACAAAACAAAACGTGGCACTAAATACACCACAAAGAAGGACACTGGTTTACAGTATGAGTGCTGAAACAAGAAAACAATGTGTTGCCTTGTTTGACCTCAGATGGTGTGTACATCAGGCAACTCAAACTTTTTGCTGCTCTGTATAGTCATCTGTGAGTGACTACAAACTGCCTCAGTACTGATTTCAGATTTACAAGTAAGTTTTTACAGAGTGGACAAACTTGCAAATACAGAACCTATAAATAATGAGGATCAATTGTATATATAGTGGGATTCACCAAGGCCTTTATCAACATTTAAATCAGTGCTTCTTCATTATTTTATTTTTCAAGTCTTGAACTCTTTTGAGAATATGATAAAAAATTAGGTATACACCAAATGGACCTCCATTCAAACAGATAATTCATGAACCACAGTTTAAAAATGCCAGCTTTAGTTTCTAAGCAAAGAATTTTTAAAGCATCCCTTGCTAACCATTTTGTATTTCAACTACTGCTTAACTCTTCATATTTACAAAATATAATTGCTGCACCTATCATCAGCTTACATTTTCTGAGCACACAGCGTAACAAAATAATTGTGGTTTTCCAACTACATAGTATTGATAGAACATACAATGTCATAAAGGATAAAACACATTTGCTTTTTTCTTATTTTCCAGAGCAAATATTTTTGCCTTTCTCGCAGAATTACTATTTTTAAAACTCTACAAAACAGAAGCTGGAAAGCAATACATAAATTAATTTAGAGAGCTCTACTTGCTTCTGAAAATGCCCCAATTTTGGTATATAAACACATAAAGTGTGAGGTTTCATGGCACATTGCTTTATACCACATTTATAATTCAAGAAATTAAAAAAAAAACAAGACCTGCCCTGGCTGGTGTTGCTCAATGAACTGAATGCCAGCCTGCAAACCAAAGGTTCGCTGGTTCAAATCCCAGTCAAGGCACATGCCTGGGTTGTGAGCCAGATCCCCAGTGTGGGGCGTGTGAGAGGCAAGCACACATTGATGTTTGTCTCCCTCTCTTTCACCCTCCTTTCCCTTCTCTCTAAAAATAAAAAAATAAGACTTCTGGCCAAGATGGAGGTGTAGGTGGACATACTGTGCCTCCTTGCACAACCAAAATTAAGGACAACAAAGATTTAGAAAAAAGGAAACAACCAGAAATAGTAGAAAATTGAACTGTACGTTAGTCTGACAACCATTCATCCAGACCAGTAAGAAGGGCAGAGTTGCAGCAGGAAAAAGTAGAGGTTGGCGGTCCTGGGCAGCGGCTGGCAGATCCCAGGCATGCAGGTGGTGGCTAGCAGACAACAGGTGCACAGGCGGCAGCTAGTGGACGCCAGGCATGGGGTGGCAATGGGCAGACCCAGTGAGGCCACTCAAGGCAGCTGGCTGACCAGGTGGTCCCACATTCATGCACAGATAATCCAGGCTAAGGGGAAGTGGTAGAAGGGACTGGAATCCGAGAGAGAGCTCAGCAAGTGCCACCGTGCCCTCTCTGACCCTGACCCCACATACAGCATCACAACCCAGCAACTGGGTTGCCTCACCCTTGGGAACACCTAAGGCTCCACCCCTCACTACATAACAGCCACAACCAGAAGAAAAAAAAATACAAACAAACTAAAAAACCCAAAAATGGCTCAAACGGTAGAACAGATCAAAGCCCCAGAGCCAATTCATCTAAGCAACCAAGAGACAGCCAACCTATCAGATGCACAGTTGAAAGCACTGGTGTTAAGGATGCTCACAGAATTGGCTGATCTTGGTTGCAAATTAGATGAACAAATGAAGGCTACAATAAGTGAAATGAAGGAAAACGCACAGGGAACCAATACAGATGGGAGGCAAACAGGAACTCAAATCAATGAAGTGGACCGGAAGGAAGAAAGAAACAACCAAACAGAAAAGAAGGAAGAAACAAGAATTCAGAAAAATGAGGAGAGGCTTAGGAACCTCTGGGACATCTTTAAACATCCCAACATCCGAATTATCGGAGTAAAAGAAGAAGAGGAAGAGCAACAAGTGGAAAAGTTATTTGAACAAATAATAAAGGAGAACTTCCCCAATCTGGCAAAGGAAATAGACTTCCAGGAAGCTCAGAGAGTCCCAAAGAAGTTGGACCCAAGGAGGAACACACCAAGGCACATCATAATTACATTAGCCAAGATTAAAATGAAGGAGAGAATTCTAGAAGCAGCAAGGGATAAGAGGACAGTCACCTACAAAGGCCAGACTGTTAGCTGATTTCTCAATGAAGACCTTACAGGCAAGAAGGGGCTGAAAAGAAATATTCCAAGTCATGAAAGGCAAGGACCTACATCCAAGATTGCACTATCCAGCAAAGCTGTCATTCAGAATGGAAGGAAAGATAAAGTGCTTCTCACCTAAGGTCAAGTTAGAGGAGTTCATCATCACCAAACTCTTATTATATAAAATGTTAAAGTGACTTATCTAAGAAAAAGAACATAAAAAATATGACAGTAAAAAGACAGGAAACTCACAGATATTAACAGCCACACCTAAAACAAAAGCAAACGAAGCAAACAACTACAACAGAACCACAGAAATGGAGATCACATGGAGGGTTAGCAACAGGTGAGTGGGAGGAAGAGAGAGGGGGAAAAGGTACAGAGAATAAGTAGCATAGATGGTAGGTAGAAAATAGAGAGGGGGAGGGCAAGAATAGTGTGGGAAATGTAGAAGCTAAAGAACTTATGACACATGGACATGAACTAAAGGAGTGGAATGTGGGTGGGAGGGGGTGTGCAGGGTGGAGGGGAATGATGGAAGAGAAATGGGACCACTGTAATAGCATAATCAATAAGATATATTTAAAAATAAAAATAAATAAATAAATAAATAAAATCTTTAAAAAATAATAAAAAAACAAGACTATATGACAGTAGAACACTTCAAAAGTCAAAATGTCATTAAATCAAGAAGGATCCTTGATCTGATCATTGTAAAGATATTTCTAGGTTAAAAACAGAAAGATTAACAATCAAATAAAAATGGTAAAATAAGCTGAATTGATATTTCTCCAAAGAAAATATACAAATTACCAACAAGTACTTAAAAAGATGTTCAATATCATTACCCAGGAGGGAAATACAAATCAAAAGCACAATGAAATACTACTTTATACCCACTAAGGAGGCCATGTTTAAAAAAAAAGGAAAGAAAAATAACAAAGAAGAGCAAAAACTGGAACCTACATATATTGCTGGGTAAAATGTAAATTTTAGAAACCAGTTTGGGGATTCCTTGTAAAGTTAAATGTAGGTTTACTACAGGACTCAGCAATTAAACTCCCAGGGATATATTCAAACACATCAAAAAGAGGCATTCCAAAGTCAGAAACAATTCTTTACCATTTATAAAGGAAATGTGCAGAGGGGTCACAAAGATGCAAGTTTTCCAAAGTGGGGGAAAAAAAAACCCTCACATAGATACTGGAATATTTTAGTGAGAGTTAATGATGCTGTGCATGTGATTCATTTGAAAGCAGCATAGGATTTGCTAGGCTGGTAAGATAAAAATTACTATCTTGCCTCTGGCTGGAACTTATTCCAGATGCTCAAAAGACTGGTGAATTCACTTTTTCTATTCCTATATGAAACTTCTGGTCAACATTAATAATCAGTAGAGAAACTAACCAAAGCCACAAGTTTAGTTCCATGCATTACAATTAATACCCCAATTTGTACAATACATTTATCTTTATCTTGAGGAGACACATTTTAGGTTACAAGTTACAAATAGAATGAAGTTAAAAGAGTGGAAAAAATATCATGCAAGTAACTACAAGTGCGCTGAAGAGCCTATACTAATATTAAAGTAGACATAAAAATAAATTAGGTAAGTTAGATGAAATGGATAAATTCCTAGATAACACAAACTACTGAAACTGACACAAGAAAAAATAGGTAATCTGAACAGACCTATACAAGTGAAGAGCCTGAATTAGTGCTCAAAAAACTACCCATAAAAGGAGTCCCAGCCAAGATGGAGGCATAAGCAGAAACCCTTCGCTTCCTCGCACAACCAAAGGGACGATTACAACCAATCTAAAGTCAATAAACAACCGGAAGTGCCAGAAAATCAAACTTCCTGGAACTTCAACAACCAAGGAATTACAGAAACAGTCAACCAGGAAAACGAAACTGGTAAGATGGGCGGATAGAGAGAACCTGCGGCTAGGTGCTGGATCATGTGGGCAAGGTGCTGGATGTGTGAGCAAGCTGGTGGACCCTGAGTGCACGGCTGGTTGAACAGGAAACTGAGACTCCGAGCTGAATGTGGACTATGATGGGGGATGCCACAATGGGAGAAATCCCCAGTCTCAAACAAGGGTTCGCTGGAAAGTGGGGCTAGGGCTGAGCAGAGAGCTACACTGTTCCCTCTCTGGCCCTTCCCCCACAGGCAGCACCACAGTGCAGCAAAGAGGGTTGCCCTGCCCAGATGAATACCTAAGGCCCTGCCCCCTTACAACTTAGCAGGTACACTAAGACAAAGAAATATGGCCCAAATTAAAGAAAAGAGCAAAATTTTAGAAAGAGAGCTAAGTGATGAGGAGATAGCCAACCTATCTGATGCAGAGTTTAAAGCCCTGGTAATCAAAATGCTCACAGAACTAACGGAGCTTGGTCGAAAAATGAAAGAACAAATGAAAGATACCCAAAATGAAATAAAACAAAACATTCAGGGAAGCAACAGTGACAGGAAGGAAACCAGGACTCAAAGCAACGATTTGAAACAAAAAGAAGAAATAAACATCCAACTGGAACAGAATGAAGAAACAAGAACTCAAAAAAAGAAGAAGAAGAAAGAAGAAGGAAGAAGGAAGGAGGAGGAGGAAGAGGAGAAGAAAGGCTTAGGAACCTCTGGGACAACTTTAAACATTCCAATATCTGAATTATAGAGGTGCCAGAAGGAGAACAACAGTTAGAAATTGAAAACTTATTTGAATAAATGATAAAGGAGAACTTCCCCAATCTGGCAAAGGAAATAGACTTCCAGGAAGTCCAGGAAACCCAGAGAGTCCCAAAGAAGTTGAACTCAAGGAGGCACATGACAAGGCATATTATCATTAAGTTACCCAAGATTAAAGATAAAGAGAAACTCTTAAAAGCAGCAAGAGGAAAGGAGAGAATTATCTACAAAGGAGTGCCCATAAGACTTTGAGCTGACTTCTCATGAGAAACCTTACAGGCAAGAAGAGGCTGGAAAGAAGTATTTGAAGTCATGAAAGGCAAGGACCTACATGCAAGATTACTCTATCCCACAAAGCTGTCATTTAGAATGGAAGGACAGATAAAGTGCTTCCCAGATAAAGTTAAAGGAGTTCATCATCAACAAGCCTTTATTACATGAAACATTAAAGGGACTTATCTAAGAAATTGAAGAAGATCAAAAACTATGAACAGTAAAATGACAACAAACTCACAATTATCAACAAATGAACACCACAGGGAGGGTTTTCAACAGGTGGGGGAGGAGAGGAATGGAGGGAAAATGTACAGGGAATAAGAAGCATAATTAGTAGGCATAAAATAGATGGGGAGAGGTAAAAAATGGTACAGGAAACAGACAATTCAAAGAACTCATATGTGCAACCCAGCGACATGAACTAAGGATGAGGAATTCTGGAGGGCTGGCAGGTGTAGGGAAGAGGGGAGATAAAGAGGGAAAATTTGGGGAAACTGTAATAGCATAATCAACAAAATACACTTAAAAAAAAAAAACTACTCATAAAGAAAAGCCCAGGCCCAGGTGCTTTCATCACTGAATTCTAACAAACTTTTAAAGAAAAATTACTACAAACTCTCCACAAACTCTTCCACAAATCAGAAAAAGAAACATATCCCAACACATTTAATGAGACCAGTATTACCATACCAAAACTGATAATCGCAAGACAACTATAGAACATTGTTTCTTTTTTTCTATTTTTTTAAATATATTTTATTGATTATGCTATTACAGTTGTCCCGTTTCTCCCCCATCATTCCCCCCACCCTGCACACCCTCTCCCACCCACATTCCCCCCTTTAGTTCATGTCCTTGTGTCATAAGTTCTTTAGCTTCTACATTTCCCATACTATTCTTACCCTGCCCCTGTCTATTTTCTACCGACTATCTATGCTACTCATTCTCTGTACCTTCCCCCCACTCCTCCTCCCACGCCCCTGTTGCTAACCCTCCATGTGATCTCCATTTCTGTGGTTCTGTTCCTGTTCTAGCTGTTTGCTTAGTTTGCTTTTGTTTTAGGTGTGGTTCTTAATAGCTGTGAGTTTGCTGTCTTTTCACTGTCCTATTTTTTATCTTCTTTTTCTTAGATAAGTCCCTTTAACATTTCATAGAATAAGGGCTTGGTGATGATGAACTCCTTGAACTTGACCTTATCTGAGAAGCGCTTTATCTGTCCATCCATTCTAAATGACAGCTTTGCTGGATAGAGCAATTTTGGATGTAGGTCCCTGCTTTTCAAGATTTCAAATATTTCTTTCCAGCCCCTTCTTGCCTGTAAGGTCTCTTTTGAGAAATCAGCTGACAGTCTGATGGGAACTCCTTTGTAGGTGACTGTCCCCTTATCCCTTGCTGCTTCTAGAATTCTCTGCTTCATTTGAATCTTGGCTAATGTAGTTACAATGTGCTTTGATGTGTTCCTCCTTGGACCCAACTTCTTTGGGACTCTCTGAGCTTCCTGGATGTCCTGGTAGTCTCTTTCCTTTGCCAGATTGGGGAAGTTCTCCTTTATTATTTGTTGAAATAAGTTTTCTACTTGTTGCTCTTCTTCCCCTTCTGGGACCCCTATAATTCGGATGTTGGGACGTTTAACGATGTCCTGGAGGTTCCTAAGCCTCTCCTCATTTTTTTGAATTCTTGTTTCTTCCTCATTTTCTGTTTGGTTGTTAATTTCTTCCTTCTGGTCCACTCCATTGATTTGAGTCCCAGTTTTCCTTCCATCTCTATCGGTTCCCCATGTGTCTTCCTTCATTTCACGTATTGTAGCCTGCATTTTCTCATTTAATTTATGAGCAAAATCAACCAATTCTGTGAGCATCTTGATGACCAGAGCTTTGAACTGTGCATCTGATAGGTTGGCTATCTCTTCGTTGCTTAGAGGAATTGACTCTGGGGTTTTCATTTTTTCTCCGGTTTGAGCCATTTTTGGTGGGGTTTTTTGTTGTTGTTTTGTTTTGGTTTTAGTCTGGTCGCAGCTATTACATATGAGGAGTGGAGCCCTAGGTGTTCCACAGGGCGGGGCAGTCCAATCGCTGGGTTGTGACGCTATAGGTGGGGGCGGGGTCCGAGAGGGAAGAATGGCGCCTGTTCCGCTCTCTTCTGGACTCCGGTCCCTTCTGCTGCTTCCCCTTCACCTGGATTATCTGCGCGCACGCGCGTGCTGTTACGTAGTGAGGGGTGGAGCCTCAGGCGCTCCCCATTGTGGGGCAGCCCAGTCACTGAGTTGTGATGCTGTATGTGGGGGCGGGGTCTGAGAGGGAACAATGGTGCCTGCTCCGCTCTCTCCTGGATTCAGTCCCTTCCACCACTTCCCCTCTGCCTGAACCGTCTGTGTGCGCGAATGTGGGACCCCCTGGTCGGCCAGCCGCCTTGTGCGTCCTCACTGGGTCTGCACAGTTGCTCCCCTATGCCCGGGGTCCACCAGCTGCCGCCTGGGCGCCCGAGGACCGCCAGCCACCGCCCGTGCACCTGGGAACCACCAGCCGCTGCTGCTTGCATTCCTGGGTCCGCACCTCCACTTTTTCCTACCGCGACTCCGCCCCTCTTACCGGTCTGGATGAATGGTTGTTGGACTTCTGTACAGTTCAATTTTCTATAAGTTCTGGTTGTTTTCTTGTTTCTAAATATTTGTTGTCCTTAATTTTGGTTGTGAGAGGAGGCACAGTGTGTCCGCCTATGCCTCCATCATGGCCGGAAGTCCTTCAGAACATTATTTCTTATGACTATGATGGAAAAATCCTCAATAAAGTACTAACAAAATGTAACCTAGCAACATATTAAAAGAATTATATAATATGACCAAGTGAGATTTACCCCAGTAATGCAAGGATAGTTTAATATCTCATAATCAATAAATGTAATAAATCATATCAATTGAATAGAAAACAAAAATCACACAATCATCACAATTGATACAGAAAAAGCAAGCAGCAAAAACTAACACAATTCAAGTTTAAACAGTCAACAAACTAGGAGTAGAAGGAAACTTACTCAATTTGATAAAAAAAAAAAAAAGTCCAAGAAAGACCCACACTAAACATCATGGTGAATGACTGGATGCTTTCACTCTTAGATGAAGAACAAGAACAAGACAAGGATGTCTGCTCTCACCACTTCTCTTCAGCATTATACTAGAGGTGTTAGTTAAGAAAATTAAGTAAGAAAAAATAAATAAATAAATCTTTCAAATTGGAGGGAACACAGTAAAACCATCTCTATTTGAAGATGACATGTTTTACATGTAGAAAATCCTAAAGAATCCACTGGAAAACATTACAACCTAGCTGAGTTCAGAGAGGCTACAGCACACAAGATCAATACTTTAAAAATCAACTACATCTTTATACACTTACAATGAACAACTCAAAAGTAAAATTACAAAAACAATTCAATTTACAATAACCTCAAAAAGAAAAAATAATTCAGAGTACATTGTTTTAATATACAAAACATATTATTCTGAAAATTACAAAACATTGTTGAAAAAAATTTAAAGCTCTAAATAAATGAAAAATATTTCACTTTTATGCATCATTAGTCTTAACATTGTTAACATGGCCAGTACTACCCATATTGATCTGTATAGGAATCAAAGCTGTATTTTTTTTTTTTTAAGATTTTTTTTCCTTTTTTTTTTTAGATTTTATTTATTTATCTTTAGAGGGGAAGGGAAGGAGAGAGGGAGAGAAACATCAATGTGCGGTTGCCTCTTGTATGTCCCCTGACGGGAACTGGCCTGGCAACCCAGGCATGTGCCCTGACTGGGAATCGAACCGCGATCTTTCAGTTCGCAGGCCCGCGCTCAAACCACTGAGCTACACCAGCCAGGGCCAAAGCTGTATTTTTTGTAGAAATTGACAAGCTGATTGTAAAACTTATAATGAATCTCAAGAGATCAAGCATAGGCATGGGGAAGAATGGTATATGTCTAGTGAATAGAATTAATCTTAAAAATCATTAACAAGCATTTCTTAGGGAAGTAGCTGGTGGTAGTTTTTTGTTTTTTTTTTTTTTTTACAAAATATTCAAAAGACAAGGTCCAATGTTCTATATGTTATACTATTACCAGGATAATAATATTTCGCAGTTGAACAATAATTAAATATTCATTAAATAAACTGCTCCTGTATAAACTTACCAACTATTTCAATTTTTCAAAATTATTTACTTAAAATTAGTATTACACACCAAGTTATAAAAATGATTAAAACAGTAAGAAAGTGCATAGATTGGAAAACAGTTCTCCCACAAACAGTAATTATCCCTTGGTTTTCCTCCACTGTTAGCCAGTTTTTATATATTTTCTCTGAATTTCCATTTCTATTTCTGCTTATTGCTTTACTCTGATCCCCTGATCTGCCTATGATACATATACACTGAAACTATGTAGCCAGATAATATATATACACTGAAACTATGTACCCTAGATTTTCCAAAACAGTCTAGTCTTCTATTCACTTTATCAAAGCATATGGTGCCTATTTCCTCATTTTCATACAAATCTACTTGTTTACAATTTTGAACTAAGAGTTCCCAAACTAGGTACCAGAATACATCATCCGAAACCTGGTTTAGAAAATATTTTAAAAGTGAAAAGTTTCTAGGTGCAGAAATGAAAACTATCATTACTACTCAAACTGTCAAAAAGACATGGAAATATAGGGAAACAACTGAGGTTTTCTTATATTATATAAATTATACAAAATGCAGATAGATGATGAAATGTTTTTAACCAGTATTCTATACCTTCCTTCCCTTCGCACTCACCAAAAAACACTACTTTTCTGGTGAATAGAGTTGAACCCTAAAATTACACTAAATGCATTTAAATCAATATGTATTTTAAATAAAACTAAAGATAGTGAATAGTAATAGAATATGCTAATATCAGCTCAAACAGTTTAAATTCCTTCATATGTAAGAGAAAAATGGCCCTTGAAAATGGAAGTGAATTTCATCAACTGGTTTAAAAATAACAATGCAATAAAGAGCAAAGAAACAAGAGTACTCTTGGCCTCTGGCTTCCTTCAATATAGAAGATGTATTATTAAGGAAAAGAGTAAGCCAGCATTGATATTGTAAAGAAAATTCCACTTTAATAAATCATTTTTTCAGGAAAAGGAAAAGTCTGCAAAATCTGTGAAAGTGATTTATCTTCAGGTGAATAAAATGAACAGCAATTGATCTTGTACCTAGGGAGTGATTCTTCTTCTACAAGTTACAAATATATCTCTGTTAAATATCACTAGAATAAGTTGGGTGGTCTCATGTTTTGAATAATTTATTGCACGTTAAAGACTTAGGATGTATTTTGAAATTTTATATAAAAATGCCACCGTTTCAGTTGGGTTATTGCCCATTATTTGGTCACTTTGTACACCTATAAAATCAATCCAGTACGGTACAGTAGCAGATAGGCGGGGCATCGAACCCAAATTTGGGGAAAAGAGGAATGCATAAGAAAGTGACTTTTAAACTGATATATATGAAGTGGGTATAATTAGTCAAATGAAGGAAAAGAACATTATAGGGGGAAAAGATTGTATATTTATGGCAATAAGATGGGTAACCACCAAAAATTTCAATTTACAGGACAGAATTCTGAAGAAATCATGAGTGTCCTCTGATTTAGTCTATAAAGTGGATCATTTGAAAATAAAACTATTTCATTTATATTTGTAATCCTAGAATACTGTGAAGAGGTTAAAAAAGTAATAGATAGGAAAACCAGTTTAAAAAATTTAATTTCATGTCATGAAAAAAGACATTTTCATGTCATGAAAGAAGACATTTTCATGTCTTTTAAGTCTTTGTTTATTACATATATAATGAGATTATTCTGTCATTAAGAAAGAACTAGCTTAGACATAAATATGCAAAGGATGTAAATAAATAGGATTACTGGATAACCAATTACTGATCTTAGACTCATAACAAGTAGCAAAAATAGGACACTCATGATCAAGATGGAGACATAGCTAGACACACTGTGCCTCCTTGCACAGCCAAAATGAGGACAACAAAAAACAACAACAACAACAACAACAAACAGTACTAACAGAAACTTGAACTGTATGAAAGTCCAACAACCAAGGAGATAAAGTAGACACATTCATCCAGACCGGTAGGAGAGGCGGAGTGGGGCAGCCAGGCAGAGAGGGGTTGTGGCAAAAAAGCGGTGCCCGGCAGACCCAGCAGGGCGGAGGATTGTGGAGGAGTGCAGTGCGCAAGGCGGCTGGCAGACCAGGCAGTCCTATATTCGTGTGTGGATAAAGCAGGCAAAACTGGGGAGTGAGACAGACTGCGCAACCCAGGGTCCCAGAGCAAGGAAATAAAGCCTCAAAACACCAACTGAAAACACCTGTGGGGATTGAGGTGCCAGGAGAGAATCCCGCCCCCACAGGAGAGTTCATTGGAGAGACCCACAGGGTCCTAGAATGTACACAAGCCCACCCACCCAGGAATCAGCACCACAAGGGCCCAATATGCTTGGGGAAAGCGGCAGAAGGGACTGAAATCCAACAGACAACAGAGTAAGTGCCATTGTTCTCTCTCAGACCCCTCCCCCACAGACAGCGTCACAACCCAGTGACTCTGTTGCCCCACCCTGGTCAACACCTAAGGCTCTGCCCCTCATGCGTAACAGGCACAAGACCAAAAAAAAAAAAAGGCCAAAATGAAAGAACAGATCAAAGCTCCGCAAATAATACAACTAAGTGACAAAGAGATAGCCAACCTACCAGATGCACAGTTCAAAGCACTGGTGATCAGGATGCTCACAGAATTGGTTGAATTTGGTCCCAAATTTGATGAAAAAATGAAGGCTACACTAAGTGAAATGAAGGAAAATGCACAGGGAACCAATAGTGATAGGAAGGAAACTGGGACTCAAATCAATGGAGTGGACCAGAAGGAAGAAAGAAACAACCAAACAGAAAAGAAGAAATGAGAATTCAAACAAATGAGGAGAGGCTTAGGCACCTCCAGGACATCTTTAAACATTCCAACATCTGAATTATAGGGGTACCAGAAGGTGAAGAAGAAGAGCAACAAGTGGAAAACTTATTTGAACAAATAATAAAGGAAAACTTCCCCAATCTGACAAAGGAAACAGACTTCCAGGAAGCTCAGAGTCCCAAAGAAGTTGGACCCAAGGAGGAACACACCAAGGCACATCAGAATTACATTACCCAAGATTCAAATGAAGGAGAGAATTCTAGAAGCAGCAAGGGATAAGGGGACAGTTACCTACAAAGGAGTTCCCATCAGACTGTCAGCTGATTTCTCAAAAGAGACCTTGCAGGCAAGAAGGGGCTGGAAAGAAGTATTCCAAGTCATGAAAGGCAAGGACCTACATCCAAGATTGTTCTATCCAGCAAAGCTTTCATTCAGAATGGAAAGGCAGATAAAGTGCTTCTCAGATAAGGTCAAGTTAAAGAAGTTCATCATCACCAAGCCCTTATTATAGGAAATGTTAAAGGGACTTATCTAAGAAAAAGAAGATTTAAAAAACATGTACAGTAAAATGACAGCAAACTCATAATGATTAACAACCACACCTAAAACAAAAATGAAAATAAGTTAAGCAAATAACTAGAACAGGAACAGAACCAAAGAAAAGGAGATCACATGGAGGGTTAGCAACAGGGGAGTGGGAGGAGGAGGGGGGTGAAAAGGTACAGTGAATAAGTAGCATAGATGGTAGGTAGAAAATAGGGGGAGGGTAAGAATAGTGTGGGAAATGTAGAAGTCAAAGAACTTCTATGTATGACACATGGACATGAACTAAAGGAGGGGAATGTGGGTAGGAGAGGGTGTGCAGGGTGGAGGGGAGTGAAGGGGGGAAATGAGACAACTGTAATAGCATAATCAATAAAATATATTTTTTAAAAAAGTAGCAAAAGTAGTAGAGAGAGATCCCATGTTGCCTTCTCCTAATGATAATATATTACATAACCAAAACCAATTTTAAAATCCAGGAAATTGACATTGGTAGAATATTAAACTGCAGACCATATTCAGATTTCACTTGTTTTTACACACACTCTTACTTGTGTGTATGTACAGTCTATGAAATCTTGTCAGCTGTATATATTTGTGCAACCACTACTACAATCAAAATACATTAACTGTTAACACATTGCCACCAAGAAGCCCCTGTGGGCAATCCCTCTCTAGTCACACTATCCCCCTTCCCTTCGATCCCTAAATCCCATGGCCAATATTTGGTTTTCCCGAACTCTGTGTGTGTGTGTGTGTGTGTGTGTGTGTGTAATATATAACTATACATAACTATGTAAATAACTATATATTCTGTTTTATCAAACTATATATATTAAATTCAAATAACTATATTTAATTTTAAGAATATTATATAAATGGAATCATAAAAATGTAGCCTTTTGAAAAACATAGTCTTTTTTATTTCACTTGGTATGATACCTTTGATATCAATGCAAATTGTTGTCTGTGTTAATATTTCATTCATTTCTGAAACTGAGTAGTATTCCATTATACAAATGTATCACTGTTTGCTTATTCATTCATCTGTTGGAAGCTATTTGGATTATTTCCAGTTTGGGGCAATCATAAAGCTGCTACAAATATGTGTGTAGCATGTTTTTACAGGAATGTAGTATTCACTTCTCTGTAATAAACATTCAGGAATGTGATTGCTGAGTCATATGGAAATGTATGTTTAATGTTAGGAGAAAAGGCAAACTGTTTTTCAGAGTGATTGTGTCATTTTACGTTCTCACCAGCATTGTATGAGAGCACTTCCTATCATCAGCATCTGTAAATTTTAGCTGTCTGAAAACATATATATGTGTGTATATGTGTGTGTGTGTGCGTGCACAGTGATTTCTCATGATTTTAATTTGCACTTCTGTTATGGCTAAAGATACTGAAAACAGTTTACAAACTTATATGCCTTCTTATATATCCTCTTTTATCATTTAACATTTTAAAACACATTATCTGAAGAGGGACTATCCAATAATATTTCAAAGTGTGCAATTAGTTCTTCTAGGTAATTAAATAGCATGACAACAGGGGTAAGTATACAAAAAGTTAATGAAGCTGTATAAATAAAAAGTGGAGATAAGCGTAAGTACAGAAAATACATGATTTATTTAGAAAAAAATCATTGTTGGGATGGTTTTTTAATTATATTTATTGGGGTGACAATGGTTAATAAGAATATATAGGCTTCAAGAGTACAGTAATGCGATGCACAATATGTATACTGCTTTGTGTGCCCACCACCCCAAAATTAATGCAGAATGGGTCAGAAACCTAAATATAAGACCTGGAACAATATATTACATAGAAGAAAATACAGGTACTAAACTTATGGACCTTGGTCTTAGAAAAGATTTTATGACTTTAATCCCAAAGGCAAGGGAAGTAAAGGCAATAATAAATGAATGGTACTATATCAGACTAAAAAGCTTCTGCACAGCAAAAGAAACCAACAACAAAACAAAAAGGCAACCATCTGAATGGGAGAAGGTATTCAGAAACTAGAGCTCTGACAAGTGATGATTTGATTGAAGCTATTTATTATGATAACCCAAGGGAGGCACTAAAAAGTCATAGGACATCAGATTCTGTGAACAATCATCTATCTTTTAGACCTAACCATTTACCCCCTTGCTCCAGATTACTTCCAACAGCTGGCATCTTCCTCTCCAAGCTTGAGAGAGGGCTATTTCTCTGAACTGATGAAACCTGGTATGCCATTCTGCGTGCCAGGCAAGTACACAGTCCTGTCTGAACTGTACCCTACAACCAGTAACAGGAAATAAACTCACATTTATGTTTAGTTCATTCTGAAACTGATTTTGATCCTGATTTTTCTCAAAATTTCCCCAGAAGATAAAGCTTCAGCAACTTATCAAGGTAGTAACTTAATAACTTTCTATTAGTTGCACTTTCTTCCCTAAATCACTTCCTGTCACCCTTGCCAGTATTACCTACATCTCCTAAGCAGGCTATTGGTTTTAAAATACTTGCTCTAGGTTCTGTGAGAAGATCTATATAATTTAAACCACCTACAACAGCAAGGTATGTCTCATTAAAATAAAAATATTTAAAATAAAAAGTAGTGACAATTAATAATATGTATGTGTTCCTTTTTCCACGCTTACTATTTCTACATATTAGTTACTATTTCAAAACTCAACTGTAAATTAACAGTGCTTTCCTCTATATATTGAAACATGATTATAAAGACCACAAAAAACAAGCACATCAAATCAAGGGTTACTATAAAACTGCAATAACCAGGACAGCATGATATTGGAGAAACAATAGACATACAGATCAATGGAACAGAATACAGAGTACAGAAATACAACCATATAATTGATTTTCAAAAAAAGTACAAAGGCAATTAAAGCAATTTAAAAGACTTCAGGAAAAGGTTCTGGCTGGAATAATTGGATATCTGAAGACAAAGTATGTGGGGAGTGAAGGGGAGGGCAAAGAACCTTGTCCCATATCCCATCCTACATATAAAAAAATTATCTCAGAATATAAAAAGTTTTAAAACAACAAAATTTCTAGAAGAAATAAAACAGGATAAAATCTTTCTGACCCTGGATTAGCCGAAGAGTTCTTAGGTATCACATAAAAGTATAAACAATAAAAACAAACATGAACTGATAAAAACCTCTACTCACTGAAAGATACTCTTAAGAAAATATAAAGACAAGAACAGATTAGGAGAAAATATTTACAAATAATGTATTTGATAAAAGACTTGTATCCAGAACATGTAAAGAACTCTCAAAGCTCAATAATAATGAAAATAACTCAATTTTTCAAAGTGGCAAAAATCTGAACAAACACTTCTCCAAAGAAGCTATAGATATAGCAAAACAGAAACAACTCAGAAACAAACAGAAATAAAAGACAAACAGAACAGAAACAACTCAACATCATTAGGAAGTGTAAATTAAAACAATGAGATGTAACTCTACCTCTATTTTAATGGATAAAAAACAAATTTTGACAATACCAACTGCTAGCAAGTTTAGTGGAGACACTAAAATGCTCATAAATCCCGGGTCAGAATGTAAAATGTCACAGCCACTTTGGCAAATTCATAGTTGGGCAGTTCCTTGCGAAGTTGAACACAAACTGACCACGTGACCCATTATTCCCTTTCCTAGTGAAATAAAAATGTATTTTAACACAAATATTTATAGCAGCTTTATTCATAATTGTCCAAACTGGAAACATCCCAAATATCCCTCCACTGGTGATAGATACACACAGCTGCAATACATCAATATGATGAGAAACCGCTCAGCCATAAAATGAACAAATTACTGACACACAACAAAATACTGTATTTTGTCATGTATAATGCACAACTGTGTTTTTTAGCCCAAACTTTCAGGGAAAAAAACCCTTCATTTTAATTTTTTAATTCAATTTTTTATTCGTTTATGTTTAGAAACAAAACCTATTATTGTATTCCAGGGTATTATTTTCCATATGGATATCAATATTGCTTTCTAGAGCTACACTTTCAATGTAGGAGCATAAATAAAAGAATTAAAAACTTACCATATTTTGCCATATATAATGCACATCCATGTTTTTGGCCCAAACTTTCAGGAAAAAAAATCTTTCGTTTTAATTTTTTAATTCCATTATTTATTTATATTTAGGCACTTGTTTTTTGCATTATAAAGGAATTTTAGCATTTATTTTTGTACATATTATGGTACAAGAAACTTTACATAATAAATAATTACAAAACAGAAGAACAGGTGCAAGGTACTTCAGGTATTACTCATGTACAATGCAGCCTTTATTTCCCTCAAAGATTTGGGCAAAAAAAGGTGCACATTATACATGGCAAAAAGCAGCATACAGATATGGAATTAGTACTACCCATGTATAATGCATATCCTTATTTTTCCCTCAAAAGTTTGAGCAAAATAGTGCACATTATACACAGCAAAATACGGTAGATAAATTTCATATGCATTTATGACAACAGAAAAAAAAAAACAGAATCAAAAGCTATATACACTGCATGATTCCACTTCTGGGTGTCAGGAATTCAGGTGAGCTTGAGAGCTGATCTGCCAAGTGTCAGAATAGTCAATTAAGACAAGCCAAAATGAAAGTACATAATAGTCAAGTGTTTCATCACTTAAGTGTATAAGAAAGAGACTAAACTAGAAAAAGTGCAAGCTCCCACAGTTCCATTCCCACCAGTCAAAGATTGAGTGGATCGGCACAGGAGTGGGGGTTATTTCACCGCCATGGAAGCCCACAACAAAAGGCTCCTGCAATAATCTGACCCTGGATCCAGGTGATGGTAGAGGGGAAAGAGCTAGGAGTGGAAAACTACTAAGTCACAGTAGAGAAAGGTATTTTCAAAGCTCCCCCTCACTTCTCCAATAAGGTTTTGACAAAGGCATCTGAGAAGACCTCAGTGAAAGCCCCAGATAAAAAGGGCTCCAAATGAAGATGTTTGAGCTATGAATACAGATGTGTGTAAGAGCACAGCTGGCTGGGGGTGGAGTGAGGGGGCTCATTCTTGACTGCAACTCCCATCAGAGACTGAAATGCATTTCACGTATTGTAGCCTGCATTTTTTCATCTAGTTTGTGAGCAAAATCAACCAATTCTGTGAGCATTCTGATGACCAGTGCTTTGAACTGTGCATCTGATAGGTTGGCTATCTCTTCACTGCTTAGAGGAATTGGCTCTGGGGCTTTTATTTCTTAAGTTGAAGGAGTTCATCATCACCAAGCCCTTATTATATGAAATGTTAAAGGGACTTATCTAAGAAAAAGAAGATAAAAATATGATAGTGAAAAGACAGCAAACTCACAGCTATTAAGAACCACACCTAAAACAAAAGCAAACTAAGAAAACAGCTAGAACAGGAACAGAACCACAGAAATGGAGATCACATGGAGGGTTAGCAACAGGGGTGTGGGAGGAGGAGAGAGGGGGAAAAGGTACAGAGAATGAGTAGCATAGATAGTGGGTAGAAAATAGACGGGGGAGGGCAAGAATAGTATGGGAAATGTATAAGCTAAAGAACTTATGACACATGGACATGAACTAAAGGGGGGGATTTGGGTGGGAGAGGGTGTGCAGGGTGGAGGGGAATGATGGGGGAAAATGGGACAACTGTAATAGCATAATCAATAAAATATATTTAAAAAAAAAAGACTGAAATGCAGAGTTTGCACCAAGTCTGGTGTGGAGAAGACAGCTTTCCCAAGTAAAGCCCACCAGGTAAAACCTTTGTAAATACCTATGATCAGACATGGAAAAAACAAATCACACATAGATTTTTTTTATCAGAAGCTACATTTCTCAATACGAACCACTAGAAAAGGGAAAACATTAGAGACAGAAAACCATGATATATGATTTAAAAACTAACAAAAAATTTTGTTACTAACTCATGGATGAGGACAGAAGACATGAGACTCCTAGGTCAAAGACTTTATTACTCACGGCAAGCCATAGAAACATGAACATATTTGTACCACTTCCCCTTCTCACAGGTCCTATTTAGGTGAGATGATGTGATTCAGACAGATGCTATCTATGAATGCAGTGGATTTGCATTTGCATTGGCAAGTAAGGAACATCAAGCTTGGAGAACCCACCAATTTTATAGCAAACAGTAACTAAGTCTGCTCTTTGTCTTCAGAGAAGCAGTCACCTCCAATCTTAAGTCCACCAGCTGTATAAATAACACTCAGAAATGTCCCAGGAAAAGAAAAGTCAGAGCCTTACAGACTTGGCACTCAGAGCAAGGAGGACTGTCTCTGCCAACAAAAACACAGCAGTGATTGCTAGTAGCTAAGATGGGGAAAAGGCTGATGCTAAGTGGGGCATGGTGAAATTTTAGGGCGATGGAACTATTCTATCTAGTTTCCGATATTGGTTACATGGCTGTGTGCGTGCCATACCTTACAGAACTGTACATTGAAAAGGTCAGTTTAACTGTATGTAATTTAGACTTAAATTTTTTAACAGAAAAATACTGAAAAGGTAAATAAATCTTAAAAGAAAAAAGAAAAGATACTTAGGACCTTGTGTTAACATCGCTAGTGGCCCTTTCTGCACAGGTCTACTTTCTGTGGCCAATCATTTAATGATTCCATCATTCATTTAAAGTTAATTAATTATTCTTTTCGATAGACTTAAACCAACTATTCAAACTTACTAAATCAGGACTCACAGTTTCTAAATCTCTTAGTTTTTTACAAATTTTGAGAAAGAATACAGACTAAATTTATAAAACATAAATAAAAATTAATATAGTTTACTGTTGACTTTTAGCTTTTTAAATTAAGATATCCAAAACTAAAATAAAAATTGGCAAGCTTCCCTTCAGCCTGCCTACCACCAGTATTAACTGACAAACAGAATAAATTTTCAAAATCATTAAATTGCCATTGTTCACGTTTCTCCTATTGACCAGTGATGTAAACATTCATTTTGGTTAAGAAGGTTTTTAATAGAATGTAACATCTGTTTTATGTTACATGGGAGACAGCAAAATTCTTCCTCTCTGACTGGATTATTAATGCTCATGCCTTCGATGGAGTTATTCTTCATTCCCACCCCCACACTAGCTCTCTAAAGTGCAACATACCCCCTGATGTAATACATTTTCCTGTTAACTTTACAATACTGCATATACCATAACTTTAATGTGACATGCTGGTATTTCTTTATAAACCACAAATGCATTTCTTACTCTCAATCACAAATTTAAATTTCCTGTATACTCCCGGCCCACTGGGCATTTTTCTTTTAAAACAGCTGAATAAAAATAGATGATTTCAATTTCTTATTTGTCATCTCATGTTTTATAGACCTCTCTTCAACTCTTAGAAAAGTCAAAAGGTATTTGTCTTTATTGCTTAAATAAACTTGAGCTTAAGAAACATTGTGAACTAACCCCACTTCTTAACAGTGATGTAAGTCCATGACACACATAAAATTATTTAAAATAATATTTGCATTAAATTCAAGGCAAACACATTTAACAAAGGTATTGTTCCAGTGTTCACTCTAGAATTATTTTAACATGAATATTTCAGTTTTTAAAAGTCCTCAAAATTTGACATACATCCTTCATTTTGTTTCACACAAAGATTTACACATAGATATATTTGAGACCATCTTACACTTCATTGATTACAATGAAGATGAAATATGCCAAATTGAGGGATTTCTATTACCTTCGGTTTTTCTTATTATACAATATTTTGTTCATTATGAACAGATTCTGACAAAATTGAGACAAACTACATCACTACTGTTGATTCTCAATTAGTTCTTCAATTCATTTCCCTTGCCTAACTCTAAAAAAACTACATATGGTCTAAACCACTGGTATTTTTTACTTTCTGCCAATACACAAACCATGCTTTTTTTGTGCTGAAAACATTCCCATGAATAATTATAATAGTCTCCAAAGAGACCAGATGGCAATAAACTCTAGAACAGATCTGGAAGCTAACCATAAATTTACCTTTTCATAGTCTCACCATAATAATACAGTTCTTTGTGCTATGCCGTTAAAAACTATCGGTGATAGAAACAACATGAGTATACACTCTAGTTAAATAGAAAGATATACAATCATGTTATGAGGGTCTTTCATAACTACACACACCGCTCATCTTATATCGCTATCAACAATTTTTAACAGAGGATCAGCTTGATAGACTATGGCATTTCTAATCACATAATGTAGTGATTTTTACATTAGCAAAATTGCTATTAAAGTAAAACTCAAAAAATATAATATAGCTAATGGCAACAAATGATTTGAAGTTAAAGAAATAAAGATATAGGATAACATTATACAGAATTGCCACTGATTTTTATTTTGTTATTCTCCTGGGAAACATAATTAAATTATAGGGGCCTTGCTATTTCAATAGAAGTAAAATGACTTGTATAATCATTTATCACTCTATTCATTTAAGAGTATCATATTTGTGAGAAGTAAGAATCAAGAGCAGTTTTTAAAACTAGAAGCATAATTCAAAACTTTCAAAACATATTGTGGTATGTAAAATTAAATTTTAGCCACTTCCCCGCATCTGTAAAAACCAAAAGTTAGCCAAAGAGTAGCTCGTTTTTGTACTTTTCAATTTAAGCTACAATACTAATGTGTAACATTAGCTGTATTTTCTGTATTCGTTGTAACATTATAATCTATAATGTTTCTAGTATATTATCCTTACAGCTCAAAAAATGAATATATAAAATTACATGGCAATGGGAGAACAGAATAAGAAAATAGAGAAATAAAACAAGAGGAATAAAAACAGTTTAAATAGCAGTAAATATAAATCGTATGTAGAAGGCAGAGATTACAGAAAACAAGAATAAAAATGATACATCCAAAAAAGGTATTTTATCTTTTTGTTAGCTAATGTAAGTGAGGTTTATAGTTAGTCTATTAATTTAAGTGCCTGAATATTTTAATTTAAAATTCAGTTAATTTATTGATTCTTTGTTTATAACAGTTTTCGTCCCATTCTATTGGGATTTTCTACAACAGATCAACAAAGATAAGTGTTATTTTATTTCCCTATTTTGTCATAAAATATGATCTGGCATTGGAGTTGAGAAACAGATTCTATCATGTTAAGAAAGCATATATTTATTATCATTAATGGATGGTGTTTTAGTACCTCCTGAGAAGATCCTACTTCTCTTTTGTTTTATTGGTATGTGATCAAAATTATAGATTTTGTAATACTGAAACATCCTTGCATTCCCAGAATTAACCCTACTTCCCTACTTGGTCACTAACTATTATGAATGTGGTATTAGATTCTATTTCCAAATATTTTATCTGGGATTTTTTTCACAATAGTCATAAATAATATTAATCTATATTTTTACTTTCTGTTTTATGCTTGCTTATTTTTCTTTCTGCTTTCCTTGTTGGGCTATGCTATCAATGTGAGACCACCTTGAAATTCTAAACCATTCACCTATGCTGCTGAATGGTTTAGAATTATCTTAGAATTACCTGCTCCTCATAGATTTGGTGTGTTTTCCCAGAGCAGTCACCCAGGACTACTATGCTTGTGGAAAGGAAGTTCTTTGGTAATATGCTCTATTTCTTGTATGAGCATTACTCCATTCAGATTTCCTGTATCTTTTTAGAGTTAATTTGGCAATTTACTTTTTGGAAAACAGTTCATTTAATCCCAATAATTCTAATTCATCCAGAGAAATGTAAATGCAAACTTTCAATGAGATATTATCTCTTACATGCCATATTGATAAAGAACACTGAATATCAGCTGTGGGCAAAGAGAAGCGGGGAAATGCAGACATCTGTAATGCTGTCATAATAGATATAAAGTTAAAAAAGAACACTGAGTATCTGAATTCATGAGAATGTATTAAAGCAAACACATTTATTTAGTTCTGGTGGAAATAAAAATGGGTAAAATGTTTATACGAACAAATTTGGCAACTTCTATAAAAATGTGCCACACCTGAGCTCTTTGAGCCAGGAATTCTATTTCTAATAATAAATTATAAAGATATACTTGCAAAGACAGAAAATGACATTTATATTGAAATACTAAAACATTATACACCATCTAAATGCACAAAAATAGGGGACTCATTAAACGAATTATAACACTGTCATAGAATGGACCATTACAGCCATGAAAAAGAATTAGCCAGATCTATTTCATATTGATATGGAACAATCTCCAAGATATAATATTAACAAAAAGAAAGCGTATGAAACTGTGTGTATAGTATAACATATGTATATATAAAATAAATGCATATACATGCACATAGTTTAAAGGAACAGAGTACTTCTGGAAGCATGCACAAGAAATTCATTACAGGGATCACATCTAATAAAATGAACTAGGCCAGTGGAGTATCAACACAGGAAAAAAAAAAAACAACTTTTCACTAAACACTCTCTGGTACCAAATTTTAAATAAATTTTGGTCTTTGTGTACATTAATTATCTGTTGCTGCCAAACATAGTAGCTTAAAACAAGAAATATAATCTCACATAGATTTTATGGGTCAGGCATCTGGGAGTGGCTTAGCAGAGAAGTTATGGCTCAAGATATCTCATTAGGTTGCAGTGAATAAGTTTGTGAGGGCTCTGATCATCTGAGGGTTTGACTGGAGCAGGCTCCTTCACATGGCTAGTACTGCTGGTGCCGGTTGGTGGTAGGAAGCTACAGAGGCTGACTGTCCTCCTAACACTGGAGAAGACTTTTCCATTAGGGGTGTTGCAAAAGAAAATAATGTGGAAGCAACGATGCCTTTTATGATCTAGCCTCAGAAATAAGCACACCATTATTGCCAACACACTCTACTTGTTAGAAGGAAGTTACTAAGTTTGGCACATTTTCAAGAGAGGGAAATTAGGCTCCACCTTCTGAATGATGTAATGTCAAAGAACTTATGAACATACTTTTAGATAAACAAAACGTATGGACTACATTTTGCGAAATAAAATAATTTTACAATATTAAAAGATTCACTTCATTCTTTGGTAGACAAACTTTTATCAGTAATCAAAAGGATGATGGAAAGTAGTGGGAGATTTAACTTTTATGAAATGGCAATACATTTCAATCCAAAATGAACATATGTTGACATCTAAAACCCAGCCATAATACTGTGCTTCTGAGAAGTCACAGTAGGTAGAGCAGCAATTTAATAAATACATAACTAAAAATAACTTTAGAAGTGTCTGGGAATCCAAATACAGTACTATTTTGAAACTGGCATTGCCCAGTGCAATTTATCAATGTGTGTCACCTACTTCACATAAATAATTCATGAAAATACTAAGCAATTAAATCACATAGTCTCCAAAGATGCTAATTATGACACTGAAATCTAATTAAACCTATCATCATAATATTTTTATGTGCCAGCACTGTACTTACTATACATACTATGCATATCCTTATTTTGCACTTTACCCTCACACTCCCACAAGTACAATGTACATTTTACAGTGTACAAATGAACAAACTGAAGCAGGAAGGCTAAGTTAAGTTGCCCAAAGTTATATGCACCAGGTAAGAAGTTTGTCATGTATTCTAAAATATATGATTTCCAGAAGTGAGCACTACACTAAAGGAATATACTATCCCTGCCCTGGCTGGTGTAGATCAATGGATTGAGTGCCGGCCTGCAAACCAAAGGGTCACTGGATCAATTCCCAGTCAGGGCACATGCCTGGGTTGCCAGTCACATCCCTGGTAGGGGGCACTCTAGAGGGGGCACACACTGATGTTTCTCTCTCTCTTCCCTTCCTCTCTCTCTAAAAATAAATAAATAAAATCTTTTCAAAAAGAAGAAATATACTATCCTTAGTCCATTTTCCTTTATTTGGAATACTATTTTTACACTATTTTCCCTAAGATTGTGTTTTGGAGGCTCTGTAAAACTACATGACACAAACTGAATTTACTTCAAGAAACTAAGCAAAATGTTTTCTCCTCCAGACAAATATAAAATTCTATGTTTATAAGATACAGCACCCATTTATGATTTAAGAACTCAAAATAGGTATAGAAGTAAAGAACCTCAACATAATAAGGCCATACATGACAAACCCTCAGCTAACATCATACTCAGTATGAAAAACTGAAAGCTTTTCCTATAAAATCAGAAAAAAGACAAGGATGTCCACTCTCACCACTCTAATTTAACATAGTACTGGAAGTCCTAGTGAGAGTAATCAGGCAAGAGTAAAAAATAAAAGGCATTCAAATTAGGAAGGAGGAAGTAAAAGTGTCACTTTTTGCAGATGACATGATTCTTAGGAAATCCTAAAGAGTCCACCAAAAAAAAACTATTAGAAACAATAAACAAACACAGTAAAGTTGCAGGATACAAAAATCAATAAAAATTCACTACATTCCAATATAAAAACAATGAAATTTTGGAAAAAATATGAAAAAAAATTCATTTTGCAATAGCAACAAAATGAATAAAATACCTAGCTCTAAACTTAACAAAAGATGTGAAGAGCCTATATACTGAACACTATGAGGCATTATTAAAAGAGATTTTTAAAGGCACAATGAAATGGAAAGATACTCTGTGCTAATGGATTGGAAAAGTCAACGTAGTTAAAATGGCCATATTACCCAAAGCAATATACAAATTTAATGGAATCCCTATCAAAATCCCAATGACATCTTTTAGAGAAATAGAACAAAAAAAATTATCAGACTTACATGGAAACACAAAAGACTCTGACTTGCCAAAGCAATCCTCAGAAAAAAGAATGAAGCCAGAGATATCATACTGCCTAACTTCAAACTATACTACAAAGCAATGATAATCAAAACAACATGGTACTGGTAGAAAAACAGACACACAGGCCAAAGGAAGAGAACTGACAGCCCAGAGATAAAACCACAGGTGTTATCAGCAAAAAACTTTTTTACAAAGGAGCCTAAAACATGCAATGGAGAAAAAAAAGCCTCTTCAATGAATGGTTTTGGGAAAACTGGAAAGCCATATACAAAAGAGTAAAAGTAGACTAGTCTGTCCCCCTATACAAAAATGAATTCAAAATGGATCAAAGACCTAAACATAAGATCTACAATTTGCACAGAAGAATACATAGGTACTAAACTTACGGACCTTGGAAGATTTTCATAAACTGGACACCAGGACGACTTCTTGTCAAGATGGTGGCATAGGCAGACATGGCTCACCTCTTCACACACCCATATCAAAATTATAACTAAAATATAGAATAACTATCACTCAGGAATGTCAGAAGTAAAGCTGAATATAAGTCTGACAACCACAAAATTGAACTGAATGGAAGTCTGACAACTACAGAATTAAAGAAACCACCTCCATCCAGACTGGTAGGAGGGGCACAGACACAGAATACCCTGGCTACACACCCACATGGCTAAAATTCAGGAGGGATATCTCAGGAGCAAGAAATCCCAGAGCCTCACCATACCCCTCAGCCCAGGATTCCAGTGCCAGGAAGATAAGTCTTCACAACTGCTGGCTGCAAAAACCAGCCGGGATTGAGTCTCTGGAAGGAACTTCTGAAGCCCCAAGCAGTTCCTCTTAAAGAACCCACACACGGACTCACCTACTCAGACTCACTCCCTCTGAGCTCTAGCACCAGGGTAGCAGCTTAAAAGGCACCAGTGGTACACAGGGAGAAACTGAAGGGTCTGGCATCAAGGCAAGCAGAGGCCATTGTCCCTTTGCTAAACCTTCCCCCCATAGAACCAGTAAGGTGGTGCCATATCTGAGACTCCATCAACCTGGCTAACACTGTTTAACCCACCTTGGAGATCCGCAGAGGCTCTGCCCCACACAACTTGTGGGCCTACCCAAGCTGCTTTTCCGTAAGAATGGTAGGTCTTGGCTCCTAAATATTATCAAACAAGCAAAAGCTGGCTTCAGTGAGCCCTAGCAGCAGCCAGAGTAAATTCACAGCTTGGTTTCACCTGGGAATCTCCAAGCTCAGCACAAGTACCAGCCACTTCAGATTGATTTACAGCTCAGGCAGGGTGCCCTGGCAAAACACTGGTGGGGGCTGACTTTGGCCTGCAGCACCCAGGAAACCCCAGGGCCAGCCTACCCAGCGAACAGCTAAAGACTGGAGATACCACTACCAGGTATCTTGACCCTGCACAGCTGATCCTCCACGGATGGCAGAGGTGGGTGGTCAGTGGTCACATCCAGTCCTTGCAGCTGACTGACCTGGGTAAATCCTTCCAATTGATCTGTAAACACCAATCAAGAGAAGGGTGTACTCTGCCCACAAGAGTACACCCTTCTCTTGATTGGTGTTCATACAGAGGATCCAGAGACACATGAAAAGATGCTCGATATCTCTAGCTATCAGAGAGATGCATATTAAAACTACAATGAGATACCACTTGACAGTAGTCAGAATGGCCATCATAAAAAAAGCAACAAACAACAAATGTTGAAGAGGGTGTGTAGAAAAAAGGACCCTAGTGCACTGTTTGGTGGGATTGCAGATTGGTACAACCACTATGGAAAACAGTATGGAATTTTCTAAGAAAACTAAAAATGGACATACCTTTTGACCCAGCAATTCCACTGCTTGGATTATATCCTAAGAACCCTGAAACACCAATCCAAAAGAACCTATGCACCCCTATGTTCATAGCAGCACAATTTACAATAGCCAAGTGTTGGAAGCAACCTAGGTGCCCATCAGTTAATGAATGGATCAAAAAACTGTGGTACATTTACACAATGGAATTCGATGCAGCAGAAAGAAAGAAGGAGCTCCTACCCTTTGCAACAGTATGGATGGAATTGGAGAGCATCATGCTAAGTGAAATAAGCCAGGCAGTGAAAGACAAATACCATATGATCTCACCTTTAACAGGAACCTAATCAACAAAACAAACAAACAAGCAAAATATAACCAAAGACACTGAATTTGAGAACAGTCTGACAGTGTCCAGAGTGGGAGGGGAGGGAATTTCAGGGGAAAAGGGGAACAGTTTAGAGCAACAAGTATAAAGGACACATGGACAAAAACTATGGGGGGTGGAAATGGGAGGAAGGAGGGAAGGGCTCGGGTGGTGGGCTGGGGGTGGGGTAAAAGAGAGAAAACTGTACAAGATCAACAATTTAAAAAATACTGATTAAAAAAATAAATAAAATTAAAAAAAAAAAAAGAAGAGTGCACCTTGAGTACACAGCTTACATGATAGGGAAGGCTGTGCCACTGGAGCCCTATAGGACACCTACTACATTAGGCCACACTACCAAGACACAGAATCAAAGCAGCTCTACCTAATACATAGAAACAAACACAGGGAGGCTGCCAAAATGAGCAAAGAAACATGGCCCAAATGAAAGGACTGATCAAAACTCCAGAAAAAGAGCTAAACAAATGGAGATAAGCAATCTATCAGATGTAAAGTTCAAACGCTGGTTATAAGGATGCTCAAGGAACTTAGTGAGGACGTCAAAAGCATAAAAAAGATCCAGTCAGAAATGAAGGACATATTAATGAAATAAGGAACAATGTACAGGGAAACAACAGTAAAGTGGATGAAGCCAAGAATCACATCAACAATGTGGAACATAAAGATGTAAAAAGCATCCACATAGAACAAGGAGAATAAGAATGCAAAAACATGAGGATAGTACAAACAGCCTCTGGGACAACTTCAAGAGGTCCAACATTTGCGTCGTAGAAGTGCCAGAAGGAGAAGATAAAGAGCAAGAAATTGGAAATTTATTTGAAAAAACAGTGAAAGAAAACTTCTCTAATTTGGGGAAGGAAATAGACATGCAAGGAGTGTTCCGAACCAGATGGATGCAAAGAGGCCCACTCAAAGACTTAACATAAGTAAAAGGCCAAAGGTTAAACATAAAGAGAGACTCTGAAAAACAGCAAGGCAAAAGAAGTTAGTTACCAGATGGTTGCCAGATGGGAGGGAGAAGGGGGAGAATGGGTGAGGAGGTGAGGGGATTAACAAGTATGAATAGGTAGTTACAGAATAGCCTTAGGGATGTAAAGTTCGGTACAGGAAAGGGAGGAGCCAAAGAACTTACACACATGGGGGACTTCCAGCCAAGATTGAGGCGTAGGCGGACACACTGTACCTCCTCTCACAACCAAAATTAAGAACAACAAATATTTAGAAACAAGAAAACAACCAGAACTTATAGGAAATTGAACTGTACGGAAGTCCAACAACCATTCATCCAGATCGGTAAGAGGGGCGGAGTCGCGGTAGGAAAAAGTGGAGGTGCGGACCCAGGAACGCAGGCAGCAGCGGCTCGCAGTTCCCAGGTGCACGGGCGGTGGCTGGTGGTTCCCGGGCCCACAGGCGGCAGCTGGCGGACCCCGGACACAGGGGAGCAACTGTGCAGACCCAGTGAGGACGCACAAGGCAGCTGGCTGACCAGATGGTCCTACATTCGCGCACGCAGACGGTCCAGGCAGAGGGGAAGTGGCGGAAGGGACTGAATCCAGGAGAGAGCGGAGCAGGCGCCATTGTTCCCTCTCAGACCCCGCCCCCACATACAGCGTCACAACCCAGCGACTGGGCTGCCCCACACTGGGGAGCGCCTGAGGCTCCACCCCTCACTACGTAACAGCACTCGCGCGTGCGCAGATAATCCAGGCGAAGGGGAAGCAGCAGGAGGGACCAGAGTCCAGAAGAGAGTGGAACAGGCGCCATTCTTCCCTCTCGGACCCTGCCCCCACCTATAGTGTCACAACCCAGCGACTGGGCTGCCCCGCCCTGAGGAACACCTAAGGCTCCACGTAATAGCCCTCATACGTAATAGCCGCGACCAGACTAAAACCAAACCAAAACAAAACAAAAAACCCCACCAAAAATGGCTCAAACCGGAGGAAAAATGAAAACCCCAGAGTCAATTCCTCTAAGCAATGAAGAGATAGCCAACCTATCAGATGCACAGTTCAAAGCACTGGTCATCAAAATGCTCACAGAATTGGTTGATTTTGCTCATAAATTAGATGAGAAAATGCAGGCTACAATACATGAAATGAAGGAAGACGCATGGGGAACCGATAGAGATGGAAGGAAAACTGGGACTCAAATCAATGGAGTGGACCAGAAGGAAGAAATTAACAACCAAACAGAAAACGAGGAAGAAACAAGAATTCAAAAAAATGAGAGGCTTAGGAACCTCCGGGACATCGTTAAATGTCCCAACATCCGAATTATAGGGGTCCCAGAAGGGGAAGAAGAATAGCAACAAGTAGAAAACTTATTTGAACAAATAATAAAGGAGAACTTCCCCAATATGGCAAAGGAAATAGATTACCAGGACGTCCAGGAAGCTCAGAGAGTCCCAAAGAAGTTGGGCCCAAGGAGGAACACATCAAGGCACATCGTAATTACATTAGCCAAGATTAAAATGAAGCAGAGAATTCTAGAAGCAGCAAGGGATAAGGGGACAGTCACCTACAAAGGAGTTCCCATCAGACTGTCAGCTGATTTCTCAAAAGAGACCTTACAGGCAAGAAGGGGCTGGAAAGAAATATTTGAAATCTTGAAAAGCAGGGACCTACATCCAAAATTACTCTTTCCAGAAAAGCGGTCATTTAGAATGGAAGGACAGATAAAGCGCTTCTCAGATAAGGTCAAGTTCAAGGAGTTCATCATCACCAAGCCCTTATTCTATGAAATGTTAAAGGGACTTATCTAAGAAAAAGAAGATCAAAAATATGACAATGAAAAGACAGCAAACTCACAGCTATTAAGAACCACACCTAAAACAAAAGCAAACTAAGCAAACAGCTAGAACAGGAACAGAACCACAGAAATGGAGATCATATGGAGGGTTAGCAACAGGGGCGTGGGAGGAGGGGGTGGGGGAAGGTACAGAGAATGAGTAGCATAGATAGTGGGTAGAAAATAGACAGGGGCAGGGTAAGAATAGTGTGGGAAATGTAGAAGCTAAAGAACTTATGACACATGGACATGAACTAAAGGGGGGAATGTGGGTGGGAGAGGGTATGCAGGGTGGGGGGAATGATGGGGGAGAAATGGGACAACTGTAATAGCATAATCAATAAAATATATTTTAAAAAAATGGAAAAAAAAGAAAAGAACTTACACACATGACCCATGGACATGAACAATGGTGAGGGGATTGCCTAAGTGAGTGGGGTGTGGTGAGTAGAGGACGACAAAGGGGGAAATCAGAACAACTGTAATAGCATAATCAATAAATTATAATTTAACAAAATAAATTTGACACCAAAGGCAAGAAAGTAAGGGGAAAAATAAATGAATGGGACAATATCAAACTAAAAAGTTTCTGCACAGCAAAAGAAACCTATCAAAAAACAGTTGGTAACTAAACGTATGAGAGATATTTGCAAACAACAGGTCTGGCAAAGGGTTAATATCCAAAATATATAAAGAAATTATACAACTCAATACCACATAAACAAACAATCCATTTATAAAATGGGCAGAGGACCTGAACAGACACTTCTCGTGAGAAGACATACAAATGGCAAACAGATATATGAAAAGATGCTCAACTTCACTAGCTATTATGGAAATGCAAATTGCAACTACATTTAGATACCACCTCACACCTGTTAGAATGGCTATTATTAACAAGACCAGTAATCACAAGTGTTGGAGAGGTTGTGGAAAAAATGGAATCTTCATTCACTGCTGGTAGGAATATAAACTGGCACAACCACTATGAAAAACAGTATGAAGTTTCCTTTAAAAATTAAGAATAGAGTTACAATATAACCCAGCAATCTCTCTTCTGGGTATCTATCCAAAAAACTTGAAAACATTTATTTGTAAGGACATATGCACTCATATGTTCAATGAAGCACTATTCATGGTGGCCAAGACATGGAAACAACTAAAGTGCAGGATAAAGAAGATGCGGTACATTTCCGGCCAAGATGGAGGCATAGGTGGACACACTGTGCCTCCTCTCACAACCAAAATTAAGGACAACAAATATTTAGAAACAAGAAAACAACCAGAACTGATAGAAAATTGAACTGTACAGAAGTCCAACAACCATTCATCTAGACTGGTAAGAGGGGCAGAGTTGCGGCAGGAAAAAGTGGAGGTGTGGACCCAGGAACGCAGGCAGCAGTGGCTGGCGGTTCCCAGGCGTGCAGGCAGCGGCTGGCGGACCCCGGGCATGGGGTGGCAACTGTGCAGACCCAGTGAGGCCATGCAAGGTGGCTGGCTGACCAGGTGGTCCCACATTCATGCGCACAGATAATCCAGGCAACGGGGAAGCAGTGGAGGGGACTGGAATCCAGGAGAGAGCAGTGCAGGTGCCATTGTTCCCTCTCGGACCCTGCTCCCACATACAGCATCACAACTCAGCAACTGGGCTGCCCCACACTGGGGAACACCTAAGGCTCCACCCCTCACTATGTAACAGCCACGACCAGACAAAAACAAAACAACAACAACAAAAAAAACACCAAAAATGGCTCTAACCGGAGAACAAATGAAAGCCCCAGAGCCAATTCCTCTAAGCAACCAAGAGATAGCCAACCTATCAGATGCACAGTTCAAAGCCCTGGTGATCAGGATGCTCACAGAATTGGTTGATTTTGCTCACAAATTGGATGAAAAAATGCAGGCTACAATACGTGAAATGAAGGAAGATGCATAGGGAACCAATAGAGATGGGAGGAAAACTGGGACTCAGATCAATGGAGTGGACCAGAAGGAAGAAACAAACAACCAAACAGAAAACAAGGAAGAAACAAGAATTCAAAAAAATGAGGAGAGGCTTAGGAACCTCCAAGACATCTTTAAACAGCCCAACATCCGAATTATAGGGGTACCAGAAGGGGAAGAAGAATAGCAACAAATGGAAAACTTATTTAAACAAATAATGAAGGAGAACTTCCTCAATCTGGCAAAGGAAAGAGACTACCAGGACGTCCAGGAAGCTCAGAGAGTCCCAAAGAAATTGGACCCAAGGAGGAATACACCAAGGCACATCATAATTACATTAGCCAAGATTAAAATGAAGGAGAGAATTCTAGAAGCAGCAAGGGATAATGGGACAGTCACCTACAAAGGAGTTCCCATCAGACTGTTAGCTGGTGTCTCAAAAGAGACCTTACAGGCAAGAAGGGGCTGGAAAGAAGTATTTGAAGTCTTGAAAGGAAAGGACCTACATCCAAAATTGCTCTATCCAGCAAAACTGTCATTTAGAATGGAAGGGAAGATAAAGTGCTTCTCAGATAAGGTCAAGTTCAAGGAGTTCATCATCACCAATCCCTTATTATATGAAATGTTCAAGGGACTTAACTAAGAAAAAGAAGGTAAAAAATATGAACAGTAAAGACAGCAAACTCACAGTTATTAACAACCACACCTAAAACAAAAGCAAACTAAGCAAACAAGTAGATCAGGAACAGAACTACAGAAATGGAGATCACATGGAGGGTTAGCAACAGGGAAGTGGGAGGAGGAGAGAGGGGGGAAAGGTACAGAGAATAAGTAGCATAGACGGTGGGTAGAAAATAGACAGGGGGAGGGCAAGAATAGTGTGGGAAACTAAAGAACTTATGACACATGGACATGAACTAAAGGAGGGGAATGTGGGTGGGAGGAGTGTGCAGGGTGGAGGGAAATGATGGGGGAGAAATGGGACAACTGTAATGGCATAATCAATAAAATATATTAAAAAACACACACACAAAAAAGAAGATGCGGTACACATATACAAGAGAATACTGCTCAGTCATAAGAAAACAAAAAATATGGCCATTTGGGACTTGGATGAACCCTGAGAATACTATGCTAAGGAAAATTAGTCAGAAAAAGCTAAAAAACATATGATTTCAGTCATATGTGCAATATAAACTGAAACTCATAGACATAGACAACAACAGTATGGTAGTTACCAGGGGGAAGCGGGTAGAGGACAGTAAAAGGTAAAGGGGACCAAATATTCAGTGACGGAAGATCATTTGACTTTGGGTAGTAGGCACACAATGCAATATACATATCCATGTATCAGAGAAATGAACACTTGAAACCTATATAATCTTATTAACCAATATCACCCAATAAATTTAAATAGTAAAATAATAAAACATTCACACACACACTGATGCACATACAAAAGGAAGAAGACAAAAAAAAAGAGATTATTGTCATATTTTCCTTTCTCTAGTTTTCAATTTTCTAATGTTTAGTTTAACAATTAAAATGATTAAAAATTTTAAGGAGTTCTGATACAGATGTGAAAGTAAAGTATACATCTAACACAACTGCTTAGATGCCGGGCTTAACTATGTGTCGAAGAGTCCAAGCGCAGAGCTTGCTTCTCCGCCTACCACAGAGTCTCTCCAAAAGTCTAAGCTCTGTCAAATCAGAAACTTTGTACAATGTCCCAAATCCGGTGTATTACTTATACCCATCGCTGCTATAAAATTAAGATTTGCCCCTTAGGGGCCTCAAGGAGACGGTTAAGATTGATAGTTCCTGCTGTTAAAAAACTGCAACACTGGCTATATTATTACTGACTGTTATCTTTCACATTTAGTAAAATTTTCCTCAGGGTAGAATTGCATCTGTAAGTTTTCAGAAGGGAAAATGACCCATTTAAAATAATTTAAAGAAGTACTCTACATACTTAAAATTTTAAAATATTTCATTATTTAAGGCACATGACACATTTATATAAATGTTTCACAGAAATATTACTTTTTAAAATTAATGTTAGAGAGTGAGGAAGAGAGACAGAGACGGAGGGCAGGGCAGGCGGGGAGAGAGAAGCATGGATGTGAAAGAGAAACGATGACCGGCTGCCTCCCATAGACACCGTGACCAGGGATCACACCGAAGCCTAGGTATGTGCCCTGATTAGGAATCAAACCTGCAGCTGTTTGGTGCACAGGATGATGCTCTAACCAACTGAGCGACCTTGCCTGGGCAGAAAAATAACTAAATCACATACAGTAAGTCCCCACTTAATGTTGTCAAATAGGTTCTGTGACTTTACACAAAACAACATATATCAAACCAATTTTACCATAGACTACTTGATATAACAAGAGTTAAATTTCCATGACATTTCATTAACAAAATGACATTATCCAAGGGCATACTATACAGAAAAGGAAAGCAGGGAATAAAAAATTATGGTAGGAAAAATAAAAAATATATACAAATAAGTGAACTGTATTTCTAGAGAGGGCCTTTAAAAAATTAACTAGCTTAAAATGAAGCCATTTAGGTGGGCTCTAAGCCAATGGGACTGGTATCCTTATAAAAATAGATAACAGCACACAGAGCAATACCAGGGGTCTGCACAAAGAAACAACTATGTGAAGAGGGAGCAAGAGGAGAGGACTCAGAAGAAACCAAAGCCACAGACACCTGGATCGTGGACTTCTAGCCTCCAGAACTGTGAGAAAACAAACTCCTCATGCTTAAGCCACCAAGTCTGTGGTACTGTTACGGAAGCCCAACCGAACCAATAAAGTACGTATTTGAAATTATATATTGTTCTGTATTATTTACTTTTCTGTTACATAAATGCTATTATTTGAACAAAACAATATTAATAGTTAATAGTGGTAATTATTAATAATTAAAAGGAGGACTAATTAAATATGAGAAAATATAACAATGTTATAATGTTTCTTTTGTTAAAATAAATATACACAACAACTTATTTTAACTTTTCTTAACTCTTTACTGGATATTTAAATTTTATAGGCCATATGTATATGTATATATTCTTAACATACATAAATGTAAGATTTTTAAAAAGAAGAGAAAGTACAGTTGGATTAAACAGATATTACCAATGTTCAGTAAAAAATGATGACAACATTTTTCTTCTTGACCCATAAAATAACAGAACATTTTTATTCTGTGTGTTTCTTTTCCAATAATACTTCTCTGAACTGACTGGAACCATTAAGCCATCTTTCTTTTACATGTAGTAAAACAATATAGTTAAGTATAAATTTCACTTGGACTTACAGCTCTGCTCTTACCAAGTCCACATTCTTGGTGTTAGTCCAAATGTGATGGCACCAAACTAAATATCCTCTCCAAAGCATTTGAGCTGGTATTTAGATATAAGAATTCGTTTCTAGCTATACAAAATATGCATGTACCTTGAATCTAATACTTATTTTTATATTCCAATTGTTTATCAATCATGCCCTTCTGTTTACAGATTCATCATACATGCTATCCATCTCTAGTAACAAACTATAGAAGTGATTCCTGAAAGTATAGTCTTTATGCTGTCCATCTGTAAAATGACTATCATTTCAAAACAATCCAAAGTACTTTGTTAATTTCAATTTGTGCTGTCAAAATTGGATTCCAATCCAAGTAAGTTACAGTTTTAGTAAAGAAATTGAGAAAGCCTTATTTAACTTGCCTGGCCTTCTGTGGTGACCTTTTCCCCCACTTAAGTTATAAAGAACTTACATTACACAAAAATAAGTCATTTGTTGTATGAGATTTTTCTAGCCTCCTATGGCCTATTCAAATGTCATCAAATACTTTAGAAAACTGGCATATAAATTTCTGTTATACTGTAATCTTTTTCTCCATTCTCATCTTCTATGTATTACCAAATGAGACAAGGACATTCTTCTCATCTCACATTGAAAAAACATTTTACTGCAGCACGGCTTATCTAAGTCCAGCAACAATAATAGCCATCTTCTAGGCACATGTCCAAGGAGGCTATTTCCTCCCATACTTTGAAGTCAAAAATCACATTAAGTACATCTATACATACTGAGAATATTAGAAAGTGACCAAAATATTCACTAGGAAAGCAAAAATATCACAGGTAAGCAAATCACATACCCTTCCGACACTGTTGTACATAAGGTATGCAGGACATGTAGCAGATGAGATTTTTTTATTTTCATTAATAAAACATTAAATGGAATTTGCCAAAATTTAAATATGTACTCTGTCAAATATGCAGATGAAAAAGGTCTAGAACTGTATTTGGGTGTAATATCTACAATGTTTTATTTTATGCTGCTTACAGTTTCATTAAAATCTTTAACATGATTTAACAAATCAAAATATCTAAGAGATAATAAGAACAGTTTCTTGCTGGCATGATTTGCCATATCACTTGATATATCAAAATACAATTGTTCGTAAGATCTGATCTATTGAACTCTACGTTATAAAGTGTTAAACTTTTCTTTCCATGTTACTTTCAGTTTACATTTCATAGAGATGATGATTTTTGCAAATAATATTCCCTTTCAATGTTTCTGCATATTTTTCCATAGCTACCATGTAGGTTTTGGGTAAACTACTGAACAAGGAGAAATCTGTCTAATCCTGGTGTTGTATGGAGCAATTACCTTGAAGCACTGTTAGCCTCCAATTATATAAGCAAGCAAGCTCTCTGGAGGAGACTCAAAGACAGGGATGTTAAAGCTTGAAAGAGTAAATAAAGATGAAATAGCCTATTGGACAGTCATGGTTTTAATTGCCTTTCTCAGGTACAGTGTATGTGGGGCCAGAATGAGAACGTACTGAGTGTCACTAATGAGTGATCAATCTGAGAGTGATCTGTCAGCCCAGTGGTACCTGATCATGACATGTTCCTTCCATTCCATTCTATGAGTAATAATCTTATTTGTTATAACACAGTTTTCTTTCTTCTATCTTTAGCAGTCTTATAGGTTACAAACTTACTTGCTATTAATATTTAACACAGCTTGTCAAATTTGCCTGTTTCCCAAGCTACTTGCTTATTTACTATCTATACTTATAATATCTTGTGAGTTTTACTTAATTTTCGTAAGCCACCAATTTACTGTCTAAGAATGCCACCATCCTGCTTGTTTTTCTTATGTTTATGTAAGAATTTAATATTTTCAAAATACATTATTACAGAAAACACATTACACATGGTATATAGCAACAAAAATATATGGAATTAAATGATATATGAATACTTGAATTATGACTGAATTCTTATTTTAGACCTTATTCTATTTTAGATCTCAGTTCACAGCATCCAGCAGGCACTTAGTGAGCATACTTCTACTGGACTAATACTTTTGCCCAGTTTTGCTTCTTCAGTAATCTAGATAGTGTTAGAGAAAAACTAAAGCTGTAATCCAGCTGTTTTCTGGGGTGAAGGATAACCCAAAGGGATAAGAAGACAAGAGCCCCAAACCAACCCATCAAACACACTAACAAAGCCCAGCACCTTCCCTGGTGGGTTGTGCCTGTCAACTCTTTTCTATTGTATTTGCCTAGACTTTTCAGACAGCTTTAAAACCCAATTCCAATGTCCCAATTTCAAAGTTCAATACATTCACCACATTAGATACAACCAAGAATATTTTAGGGTTATTACCCTCAAGGCTTTAAATACTTTTTTCGTATTTTGCTTACAATTTAGACAGGACAGCTTGGGTTATCAGTTACTATTTAAGTTACCAATGACTAAAACGCAGAAGATGCTCAATGTACAATGTTCAATCTGCTGTATGTACAATGGAATCACTTCTTCTATTAATGATTGCCAGTGACAAGCTGAGAAATTCTCCTTCTAACATAATATTTTTCAAACTCTGTGGTTATCCTCATCATAAATTACAATTTGGCAATTATGTAATTGGCTCATCAATCAGATGGAAAGGAAAAGTACTCTCAAAATATTAGGAGAACTGAAAAGCTAAACAAGATGTTCAATTGAGGGCTAGACTGAAATAAGTATTTTTAAGTGCATAAGAACCGCAAAACTGGTTGTTCTGTCCATTAAGGGGTAAATTAAGTATTGTTAAAGTGAAGTAAACTCAAGAAAAATAGGGGGGAAGCCTTCAATGCTAGTGGTTTCCAAACTTTCTTTGAAAAGTACTGTAATTTTTTTAACATTCATTATCTCATTAATCCTTACAATTTCCATCTGAGATAAGCTTTAGACTGCATATTTACATATGAAAGGCCCAGAAAAGTTGAATAAATTGATCATGGTTAACAGCCAGTAAAGTGACAAAGTCTGATCTTAAGCCCAGTGCTAATGGACTCTCGTGATCCCAAGAGCAACCCCATCCTCTTATGTTGCTTCACTGATTGTTAAATAAGCAAATGAAACCTATAAATGCATTAGGCTAATATCATTCCCTATGAAAGCATTTCTAGAACCTATTTTTTTAAATTTTTTAATTGTGCTAACATAGACAAAACACAAACTTTACCTCTTTAATCATTTCTAGTGTACAAGTACAGTGGTATTTAGTAGATCACACTGCTATGCTGCCATCACTACTGTCCATTTCTAGAACTTTTTTCAACTTGTAAAACAAAAACTCTATATCCATTAGGTAGTAACTTCCTATTTCCCTTTCCTGCCAACCCCTGACAATCACCATTCTACTTTCCATCTGTATAAATTTGATTAATATAAGTAATTCATACATGTGGAATCATTAGTATTAGCCCTTTTGTGACCAACTTACTTCACTTAGCATTAATGTCTCCAAGATTCTTCCATGTCTGTACCATGTGTCAGAATTTTCTTCATTTTTGAGGCTGAATAATATTCCATTGTGTACACACACACATACACACACACACCTATATTCATTCACCCACTAAAGGACATCTGGGTTGCTTCCACCTTCAAGCTATTGTGAATAATGCTGCTTTCAATTCTTTTTTTTTCCATTTTTTATTTTATTTTTTTAATCAGTATTTTTTAATTGTTGATATTGTACAGTTTTCTGTCTTTTACCCCGCCCCAGCCCACCACCCCAGCCCTCCCCACCTTCCTCCCATTTCCACCCCCCATAGTTTTTGTCCATGAGTCCTTTATACTTGTTGCTCTAAACCGTTCCCCTTTTCCCCTGAAATTCCCTCCCCTCCAACTCTGGACACTGTCAGACTGTTCTCAAATTCAGTGTCTTTGTTTATATTATGCTTGTTTGTTTGTTTTGTTGATTAGCTTCCTGTTAAAGGTGAGATCATATGGTATTTGTCTTTCACTGCCTGGCTTATTTCGCTTAGCATGATACTCTCCAATTCCTTCCATGCTGTCGCAAAGGGTAGGAGCTCCTTCTTTCTTTCTGCTGCACTTTCAATTCTTTTAAAGTAACCTGTCTTAATCTACTCAGGCTTCCATTACAAAATATCACAAACTGGATGACTAAAACAACTGAAATTTATTTCTCATACTTCTGGAGGCTGAGAAATCCAAGATCAATGGGTAGAAAGTTCAGGTCCTAGTGAAAACTCTTCCTGGCTTATAGATGGCCACATTCTCAATGTGCCCTTGTGTGGCAGAAAGGGAGGAAGGGAGAGGGGGAGAAGGAGAGACACAGAGAGAGAAAGAAAGAAAGCTTTCTGGTGTGTCTTCTCTTAAGGGGATCTCTTATGACCTCATCTGGCCATAATAACCTCTCCAAGGCCCCATCTCAAGGTATTTGATGACCAAATAACATCATATTCAGTGTTAGGGTTTCAACATACGTATTTGGGGGCACAAACATTCAGTCCATACCATATTCAGAAGTGAAATAGCTAAATCAGGTAGTGATTTTATTTGTAATTGTTTCAGGAACAGCCATACTGTTTTCCATAGTGGCTACACAATTATTACATCCCCACCAACAGTGTATGGTATCCCAATTTTTCAACATCCTTGCCAACATTTGTTATTTATGTTTCTGTGATAGAACCAATCCTAACGGATGTTGTATGGGCAGTGAAACCTTTAAAAGCTAATATACAAAATAGAAAAAAAGCAGAATTACTCTGCTTTTAAAGCAAGAAATCTAGAACAAATCTAGCATTACCCTTACCTCCTTATGACAGTCTCTGAGAGGCTATACAAACAGTTTAAAATCTTTAGAAAACAGACTGATAAACCAGTTTTATGCTGAGCCCGGGGGATGGGGGGGCAGGGTTCAAGTTGGGTAGAGAAAAACTGCTATTCAGGATATCTCTTTCAGTTTTCCTATTTCAAGTTTAAAACTTCCTAAAATCTAGGACATGAGATAAAAATCCTACTGAGAAAATTGAAATTATTGTGATTCAGCTAGGAATAGAACATCACGCTGGAGCTGTACTTGGGAAGATATTCAGAGTTTTGCCTTCAAGTTTCCAAAAACTGAAGAAATCAGATATATATCATATGAGTACTGATATATTTTTATTCTGGTTCTTATAAATTTTTTGTTTGTCTTTTAGGGATAGAGAGGATTGCTGCTATCACATTATATTGTACTTAATAGTTTACGGTTCTCTCTTTCTACCCAACACTCCCATTCTCCAATGCATTTTCGGTACAATGAAAGCTTCAAGAGTATGGGCCAAGTCGATTATTAGCTTTTGCAACACCAACATCTAACTGATTACCTGGCACACAGTAGAAATTTAACAAGTGGCAAGGAATAAAGGGGGAAAAAAATAGAGAAAAAGGAACATTTCTTGTACGTGTTGGCTGAACTGACCTAAACTGAATTTCAGCACTCCATTTCATATAAAAGAAAGACTGCTAGCCTGGCAATCAGGATAAAATTTCAACTACAAATTCTGGTCAAGATGGAGATGTATGTAAACAGGCTTTACCTTCTCTTGCAACCACAGAAAAAATTACAACTATAAGTCAAAACAAATAATTCCCAGAGCCATCAGAAAATCAAGCTATATGGAAGCCCGACAACCAAGGACTTAAAAGAAGCCCATTCATCCAGACAGGTGGGAGGGGTGAAGACACAGAGACATGGTGTGGTGAGGAGAGCCAGCAGAGGTGAAACAGGCAGTCCCACATTCACATGTGGTGGATAAAAATCAGGTGGGATACCTCTGGAGCAGGCAATCCCAGCTGCAGGCCAGACCACAGCCCAGGGTTTCAGCACCAGGAAGATAAATACTCATAACTTCTGGCTGTAAAATCCAGTGGGGATTGGGATGGTGGAAGAAATTGCTGATTTTCAAAGGACTCCACTTAAAGGGCCCACACAGACTTAGAACATACATAGATCCACACCCTTTGGGAATCAGCACCAGAGCAACAGCTGGAAGGGCACCAGTCACATACAGGTAGTAAGTGAAGTGACTGCAAACAGGGCAAGTGCTGGGCAAACCTCCAGAAGCCAGGCAGTGGCACTGTCCCCTCTCCCAGCCCTTCCCCAACACAGAGGCACAAAGCAGTGAAGCAGGATGACCCACCCTGACAATTACCTAAGGCTTTGCCCCACACAATTTATAGGTGCCTTCTCTACAAGAGGCCATACTACTAAGACACAGAGTCAAGGCAGCTCTACCTAATACACAGAAACAAACACAAGGAAGCTGCCAAATTGAGGAGACAAAGAAATGTTGACCAAATGAAAGAACATAACAAAACCCCACAAAAAGAACTAAATGTAACAGAGATAGCCAACCTATCAGATGCAGAGTTCAAAACACTGGTGATCAGGATGCTCAAAGAACTCACTAAGTATGGCAACAGCATAAAAAAGACCCAGGAAGAAACGAAGTGAAATAACAAAAAAACAGGGAACCAACAGTAGAGTGGATGAAGCTGGGATTCAAAACAAGTTGGAACAGAAGGAGGAAATAAGCATTCAACCAGAAAAGCAAGAAGAAACAAGAATTCAAATAAACAAAGACAGTACAAGGCATCTCTGGGACATCTCCACACATACCAACATCCACATCATAAGAACACCAGAAGAAGAAGAGGATGAGCAAGAAATTGAATACTTATTTCAAAAAATAATGAAAGAAAATTCTCTAATTTGGTGAATGAAATAGGCAAGCAAGTCCAAGAAGCACAGGGAATCTGAAACAGGATGGAGGCAAAGAGGCCCACTCCAAGACACATCATAATTAAATTGCCAAAGGTTAAACATAAAGAGAGAATCTTAAAAGCAGCAAGAGAAAAGCAGAGTTACCTATAGGGGAGTTCCCATAAGACTGTCAGCTGATTTCTCAAAAGAAACTTTTCAGGCTAGAAGGACTGGCAAGAAGTTTTCAAAGTGATGAAAAGCAAGGACCTACAATGCAGATTACTCTATCCAGAAAAATTATCATTTAGAATGGAAAGGCAGATAAAGTGCTTCCTAGATAAGGTCAAGTTAAAGGAGTTCATCATCACCAAGCCATTATTACATGAAATGTTAAAGGGACTTATTTTAGAAAAATAAGAAGGTCAAAATATGAACAATAAAATGACAACAAACTCACAACTATCGACAACTAAATATTAGAAAACAAACTAAGCAAACAACCAGACCAGGAACAGAATCATAGATATGAGGATCATTTGGAGGGTTATTAGCTGGGATGGGGAAAAGAAAAAAGGCACAGAGATTAAGAAGCATAATTTGCAGGTACAAAATAGACAGGAAGATGTTAAAGATAGTATAGGAAATGGAGAAGCCGAAGAACTCATATGCTTAACTCATGGACATGAACTGAGGGGGCAAATTGCTAGAGAGAATGGGGGTACTGGGCGGAGGGCAGTAAAAGGGTAAAAATTGGGACAACTGTGATAGCATAATCAATAAAATATATTTTAAGAAAAGATTTCAATTACAACTATATCACTAATAAAATAAAAATATTGGATCAAACACTCAAAACTTTAAATTCCATCTACTTCCTTGCTAAAGATAGAAACAAATAAACCATTATTAGAGTACATTGTTACAATACAATGCATGTAAAGTATTATAAAAACTGCAAAATAGTAACAGTTGGGAATGACTATTTAATTAATGAGATCAATCTCAGGTAGAAATCTAAATGTCAATATTAATTATATAAGCAATAAACTATGAGAAGGTAGAAACTGATGAATATGCTCAAGAAAAAAATAGAACTTATTGGTGGACAGCTAACAGTCTCCCAAATCTACAAAGAGAAACAGCTGAAGAGGTAGTAGAATGTGATTTGATAGACTGAGGCTTTAAAAAAGGTATCTGTTATGAACAGAATTGTGTCCCCACCCTGGAAATTCATAATTGAAGCCCCAAACCAGTGACTGTCTTTGGAGACAGGGCATTTTAGGAAGAAATTAGGTTAAATGAGGTCCTAAAGGTGGGGTCCTCATACAATATGATACATGTCCTTATAAGAGGAAGAAAGACAAGAGATATCACTCTCCATGTGAGCACAGAAGAAAGGACACATAAAAACACAGAGAGAAGGCCGCCATCTATAAGCCAAGAAGGAGACTGCTCCAAAAACCAACCCTGATGGAACCTTGATCTTGGACTTCTAACCTTTAAAACTGAGAAAATAAATTTCTCCTTTAAGCCAACCAGTCTGTGATATTTTGTTATGGCAGCCTGAGCAAACTAATACATTATCCTTTTTCTATTAACCTGAGCTCACAAAATAGCCAGCAGGATGTTCTACAAAAACAACACAAATCAACCAACAAACACAAAGACTCCTCAAGCCACTGCAAACCAATAGTTTAAGATTAATTTTTACAACCAGAAGTATTTTAATACAATGATTACATGTGAGCTTTGTCAATATGCAAGAAAATTATAGTGTGTCTAAATCAACTAAGACTTATTTCAAAAAATAGAAATTGTTGAACTTTTATTTGTCATTTTCCACTTCTCCAGTCCTTAAAGATAATAAAATTCCAAAGAAAAGCATTAATTAATGAAAAATAAAAATCATCCAGGTCCATCAGAATTGACCTATGACTGCGGTGAGTGGAATTTTCAGCTAGTTTTTACATTACAGAGGTAAGAACCAGAGCTATGTAAAGTTTTTTCATGTCCTTTATAATTGGAAGTTTAAACAGAACACTAACCTTCTCACTCCAGATTAAGATAGACTGGTGACTTGAAGAGTGCATGTCAAATAAGTTTATCTAATTACCCACTGGAAGATATAGATATGGGTATAGACACAGATACATAAATTTATACATATATACAAATTTATGTATGTACATATGTATATAAAGATATATCCAGATATAGACACACAAATAAAAATATACCTATTTTCATGTATACAAATATACGTATCCACATGTAACACAAGAAAACTTGTAGTATCTTATTATAGAATTGTCCTTTCTTTTTCTTTTTTTTAATTGTTGTTCTTGTACAGTTTTCTGTCTTTTACTCCCATCCCAGCCCCCCACCCCAGCCCTCCCCACCTCCCACCCATTTCCTAAGCACTATATGAAATGCAGAAGGCACAAGGTTTAATTATGTTAAAAAAATTAAAAACTTCAGCACAGCAAAAGCCACTATAAAGAGTTAAATTACAAATAAGAAGTACTTTCAATTTAAAGAATAAAAAGTCATACTATCCACAATATGAGAAAATGTATAAACCAACATGAAAAATAAGAGTCAAAGAATTTGACAACTAAGAAAGAATAAATGTATATGAATAAACACAATAAATGATGGTCAGGCTTACCAATAACCAAAGAAATACCAATCAAAATAATTTTTGTTGATTGGATGGGAAATGACCGCTAAAATCCTAATTCAAAACTAATAAAACTATTCCATAGCAACAAAACATAGATTGGAACAATTATGTACAGTAACGAAAAGTCTAGAATCATTTTGAATCCATTTATTTAGAACTTTAAAAGTAATTAACCAACCTGGGCCACTTTCATTGAATTCTGGGTAGAACCACCAGCATGATATTCAACTTTGAATTTTTTTACAAGTTCATCAAACCTATAAGAAATCACAGTAGAAAAAGTAAGTTAGCATCTGTCAGTTTTCACAATGCAAATTTTCCTGATTACAAGCACGTTAATCACAATTAGTGGAAATTCTGAATTATATAATTATGTTGCATAAATGAATTAAAATACTGTATAAAATCTTAGTTAAATATCCATGCTTAAGATATTTATTATATAAATTTACAATTATAAGAATTTAAAATATGTAGGTTTTCCGTTATTAACCATTAAGCTAAAGTTAGAAAGAAAAATCATAATTATAAGCATTACATATTTTCCTACATTAAGTGGTGCTCTCTAGAATCCTTATAAATACATATTCTAATAAGATTTAAAAGTCTTAGATATCATGAGGACTACTGGTTTATAGTTGAAAGAACCAGAAAACTACAGTGGGTTGTGTGATTCTAGGCAAGTTGCTTGGTGATCATTTCTGTATGTGATGATTAAAGGCATGGAGAAAGATAATCTAAGTTTTAAGACTTCATTATTTATCTGATAAAAGCTACAGAACTTCTCTCAAGGAAAATACATATATTCACTATACATGGAACTTTTCTTACAAGATTATCCATGTACACTCTTCCTTCGCCAAGGGACTATGACAGTGATTGAAATTAGGGTCAAATTAGATGACATTTACTAATCTGGATCACAAATCAATATTCCCTACTACATGTCTTTAACCTGTTAGATGCTGTGAGAGATATCTAAGAGGCATGTACTTTAATTTCAAAGGATTTACAAGCTTTGGAGGGACAAAAGAATGAATACATATGATAACACAGAGAAAATGAGAAAATACCAATTTATCAAATAACAACATGTAAGCAATGTAGACAGTGCTACAAGAGGTCAGTCAAAGAAGAGAGAGATTCGGATGTGAGTATAATATTCAAGGAAGAGTTCAGTCTTGAAAATATTTTCAAAACTTTAAGTACAAAAGTAGATCCTGCTATTCAAGTGAAACATGCACAGAATAAATAAACACACACGATAAATTCAGAGAGGGTTAGATTTGGGGTAGAGAAAATGGAGTTATAGCCAGTTCTGTACCTCCAATTGCCTTGGGATTCCACCCATAAAACCCTGAGATGTCAATAACACAATCAGCAAACCTGCTCAGAACTTTGGCAGCTATATTTGTGTATCACTAATACTACTAATGGAATAATAACAGCAGAGAAGACAAAGTATATAGGACACAGATACAGATAGGAGGACAATTTTGGTAGTTTAGTAAGTTGTCCTCTAATTACTTTATTAACTAGGTATCAGCTAAGACTGGTGTTAGAGCTTAGAGGACAAGGCGGGTGAGTGGACAAAGTAAATACAGACTGGTCAAATGCTAGGTTCATTTGAGGTCCCTCTACTTCACAAAGCTAATCCTCAAAAGCTTTGAGACCACATTTGTAGTGGGTTGAATGGTGGTCTCCAAAAAGGTATGTCCCCTCAGAACCTGTGGGTGTAAACTTATTTAAAAAAGAGTCTCTCCAGATATAATTAAGAATTAATGAATAATTCTTAATTAACTAACCCTCTTTTATTACCTTGGGTGGGCCCTAAATCCTATGACACATCTTCTTTCAACAGACAGAAGAGAAGACAGTGGACAAAGGCATGTGAAGACAGTAGCAGAGATTAGACTGATGTAGCCATAAACCAAATAAGCCAAGGAATGCCAACACCCACCAAAAGCTAGAAAAGGCAGAAAAAGGATTCTGCCCTAGGGCTCTTTTGAAAGAGCGCAGCCACTCTAACACCTTGATTTCAGACTTCCGCCCTCCAGAACAGAGAGAATAAATTTCTGTTCTTGTAAACCATCAGGGTTTGTGCTGCTTGTAACAACACCATCTTTCCTCACTTTTTTAAGAATCTCTTTCCTGATGTTACAGCCTTCTCTATTTCATCATCAATTTTTCCCTTGCAACTAAGAATCAAATAGCTGTAATGCTTTGGGAAGAACCAGATGGGTCTAAATTTGTTATAGATACTAAAATCACATAAACCAACTATATTTTTAAAAACTTGGGAAAGTACAAAAAATGGAAAATAAAATGTCTTTGTTGGAAGGCATACGGCATACTGCTCAACAACAATATGAGTACATAATGGAATGCTCATTGCACTACTTGTATGACCTTGGCCATGTCAGTGGCTTCAGTGTTTCACTTTCCTGATTTAGTAAAAAGGGGCTTATAGTACCCACCTCATAAACTTGTAGTGAGCCTTAATGGGAGGGGTGAAGATGAAGGAATAAGGGATATCTATAACGTGTCAACAATAAAAATAATAAATAAATGAATGAATGATTTGGATAAAATGTTTAAAATAGTAACTTTAGGCATATAGTAAATACTATATATAACTATGGAATGTAATCCTTAAGCCTCAGAAGGTTCTGAGATCATGTAAGTTTTAGAAAAACTGAGTAATAGTTACAGGTTCCTTTGTTTCAGACAATCTCAAGACCTTTAACATGTTGATATTCACAGTGAAAATACTAGATGGAGATAGAACACACGCATTTCCTGACCTTATTTGGTCCTGTAGTCCTTTTTCTCTAGAGCATCTAGCAAAGCTAAGATGTTAATAGGCTAGAACCATATTGGTCCAATAAGGTAGCTCCTAGCCTCATGTGGCTACAGACATTTAAATTTAAACTAATTAAAGTTAAGTAAAATTTTAAATTCTGTTAATCAGTCTCAGTAGCTATATGTTCAATAGCCACATGTGGCTAGTGGCTATCATACTGGGCACACAAATACAGAACATTCTCACATTGCAAAAAAAGTTCTACAGGATGGTGCTGAGAGTTCAACAACAAAAACAAAGTAAACTGAGTAAACATGATCAATTTTGCAGCTGAAAGGGACCTAGTAGAATGCTTTCATTTAATGAATGAGGGCTGTGAGGCCCCATAGGCTGTGTACCTACGTAGATTGCCAAACAAAGGTCATATATGGTAAACTGGCGAGTCCAAACCAGAACAACAGACTCAGAATTACTTGTTAATTAAAACACACAGAAATTAGTGTGTATTGCTCCTCATTCTGGTCAACTAAGAGTTTTCTGTAAGAAACCAAAATTTTGCTTACTAATGCTATCTTGGAATCAGTTTAAGAGGTATAAAAATTACAGGACCTCACATTTTAAGACAAATAATGTAGTATAGGTTCAGTTCTTTTTTTAAGTCTTACTGGATATCAAAAAGCATGTTTTACATATGTAAAAATAAACAAAAATATAACAGCATCACATACAGAAAAGATGCCACATAGACCACAATTTTGAGAAATAAATTCTAGTTTAACAGAAAGCAAATATAATACATTGACACAGCAGTGATATGAGACATAATAGTAGTAGTACCTTCTTTAAACATTAGTCTTTGGAATAACAATGTAACTGCCTAACCAGTCTTAATTTACCACAAGAGTAAAATTTGTTTAAATGTTCCAATCTATGATGGTAAAGTCCTCCATATTCTGGCAGTTGTGTAGACTCTGAGTCCACCTGACAATTTATTTATTTATTTATTTACTTATTTACTTTTGGGTAACAGTTTTATTGAGATGTAACTCATGTACCATATAGTTCATCCATTTAAAATCTACAATCCAATCATTTAAAATATATTCATAGTTGTGCAATCATCACCATAATCAGTTTTAGAATATTTTCAAAAAGAAATTCTATATCCTTAAGCTATCAAAACCAAATCTTCCCATCATTCCCCCCACCCTAAACAACCATTAATCTACTTTCTATTTCCATAATTTTGCCTATACTGGACATTTCATATAAATGGAATCAGATAATGTGTATATGGTTTTGTTGATTGGGTTCTTTTACTTAGAATAATGTTATCAAGTTTCATACATGCTGTCATAAATGCTGTAGAATATATAAGTACTTCGTTCCTTTTTACGGCTGAATAACATTTCATTATGTGGGTATATCACATTTTGTTTATCCATTTATCCATTGATGAACACTTTGGGTTGTTTTCAACTTATCACTATTGTGAATAATGCTGCTATGAACATTTGCACACAAGGCTTTTGGTGGACAAAATATTTTCATTTCCCGTGACTATATACCTAGGAATAGACTTTCTGGGTCAAATGTTAACCCTATGTTTAACTTTCTGAGGAACTGCCATACTATTTTCTACTGGCTGCCTAGTTTTTTCTAAGAGACAATACAGGAAAATGTGCCTGTCTAATTACTATATGAAAAAGAAGCAAATTGGAAATAATAAAGTTTCCATATATTAACTTTGCCAGTTGAGTAATAAAAGTAGGCATAAATAAAAAATAAGGTGAAAGAAATCAAGTTGAAGTTAAGAAAAATAGCAAAAAATTGGATATAAAAAGTAAAAGATGGAAAGTATAAAAGATAAATTAAAAGACACAGAAAATGAATCAGGTGGCCCAAGATCCCCTTTAAAAAGAATGATAAAAAGGGAGAATAGAGATAATGAAGGGTAAGAAGGAAATACCAGAAAAAACATTTTCATAAAAGAAAAAAATTAGTCTTCAGATTTGTCCAGACACCAAGCAATTCTAATTTGCAATGGGGACTAAGATCCATACTTGGACATACTTGTTACATTTCTTAACTCTCAGATAAAGAGAAAAATCCTAAAAATTTTAGAGTAAAAATATCACATTATCTAAAAAAGAGTAAGAATCAGAATACTACCTGACTTCTAAAGAATATAGAATGCTAGCCCTGACTGGTGTGGGTCACTGGATTGGGTCATCCCGCAAACCTAAAGGTCCCGGTTTGATTCCTGATCAGGGCACATGCCTGGATTGCGGGCCAGGTTTCCAGGTGAGGGCATGTAAGAAGCAACTGATCAATGTTTATCTCGTACATCAATGTTTCTCTCCCTCTCTTTCTCCCTCCCTTCCCCTCTTTCTAAAAAAATAAAGTCTTTTTAAAAAGAATATAGAATGCTAAAAGTCAATGGAATATTTTATCCTATGCTAGGAGAAAAGATTTTCAAAATAGAATTCACTATCCACTCATATTATTAATTCACTGGTAAGGGAAAATATTTTACCATCCTTTACCTTAAATGAAAATTTAAAAATTACTACAGAGGAGGTATACCAATCAAAACCAAACACAAGAAAGAAGATAGAGTGGGATTTTTTAAAACAGAAAAATTGAGAACTGTATATGGCTTTGGAAAATAAAGGAATCCAGAAAAAAATTAAAGAGGATCCATTAAACCTTATTAAATGCAATATTCTTCCTTAAGTAGCATAAATTTTAATAACAAATAATTGTATTTTCTATAAATCAATCCAATCACACCACTGGGTTCTACAGACAATAATATTTACCCAGTTATCTGGTAATTATGTTTTGTTTAGTTTTTTATTTTAGAATCTATGCAAATATAAAATATATAACATTTAATTATAGTTGTGAAACAGAACATAAAAACATTATATATAAAACCATACAGATTTCAAGTGCACAACTCAACAACAAAACCTTAGATATTAAATTAAGCATAAAAATGTATCTTGGCCAAAGTATTGAGATTTTTGGTGATATTTTCATATTTGGAGGATTTTTCTTCCTTTTTTTAAACTTTCTAAATGTTTAACATTAGCTTAAGACCATATAACTTCAAAAAATAAATCTAAGTAGATATTCAAAATATCAAAATAAAACATTATATATAACATTGACATTTTGAAGTCGGGAGAGTAGAGAGATGAAAAGCATTCTAATTCTCTTTTAATTGAAAAGAGTCCATAAGTAACTCAGATGTTAATAATCAATTTTTAAAAGAGATTTTAAGTATATTGTTGAAAATCAACCAATAGGAAAAATCTTTAAAACAATGTAAATAAAACAAGAAAGGAAAAACTAAAAATAGTATACACTAAAATCTTCATCTTCAAGATGAGTGTGAGTAGACATTTAAATCTGTTAATTCAAGGATGAGGCTTAATTACATTACTTAGATTTATGATGGTAAACTAAAAACATTAACTGTTAGTGTTTGCAGCTCTACAGAGTGGAAAGTTTTATTGTTTTTTTATTTTATTTTGTTTTAATAAATTCCTTAAGGGTATCTACAATAAATGTCAATTTATAAAATACAGTCATGTGCTCCTTAAAGATGAGATACTTTCTGAGAAATGTGCTGTTTAGGTGACTGCCTGTTGGAGCAGTAGTCAGATTAAGGAACTTTCTGATACTTATTTAAAAAAAGAGGGTGTTTAACATGGAGAGGATGCAAAACTGAGAAATAAATATTTTGACCTTGGAAATTTGTTTTTGGTTCCTCTGACCTTATCTGGCACAAAGGGCTTTTTATGGCATTGAACTGATAGAAGAAATAAAACCTATCTATGCTCTACATCATTACACCCTGAAAATTCTTCCAAAGTACAAAGACAGAGTGGCTTCATACTACCACAGAAAACTTTTACTGAAGTGGCACTTCATATTTGTTAAGGTAGCTCCTATGGAACTGTGTTCTTGTACAAACCTGAGGTCCTCAACAAAGAATTTACAGCAATATTCTGAAGACTAACGAGTTAGCTCTGTGAGGACTGTAGTGCCCTCTGAATATGCACCACTGAGGGGACCAGCTCTTGTGTGCTGAGCAGGTCAGCAGCTCACTGATGCTGATGTAATGTGCACCCAAAATTGAGGTGTTGTTAGTGGGAGGGAATCAATTGCTAAGCCCCACAGATATTTCTCCTTTCAGAGAGAAAAAAATCCTCCTGAACTGCATATGCTTCCATTTCTTAGAGGAATTCAGCTCCATTATAATAACCTTATGGGACCACTGTCGTATGTATTCAGTCTATCGCTGACTAAAACATCATTACGCAGCACGTGACTGTGTTTGTAAAGTGAGCACCTGTGTAACCACCACTGATAGACATACAGATTAGATAGATGACAGATAAATAGATAGGTAGGTAGATAGATAGATAGATAGATAGATAGATAATGATATATATGAGCTTAACCATTTCTGGGCTCTTTACTCTGACTCTGTATCTGTATCTATATGCCTACTGCACAAACTCCATTTTGTCTTATTACTATTACTTTGTTAAGTCTTAATGAAAGGACAAATGTTTTCACCTTGATCTTCATGAGTGCTTTGGATATTGGTCCTTTTGTACCTCCACATTGACAAACTAGTCAATTTCTTAAAAAAAAAAAAAAAAACTTGCTGGAATTTTGGACTAGGATTACCTTGATTATACACACACAAAAAAAAGTGGTATCTTTCCAATATCAAATTGTCCAATCCATGACCACGTATATTTATTGAGGTCTTTAATGTCTCTTAAATAAGTTTCATAATCTTGCCATAAATCCTGCATAACCTTTATTTTAGAGTCACTACCTCACACTTCCTATATGTTAATACTATTGGAAGTAATGTCTGTTTAAACCTAATTTTTATTTGTTACTGGTATTTAGAAGTATAATTATTTACATCAATTTTTTCTAGCCAAGTTCCTAACATCTGTAATTAATTCTAATGTTTCATCTGTTTTTGCCACGCGGAAATAATTATCATTTGTGAATAATGACAATTTTCCCTCCCCCTTTTTTGCCTTAGTGCAGAGAGTAAGACTTGCAATATTAACACGCACAGAGAAAAAAATAGTAGTGACCTGATAAATCCTGGTAAATCCCCATGAATGACAGGGTAGGTCCATTTCCCAAAACTGAATGTTTTTGACAGAAGTGTTTAATTTTTCAGCCTGATTAATTTTTACTGCATGTTTATATTGCTTCTACCAAGTTAAATTTTTTAGTGTCATAGACATATCTTCTATTAATAGATATTCTCCATATATTCCAATTTAGACATCTTAAGCTATCAAAATATTTACATAATATAATTCAACAAAATTACAATATACATATGTAAATTGCAAACAAAATTATACTATATATATGTACTAAAAAAAAAAAAAAAAACAAGAAAAGTACAACCAAGATGTTAATAGTGGTTAGCTCCAAGGTAGAAGCAATTATGGATCTTGTATACATTTATTTTGATTATCTGTGTAATAAGCATAAAAAGTGTTTTTGTAATAAAAATATTTTAATTATATTTCATTTTATAATGAAAGAACATAGTAATTTTCCATACAGTTATTTAAAAAGAACTACATATAGAACAAAGCCAAGTAAAAAGCACAGAGCAGAAAAGTAAATGGTTCTGAATGAAACAGGCAAGGAAAGTTTAACATTTAAACTGGAATTTGACAGATAAAGGACAAAAAAGTACTCAGGGCTGAAGGTAAAACAAAAAAATGACATCTTCAGAAAAACAATTTAAACACAGACTAAAATATAGGTCAAAATCAAAGTAGTAAAAACTGACAAAGAAAAGGTGGGTTATTCTCTCTGCCAGGCTAATAAATTTAGACATTATTCAGTAGACAACTAAGAATTATTAAAAATCTGTTTACTACTAATGTGAAAGTTAAAAAAATGATGATAGCACTATTTGGAAGACAAGGTGGAATAGAGAAAGAAATATAACAAATATAAGATTGTATACCAATTATACTTAATTTTAAAAAATTAAAATAATTTTTAAAAAAGGCACATTGCATGACTTTAGTTCATACCAAAGAAGATCAGATGCTGAGCTAAAAAGGGCTAGAGAGAAGTGATCAAGCTAAGGAATCATTTCCTATGCTAAAGAAACAGCATGTGATAAATAACTGCAAATGAAATATGTGACAGAGGGATGACAGTTTGGAGATTTCTAGTTTGGATGACTAGTTGGATGGTGGTAGGAAAAGAAATAGAGGAGAGAAGAAAGACCATATGGAGCGAAGGGAAATCCTAAGTAGCTGACTGACAAACCAAGTAACATTTCTGTTTAGGGAACTGACTGAAATGAGGCAAGAGTTGTTCCCTTTTATCTTTTGCATGAATTGGGTACATGAGTCATATCTTGGTTTTCTTTTTATAATTTCTAGCTGTTAGGTTTGTCTATGAATGGTCTACTTTGTCAAAACTATCATGGACCTGGTGGAAAATACTTTAACGAAACACAAAGTTCAGGCTAAAACATTAATAACCTCAAAACCATGAGTATAACTTTATAAGAAGATAATGAATTATGTAAAAACCTTAAATATTTTTTAGCTGTTTAGCGATGAAAGTTTATGGTATATTAATATTTTAGGGACAGCTAAATACTTCTACTATGTAATTTTTTTTTCTAGAGGGAATGACATGTGGCAATTTTGTACTTTATAGATTTATTCTTTTTTGCTTTTGGTTGAGCTCCTTTGTCTGAATGGAGTGGATATATGAAACACCTCAATCAAAAGACTGACAACTTCTAAAATGAAAGAAGCTGATCCATTTTCCTACTGCCAATCTATCTGGAAAGGCCAAATTAAAAAAGTACATAGCTTTATGATGTTAAAAAACATTCCAGAGGGCAAGTAACTTAAAATACTAGAGAAAAATTGAATTCAGCGTTTTATCAAACTTCTGGTTGAGTTTACAGTTGACAGAAGCAAAGAATATAAATAACTAATTTGATTATACACACATATTTAAAGCTTTTCTATATTAAAACAAAATCTAACAAAAAATGTTAAATATAACTAAATGTTTAACAAATGTGAAAAATGATTATTTCTACTTAAAATATTTAAATATTATTTTATACATTAATTTAATTTAGATGATTTTATTAACAACATTTTTAGTTTTTACTTGTATTTTATTATGTTATTACATTTGTCCTAATTTTTCCCCTCTCGCTCCCTTCCACTCAGCACCCCCTCAGGCAATCCTCCCACCCTTGTTCATGTCCAGGGGTCATGCATATTAGTTCTTTGGCTACTCCCTTTGCTATACTATACTTTACATCCCCATCGCTATTCTGTAACCACATATTTGTACTTCTAATCCCCTCACCCGTCACTCATTCTCCCAACCCCCATCTCTTTATTTTGAACCTTTCGCATTTTAATTATGATGTGACTTGGGGTGGGCCTCTTTGCATCCATCTAATGCGGGACTCTCTGTACTTCTTGCACTTGCATATCTATTTCCCTATTACCAGACTAGGGAAGTTTTCTTTCATTATTTTTCCAAATAGATTACCAGTTTCTTGTTCCTTCTCTTCTCCTGGCACCCCAATGAAGCAAATGTTGGATTGCATAAAGTTGCCCCACAGGGCTTACACTATTCTCATTGCGGGCGGGTGGGGGTGGAATTCCCTTTACTTCTTATTGTTCTGATTGGTTGTTTTTTGCTTCCTTGTGTTCCAAATCATTGGTGTGATTCTTGGCTTCATCCACTCTACTGTTGTGTCCCTGTAAATTTTTCTTTATTTGAATTAGTGTATCCTTTGTTTCTGACTGGATCTTTTTTATGCTTTTGAGGTCCTCACTAAGTTCCTTGAGCATCCTTATAACCAGTGTTTGAACTCTGCAACTGGTGGATTGCTTATCTCCATTTCATTTAGCTCTTTTTCTGGAGTTTTGACCAGTCCTTTCATTTGGGCCATGTTTCTTTGCTCATTTTGGCAGCCTCCCTGTGTTTGTTTCTATATATTAGGTAGAGCTGCTTTGACTCTGGTCTTGGTAGTGTGGCCTAATGTAGCCACCGGGCTTCAATGGCACAGCCTCTCCTATCATCCAAGCTGTGTACTCCAGGTGCACCCTTCTTGTGGGCTGAGTACACCCTTCTCTTGTAGTTGAGGCTTGGTTGGTGTTTGAAGATCAATGGGAGGGATTGACCCAGGTCAGTCAGCTACAAGGATTGGCTGTGACCACTTACCACCAACCTCTACCCTCTATGGACAATCAGCTGTGCAGGGGTAGGATGGAGGTGCTCAGACCTGGTCTATAGCTGTCCACTAGGGGACAGCTGGCCCTGGGGTTTCCCAGGAGGTTCAGGCCAAGATCAGCTCCCACCTGTGTTTTGCCTGGGGCCACCCTGCCTGGCCTGTAAAGCAATCTGAGATGGCTGTTACTTGTGCTGGGCTTGGAGATTTCCAGGTGAAGTCAAGCTGTGAATCTAGGCTGCTAGTTGTGGGCCTGGGGCTCACTGATGCCAGCTGCTGCTTCTTTGTTCATCTGGAAAAACAGCTTGGGTTGGCCCATGACTTGAGTGGGATGGAATCTCTGGGGATCTCCAAGGAGGGTCAAACAGTGTTAGCCAGGCTCATAGAATCTTAGATATGGCACCGGACTGCAGGTTCTGTGGGGGGAGGGGCCAGAAAAGGGAAAATGGCCTCAGCCTCCCCTTGCATGCCACTGGTGCCCCTCGAGCCACCACCCAAGCGCCAGAGCCCAGAGGGAGTGAACCCCCAGAGGGACTCTTCTGAGTAGATGAGTCCATGGGTGGGTTCTTTAAGAGGAACTGCTTGGGGACCCAGCAGTTTCATCCACTGACTCAATTCCACTGATTTTTGCAGCCAGAAGTTGTGGGAACTTATCTTCCTGGCATTGGAACCCTGGGCTGGTGGGCCTAGTATGGGTCTGGGACTCCTTGCTCCCGAAATATCCCTCCCTAATTTTTATCCACCACATGTGGATGTGAGACCAGCTCGTTCTGCATCTGTGCCCCTCCTACCAGTCTGGATGGATGTGGTTTCCTTAATTCCATACTTGTCAGACTGCCATTCAACTTGATTTCCGTCAGTTCTGAGCAATAGTTGTTCTATATTTTAGTTGTAATTTTGTTGTGGTTGTGCAAAGAGACATGCCTATGCCACCATCTTGACTGAAGTAATTTAATATTTTAAAAATATTATTGGAATATCCTCATACAAAATAAAAATAAAATTATGTCTCAGATAAATGAACAAGAAAATAAAAATGACAACTGTTGAAAAAACTCTCACTCGCTAATAAAATAGATATAAAGAGTCTTGTACATTAAATTAGTCAAAAACATAAATTATAATACTCAGCATTAGTAGAGATGTACAAAATCCGACATAACCACACAGTGTTAGTGACAAAACTCTTTTGGAAAGTAATTGTGCGATACGTATCAAGAATATAAAAATGGAGAGTTATGGCCAAGATGGAGGCATAGGTAGAAACTCTTCACTTCCTCGTACAACCAAAAGGAGGATAACAACCAATCTGAAGTCAACAAACAACCAGAAGTGCCAGAAAAATCCCACTGCATGGAGCTCCAACAACCAAGGAATTAAAGAAACAGCCAAACAGAACAACCAGACCAGTAAGAACAACCAGGGAGGCAGCAGACCTCAAGAGCCAGGCTGGCTGAATGGGAAACTGAGACTCGGGGCTGACTGTGGACTACAGCGGTTGCTGCAGTGGGAGAAACTCCCAGTCTCACACGAGAGTTCATTGGAAAGTGCACTAGAGCTCAGCAGGAGAGCTGCACTGTTCCTTCTCTGGCCCCTGCCCCACAGGCAGCACCACAGTGCAGCAAGGAGAGTTGCCCTGCCCTGATGAATACCTAAGGTCCCGCCCCCTTACAACTTTACAGGTGAGCCCAGACAAAGAAAATGGCCTAAATTAAAGAACAGAGCAAAGCTTCAGAAAGAGAGCTAAGTGATGAGGAGACAGCCAACCTATCTGATGGAGAGTTTAAAGCTCTGGTAATCAAAATGCTCACAGAACTGACTAAGCTTGGTTGAAAAATGAAAAAAACAAATGAAAGATACCCAAAATGAAACAAAGCAAAATATTCAGAGAACCAACAGTGACAGGAAGGAAACCAGGACTCAAAGCAACGATTTGGAGCAAAAGGAAGAAATAAACATCCAAGCAGAACAGAATGAAGAAATAAGAATCCAAAAAAAAAAAAAAAAAATGAAGAGAGGCTGAGGATTCTCTGGGACAACCTGAAACATTCTAATATCTGAATTATAGGGGTGACAGAAGGAGAAGAACAACATCAAGAAATTGAAAACTTATTTGAACAAATAACGAAGGAAAACTTTCCCAATCTGGTGAAGGAAATAGACTTCCAGGAAGTCCAGGAAGCTCAGAGAGTCCCAAAGAAGTTGGACCCAAAGAGGAACACACCAAGGCCCATCACCATTAAGCTAACCAAGATTAAAAATAAAGAGAGAATCTTAAAAGCAGCAAGAAGAAAGAAGACAGTTACCTACAAAGGAGTTCCCATAAGACTGTCAGCTGATTTCTCAAAAGAAACCTTGCAGGCAAGAAGGGTCTGAAAAGAAGTATTCCAAGTCATGAAAGGCAAGGACCTACATCCAAGATTGCTCTATCCAGCAAAGCTTTCATTTAGAATGGAAGGGCAGATAAAGTGCTTCCCAGATAAGGTCAAGTTAAAGGAGTTCATCATCACCAAGCCATTATTATATGAAATGTTAAAGGGACTTATCTAAGAAAAAGAAGATAAAAAATATGAACAGTAAAATGACAACAAACTTACAACTACCAACAAATTAACCTAAAAGAGAAGAAAAACAACAAAAACAAAAACTAAGCAAACAATAGAACAGAAACAGAATCAGAATCAGAGAAATGGACATCACAAGGAGAGATTTCAGTGGGTTCAGGGAGGAGGAATATGGGGGGAAAGGCATAGGGAAGAAGAAGCATAATTGGTAGGCACAAAATAGACGGGGAGAGGTCAAAAATGGTATAGGAAACAGAGAACTCAAAAAACTTATATGTACAACCATGGACATGAACTAAGGGGGGGATTCTGGAGGGTTGGGAGGTGCAGAGCAGAGGAGGGATAAAGAGGGAGAAATTGGGAAAACTGTAATAGCATAATCAATAAAATATACTTAAAAAAGAATCATAAAAATTTTTATGTCCTATTGTCATAAAATTCCGTTTCTAGGACTCTATCTTAGGGAAGTAATCCAAGTCATAAATAATGCTACATGTAAGAGCTGCTCATCCTGCCATAATATATAATAAAGTTAAAACAACATAAATATCTGAAAATAGAGGAATGACTAAGTAAACTATGGTAATTATCTTGGAAGAAATATAATAAAGCTTATATAGTAATTATGTATATTCTACATTATTCCAGGAAGAAATTGATGGCTTATGAAGATATCTATAATACAGAGTGAATAAATATATTAAATAAATATCTGAAAATGACATTAAAACAGAAGTAGCAAATTAAGAGGAAGTTGAAAGAACACAAAATATAAAACATGAATACTTTTAGTTTATGAAAACCAAAATATAACACAGAATGCCCTTATATTTACTATTCAAAGGCAATATCAGAACATGAAATGTATTCAACATGTTTAGTAGTTTTCTTTAGAAATTTTTAAAAATGACCGGAAGAAAATACATTAACATGCCAACAGTATTTTTATATAAGCCTTTCCTTTTTTATATTTTCTACAATTTGATCATGTGCTTATTTGAATTTACAATGAAAGTATTTTTGTTAATAACTTTTAAATAAAAATTAATGTCACTAGAGTTTAATTCAGAATTTCTTGAAGATGAGCTTTATGGAAAAATACAAAAACAATAAAATATTTACTTCTAAATAAGTTTTAACACTTATTCTGGTAAATGTACAGGAGAATTTAAATTCTAAGTAATGTTTCCCACTCTTGTATCAGATATTACTAAATAAACAATTTAGAACTCCTGACAATTAATATGATGGATATATATACAGATACACATGTATGCATGTGTGTGTATGTGTGTGTGTGTGTATGCTTTACTTTTGAGAAAAACATTAAAATACTGGGAAGTGGAGAAGGTTTCAAATACTAATGTGCTGGGCAAAGCTGTAACTAAATACTAGGCTTTGATTCTGGTTTAGTATTAAATCTCTGGAGATACCGTCCCACCCCAGAGTGGTATTATGCACAAGAAAAGGCATCAAATATGGAAATTTAAAGTCTACTAAGAGATAACATCCCTTCTGGTAAAAATAACAATAATGTTGATGATCATAAGCAAGTTACTACTAGCAGCAGCAAATAATTTCTAATTGATGAACAGCTGGTCAGTGACTAAATGACCAAAGTAAATGGAGGCAAGCTAACATAATCCATCCCTTAGAATAAAAACCTCTTTTTGCATTGAAATCAAGGTACAAATATTAATGAAAATAAACGCAGCATAGTGTATTACAAAGGTATCATCTTTTCAAAAGCAATAATTATTATAGTAACTACAACATGGGCAGATAGGTCACAGGGAGAAAATTTTAATGGAAGAAACTTAAGATGTTACACTGAAGAGAAAGTAGCTAGAATTTGCTGCTTGTCATTAAAGTGTACTGATCATTTCATAAGATTTCCAGCAAGTTTCCATTTTATATAGTTTAGAATGTGAAACAAACAGTAAATTTTTCAATGAGCTTTAAGAGTTAGAATAATAACAACAGAAACAGAGTCTAACACAATATATCCAATGTGACAACACAATAAGCCTGTTCTGCTTTGAAAACTTAACAATCAAGAATAAAGAACACTCAGCACACAAAAGTAAAGAAAATCAAGAGTGTGAAGGGTAAGGAAAACAGTATTTTTTGGAAGACGGTAGTATAACAATGTATATTCACTATACCTTAGAAAAATAATCACGGTGCTCTTAATTCCACTGACTGAGATTCACACATAAGGATCTGAATCAAAGAGTTAATCTGAGGATCAAGTATCATCCAGTTCAATCTGTGAGACTTAAGGAAGGTTTTAAAATCTAGATCTTTTTTTTTTTTTTTAATTTATAGGCTGCTTTATTTATTTATTTATTTATTTATTTAGATCATTTTGAATTCCTATCTTCATTTGGTTTTTACGTTAAGAAATTTCTTCCAGACTTCCGGCCAACATGGAGGCGTAGGCGGAAACACTGTACCTCCTCTTACAACCAAAATTAAGGTCAACAAATATTTAGAAACAAGAAAACAACCAGAACTTATGGAAAACTGAACTGTAAGGAAGTCCAACAACCATTCATCCAGACCAGTAAGAGGGGCGGAGTCACGGCGGGAAAAAATGGAGGTGCAAACCTGGGAACGCAAGCAGCAGGGGCTGGCAGTTCCCAGGTGCACAGGCAGCAGCTGGCGGATCTCAGGCACAGGGGGGCAACTGTGCAGACCCAGTGAGACCGCACAAGGCGGCTAGCTGACCAGGTGGTCCCACATTCGCACGCGCGGGAGGTCCAGGCAAAGGGGAAGCGGCGGAAAGGACTGAATCCAGGAGAGAGCGGAGCAGGCACCATTGTTGCCTCTCAGACCCCACCCCCACATACAGCGTCACAACCCAGCGACTGGGCTGCCCCACACTGGGGAGCACCTGAGGCTCCACTCCTCACTATGTAACAGCACATGCGTGTGCGCAGATAATCCAGGTGAAGGGGAAGCGGTGGAAGGGACTGGAGTCCAGGAGAGAAAGGAACAGGCGCCATTCTTCCCTCTCGGACTCCGCCCCCACCTACAGCGTCACAACCCAGCGACTGGGCTGCCACGCCCTGAGTAATACCTAAGGCTCCACCCCTCACTACGTAATAGCCGTGACCAGACTAAAACCAAACCAAACCAAAACAAAACAAAAAAGCCACCAAAAATGGCTCAAACCGGAAAACAAATAAAAGCCCCAGAGCCAATTCCTCTAAGCCGTGAAGAGATAGCCAACCTATCAGATGCACAGTTCAAAGAACTGGTGATCAGGATGCTCACAGAATTGGTTGATTTTGCTCACAAATTAGATGAAAAAATGCAGGCTACAATACGTGAAATGAAGGAAGACGCATGGGGAACCGATAGAGATGGAAGGAAAACTGGGACTCAAATCAATGGAGTGGACCAGAAGGAAGAAACTAACAACCAAATAGAAAATGAGGAAGAAATAAGAATTCAAAAAAATGAGAGGCTTAGGAACTTCCTGGACATTGTTAAACGTCCCAACGTCCGAATTATAGGGGTCCCAGAAGGGGAAGAAGAAGAGCAACAAGTGGAAAACTTATTTGAACAAATAATAAAGGAGAACTTCCCCAGTCTGGCAAAGGAAATAGACTACCAGGAAGTCCAGGAAGCTCAGAGAGTCCCAAAGAAGTTGGACCCAAGGAGGAACACATCAAGGCACATCGTAATTACATTAGCCAAGATTCAAATGAAGGAGAGAATTCTAGAAGCAGCAAGAGATAAGGGGACAGTCACCTACAAAGGAGTTCCCATCAGACTGTCAGCTGATTTCTCAAAAGAGACCTTGCAGGCAAGAAGGGGCTGGAAAGAAGTATTTGAAGTCTTGAAAGGCAGTGACCTACATCCAAAATTGCTCTAGCCAGCAAAGCTGTCATTTAGAATGGAAGGGAAGATAAAGTGCTTCTCAGATAAGGCCAAGTTCAAGGAGTTCATCATTACCAAGCCCTTATTATATGAAATGTTAAAGGGACTTATCTAAGAAAAAGAAGATAAAAAATATGACAGTGAAAAGACAGCAAACTCACAGCTATTAAGAACCACACCTAAAACAAAAGCAAACAACTAGAACAGGAACAGAACCACAGAAATGGAGATCATATGGAGGGTTAGCAACAGGGGAGTGGGAGGAGGAGAGAGGGGAAAAAGTACAGAGAATAAGTAGCATAGACAGTTGATAGAAAATAGACAGGGGGAGGGCAAGAATAGTATGGGAAATATAGAAGCTAAAGAACTTATGACACATGGACATGAACTAAAGGGGGGGGAAATGTGGGTGGGTGGGGGTGTGCAGGGTGGAGGGGAATGATGGGGGAGAAATGGTTCAACTGTAATAGCATAATCAATAAAATATATTTAAAAAAAGAAAAACAAAAGAAATTTCTTCCAAAATACCTCCTTTTTTTAACCTTACATAAATTACCCACATAAATCAGCAAGACAAATGACAGTTACATAAATATAAGAAATTCAATTAAAAATTTAAGAAATACAAATTTTTTATTTCCTGACATTTCTGGAAAAAACTCAGTGCCTGACCAGTGATAATATTTTTCATATTACATAAAGTTAATTCCTGACAAGTCTGACATCCTGTGTTCACTCTGAATGTGTCATAGTGAGCCTAGTGATTGAGGATACTGAAACACTGTTCATAATTTCTGATTTAAACATGCTTGATCTATTATTTTATTTATTGTTATAGAAATACTTTTTAATATTTAATATAAATATTAACTTCAAGAATGTTATACTATCTAGAATATATAAAGAACTCTCAAAATTCAGTAATGCTAAAATAAACAATCCAGTAAAAAATTGGGCAAAAGATTAATAGAAACCTTACCAAAGAAAAGGTACAAATGGCAAATAAACATAGATTTAACATCATTACTCATTACAGAAACCCAAATTAAAACCATAAGACATGCATCCATTAAAATGACTTTAAAAATTGACAATGCTAAGTGCTAACAAGGATGTAAAGCAACTGAAATGCTCATATATTGCTGATGGAAATGAAAAATGGCACAGCCTCTTTAGAAAATAACTTGGTAATTTCTTAAAAATTAGGCATGTAGTTACCAGACAATTCGGGTACATGACTATTTATAACAGCCTTATTTATAATCACCAAACACTTCAAACAACCCAAATGTCCCTCAACTAGTGAATAGATAAAGAAATTGTGGTACATACATACAAGAAATACTATTAAGCAATAAATAGAAACAACCAACAATTCAAGAACATGGATGAATCTCAGAAATATTAGGCTAAATGAAAGAAGCCAGACATGAAAGGGCTACATACAATACGATCCCATTTATTTGACATTCTGAGTAAACCAAGCTATGGGGACAGAAATCAGAGTAGTGGTTGCCAGCAGCTGAAGGCAGAAAAGAAATTGACTATAAAGAAGTATGAATTTGAGGGGCAGTGGAAACGTACTATTTTTGTGATAGTTACACAAACTATATAATTTGTCAAACTCATAAATTTTTCACAGAAAAATAAATTTCAACCTGTGTAAATTATATCTCAATAAACCTGACTTATTAAATACATGCATGCACAATCTAGGTAACCGATTAAGGAAATTCCAAAAGATCATTTCTCCCTCAATGCATTTATGTGTATGCATATGCACAAATATAACTATGTGCCTCCACAGAAAGACACAGACATGGACACACAAAGATATACGCAAAGCACATTAGAAACTCAAAGCAACCTTATAAGTAAGATTAACACAATTATCCCAATTTTCTACATAAAAGCACAAATTTAGAGTTTTAGTGACTCATTTTTAAACTTGTCATTTTGAAATAGTTTCAAAGTATGAAAAGGCTGCAAGAATAAGAGAACACTTATACACCTGCCAAAATTCACCAATTTTTGCACATTTTTCCTTTTTCCCTATAGATACATAAGTGTTTAGTTATTCCAAATCATTTTGGAGTAGATCATGTATATGCATATAATACACTTTTATTATTTATAATTCCTCAATGAAAATTTCCTAAGAAGATAAAGTTTATATCTATGAAATCATTTGATTTTATGGGTTGCTGTGTTTATGTCCAATTAAATCAACACAACCCAAAGCTATTGTCTGATCTCATTTCTTGTCATCTCCCTTCCCATTATGTATCTCTCTCCCAGTGAGATCCCTTGGTCTTAGATCCAGAACAGAGCTCAGTGCCCCTACTGGACAAGCTCCTTACAGTGCAAAAAAAGAGGACTCTAAATGAAATGGACGAAGGATGATATACGGGGAAGAGGGCTTGACTCATCCTGCTCTATGTTCAAAACATAGGTCTCAGATCTGTGATGGCCTTTTTCTTTTCAGGAGTGATTGTGTCTGTCCTTGAACTACACTCTCCACAATCGCTGTATTTTGCCATGTATAATGCACTCCTGTGTATAGTGTGCACCCAAGGTTTTGGCCCAAACTTTCAGGTGAAAAAAAGTCTTTCATTTTAATTGTTTAATTTCATTTTTATTTCTTTATATTTAAAAACAAAACCAGTTATATTCCAGGCTACTATTTCACATACAGATATCGTTATTGCTTTCTAGAGTTACACGTTTAACACATAAGCATAAATAAAAGAACTAAAAACATTTATATAGGTACAGAATTAGTACTACCCATGTATAATGCACATCCTTATTTTTCAAAAATTTGGGCAAAAAAGTACACATACACAGTGAAATACAGTAAGTTCTTTTTCACAGTCTCTTAAAGTCTCCCACCCACCTCTATTGTCCTAAGGTATAGACATATAGAAGCAGTAAGAGCTACATTGGAATATGATGCTGCTTCTACTTACAAGAAATTTAAATTCTTAATATATTCTTCCTCCTAGCAATTTTAAAGGCACAGGTTATATGTGATTATATTTCTGCCTCTTATTTCAACAAGGATGAGGACCTGGCTGGTGGAACTTAGTTGGCTGAAGCGCCCTCCCATAACCAAAGGGTTGCAGGTTCGATCCCCAGTCTACGTGCATAAGATCCCCAATCTGGGAGCATACAGGAGGCAGCCAATCCATGCTTCTCTCTTGTATGGATGTTTCTCTCTCTCCCTTCCTGTCTCTCTAAAAGCAATGAAAAAAAAAATGTCCTTGGGTGAGGATTTAAAAAAAAAATGAAGCATGAGGAAATTTGTGTTGATTATCCGACAAGCCCAGTTTGTGATGTTTGATGGATTTCTCACAATTATTAAATGGCAGACTTGGTATATATTAAAGAAGATCTAGCCAATAATTAAGAAAATATTAAAACCATATAAAATAAATATGGCCTGGAACTATATGAATTACTTTTTAATAAAAGACAGTTGTTAATTATTTTTAAGATGCATCCAGAAGATGCATTCTATAAAGCCAGAAAGACAAGAAAAAGAACAAAGAAAAAGGGAGAGAAGAAACTGAAGAACAGAAATAGCTCTTTAAATTTTAACGGCAATTTTTTCTACTTGTCTGATATGAAGTAAATACTACTTGAAATGAGGCTGTATAACTTCGCACCAATAATTCTTATATTTAAAAAGTCCTTATAAATAAGATATAAGAAGAATTATGAATGGGAAAATGTACACAAAACCACCCTCTACATTTTCTAGTTCTATCTTAGGGCAAGTGCTTCCCATCTTTTACAGTAACTAAAGCCTTTTTTATTCCAGTCTTGGGGGTGGGGGATGAGAATTCAGAATATATTGGTAGACAAAGAATCTCTCGCATTGTGCTAACATCACCACAGCACAGAAACAAACATCAACAATTTTTAATATTTCATAAAGGAAGACATATGAAAGATAAGACACAAGTAAAATCTTTACAGTAAAATAAAAAATTAACTTCCTTAAGAATGTATTCATAACTGCCAAGTAGTGTTTTGCATGAATTTCTTTCCTGAACTTCTCATCTAAGCAAATAAAAAAAAAAAAAAAAACCCAACGGCTAATTCTAAACAGGTTATACTTATTAGGACCAAATGCTAATAGAATAACACGGGGTGGGGGTGAGTCCATAGGCAATTGTAAGATTCAAAGCTTTGAAATCTTTTACCATAAATGTTTAGTGAAGTAAAAAAAAAAAATTCACTTAAATGTCAGTTTGATAAAAGCCAAAAGAACATTTCCCACATGTGTTTACACTTAAGCATATTTTAAAAAGATGGAAAAAGCAACAGTCATTCAAACCTAAGGTTAAGCTATTAGTTCATAAAGATTGTAATTTAAAGGTATTTCTCCAACCTCTAACTTTATTTGCTTGGATAAGAAAGCAGTTTTAAGCATGTGTTACTTACATAAGTCTTTATTCAATTCTAAAATGTTTCAAGGTTTAATTACTCCAATTTATAACACTAAAGATGAACGAAGATTTTTGCACATGAGATAAAAAAATACTGTTGACAAGCTCTTTGTATATAAGCATAGATGACTAAAATAAAGTGAATTATTCCTAAATTCGGATGCATGATATGTGCATTAGGCTTCTACCCATTATAAAAATGCACAACGAAATTTTATTTAACCAATTTAGAGTTTTTATAGAATAGTAAAATTGTTTGCCATTTACTTTTAAATCTTACAAGAAAAAGCCATATATAAGGAAAAGACCAATACTGTAGGACAGGGGTTCTCAAAATGAGCTGTGTAATCTTCTGGTAAACCTAAAGGGTCTTCTGTATGTCTGCAGTCAGTTCCGAAACATAAATTATACCTTCCTTCTCCTATATTGGTTTTGTTTCAGCTGTTTTTTCTCTATCACAGAATCCATAGTTTGTAATCCACAGCTTTAGTGTTTCTGATTGCAGAAAAATTTAGAAATGTATGTTAACAGATATGCAGAAAAAGTATTCAAGCAATAATCTGTCATTTTTCCTACACCAATTTTTTTTAAAAAGCACTTATTAGAAAGTCAACCTTTTAAATCTCTTATCACATCATAACATGGAATTTCTGATTCTAAATAGCATATACAGAGACACAGCCAGCATTCCTACTGATAACAACTAGAAAAATCATATAAATTATAATCATTAAAGGTACCAAAGAGCTATGGAAACCAAAAAAGGACCAAATGAATAAATTTCCAGGGAGGTGAGAACTGTTCAGAGGGCAGGCCAGACTGGCAACTGTTTGTCTGACCTGTCCACTTTGTAGTCAGCAGCATAAGGTTAGAGAGACAAAATTTGACATATTGGAGACTGCAAACATTTTGCATATGGTTTGCCCAGTACCACATTTGCAAAATTCTGAAAGTGAATGAATGGTAAGCTAAGAAGGGTAATCAAAAATCACCTAAAAAGCAGAAAGTTCTCCCAGCCAGGCAGTGCTTACAAAACAAAGGCCGGGAGAAAGGAAACTAAAAACATAATAGGCAAGAAATGAAAGCCCTGGGAGGAGTGGAGATTAAAACTAAAGATAAGCCCCAACATGCCAAGGTTGTGGGTTTGATCACCAGTCAGGGCACATACAAGAATCAACCAATGAATGCATGAATAAGTGGAACAAACCAACGGGTGTGTGTGTGTGTGTGTTTCTCTATCTTCTCTTTCTAAAAATCAATTAAAAAATACTAAAGCTACATGGACACTTTTCCCTTGGGCACTAAGAGAGTATATATATTATGTCTAGAATTAGAAAATTCAGATTTTGGTCTTAGCAGAATACTGGGATAGGGGTGGAGGCCAAGGTTAAAAAGAAACAAAAGGTAGAGATTTCAGCCATTACATATTACTAAAGGGATAAACTGGAAGCTGAGGGCCTAAGCTAACAAAAGGTCACTCTCTCACTTGAGATATTTGCCACATTTTGAAGACAGATGGGGCAGAAAGATAAAGAATTAAAGCTGTAAACCTCTTGGAGAAGTTCTGGTGCCCTTGTTTTTAGCAGACAGTTTCAGAGCTGATAAGACAAAGACTCGATGACCTCAATTAAAAGTCCTGAGGGTTAAGCTCTAGGAACAGAGACAGAGTAGGCTGAATCTATCAAAACTGAAAATCAACTTTGACCTACCTTAATCCTTGATTATTGGCCTCATAAAGAAAAAAGTGAACACTCTAGTAGAAGATAAAATCTGAGGGATCTACAGTTCTTAAATAAAGAGTGTCTGGAGAACAATAAACAGCTGATAGTTATGCAGAGACAAAATAATTAGACTTAAAAAATAAAAAATAAAACAGTTTCAGAAATGATTCAGACTCTGGAAATAAATAAAGGGACTTCAAAAGAACTATGATAATTTTCAAGGAAACAAAGGAAAGGATGCATAAACTAGATAAAAGAATGGAGAATTTCAACAGAGTTGAAATTATAACAACAAGAATAAAATAAACATCTGGAATTGAATAATTTGATATATGAGTTTAAGAATTCACTCAATAAGTGTAATTTAGACTATTCTCTCTGTATCTTCCTACTACTTAGCCAGATATAGGCTCAGTCATGTACATGTATGGCAGAAATGGGAAAATAAAGTGCCAGTTCTCTGGCCAGGGCACCAAAAAGAACTGCAGGGAATCACAAAGGACTAGGATTCTTGAAACGACTAGAAACAATGAAAGAGTCAGCAAAAATATAGAAGATATAGAGAAGACTGAGTAAAAATTAAGTGAAATTTTAATACTCACTGGATACACTCAATAGGAAAATGAAGAAGACAGATCAATAACAATGTTTCAGACTGAACAACAGAGGCAAAACTGATTTTCAAAAAAGTGAACAAAGACTCAGACAGCTATGAATAATACTAAAGGTCTATTATTTATGTTGTTAGAGTACCAGAAGAAAAAAATAATACAATACATAAGAATTTTTTGAAGAAATAATGTCTTAAAAACTCTCAAATTTTATTAAAGGCACACTCCTACAGGCTTAAGATGATCAGAAACCCCAAATAGAATAAATCAAAAAAAAAAAAAAAATCCATGCCCAGACACACAAGAAAAACCCAAAGACTGGAACTGGGTAAACTATCAATATGTAAGAGGAAAAGATAGTGGCAGAAAGAAAGAGAAACAAACACCTACCTACCAAAAAAAAAAAAAAAAAAAAAAAAAAGCAAGGAAGGAAGAAAAAAAGAACCAGGAGAAAATGAGATTTTAGGAAGGAAGAAAGGAGTATCCAGCATCACCAAATCTCTTACTAAGAACATGTAAGACAAATTTGATATTAATATAATAAAAATATTTCCATCAGAGTAGACAGCACTTCTTAATGCTGTCAGACCTGGCGTTAATATCATGTTCATCTAACTGTCTGGTCTGACACAAGGCAAGTAACCTAAATTCTTCGAGATTAGGTTTCCTCAGATTTTCTTTCCTAAGGTATCCTTAATTTTTCTCAAATATTTTTTAAAACAATTTCACACTGATTTGGATTTTACCTATGACCCAGATACATACTGCACACTAAGTAGAAAGTTAAAGCAAAAGAACTAAAAAAAACCATGAACACAGAACCTAGTTATTAGAGAGAAAATCAACTATAAGATATAAATTTTAGGTTAACGCTTAGATGGGATGCTACATGGTAAGAAAAAACAAAATCAAATTGTTTCTAAACAACTGAGATTAAATAAGGTGCTCCTAATGGCTTCCCCTACAAGGGACTCTAGATGAGGAAAAAGTGCACACTGTGTGCAGTGCGGCCTGTGTGTGTGTGTGTGTGTGTGTGTGTGTGTGTGTGAGAGAGAGAGAGAGAGAGAGAGAGAAAGAGAGAGAGAGAGATACACCACTTCACTCTTTCATCTATTAACCCCTTATCTTTCAATTAACACAAAACACCACCACTCCCTTGAGGATTATGCCAGTGCTTTGAAAATAAGCACTCAAACATTACCAATTATGTTTATAGTTGTGAAGGAATAACTTAGTTGCTGATTTTGCAGAGAATATTCAATGTGGCTATCCTTTTTAAAAAAACTAAATGGTTGACATCTTTACAATTTTATATTCAAACTTCCCAACATCCTGGGAAATACTTGGCAAAACATTCTCAATTCCTACTTTACTAAGTCATGAAGAATAAAACATACTGCATAAACCATTAAACAATTAACCAAATGTTACAGCTATAAAGTGCTTTTGAAAGCAAGGATTTTGAAAATTTATCAGTATAGAGGTTTTATCTTATGTCTATGCAGCAGAAGACATTAACATCAGTATGAAAAGGGTTTAGATACTGAAGTGATGTTTTCTTTCATCTTCTGAATACTACAAACAGAGATTACAATAAAGAAAACCACAAGTTTGCTAAAGTTTAAAACATCTGGGGAATATCTTAAGCTATTCATTCTTAAGAGCTCCATGTAAATGAACAGCCTGAAGGGTAGATGATAAATCTGCTCTAAAAGTGGAAGTGTGTTTTTAATCCCATTGAGTATAAACAGATTTAAGAAAGAAAAGGGAGAGAGAAGGAAAGGAAAGGAAAGGAAAGGAAAGGTAAGGAAAGGAAAGGAAGGGGAAGAGGAGGGAAAGGAAGGGGAAGGGAAGGAGAAGGGGAAAGAGGAAAAAGGGAAAGGAAGGGGAAAAGGAAACTAATGCAGGAGAAAAGTGGCAAGAAACAAAAATGCACTATAAAAGGAAACGTTAAAAATAAATCTGGAGTTCAGGGGAAGGAAGGTCTAAGGGAACTAAATGGTAGTAGAAAAATATATAATAAAAAATAAATACTAGGACTCAAATATAAAATACACAGCACTTAACTGTAAAATAATCAGACTACAATGATTTTAGAGATATTAGCAACTAGATGACTGTAATAATCCTTTATATTGCTAACTGAAGAATATGGGGAGATGAATTCTGATTGCAAATATTCTTTTATGAAAGGTATTTCCCCCACTGTAAATTCTCGGGAAACAATAAACTCTCACAAAGCTCTTATAAGAAATAAATGGCTTAATTTATATAAAAGAAAAAGTGAAGATGTATCTTTCTTTTATGTCAACTTAATATTAATGCAAAAGTTTATTTCAATATATGTAATATAGAATGTATAAAGACATGATACATGGGATCCTAAAGCTCATATTTCCCAAAGAATTTAAAATAAAACTGCCCTGATGTTTATTAATTTGAAGAAACTATTCATATTGTTTTCTAAAACAGCCACCAACACTGGACTCAGTGCAGTGTAGAATATAAATTATTTTCAGTAAATACAAAATTTCAGAAGTAAAGAATTTTGAGCAAACAAACCATCCTCAGTCAATTTGGAAGTAAAAGCAAATTAAAAATGTAAAAAAAAAAAAAAGGCAAAGCCCAGAATTCTAAAGTTATTCAGCTACTACGGGAGAAGGGGTTTGTTGCAGGATATCCTACAGGATATACTATACGGACATGTACATAATTTGCAGGTCAATGGCTTGCCCAACACTTCAGCTGGTTGCAGGTAGGTAGAGGTGAGGGGGTAGAGGGATTGAGCAAAAAGGAAAAAGGACTCAAGGACAAGGACAACAATGTGGTGATTGCTAGGGGAAGGAGGGTATAAGGGGACTAAATGTAATGGAAAAAATACAATAAAGATTAAATAAAAAATAAAAATAGCATGAAAAAGAATATGAAAACTATAAAACATTTGTTGAAAGAAATCAAAGAAGATCTAAGTAAACAGAAAAACATCTCATGTTCATAGATGAAAAATGTAATATTTTTAAGATGGCAGTACTCTTCAAACTGATCTATGGATTCAACACAATCCCCTCAATATTCCAGCTAGCTTCTTTGAAGAAGTTGATAAACTGATCTTAAAATCTGTTTGAAAATTAAAGAGGCCCAGAAGAGCCATAACAATCTTGAAAAAGAAAAAAGTTGGAAGACTTACATTTCCCAATTTCGAAACTTACTACAAAGCTAAGTAATTAAGATAATATTGTACTGGCATAGGGATAGACATAAAGATCAATAGACTATAACTGAAAGTCCAGAAAAAAACAAACATATATCTATGGTCAAATGATTTATGACAAGGGTCTTAAGTCCATTCAATGGAAAAAGAAGAGGCTTCTAAAGGAATGATGCTACAACAACTGGATCAGTGGATATCCACATGCAAAAGAATGAAGTTGAACTCCTGATTAATACCAGATATGAAAATTAAATCATAATAAATCAATCACCAGAAGCTAAGAGCTAAAACTTTAAAATTTTTAGAAGAAAAACATAGGTGTTTTTCTTTTTTCTTCTAAGAAAACAGGTGTTCTTCATGACCTTAGATCAGAAAATGGCCTTTTACGTATACTGCCAAGAGCACAAGCAACAAAAGGCAAAAATAATTAAATTGGACTTCACCAAATTGAATGTTTTTGTACCTCAAAGGACATGATTGAGAAAGTAAAAGAATAACGCACAAAATGGGAGAAAATATCCACAAATTATATATCCAATAAGGGACCTGTAGTTAAAGTACTTCTAAAACTCAATAATAAAAAGACAAATAATTTAATTTAAAAATGAGCAAAGGATTCAAATAGACATTTCTTCAAAGAAGATATACAAATGACCCAAAAGCACATGAAAAATGCTCAACATAATTAGTCATCAGAGAAATATAAAAACCATGGAAAGATACCATACTTCACAACCAATAGGACAGCTATAATCAAAAGGACTGATAACAATAAGTGTTGACAAGAATGTGAAGAAATTGGAACCCTCGTACATTGCTAGTGGCAATGTAAAATGGTACAGTCGCTTTGGGAAACCGTATGACAGATGCTCGAAAGGTTGAACATAGGAGTTACCATGTGACCCAGCAATTCTACTTCTAAGTGTATACCCAAGAGAAATGAATACTCATGACCACACAAAAAAACTATACATGAATGATCACAGCAGCATTACAACAATCCCAAAGTAGAGACCCAAATGTCCACCAACTGATGAATAAATACATATATCAGTAAAATGTGGTATATTTATAAAATGAAATACTACTCAGTAATAAATGGAACAAAGCACTGACACATGTTACAACATGGATGAACCTTGAAGACATTAAGCTAAAAAAGTAGCCAGCCACAGAAGACCTTATATTGTATTGATTCCATTTATTCAAAATGTTCATGATAGGCAAATCTATAAAGACAGAAGGTGGATCAGTGGTTGTAAAGTACTGGAGTAGGGGGTGGGAAGTAGAGGGGTGGGAAGAACAGGGAAGTGACTGGTAATGAGCACAGGGATTTTTTAGGCAGGTGATGAAAATGTTCTAAAATTATTTATAATGATGGTTGCACTCTGTGACTATACTAAAACGCATTGAATTGTATACTTTCATTAGGGGAAGGATATGGTAGGTAAATTCTATCCCAAATAAAGGGGTTATTAAAAGATTTAAATTACATTGTATATGCAATAAAATTTTCCAAATTTTAAATTTTTTAGTATTTCATAAATGCAAGAACACTAAATGGGAATAAAAGACAAATCAATGTGTAACTGGTTTCTAATTAGGCATACTATTATTTTTTCAGGAAGAGAAGGAGTCCAGAAACTTTTCTCTATAAAAGGCCAGGTAGACCCTAAGATGGCAGCTGAATAGGTAGAAGCTAAGTCTACTTGCTTTTGCCCCCAACTTGGATTTTCAGCTGATCTACTAACAATTAACCCTGAATAATCAATGAAACCTTAGCTGATATGAAGTTTTGAAGCCAAGGAGTTCAGAAGATGCTTTGTACCATCTAGTAAGGAGGTAAGTTAAAGGGAAAACACCTGGTGTGTGGTGTCTGCAGCAGCCAAGAGACCAGAGAGAAATTGCAGCTTTAAAGCTACCTCCCATCTCAGAGCAGGGGGCTCTAGTTCTACACAGGGATCCCCACCCTTAACTGAAAGTGAATTGGAAGGATATATGGAGTCTGGGAGACCCAGGCTACAGACACACAGCAAGAGCACATCCATAATGGTAGCACCAACCTGCAAAGTTCCAGACAGGGACTCAATCTCTTAAAACAATCAGGTTGCTGTACCTGAGTCTGTCAGAGGGACTGGCAGGCTATAGCCAGCCACGATCGTAACAGACAAACTACTTTCTGGGGAAGAGGTATGCAAAAAGAACCAGACACCAACTCAGACTGCAGTGTGGGCACCATATAGAGACTGTTTAAAAAGGAGTTGAAATGTGGCTGGGCAAAGACCCTGCACACAGCCTCTCTCAGCAAAGACAACAGACTGAAAGCAGTGTTTGTTCCCACTGAATCCAGCTGGACAGGGAGATCAGAAAGATGCACAACAAGGGGTTTGCCTGGGCCCTACCCAGCTTGGCTAGGAGGCTGGGGACTGTGCAAAACACAGAATTCTGGACTATGCCTCCTGCAAAGGCAGTGGCCTGGGAGTTAGACAGGCAAGAATTGAGTGAACCACAGATTCTTTGAAGCCAGGCAGACCCCACTATCTGCAGAGTAAAAACATGTGGGAAGGGGAAGGCATGCCCATTCCCCTCCTGTGGAACAGTCCAGCCAGGCTCAGGAGCCCCCTGCAGGGTGCACATCCACAGGGGAAAGAAAGGGAGACACCAAGGTGGGGTGCCTTTCTGAACTTTTCTCAGCTGCAACTAGACACACTGGTTCCTCAGGCCCTATTCCACTGAAACCAGCTGGGCAGAGATTGCAGAAATTGGCACAGCAAGGTGTATTCAGGGCCCTGCCCAGCCTCGGCTCACACACAGAGCTGCCATCAGTGCCAGGCAGAAAAGAGCTGACCTTTTTACACAGGTTGACCCCTCACATGAAACAAACAGCTAACTCATCAGAAGCGGTACATTACTGGAAATTATCTGGGACCACCAAGACATGTAGCAAAGGGGCAACAGAACATACTTCCCAGGGGAGACCAAGGGGCTCCACTCTCCCAATCGTACCAGAAACCCTTTCGGAAACAGACATCAGTGGTAAGAATAAGACTAACAGCAGGACTGCAGATAGAGGCAGGTGGTAGTGGTACCATGTTGCTCTCAGATGTTGGATGACTTACCCTGGGCTTTGTGCTGATGAAAATCCAGCAGGGCAGAGCAGCAAGGACTATCTCAGATGCAGGCAAGCCTGAAGAAGACAACCACAGACTGTGGATTGCTTCTAGCCTCAGTCGGGCTGCCTAGAGCTAGACAGGGATAGTGTCTAAGATTGAAAGAGTTAGATCCAGAAAGAAAGGCCTCCAGGTAAACACCGGACTCTGCTGAGATGAATTCCACCTCATTCTTTTTCATTGTTTGCATTGTTTTTCTTTCGCATAGCTTTTTAACATATTTTATTCAATTTTGTCACTATTAGTTAACTATCTTTTAATTTCAAATCTCCTATTTTACTCTTTTCTTATGCCATTTTGCCTTCTTATTTTTGTTTTAAAATTTAAAAACTTCCTCTATCTTCTCAAAATCATTTTTCTTTCCTTTGGTCATTTCATATTCTTTTTTTCTGTCTTACAATATTTTTATTATCTTTCTACCTTTGTTGACCTTTGCTCATTTGTTGTTGATATTGCAGTGGCTATTGTTTTTCTTCAATTTTGTTCCTACTTTTACACAATTCTTCCTTTTTTGTTTTCAAACCTCATATTTTCCTCTTTCCTTTTCTTGCTCCACTTTGTCTTCTATCTTCCCTTTCTTATTTACATTTCAGGTTTCACTTTTTCCCTTTCTTTGCCTTCTTTCTATTCCCTACTCTTATTATTTCTCTTGCATCTACCTTCTCAAAATCATTTTCCTTTCCTTTAGTCATCTCATATACTTTTTACCACTCTTATAGTTCTCTTTCTCACACTCCACTTTTATTAATCTCTGCTCATTTGTCATTGATATTGCTGTTGTTGCAGGGCAGTATTTTCGCTTGTGGGGGTTTTGTTTTATTCTGTCACCACCAGTACAACAGCATAGCAAATCAAGGAAACTGCACCACTGAGTCCCACAGGACTCCTACCACAGAAGGCCATCCCACAAATACAGGGAGTAAAAGCTGATCAATATAATACATAGAAACAAACAATAAGAGTCACCTAGAATGGGGAGACTAAGAAACAACCCCCAATCAAAAGGAAAAAAGGAATCCCCGAAAAATGAGCTAAATGAAATTGAAGCAAACAATCTATCAGACACAGAGTTCAAAGTAATGGTTATAAGAATGTTCAAGGAACTTAGTGGAAACTACAAGGACCGTAGTGGGAACTATATAAGCATTAAAAAACATAGAAACTATGAATAAGGACCAGAGAGAAATGAAAAATACAATATCTGAAATGAAAAAAAAAACATTAGAAGAAATAAAAAAGCTAGATGAAGCAGGGGAGCGAATAAATGAGTTGGAAGACAACGTAGGAAAAAACACACAGTCAGAGCAACAAAAAGAAAAGACTCAAAAAGAATGAAGATAGTGTCAGGGAGCTTTGGTACAATATGAAACGTAACAATATTCACATCACAGGATACAAGAAGAAAATAAGCAAGGGATAGAAAATATGTTTGAAAAAATGACAGAAAATTTCCCTAACATGATGAGGGAAATAGTCATGCAAGTTCAGGAAGCACAGAGGGTTTTAATCAAGATGAAGCTAAAGAGGCCCACTCCAAGACATGTCATAATTAAAATGGCAAAAATTAAAGACAAAGAAAGAATCTTAAAGGCAGTAAGAGAGAAACAATAATGTACAAGGCAGCTCCAATAGGCTATCAGCTGATTTCTCTACAGACACACTACAAAACCAAAGTGACTGGCACAAAATATTCCAAATAATGAAAAGCAAGGACCTGCTACCAACACTATTCTATCCAGCAAGGCTCTCATTCAAAATAGAAAGAAAAACAAATCTGCCAAACCTGCCCCCCCACAAAAGACTAAAAGAGTATAACTCCACCAAACCAGCATCGCAAGAGATGCTAAAGGGACTGCTTTAAGAAGGAGAGAAAGAGAAACAGATAAGAAGGGAAAAATGGCAATGAATAAAACACCTAGCAATAATAACCTTAAATATCAATGCATTAAATGTCCCAATCAAAAGACATAGGGTAGCAGAATGGATAAAAGAAACACAACTTGCACATATGCTGTCTACAAGACCCACCTCAGAACAAAAGATTCACACAGGACGAAAGTGAAGGGATGAAAAAAATATTCCAAAGAAATGGACAGGAAAAAAAAGCTAGGGTAGCAATTCTTATATCAGACAAAATAGACTACACAACAAAGGCCATAACAATAGGCACAGAGAGTTACTACATAATACTTAAGGGAGTAGTCCAACAAGGAAATATACCTTTTAAACATATATGCACCCAATATATAAAGAAAATCCTGGAGGGCTTTAAGAAAGAGATTTACAGTAAGACAGTCACCATAGGGGATTTTAACACCCCACTATCAACAATGGATAGATCTTACAAACAAAATATCAACAAGGATATTGCAGCATTAAAAGACACTCTATATCAAATGGACCTAATTGATATCTATAGAACATTTCATGCCAAAGAAGCCAAATATACATTCTTTTCAAACCCACATGGATCATTTTCAAAGATAGGCCATGTGGTAGGACACAAAACAAGCTTTAATAAATTCAAGAAAACTGATATCATACCAAGCATTTTCTCTAATCACAATGGCTTGAAACTAGAAAGCAACATCAAGAAAAAAAACGCAAAAACATTCAAATATATGGAGACTGAATAATATTTTATTAAATAATGAATGGGGTGACAATGAAAGCAAGGAAGAAATCAAAAAGTACCTGGAAACAAATGAAAATGAACACACAACAATCCAAAACCTATCAGACACAGCAAAAGCAGTCTTGAGAGGGAACTTCATAGCAATACAGGCCTACCTAAAGAAGATTTAAAAGTCTCAAATAAACAACCTAACCATACATGTAAAAGAACTAGAGGAATAACAACAAACACAGCCTACAGCAAATATAAGGAAGGAAATAATCAAGATCAAAGCAGAATAAAATGACATAGAAATAAACAAACAAACAAAAAAAACCCACAAAAAAACAGGTCAAAAGACCAATGAATCTAGGAGCTGGTTCTTTGAAAAGATAAACAAAATTGACAAACCTTTATCAAGACTCACAAAGGGAAAAAAGAGAGGACTCAAATAAATAAAATCATAAATGAAAGAGGTAAAGCTACAACTGATACCACAGAAATACAAAGGATTTTAAGAAATGATGAACAACTACATGCCAAGAAATTGGACAACCTGGGTGAAATGGACAAATTTCTAGAAATATAAAATTTTATAAAACTGGATCAAGAAGCAGAAAAGATAAATAGATGGATAACAACTAACGAAATTGAAGTAGTAATCAAAAAACTACCAGCAGACAAAAAAAGCCCTGGACCACATAGCTTTACAGGCGAATTTTACCCAACATTCAAAGAAGAGCTAACACCTATCCTTCTCAAACTATTCCAAAAAAATTCCAGAAGAGGGAAGACTCCCAAACTCTTTTAATGAGGCCAGGATTGTCCTAATTCCAAAACCAGATAAAGACACAAGGAAAGAAAATTATAGGCCAATATCTCTAAGGAACGTAGATGCTATCGTTGTCAACAAAATATTAGCAAACTAGATCCAGCAATACATTAAAAAGATCATACACCATAATCAAGTGAAATATTCAAGGGATGCAAGGATGGTACAATATTTGCAAATCAATAAATATAATACATCACATAAACAAAATGAAGGACAAAATCACATGATTACATCAATAGATGCTGAAAAAGCATTTGATACAATCCAGCATTTATGATAAAAACACTAAGCAAAGTGTGAATAGAGGGAACATACCTCAATATAATAAAAGTGAAATATGAGAAGCTTACAGCCAACATTATACTCAACAGGCAAAAACTAAAAGCTTTCCCCTTAAAGGTCAGGGATAAAACAAGGGTATCTGCTTTCACCACTTCTATTCAACATAGTACTGCAAGTTCTAGCCACAGCAATTAGACAAGAAAAAGAAATAAAAGGTATCCAAATTGGAAAGGAGGAAGTAAAACTGTCATTATTGGCACAGGACATGATGATGTACACAGAAAATCCTATAGTCTCTAATGAAAAATGACCCAGTCTAATAAGTGAATTTGGCAAAATAGCAGGATGGAAAGTCAATATTCAGAAATTGATGGCATTTTTGTGCAATAATAATGAACTATCAAAAAGAAAATCCCATTTACCATAGCAACAACAACAACAAAAAGTAAAGTACCTATGAATAAATTTAACCAAGGAGGTAAATGACCTACATGCAGAAAACTATAGAACAATAAAGAAAGAAATTGAGGAAGATATAAATAAATGAAATCATATACCATGTTCGTAGATTGGAAGAATTAACAACATTAAAATGTCCATACTACCCAAAGCAATCTACAGATTCAATGCACTTCCTATTAAAGTACCAATGTCATATTTCACAGATCTAAAGCAAATACTCCAAAAATTTATATGAAACCAAAAAAGACCCCAAATAGCCTCAGCAATCTTAAGAAAGAAGAACAAAGTAGGAGTGATCCCAATACCTGATATCAAACTACATTACAAGGCTACAGTAATCAAAACAGTCTGGTACTGGCATAAGAACAGACACATAGATCAGTGGAACAGAACAAAGAGCCCAGAAATAAACCCAAGTGTCTATGGTCAATTAATATTCGACAAAGGGGGAAGCAGCATAAAATGGAGTAAAAATAGCCACTTCAATAAATGGTATTGGGAGAACTGGACTGGTACATGCCAAAAAATGAAACTAAAACCACCAACTCACACCATACACCAGAATAAACTCAAAATGGATAAAAGCCTTAAATATAAGTCATGATACCATAAAAATACTAGCAGAACACATAAGCAGTAAAATTTCAGATATCTCACATAACTATACATTTGCCAATGCAAGACCTAAGGCAAGGGAAATAAAGGAAAAAATTAACAAATGGGACTATATCAAATTAAAACTCTTCTGCATTGCTAAAGAAACCATCATCAAAATGAAAAGGAAACAGACTGTACAGGAGAACATATTTGCCAATGATACATCAGACAAGGGTTTAATCTCCAAAATATATAAAGAACTCAAATGACTCAATACCAGGAAGACAAAAAATCCAATTTAAAAAATGGGCAAAGAATTGAATAGACACTTCTCCAAGGAGGACATACAGACAGCCCAGAGACATATGAAAACATGCTCAACATCACTAGCCATTAGAGAGATGCAAATTAACAACCACAATGAGATGCCACTTCACACCTGCCAAAATGGCTATCATTAATAAATAAGCACACAAGCCTGGCAAGGATGTGGAGGAAAGGGGACCCTAGTGCACTGCTGCTGGGAATGCAGACTGGTGCAGCCACTGTGGAAAACAGTATGGAATTTCCTCAGAAAATTAAAAATGGAACTACCTTTTGACCTAGCAACTCCACTGTTGAGAATATACCCTAAGAATCCTGAAATACCAATTCAAAATAATTAATGCACCCTTATGATCATAGCAGTGCTCTTTACAATAGCCAAGAGTTGGAAACAGCCTAAGTGCCTAGATTAAAAAACAGTGGTACATTTACACAGTGGAATACCATGCAGCAGAAAGAATGAAAGAATTCCTGCCTTTTGTAACAGCATGGGTGGACCTGGAGACTATCGTGCTAAGTGAAGTAAGTCAGTCAATAAAAGACAAATACCATAGGATCTCACTTGTAAGAGAAAGCTAATGAACAAAATAAATTAATGAGCAAAATAGAACCAGAGGCATAGAATCATGGAATAGACTAACAGTGGTAAGGGGGAGAAGGGGACTGTTTGAAAGAATATGAAGGTATTAGTCAAGGAACATATATGAAGGATCCATGGACATGGACAACGGGGTTGGGATTGACTATGGAAGCAGGGGGGCAGGCTGGGCAGAGAAGGGCAAAGGGGGAAATAACTGGAACTGTAAAACATGGGCGAAAAAAGGTTAGGTGATTAACATTTTAGGCTTTGGGAGAAAAATGCCTCAAGGATATCACAGTATTTAGGTAACTGTAAAACATGAGAGAAAACAAATTTCAAAAACTTGCTAATATAATATGACTAATTTTTTCTTTAGTTGTAATTCAAGTCTATTAATAAGAAGAATATAATCTGACAGGAGGTGGTTAATGATATTTAATTGGTGTTCAAAGTTACTGTTCCTTATCATCAAAAATGACTACAAATGTTCATCTGTTAACATTGATCTATAATGAGGTTTTACATGTTTCAACTTTGAAATGCCTTTTCACACAGAGAGATACTGCCAAATACTGATTTCTATCCACAAGCATATGATTTGAATTGAGTATATTCATCACTTAGAAGGCATTTATAGAATTCTCTTACAGTGGCCTCTTGATATTTGCCTTTTAGAATATCACTACATTGTAGATTAATCACTTGAAACACATTAGGTGGAGGCTCTTCAATTGCACTGTTTAGAGGATTTTGAAATTAAGTTTCCTTTGCACTTCTATCGAGAATTGAAAAATACTGCTGGAACTGTAGTTTCAGCCTGGAAAACGTATCTGCTACAAATGTATGTGGGAATAGAGATATCACTTCTTGTTTTAACTTCTGACAGAATGAGACGTATATGAAGTAGTCTGATGATATTGGTGATTCAAACTACATTTAGTTGCTGACAAATAACTACCATAGTGTAAGTTTCACATGTAAGTGCTGTTTTTCCTACCAATTAACGAACAGTATCAATTATATCATTAAGAACCAATATAAAGACTGAAACAAAAGGTAATTTTCAAAGCCATTCAATGTTCCATACAAGTAGTTATCTTGTCTTGAAAAATCTGAACCTTGACTATAAGTTAAAAAATTGTAATAATGAATCAAACAGGTAAATGGTAAAATAAGTCAAAAACCTTAAACTTCTGCAAAAACTTATGAAATTGTCTCTTTATGAGAGCAAATGAACTGTTTATTTTACCAGTTGAATAATAAATGGCAGATTCAAGTATTTTCTACAATTTTTAATTTTAATACAATAACCATAGGCTTAAAAAATCACCATTTTCACAAAGTTTGTAAATATGTCCAACTTTTTGTGTTCCACAAATTTTTACCATCAGTTGTAATACATATTAATAGATTCCACTCCACACTACTTTTTTTTTTCATTTCTTTTCCTCACCTGAGGACATTTTTTTTTATTGCTTTTTATAGAGAGAGGAGGAGAGACAGACAGACAGACAGACAGACATCTGTGAGAAACATTGGTCAGCTACCTTCTCGAATGTGCCGTGATAGGGAATTGAACTCAGAACCTGGGTTATGTGCCCCAGCCAAAAATCACACCTGCGACCCACTAGCTATGGGGCAATGCTTCAACCAGCAGAGCCACACCAGCCCGGGCTATTTTTTTTTTCATTAAATGTATTGGGGTGACAGAGTCATATAGGGTTCAAGTGTACATTTCTGTGACACATGATCTGTGCATTACATTGTGAACCCACCACAAAAGTAAAATCATCTCCCATCACCATATAGTTGGTCCCCTTTACCCTTTACTACCCTCCCCCGCCCTTCCTTCTGGTAACCACCATGCTGTTGTATGTCTGTCTATGAGTTTTAGTTTTATATCCCATATGACTGAAATCATATGGTTCTCAGCTTTTTCTAACTTATTTCACTTAGCATAATATTCTCAAAATTCATTCACATTGTTGCAAATGGCAGTATTTCATTTTGTTCTTATGGCTGAGTAGCATTCCATTGTATTTGTGCACCACATCTTTCATTTCTCTATCAAAGCATAGTTCAGTTCTCTCCACTTCTTAGCCATTGTGAATAAGGTTGCAATGAACATACAGGTGCATATGTCTTTGAGAATAAATGTTACTGACACCCAGAAGAGGAACTGCTGGGTCATATGGTAACTCTATTCTTAATTTTTTGAATTAAGAATAAAACTTAATTCAAGTTTTATGAATAAAGTATAATAACTTTGTTCATAATTCATGAGAATTATGAATAAGCACCATACTGTTTGTTTTTCATAGTGGCCGTACTGGTCTTTGAATGAGCATTCCTTTTTCTCCACAACCACTCTGATATTAGTTATTACCTGTCTCGTTGATAATAACCATCCTAACAGGTATGAGGTAGTATCTCATGGTAGTTTTGATTTGCATTTCCCTAATAGCTAGTGAAGTTGAACATATTTTCATGTATCTGTTGGCCATCTGTATGTCTCCCTGAGAGAGGTGTCTCCTCAGGTCCTCTGTCCATTTTTTAATTGGATTGTTTGTTTGGTGTTCAGTTGTAAAAGTTCTTTATATATTTTAGATGTTAACCCCTTGTCAAAGCTGCCATTTGCAAATGATTTCCCCCATTTGGTTGGTTGCCTTTTTATTTCTTCTGCTGAGCAGAAGCATTTTGGTTTCTTACATTCCTATCCATATATTTGCCTTTATTTCCCTTGCCTTTGGAGACAAATTCATGCCCCAACCGGTATGATTCAGTTGGTTGGGCATTGTCCTGAAAAGCCAACAGTCATAGGTTCAATTCCCAGTCAGGGCACATGCCTGGGTTGTGGCTGGTCACTGGTCGGGGCACATGATCTCAATGTTTCTCTCCCTCTCTTTCTCCTTCTCTTCCTGCCCTCTAAGAATAAATAAACAAAATCTTCTTAAAAAATTATAAAATGTTCTCTACAACCAGGGTCCATAAGTTTAGTAGCTATGTTTTGTTCTATGCACTTTATTGTTTCAGATCTTTTACTTAGGTCTTTGATCAATTTTGAATTGATTTTTGTACAAGGGCACAAGCTATAATCTAGTTTCACTCTTTTGCATGTGGCTTTCCAATTCTCCCAGCACCATTTATTGAAAGGGCTTTCTTTTCTCCACTGTACATTTTTGGCTCCTTTGTCAAAATTATTTGCCCATATTCCTATAGTTTTATTTCTGGGCTCTCAATTCTATTCGATTGGTCTGTGTGTCTCTTTTTCTGCCAAAACCATGCTGTTTTGTTATTGTAGCTCTGTACTATAATTTGAAGTCAGGTAGTGTGATACTTCTGGCTCATTCTTTTTTCTCAGGATTGCTTTGGCTATTCAGGGTCTTTGGTGATTCTGTATAAATATGAAGATTTTTTACTCTCTTAAAAAAAAGACATTGGGATTTTGATGTGGATTGCATTAAATCTGTATATTGCTATAGGTAATGTGGACATTTTAACTATGTTGATTCTCCCAATCCATGAACACAGAATATCTTTCCAGTTTATTATGTCTTTTTCACTCTTTTAACAATGCCTTGTAGCTTTCGGTATATAGGCCCTTTACATCCCTTGTTAAGTTTATTTCTAGGTATTTTATTCTTTAGGCTATAATCACAAAAGGAACATTTTTTTTTCATTTCTTTTTCTAAAGTTTCATTGTTAGTACATAGGAAAGCAGTGAATTTTTTTTTTATTCCCATTTTTTCCCCTTGGACACCCAGGGTATGTTAATTGCTATTATTGCAATGATTGATCAGCTGGCAACTAATTATTGAACTCTGTGAGGTGTGATGCTAACTAATACAGAATTTGGAAGGAAATACAAGGTCTGGATCTTGCCCTCAAGGGATTTCTGACTATATGAGAAGACCATAATACATTTATAGGTGTTTAAAGAACAACACAAAGATCATACAATATTCTAAAAGCATTCCAAGAGTTGCCATGACTTTTCATAATAACTTATCAAATGAATTGTATAGACAATGAGTGTTTCATGTTCAAAAAACAGACTGTTCATAATTGACAATAGTGTATTTGCCTGAATTTCACAACATTATGGCCTTATCAGAAACTGAATACAAAACTAGGACTATAAACGAGGTAGCATGTAGATTATGGGAATAGCAAGGGTTGAGAGAATGCCTGGCAGGAACAGGTACATATTCGGGTAGGTTTTTTAACAAATCTTTTTCTAAAATAAGCCCTTTCCTTTTTAAAAAATATATTTTATTGACTATGCTATTACAGTTGTCCCATTCCCCCCCTTCACTCCCCTCCACCCTGCACATCCTCTCCCACCCACATTCCCCCCTTTTAGTTCATGTCCATGTGTCATACTTATAAGTTCTTTAGCTTCTACATTTCCCATACTATTCTTACCCTCCCCCTGTCTATTTTCTACCTACCGTCTATGCTACTTATTCTCTGTACCTATTCCCCCTCTCTCCTCCTCCCACTCCCCTGTTGATAACCCTCCATGTGTTCTCCATTCCTGTGGTTCTGTTCCTGTTCTAGTTGCTTGCTTAGCTTGTTTTTGTTTTTGCTTTAGGTGTGGTTGTTAATAATTGTGAGTTTGCTGTCATTTTACTGTACATGATTTTTATCTTGTTTTTCTGAGATAAATCCCTTCAACATTTCATATGATAAGGGCTTGGTGATGATGAACTCCTTTAACTTGACCTTATCTGGAAAGCACTTTATCTTCCCTTCCATTCTAAATGACAGCTTTGCTGGATAGAGCAATCTCATATGTAGGTCCTTGATTTTCATGACTTGGAATACTTCTTTCCAGCTCCTTCTTGCCTGGAAGGTCTCTTTTGAGAAATCAGCTGACAGTCTGATGGGAACTCCTTTGTAGGTGACTGTCCCCTTATCCCTTGCTGCTTCTAGAATTCTCTCCTTCATTTTAATCTTGGCTAATGTAATTACGATGTGCCTTGGTATGTTCCTCCTTGGGTCCAACTTCTGTGGGACTCTCTGAGCTTCCTGGACTTCCTGGGAGTCTATTTCCTTTGCCAGATTGGGGAAGTTCTCCTTTATTATTTGTTCAAATAAGTTTTCCACTTGCTCTTCCTCTTCCCCTTCTGGTACCCCTATAATTCAGATGTTAGAACGTTTAAAGATGTCCTGGAAGTTCCTAAGCCTCTCCTCATTTTTTTTGAATTCTTGTTTCTTCATTCTTTTTTGTTTGGTTGTTTGTTTCTTCCTTCTGGTCCACTCCATTGATTTGATTTCCAGTTTCCTTCCCATCACTATTGGTTCCCTGTGTACTTTCCTTTATTTCACTTACTGTAGCCTTCATTTTTTCACCAAATTTGCGACCAAATTCAACCAATTCTGTGAGCATTCTGATCACCAGTGCTCTGAACTATGCATCTGATAGGTTGGCTATCTCTTAGTCACTTAGTTGTATTTATTCTGGAGCTTTGATTTGTTCTTTCGTTTGGGCCTTTTTTTTTTTTTTTTTGTCTTGACGCACCTGTTACATAGTGATGGGTGGAGCCTTAGGTATTCACTGGGGTGGGGCAACCCAAGTTGCTGCATTGTGACACTATTTGTGGGGCAGTGGGAAACAATGGCACTTGCTCCACTCTCTGCTGGATTTCAGTTCCTTCTGCCACTTCTCCAAAACAAACTAGGTCCTTCTGGTGCTGATTTCCATGTAGGTGGGCTTGTGTACGTTCTAGGACCCTGTGGGTCTCTCCAACCAACTCTCCTGTGAGGCTGGGAGTCTCTCCCAGCAACTCAACCACCACAGGTGTTTTCAATCAGTGTTTTGAGGCTTTATTTCCCGGCACTGGGACTCTGAGTTGTACAGTCTGTCTCACTCCCCAGTTTCACCTGGTTTATCTGCATGTGAATGTGGGACCACCAAGACCACCAGCCTCCTTGCACGCCATGCCCATCCACAATCCGCCGCCTCACTGGGTTTGCCCACTGCCACCCTGCACCCAGGGTCCACCAGCCACAGCTTTTTTTGCCTCGACCCCTCTCCGCCTGCTGCCTGACTCCATCCCTCCTACCAGTCTGGATGATGTGTCTATTTTAACTCCTTGGTTGTCAGACTTCCATACAGTTCAATTTTCTGTCAGTACTGGCTGTTTTTTGTTTCTAAATTTTTGTTGTCCATATTTTGGTTGTGTGAGGAGGCACAGTGTGTCTACCTATACCTACATCTTGGTCAGATGTCCCAAAAGCAGTAAATTTTTGTACCTTGATTTTGTATCCTGCAACTTTACTGTATTTGTTTATTGTTTCTAATAGATTTGGGTGGAGTCTTTAGGGTTATCTACATACAGAATCATGTCATCTACAGACTGCATGTATTAAAACAATGTTATCTAAACTTTTTAAAACAATAATGTTGCCTGCAGTTTTTCTACAGATTTTTCACGTTCAGTCACTTGAAACTCGGCATTACCTTTTTTAATAAATAAAAACTTAGCAGCATCAGTAAACATATGGTGACTCATCAAGAGCCAAAGAAAATCACTCAGAATCATTACCTTCTTTAATTGATCATTGCTATTGCTACCAGTGTTCTCAATTTTTAAAGGCTTATACTCTTAAATAAATTTATTTTCTCCAAACAGGTCTCTTAGGCTGCTACAATATAATGCAGTACATTGTCTAGCTAATCCAATGAGCCACTCCAAACCTCACTTTGGTTGCAGCCTCATTTTTACTTTTTTTTTTTTTAATTTTTATTTTCATTGTTGATCTTGTACAGTTTTCTGTCTTTTATTCTCACCCGAACCCGCCACCCCAGCCCTCCCCACCTCCCTCCCATTTCCACCCCCGCCCATAGTTTTTGTCCATGTGTCCTTTATACTTGTTCCTGTTCATTTTTACTTTTTTTGTTTGTGAAAAGCTTCTGCTGTGAGGAGATATTTTATATTTTTGAATTTTTATGAGGGCTGATGTTCTGTGAGTTTGTAATACTGTAAGTGCTTAGCTTAGTAATAGCAATGTATATTGTATTCTTTTAATTGAGCATAGTAAGCCAAATGTTTTACCATCTAACTTAATCTAGGGTCCCCTCACCATTAAAACTATGATATTCAAAGTCCCTTTTCTTTCCTTTTCTAGTAATAAGAAATAAAGTGTTATAGCTCAGCAATACATGTGACATTGGAAACACTACTGAATTACAACTGCAGCACTGAGATGTGTAGTGTGCCAAGCGACAGTGTGAATGCAGCAACTACTCAGCACTGCCACAGTGGTGGGAAAGCAGCCATAGGTAATAAATGAGTGAACAGATATGAATATCTTCTAATAAACTTTAATTACAAACAGTGAAATTAAATTTAGTGTAACTTTTATACTGTTATGGAATAATACTGTTTTTTTTCTTTAATCATTAAAAAATAAAAATTATTCTTAGCTTATAGACTATACAAAAACAAGTGGTGGGGAAGATTTGCCCCATAGACTATAGTTTGCCAACCTCTGCTTTAAAGAAGTTAATTATCCACTTGGGCTCACTTCACTCTTCTGTAACATGTAAATAAAATAATGACTGTACCTACCTAGGATAGAGATTATGAAAAAGATCATCAAAGATAATATGTCAATATGTTCTGAAACTGTGAAACAAATGAAATGTTTGTCAACTAATTCTATTTTGCATTCACATAATATTGATTGTACAACATTCAATGTGTGCTATGCCAGGAGCGTCGAGCACATCATGTGCATTCAACATGGTCCATATCTTCTATTTTCTATGAGTTTACAATGTAACTGAGAAAAATACAGGATAGCCAAAAGAAATAGTGAACAGCCTGTGTTAAATACCAGAAGTCAATACAATTCCATAAACAGGAAGAAACACACACTTACTAAGCATTTACCTGTTCAAGATGCAGTTAGGCACTTTGAAAGTTCAATGTGCATATACAAAACACAAATATTTCACCTACAAACTCTTTTAATAAAATATGTATTTCAGCAACCAATCCTTCCTAAAGTTTATTCTGTAACAACTAACATCTACAACTTCCCTCTTTTTAGCTGCTTATGAGTTTTCCATAGAATAGCTACAACTAATCTCTAGAATAAACATTTAGGTTTTAATTTTTTGCTTTTACATGTAATATGAAAACAAACATACTCACCTATATATACAGTTCATAATTCAAAGGGAATTTAAAATTTTGATAAATAATATAAATTGCTCCTTCAAGAGGTTGTGGCAATTTTTATGGCACCGTATTATGAAAATGCCTGTTCTCTATAACCTCAATATCATATATTGGACTTACCATAACACATTGATTTTGAATTCCCTTTATGAGAGATAATGAACATCTTTCATATGTTTCATTGCCATTAATATTAACTTTTCTATCTATTATCTGTTTACAGACCTCACTCATTGTTAATATATAATCGTTGCTCCTCTTGATTTCTAGCTCTTTACATATGAGAAAGAAGGACTCGGACTCTGATGTAATTGGCAATTCTTATTTTTTAAATCAATTTGTGAATTGTCTTCTGACTTTATGAAAAATGTTTTGCCATGTATAAAAAAATTATTTTTATATGGTCAAGCATCCACTGCAAGAATCTAAAAAGGAAGGGAGGGAGGGAGGGAGGGAGGGAGGGAGGGAGGGAGGGAGGGAAATTAAACTGAAAGAAACAGAGAGATGAGATGAATGTGTAGAAACATGAAAGAAAATAAGCACGTTCTACGTGGAACAGCAAACCAAACATGGTTCTTTGAGAAGGCTAATAACACTGATAAACCCTTACAAAGAAGAAACAACCATAAACAGAAATGCAAAAGAGTACATCCCCTTATATTACATACATATTAAAAGATCACAGAAAAATATTAGGAAAATAAGCAAGGATATGCCAATACATTTTAACACTTAGATAAAATGTACAAATACTTATAAATACAAATCTTACCAAAGTTGATAAAACAATAACTGAAAAAGTCTACAGAGTCTTTTAACTATTTTTAATGAAACAATCCCACAGAGAAACCTCCAGGTCTAGAGAGCATTACCAATGAATTCTACCAAGGCTTTAAGAAAGAAATAGCACCAACCATAGGCAAAATCATCCAAAGAGTGAAAAAAAGATATGGGCAGCAAAAAGCGTATCCACATTAAAATGAAGAACATCTGGTTCATTAAAAGATACCATTAAGAGGGTTAAAAGCAAGTCTCAGGGTCAGAGAAGGCATTTGCCAAATAGGTCGTAGCCTGAATATATACAGAATTCCTATGAATTGACCAAAATTTATTAAATACCCAATAGAAAACTGCAAAAAAGAACTTAAACATGTAAATTTTTTAAAAGCATATCCAAATATTCAAAACAAATAAAAAAATGCTGAACTTCCTTGGTGGTCATTGTCAAGAAAATACAATTAAAACTATGATGGCATAACTATTCACCCACTGGCATAGTAAAAGAAGAATTTGAAAGACTGAAAAACCCCAGTGAAACAACTGAAACACTCAGCCCTACTAAAGGGAATACAAAACTTTAGAAATCTTTTTGACAATATCTAGTAAAGTTTAAGACTAGATAGACAGATAGATAGATAGACAGACAGACAGACAGACAGACTGGTTCAGAGGGAGGGAGGGAGGGAGGAAGGTAGGTAATAAATAAATTTGAGTAAAAGAAAAAACTCCAGTTCATGGCATTAATGATATATTCTTCTGTGCCCAAGATCTGACATGCTGAGCATACCTAGTATTTCCATTCCTACATATAACTCCAACAGAACTCTGTGCACATGAATGCCAAAGACACATACAAGAATGTCTATTACTATCATTATTTGTAATAAAGCCAAAATAGAAACAACTGAAATATCTATCAAAAGCAAAATCTAAAAGTAAACTGAGATGAATTTATGTGGTGGAATAGGACACATTACAGAAAATGAACAAAGCACTACTACATGCACTTATGTGGATAAGTCACACAAAGATGAGCCAGAGAAGCCAGAGACAAAAAAATACACACTTATGATTCCATTTATTTAAAGTTCAAAAAAACCGAAGTTAATCTCTGGTGTTTTAAGTCAAGATAGTGGATACCTTTCGGGAAGAAAGGGGCCCAGGGTTACTTCTGGGCTGTCGGCCAAGTTCTATTTCTAGAACTGTATAGTGGTTAAACAAGTATGTTTACTTTGAGGTAATTTTTTCAGCTGTATACTTATGATTTGTATACTTTTCTATGTGTGTTATACTTCAGTTCATAAAAACTTAATAAAAGAAGAACGAATGTTGAATTTTGCAAAGGCATTTTTAGCATCTATGAAAATAATCATACAAAATTTCTCCAAAAATCTATTAATATGGCACATTGGTCTGGGTCCAATCAAAAGATTAAAACTACACAGGAAGTTAATAGGAAAGTTTAACTTATACGAATTATTAACTATGATAAAAGAGTGTCTGTAAGATATAAGAAAGCTCCATATGGTACTCTAGGGCTGACTGAAGAGTATCCCAGGAAGGAAAAACTTGTGAATAATCAGACCTCATTTGAGAAGGTGTGGTTTAGCCACCAAAGCAGAGTTCGTTAGTTTAGCTAGTCCAGAGTTGCTAAGCAAACAATAGAAACCCTCTGGGAAGCAGCTGTGAGGAGCACACTAAATCATATTAATAGATTCCCTAATTCTAAACTGTACTTTCATTTGGGAATAAACCTTACTTTTACTAGTTGCTTAATATGCAGCTGTATTCTGTTTATATTGTTGTTGATGTATCATTTGTGGCCCTTTGAACAGAGAAAAGTATAAAAAATACATTGTCTGTATTAATTTTATAATCACCCAAGTAAATGTTCTTCTAATTATTTTTCATTTGATACTTTTTGAGTTTTACAAAAACACAATCATTTCACCTGCAAATATTTCCTTTCTCCACCATTTCTATTCCTTATTTATTTTTATCAAGGTGTTGTAATCTGACTTGTTTTTTAACAGCCAACCTGGCCTGCTGTGCTAAGAATATAAGGAGCAAAGGTGAAAGCAGAGAAACTAGTTAACAGGCTTTGATAATAATGCAGGCAAAGGATGATGATGGTGGCACAAAGCAGGGGGCAGATGAGTATAGCAGGATAGATAAGAAGTTACTGAATTCAGGCAATGTTTCAAAGGTGGTTCAGTAGGATGTTTGAAAGACTGGATAGGTGCTGTAAGAAAAAGAAAAGAATCAAAAATAACTCTCAGGTTTTTAGCCTGAGCAACTAGATGGTAAAGTTGCCATCAAGTCAAACAGGGTAGGATGCAGATGGAACAAGTTTTGGGGGAAAGATTAGTTCAGTTTTGGAAATGTTGAGTTTAGGATATCAAACAAACAAAAAAAAAACACCACACATCCATTACATAAATGCTGAAAGAACAAATCAAAAGAAGAATTCAATTAATCTCTCAAATATGACAGATTCTCCAATATTCCAAAATTGCTATGATAAAGGACACAGAGGGTTATACCACAGGACACACTCCACTTCACTGCAAAGAAATGATTCTCTGAAACTTACAAAAAAAACAAGAAGTTTCACAACATGTACTATCTTCCCATGGCAGAAACTGGCCTAAATCCTCATTGCTATGTGCAGGGAGAACCAAAGTACAGGCTTTACTAGGACAAAAACCTAAAGTCTCAAATTCTCCTGCACTATATTCCATATGATCTTTGTACATAAATAAAATAAGTAAAGGGCTGGGGTCTTGATATAGCAGGTAACACTAAGCTCACAATAGTTAGATACATACATACATACATACATACATACATACACAAACAAATAAATAAATTTGAGAAAAAGAAAATATTCCAGTTCATGGTGCTAGTGATATATTCTTCTGTGCCCAAGACCTGACAGGTTTACTTCAAAGCAGACATCTTGCATCAAAAATCTGAACCCTAAGACCTTAAAATTTCCTGTTTTTCAGTATGATATACTTTTCTTTATCCCATGCTACCTCCTTTCATTTCTGCAAGAAGTTATAAGGAACAAAATATTGTGCATATGAGAAAATTAAAGTGTGCAACCATTGCTGACATATAAAAGTACCCAAAATTAGAATCGGTATCTCCCACATCCTTTGCCAACAATACTCTCTCAAAAGCATTTCTTCCCTTTCCTCCTCTCCCTCCTCCCCCTTCCTCTCCCTCCTTCTGAAATGAAGACATAAAGATAATAAAAAAAACTTCCAGGAATAAAGATATTAGGCTTCTTGGACTGTAGCCATCCTTTTTAGGCTGACATCAGGTGACTTCATGCTCTTTTTTTGTTGTTGTTGTTCTATTACAGTTGTCCAAATTTTCCCCATTACCCTCCCCTACCCTGCCCATCCCCATCCCACTCCCACAGTCAATCTCTACCCTGTTGTCCATGTCCATGGGTCCTGTATACATGTTCCCTGACTAGACCCTTCTTATCCATTGGTACAAGGGCAGGATGCTACCGGTCCCCATCTATAAGTCCCTTCACCCCTAATGCAAATCATGTCTTCTCTAATGGACACTGTAGTCATTCCCTGGGAAATTCATTACAGTGCATGTGAATATATCCTCTGTGTTCTTTCTCCTGCCCTTCCCACCCTCTCCTCCATCCACCCTACGACAGCGACCAACTAGTTCCCCACACCCTTTCCCCTAAGCATTGGATCCTAGATTAGGCAGCAGACAATGAAGCTCAATGGTTACAAGCACACACTCTTGTGCTAACCTTCCTTCACTGGCATCCAGGTGCCCACCACTTACCATTTGTATTACTGAGGGTAAGTTACTTTATCTCTCTTTGTTACACTTTCCCTTTTGTGAAAGGGGGGAATTAATAGTACCTACACTGTAGAAATCTTAACGGATTTGATGAGTTCAAACATATGAAAAACAGGGCATCTGAAACAGAAGTTTAGTCTTTCCGGGTATCCTGTTCAATAAATAACCAAACTATTGACAGACACTTTGAAAGAATAACTCAGGAGTTTCCAAGTACAGAGTGATTATTTGGACAAGCTTTTAACAGAAATCATCACAATAAGCTTATATTCCTGTCCACTACCACCTCCTTAAATAGAGCAGTCATGTTACTATATCTTTTATATTACTTCATTTGGTCATTTATAGATGTCAGTCCAAGTTAGAATGGTAAGATTTTCAGGGGGATGAAAACGGTAATAAAGGGGGATGCTAGGCAAGTCAGAATTCATTTTTACTAATAAAAATAATTCCCAGTGCCATTTTCAAACCTTACTGGTTAGGAGTACAAGTGGAAATGGATGAAAATAATACATGGGTCTGAATTTCACTGATAAGGATATTACACTGTGCAAGTTCTTAGAAGTTAAAAGGAAGAGTTATGGGACAGCAGTTCAGAACATGTTATTATTTACAATAATAATGATGAGTCCAGCCAAGATGGAGGCATAGGTAGAAACCCTTTGCTTCCTCCCACAACCAAAAGGAGGATAACAACCGATCTAAAATTAATCAACAACCAGAAGCACCAGAAAATTAAACTACATGGAACTCCGACAATCAAGGAATTAAAGAAAAAATCAGCCAGAACAACCAGACTGGTAAGAACCCTCTGCAAGGCCTGTGGGAGGGGCTGGCTCAGAAAAAAATGCAGTGAGGAAGCAGATCATGCAGGTGGGACTGACAAAAGGTGAAATCGAGACTCAAGAATTGACTGTGGACTGCCCTGGCAGTTGCTGGGATGGGAGAAACTCCCAGTCTCACATGAGAGTTCATTAGAAAGTGGGCTAGAGCCCAGCAGGCCCAAGCTGTACTGTTCCCTCTCTGGCCCGTCCCCCACAGGCAGCACCCACAGTGCAGCAAAAAGGGTTGCCCTGCCCAGATGAATTCCTAAGGCCCCGCCCCCTTGTAACTTAACAGGTGTGTCCAGACAAAGAAATATGGCCCAAATGAAAGAACAGAGCAAAGCTTCAGAAATAGAGCTAAGTGATGAGGAGATAGCCAACCTATCCGATGGAGAGTTTAAAGCCCTGGTAATCAAAAAGCTCAGAGAGCTGACTGAGCTTTGTTGAAAAATGAAAGATACGCAAAATGAAATAAAGCAAAATATTCAGGGAAGCAACAGTGACAGGAAGGAAACCAGGATTCGAAGCAACGATTTGGAACAAAAGGAAAAAATAAACATCCAACCAGATCAGAATTAAGAAACAAGAATCCAGCCCTGGCTGGTGTAGCTCAGTGGATTGAGCACAGGCCTGTGAACCAAAGGATCGCGGTTCGATTCCCAGTCAGGGCACATGCCTGGGTTGCAGGCCAGTTCCCAGCATGGGACACATAAGAGGCAACCATACATTGATATTTCTCTCCTTCTCCCTCTCTCCTACCCTTCCCCTCTAAAGATAGATAGATAAATAAATAAATAAATAAATATTTAAAAAAAGAAAAGAAAAGAAACAAGAATCCAAAAAAATGAAGAGAGGCTGAGGATTCTCTGGGACAACCTAAAACATTCCAGTATCCAAATTATAGGGGTGACAGAAGGAAAAGAACAGCAGCAAGAAATTGAAAACTTATGTGAACAAGTAATGGAGAACTTCCCCAATCTGGCAAAGGAAATAGACTTCCAGGAAGTCCAGGAAGCCCAGAGAGTCCCAGAAAAGTTGGACCCAAAGAGGAACACATCAAGGCACATCATCAAGTTACCCAAGATTAAAGATAAAGAGAGAATCCTAAAAGTAGCAAGAGAGGAGACAGTTACCTATGAAGGAGTTCCCATAAGACTGTCAGCTGATTTCTCAAAAGAGACCTTCCAGGCAAGAAGGGGCTGGAAAGAAGTATTCCAAGTCATGAAAGGCAGGGACCTACATCCAAGATTGCTCCATCCAGCAAAGCTTTCATTTAGAATGAAAGGGCAAATAAAGTGCTTCCCAGATAAGGTCAAGTTAAAGGAGTTCATCATCACCAAGCCCTTATTATATGAAATGTTAAAAGGGACTTATCCAAGAAAAAGAATATCTAAAATATGAACAATAAAATGACAACAAACTCACAACTATCAACAAATGAACCTAAAAGAAAAACAATGAGAACTAGAACAGGAAAAGAATCAGAGAAATGGACATCACATGGAGGGTTTTCAGTGGGGAGGAGAAAGGGAAGAATAGGGGAGAAAAGGTACAGGGAAGAAGAAGCATAACTACTAGGCATAAAATAGATGGGGAGAGATAAAAAATGGCATAGGAAACAGAAGACTCAAAGAACTTATATGTACAACCCATGGACATGAACTAAGGGTTGGGGGCGGGGGTGGAATGCAAGAGTGGTGGGAGGGCAGGGAGGACGGGGAAAATGGGAAAATTGTAATAGCATAATTAATAAAAAATACTTTAAAAAACATTTAAAAAAATGATGATGGTGTCTTATAGCATGTGAATGAATGTTCAAGCTCAGCACAAGCTAGTGGATAAAGATTTCCTCCCCTCTAAGTCATACAGGTTAACCCATGAGCTAATGCTAGATCTGAGAGGAAGTGAAGAGAGTTGTTTCTGTTGTGTAGCTTCTCACAGTCACTATTTAAAAACCATTCTTATCTGAGGTCAGCAGACCCTCCACTGTGGATCAAAAAATTTCTAATATTGTAAAGCTTTCATACTAAAGTATATATGCAGTAACAAAGAAAACCATAAAATTTAGCACATTTTCAAAATATCAATGACTTTTTTTTTCAGAAATGGAAAATCCCATCCTAAAATTCATATGAAATCTCAAGGGAACCCAAATAGCAAAAACAATCTTTAAAAAAACCTACAACTGTGGATTTGTACTTCCTGATTTCAAAACTTACTATAAAGCTACAATAGTCACAACAGTGTGTCTGACATAAGACATGTTTACAGAACAAAAGAACAGTATAAAGAGGCCACAAATAAACCCTCACACGTATGATGTCTGTCTGGAAAAGTCCAACCACTGTTAATATAATGAGAACAGTTTGTGTGACATCAATGTAATCTGGCAGCCAAGGAGAGTGGAATGAAATATGCATGCGTGAACAATGACAACTGCACTGTACTAGTCAGTGGGGGCCACAGACGCTCTTGAGCAAGTGTATGTACTGTGTGGCTGTCACATTCAAAATGACTAAGTGAGTAGAGCAACAAATCTGCATCAGATTTTGTGTCAAGTTTGAACATTCCTCCGCAGAAACTATCTGGATGGTTCAAAAGGCCATAGGTATGAGCAAATGGTGATTAGCAGCTTCATCACAACAATGCTCCCATTCATACATCATGTCTAATGCAGTTTTTGGCAAAACTCAAATCACCCAGGTGATTTAGCCCTCCTACAGCCCAGATTTGGCACCCTGCAACTTCTGGCTTTTCCAAAAACTAAAATCACCTTTGAAAGGGAAGAGATTTCAGACTGTTGATGAGATTCAGGAAAATAGGACAGGGTAGCTGTTGAATATTGGGAGAACTGTGTGAGGTCCCAAGGCACCTACTTTGAAGGGGATGGAGGCATCATTGTTCTATGTACAGTGTTTCTTGTATCTTCTTCAATAACTGTCTCCATTTTGCACAGCACATGGCTGGATACTTCCTGGACACACCTCATAGTCAAAACCTTTTTGACAATGATGCCAAAACCATCAATAGCAAAGGGAAGTCTTTTCAAAATATGGTGCTGGGGAAACTGGGAATCTACATGAAAAAGCATGAAATTAGATCCTCTCTAACATCATATACAAAAATTAACTCAGACAAAGGACCTAAATTTAAGAGCTAAAATTATAAAACTCTTTAAAGAAGCCGTAAGACAAAACCTTCAGAATTTTGGATTTGGCAATGATTTCTTCGATATGACACCAAAAGCACAGGCAACAACAACAAAATAGACAAACTGGACTTTATGAAACTTAAAAACCTTTGTTCATCAAAAGCAGTATCAACAGAGTCAAAAGGCAACTCACAAAATGGGAGAAAAATACATATTTAAAAATCATATGTCTTATAAAGCATTAAAATCCAGAATATACAGAGCATTCCTAAAACACAACAACAAAAAATTAAATAGCCTGATTGAAAATTTAGTAAAAGACTTGAATAAATAGTTCTCCAAAGAACATATACAAATGGCCAATTAGCACAAGAAAAGATGTTCAACATCACTAATTATTAGGGAATGCAAATCAAAATTATAATGAGATACTACCTCACATCTATATGCATTACAATGGCTACCATCAAAAAAATAAAAAAAGGAAGAAAATACACGGCAGGGGAAATAAGCCAATAAAAATAAATAAATAAAAGTGTTGGCAAGGCTATGTAAAAATTGGAACCCTTGTGTACTGTTGGTTGACATGTAAAATGGTATAGACATTGTGAAAAACAGTATAGTGGTTCCTTGAAAAATTAAAATAGAATTACCATATGATACAGCAATTCAACTTTTGGGTACACACCCTAAAAAATTGGAAGCAGAGTCTCAAAGAGATATTTGTATATCCATGTTCGTAGCAGCATTCTTGACAACTGCTAAAACATGGGAGCAACTCAAATGTTCATGGATGAATGGATATGTAAAGTGTTGTGTATACATATAATAGAATATTATTCAGCCTTAAAAAGGAAGGTAATTCTGACATATGCTACAACATGGACTAACCATGAAGATATTATGCGAAGTGTAATAAACCAGTCCAAAAATAAACAAAGAGTGTATAATTCCACTTCTAGAAGGTACTTAAAGTAATCAAAATCCTAGATACAAAAAGTAGAATGGTTGTTCCCAAAGGTTGAAGGAAATGGGGAAAGAGGAGTTACCGTTTAACAAATACAGAGATTCAGTTTTACAAGATGAGAAGAGTTATAAGATGGATGATGGTGATGGTTGCATAACATTATAACTGTATTTAATACCACTGAACTGTGCATTTAAAAATGGTTAAGATGGTGGAGTGCCCTTCTAGTTACTAATTGGGACTCTGTCTGATTCATGAAATAAAGCCAATTAGGTCTTCAAATGTTTTTTTTAAAAAATGGCTAAGATAACCCTGGCTGGTGTAGCTCAGTGGATTGAGCACAGGCCTGCAAACCAAACCAAACTAAAAATGGCTAAGGTGGTAAATTTTATGTTATGTATATTTTACCAAAAATATTAGAGAAGAAATTAAGCAGGTATAATTTTGACTTTTTAAAAAATCAATACTTTAATACTCACAATACTTTTCCCAGATACTGACAATTATCATGGAGAGTTGACCACTATTCTATATCTGTATATAAAAGAATTTCATAGAGCTTTTCCTGGCTTCCCGCTTGTCTATAACTCATAACGATCTAAACAATGTTTTAATAGAAAATGCTTTTTTTATTATATCTGACATCATTATTATTATTTTTTATCAGCTGAAGATAATGAGAACAATGCTTGTATATCCTTTAGCATATATTTTACATATGGGCAATAAAATGTACTACAAAACATTTTCCATTTTAAGTTCGTTATTTGGCAGAAAATCTCCCACAGTGTTTAACTTATTATTTGCTACAGACTCTTCCTAAAAGCAAGAGGCAGCCCATTTTCTCCAGATGACTCATTATTAACTAAAGGCACAGTGGAATGAAGTGTTCCAAGTTGAAATACCACCAGCTAAATATAACCTCTTCTACATTAGAAAATTCACTGCCTCTCTTTAGTCTATAAGAGCAATCCTAAAGAGTCACCTTAACAAAATACATTTATCACATTCAGTGATCAGGAAAAAAAACCTGGAATAATGTAAAGTTTTTTTAAAAAGCATTAAGCAGAAATAGAGAAAACTTTGTAAATCACCAAAAAAAAGTTTTTCTCATTCTTTGGGTAAAACACTTATCTCCTTCATGTATGTGTTTTAATGCCTCAGAATAGGAATACCGATTACAAATACTAAAATTTATCTACTGCTCTTTTGTGTGAAATAAAAGGTTTTTTCAGCCATTAAACAAATGAGAATCAAGTTACAGTTATTCATTTGACATTATTCTTTTGAAGAAGAAGAGTGAAATACATAGTAAGTTTTATAAAATTATTACACCAAACTATTTTTCTGGATATCTTGCATATAAATTAAAAATGTAAAAACATCTGAAATTATTTGTTAATCAACAGTACTGATAGTTTTTCAAATGAGCAAAAAGAAAAACTAGCACAAGACCATTACAGATACAGTAAGTCAAAGTAAAGGGAAAAAGAAGTATAAAAAAGCAGTCTGAGTTGAAGATAATTCTCAGAGACTGACAAAGGGAAGAACTGAAGAAAGAAAAATCTGACAGCTTTTGAGTCTTTAGAATTTAGTCATCCCTAAGGCCCAACTGTACCCATACGTGTGTCTGTATGTACAGTTTAGTGACTTGAGTTACTAAAATTCCTTTCTTAGCCTAAGCAGTGCTAGTCGGGTTTCCTGTCACATGTAGCCAAGAATCCTAACAGTATAAAAATATTTAAGACACCCTGGCTGGTGTAGCTCAGTGGATTGAGCGCGGGCCTGCGAACCAAAGGATCGCGGTTCGATTCCCAGTTAGGGCACATGCCTGGGTTGCAGGCTAGTTCCCAGCGGGGGACACACAAGAGGCAACCACACATTGATATTTCTCTCCCTCTCCCTCTCTCCTACCCTTCCCCTCTAAAGATAAATAAATAAAAAAATCTTAAAAAAATATTTAAGACAGTGTATACTACTAATTGTCCTTATATCTATAGAAATGAATCAATTTTCAGGTGTACTATGCCATTATACATTACATCTTCTCTCCTTTTTCCACAAAGGAGAATATTTTTTCCTTTATTTTTAGGAGAGAAGAAGGAGGCTTTTAAAAAATCATTTAAAAATATTCACTACAGAAGATCACTCCAGAACCAACTTGTTTGAAAGGAGCCAATTTAAGTAAACCAATAGCAACTTTCCTGAAGTACTCATATCTTTTACAAATGCAGTACCATTTTTAACAGAAAAATTAGTTGAAAGGGAATACATAATAACAGAAATATTCTATTCATGGTGTAATTACTGGTGATCTTTGTATATTTTCATTTTATTTTAATGTATTTTCTCAATAATCAATAAGAAACATGGTTCTGTTTAAATAAGTGTACGTTTTAAGTAATTTTAACCTTTATCATAGTTCAAAGGAAATGTTTGCTTAGGCTTAATCTTCATATAGTTTTGAGAGGTGAAATGTTTATTTAATTCAATTCAACAAATATTTATCAAATACCTGCAATATATAAAGCAGAGGGTCATAAGAAAAATGATATATAGTTTATGGAAGTAGCCATAAGAAAGACTTCAGTGAATGTATATTTATCTACATAGCTGTCTCTGTGTGTGTGTTGAGTTGCAATAAATTGGCTTAATCCAGGCTTTATGCTACAACATTATTACGGTTCGATTCAACTATCAAGTGTGAGCTGCTTCACTCTGATATTTTGATTTCCCACCTATTGTCATAACTTTCAAAGTACTCACCCTCTCCTAACCAGCTTCAATATGGGCCCATAAAACATTACTTACTTTTCATATAGTCTCTTCAATAATTTAAGGCAAAATAACTTTCATAGGTTTTAAAAAAGACATGTTACCCATTTTAGATACTAGTTATCAAGGTTTCACTCCAAAAGTACAGTTCAACTTCACTGCAATTATTTTTTTCTCCTTTTGACTGAATGTACCAGGATGACTCTGGTTAACAGAATTATCAGGTTTCAGGTGCACAATTCCACAAAACATTATCTGTATACTGTATTGTGTGTTCACCACCCCAAGTAAAGTCTCCTTCCATCCCCATTTATTCCCCTATACCCTCCTCTAAGCTCCCCCACACTCCACCATCACCACACTTTGTCTGTGTCCATAAGGTTTTTTAAAGGTTTTATTTATTTATTTTTATAGAGGGGAAGGGAGGGAGAAAGAGAGGGAGAGAAACATCAATGTGTGGTGGCCTCTTGCACACCCTCTACAGGGGGCCTGGCCCACAACCCAGGCATGTGCCCTAACTGGGAATCTAACTGGAGACCCTTTGGTTCACAGGCTGGCACTCAATCCACTGAGCCACACCAGCCAGGTCTGTGTCCATGAGTTTTTTCTCTTTCTTTTTTGCAATATTTTAATAGTTTATAAATTTGGACCAAAAAAAAAAAAAAATGAAACTTTCAAGTGAATGAGTCTACAGTGAAGTTTTAAAAATTTACTTCCAGCCCTGTCTGGTGTGGCTCAATGGATTGAGTGCTGGCCTACAAACCAAAGGTCGCCGGTTCGATTCCCCATCAGGGCGCATGTCTGGGTTGTGGGCCAGGCCGCCAGTAGGGGCAGCATAAGAGGCAAACACACACTGATGTTTCTCTCCCTTCCTCTCCCTCCCTTTCCCACTCTCTAAAAATAAATATATAAAATCTTTTTTAAAAATTTACTTCCATATATTATGGTCATTTTTTTTTAGGCACAATACTGACTTAAATGATCTCAAGTAAGTTTGTTTTCAATGCTGGAGAATAAAAACTGAACATTCAGAAGCTCTTTACACTGAAAGACTCAACTAGATGGGTAAGTTCTAGAACTTCCACTCTACCCCCTCCCAGGACCCAGAATATAACTGGGCCCTTGGGAACTCAATTAAGACTTGATAAATTGAAAGGTCTCAGTGCTCCAGGTGTCTGAGGTGTTTAAAGAACAAATTTCAATAAAAAACTGGGAGATGATGTAGAAAGCAGTTCATGTAGATTTATTCAGAGCCTATTAAGGCCTTAAGGATGTCCTACAATACGTTATATACTATATCATTATTAATATGCTTTACCTCAGATTGATACAATTATTCTACCAGGCTGAGTAACCTGAGAAATCATTTCTCTCACTCACTTTTTACACCACTAACTCTGTTGATAGCAGCTCCCAATTGCCTTAAGGTCCACCTCTTTCCCCTTCAAACTCGTTGCCACATTTCAGGGCCTCACTTCTTATTTGGATTATTCCAACAGTCTAGCAGGTCATTTGCTAAAAGGCTTTTCTCTATTCCATTCTCTAGCCCATTAATCAATTAACTCTCCTACTTAAATCATTCCCATTGTATACTAAAACAACAACAACAACAACTAAACTTCTCAGCAGAGTATATACGTAATACAACCTGGTTTAATGCATTTACATCTACTAAAATCACTCTTAATGTCCCACTCACACACTATGCTTCAATCATATTTAGGTGTTCCCATAAAATTCTTCCACTTATCTCTGCACATCTTTTGCAAAGACTGTCTACAAGTATAACTAGGCCACATACATAACTTCCTACATGTCTATCGCTTTCTTTGTCTACCTAACTTCACAGTTTGTCTTTAAAGACTCAGTTTAAGGCATCATCTTCTTTGAAGCCTATCTTAACTGTCAATCTTCCAATCCCAAATTAGATATCTCTCCTCTATGCTCTTAAGAGAGGCCTTTACAAGTATTTTTTGTAACACTTATCACCTTAAATTTCTACCTGTGTGACTACTCAAAATTTTCTGAGATTCACTTTGCTCATCTGTAGTGACTAATAATATCTACACTGAAGGACTTCTGTAAGGATAAGTGCAAGAAGTGCCTCACACTTAATAAAAGTTCCAGTAAATGATAGATGTACTATGTCATTAATATTTTTCTCAAAGGCAAACACCTTAGCATTAATCTTCCTTATTCCAGCAGCTAACACAGTATAGGGTAAATGGAGGCAGTCTGGCTTCCTCACCCAAATGTCTAGGCAACTAAGGGAAGCAGTTTCCCATAAACTTGAGAATGGTCCTGATAAGTAGTGTTCTCATAGCCTTGAGACTGGGTCCCATAAACGGCTCCCATAACATTAAGTGGGCACATATGCAGAATCTCGCTGTGTTACACAATGCATCCTGGCTCCCTGCCGGCTTTGTCTGTATGTAGTATATTAGGGGGTAGGGGCTTCCCACTGAGACACACGCAGCTGGCAGTGTGTACGGATCACCCACCCTTGAATAAAGGCATGTCAAGCATCCCCACAGCTCTGTGCATTTTCTTCCATCTGTCCAAATCCAGAGTGGACCTGCCAGGCCTTGACAGTCTGTAAGACACCCAGTATTTGGCAAAAAAATAAGTTACTATACATTTGTAAAGTGAATATGTCCACTTTTCAGAAACATGACTCCTAAAGCACTACAGAAGATGGAACTGAGGAAGTCCTGCAACAGACCCTTTGGGACTTCGAAAGGAAAAGAATCACCTGGGGTGTTTTTAAAACAAAATACACACTGCACAGAGACCCAGAAGATTTGGTGCCTCAATTGAGAATTACTACTGAAGGGGGCTTCTCTTAATTAAGGGGGTAGGGGATGGTTAGATGAGGATCTGGCCCCTCCCATGTTGTGGAGATAGAAAAAGGTAGAAAGAGAGAACCACTGGAGAAATGGAGGCAGATGAAGAGAGGGCTACGGTGCTTCATGCAAAATATGATGATTCAGGCAATAAACGTGAAAGCAGTGAAGAGGGATGAGATGTGAGAACCATGTCAAATGGTAGTAAGAGCTGGAGAAGGCTTATGAAGGTTTAAGGAGAAGGATCAAAGACGGCTGGAAATGTTTACTATGACAAAATTAATTGTTATAAAAAGTAGAGAAGCAAGGCACACAATGAAACTGACCCAGATTTAGAAATTGGCAAGGTCAAAAGGAAAGCAGAATTGAAGGAAATGGTAAAAGGTAATTGAAATAACTGACCATGCCACTCAGGCTGGATAAAGAGAAATGTGAAAATAGGAAGGAGCTAACTAAACAGGAAGCTGACACAGACTTTTTCTTCAAAGCAATTCTGGGTAGGAACTAGGTTCACAATATGAAAAGAGGGTTGCTATAGTGGAATGGAGATAAAGGCAGTTAAATAAAGGAGTTTAAGAAGTGTGATAACTGGTGCTGGAAATGTTACCCACATAAGAACTGAAAAGATAGAAAATAGAATATTTGTAAAACAAGTACCAGAGTTTAAAAAAAAAAATGAAGAGGTTTAAAAGGGTGACAACACTACAATCTTTGGTTCCCAACAACCTTTTCCTTAGCATTAGCCAGTGTGTTAGCCTTATGGATTAAATAAGTTACTTGAAGCTTGCTTCTACTTCCAACTTACTGCTGTCCTCCAGAACAAGACTTTCCTGACTACTTTCTGGTATTTTGGTTCAACAGATAATTCATACTCCATAGTTTATCAAGGCCATGACCAGGTGGCTATCACATACTGTTTAAAAAAAAAAAAAAATCTGATTTTATACTAGACCATGCACATTTCATAATCTTATACTAGAGGATACAATGAACAATTATTCATTCTATAGGTTCTAGTAAGAGAATGGCTTAAATGAAAACAAGAAAAAAGCGCATATATATATGATACATCTGTGAACACTTCTGCCAAAATACATGTTTCTGGAAAACTTGAACTGTTCTCATAACCATACTGTACCAATGACTGTTCTTATTACTACGTAAAGCTTTAAAAGTAACAAAACAATTTCTTATTAAGATGGTTAAATCCAACAAAGGAATAAAACTAAATCTCACAACCCTTACAAGCTTAAGGGAATTATTACAATTGATGGCTATTCATAATATTTTAGTACATTTTAAATGATCCAACTACAGTGTCTTTTCATAAGTATGTTGGTATCACCATGCAATTTTAATCCATATGCTTAAACCTCTTTCACAGTTTACAGAACAAAGCAGTTTTGATTCACAAACAATGCCCTGCAGTCAAATACGCTCATGAGGTATTAATTTACAACTTCATCTGTGATCAGTTAAACTGCATGTGAAATCTTAAACATCCTTAAAAAGCTCACCACAAATAGTTCAATAAGAGATTTTTTGGTTAACATTACTTTAACTAAAAACATGTAAGATTAAATTCTATTGTAAAATAAAACCAAATGCCACTTGCTTTTAAGGATAAGCCACTAACAAAACAATCTTTTAAACTGTCACCTTTGCATCTATAATATTAATTAAAAATGCAACGCAATTTCAAAAACAGATGCTTCAAAAGCGTTGGCAAGACAAGTCACAGATAAAAAAAGAAAATCAATTTAATCAAGAAAATGTACATATTTCAACAAAAAGGCTGTTTCTGTAATCAGTCCTAGAAGCTAGATTTATTAAAAAGTCAGGTCAATCTGAATCATACCAAAACAAAAGATTAAAATTACCAGTTTTACCTAACAACTAAAATGTCAGATCCACACAAGTTATGGGCACAGATGACAATAATAGAAGAACAGGATATAAATTTCTAATTCAGCTGAGTTTAGTGAAAAACAATCATCACTAACTTCTCAGAAACCTGCAGTTTTGAGCTTTAATATTTATGAAATTTGAGCCTTAGAATGTTTATTTACTTAGGATTTTTTTTTTAGCTAGCTAAAAGTAATGGATATGTTGATTGGTTTTCTATGACAAAGGAATTATGATGTCATGTAACAAAACGTCCAGAACTACAGCACCTCCGGGATTAGTTAAGTTATAATTCAACATCGTCACGGACCTAACAAAGGTCCATGGTTCTTTCCAGGCTTTCCCTGTACCATTCTTACTGTGTTGACTTCTGTCTCTTAACACTTCAAAGTACCTGCAACAGTTGAAAGTTTCACTTTATCTAAAGTTCAACAATTCGAAGAGAGATTGCCCAAACTTCTCAGTGTTAGTGGACACACATTACTAAATCAATCACTGGCAAAGGGAATGAAATAACCATGATTGGCTTTGACTAATGTCAGATTCAGCTCCTGAAGGTAAAGAAGAACCCTACTTCCCATAAAGCACATGGGGTATCTGATGAGCGATTAAAAACTAAAGTACTGTGCTGACTAGTGCGGCTTAGTAGGTTGGGCATCGTCTGCAAAGGGAAGGGTTGCTGGTTTGATTCTCAGTCAGGGCACAAGCCTGGACTGTGGATTCAGTTGCCCCTGGGGGAGCATACAAGAAGCAACCAATCAATGCTTCTCCCTCACATTTCACATTGAGTTTCACTCTCTCTGTTTCTCCCCCCCTTCTCTCTCTCTAAAAATAAATAAGTTAAAACCTTAAAAACAGAAAACTGAAGTATCAAATCAACTGTAACAAAAATGAAGCATTAAATGAACACTATTTTCATGCACTGCATATAATAATATACAAGTCAATAATTTATTTACATGTTTCAAATGAACATTATACATATAATGTGGCAAACCCTTTTTGTAACCTTTAATGTCTAAATATCTCACTAGAAAACATAATTATATAATGCAATAGTTTTCCATCTAAAAGCAGTAATTCAAAGCATGTCTCAAACTTTCAGTAAAAACCAAGGGATTGAACTTCTCATTCCTCCTGAACCCCACTAAAACTACTATCAAAGACAAAAATAACAGAAAAGGAAACAATGGTGACAAAATTTAGATACTGGAAAACAGAATGAGGAGTAATGATTAACTCAACAGACTCAAGGATGCTGAATCCTAAACAGCAATGGAGAAAGACAGAAAAAAGCTGGGAAGCAATTAAACTTACACTGTCATACCCCCAAAAAGGCACCAAACTGGTTGACATTAGGAATCTCTAGGAATGAGAGTAAAGGGAGGGCATAAATTTTCTATGAAGAAGCTACATGTCCAGATGCTGTCTTGTACTCTGCATCAGGGCAAATATCACTCTTTCTTATCCCAGACAGAAGACTGAGGCTCTTTTCTAGAGAGAATTAAAAATGGGGGCAGGACATATTGAAAACATAAAGATTACCTGAAAGTTGACACAGTAAACTTTTAGACCCAATTTTCTTCTCTTTCTTGGCTCTAGAATCCACGAAGTTGGAAAAGAAAACGTACTATATAATCAATCTAGTCTAAGACACAATCTAATGATATCAACATGGAATTCTGCTACAAAAAGCCCAGCCGAATCATTTAATAGTGACATAAACAGCTGACAAGTCCAACCCATACACAGTTACTACTTTTCAATTTCCCAAAGAGGCAAATATTGCCAGACATTTAAAAATCTCTACTGCTAAAAGGGAAAAAAGGCCAAAAACCACCAAAATTTAAAATGACAACTTGGAGGAAAGGAAAACATGCATTAAGAAAATAGCCTAAGAAAAAAATTTTTTCTTATCATTTTTATTCTCAGACACATGAGAAAAAATACTACTTCCATGGACAAGAACAGATGCCACTAAAAAGAGTATCAGAATAAATAAGAACCTTTTAAAATTATGAGAGTGGAAATAAAAAATTTTCAAAAAATAGAATAAAAGTAGAGGACCAATTTAAGATGCCCATAACTAAATAATTGGAATTCCCCCAAAAAAAGAAAACAAAGAAAATTTTTAAAAATCAAATACACAATTCAGGAAAAGTTCTCAGAAGTGAAGGGCATGATCCATATCAAAAGAATCCCCTACCAACGCGTCCAGCAAAATGGATGAAAAGAGACCCATACAAAAATATTATCAGGATGAAGAGACTAAAGGTCTTTATAAAAAACAAACAAATGTTTCAAAGAATCAAGAATCAGAATAACACCAGATTTCACCATAGCACATTAAAAGCCGGAAGACAATGGAGCATTGCCTTGAAAATACAAAGGCAATTTTGACAAAAATAAAAAATGAAACACACTACTGCACCTAAAATGTCGCTTTAAGTAAGCTGGTTTTACGATAACCAGTACCCCAAGAAAAGAGTAAGATCATTTCAATCTGAGCAACTCTAAATATTTCAGTTATATACAGAGAACAGGAAAAATGAAGGTGTGGTTTAATTCAGAAGGGTCCCAACTCTCAGGTTGAAACTTCTGACTAGAATATCTAACATACATGGAATACTTTCTTTCTCCTACTGGAAATCATGCAGGAATTAAAAGTAATGATATCACTTAATTTTTGGTAAAATTAGGAGAAAATATAGTCAGTAGGTATTGCAAATTAATAAGGAAAGGATGGAGTAATCAGTAAGGGCATGGAACAGCATAAATGTAGACTGTAAGCTCTGTCAAAAATAGTTGCCATGCAGTAGTAAGAACAAATACAGAGTGCAGCAAGAGGGGGCAGCAGCGGCAATTCACTAAAAAGAGCCTATAAAAGCATACTTTTTGAAAGTAAGGAAAATACCATGAAATGTGTAACTATACCACTAATTTGCCAAGTTAAAAATAAGACAAGAAAGTCCCCTATCACCACTACCAGTTAACATCATATTGGCGTACTAGCCAACACCATTAAACACAATGAAGAAAATTAGAGGTATACCCTAAATATTCTGAACTAAGAGGTAAATCTATTACTACTTGAAGCTGTTATTGCATAGCTAAATTTTTTCAAAAAATATGTAACAGAAAACTTACAAACAATAGTAAAACATGATGAGGTATAAATGAGTAAAAAAATTAATATATAAAGTCAGTAACTTTCATTTATTAATACATAAATCAAAACCAGTTTTAAAGATCCTGATTCACAAAACAAATAAAAAATAAACTTTAAAAATATATTTACAAAACAAATAAAAAATAAACTTTAAAAATATATTAACACCTATAAGAAAATAAATGTAAAACATTTGTAAAGACATTAATAGAGGACTTGAACCAGTGAAAGGACAAACCATGTTCTGGCTTACTTGACTCAGTATTAAGATGTCAATTTACCTTCAATTAATTTTTACTTCAATATAATAGCCATATCAAGAGTAACAAGTTTCAGATTTTTTTGTGGGGTAAGGGCTGCAGATGAAACATGATAATACACTGAAAAATAACAAATAAGGATAAACTGGGATGCTCTAAAAAACTAAAGATATGACAGAGAATAAAGAATAAAGAATAAGAATAAGAATAAAACTAAGAATAAAACTATTATAATGCTTCAATAATTAAGAATAAAACTATTATAATGCTTCAATAAACTATTCAATAAACTATTATAATGCCCACTTAAGAATAAAACTATTATAATGCTTCAATAATTAAACTGGCACATGAATAAAAAGGCATGCCAACACAACATGGGAGAGAGTCCAAAATCAAATTAGAATACACATGAAAATTTAAATAACACAGTAACACATGGTTAAAGTGGCATCTCTCAATAATGAGATGGAGTAGTCAATAAACAGTATGGAACTGAATAACCATTTATAAATAATAAAGCAGGATCCACACCCCATACTATGTGTGAGGATAAATTATAAATAAATCAAATATTTAAGAGTAAAAAACTTAATTTTGAAGTCTGAAGAAATAAAAAATTCCATTATACAATAAAAATGAAATTACCAAAAAATCAAAATAATAATCTTGTAAAAATGTTTGCAACTCATGTCACAAAGTGCATACATGCCTCATGCACACAAAGCCCCCCTAAATCACTAAAAACACCATCTATTCCCCCAAAAAGGGAAGCATGGTACAAAAAATTAAGATAGAAACACATTTCACAGAAAGAAAAAAGCAAATGTTTTTTTTAAAGAAATAATCAACTTCACTCATTTAAAAAAAAAAAGAGATAGACTGAAATACCATTATTTAGTGATCAAGCTAGCAAAAAAAAAGTTTAACAATTCTGTTGGTGAGGCTGCAGGTAAAAGGCACTCAGTTTTTTTTAAAGGCAAGAAAGAAGAACAAAAGAGAAAAAAGTAGGACAAATTATTTAATTCACAATTATTCTAAAAGATAAAGACTTTAAGATTACATAAAGAAAAAAATAATCCACCCAGACTGGTGTGATTCAGTGGGTTGGGCATCTTCCTGCAAAAGGAAAAGTTGCCTGTTTGATTCCAGGTCGGGGCACATGCCTGGGTTGCAGGCCAGGTCCCCAGTTGCAGGTATGTGACCAATGTCTCTTTCCTTCTCTTTCTCTCTCCTTTCCCTTCTCTCTAAAAATAAATAAATAAAATATTTTTTAGAAAAAGAAAAAAATCCACCTAATGGTTGTTATAAAAGATATATCAAAAATGTAAAGACATATAATGGTCTAAAGTGAAAGGACAACAAAAATATACTGGTCAAATGTTAACCAGAAGACGTTTAACTGTAATTATCAAATAAAGTTTAAAATAAGATACCAAATAGGATAGAAAAGGTCACTATACAAGGATTTTAAGTTCAGTACACTGGAGAATAGAGTAATTCTAAAAGTGTGTGCACCTAATAAAATAATCTCAACATATATTAAGCAAAAATAAATAAATCTGAAAAAGAAATTGACAAATCTAGCATCAAAATGGATTTTTACATACCTCTTTTCATTATTCAGCAGTCAAGCATATAAGTAAAACAAAAAAGTATATGTAAGAAATAATAATTAGCAAGCCAGATCATGAATAAATCATATGATACAGAGAATATAAGGAATTCTTCATCAAGAATACAATGAGGACTTCCAGCCAAGTTGGAGGTGTACGTAGAGACACTGTGCCTCCTCGCACAACCGAAGGAAGGACAACAACAATTTAAAAACAAAAAGTAATCAGAACTGACAGAAAATCGAACTGTATGGAAGTCCAACAACCAAGGAATTAAAGTGGACACATTCGTCCAGACCGGTAGGAGGGGCGGAGACGAGCAGCTGGATGGAGAGGACTCCCGGCAAAGTGGCAGTGGAGGACCGGAGTGGGCAAGGCTGCAGCTGGCTGGCAAGGCAGCAGCTGGTGGACTGGCGAGGCGGCGGCTGGTGGAGCCAGCAGTCCCATATTCACATGCGGGTAAACAGGGAGGAACAACTGGGGAACCAGACAGACCTTGCAAACCAGGGTCCCAGTGCCAGGAAATAAAGCCTCAAACCACTGACTGAAAACACCCATGGGGATTGAGGTGCCAGGAGAGACTCCCAGTCTCACGGGAGAGTTTGTTGGAGAGACCCACAGGGTCCTAGAACGTACACAAACCCAACCACCTAGAAATCAGCAGCAAAAGGGCCCACGTTGCCTCTGAGTAGCAGGAGAAGTGACTGAAATCCAGCAGAGAGCAAAGCAAGTACCACTGTTCCCTCTCACCAACATATAGCGTCACAACCCAGCAACTGGGTTGCCCTGCCCTGGTGAATACCTAAGGTTCTGCCCCTTATACATAGCAGGCTGCCAAGACAAAAAAAAAAAAAAAAAAAAAAAAAGGCCCAAATGAAAGAACAGTTCAAAGCTCCAGAAAATATACAACTAAGGGATGAAGAGATAGCCAACCTATCAGATGCACAGTTCAAAGCACTGGTAATCAGGATGTTCACAGAATTGGTTGAATTTGGTCCTAAATTAGATGAAAAAATGAAGGCTATGCTAAGTGAAATAAAGGAAAATGTACAGGGAACCAATAGTGATGGGAAGGAAACTGGGACTCTAATCAACAGTGTGGACAAGAAGGAAGAAAGAAACAACCAAACAGAAAAGAAGGAAGAAACAAGAATTCAAAATGAGGAGTGGCTTAGGAACCTCCGGGACATCTTTAAATGTTCCAACATCTGAATTATAGGGGTACCAGAAGGGGAAGAGGAAGAGCAACAAGTGGAAATCTTATTTGAACAAATAATGAAGGAGAACTTCCCAAATCTGGCAAAGGAAATAGACTTCCAGGAAGTCCAGGAAGCTCAGAGAATCCCAAAGAAGTTGGACCCAAAGAGGAACACACCAAGGCACATCATAATTACATTACTCAAGATTAAAATGAAGGAGAGAATTCTAGAAGCAGCAAGAGAAAAGAAGACAGTTACCTACAAAGGAGTTTCCATAAGACTGTCGGCTGATTTCTCAAAACAGAACTTACAGGCAAGAAAGGGCTGGAAAGAAGTATTCCAAGTCATGAAAGGCAAGGACCTACATCCAAGTTTGCTCTGTCCAGCAAAGCTTTCATTAGAATGGAAGGGCAAATAAAGCACTTCTCAGATAAGGTCAAGTTAAATGAGTTCATCATCACCAAGCCCTTATTATATGAAATGTTAAAGGGATTTATCTAAGAAAAAGAAGATAAAAAATATGAACAGTAAAATGACAGCAAACTCATAATTACTAACAATCACACCTGAAACAAAAGCAAACTAAGCAAACAATAGAACAGGAACAGAACCACAGAAATGGAGATCACATGGAGGGTTAGCAACAGGGGAGTGGGAGGAGAGAGGGGGAAAAGGTGCAGAGAATAAGTAGCACAGATGGTAGGTAGAAATAGGGAGAGATTAAGAATAGTATAGGAAATGTAAAAGCCAAAGAACTTATATGTATGACCCATGGACATGAACTAAAGTGGGGGAATGTGGGTGGGAGAGGGTGTGCAGGGTGGAGGGGAATATAGGGGGGAAAATGGGACAACTATATTAGCATAATCAATAAAATGTATTTTAAAAAATATATGAGAATATACAGAATGTATATTCTTATCAATTAACATAAAATGTTACAAAAATAGTTGTGTATTGGTACATAAGGAAAATTGCAAAAATTTCCAAGAGCAGATATCACATAGAACTATTTCTCTGACCACCATGTGTAATCAAATTTACAAAACAGATAACTCTTTTAAAGTCCATATTTCAAATTTTAGATAATTCCCAAATAACTAATGAGTCAAAGAAATCTAAAGGGAAATTTAAAACACTTAGAAATAAATGATAATTAAAACATTGTCTCTCAAAATCTAGATGATAGAATGCAAAAGGTGTTTTACTGAGAAAAATGTATAGACTTAATTGCAAATATCAGAAAAGAAAAAAAGCTGTGAATGAATGAGCTACGTGTTCATATTAAGAAATCAGAAAAGGAACAATAGAGAAACACAAAGAAGTAAAAGGAAGGACATAAGAACAAAACCTAATGAAACAGAAAACAAAAATACAACAGAGATCTGTTTTAAAACACACCCATGCCCTGTCTGGTGTAGCTCAGTGGATTGAGCGCGGGCCTGCGAACCGAAAGATCGCGGTTCGATTCCCAGTCAGGGCACATGCCTGGGTTGCCAGGCCAGTTCCCGGCAGGGGACATACAAGAGGCAACCGCACATTGATGTTTCTCTCCCTCTCTCCTTCCCTTCCCCTCTAAAGATAAATAAATAAAATCTAAAAGGGAAAAAAAATTAAAAAAAAAAAAAACACACACCCGTGTAACTACAACAGATACAGATAAAGAAACCATGACTAAAGCTAGCAAGCTACAGCTCCAACTAACTGAATTCAGCCAACAGCTTAAATGAGCATGGAAGCATTTATTCATCCTTACAACCCCTGAGAGGAATGCAGTCCTGCCAATGTTTTGATTTCAGTTTTGTGAAAATTAAAGCAGAGAACCAGCTGAGTGAGACACACTTTACCAACTTCTGACCTGCTGAACTATGTGATAATAAATGGGTGTTGTTTTAAGCTGCCAAATTTGTGGCAATTTGTACGGCAGCAACAGAAAACTAATATACCTCCTTGTTCAACAGTTAAGTGCTGCTCCTGAGCCTTTATTTATTCCAGCATCCTATCATCCCCCTTGCTACTAGAGAGTCCAGTTTTATAAAAGCATCTCTACCATCAGTCCCTATCTATAGTAAGCAGCCTCCATAGCTGCTCTATGATTGAGACTCCTCTATGATTCTGGTGCTCCCCTCATTGTTGCATTTCCTTACTCCATTATTGATAAACAGATGCCTAATACGGTAGATCCATTCTAACATGCTCACTTCTCTGAGTCTTTTGATCCCTTGCTCACTGTCTGCCATACAGCTCTTGACATCTCTACTCATTTAATACAGCCATCACTTTTTCTAAGCTTCCAAGCAAGAGCCATTGCAGCAGCAAATGAGTACCAGCTCTAGTGGCCTTTGCCAAAGTGTTAACTGCTGTGTCACTAGAGAGAGAATGCTTCCATATCAACAGTGCTTTGACTTGAATGTTGACCAAAATCACTGAAATCACTACCACCTAAATAGTTTGGGGTACAAGGTATTTATTAGAGATCAAACCCTACGGAAGCAAGGAGCAGAGCAGGACTGTAAAGCAGGAAGTCAAATTATGATACAGGCTTCACAAAGCCTCAGGCAACCTGGAAGGGATCTCTGGCGATACATTACTTATCAGTTTGTCCCAGGTATGAACAAAATAGCTGGGCCATTATACATCCATCTGGATCAGCTGCATGATGAGAGCTGTCCCTGAGAAGGGCAGGACCTTAGGCAAGGACACTTTATGGCAGCAGAGGCCAACCTTGAAAGCGCTGACAGCCGAAAGCTTTCTGATTACCATCCTCCCCACAGCTGGGCTGCAATTCTTCCTTGAAGGAAGATCTGGACTACATAACTTCAAGACTACCATGCTTTTACTTAAGAGACCTGTTTCATCCATTCCAAAAAGCCTCTCCCCTTTTTTGTACTTTCTACTTCTCTTTTCCATTTCTTCTGATTATTCCAGTGTGCTTGCTTAAGGCAAAAGCCCAAGGAGTTGTAGCAGAGAGGATCTGCACCATAAAGACCTCACAAGAGGTACACTATAGACCATGGGCAGACTAAAGTTGAACATGGGTAGAAGGAGCCCCACTCAGAGCAACAGGAAGCCCCATGGACCTAAGTTTATTTGTAAATTGCTAACTAAAGCTGTATGAAATAAGTAATTACATAGGAATCACTGACAAAATGATCTAACAGCAACTCTCTGTAAGTAGCATAATTTTTCCACCAAACCCTACTGGAATTAAACACAGGATAGCTTATAATTTACCCACCATGACAAGAAGCAGTAAAATATTACTATTTGAGGACTATATCATTTTATAACATTATCTTTTTAATTACAATCAGAATTAGAAAATAAGGCATAGGATTTTTTAACGTTTTCAACTACTTAAATATAACCTTCCTGTGTACCAGCTACATTCTAGGAGCTGGATATAGAAGTCAACAGAACAGAACTCCTGCCTTGAAGGGACTTACAGTCCACTTAGAGGAAACACATAATAAACAAGAACACAAAATCAATTCAGATATGGATAGGTAAGTGCTATGAGAAGTGTCAACTGAACTGAAAACTGAAAGAAGTCCAAAAGAACCATAAGAAAGAGCATTCCAAAAAGTGCAAACAACATATGCAAAGGTCTCAAGGTAGGAATGAATGCCTGTTCAAGAAACAAAACAGATCAGTGTCATGGAAACATTGTGAGCAAGAATGCCCTTACATGAAGTAAGAGTTATACTCAAAGTGTCAATGTCCAGATCCATCATCCCTCCTCCTCCTATTTAATCTGTTGTTTACTGTTAGAGAACTATGTAAATGCTGATAAGCAAATATTTTGCCAGTAACTAATGCTGCTTCCCAGCATTTGTGCCACTCCCCTTTGTATTATGAAAAGATTAAATCTTTATCTTTCATAGAAATTGAAGAAACAGAAAAGAGATATGAAAAACATCCAAGGAAAATTAATTTTATATGTAACATCTAGTATTGCAAAACATATTAGCAACACTTCTCCTTTATGCAAATATCTATTTATATTTTGACTGAGTTGCATTAAAGACAGTGAACAAATCATCTACACATCACAGCCTAAGTATATTCTGAATAATTAAGGCTTCCCTATTTGTAAACTCTCAGCAAATAATTTAATATCAAGAGATTTGCAGTGCAGTTGGTTTCCACTCAAGAAAAACTAGTATTTGTTTGCAGGACTTATAAAGAGAAGTTTAAGTTTATATGACAATACTGAGTATCTCTGTCACCAAATAATTACAATTTTTATAAACACCATTAGAAAAAAACAGATGTTATATTCCAAACAAAACTGCCTTATGGAAACATAAGAAAAAATAAATAAGTGGGAATACACCAAACTAAAATATTTGTTTCACAGCAAAGGAATCAAACAAAATGAAAAGCCATCCCACTGAATGGGAGAAGATATTCACCAATGATACATCCAATGATGGGTAACTATCCATAATTTATAAAGAACTCATATAAGTCAACACCAAAACAATCCAATTAAGAAATGGGCAAGGGACCTGAACAGACACTTGTCCAAAGAGGACATATAGATGGCTAACAGCCATATGAAAAGATGCTCAACATCACTAATCAACAGAAAGATGCAAATTAAAACCATAATGAGATATCACCTTGTACCTGTCCGAATTGCTGTCATCAATAAATCAACAAAAAACAAGTATTGACAAGTATGTGGAGAAAAGGAACCCCTAATGCACTGTTAGTGGAAATACAGATCAGTGCAGCCTGTATGGAAAACAGTATGGAGGTTCCTCAAAAAATTAAAAATGGATCTGCCCCATGACCCAGCAATTCCACTTCTGGGGACTTATCTGAAGAAAACACAAAACATTAATTCAAGAGAATATATGAAAGTGTCCATCAATAAACAAGTGAAAAAAAAAGCTATGGTACATACACACGATTGAATATTACTCAGCCATAAGAAAGAATAAAGTCTTACTATCTATGACAGTACAGATGGTCCTAGAGGGTATTTATGCTAAATGAAATAAATCAAAGAAAGACAAATACCATATGATTTTACTTACATGTGGAATATAAGAAAAATATAAATGAACAAACAAGACAGAGAGACAGAGAACAGACTAGTGGTTGCTAAAGAGGAGGGGGCTGGGGAGACTGGGTGAAAGAAGTAAAGGGATTGAGAAGTACAGATTGGTAATTACTTTTCCCCTCTTTTTATTGAATGTATTGGGGTGATTCTGCTTAACAAAATTATAATGGTTTCAGGTACATAATTCTACAACACATCATCTGTACACTATATTGTGTGTTCACTACCCCAAGTCCCGTTCATCACTATTTATCACCCCATGCCATCCTCCACCTCCCCCGATCCTGCCCTCAGCCCCCAGAATCACCACACTGTTGTCTGTGTCAATGAGTTTTTTCTCTTCTTTTTTTTTCTTTTTTGTCAAGTCCCTCTACCCTCCCCACACTCACCCTCCCTGCAGTGGCTGTTACAAAATAGTCATTACTATGTAAAGAATGGCATAGGAAATATAGTCAATAATATTGTAATGACCATGTATGGTTCCAGGTGGGTACTGGAAATATCAGGAGAACACTCTGTAAAGTATGTGATGGTATAACCCCTATCTTATATAACTGCAACTAAACTAAATGTAAAGTATAATTGAAAAAAAAATTAAATGTGAAATAAATAATCTTGAAGAATATGCATTCTAAAGAAAAATCACCTATGTTCACATTTAGTAAAAAAGGAGTTCTGACCAAGTTGGAGGCATAGGTAGAAACCCTTCACTTCCTCACACAACCAAAAGGAGGATAACAACCAATCCAAAATCAATAAACAGCCAAAAGCACCAGAAAATCAAACTGCATGGAACTTCAACAACCAAGGAATTAAAGAAAAAATCAACCAGAACAACCAGACTGGTAAGAACCCGAAGCAAGGTGTCGGACCGCAGGGGTGCGGCTGGCTGAAGGCAAAACTGGGACTCAGAGTTGACTGTGGACTATGGCGGTTGCCACAGTGGGAGAAACTCCCAGTCTCACATGAGTTTATTGGAAAGTGGGGCTAGAACTGAGCAGGGGAGTTGCACTGTTCCCTCTCTGGCCCCTCCCCCACAGGCAGCACTGCAGTATAGCAAGGAGGGTTGCCCTGCCCTGGTAAATACCTAAGGCCCTGCCCCCTTATAACTTAACAGGTGAGCCCAGACAAAGAAATATGGCTCAAATGAAAGAACAGAGCAAAACTTTAGTAATAGAGCTAAGTGATGAGGAGATAGCCAACCTATCTGATGGAGAATTTAAAGCCCTGGTAATCAAAACGCTCACAGAACTGACTGAGCTTAGTTGAAAAATGAAGAAAAAAAAAAAAAAATGAAAGATACCCAAAATGAAATAAAGCAAAATATTCAGGGAACCAACAGTGACAGGAAGGAAACCAGGATTCAAAGCAACGATTTGGAACAAAGGGAAAAATAAACATCCAATCGGAACAGAATGAAAAAATAAGAATTCGAAAAAGTGAAGAGACTTATGAACCTCTGGCACAACCTGAAATGTTCCAATATCCAAATTATAGGGGTGCCAAAAGGAGAAGAACAACACCAAGAAATTGAAAACTTACTTGAACAAACAGTGAAGGAGAACTTCCCCAATTTGGCAAAGGAAATAGACTTCCAGGAAGTCCAGGAAGCCCAGAGAGTCCCAAAGAAGTTGGACCCAAAGAAGAACACACCAAGTCACATCATCATTAAGTTACCCAAGATTAAATAAAGACAAAGAAAAAATCCTAAAAGAAGCAAGAGGGAAGGAGAGAGTTACCTACAAGGGGGTGCCCATTAGGTTATCAGCTGATTTCTCAAAAGAAACCTTGTAGGCAAGAAGGAGCTAGAAAGTATTTGAAGTCATGAAAAGCAAGGACCTACATGCAAGATGCCTCTATCCAGCAAAGCTATCATTTAGAATGGAAGGGTAGATAAAGTGCTTCCCAGATAAGGTCAAGTTAAAGGAGCTCATCATCACCAAGCCCTTATTATATGAAATGTTAAAGGGACTTATCTAAGAAAAAGATGATCAAAAGTATGAACAATAAAATGACAACAAACTCACAACCATCAACAAATGAACCAAAAAGAAAAGAAAAACAACAAAAACAAAATAAGCAAACACTAGAACAGAACAGAATTAGAGAAATGGACATCACGTGGAAGGATTTCAGTGGGGAGGGGGAAGGGAAGAATGGGGGGAAAGGTACAGAAAACAAGAAGCATAATTAGTAGGCATAAAATAGAGGAGAGATAAAAAATGGTATAGGAAACAGAGAACTCAAAGAACTTATATGCACAACCCATGGACATGAACTAAGGGGGGACGTTGGAGGGATGGGAGGGTGCAGGGCAGAGGGGGAATAAAGGGGGAAAAACTGGGAAAAGTGTAATAGCATAATCAATAAAAATACTTTAAAAAATCATTCAGTAAAAAAACTACAAAACAAAAAAAAAATGCCTTATAATATCCCTAAATAAAAACTGAAAAAAAAAAAAAAACCAAATTATTTGTTTTTTTGATAATCTCCAAGCATGAAAACATAAATGGCTAAAGTGCTTTATCAGTAGTGTTAGAGTTTAAATTTCCAATATTAGAAATGAAAATTGCCCTGGCTGGTGTAGCTCAGTGGATTGAGCGCGGGCCTGCGAACCAGAGGATCGCGGTTCGATTCCAGGTCAGGGCACATGCCTGGGTTGCGGGCCAGTTCCCGGCAGGGGACACACGAGAGGCAACCGTACATTGATATTTCTCTCCCTCTCCTTCTCTCCTACCCTTCCCCTCTAAAAAGATAAATAAATAATAAATTAAAAAAAAAAAAAAAGAAATGAAAATTACTACAAGATACTAATCGAGATCTCTTATCTCTGTGCCTCACATGAACTGCTAATATGAAGGCACCAAAAACCTCCACAACTTAATAACGAGGTAAATATATGTTATACTAAGAAAAATTCACAGTACACAAGCCACTATTTATAAGTAGGTTAAGTCCCATTTGTTCCTTAATCTAACATGACTAGGCCCTTATATATGTTGTGTCAAATAGAAGATTACTTTGTTATCCTGTATTCCTAACTTGCTGGTACATGTACTCTATTGGTCTTTTTTTCTCCAAAATATTCTAGTTTTGTCTATATTAAAAATTAGTCATGAAGGATAATTTTCTCTTCTTGATGACCTCTACACAAGTCATATGAAACTGTTTAGCAGCTATAGTATCCATCCTGCCACTTACTTGGAAATCACCCATGGATTTAAAGGGCATTAACCCGTACAGAATTATCTCTGCCTGTGACAAGTTTGATCAACAGCACCTACACATTACTTTAAACTTTAAATTCTCCAACTCTTAGTCTTTTAATATAAGGTGAACAGATATCTGGTACTGATGCTCAGACTGCTGTAAGTTCAAAAGAATCTCTGGCAGAGACCAATGTCGCTTACTGATTACTTTCAATCATGTGGGATAGCAGTTCTTAAAGCAGGATCTATAGAGCACAAGAATCCCTAAAATTCTTTCAGGGAATCCATGGGTTAAAACTATGTGCCTTTTACTATGTTATTCTTGCATAACTGTACAGCAAAGTGTTCCAGAGGCTGTATAACACGTGATGACATTGCTCTAAGGGCTAACAAAATGGAGGCTTATATATTTTTGTTTCGAGAATTTTTTTAAGGAATTAGATCTAGGATATTAATATATGTATTTTTAGAGATTAACTAAGTATGTTCTTACTACTTCTACTATGCTCTTACTGGCTATATCTGCTATCATCTACACATCTGTGTGAGGCCAAACTGCATTCGTGTATGTCCATCAAATGATAAATTAAAACAGACTGAATGCAGAAGCAGATGACACTCCACTTGCCTTCTATTAAGTCAGACATTAAATCTGCAAAAAGATTAAATAATACCTTTTTATAATATTTTTGGCTTTGAAAATATAGTTATTTTTAACCAAAAAATTTATATTAACATATTATTTATCACAATGATCTTTAAATGTATTGATAAATGTCTCTTAATTTTTGATATGGTAAATATAAATATATATAATTCCTTAACCAATTGCTCTCTGAGGCATAGGCACACTACTTTACATATGTTCAATCACTGGCTTTGTCTTCAAAATAATTACTGTTTTTGCATACCAATTTTCACCATATTCAATTTTTTAAAAAACTGCTCTACTTTTAATTACCATCAGATTGATACCTCTTCTCCTTATGAGTATTGCATATTCTTACTGCTTTTATACCTACATAATACAATAATTTTAAAAATAAATTGAAATAAATAAATGAATAGATTTCAATTAAAATACAAACAAAGCAAACACAGTACAGATTAATGAACACAATAACCAACAATAAAATGATGGGCCATATCAGTTTATAGCATTCTTTGGTATGATGTGGATTTATTTATTTTTTTTCACTTTTATATGGTGGAAAATGGTAAAAAACAAAAACTTTTTTATATTTTACATTTATATTTATCAATTTTGAATAAAAGATACCAATATAACACAGCTTATTGCCAACCACATCTAAATATGCCTATGTCAAATAATGATGTACCAAACCACTATATTTATTATAAGGAAAGTAATTAATTCTATTCCAACACTATCAAGAGTTTCATGTGTATTGCTACTTATTAGAAATGTGGGCTACCAAATATCTAATATCCGAATAGTTTAAAGACTATTATAAAGATTCTTTTCTTAAGATTACACACAATTTAGCATAAGTGGATTATAAAAGCCTTATAGTTGGTAAAAAAAATTATGATAAATATAAGCAATATTTTCTAATAAAGATGAATGGTAATTCAAAAATTAATATTATATTTTAAGTACATTTCTGAATATTGTACACAGCAATGAAGTACTTTAATTAAAAAATAAGTTTAAACCATATTTAATCATTCATCTTTCTCTCTTGCTGCCAACTTCTTTCTATTCTTCAAACACATGAAGCAGTTTATATTATTTCCCAAAACAATAAAACCATTTATCATAATTTCACTATATTTATTTCTGTCTTTAAATGCAATTTATAATTCCTAACATAGATTAATTACAAAAACTTTGCATGAGCTAAACCTGCACATTCAATGCAAGTATAAAAATTCAGGTAGGTCATGATTAGGACAGTATCTATCAACTGTCATTTTAAGCACTTACAGTGGTAATCATTAAATTAAGTGATCTAAAAATTTATTATTACAAAGCTACTACATTTATAATATTCAGAGATTACAGACTAGTAAAACAAGCAGCAAGTGTTGATAAAATTCAGAAGTGTCTGGCTAATAACCACACTGAGAGGTAAGCTACTTTCTGGAATATCTAATATATGTCAGGTACTAAGCTAGGTTTTGACATATATTATCTTACTTCATCACCATAATACTATATTAATAGGTATCATATACCCACTTTTGCCAATGAGGAAATGGATTCCGAGAAGCCACACAATTAAAAAACAACAGAAATGGGATTAAAGTAGAAACAGATTCTAGTGAAACAAAATCAAAAGAATAAAACCAGTTTTAAGACAATTTTCTTAGAAAAAATGTCTGTCATTTTACAACCATTCCTTATTTCTATAACAAAATGACAAATTTCCTTTTGGGGAACCATCCCTCCAACACTCTTAATCCATAAATTTCCAGCAGTGCTAACTCTATCTCCAATTACAGGGGTAGATATGTAGCCCAAGCCAAGCCAAACAGACCTAATATATGATCTAATATCACAACTTTTCTTAGAGCCACTAGAACAGATGGAAAAAAGTGAGAAAGATGTGAGCCTATAGCTGCTGACAGCTACCCTACCTCCAGGAGATGAGAGCCTATGTGCAATAGGAGCCAATACCAAGAGAAACTGAGCTAACAGCTGAAGAGGGTCCAAATAACATTATTTGAGCCACTGGATCAAGCTTCACCTGAAATCAACCATACCACCATCTTTTTAATTATGTGGCCCAATAAATTTCCATTTGCTTAAGTCAGTTTGAGTAGGGGTTTTGTCACTTACTCAATGTACCCATTAGTAAAATTTTAATGACACGAATCATCTCCAGAAGTTAAACCATGTATTTAATTATTCTCAGTAAAGGATCCAAAAATAATAATAACAACAGCAATCAAGGAATTATTTTCAGTATTTCAAAAAGTTTAATGGGCCCTGGCTGGTGTAGCTCAGTGGATTGAGCGCGGGCCTGTGAACCAAACAATCACGGTTCGATTCCCAGTCAGGGCACATGCCTGGGTTGCAGGCCAGTTCCCAGCAAGGGACACACGAGAGGCAACCACACATTGATATTTCTCTCCCTCTCCCTCTCTCCTACCCTTCCTCTCTAAAGATAAATAAATTAAAAAAATCTTTAAAAAATAAATAAATAAATAAATAAATAAACTAAATACTTAAAAAAAAAAAGTTTAATGGAGTTGTACATTCATCTGGGATAAGCCACTATAGCTTATTAAAATGTGGTCCTTCGAACAGAATCACAGAAACGGTGATCACATGAAAGGTTATCAGCAGGGCATGGGGGTGGTGAGATTGGGGAAAAAAGTACAGGAAATAAAACGCATAAATAGTAGGTACAAAATAGAGAGGGGGAGGTTAAGGATAGTATGAAAAATGGAGAAGCCAAAGAATTCACATTTACAACCCATGGACATGAACTAAGGTGGGGGACGGGGAATGCTGGTGGGATGGGTGGTGCAGCAAAGAAGGGAATAAAGGGGAGGAAAAAAGATAGGACAACTGTAATAGCATAATCAATAAAATATATATATTTTTAAAAGTGTTCCTTCTGACTGCATCATTTAAACATGAAAACTTTAGTTATCTTGTTTTAATATGGGTTCTAAACAAATACATTTTCATATATAATCGCTCATGTTAAATTAGAAACACATAGGTACTTTTAAAATAGTTTGGCAGACAAACTGCTTGCTCTAAAATAGGAATTTTTTCAAAATGATGACGAAGAGAAAAATATCAAGAACTATCACATTATTTTAAAATACAAGGTCTGGCAGAAGTAACGCCTACTTGAATGTGGTTGGTAAGGTAATAATATGGGTGTAATAATTTATCGTTTTAATTTGAACACTTTACCTAAAATGACATACGCTGTGCTTGAGTGATATTGTTATGTTACAGAATTATATGATTATGATTTTGTAATAAAAGACTTTATAATGAAAAAGGGACGTTATTTGTGTCAGACTCTGTATCCTCAACAAAACAATTCCTACATTTAATACTTAAATACACAAGCAATTCCTAAATCCCCTTAATTTGTGCTGGCTTTTAGGCTAATGGCACCACCTAGTGTCTTATACTGGTCACTATCTGACACCCTGCCTTCCACTACCTTTTGCTGTTGAATGCAAACAGGCTCATTTCCCATTGTTCTGTCTTTAATAATTCTTCTGAAACCCATTTCTTTCTTATATGTTCATACACACTCCCCTAAATCCCCTCATCCCTCTCTCAACAACTGCCAGTTACTTTACAAACACCTATTTAGTATGCCCTAGATCTCTGCCTGGTATTTGGTGCTTAATGTAAGAAGTACTTTGTAAAGTTACTACTATGAGTACTACGAGTATCCTATTAACATGACCCAAATCACACATCATTGGGTAGGCAGTATAATTTCAAAACCCATATGCTTAACAACTGCTCATAAGGCCCATGCTACCTTTTCTTAATTCTTCTTTTCATACTAAGGCCAAACCAAAACAAAAAAAAACAAAAAAACATAAAACTGGTAGTAATTCAGCTGTATCTCAGATGATAAAAATAAAAACAAAAACAAAAGGCATTAAAGTGTAAGTTATATTTCAAAAATTTAGTCTTAATCCATCTCTTCAAAGTGTCTGGAAGTTCTGACTTTCAAAAGGTTCTCATCCATTTTTTTCACTCCTTCAAAATTAAAACAAGATTTCCTCAAATATCATCACAGAAACATAAATGTTCTTGCTCACTTCTGCCTATTGTACTAGTATCATTCTTTAATACTGCACATTATAAACTATATTCCTCTAGCTTATCATCAGTTAAATCAATTTTGGGGGATGACTGAGACCTAACCACCATTGCTCTTTTTATTTTAAGAAAATTCTAATAAAATATCACTATAGGGATAAACAGACCAATGAACAGAATTGGAGCCTAGAAATAGATGCACACATAAACAGAAACCTCAATATATGACAGTGAACTGTTCAAAACATTATGACAAGATAACTGGTTACCCATATGCAAAGAAATTCAATCTCAAATTCTACCCAATACTATACATAGATATTACATTCAACTGAATGAAAGATGGAACACTGTAAAGCACTATAAGAAACTCTTCAACACAGAGATAGGAAAGAATTTCTTAGAAAATGCATGAGACCATAAAGCATAAAAAAAAAAGATAGATAAATCTGATTGCTTCACATTTTTAAAAACATGTATGAAACAAAAGATACCATCAAGTTAAAGTCACACAAAGGGCACAGATATATGCAACAAACACAATTAACTTCTGGCCAACATGGAAGCTTAGGTAGATACACTTTGCCTCCTCACACAACCAAAAGAAGGACAACAACAAATTTAAAAATAAAAAGTAACCAGAACTTCCAGAAAATCAAAATGTATGGAAGTCCAACAACCAAGGAGTTGAAGAAGAAACATTCGTCCAGACAGGTAGGAGGGACGGAGACAGGGAGAAGGGGCAGACAGGACGCCCCACAAGGTGGCAGCTGGAGGACCAGGTGGTCCCACATTTGTGTGTGGATAAACCAGGAGAAACAAGTGGGGAACAAGCCAGACCAAGCAACCCAGGGTTCCAGCACAGGAAACTAAAAACTAAAAACCTCTGACTGTAAAAACTGTAGGGGTTGCGGCAGAGAGAGAAACTCCCAGCCTCACAGGAGAGTTTGTTGGAGACCCACAGGGTTCTAGAACAGACACAAACACACCCACACAGGAATCAGCACAACAAGGGCCTAATTTACTTGTAAGAAGGGGGGAAGTGACTGAAAGCTGGTCAAGAGCCAAGCAAGTGGCATTATTCCCTCTCTGATCCCTACCCCACATACAGCACCACAACGCAGAAATGTGGGTTGCCCTGCCCTGACCAACACCTCAGCCTCCACCCCTTACTACAAAACAGGTACATTGAGACTAAGAAATACGGCCCAAATGAAAGAACAGTTCAAAGGTCTAGAAAAAGAACTAAGCAACGAAGAGACAGACAACCTACGAGATGCACAGTTCAAAGCACTGGTAATCAGGATGCTCACAGAATTGGTTGAATTTGATGAAAATTAGATGAAAAAATAAAGGCTACACTAAGTGTAATAAAGGAAAATGTACAGGGAATCAATAGTGATGGGAAGGAAAGTGGAACTCAAATCACTGGAGTGGACCAGAAGGAAGAAAGAAACATCGAATCAGAAAAGAATGAAGAAACAAGAATTCCAAAAAATGAGAAGAGGCTTAGGAACCTCCAGGACATCTTTAAATGTTCCAACATCCGAATTATAGGGATATCATAAGGAGAAGAGGAAGAGCAACAAGTGGAAAATTTATTTAAACAAATAAAAAAGGAGAACTTCCCCATTCTGACAAAGGAAATAAACTTCCAGGAAGCTCAGAGAGTCCCAAAGAAGTTGGATCCAAGGAGGAACACACCAAGGCACATCATAATTACATTAGCCAAGATTAAAATTAGGGAGAGAATCTTAGAAGCAGCAAATGATAAGGAGACAGTCACCTACCAAGGAGTTCCCATCAGATTGTCAGCTGATTTTTCAAAAGAGACCATGAAGGCAAGAAGGGGCAGGAAAGAAGTATTCCAAGTCATGAAAGTCAAGGACCTACATCCAAGATTGCTCTATCCAGCAAAGCTGTCATTTAGAATGGAAGGGAAGATAAAGTGCTTTCCAGATAAGGTCAAGTTAAAGGAGTTCATCATCACCAAGCCCTTATCATATGAAATGTTGAAGGGACTTATCTCAGAAAAACAAGATAAAAAACATGTACAGTAAAATGACAGCAAACTCACAATTATTAACAACCACACCTAAAACAAAAACAAAAACAAACTAAGCAAGCAACTAGAACAGGAACAGAACCACAGGAATGAAGAACACATGGAGGGTTATCAACAGGGGAGTGGGAGGAGGAGAGAGGGGGAAAAGGTACAGAGAATAAGTAGCATAAAGGGTAGGTAGCATAAAGGGTAGAAATAGACAGGGGGAGGGTAAGAATAGTATGGGAAATGTAGAAGCTAAAGAACTTATAAGTATGACACATGGACATGAACTAAAGCGGGGGAATGTGGGTGGGAGGGGGTGTGCAGGGTGGAGGGGAGTGAAGGGGAAAATGGGACAACTGTAAAAGCATAATCAATAAAATATTTTTTTTAAAAAAATGAGGAGACACTTAGGAACCTCCAAGACAACTTTAAACTTCCCAACATCTGAATCATAAGGGTGCGAGGAGAAAAGGAAGAGCAACAAATTGAAAACTTATTTGAAAAAACAATGGAGAACTTCCCCAATTTGGAGAAGGAAATAGACTTCCAGGAAGTCCAGGAAACCCAGAGGGTCCCAAAGAAGTTGGACCCAAAGAAGAACACACCAAGTCACATCATCATTAAGTTACCCAAGATTAAATAAAGACAAAGAGAAAATCCTAAAAGAAGCAAGAGGGAAGGAGAGAGTTACCTACAAGGGGGTGCCCATTAGGTTATCAGCTGATTTCTCAAAAGAAACCTTGTAGGCAAGAAGGAGCTAGAAAGTATTTGAAGTCATGAAAAGCAAGGACCTACATGCAAGATGCCTCTATCCAGCAAAGCTATCATTTAGAATGGAAGGGTAGATAAAGTGCTTCCCAGATAAGGTCAAGTTAAAGGAGCTCATCATCACCAAGCCCTTATTATATGAAATGTTAAAGGGACTTATCTAAGAAAAAGATGATCAAAAGTATGAACAATAAAATGACAACAAACTCACAACCATCAACAAATGAACCAAAAAGAAAAGAAAAACAACAAAAACAAAATAAGCAAACACTAGAACAGAACAGAATTAGAGAAATGGACATCACGTGGAAGGATTTCAGTAGGGAGGGGGAAGGGAAGAATGGGGGGAAGGTACAGAGAATAAGTAGCATAGATGGTAGGTACAAATAGGGAGAGATTAAGAATAGTATAGGAAATGTAGAAGCCAAAGAGCTTATATGTATGACCCATAGATATGAACTAAGCGGGGAGTGGACACTGGAGGGATTGGGGATACAGGGCAGAAGGGAGTAAATGTGGAGAAAAGTGGGACAATTGTAATAGCATAACCAATAAAATATATTTTTAAAAAGGAAAAGAATAAATACAATCAAAGAACTAGTATACATAAACTATAACTTCCATAAATGTTATTTTATGAGCAAAAGGCACTAAGACACAATCACAAAAGAGGAGCCTTTGGGCAAATAAACATACAGGAAAATATGTTCAACATCACCATTTTTAAAGTGTAAGTTAAAACCATAATGAGATTTGTTTCAAACCTATCAAAATATAAGTAAATTAAAACTTCTATTGATACCAATTCTTAGCCAGACAATTGAGAAAGGGAATGTTCAGATGCTGCTGGAAAAACAATTCAGCAGTATCTAGTAAGTGCAAGATGTGCACAACCAACAATTCCACACAGGTATAAATCCCAGGCAGCACTGTCCTAAAAAGCTTTCTAGAATAACAAAAATATTCTATATCTACAATACCCAAAACATTAGCCATTAGTTACATGTGGTTAGTGCAACCAAGGAACTGAATTAATTTTATTATTTTCAATTAATTTAAATTTAAATATCCACATGTGGATAGTAGCTCCTATATTGAACCATACAGCTCTAGAGTATCTTTCAGATAAGCATACACAGATAACTACAAGAACCTTCACTGTAGTAGTGTTCCCAATAATAAAAAACTTGTAAGTCCTCAAAAAGAGAATAAATTGTGACTATTCGTACAGGAGAAAATAAATTTATGTACATACATAAAAATATGTTAACATATATAAATATCAAAAAATATAACATTGCACCAAAAAAAGCAACGTGAAGGACACAGACAGTAAAATAGCACTTAATGTTCTAGAACCAACAAATCAATCCTTCATATTGTTTAAGGATATTTGTATTTGTGTGTATGGATAGATAGATAGACAGACAGACAGATAGATAAAAAACACCAGTGACCTTTGGGATAAGGGAGAATGGGACTGCAGAGAGGCATACAGCAGCCCCCAACTGTATCTGTAATGTTTTACTACCTCCCCCACCACACTCAAACCTTCCACAAATACAGCAGTGCTAAGATATTTGGTACATGTGTGTTTGTTTTATTATTGTTAAATTTTCTATAAACTTTAAATATATAATAAAGAAAATATGAAAACAAGAAAAATCCATGCTACAAACTGTGGAACACAACCACTTCAAAGTTTGTAAGTTCCTTTTATTCTTTAATTTGTCCCCATCTCATTCTGTTTACTGATGCCCATCACTAAAGAGAATGAAATCAAATCTGAAAAGGCCTAAATTACCCAACTGTGTTTTCATGATGAAGCACAGCCTGTCACTAAAAATGTATTTTTCTTCCTAGTAAAAACAGTAAAAAGGAGAGTTTCTCTTTTTTTTATGACTTTTTAACTTCTTATTCAATTCCCCTGTGAAGTGTTTGTAGAAATCAAGTATTTCAGCATGAAGAAAAAAGCAAAACAAAAAAGCTGTGCTATATAAAAATTACCCTTGGAATAATTCATGGATTCTTGAACCAGGCCATTTAGCTGTAAGGTCAAATATAACACATGTTTTAAATAACATTTAATCTACTTTGCTAAACCCCTTATTAAATGTTTATGTTTTGTAACAATTGAAGAACTCAGAAGAATGGCATATGAGGTCTTTCTGCCAAGACATTCTTCTCTTCCCTACTTTTAAAAATCAAGAGATAATGGGTTTATAAAAATAGTAACAAGCAAACACATTCCATTTTTTAAAAAGCATGTCCCTGATTCAAACATTTTCTTGAATCAGTCAATCCTTCTGTTGTTGAAAAGCACAACATGTTATATCAACTAGACTCCTACCAATCCCTGGGGATGTAAGTTCCCTGAGAGCAAACATAGTGTCACTGCTGTGTCCACAAAGACAAACCAATATGTCTGAGTAAATGAGTAATCAGTGAATGAAATTACCTACTTATCATCAGGATCAAATGTGTTCCAAGTTGGTTTGTTGCTCCACAACTTGGTAACAGAAAATAATATAAAAAACTGGAAGTAAATGTTCTCTAAAAAGCAACTCTAATTCAGTGTTGCAGCATCACACCAGAATTTGAAGTTCAAGTAGTAGAATCTCACAGCTTCTCCTTCCCTCTGCCTCATGCATCCAACCCTCCATCTCTGTGAGAAAACACTGATAGCAGGGTGAAAATCAAAACCTAATTTTAAGGTTAAAACCACATGTCTTATTGTAAGGTTTTTTCACTGCTCCATTTGGTTAGTGTACTAATGCATGTAAACAACCCCTCTGTCTGAAAAATGACAAAGCCAGGAGCAAGACTTCAAGTGAACGGTTTACACCAGCCACTCTGGGCCTAAAGGAACGGGGATCTTTTCCTTGCCCCGTAACCCTTGTATTTATTCTCTCATGCTGCTTCTCCCCATTAGAATGCTCAGACTGTAAAGACTAATATCAGAGTATGAATGCAGAAGAAAATGGCCAAAAAAGATCTGCCTGCAGCACACTGAGTATAAAAGGAGCCTTTTCAAAATATGAGAATACAAATAGCCAATACATGCATATAGAGATGTACTGGTTCAGTTACAGACCATGACAGTAAAGCAAGCCAGCAAGCCACACAAATTGTTTGGTTTCCCACTGCGTATAAAAGTTATGTTTATACTATACTATAGTCTATTAAGTATGCAATACTGCTGTGTCTAAAAAATGTACAGACCTTAATTAAAATATACTTTATTGCTAAGCGCTAACCATCATCTAAGCGTTCGGCCAGTCATAATCTTTTCACTGGTAGGTTAGCAGCTGATGGCTAGTAACTGATCAAGGTGGTGGTTGCTGAAGGGTGGAGTGGCAATTCCTAAAAATAATACAACAATGAAGTCTGCTGCATTATATGGCTCCTCTCATGAACAGTTTCTCTGTAACATGTGTTGCTGTTTGGATAGTATTTTACCCACAGAACTTCCTTCAAAATTGAAGTTAACCTCTCAATTAACTTGAGAGGTCAAATCCTGAGGCTGCTTCATCAACTAAGTTTATGTAGTATTCTAAATCCTTTGTTGTCACTTCAACAATGTGCAAAGCATCTTCACCAGGAGTAGATTCCAGCTCAAAAAACCACTTTCTTTGCTAATCCATAAGAAGCAACTCCTCATCCATTAAAGTTTTATCATGAGATGGTAGCAATTCAGTCACATCTTCAGGACCCACTTCTAATTCTAGTTCCCTTGCTATTTCCACATCTGCAGTTACTTCCACCACTGGTGTCCTGAACCACTCAAAGTCACCCATGAGGACTGGGATCAAATTCTCCCAAACTCCCCTTAACATTGATATTTTGACCACTCCCCATGAATCACAAATGTTCATAATGGCATCTAGAATGGTGAATCCTTTCCAGAAAGCTTTCAATTTACTTTGCCTAGATCCATCAGAAAAATCACTATCTATGGCAGTTATATCCTTACAAAATGTATTTCTTAAAAAATATGATTTGAAAATCAAAATTACTCCTTAATCTATGGCTTCAGGATGGGCACTGTATTTTCAGGCATGAAAATACCATCAATCTTGTTGTGCATCTCCATCAGAGCCCTTGGGTAACCAGATGCATTGTCAATGAGCAGTCATATTTTGAAAGGAATCTTTCTTTTCTGAGAAGTAGGTCTCAACAGCGGGCTTATAATATTCAGTACTCTATGCTGTAACCAGATGTGTTGTCATCCCAAGTTTTGTTGTTCCATTTTTAAACCTGAGTAGAAGTAGATTTTTCCTTTTTACTGAATTTACTGGGGTAACGCTGGTTAAAATTATACAGGTTTCAGGTGCACAATTCTACAACACATCATCTGTAAAATATATTCTGTGTTCGCCATCTCAAGTCAAGGCTCCTCCCATCACCATTTATCACCCTCATACCCTCCTCTACCTCCCTTCACCCGCCCCCCAGCAATCACTGCACTGTTGTCTGTGTAGATGTATCATAATTCTTAATAGCCCTAGGATTTTTGAAATTATAAATGAGCACTGACTTCAACTTAAAGTCACCAGCTGCACTAGCCTCTCATGAGAGTCAGCCTGTCCTTTGAAGCTTTGAAGCCAGGCATTGGCTTCTCTCTAGCTATGAAAAGCTCTAGATGGCATCTTTTTCCACTTTAAGCCTGCTCATCTAGATTGAAAATCTGTTGTTTAGTGAGGCCACCTTCATTAATTATCTTAGCTAAATCTGGATAGCTCACTGCGGCTCATCCATCAGCACCTGCTGCTTCATCTTGGCACTTTTATGTTACCAGGATAGCTTCTTTCCTTAAACTTCATTAACCCAACTCTACTAGCTTCAAATTTTTCTACTGCAGCTTCTCACCTCTCTCAGCCTTCACAGAGCTGAAGAACGTTAAAAAGGCCTTGCTCTGGATTAGGCTTTGGCTTAAAGGAATGTTGTGGCTGGTTTGACCTTCTATCCAGACCACTAAAACTTTGTCGTTATCAGCAATAAGGCTGTTTCACTTCTTCATCATTCATGTGCTCACTGGAGCAGCACTTTTAATTTCCTTCAAGAATGTTTTCTTTCCATTCAAAACTTACTATATGGTGCAAGAGGCTTAGCTTTCAGCCTATCTCACCTTTTGACATGCCTTCCTCAATAAGCATAATCATTTCTAGTTTTTTATTTACAGTGAGAGACAGCCAACTCTTTTCACTTGACATTTAGATGCCCTTGTAGGGCTATTCATTAGCCTAATTCCAATTGTTGTATCTCAGAAAACAGAGGGGCCAGAAGAGAGGGCTAGAAGCAGAGCAATGGCTGGTTGGTGGACACACACACTTACTTACTAAGTTTTCTATCTTATATGGGCATAGTTCATGACACTCCAAAACAATTACAACAGCAATATCAAAGATCTAATCGCAGATCACCATAACAAATGCAATAATAATGAAAAAGTTTGAAATATTGAGAGAATTACCAAATGTGACACAGAGACACAAGGTGAGCAAATGCTACTGGAAAAAAAATGGTACCAATACACTTGTCCAACCCAGGGTGGCCACAAACCTTCGATTGTTTAAAAAAACAAACAAAAAACAGTATTATGTGAAGCACAGTAAAGTCCAATCAACTGATATATGTGTGTAAAACAAAAATGTTCTCAACCTCAGCAATAATCAGGGAAAGGAAAGCATATTAAAACTATTGAATGTCACATTTCCACTTATCACATTGGTAGCTTATGTAATTAAACACTATTATACTCTATTTCATGTAACTAATACAACTTTTATGAAAGACAATTTGGCATCTCTCAAAAATTAATGTGTGTACTCCTTTTAGCTATATCTAACTTAAAATCTGGTGCAATTTTGTAAAGTTCACGTAAAAAGATAGCAAATGTGAGTAGTTTTGGTAGTGAGAAGCCAGCAAAATCCAAAATGTTCATGAATAGGCAATTGGTTAATGAAAGATAATTCAGTTTTAGAGAGAAAGAGAAAATGGTAGAGAGGAGATTACCAAAACTGTATAACAAAAATGTACATTCCAGACTGTAACTGCCAATAAAATGCTCAGCACAAAGAAAATAGGAGACATACTAAGAAAAATAACATAATTCAGAATACCAGGGATAAAGAGAAGCTACTTTCTAAGAGTTTCCAAAAAGAAAAAAATAGGTCACATAAAAAAGCTCATAATTAGAACAACAGTCTTCTCCTGGGCAACACTGGCCACTAATGGAGCAAACACTGCAAATATTTGAGGAAACCTTGGCTGGTGTGGTGGGCCTGCAAACCCAGAGGTCACCGGTTCAATTCCCAGTCAGAGCACATGCCTGACTTGCAGGCCAGGCCCCCAGTGTGGGGCACACAAGAGGCAATCATACATTGATGTTTCTCTCCCTTTCTTTCTCCCTCCCTTGCCCTCTCTCTAAAAATAAATGAAATCTTTAAAAAATATTTGAGGAAAAAATATTTTTAATTTACAATTTCATACTCAGTTGAAAACTAATCTAATATAAAGATAGGATAAAGACATTTTAGACTTTCAAGTATTCAAAAGTTTATTTTCTACCTATTCTTTTTTCAGGAATCTCTGGAGAATATGCTTCAGTAAAATGAGAGAATAAACTAATAAGGGAAAAAAAACAAAAAAGCAAATTCATCCAACAAAAGAGCAAAAAAGAGACGTCACAGGATTAGAGCTGTGGAGAGTTCAAACATGAACAAACAAACAAACAAAAAACCCTGACTGAGGGAGAATAGATGGTTGAAGGAAAGAAGTTTCCAGGAAAAAATAGTAATTAAGCTTTTGAAAGCACTTAAAAAAAAAAAAAAAAAAACAGTACCTGAGATCTGTTCAAACAAAGAGGGAAATTAACAATTAAGTCCATAGAAAAATACGCAAATGAATAAGCAAAGCAATAAATAGGGGAGGTAGGAGAACACAAAATTTAAGTAAATGAATGTAATAAAATGCACTGTTATTCAATACTTTCATGGTCATTATACTGCAAACACTGAGTATAGACTTTTATAGATTTAAACAAAATTATATAACTTTTCAAAATTCAAGAAGTACATGTATAATATGAATCCTAAATTGCTATAGAAAGGTCAGCAGATAACATCTAAAGTTGTTTAATCAAGAAAAGCTGACTTCCGGCCAAGATGGAGGCGTAGGCGGACACACTGTGCCTCCTCTCACAACCAAAATTAAGGACAACAAATATTTAGAAACAAGAAAACAACCAGAACTTATAGAAAATTGAACTGTATGGAAGTCCAACAACCATTCATCCAGACCGGTAAGAGGGGCGGAGTCGCGGCAGGAGAAAGTGGAGGTGCGGACCCAGGAACGCAAGCAGCAGCGGCTGGCAGTTCCCGGGTGCACAGGCAGCGGCTGGCGGTCCCCGAGCACAGGGGGACAACTGTGCAGACCCAGTGAGGCCGCACAAGGCAGCTGGCTGACTGACCAGGTGGTCTCACATTCACGTACACAGGCGGTCCAGGCAGAGGGGAAGTGGCGGAAGGGACTGAATCAAGGAGAGAGCGGAGCAGGCGCCATTGCTCCCTCTCAGGCCCCACCCCCACATACAGCGTCACAACCCAGCGACTGGGCTGCCCCGCACTGGCGAGCACCAGAGGCTCCACTCTTCACTACATAACAGCGCGCGCGCACGCGCGTGCTTGCGCAGATAATCCAGGTGAAGGGGAAGCAGCGGAAAGGGCCGGAGTCCAGGAGAGAGCGGAGCAGGCGCCATTGCTCCTTCTCAGACCCCGCCCCCACCTATAGCGTCACAACCCAGCGACTGGGCTGCCCCGCCCTGAGGAACACCTAAGGCTCCACCCCTCACTACGTAATAGCTGCAACCAGACTAAAACCAAAACAACAACAACAAAAAAAAAACCACCAAAAATGGCTCAAACCAGAAAACAAATAAAAGCCCCAGAGCCAATTCCTCTAAGCAGTGAAGAGATAGCCAACCTGTCAGATGCACAGTTCAAAGCACTGGTCATCAAAATGCTCACAGATTTGGTTGATTTTGCTCACAAACTAGATGAAAAAATGCAGGCTACAATCCGTGAAATGAAGGAAGATGCATGGAGAACTGATAGAGATGGAAGGAAAACTCAAATCAATGGAGTGGACCAGAAGGAAGAAACTAACAACCAAACAGAAAACAAGGAAGAAACAAGGATTCAAAAAAATGAGGAGAGGCTTAGGAACCTCCAGGACATCTTTAAACGTCCCAACATCCAAATTATAGGGGTCCCAGAAGGGGAAGAAGAACAGCAACAAGTGGAAAACTTATTGGAACAAATAATAAAGGAGAACTTCCCCAATCTGGCAAAGGAAATAGACTACCAGGACGTCCAGGAAGCTCAGAGAGTCCCAAAGAAGTTGGACCCAAGGAGGAACACACCAAGGCACATTGTAATTACATTAGCCAAGATTAAAATGAAGGAGAGAATTCTAGAAGCAGCAAGGGATAAGGGGACAGTCACCTACAAGGGAGTTCCCATCAGACTGTCAGCTGATTTCTCAAAAGAGACCTTACAGGCAAGAAGGGGCTGGAAAGAAATATTTGAAATCTTGAAAAGCAGGGACCTACATCCAAAATTGCTCTATCCAGCAAAGCTGTCATTTAGAATGGAAAGGAAGATAAAGTGCTTCCCAGATAAGGTCAAGTTAAAGCAGTTCATCATCACCAAGCCCTTATTATATGAAATGTTAAAGGGACTTATCTAAGAAAAAGAAGATAAAACTATGACAGTGAAAAGACAACAAACTCATAGCTATCAAGAACCACACCTAAAACAAAAGCAAACTAAGCAAACAGCTAGAACAGGAACAGAACCACAGAAATGGAGATCATATGGAGGGTTAGCAACAGGGGCATGGGAGGAGGAGAGAGGGGGAAAAGGTACAGAGAATGAGTAGCATAGATAATGGGAAAAAAATAGACAGGGGGAGGGCAAGAATAGTATGGGAAATGTAGAAGCTAGAAAACTTATGACCCATGGACATGAACTAAAGGGGGGAATGTGGGTGGGAGAGAGTGTGTAGGGTGGAGGGGAATGATGGGGGAGAAATGGGACAACTGTAATAGCATAATCAATAAAATATATGAAAAAAAGCTGAATAGGCATATTATTTACAAATAAGGTAGTACTGGAAGGAAGAAGCTAACAGTATTGAAAGTGGTTGCTTCTAGACAACTAAGGGGAGGGCAGAAGACTGCTATATTTTATTGTAAATCTTTTGGGCAATAAAAGGGCTTTTTACCCATATGCAATAATTACTGTAATACAAAAAAGTTCCTAATATTAACTTTGATGATGCTGAAATTAAAAGAAGCTTAGTGACAGAGGTCAGGGAACAAAGCTAATAAAACATAAAATATATGGTTCCCCCTATTATTTGGAGATACAAAATAACCAATTTAGGAACTGAAACAGTGATTAGAACTGGGAAGGGTGAAGAAAAGGTAAAGGTGGCATGAAATGAAGATTCATCTAATTACAGAACATAGAAAAGCAGAAATATCAAAAAATAACATAATCCTAATATACTAGAGATAGCCACATAAGCATTCAAATTAGTTAAAAGTGACTGCCTTTGGGAGAGTGGCAAAAAGAAATGTGGAGCAGGATTTCTCTTGCTTTTGATTATAAGATCATCTGTTCTATTTGATTTTTGACCATGTGCAGAAATTACCTTTGAGTTTTTAAAAAGGGACCCTGAGATGTAATGGATCACATACCCATAGGGTACTCTGAACCTTGTTACAAAAAGTAACTTTCTCAAAGGGGTGCATTTAACATAGTGTTCACAACCTAGGAAAAAACCCCATCCAGAACATTATTATAAAGAAATACAAGATAGGTAAACAAAAAATACTAATTTATTGGGAAGAAAGCTGGACAGGGCAAGTATTATTTCCAATAATATAAACATGTAGGTCAAAAATGAGTAATGAAATATAATCGAAATCATTTAAGTCAATGATCAGTTCATTGGAAAAAATTATAACACAGTTCATAATTCATTCTGAGAATTTTGAGGGGCACTTAAGCCACCACCTTGACAAGAACAAAACCATAAGAAAAGACCACTTCGCTGAAGATTTTCAAGTTAATTATATAAAACCATCTATTTTTCTAATGTAATTCTGGGAAAATGTACTTGAGCACAAGCTTACATGTTCAAAACAAACTACTAATAAAGATTCTGTGTGGGCCATGACAAGGAAAAGGTTGAAAAGTAACGAATTGAGGTTCGTCTTTATGATACATGTTAAACAACCATGCTATAGAAAAGAATTTTGTTTTTAACATTAAAAAAGGTAAAAATCTAAGAAAAAGGTAGAATATAAAACTATTACATTATTAATATCTACAGATACTATAAAATCACCATCTCAGTCTTCAAGCACTCAACAATGAACATAAATGGCAGCTGTACACCTTCATTTTTAAAGAGATGTACCTTAGTTTATCAGAGTTGATATGTGAATTACTTGACATTATGATCTTTCCATTTTTCCAAGCTAAATAAAATGCTTCAAATTTTGATTACTTCTAAATCTGCTGTATTAAATCTGAAACCCATTAATGTTGTACTATACCCTGCTAAGTGGAATTATATCAGTATAATTGATTAGTGTATAACTGAAGCAGTTGTAGATTTACCAACTTTAATTACAATAGCTTATTACAGACTTCCGGCCAAGATGGAGGCAAAGGCAGACACACTTGTACCTCCTTGCACAACAAAAATTTAGAAACAGCCCTGGCTGGTGTAGCTCAGTGGATTGAGCGCGGGCCTGCGAACCAGAGGATCGCGGTTTGATTCCCAGTCAGGGCACATGCCTGGGTTGCAGGCCAGTTCCCAGCAGGGGCACACGAGAGGCAACCATACATTGATATTTCTCTCCCTCTCCCTCTCTCCTACCCTTCCCCTCTAAAGATAAATAAATAAAAAAAAATCAAAAAAAAATTTAGAAACAAAAAACAACCAATACTGACAGAAAATTGAACTGTACAGAAGTCCGAAAACCAAGGAGTTAAAATAGACACATTCATCCAGGACCGGTAGGAGGGGTGGAGTCAGGTGGTAGGAAGGGCGGAGTTGGGCAGAGTTGGAAGGCTAGGCCCAGAGGGGTCCTGGCAAAAAGAAGTGGTGGCTGGTGGACCCTAGGTGCAGGGTGGCAGCAGGCGGACCCAGCAAGGCCCCAGATTGTGGAGGGGCACAGCGTGCAAGGCAGCTGGCAGACCAGGTGGTCCCACATTCACACAGAGGTAAACCAGGAGAAACTGGGGAGAAAGACAGATCACACAACCCATGGCTCCAGCACGGGGAAATAATGTCTCAAAACATCGATTTAAAATACCTGTGGGGGTTGAAGTACCGGGAGAGACACCTAGCCTCACAGGAGAGTTTGTTGGAGGGACCCACAGGGTACTAGAAGGTACACAAGCCCACCCACACAGAAATCAGCACCAGAAGGGCCCAGTTTGCTTGGGGGAAGCAGCGGAAGGGACTGAAATCCAACAGAGAGCAGAGTAAGCGCCATTGTCCCCTCTCGGACCCCTGTCCCACATACAGCATCACGACCCAGCCACGTGGGTTGGCCCGCCTCAGTGAATACCTAAGGCTCCGCCCCTCACTATGGAACAGGCACACCGAGACAAAAAAATGGCCCAAACTAAAGAACAGATCACAGATCCAGAATACAACTAAGTGACTAAGAGATAGCCAACCTATAAGATGCACAGTTCAAAGTACTGGTGATCAGGATGCTCACAGAATTGGTTCATTTTGGTCACAAATTAGATGAAAAAATGAAGGCCACAATAAATGAATGAAGGAAAACGCACAGGGATCCAATAGTGATGGGAGGAAAACTAGGGCTCAAATCAATGGAGTGGACCAGAAGGAAGAAAGAAACAAACAAACAGAAAAGAATGAAGAAACAAGAATTCAAAAAAATGAGGAGAGGCTTAGGAACCTCCAGGACATCTTCAAACGTCCCAACATCCGAATTATAGGGGTACCAGAAGGGGAAGAGGAAGAGCAACAAGTGGAAAACTTATTTGAACAAATAATAAAGGAGAACTTCCCCAATCTGGCAAAGGAAATAGACTTCCAGGAAGTCCAGGAAGCTCAGACAGTCCCAAAGAAGTTGGACCCAAGGAGGAACACACCAAGGCGGAACACACCAAGGCACATCATAATTACATTAGCCAAGATTAAAGTGAAGGCGAGAATCCTAGAAGCAGCAAGGGATAAGGAGACAGTCACCTACAAAGGAGTTCCCATCAGACTGTCAGCTGATTTCTCAAAAGAGACCATGAAGGCAAGAAGGGGCTGGAAAGAAGTATTCCATCTCATGAAAGGCAAGGACCTACATCCAAGATTGCTCTATCCAGCTAAGCTGTCATTTAGAATGGAAGGACAGATAAAGTGTTTCCCAGATAAGGTCAGGTTAAAGGAGTTCATCATCACCAAGCCCTTATTACATGATATGTTAAAGGGATTTATCTAAGAAAAAGAAGATAATAAATATGTACAGTAAAATGATAGCAAACTCACAATTATTAACAACCACACCTAAAACAAAAACAAAAACAAGCTAAGCAAGCAACTAGAACAGGAACAGAATCACAGAAATGGAGATCATATGGAGGGTTATCAACGAGGGAGAGACGGGAAAAAGGTACAGAGAATAAGTAGCATAGATGGTAGGTAGAAAATAGGCAAAGGGTAGGAATAGTATGGGAAAAGTAGAAGCTAAAGAACTTATGACACATGGACATGAACTAAAGGGGGGAATGTGGGTGGGAGGCGGTGTGCAGGGTGGAGGGGAATGAAGGGGGGGAAATGGGACAACTGTAATAGCATAACCAATAAAATATATTTTAAAAAGTATAGCTTAATACAGATAATTTACATTATAGAAAAAAGGAGTTCGTAAAAACCTTATATTAAATCAGAGATACAATATTATGGATTAGAAAGGGCAATATGCTAATACCAAGTACTCTAAAAGTAAATCATTTTAGTCCAGACCCTTTAAAAGGAAAAAATGGATTATTAACATTTTGGCCTAGATTTTTCAAGTAGTTACACTATTTATGGTAATCTACTACAATAGTTGATGCTAACTTATGTAAGCGAAAACACATATCCCAATAATATTTTGTCTACCTACAACACTAAACAACACCTTTAGAAGATATTCAAGCAAAAGGAAATCCCATTAAGTCTTCCTTACAAAATTTTTTAAAACATTAATTGATGAATGAAGAGGCATGTAAGGAGAAAGACTATCTCAGCAACAAAACACAGAAGTAATGTCTTTAGTTCTCTTGATACCCTTGTGGGTGGTAACTACAGCCCAGAAAGTTCCACATATAAATTGCTAACTCCCCTGAGTTTAAAGCCATGGTAATTAGGTTCATTATCTTGCATGCTAATGATACACAGATAATAAGTTTGCAGTGAATAATTCATATACTACCAGCTCTCACTGTGATGCACATTGCTAATAGTTTATTTACAGTACGAGTTACACTGCATTTTTTCTATAGTTTAAATCCATTACCTAGATAAACAGGAATCATTAGTGTGGAAATCTAATTTACTATCAGTAAATGATAAGAATCTTAGGCACATATTGGCTTGTATATTTGTAATAGAATTTTTACTCATTCATAATTAGTTATGATAAAACAACATAAAAATGTCTTGTAGAAGAATTAAGATACTTATGTTGGTATAGAAAATTATTCAAATGACACTGGATAATAATAATTATCCAAAATGATTAATTTATATCAATATATTATGAATTAAGTATTAATATCACCACATTCCTTATTTTAAAATGTGTATGTATATATTTTTTTGAAACTTTGAATATCAAAGTACAAACGACACTAATGAAATAGTATCAAATATAAGATCAAATTCAGTGACCTCTAAAATTGCAGTTGTCTTTGATTTTTACCCAGTTTTATAATGAATTAGTACCACACTAGCTGTATTTATGCTAACAAATTAAAGATAAGGTAATTTTAATCTTTTTCAAATGACTTTCTTATAATTACAAAAACTCATTTCATAATGTAGGAGGGGAGACCTCCCCCTTCAAAATGGAATTATCTTCTGGACAGGGGGTACAGGCTTCTTCCACTAGATGAGTGTTCTAGGAACCCATCTCTATCAGTGTATATCAGCTGGCATTGTTGTGAGAGGCTGCATTCAGCTTCCGTGAAGTTTTTTTGAGGACCCTTTCAACACATTTGCCCATTTCATGATGGGTGGGTGATTTACCAGCACACCTGCCCACACCCTGCTGAGTGTTCAGTTTTTGACCAAAAAACAGCATGACCTCCATGCCCCACCCTATTCACCAGGGCTTTCCCTGAGCGACTTTTTTTGTTTCTCTGAATCAAAAATGTCTTCAAAGACAAACATGTTGCTGATGTGGAAGAGGTAAAACAAACAAACAAACAACAACAAAAAAAACCTAAAAGGCATCCCAGTCAAGTTCAAAAACTGTTTTGAGCAGTGTAAAAAACATCTCGGTAAGTGTAACGCATCAAATGTAGAATACTCTGAAGTTGACTGAAGATGTTTAAACATGTAAGAATAAATATACAATGTCTTGTAAAGAAATTGTGAGGGTTTGGGGGTTCCCCCTCGTATACATGGTATGAAAACTTTTACATTATTATGTACATGAATTATTGTGGTTTCAATATCTCTAAATCAAATAGGTAATTTTTTTCTATGGGTTTTTATACTTCTACAATGATTCCTTCTAAAATAATTTCATTTCTAAGTTAAAACTGTTTTAATATACAGGTTGCATCAATGAAGCCTGGTCAGGTAAGGTCCAGGTAACAACTGCAAAATTGCAGTGGCTTACAACAATACATTCTTTTCTTGCTTACACTGGATGTCCATGGCTCATCTAAATGCTTTACTCAGTATCTCTTCATCTCAGTACCCAAAATGATGCAGCAATCACCATCTGAAATTCTGCCCACCATCATGTCAGATGGAAAGAGAGCTCTAGCCAGTCCTGCGTTGGTAATTAAATGCTCTAGCCCAGGAAAACACATTTCACTTCTGCCCAAAATTCATTAGCCCCATTATCTGAGAAAGTTAAACCTTGGAAAAGTCTAAATCTTTAAAATTTCAAAACCACACTATGCTGTACACCTGAAACCAATACAAAATAATATTGAAAGTAAACTGTAATTGAAAAATTTTAAAAATAAAGACAAAATTTCAAAAACTATTTTTTTCTCAAAGATAACTACTTTACTAAGTGGGTTATAAAGAAAGGTTAGAAAATACTCATGAAGGTCTCTGAAGACAAATAACATTCCAAATTCCTTTTCCTATTAATTCACTACATCAAAACCACCAGTTCTTGCCAAATCTGCCGAAAGGACTGCTAAAATAATATCGACAATGCTTTCAAAACTGCAAATTTCGATAGACTGTGCTTAAAATCCTCTAATCTTCTTAGTATCACCATCAGTGAAATGATCCCTTGCCTGCTCTTCTGTCATCTCAGAATACTCTATACAACTTACAAAATGCTCCAGAGGGACAAAACTAACAAATGAGCTGCTTCCCTGCCTTTTCACATGTGAGATTTCTCTGCCACTTCCCCTTGATGAAATCTTATTCTTCCTTCAAGCTTAGCTTTAGTCCCTCTCCACTGTGAAGCTTTTCCTGATGCTGATCACCACACCCAAAGAATTTTATACTCCCTCAAAACTGATTCCACGTCTGCACTGCAGCCCACTAGATTATGAGTTCCTCAAAAGAAGAAACTGTCTTATTTACCTCTGAATCCCTACTATCAGACATTTAGTGGCCATTAAACAAATGTCTACAAAAATAAATAACATCCCATTAATGGTATGTAATGCCATTTAATTGTTACTTAGTGCCAATTAATGATGTTAAAAGAAAAAATTATGTTTTGATTAATGAAGAATAACTTGACAGTTCATGAAGATATAGTTTCAAAAGTAGGTCTGCTTTTAGTTACTTTTAGCATCTAAATGCTAGCTAGTCAGTTTGTTGGTGGCAATTCTGATAAAACTGAAGTTATATGACATTCGGTTCATTCTTTCTTCATACATTCTCCAGACTTTTATTTATTCAACTAAGATTTACTGAATGCCAGGAACTATGAGAGGTTCTGGTAATGGCATTATTAGTGAAGACGTTGTCATCAACATACAGAGCAAACAAAAATAAGTTGTTCAATATTTTGCCCACTGATGTCTCATCTAATTTTTGATAGTTCACTTTTACCATCACTATAATACACTGAAATTTTATATTAACATAATTCATTGTACTTATAAAATGTGTGGAACAACTATTACCCATTGGGTACAAAAGCATCATCTGTGTTTTGCTTTTAAAAATCTTCTGCAGTACATTATAGAATAAAATATTTCAAGTTCACAATTGAACATTAAATATTTTAATTAAACATAAGCAAACAGACATTAGATAAATTTATTTATTTAAATGAGAAAGTAAAAATAAAGAGGCATATTCAAATTCACTTGCTAGATCTGTAAGGCTAAATATTGAAAATACTGTGCAAAAAATTAATGAAAATTAAAAAGCCAGGTACTATTTGTAGTGGCATTTTGTAAATGAAAGATTAAAATCTTCAAAAGTAAAAAGACTTGGAAAAACAGCATGCTCTACATTCCGAAAATATTTTCAGAAAAAAAGAAAAAACAAAGTTAGCTTAATTCTTAGTCATTTTTTTCATTTTACAGAATTTATTGCAGTGACATTGGTTAATAAATTTATATAATTTTCAGAGGTACTATTCTATAATACATCATCTGTATATTGTATTGTGTGTTCACCACCCCAAGTCTCCTTCCATCACCATTTATTCCCCCATACTCTCTTTACCTTCCCCCAGCCCCTTTTCCCTCTGGTAATCATCACACTATGAGGTGTTTTACTTTTCCTTTGCTTAATCCCTTGTTATCATTACTTAGTTGCCTAATTCATGGCGAAAGAAAATGACTCACACAGCCACTGACCCTTTTTTAGCATTGTGGAGACAGAGAATGTATTTTCTTGAGAGTATTTTTTAATAATAAAAGAACTAATAAAAGCTGTATCTTTCACCTATGATATTGTTACATAAAATATGTAATCTTGCAGAATATCAAGAAAGTGTCAGTTTTAGTCAGGCATAAATTTCATGACCCAATATGATAGGAATTATTTCCATTTATGTCAGATTTATGTATGTAGGAAACCACTTAATGTAAGATGTTTCTATTGTAGAAATTTTAGCCTCTCATACAACTGGTGTAAATACATTTATAAAATTATAAAGTGCATTTTTGAGCAATATAAACTAAACTAAAAATTTTACAAGAATTATAAGTGATAAAGTAACATGACTGGAAAAGAACAGAATTATTCTTAAAAATCTGAAGAGGGTTAAAACAAAGAGTTGGTTTGAGTCACTTTTTTATATAATAAAGCTTTAGCACAGAAATTCCATCAACTCCCATGGGTAAAATATAGTAAAAGCTGTTGATGTAATGAAAGAAAACGCAGTGAACAGCAACTTTCTCAAATATTTTGTTCAGAGATTGGAACTAACCTATCCACAAAAAATATAATATTAAAGTTCATTTACTGTCTGTTGAGAAAGAAAATACTGAGCAGAGAGCATTGTATAAAATGTAGGAAATAAGATATCCTTTCTTATTCAAGTGAATAAAAATCTCATCTGGCAAATACTGTTGAAAGACTGGGGGCAAAATATGCATAATTTAATTGATTAGTTCAATACTTTTAGAGAAAGAAATGTGAAACTACAGGGAACAAATATAGTATATTTTAATATGTCAGACATACCCAAGAATACCAAAAGACATTAATGCTATAGTAAATAAAACTTAAAAGTGAACCCACTAGTTACTATATGTTCCCAAGCTTACTGAAGAGAACATTATTAATGAAAACACTTTTGAACTAAATGAAATGTTGTAACTTCTTCTCTGTATAAAATAATTCAAGATTAATTTCTGAAGTCTGAAACAAAGAAAAACATTTAGATAGAAGACCCATTTTTTTAAACCTTGAATCTATAATGATATTAAACTTGATGCCCAAACAGAATACATTATTTTAGAATAGGACCAGAAAGCAATTTCTATTGCTAAATAGAAAGAGCATATTACCACTGACAACAACACACTAGTACAAACAAGGATTTCAACCTGAATTTATTAAAAACATGCATAAGCAACAAGCTCAATATTGTTCCAAATAAATACAGGGTCCAGCAGGAGTAATGCTGGCTTGAGAGTGGTTGGCAGGGTAATAACATGGGTGTAATAATTTATAGTTTTAATTTGAACATTTCATCTAAACTGTCACATGGTATGTCTGTGTGGTATTGTTATGTTACAGAATTACATGCGTATGGGACTTCCGGCCAAGATGGAGGCATAGGTGGACTCACTGAGCCTCCTCCCACAACCAAAAGAAGGACAACAACAGTCTAAAAGCTACCAACAACCAGAACAGACAGAAAAATCAAACTGTATGAAGCCCAACAACCAAGGACTGAAAGAAGACACATTCATCCAGACCAGCACGAAAGGCAGAAACAGGCAACCAGGGAGGAGAGGCCTCATGGCAAAGTGGCAGCTAGTGGACCCAGAGAGGCTGCATATTGTGGAGGGGTGTGGCGTTCAAGGTGGCTGGTGGACCAGGAGGTCCCACATTCATGCAGAGATAAACCAGGCGAAACTGGGTAGCAGGACAAACCTCGCAACCCAGTGTCCCAGTGCAGGGAAATAAACCCTTAAACCACTGACTGAAACACCTGTGGGAGTTGAAGTGGCAGGAGAATCTCCCAGCCTCACAGGAGAGTTTGTTGGAGAGACCCACAGAGTCCTAAACCATACACAAACACACCCACCAGGAATCAGTACTAGAAGGGCCCACTTTGTTTGTGGGAAGCGGGGCAAGTGACTGAAATCCAGCAGAGAGTGGAGCAAGCGCCCCTGTTCCCTCTTGGACCCCTCTCCCACATAGCTGTTTGTGTATCATAACCCAGCCACGTGGGTTGCCCCGCCCTGGCGAACACCTAATGTTCCTCCCCTCATTATGTAACAGGCGTGTGAAGAGGAAAAAAATGGCCCAAACGAAAGAACAGATCAAAGGTCCAGAAAAAATACAACTAAGCTAACAAAGAGGTAGCCAACCTATCAGATGAACAGTTCAAAACACTGATAATAAGGATACTCACAGAATTGGTTGAATTTGGTCACAAATTAGATGACAAAATGAAGGATATGCTAAGGGAAATAAAGGAAAATGTACAGGGAACCAACAGTGTTGGGAAGGAAACTGGGACTCAAATCAACGGTGTGGACCAGAAGGAAGAAAGAAACATCCAATCAGAAAAGAATGAAGGGGCCAAAATGGAGGCATAGGTGGACACACTATGCCTCCTCGCACAACCAAACTTAAGGACAACAAAGATTTAGAAACAAGAAAACAACTGGAACTGATAGAAAATTGAACTACACAGAAGTCCGACAACCATTCATCCAGACCAGTAAGAGCGGCGGAGTCAAAGCAGGAAAAAGTGGAGGTTGGAGGGCCCGGGTGCACGGACAGCAGCTAGTGGACCCCGGGCACCAGGTGGCAATTGGCAGACCCAGTGAGGCCAACCAAGGCAGCTGGGTGACCAGACAGTCCCACATTTACGGGCAGATAATCCAGGTAAAAACAGGGAGCGAGACAGACCTCACAACCCAGGGCCCCAGCACAAGGAAATAAAACCTAAAAACACTGATTGAAAACATTTGTGGGGGTTGAGGTGCCCAGACAGATTCCCAGCCTCACAGGAGAGTTCGTTGGAGAGACCCACAGGGCCCTAGAACCTACACAAACCCACCCACACAGAAATCAGCACCAGAAGGGCCCAATTTCCTTGGACGAAGTGGCGGAAGAGACTGGAATCCAAGAGAGAGCGGAACAAGCGCCATTGTTCCCTCTCGGACCCCTTTCCCACATACAGCATCACAACCCAGCAACTGGGCTGCTCCGCCCTGAGGAACACCTAAGGGTCCGCCCCTCACTACATAACAGCTGTGACCAGACTCAAAAAAGAAAAAAAAACAAAAATGGCTCAAACAGGACAACAGATCAAAGCCCTAGAGCCAATTCATCTAAGTGACCAAGCGACAGCCTACCTATCAAATGCACAGTTCAAAGTACTGGTGATCAGGATGCTCACAGAATTGGTTCATTTTGCTCACAAATTAGATGAAAAAATGAAAGCCACAATAAATGAATGAAGGAAAACGCACAGGGATCCAATAGTGATGGGAGGAAAACTAGGGCTCAAATCAATGGAGTGGACCAGAAGAAAGAAATAAACAAACAGAAAAGAATGAAGAAACAAGAATTCAAAAAAATGAGGAGAGGCTTAGGAACCTCCAGGACATCTTCAAACGTCCCAACATCCGAATTATAGGGGTACCAGAAGGGGAAGAGGAAGAGCAACAAGTGGAAAACTTATTTGAACAAATAATAATGGAGAACTTCCCCATTCTGGCAAAGGAAATAAACTACCAGGAAGTCCAGGAAGCTCAGAGAGTCCCAAAGAAGTTGGACCCAAGGAGGAACACACCAAGGTACATCATAATTACATTAGTCAATATTAAAATGAAAGAGAGAATTCTAGAAGCAGCAAGGGATAAGGAGACAGTCACCTACACAGGAGTTCCCTTCAGACTGTCAGCTGATTTCTCAAAAGAGACCTGCCAGGCAAGAAGGGACTGGAAAGAAGTATTCCAAGTCATGAAAGGCAAGGACCTACATCCAAGATTGCTCTATCCAGCAAAGCTGTCATTTGGAATGGAAAGGAAGATAAAGTGCTTCCCAGATAAGGTCAAGTTAAAGCAGTTCATCATCACCAAGCCCTCATTATAGGAAATGTTAAAGGGACTTATCTAAGAAAAAGAAGATAAAACATATGACAGTAAAAAGACAGCAAACTCACAGCTATTAACAACCACACCTAAAACAAAAGAAAACTAAGCAAACATCTAGAACAGGAACAGAACCACAGAAATGGAGATCACATGGAGGGTTATCAACAAGGGAGTGGGAGGGGGAAATAGGGGGAAGGTACAGAGAATAAGTAACATAGAGTATAGGTAGAAATAGACAGGGGGAGGGTAAGAATAGTATGGGAAATGTAGAAACCAAAGAACTTCTATGTATGACACATGGACATGAACTAAAGGGGGGAATGTGGGTGGGAGGGGGTATGCAGGGTGGAGGGGAATGAAGGGGGAAAATAGGACAACTGTAATAGCATAATCAATAAAATATATTTTAAAAATTATACACTTATGATTTTGTAATGAAAGACTTTGTAATAAAGGGATATTATTTGTGCCAGCCCTGTATATCTCATTGTTCTTATATTCAGTGACTTGAAATCAATTTATGAATAGATAAGAATATCCATCATAAAAATTTCAAAATTACATGTCTTTAAAACTAAGTATTTCTAAAATATTTTTATTACTCATTTTGGAGACTTTTAAATTATATTTACCACTAATTTTGTTATATTTTTTTATTAAGACTAAGAAAGACTAGACACTATTCTATCGAAAGTTCATTTCAGTTGTAGGGATGTGTGTTTGTGTTTCCTGTGCGCACTGTCATGTAAAATGTATTCACTGCTGGGAGTTTCTGTTGACAGTGTTTTGATAAGCACTATCCTAAATAAATATTTGCATATTACAACAGGAGGGACATTTAACACATTTAAGAATGTGCACAGCAGTACTGCTCATAATCATAAAACAACTGGAAATGGCATAAATGTCCAACAGGTGAATAGAAGAATAAAGTGATGTATATTCATGCAATGGAATACTAGTTACTCAACAATGGAAATCAATGAACTATACAATTACATGTACCAGCAAGATAAATCATACAAATATACAAAAATGTATTAACTTCACACTGGCTAAAAAGCAAGCAAAAGTGAATACATTATTTAGGAATAAACATTTATGGTAAAACCATACAGATAAAAAATGTTTAAATGTTTGATTTTTTTAAAAAATCTACATTCAGGAGAATGGTTAACTCTGTATGAGATCTGGGAGAAAGAGATCCAGAAGTAACATACCAGGAGTTTCAGAACTACTGATAACATATTTCTTAAATTGAGTGATGGGGTCAGGAGGGTTAGTTTCATTAGTATGTTTCACAACATTATACATATTCTTTTGTTTATATCAAATACTTTTTTAAGATATTTTATTGATTATGCTATTATAGTTGTCCCACTTTTTTCTCCACATTATTCCCCTTCACCCTGGACCGCCCTTCCCACCAACATTCCCGGACCTTAGTTCACATCCATGGGTCATACATGTAAGTTCTTTGGCTTCTACATTCCTATACTATTCCTAACCTCCCCATCTAGTTTTTACCTACCACCTGTGTTTCTTATTTCCTGTACCTTTTCCCCCATTCCCCTTCCACCCCCTCCCCACTGATAACCCTCCATATGATCTCCATTTCTGTGATTCTGTTCCTGTTCTAGTTGTTTGCTTAGCTTGCCTTTGTTTTTGTTTTAGGTTCAGTTGTTAATAACTGGGAGTTTCTTGTCATTTTACTGTTCATATTTTGTATCTTCTTTTTCTTAGATAAGTCCCTTTAACATTTCATATAATAAGGGCTGTGTGATGGTGAACTTGAACTTGACCTTATCTGGGAAGCACTTTATCTGTACTTCCATTCTAAATGAAAGCTTTGCTGGATAGAGCAATCTTGGATGTAGGTCCTTGCCTTTCATGACTTCAAATACTTCCTTCCAGCCCCTTCTTGCCTGTAAGTTTTCTTTTGAGAAATCAGCTGATGGTCTTATGGGAACTCCTATGTAGGTAATTATCTCCCCTTTTCTCTTGCTACTTTTAAGACTGTCTCCTTACATTTCATTTGGGGTAATGTAATTATGATATGCCTTGGTGTGTTCCTTCTTGGGTCCATCTTCTCTGGGACTCTGAGCTTCCTGGACTTCCTGGAAGTCTATTTCCTTTGCCAGATTGGGGAGGTTCTCCTTTATTATTTGTTCAAATAAGTTTTCCACTTGTTGCTCTTCCTCTTCTCCTTCTGGTACCCCTATAGTTTGGATATTGGAACATTTAAAGTTGTCCTGAAGGTTCCTAAGCCTCTCCTCATTTTTTTGAATTCTTATTTCTTTATTGTGTTCTAGTTGAATGTTTATTTGTCCCTTCTGCTCAAATCATTGATTTGAGTCCTGGTTTCCTTCCCTTCACTGGACATTTTCCTTTATTTCACTTTGTATAGCCTTCACTTCTTCCTCTATTTTGCAACCATACTCAACCATTTCTGTGAGCATCCTGATTACCAGTGTTCTGAACTGTGCATCTGATAGGTTCACTGTCTCTTCATCACTTAGTTCTATTTTGGAGCTTTGATCTGTTCTTTCATTTGGGCCATATTGTTGTGTCCTGGTGCACTAGTAAGGGGTGGAGCCTAAGGTATTGGCCAAGGTAGGGCAATCCATGTTGCTGTGCTGTGGTGCTGTTCATGGGGAAGAGGTCAGAGAGGGAACAATGCCACTTGCTCAGCTCTGGACTCACTTTCAGTCACTTCCCCTGCCACCCACAAGGAAATTGGGCCCTTGTGGTACTGATTCCCAGATGGGTGGCTTTGTGTGCATTCTAGGACCATGTGGGTCTCTCCAACAAACACTCCTGTGAAATTAAGTTTCTCCCACCACTGCAACCCCCACAAGTTTTTACAGTCAGAGGTTTTGAGGCTTTATTTCCCCTCATTGGAACCCTGGGTTGTGCAATCTTTCTCCTTAGTTCTTCCTCCTGGTTTATCCACACCCTAATGTGTGACAGCCTGGTCCACCAGCCTCCACCTCACCCACCCCGATCCTCCAGCCACTGCCTTGACACAAGTCCTCACCACTCCGGCTTCCCATCTCCGCCCTTCTACTAGTCTGGATGAATGTTTCTTCTTTAACTCCTTGGTTGTCGGACTTCCATACAGTTCGGTTTTCTGGAGGTTCTAGTTATTTTCTATTGTTAAATTTATTGTTGTCCTTCTTTTGGTTGCGGAAGGAGGCAAAGTGTATCTACCTATGCCTCCATTTTGGCCCCAAGTCAGTGTTTTTATCAAATACTTCCTAAGGAAGATGTTGAAAAACTATATACCAAAATACTGGGTTTGGTTATATCATAAGTAAGGAACAATGGGAAATTTTTGATTTCTGTATACTTATGAATCATTTTGATCTTTCACAAGATAACATGTACTGTTCTTGCATTTGAAAACTAAAAGATATATTTTTATAATTTTGCAATTATAATTTACAAAAATTTAAAAATAAGAAATAGAATGAGAGTTTATTGCAGTTATACTCTCCAGAGGGAAACCTGTTAATAGTTTGGGTATACTAAGAATACTAATATTTTTCTAATGTATAACAAAACTCCTATATATCAGTACAAATGCATTTAAAACACATTTTATAAAATTATATAACTTACAGTTAAGTGGAATAAAAGCAACCCAAAGCCTAGATTTTTTTAGGAAAACTACACTTAAATATTTAAAGATTATAGTAGTTCTTTATATATTTAGGCACACAGAGACAGCAAAAGGGCATGTGCAGGTGAGCATACCACATTTAAAATTTTTTTCACTTGGCCCTAGCCAGGTGGCTCAGTTGGTTGGTCCGTCATCCCATGCACCAAAAGGTGGCAGGTTCAATCTGCTGTGAGACACTCATGGGACACAACTGACCGATGTTTCTCACATCAATGTTTCTCTCTCTCCCTCTCCCTTCCTTTTTCTCTAAAATCTATAAACATATCCTCGGGTAAGGATTAAAAAAATTATTTTAAATAAAAAATTTTTATTTGTGTAAATGTTTTATTTTTTCAGTAGAAATGAAAGAATTACAACACAGTTTCTATCTTCAAATAATAAACAATTTATAGAAAACAGAAAACAACTTCAACACAATGCAAAAAGTACTAATGGGTTATAAGAGTGCAGGAAAGGTTAGTATAGGGGAGGGAAGGGGTGAGGAGAAAGCTCTCAGGCGCCCTTTCAAGGAATCCTGAATTCTCAAGGACAAACAGAAATTAGCCTTCTGATGAGAGCAAAAACTTTCAGGCAGAGGATAACTATACAAGCACTGAAGCCAGGACACAATCAAGAAACTGCAAACAGAACACCTGACACTAACCAGAACACTAAAACCTGAATAAAAGAGGCTCAGGGAGAAACTACATAGGGGTTTTCAAGTTATCTGGAAGACTGTCCTGTTAACATTGAATCACTGATCCCACCCAGACAAAGTTAATCATTCCCTCTACTAAGTTAGCTCTGTATCTTACATAAATTCCTTTATTATTTCCTTGAGCATACTATCTATCTTACAGCTGTTTGTTTAAATCCACTCACAAGTCTCTAATTGTTTCATCATAATATTCATTACTTTGCTCCTAATCTATCCTATTTAGAAATCACCTTTTCTGCAGCTGCCTCCACCCTTCCCTAAGAGAAGCCAGTATTTGATGCCTACTTGTTCGCTCATTATAAACTCCATGAGGTCAGGGACTGGGTCTGTCTTACAGACTACTCTAAGGAAGGACCTACACAACACCTAGCATGTCTTGAAGTAACAGTCACCATAAAATACCCCTGAGAATGGAAGCCAGCAAAGAGAAAACAGAGGTTGGGTTCCTGATGATTATAAAACTGTTATACCAACCTGGACTATCTACCTCCAGACTTTTTTTACATGAAAGAAAAATAAAGTTCTATCTTGTTTATGCCACTGTGATTTTGGACATTTTAGTGTATGCAAGTTCAATCCTAACTGACAAAACATGGAAATGGGTGATAAACATTTCCTGATAATGAAACACTGAAACACATAAAAGACCAAAAAAAAATTAAATGATCCATCTCTTATGAATGAAGCTGAATATCTATCTTCTCATGTATGAGTTGTCTGTTCATGGTTTTGGTTTTGGTACTGTAAACTACCAAGTCCTAAGTTGTGTCCAATAATTGGCACTTAATTTTAAAGTCTGTCTTTCTGGAAATATCTATCCTCTTCCAAAAACAGCTGGTGTGCTACAATTCATCTCTGACACTAACAACCAGGAGTTAGCACAGACCCCACAAGCATGACTCCATCATATCAGATGCCACCCACACTTAACTGCCCGCAAATACAGGAGTGTCCACTACCCCCTCAGGTTCAATAATTCACTAGAATGGCTCACATAATTCATGGAAGTGCTATACTTACAGTTTTATTATAAAGTATACAACTCAGGAACAGCCAAATGAAGACAAATAAAGTGAGGTCTGGTAGAGTTCTGAACACAGAGCTTCCATGCCCTCTGCTTGAGGAGTCAGAGCAAGACACATTCCTGGCACACATTTTGTTCACTAACAAGGAAGTTCTGCTGAGCTTCAGCGTCCAGAATTTTTATTGGTATTTCATTACAACGACTGATTAAATCACTGGCACTTGTCTGAACTCAGTCCATGCCCACTTCCCAAACGTTGGGCAGGCTCTGAAATGCAACCCTCTAATCACATGATTTGGTCTTCCCGGGTGACCAGACCCCTTCCGAAGCCATCTAGGGGGTCCATGATGAGTTACCTCATTGGCATAATGATAGTCATAGCACCTGTGACCCAAACAGCTCATAAAAAACGAAGACACTTCTGTCACTTAGGAAACTCCAAGGGTTAGTTCCTCTGTAGAAGGAACCAGAGGTAACTAGACAAACTTCTTTATTATACAAGGAGTGATTCTGTCTGCTCTTCATTAGCTGATACTTCTTCCCCCTCACCAAATCTCTGCCATGCCAATTGCTGAAAAATATTAATGAAGGAAATATCATCAAGATTGCTACAGCCATGTAAATAGAAATAATTTGATAAAGTGTTAAGGAAAGATATCACTCAAACCCTCTACAGGTATTAAAACCCTCCAATTCCCTCTGTTCATTTCAAACTTTTTATTTCTATCTTCTTCTACCATAATACTGAAACATGGTACTTGCTTAACTGTCATTTGACTTACCTATTTCAATACTTAAACAAAACAAATCCTACCCTTTGTTTTCATTGATCCAGATTTTGTGGGCCAGAATCTTTTACAATCTGGAGAATTCTCTTTAAGAAAAAGAATAAAAGTAAATATTTATTTAGAATTTGAAAATAAATAATGAGTACAAACTTACAAAAGCTGACAAATGCCACAAATATCATAAATTCCAGAAACCGTGGCATATTTTAATCATTTGTCTGACCAACCTCTCTAACGTTCTTATATTCCTACATTACTGGTTGCATACTTTTGATAGCCTCTTCATATAACAATTTTGTAATATTAAAAGAATGGAAAGATAATTCAGTCTTTCTGTTAATGTGTTTGATCAATTTTTATTATTAATAGCTTAGAAAAGTTTGTATCTGTATAACAGCTTATTACTGATAAGAGCATACACATTCTTAAGAATATTGTCAAATTTAGGAAAACCCCTATCAAGTTTCCTTAATATACGAGCATCTATGTATCACAAAGCTACTGACACAGTGGACAGGAAGCCCACTCTTGGAAGTCATACCTATGCCAGAATGACTGGTGATAACTATGGTAGGCAGTTAGTCAGGCATGGGCAGAGCAAGCATGGTGGACCAGGGTGGAAAGCCCTGAGTGCCCAGCAACTGGCAAAACTGGGACCTTGCCCCCAGGGTAACCTTTCCTCCCTCAGCATATCACTGGTCATGTAGTTTACATCCCCCTGACCTTTCATATTGCTAGTCATGTCATTCGGACCTTTCCTCTTCTGACCTGTTGCTAGTCATGCATGATATGCCCCTTAAAAGGGGGAGGGACAAGAAGGCCAGGGAATAGCCCTTAAGCATTAAGCCCCCAGGACAATGAAGTTCTGACCAATACATCTAGGCTTCAGTTATGTTTCAGCTCCAGGCCCGGAATAGCAGCAAAACTAGACAAGCAACACAAGCCAACTTGACTGACATCAGAACAAGCTGCACTGACTTCTACTCTGGAGCGGAACAATCAGTGGAGACCATAACTCTGAAAAGACAGCACCTGGAAAGCTAATGAAAATTCTATTGAGATCCTCCCCTGGAACTTCTCATAAAATCCCCACCCTTAAAAACCGTTAAGACAGAAAACCCTAAGGTGCCTCTTTCATAGGGAGCATCCTGAACCTATTCCCACAGGCATGTTTTCCTTGTCTGCCTTTCCTAAGCTTCAGTGCCTTTCTTCTGCCTCTGCTCCTGAGACCATTTCTTCTGTGACTCACTTCTTGTGAGTCTGTGACTCACTTCTTGTGAGTCTGTGACTCACAAGTGACTTCCTAAATAAGCTTTCTCTTATAGTCTGAGTCTTGGGTTTGAATTCTTTCTCAGCCAGAACACAAGTACAGAGGCTGCTGAACTGAGGTCTGGTCTGACTCCACTGGTCTAACACCGGGTGCCATTTCACCATAGAAACAGCTGCCAACTGTGTTCTATCTGAACGTATCCCTTACTAAACTTCCCCTTAAATAGATCCCCAAAATGCCTCTGTTCACTCTTATGCCAACAGCAGGGTTTGATAGAGAGAAAGTCAAGCTGAAAAGGGACAAGTGTTTTAACTGGTTAAAATATCTAGCTTTTGCAAATTTTACAAAAAAAAAATTATAACTATGTAAACACATTGCTTGGGATACTCCCTGGGTCTTGGAAAGGTCTTTGTAAGTGAGAAACCTTGAAATTTAACTGACTACAAAGTAAATTCATCTCTATTTCCTACCCTAATTTGAAGGAACTGTCAAAATAATCAGACCTATTTCCTCAATGGCACTTTGCATTTTAACATATAACATCTATTTTCTAGAACATGAACATCTCTAGCTTCTACCCCAGCTGCATGAGGTACACTGGATACATTACCGGAATTGAGTAATTTAGCAGCTCAATATAAGATCATTAGGATCCATTTTTGCTATCTTTTTACTCTGCCATACAGTGTTTTATTTTATACTCTCCTAGCCCTCATATGGTTATGAAATAGCACCCATGAACATGAATAACAATCAGAAATAGAAAAAACCCCAACCCATTCCTAGAAGCCCCTCATCAAATTTCCCCATGTCTCATTGGTCAGATACAAGTCACATACCCAAGTCGTAACTATTACTAAAGTCATAACTAGCACAAAATATTGGACAACTGTGATTGGCCTACTAGGGGTTTCCAACCTTTTGGCATCTCTGAGCCACCCTGGAAGAAGAAGAGCTGTCTTGGGCCACACATAAATACACAAACACTAACCAAAACTGATGAGCAAAGAAAAGGTTTTAAATAAATTTACAATTTTGTGTTGGGCCGCATTCATAGCCGTGTTGGGCCACATTCACAGCCATCCTGGGCCGCGTGCAGCCTGCAGGCCACGAGTTGGACATGCCCTAGACTGATCAGGATTCCCTCAAGCCACATGGTAGAGGGGTAAGTGCGCACGCACGCGCGCACACACACACAGGATCTGCCACAAGTATAACAGCAGTAATGAATGGCTGCTGGGTAAGCTTCTTATTAAGAAAACTGGACAGCTAATATTGACATTAATTAATTTAATGAACTTAGCTATGACATACATTTGATTATAGGACAGGGCTAAATTATATCTTTATATGTATTACTGTTCTCATCTTCTATGAGACAGGCACATAGCATAGTGGTTAAGAACCTGCATTTTAAAATGAGACTGACTGGGTTTGAATACGTATCCTGCCACTTATTTGCTGCAAAATCTTGGATAAGATACCCTGTCTTCTGAAATCCAGACAGTAGTAATATCTAACTCATGCTGCTATGAGAATTAAGATTGTGAATACAAGATTTTTATAGAAGTACTCGATAAATTTTAACTAAATAAATCTTAACATTATTAGTCTATAACATATACAATTATTATGGTTTTTATACCACTAATTTAGCATTTGTGATAACTAAAACATTGCTATTTCCAAGACAGAAAAATTGATGATTCTACCTCCCGTATTTCATAAGTAACAGCTCAGAATTTAAAAGATTTAATGACATATGCCACAGCTATCTCTACTAATTCTTTTTTCTTTTAGTAAGCATTTCCTCCACTTACAGCTTAAATATCTCCAACATTTCTTCAGGCTTACTCCTTCAAACTCAACATCACCAAATTCATTACTTCTCCCAAATAAGATTGCTTTTCCTCTCAAAGAGCATCATAATTTGTATATACAGATTCCAAAGACAAAATTCCAAATCCTCCTGGATTTTGGACGTCCTCTTTCCTTATTGATAAGTCACTAAATCCTGTCAATTCAACCTCTGAATTATATTTTGAACCTCCTGTGTTTTAAAGTCACTACTACCTTATATGGGAGAGCCTCACGAAGAGTTTTCAAACTAAAACACCTACCTCCAGCCTCAACTTTTCTCCACTTCATCCTGTATTGTATCAAATATGAGGCCTGTCCATAAAGTATCCAGCCATGTAATATGAAAAATAGAGGCATTTACTGAAGATACAAAATACAAGAAACATTGTACATAGGACAATGCCTCAGTCCCCTTCAAAGTAGGCACCTTGGGACCTCACTCTGTCCTCCCAGTGTCTCTTCCACTGTTCCAAACACTCTGCAAAATCCTTTGTTGGAATCACCATCAGCTGCCCTATTGTATTTTCCTCAATCTCATCAACAGTCTGAAATTTCCTTCCTTTCAAAAGTGATTTTAGTTTTGAGAAAAGCCAGAAGTTGCAGAGCACCAAATATAGGCTTTGGGATGCTGAGTCACCTGGATCATTTGATGTTTCACAAAAAACTTTGCACCAGACATGACATATGAGCACTGTTGTGATGGTGCTGCCAATCACCAGTTGCCCATAGCTGCAGCTGTTGCCATCGTATTACATCTCTCAACCAATGATGAACACTGAGGTAGTACTCCTTAATTGTTTGGCCTGAAGAGGGGTACTTCTGATGGACAACACCTTCCCAATCAAAAAACTCAGGTAACATGGTTGTGATCTTGCTCAGACTTTGCCGTTTCTTCTTCGGGTGCGGAAAACCTGGTGATTTCCATTGTGACAACTGAGCCTTTGCTTCCAACTCATAGCTGTAAACCTATGATTCATTTCCAGTTAGGACCTTCTTGAGGAAATCCGGGTCATAGGTAGCGGTTTGAATCAAGTCATTAGCAACTGCAGCACAATGTTCCTTCTGCTCTGGCAGCAGAAGCTGCAGAACAAATTTTGCCACGACACTTTTCATGCCAAGATCCTGCATCAAAATCTCGGGCACAGTAGTTTTTGGAATCCCGGATCAGCTTCCAGTTCTCTCACTGTCAGTTGCCAATCTGTGTTGATTACAGCTTGCACACATTCAACATTCTCAGGTGTTCTGCTTGTTGTAGGCCTCCCAGAATGTGGATTGCTTTTGACAGATTCCCAACCATCCTTGAAGCATTTGTGACACACTTTTATTTATTCTGTACTTATCACATCATCCCTGAAAGCCTTCTGAATCGTCTGAATAGCTTCCAAGGAGGAATGTTCAAGCTTAATATAAAATTTGATGTGGATTCATTGCTCTACTCAGTCATTCATTTTTAATGTGATGGCCACACAGTGCACATGCTCACTCATCGGTGTCTACTCACCTACTGACTAGTACAGTGAAGTCATCATTGTTCACACATGTGCATTCCAGCCCATTCTCCTAGGCTGCCAGGTTACATCAATGTCGTGAAAACCATTCTCACTATACTAACAATGGCTGGACTTTTTCCAGACAGACCACATATATTTGTAAAATGCAGACTAAGTATCTTTGCCTGCTTAAAAACCTTCCACAGGTCCCAAATACCCCTCATATAAAAACCCAGTAACTTCAACCTAGTACATAAGACCTCTGACAATTTGGCTCCAACCTATACATGTAGCTTCTCCTCTTACCTCTCCTCTGTGACATACATATTACATAGTTTTAACCCAAGTATATAATACCTCATCATTCCCCAAATACACCTTGCTCATTCACGCTTCTCTGTGTTCATAAAGATCTCTCTGTTGGAGGCACAGAGAGGCCCTCCTTTGTTCATATTCATTCCCCTCTTCCCAACTAATTTTTCTCACCCCTCAAGGCCTAGCTTAAATATCAGCTCTTTGAAATAGCTTCCTCATCCTTCACAGCTGGAGGAATTTACTGCTCTTGTAGGATTTTTTAGATGATTCTATCATAGCAGTTATCACACTATGTAACAATTAGCTATGGCCTGTTTATAATTCTGCAGAGACTGAATTTTTTCAGGGCAGGGTTGTATCTTACAAATCTCTACATTTCTGGTATACATATAATAAGCATTTTATAATTAGCATTAACTGGATCACTAAATACTGGCAGAATAAGAACTCAAGTCATTAGACTCCAAGTTGTAAGCTTTCTTACTTTACATTTTACTAGGAATACTTTTTGAATAAGAAATTTAATGCTCAAATCTGTCTTTGTCATTAGACTGTAAACTCTATGAGTGAAGGGAAATTACTGTCTGGCACTCTGAGTCCAATGCCTAAAGCAGGGCTTTACACAAACTAGAAGATTAATAAATATTAGTTAAATGAATAAATATCTAAATGAATTCATAACTAAAACTTCAGCATCCTTGAAGAATGAGGTATTCAGTTAATTTGTCTAATGACAGGTTAACCAGGAAGCCCTTTTACTCAGTTCTCTGGTTGAACTATTACATACAGTAATGTCACACTGTGTATCTGATGGCAAGAGTCTAAAATACTAAGCTGGATCCTTCCCTCCTCTTCCCTGTTTAAATTAATAAATAATAAAGTGTGATACATTTTAGTGCACTCATCAGTTTAGTGATTACAAAGGACCCTACTAGTTATATAAAACCACCACCAACTCAGGAGAATTTCACACAAATACTGGTGACAGAATACTTTGCTTTGTTGAAATACATAGAAAAGGAGCAGACAGGAAAAGAGTGATAGCAAGAGGCAGAAAATATTTGTGATCTAAAGCAAATTAGAAAGTAAAATACACACTGAAATATTATCTATTCAATGTACAACTTCAAACTGGTTTCTATCTTCCTTTCATAATGGTTTATCATCCTTTTCTCTTCCAAAGTTCCGCTACCCATCCATCATCACTTCAAAGGGCTTGCAGGAAAAGGAACAAACACAAAAACACACTCTCTCTAGGAAAATTGATTATACTCTCATGGCAAGTCCACAGATCTATAAAGTCTTCAGGTTTATTGACTAGTTGATATAAAAGTAAAACATATATGCTAAACGAATTGCTCTTTAAAAATAAAATAAACCTGCCCTGGCCAGGAAGCTAGTTGGTTAGAGTGTCATTCTGAGGTGCCAGGGGTGCAGGTTCAATCTCTGGTCAGAGCACAAAGAAGAATCAACCAATGAATGGATAAACAAATGCAACAGCAAATCAATCTCTCCCCCCCTTTCTCATCAATAAATAAAAATTTTAAAAAAGAATGTTTAAATAAAATAAACTCTATCATTAAAACAAGTTATTTTCAACAAATATAAGCAGACACATAATAAAAGAAGGAACTGAGAACTGAGTCATCTAACCCAATTAACCATATCTCTTTGATTCATTTCCCAACACCCAACGTTCCTACCAATTAATATGATCTATACTTTAACACTTCCAAGAAAGGGAACTCATACCTCCAAACAAGCTGATTCTCTTTTTGTATTTCTTTACTACCAGAAAGTTTTCCTTTATTGAGCTAAAATTATTGTCTGTGTCATCCACCTATTGGTTCTTCTATCCTTGGCATTTCACAAATCAATAAATCTAATTTCATTTCCACATGAAAGAAGACCTTCAAATAAAGAGGGCTATCGTATATATCCTGGTTCTCTTTCTTCAACTTAAAGCTATCCAGGTTTTCAATCTCTCTTCATGACATGGTTTTAAGTTCCTTCAATAATTTTTTTAAAAAGAGGGAATGTTTTAGCATCCACTCTGCCGGTCACGAGTTTCAACATGAAAAATAATGTATATCCACCAAAAGAGTAATGTGTAATTATTATCCACCAAAAGAGTAATGTGGAATTATTATCCACTAAGAACAGAACACCTTGTTCTTCTATGAGTAGAGTGCCATAATTGCCCAGGGAAGCTTGTAACCAATGTTGTACTGTTGCTGAGGGAGAAAGAAAAACCAAAGAAGGTAGTAAAAACGTCTCTACAATACAAGAGGCTACTTCTTTGCCCTTAACTTCATTTTTCTGACATTAAGGCTACATTATGCATGTATCAAATCTCTTTTCCTGCTAGAAAGTTCATACTGTACAGCAAGGTTATACTACACATTTTATGTGTTTAAAAAAAACACCATTTTCTTGAAGCTGAAAATGAGGTCAATGTACTCATATACTTAACATAGTTAAAATATCAAACTAAAAGACAGTTTAAGGAGCTTGGAGTTGATATTAGGTTAGAGGATATCTAAATAGTGAAACACTAGTAAATAAAATAAATCAAAGCAGTCGGAAGTCAGTGACACAAGTATCAGCTAAGCCAAAAACTGGCTAAGCATACTTGACCAAACCACTTCTAGGCCTCGGAATACCCTCACCTGTTAAATGAAGATAAAGAATTAGGATCAGAAGTTCTCAAATGTTTTGATCTCAGGAGCTTTTAACACTTTAAAAAAGTGCTGAATATTTCAAAGGGTTTTTGTATTTATCCCTGGTTACCATATCAGAAATTAAAACATAAATTTTAAAGTGTTTATTAATTTATTTTTAAATGGAACCATTATCAACATAAATAACACTTATGATGGTAACTGTATTTTCAAACTAAAGCAAATTAGTGATAAGAGTCACACTGTTTTATAATTTTTGAAAAATCTCCTTAGTGCCTGGCTCAATAGAAGACAGCTAGATTAGATTATCATATGATTAGGCAATCAAACAATATCACATGTCATACAACCTGTGGAAACTATATTCATGAGAGAATGAAAGTAAGAAGGGCAAACAATGTCTAATTATCATTTTGAAAATACCTCTGCCTTCCCAGACACCCTGCCAAAGTCTTAGGAAACTTACCGCCCTCAGCCCTCCGCCAAAGAGGTCCCGACCTACACTTTGAGAACTGCTGAACTAGGCCATCTCTCATTCTCAAGATCCACATGAAACCACACAGATGACAAGATTTTTTATTTTTTAAAAATTGAAAAATACTTATCTTCACCAGGAAGAGTGCTTCACTAGTATAACTCTAAGAGACTTTAGTAAGGGGGGCAAAAGGGGGAAATTTGGAACAACTATAGTAACATAAACAATAAAAAATTCAAAGTTAAAAGAAAAGAGATTTCAGTGAGATGGTTCCTTTTAAACCAACTATAAAAAGCCATCTCGGAAAAGAAGTAAAAGACACAAACAATATAGAATAGTTTGTTACTATGAAACTCCCTACAAGGAAAAAAGGCTATCTAAATTTCCTTTACTTTATAACACTACCAATAATACTCAGCATAACAAAATTACTCTTTTATGTAACAAATATATACAGATCATCTACTATATGCATTTCAAATAAAGTGAAATGCATTGAAGGAAACTAAGCAGGAAGACCTTTATACTCTCACAAGACAGACCTGATGTACACTCCAAAACTATAATACAAAGTTTTTAAAAAGAGACAAATGCTATGAAACAAGTTAAAATAAAGCAGTATAGTGGTTCATAATCTTAAGTGTATCATGAGGATGATGTTAATATAATTATGATTAAAATATTCACTCACAAACTCTAGGAACACAAGAAAATCTATTTTCTATATACTAGCCTATAGCGTATGTTTCATTCACTGAACTCAAAGTAATATATGTACCTTTCCAGAGGAAAAATTCTAATGTAAGAAATAAAAGCAAGTTTAATCTCTAATTTTGCACATAGCAATAATATTATTGTTGGCATAATAAACAGTGACTCTGGCAAATAATTTTAACTGTACCTACATACCTTTATGCTTCAATCTCATATTAAGACACAACTACAAACAGTGATAAGAAGATCAGAAAAGTAAATACATTAAAACCTTAGAAACACTGATTGAACCTTTCATACTTCATTAAAAAGCATGTTTCATTAACTAGCCATTTTAATATAGTAATGGTAGTCATTCAATTGCAGTATCTAAATGAATAGTGGACTATATAGTTGCTTTCTTCCTAATATACAAATTAACTTAGAATGAGTCATCTTTTTTCTTTGTAAAATAATGAATTCAAGCCAAATTTTCTCTCCTTTATTTGGGAAATATTCAATAACACATAATCAAACAGTTTATCTTAATTTGTAAATAACTATGTAACTCAGTAATGTTAGTATTGTTTATTTGAAAATGTAAAAAAAAAAACAAATTTTGTTAATACACACCTCCTTTTGCAAATAACTACATTTTTATGCATATAATGTTAAGAAAGGTAACAGGATTTGCACTGTCAAGCTTAAAAAGAACATCTAGTTAATATCTTTGGACTAAATAGAAGATTCTGTCATGTATTCATTCCGTTAAGATAAATACCTTTATTAAGATAAACATACAGTACCAAACATTAAGTTGACATTTGAATACTTCTTTCCACTGAGCTCCAATACCCCAAAAATATTATGGCCCCAAATATTAGGAGATATTCAATATACTTTTTAAAAATTCTGTACTCATTTAGCCTGATTTTCACAGACAAAACTGGTGAAATAGCACCATCTGGTGGGTATCACCTTTTGAAAAACTGCATAATAGGGAATTATTATAAAGTACTAGGAGTGAATAATGAAAACGAGCCTGATTAGCAAGCAAATGTATACTTGAGAACTGAACTCAAGTTGCAGCATTGTTTTGTTTTTTAATTATTGAGACATTAACCATTTTTGTAATGCTATTAAGAATAAAAACCTCTTCAGAACAACTTAGTAGTTTTAGCTTTAAAAAGAAGTGTCAATTTTTAATACAAAAATAACATACTGTATTTTTCGGACAATAAGACGCACACCCCCCCCCCCCGCCGCCGCAATTTGGGAGGAAATGGGGGTGCGTCTTATAGTCTGAATGTAGCATACCTGGCTCACTGTAGTGGGGGGATGGTGGTGGAGCGGGGTTACAGGTTATTAAATATTTTACCACATTTTTGCTTCAAAATTTTTTTTCCTATTTTCCTCCTCTAAAACCTAGGTGTGTCTTATGGACTGGTGCATCTTATAGTCCTAAAAGTACAGTATTTTTGGTATCTTACATCTATACTTTTCAATGAAGAGGATAAGGTGTGAACATAATCTTCACCAAAAATGGTGTTGTCTGTTATTTGTGTTTATTTTAGGGCTTTTGTTTTAACTAGGTGTGTCTAAATAATCAGCTACGATTAGCAAGGCTGTTCTTAAGGTTTATTAACAATAAAAGCTTTCAGAGTCCTAACTGTGTGCTGCATAATGATGAAAACTTAAGTCATAATTTTCTTAGCTAAACAGACATGTAACAAATGAAAAGGAATATAAACAAACTGAAAACAAAATCAGAAATAAGGTGAATTTCCTAACAAACTCTTCAAGGTGAAATAAAGGAGAGCAGCATCAAAATACTAAAGCTAAACAAAAAGCATACTTCTTAGATGCTCTTTTATCTAAAATTATAATAATTAAATATTACATTTTTCCAATAACTACTGGTTAAACACATACTATGTTTACACTATGTATACAATGGAAGGCAAGAACAAACATACAGAATATAATCCCATTTTTCTCTACAGATTACAATGTAGCTATCGTTATTTCCCCACTGTCCGAGCACTTTCTAGATGCAGCATTTCTTCTAGAATGCAATGTAAAGGAAGCAAACATCTCAATTTACAAAATTTTTATAGAAGATAATAACAGGCTCATCTCTGCCCTTGCACTAAAGTGACAATAAACCTCAAGAACAATACTTTTAGTGTAAAATGAATATTTTTCACTAAAGCCTTTGAAGTAACAAAAATATTGAAGTCTTTAAAGTAACAAAAATACTGATGGCTAAACCAGAACACCAAAGAAAATCTAAAACCAAAGCCTGAGGAAAAGGAAGGGTAGAAAGAAATAAGAAGCAAATCAGTTTATTTGCAGAATCGCCAAAAAACTCAGAATTTTCCAGAGACATGTTATACATCCATGTTAAAAAGCAGAGAGATTTGAAAAACTCTGAACACTGAATGGTTGACATAAACCTCATCTCACACACACACACCACCCTTCCTTTTCCACTTCTCCCTACACTCCCTCCCCCCTTCTCCTTTTGTCCCGTTTATCTGACAACAAATAATATGGAAGGATGAAATCAGCATAGGAATAAAATTATGCTCTAGAAATGTTCTGATAATTGACTCTATTTTTAATATAATTAAATTATGGATCAAAGCTTTTTAAATTTTACTAGAATGTTAAATACAAAGAAACCAGAATCATTTTAAATTATCTAAAAATCTTTCTATAAATAAGAATTAAAATATTATCATTTTGGATTATGCTTTAAAAGCTAATATCCTTTCCTAAAATTCCTAAATGATCATTTTTTAATTTAACTTCCAATTTAAGTAATATTTATTCCATAACCCACAAGCATTTAATTTGGTTCAACAACATTTAATGAGCAAACCTAAGTACTGCCCAGAAGCTGAGGTGCACATGAAATAGTCTCAGAAAGTTCAACAAGTTCAGTCTAATATAGAAGACAACATACACAAGTTATACTACAGTATCAGAAACAAATTTAGTAGTGATGAAGGGGAACTTTCCGGAAGAAGCAGCATTGAGAAGATTCAAAAACAGAAAGGTAAAATGAGGAATTTATTACATAACGATAACGTACGGCACCTGAAGGTTCTGAGGAAACGAGTATAATCTGCAGAATGATAAGAAGGGCAGACGTCCAGAAATTAGATAATTGCTCTGCCATTTAGATAGGTCACAAGAAGTTATTTCTGATAATACCTTACTATGAGAAAAGACATCAATTTTAATTCTTTAAGGGAGAGGTAAAAGTTTCTCTTGAGCCCACAGGATCTTGATTGCCTTCACCTCGAAATAATCCACATGCCTAATCAGCACATCTTGCTGAAGCCTGTTCTGCATCCCTTCAATCTGATAGGCAATGGAGAACCATTAAAGTGTTTTAATAACATAGTCAAGAGAAAGGACAAATTGGTGTTTTAGAAAGGTAGACAATCAGTAGGGCAGAAACAAACAAAAGTACAACAAACATTAAAAGAAGAATGTGAAGTGTGGATAAGAGAAGGGGTGAAACTGGAGGAAAGGCAATCATAGGAGATGCTACTATATAACATTCTGGACAAGAACAATAAAAAGAAAAATGAATAGAGTTCAAGCATAATAAAGACATTTAGAAAATTATTTATTTATTCAAAATGTATGGAGCTTCTAGAATATGTTTGGCATAATGCCAAGTTCTGATGGTGCAAAAATAAAAGTAGCCTTACCTTTGGGTAGCTGGCAATCTGGAGGAAACAAAAGTAAACAAGGAATGGCAAAGCAATGTAACAGGCCCCTGCTATTGCCTAAGGAAAGTAACTTCAAAAACTAAATCAATTTTTTGCCTTAGTGCAACTTCCTTGTTCCCACTCCTTTCTACCTATAAAAGTCTTTCACTTTGTACAGCTTCTGGGAGCTACTTTCTATCTGTTAGATTGGCTGCTGCTCGATTCATAAATCACTGAATAAAACCAGTAAGATCTTTAAAATGTATGCAACTGAACGTTTTTAACAGGTAAATGTTTTCTAGATGAAGATCCAAATCTTGAAAAGGATCTGAAAGGTAAGAGGTGACCTACAAGGAGAAAGGTTTCAGAAGAAGCAGTGTATACAAGGACAACAGAGATATGTTCAATGAAATGCAAATAGATGACAGAACTAGAAGTAAAAACCAAAGGAATTTCTTTGGGCTTCATACTGCAGACAAAGAGGGGTCTTTTAATGATTTTAAACTTGGAAGAAATGAGATCAGATTTTCAGTTTAGAAAAATTATAATAGACGAAATGTAAATAATGCACACATTTGAGTGTCTATATACATGGAAACTAGTTAGGTAATTCACATGAATTCTTATATTAAAAATGCAAAAGCTAATGGTGACAAGAGCCAAAGAGCTACAGCTGATTTAAGACTACTCTTAATTCAATTACACACTGTTATCTTGCACAAATATATTAAGTACCTATTTCCCTGTTATACATAGGAAGAAAAATTACATAATAATAAAGGATAGAATACTTAATCACTATGTAATTCTATTTCACATGCACTATCTCAACCTGTATTCAAACCAAAAGCCACAGCCAAAACCTAAAGTACAAATTTGATTCTTTATAAAGCAGATCAATTCAAAATTCAATATGGTTCCATAATGTATATGTAGGGAAAATAAACACAATTTGGTAAAATGAAAAGAACAATAGGAGACTTCCGGCCAAGATGGAGGCGTAGGCGGACACACTGTGCCTCCTCTCACAACCAAAATTAAGGACAACAAATATTTAGAAACAAGAAAACAACCAGAACTTATAGAAAATTGAACTGTACAGAAGTCCAACAACCATTCATCCAGACCAGTAAGAGGGGCGGAGTCGCAGTAGGAAAAAGTGGAGGTGTGGACCCAGGAACGCAAGTAGCAGCAGCTTGCAGTTCCCAGGTGCACAGGCGATGGCTGGCGGTCCTCGGGCGCCCAGGCGGCAGCTGGTGGACCCCGGGCACAGGGGAGCAACTGTGCAGACCCAGTGAGGACACACAAGGCGGCTGGCCGACCAGGGGTTCCCAAATTCCCGCACGCAGACGGTCCAAGCAGAGGGAAAGTTGCAGAAGGGACTGAATCCAGGAGAGAGCGGAGCAGGCGCCATTGTTCCCTCTCAGACCCCGCCCCCACATACAGCGTCACAACCCAGCGACTCGGCTGCCCCACAATGGGGAGCGCCAGAGACTCCACTCCTCACCAGGTAACAGCACGCGCGCGTGCGCAGATAATCCAGGTGAAGGGGAAGCAGCAGAAGGGACCGGAGTCCAGAAGAGAGCGAAACAGGCGCCATTCTTCCCTCTCGGACCCCGACCCCACCTGTAGCGTCACAACCCAGCGACTGGGCTGCCCTGCCCTGAGGAACACCTAAGGCTCCACCCCTCATACGTAATAGCTGCGACCAGACTAAAACCAAAACAAAACAAAACAAAAAACCCACCAAAAATGGCTCAAACCGGAGAAAAAATGAAAACCCCAGAGTCAATTCCTCTAAGCAACGAAGAGATAGCCAACCTATCAGATGCACAGTTCAAAGCACTGGTCATCAAAATGCTCACAGAATTGGTTGATTTTGCTCATAAATTAGATGAGAAAATGCAGGCTACAATACGTGAAATGAAGGAAGACACATGGGGAACCAATAGAGATGGGAGAAAAACTGGGACTCAATGGAGTGGACCAGAAGGAAGAAATTAACAACCAAACAGAAAACGAGGAAGAAACAAGGATTCAAAAAAATGAGGAGAGGCTTAGGAACCTCCAGGACATCTTTAAACATCCCAACATCCGAATTATAGGGGTCCCAGAAGGGGAAGAAGAAGAGCAACAAGTGGAAAACTTATTGGAACAAATAATAAAGGAGAACTTCCCCAATCTGGCAAAGGAAATAGACTACCAGGACGTCCAGGAAGCTCAGAGAGTCCCAAAGAAGTTGGACCCAAGGAGGAACACACCAAGGCACATCGTAATTACATTACCCAAGATTCAAATGAAGCAGAGAATTCTAGAAGCAGCAAGGGATAAGGGGACAGTCACCCACAAAGGAGTTCCCATCAGACTGTCAGCTGATTTCTCCAAAGAGACCTTACAGGCAAGAAGGGGCTGGAAAGAAATATTTGAAATCTTGAAAAGCAGGGACCTACATCCAAAATTGCTGTTTCCAGCAAAGCTGTCATTTAGAATGGATGGACAGATAAAGCGCTTCTCAGGTAAGGTCAAGTTCAAGGAGTTCATCATCATCAAGCCCTTATTATATGAAATGTTAAAGGGACTTATCTAAGAAAAAGAAGATAAAAAATATGACAATGAAAAGACAGCAAACTCACAGTTATTAAGAACCACACCTAAAACAAAAGCAAACTAAGCAAACAGCTAGAACAGGAACAGAACCACAGAAATGGAGATCACATGGAGGGTTAGCAACAGGGGCGTGGGAGGAGGAGAGAGGGGGAGGTACAGAGAATGAGTAGCATAGATAGCGGGTAGAAAATAGACAGGGCAGGGGAAGAATAGTATGGGAAATGTAGAAGCTAAAGAACTTATGACACAAGGACATGAACTAAAGGGGGGAATGTGGGTGGGAGAGGGTGTGCAGGGTGGGGGGAATGCTGGGGGAGAAACGGGACAACTGTAATAGCATAATCAATACAATATATTTTAAAAAAAAAAGAAAAGAACAATGGACTATAAAAAGAAGATCTGAGTAACAATTTTTTCCTTGCCAATTATGATTTCTGTGCTTTGGCTTATTCATTAGTAAAATTAAAGGAATGCTACAAAATGTTTTGTACAACTGAAAATATTCAGGAACCTGAGGGACAATTTCATTAGTGTTATGAGAAAAGAAGACATAAATTAAGCATTAAATAATACTTTATGCATAACTTTGTGGATGGGAAATGAAGCTGTTAAACAATTTTTTTAAATTTATTGATTATGCTATTACAGTTGTCCCATTTCCCCCCCTTCACTCCCCTCCACACTGCACACTCCCTCCCACCCACATTCACTCACATTTAGTTCATGTCCATGGGTCGTATGTATAAGTTCTTTGGCTTCTACATTTCCTGTACTATTCTTACTCTCCCCCTGTCTATTTTCTACCTACCATCTACGCTACTTATTCTCTGTACCTTTTCCCCCTCTTTCCTCCTCCCACTCCCTTGTTGCTAACCCTCCATATGATCTCCATTGCTGTGCTTCTGTTCCCATTCTAGTTATTTGCTTATTTGCTTTTGTTTTTGATTTAGGTGTGGTTGTTAATAATTGTGAGTTTGCTGTTATTTTACTGTTCATATTTTTTATCTTCTTTTTCTTAGATAAGTCCCTTTAATATTTCATATAATAAGGGCTTGGTGATGATGAACTCCTTTAACTTGACCTTATCTGAGAAGCATTTTATCTACCCTTCCATTCTATGACCAAAAATTTTGTACATAAAAGGTCCATAAGCAGAGGGCCTTAGAACCATCCCTAAGTCTATTTTTCTTAAAAAGGTTTTGAATAAAATTCCTACAGGTTGACATTAAACTGTATCCTAAGTCATTCCTGAAATTACACCTGTATAATGGCTTCAATTCCTCTACTTTACAAATGTGGACTTTCAAAGGATAATAATTAATAATAGTGATAATGCTGTCAACAATACCAGTTGCAAAGTAAGTGAGATGATTCCCAGAATCCTACCTATACTCTTACTAGTAAATTTTGTTTTACAATATCAATAAATCATTCCAGACAGAACAAAGAAGACAAGTAACAGACCTTAACATTCACCTAGAGATTTCCCAGACAGGAAAACATGAAAATAGCAATAAAAGAAGTGCTTCATATATACATTATACATTATTCATTTTTCCAAATAACTAACAATGGGTTTACAAGGCTAAATAATTACACTTTTAAAATAAATATTTGCTTTATGCAAACTCAGGTAAAACAATTATGAAATTACATATATCATTTTAGAACATATTTTACAGATCATGAATCCAAGAACAACACAAAATTCCCTCATTTGTAAACTAATGGAAAACTGTAAAATATTATTATGAATATAGTTCTCAAGTCAGTCAACAAATATAAGGGCCTGCTAAGTACTAGGAATATAAATGACAATTTCTACCTCTAAAACATGTTTAATCATTTTCAAAAACCTGAAGAGATGTCCGACTGAAAAAATAATAAATTTATACTATGCTAATGCCTGAGGGCATAATAAGAATGAACAAGGAAAACAAATAATAAAGATGCAAGAGATAACAATAATAGTTAAAAATGATATGACAGTCTTAAAGAGTGGCAAAAAATACCCACTTTCCAGAAATACTGTAAAATTAGACACTACTATAATCTTTAAGAAATGGTTGCATTAATATTATTATTTCCCAGGCCTTACATTAACCAAAAAAAAAAAAAAGGAAAGAAATCAAAAGCATAAATATATACAAATATTATGAAAATTATGTTTAGAAAGTTCTTCATATGCAAGGGGCAAATTGAGTATTTATGGTTTGGTTATTATAAACTAATTCAAGGATAATTAAACTAGAATAATTTAATTATATACTCACAATTTTTAAACAATCTTAAATATAAATAAGTAGAAAACATAACATTTCCTCTCACTTTTTCCAGAGATTACTGAATTCTACATTTATTCTTTCTTCAAGGTAGATTACACCCCTAGTCATCTCTTTCATCCACGGCTAATCTATACCTCTTTGCATAGTATGCATCTTATGAAGAGCTAATACTACCTTTATTAAGTGACTGAGTAAATTAATTCCAAACAAGTAACTGAGTAATAATTTATAATAGTCTGGAATAAAATTCCTCCAACTATTAAGATTTTAAACCTAAACAAACAAACAGAAAACACCACAACTATACAGTCATGCATCACCTAATATGAAGACACATTCTGAGAAATATGTCATTGGGCAATTTCATCACTTTACGAAATCACAGAGTGCACTTACACAAACCTAGATGATACAGCCTACTACACACCTAGCCCATATCATATAGCCTATTGCTCCTAGGCTACAAACCTGTACAGTATGTACAGGTTACCATACTGAACATTGTAGGCAATTGTAACAGTGATATTTGCATATCTAAACATTTAAAAAGTACAGTAAAAAATATGGTATAAAGACTTCCAATCAAGATGGAGGCATAGGTAGACATGCTCGCCTCCTTGTGTAACCACAAAAATTACAACTAACCACAAAACAACACCCAGAACTCCCAGAAAATTAAACTATATGGAAAGTCCAACAACCAAGTATTTAAAGAAGCCATAATTATCCAGAGAGGAGGGAGCTGTGGAGATGTGGAGGCCTGGCAGAGAGATGAAGAGACGGGTGTGGCATGGACAGGGGTGCCACAACAGAACAAGTGGTCCCACATTCATGTGTGGTGGATAAAAATTAGGAAGGATACCTGGGGAGCAAGCAATGCCAGCCTCAGGCCATACTGTACTGCCCATGGTTCTAGAGCCAGGAAGATAAAGCCCCATAACTTCTGGCTGTAAAAACCAGTGGGGATTGGGGTGGCAGAAAAAACTGCTTTAAGTGGACTCAGAAGAGTCCATTTAAAGGGCCCAGAACATATGCAAATGTACCCACTCTGGGATTCACCACCAGGGCAACAGCTGGAAGGGTGCCAGTCACATACAGGAAGTTGGTGAAGTATCTGGAAACAGGATAAGACTAGGCAAACCTCTAGAAGTCATACAGTGGCACTGTCCCTACTCCAAGCCCTACCCCTACACAGAGCCACAAAGCAATGAACTGGGTTGCCCCGCCCTGGCAAGTAACTAAGGCTCTGCCCCATACAACTTAACAAGGGTGCCAAGACAGGAAGTCAAAGCAGCTCTACCTATTACACAGAAACAAACAGAGGAAGCCTGCCAAATTGAGGAGACAAAGAAATATGACCCAAATAAAAGAACAGAACAAAACCCCATAAAAAGAATTAAATGAAACGGAGATAGCCAACCTATCACACCCAGAGTTCAAAACTGATGATCAGGATGCTCAAAGAACTCATGGATTACAGCAACAACATAAAGGAAGAAATAAAGGTTACTTAAATGAAGGTTACTAGAACCTTGCAGAAAAAAAAATCCACAAGGAACCAACAGTGAAGGAAGGAAGCTGGGATTCAAATTAATGATTTGGAACATAAGATAGAAATTAACATTCAAAAAGAAGAGAGAGAAGGAACAAGAGCTCAAAAAAAATAATAAAAAAACAAGGATAGTTTAAGAAAATTCTGGAACATCTGCAAAAGTGCCAACATCCGAATCATAGGGATGCCAAAATGAGAAGGGGAAGAGCAATAAATTGGAAACTTACTTGAAAAAATAATGAAAGAAAACTTCCCTAATTTGGTGAATGAAATAGAAAGCAAGTCCAAGAAGCACAAAGAGTCCCACTCCAAGACACATCATAATTAAAACAACAAAGGTTAAACATAAAGAGAGAATCTTAGAAGCAGCAAGAGAAAAGCAGTTAATTACCTATAAGGGAGTTCCCATAATACTGTCAGCTGATTTCTCAAAAGAAACCTTGCAGGCAAGAAGGAGCTGGAAAGAAGTATTTCAAGTCATTTGAAGGACCTACAGCCAAGATTACTCTATCCAGCAAAGCTATCATTTAGAATGGAAGGACAGATAAAGTGCTTCCCAGATAAGGTAGAGCTAAAGGTATTTATCATAACCAAGCCATTATTATATGAAATGTTAAAGGGACTTATCTAAGAAAAAGAGGATCAAAACTATGAACATTAAAATGACAACAAACTCACAACTACCAACTGAATCTAAAACAAACAAACAAATTAAGCAAACAACCAGAACAGGAACAGAATCATAAACATAGAGATCATTTGGAGGGTTATCAACTGGGACAGGAAAGGGGAAGAAGAGGAACAAAATGCAGGGATTAAGAAGCATAACTGGTAGGTTAAAAATAGAGGGATGTAAAAACAGTATAGGAAATGGAGAAGCCAAAGAACTTATATGCATGACCCATGGGCATGATCTAAGTGGAGAGACTGCTAGAGGGAAGGTGGGTACTAGGCAGAGGGGACAAAAGAATAAAAATTGGGACAACTGTAATAGCATAATCAAAAAAATATACTTTAAAAAAGAAATGAAAAAATATGGTATAAAAAATAACAAATAGTATGCCTATAACATGAATGGACCTTACAGGACTGAAAGTTGCTCTGGGAAAGTCAGTGAGTGAACGTGAAGGCCTACAACATAACTGTACACAACGGTAGAGTTCGTAAACATGGACACGTAGGGTACACTGAAGTTACTAAAAATATTTATCTTTCTTCAATAAGTTAACCTTAGCTTACTGTAACTTTACTTTATAAACTTTAAAAAGTCTTTAAACTTTTCAACTGTTTTGTAAAACACTTCACTTAAAACACAAGCACGGCCCTGGCTGGTGTAGCTCAGTGGATTGAGCGCGGGCCTGCGAACCGAAGGATCGCGGTTCGATTCCCAGTCGGGGCACATGCCTGGGTTGCAGGCCAGTTCCTGGCAGGGGACATACAAGAGGCAACCGCACATTGATGTTTCTCTCCCTCTCTCCTTCCCTTCCCCTCTAAAGATAAATAAATAAAATCTAAAAGGAAAAAGAAAAAGTACTTAAAAAAAAATCTTTAAAAAAAAAAACAAAACACAAGCACGTTGTAGAGCTATACAAAAATACTATCTTTATATCCTTATTCTATAATCTTTTTTCTATTTTTACACTGTTTTTTACTTTTTAAACTTTTATCTTTAAAAACTAAGATACAGCGTGGCTGGTGAGGCTCAGTCGATTGAGTGCCGGCCTGAGAACCAAGAGATGCCGGTTTGATTTCCAGTCAGGGCACATGCCTGGGTTGAAGACCAGGTCCCCAGCAGGGGGCACATGAGAGGCAACCACGCATTGATATTTCTCTCTCACTCCCTCTCTCTCTCCCCGTCTCCCTCCCTCCCCCCCTCTATCTCTCTCTTTCTCTCTCTCTAAAAATAAATAAATAAAAATCTTTTTAAAAAATAAATAAATAAAATTGGGGGAACAGAACAAACAGCCAAAAGTACCACAGCATATATGAAAATAGATCAAAAATTGTAGCGGTCATTGAACGAGACGGTAAGGAGAGTGCTTCAGGACAATAAGGATCCAGGGACCAGGACCAGGGCAGCTGCAGCCCCAGGCCCGGCACTCACTGGGTCTGCCACAGGGCTCTTGGGAGAGAGCTGAGTCAACCGCTCCCTCCCCGGCCAAGCAAGGTAAGAGCAGCACCAGGAGAGACCTGGTTGCTTGAAGTCACAGGGAGGGAAATAAGGACTAAGTGGCAAATACACAGGGGCTGTGAGCACCCACGCATAGCCCTGGGAAGAGTGCGAGCCCAAACCTGTGAGACCGGAGGTGGCCTGGCCACACGCTGGAGCCTTCGACTAGAGGGGAGGGTGCTTTGTGGAAGACCCAGAGCCCAAACCCATAAACCTGGAATGATCCACACACCACAGGAGACCCAGAGCCCACAACTGTAAACCCGGGGCATACTTGCACTCAGGAAGACCCAGATCCCACACCCAAGGTCCTGTGGAGAGGCACCAGGCTAGCTCTGGGGAGAAAGTGTGGCTAGCCCTGGGGAGAGCCTGAGGCTGACTGAGTGCTAAACAAGAAGGGAGAAAAGTGATACCAGTTGCCCCTCAGCCTGCTGCAGCCAGCAAGACCAGATAAACCACTTTGGCCAGTTTGAAACCAGCAAGAGGTGATTTGGGGGGTTTTTTGTTATTTTTAAGTAATTTTTTACTTTTTATTTTTTTATCTCTTAATTCCTTTTGATTCTCTTTCCTTTTTCTTGTTTTATTCCATCTTCCTTTCTTTCCAATTTTATCTCTTCTTCCTTCCTTCTGCTTTTTTTTTTCTTTTTAAATACTCACAAGTGACACAAAAAAACCTGGAACTGTGAAAAGACCAGTGTTGGACCAAAGAGGGGCCATCCCAACAGCTGAGACAGTGAGACAAATTTCACTTTGCTATTACAGAGAACCTGCAAGTTATTGCATATCTGTATTGTTATTTTTTCATTATTCTTTACTTCTTTTATTTAAATAGTATTTTTGTATTCCTCTTCTTTCTGTTTAGTCCTCTTTGCTTGGCTGGTTATATTATATCATTTGACAGGTTTCCCCTGTTCTCTCATTTATAGTGTATTGCTAATTTACTGTCCTTCACTTGTGTTCCATTAGCACACTACTCAACGTCCTATACTCTCTAGTCTTGTTATCTATATCTCATAGATTCTGTCATATGATGGTTGATCTAATATTATTGTAAATAATAGCTGTTCCATACAACTGTAAATACTTCACAACACCCCTCTCAGATCTTAGCCCACTTCAGTTTCCTGAACTCTATCACTGTAGTGGTTAACTCTATTCTCTCACACACCACACCTACTTACTATCCTTTACTCTCACCTTACCTCAGATTCTGACCTCCCACAACCTCACTGCTTTCTAGATCCAACTCATAATCCTTCCCTCCCCAACAAGAGTCTTATCTTCTTTCCATTCTTTCTAAAAAGTGGTTAGTTGGGCAGAAGGTCACAGTTATACATAGTCAAAGGATCTCCTATCTCTTCTCTATCAGCTGCTACTGTAAATACCATAAAATATTCTCCTGCTGTCTTAAACCATTTTGCCTTCCCCCTCCAACTGATCACAAAAAAGAGTAGGGGGAAGTTATGAACACCAGGATACCCAAAGGAGACTGCACCACTGAATCTCACAGGTATTCTACCACAGACGTTCATACCATAAACGCAGGGAGCCAGAACAGATCAATTTAAGAAGCTGAGGCTAACAAGAAGAGTCTCACAAACAATGGGAAGACAAAGAAACAATCCCCAAATGAAAGGAAAAGAGGAAGACTCAGAAAGAATGCTAAATGAAACAGAGGCAACTTGACTATCAGATACTGACTGAATTCAAAGCAATGTTATCAGGAAGTTCAATGAGCTCACAATGAGCTACCAGAAACTATGGGGAAACTACTACAATGAACTCACTGCAAACTACATCAACACGAAAAAGGAAACAGAAACTATCAACAAGGGCCAAGAGGGAATGAAGAATACAATTTCTGAACTGAAGAACACAGTAGAAGGAATCAAAAGCAGGATCAATGCAGCAGAAGATCAGATCAGCGAGCTGGAGGACAAAGTAGAAAAAAACACCCAGGAAGAGCAAGTAAAAGAACAGAGGCACAGAAAGAATGAAGAGGGATTAAGAGAAATGTAAGACAATATGAAACATAATAATATCCATATAATAAGGATACCAGAAGGAGAAGAAGAAGAGCAAGGGATAGAAAACCTATGTGAAAAAGTAATGATGGAAAACTTCCCTAATTTGATGAGAAAAAAAGTCACACAAATCCAGGAAACACAGAGAGTCCCAATCAAGAGGAACCCAAAGAGGCCCACTTCAAGACACATCATAATTAAAATGGCAAAATTCCAAGACAAACAGAGAATCTTAAAGGCAGCAAGGGAGAAACAGGAAGTAACATACAAGGGAACCCAGATAAGATTAGCAGAAGACTTCTCAATGGAAACGCTCCAAGTCAGAAGAGAATGTCAAGAAATACTTCAAGTAATGAGAACCAGAGGCCTGCAACCAAGGATACTTTACCCAGCAAGGCTCTCAATCAAGATAGAAGGCCAAATAAGGAGCTTCCCAGACAAAAGAAGTCTAAAAGAATACACCTCCACCAAAGCAGTACTGCAAGAGATACTAAAGGGACTGCTTTAAGGAAAGAAAGGAAAAGAGAGAGAGAATAACACAGGTACGAAAATGGCAATGAATCAGTACCTATCAATAATAACCTTAAATGTAAATGGATTAAATGCTCCATTAAAAGACATAGAATAGCTGAATGGATAAGAAAGCATGACCCACACATATGCTGCCTACAAGAGACCCACCTCAGGACAAAACACTTAACACAGACTGAAAGTTAAGGGCTAGAAACAAATTTTCTAAGCAAACGGACAGGGAAAAAAAGCCAGGATAGCAATACTCAGACAAAACAGACTTTAAAAGAAGGGCCATAAAGAGAGACCCAGAATTCTTCAAGGGATGAATCCACCAAGAAGACATAAACATTGTAAATATATATGCACCCAACATAGGAGCTCCCAAATACATAAAGAAAATCATAGAGGACTTCAGGAAAGATACTGACAGCAACACAATTATAATAGGGGATTTTAATACCCCACTGTCAAAAATAGACAGATCTTCCAAACAAAATATCTACAAAGATTTATGGCATTGAACAACACTCTAGATGAAATGGACTTAACTGATATATATAGAGCCCTTCATCCCAAAGAAACTAAATACACATTCTTTTCAAATGCACATGGAACATTTTCAAAGACAGACCACATGATAGGACACAAAACAAGCCTCAACAAATTCAAGTAAATTGAAATCATACCAAGCATTTTCTCTGACCACAAGGGACTGAAACTAGAAACCAATCCCAAGGGGAAAAGGCCAAAACCCTCAAAATCATGGAGATTGAATAGCATGCTATTAAACAATGAATGGGTCAAGAATGAAATTAGGGAGGAAATCAAAAAGTTTCTGGAAACAAATGATAACGAGCTCACATCGACCCAAAACTTATGGCATACAGTGAAGGCAGTCCTCAGAGGGAAGTTCATAGCGATACAAGCCTACCTAAAAAAGATAGAAACATTTCAAACAAAAACAACCTAACCCTACATCTACAAGAACTCAAGGATCAACAATAAAGACAGCCCAGAGCAAGTAGAAGGAAGGAAATAACCAAGATCAGAGCAGAATTAAATGACATAGAGACTAAAAGCACAATTCTAAGGATCAATGAATCCAGGAGCTGGTTCTTTGAAAATATAAACAAAATAGACAAGCCTTTAAGCAGGCTCATCAAGAAAAAAAGAGAGAAGACCCAAATAAACACAATCAGAAATCAAAAAGGAGAGATTACAATGGACACCACAGAAATACAAAGGATTGTAAGAAATTACTATGAAGAACTGTATGCCAAGAAATTTGAAAACCTAGGTGAAATGGACAAGTTTCTAGAAAAATATAATCTTCCAAAACTCAATGAAGAAGCAGAAAGCCTGAACAGACCAGTAAAAGCAGATGAAATTGAAGTAGTAATCAAAAAACTCCCGACACACAAAAGCCCTGGACCAGATTGGTTCACAGGGGAATTCCATAAATCATTTAAGGAAGAGCTAACCCCTATCCTTCACAAACTATTCCAAAAAACCCAAAATGATGGAAGAGTCCCAAACTCTTATGAAGCCAGCATCATCCTAATCCCAAAACCAGATAAAGACACAACAAAGAAAGAAAACTTCAGGTCAATGTCACTGATGAACATAGACACTAAAATCCTCAACAAATATTAGCAAACCACATCCAACAATCCATTTAAAAGATCATACACCATGACCAAGTGGGATTCATCCCAGGGATGAAAGGATGGTTCAATATTCGCAAACCAGTAAATGTAATACATCACATAAACAAAACAAAAAACAAAAATCACATGATCATATCAATAGATGAGGAAAAAGCATTTGATAAGGTACAGCACCCATTTATGGTAAAAACACTCAGCAAAGGGGGAATAGAGGGAGCATTCCTCAACATAATAAAGGCCATATATGAGAAACCTACAGCCAGCATCATACTCAATGGGCAAAAACTAAAATCTTTTCCACTAAGATCAGGAACAAGACAAGTTTGTCCACTTTCACCACTTCCATTCAATATAGTATTGCAAGTTTTAGCCACAGTGATCAGACAAGAAAAGGAAATAAAAGGCATCCAAATTGGAAAGGAGGAAACAAAACTGTCACTGTTTGCAGATGACATGATAGTGTACATAAAAAGTCCTATAGACAGCCAAAAAAAACTCCTCGACCTAATACATGAATCTGGCAAAACAGTGAAATACAAAGTCAATATCCAGAAATCAAAGGCATTTTTGTATACCAACAATGAAACAGCAGAAGAAGAAATCAAGAAAAAAATCCCATTCAATATAGCAAAAAGAAAAATAAAATACCTAGGAATAAACCTAACCAAGGAGGTAAAAGACCTGTGTGCAGAAAACCACACAACACTGAAGAAAGAAATCAAGGAAGACACAAACAAATGTAAACATATACTGTGTTCATGGATCGGAAAAAAAAACATCAAAATGTCCATACTATCCAAAGCAATTTATAGATTCAATGCAATACCTATTAAAGTACCAACAGCATATTTCACAGACATAGAACAAACACTTCAAAAATTTATATAGAACCACAAATGACCCCAAATAGCTGCTGCAATTTTGAGAAAGAAGAGCAAAGTAGGAGGGATCACAGTATCTGACACCAAATTGTATTACAAGGCCACTGTAATCAAAACAGACTGGTACTGGCATAAAAACAGGCACATGGACCAATGGAACAGAACAGAGAGCCCAGAAATAAACCCAAGTCTCTATGGTCAATTAATATTCAACAAAGGGGGCAGCAACATAAAATGGAGTAAAAATACCCTCTTCAATAAATGGTGTTAGGAGAACAGGACAGCTACGTGCAAAAAAATGAAACTCAAGGACCAACTTACACCATACACAAAAATAAATTCAAGGTGGATAAAAGATTTAAATATAAACCGTGACACTATTAAAATCCTAGAGAAGAACATAGGCAGGAAAATCTCAGATATTTCACACAGCAACATTTTTACTGATATGTCCCCTAGAGCAAGGGACATAAAGGAAAGAATAAACAAATGGGATCTCATCAAAATAAAAAGCTGAACGGCTAAAGAAAACAGTATTAAAATAAAAAGAGAACCAACTGTATGGGAAAACATATTTGCCAATGATACCTCAGACAAGGGTTTAATCTATAAAGAACTTACACAATTCCACTCTAAGAAGACAAGCAACCCAATTAAAAAATGGGCAAAGGACATGAACAGACACTTCTCCACGGAGGACATACAGAGGATCCAGAGACACATGAAAAGATGTTCACTTCCAGCCAAGATGGAGGCGTAGGCGGACACACTGTGCCTCCTCTCACAACCAAAAGTAAGTACAACAAATATTTAGAAACAAGAAAACAACCAGAACTTATAGAGAACTGAACTGTACGGAAGTCCAACAACCATTCATCCAGACCGGTAAGAGGGGCGGAGTCGCAGCAGGAGAAAGTGGAGGTGCGGACCCAGGAACGCTAGCAGCAGCGGCTGGCAGTTCCCAGGTGCACAGGCGGCGGCTGGCGGTCCCCGGGCCCATAGGCAGCAGCTGGCGGACCCCGGGCACTGGGGGGCAACTGTGCAGACCCAGTGAGGACGCGCAAGGCGGCTGGCTGACTGACCAGGTGGTCCCACATTCGAGCGCGCAGACGGTCCAGGCGGAGGGGAAGTGGCAGAGGGGACTGAATCCAGGAGAGAGTAGAGCAGGCGCCATTGCTCCCTCTCAGGCCCCACCCCCACATACAGCGTCACAACCCAGCGACTGGGCTGCCCCACACCGGGGAGCGCCAGAGGCTCCACTCTTCACTATGTAACAGCACGCGCGCGTGCGCAGATAATCCAGGTGAAGGGGAAGCAGCGGAAAGGGCCGGAGTCCAGGAGAGAGCGGAGCAGGCGCCATTGCTCCTTCTCAGACCCCGCCCCCACCTACAGCGTCACAACCCAGCGACTGGGCTGCCCCACCCTGAGGAACACCTAAGGCTCCACCCCCTCACTACGTAATAGCCGCGACCAGACTAAAACCAGAACAACAACAACAAAAAAAAAACCCACCAAAAATGGCTCAAACCGAAAAACAAATAAAAGCCCCAGAGCCAATTCCTCTAAGCAGTGAAGAGATAGCCAACCTGTCAGATGCACAGTTCAAAGCACTGGTCATCAAAATGCTCACAGAATTGGTTGATTTTGCTCACAAACTAGATGAAAAAATGCAGGCTACAATCCGTGAAATGAAGGAAGATGCATGGAGAACTGATAGAGTTGGAAGGAAAACTCAAATCAATGGAGTGGACCAGAAGGAAGAAACTAACAACCAAACAGAAAACAAGGAAGAAACAAGGATTCAAAAAAATGAGGAGAGGCTTAGGAACCTCCGGGACATCTTTAAACGTCCCAACATCCGAATTTTAGGGGTCCCAGAAGGGGAAGAAGAACAGCAACGAGTGGAAAACTTATTGGAACAAATAATAAAGGAGAACTTCCCCAATCTGGCAAAGGAAATAGACTACCAGGACGTCCAGGAAGCTCAGAGAGTCCCAAAGAAGTTGGACCCAAGGAGGAACACACCAAGGCACATTGTAATTACATTAGCCAAGATTAAAATGAAGGAGAGAATTCTAGAAGCAGCAAGGGATAAGGGGACAGTCACCTACAAGGGAGTTCCCATCAGACTGTCATCTGATTTCTCAAAAGAGACCTTACAGGCAAGAAGGGGCTGGAAAGAAATATTTGAAATCTTGAAAAGCAGGGACCTACATCCAAAATTGCTCTATCCAGCAAAGCTGTCATTTAGAATGGAAGGGAAGATAAAGTGCTTCTCAGATAAGGTCAAGTTCAAGGAGTTCATCATCACCAAGCCCTTATTATATGAAATGTTAAAGGGACTTATCTAAGAAAAAGAAGATAAAACTATGACAGTGAAAAGACAACAAACTCACAGCTATCAAGAACCACACCTAAAACAAAAGCAAACTAAGCAAACAGCTAGAACAGGAACAGAACCACAGAAATGGAGATCATATGGAGGGTTAGCAACAGGGGCATGGGAGGAGGAGAGAGGGGGAAAAGTTACAGAGAATGAGTAGCATAGATAATGGGAAAAAAATAGACAGGGGGAGGGCAAGAATAGTATGGGAAATGTAGAAGCTAGAAAACGTATGACCCATGGACATGAACTAAAGGGGGGAATGTGGGTGGGAGAGGGTGGGTAGGGTGGAGGGGAATGATGGGGGAGAAATGGGACAACTGTAATAGCATAATCAATAAAATATATTTAAAAAAAGAAAAAAGAAAGAAAAGATGTTCAATATCGCTAGCTATCCGAGAGATGCAAATTAAAACCACAATGAGATACCACTTGACACCAGTCAGAATGGCCATCATAAACAAAGCAACAAACAAGTGTTGGAGAGGTTGTGGAGAAAAAGGAACCCTAGTGCACTGCTGGTGGGAGTGCAGACTGGTGCAACCATTATGGAAAACAGTATGGAATTTTCTCAGAAAACTAAAAATGGATCTACCTTTTGACCCAGCAATTCCACTGCTAGGATTATATCCTTAGAACCCTGAAATACCAGTCCAAAAGAACCTATGCATCCCAATGTTCATAGCAGCACAATTTACAATAGCCAACTGTTGGAAGCAACCTAGGTGCCCATCAGTAAATGAATGGATCAAAAAACTATAGTACATTTATACCATGGAATTCTATGCAGCAGATAGAAAGGAGGAGCTCCTACCCTTTGCAACAGCATGGATGGGACTGGAAAGCATTATGCTAAGCAAAATAAGCCAGGCAGTGGAAGACAAATACCATATGGTCACATCTTTAACAGGAACCTAGTCAACAAAACAAACAAACAAGCAAAATATAACCAAAGACACTGACACAGAAAACAGTCTGACAGTGACCAGAGTGGAGAGGGGAGGGAATTTCAGGGGAAAAGGGGAAGGGTTTACAGGAAAAAATATAAAAGACACATGGACCAAAACTAGGGGGGATGGAAATGGGAGGGAGGTGGGGAGGGATGGGTGGGTGGGCTAGGATAGGAGTAGGTACTTGAACAACAATTAAAATAATTTTTAAAAAAAAAAGAAAATAAAAACTAAGACACACACACACATTAGCCTAGACCTACATAGGGTCAGGATCATCTATGTCACTGACTTCCACCTCCACATCTTGTCTCACTGGAAGTTCTTCAGGGGCGTTCCCAGAGCTCTCATCTGCTATGACAACAATGCCTTCTCTTTGTAACACCTCCAAAGGACCTACCTAAGGATCTTCTGGAGGAGGTTTCACTCTCTACAGAAATACGTCATAGTAGTTTGATTTATTTTTTCATCATAGATTTGCTTATAAGAAGATAATGTACCATCAATATTCTCTATTAGTAATAACTTTCAGTGTTGGGATTCATGTTTCAAACTTTTTAAGGAGCTTCTTGAGGTCTGTAGAAACTTCTGCTAAATCTGTCACTGTGATTTTTTTAAGGGTTCTTTTTCTTCTCCTGTTCCCTACTCTCTTGCCTCTTCTTCAGCTATACATTCCTGTTCCAGATCCAACAACTCCTCTTTAGTTAGTTCCTCAGGAACCATCTCTAGGAGCTCCTCGATGTCATCCTGATCCACACCCAAGTTCAAGTTGTTTGCCGCCTCAACCAAAGCCTTATTGATTTTTGCAACCTCTCAACCTTGGCGAATCTCTTCAAGTCAAGGATACATCTCTTAAGTTTCTTCTTCCATTCATACAGTCCTCAGTGGCATCATCCCAAGCTCAAGCCAGTTTCTGGACGCAGTCATAGATGTTTAAATCATTGATGATTGCATCCAGGTCTTCCTCAGTTGCAGCAATAGACTGGGCAAAGGTCCTTGTCAGATAGTAGGCCTTAAAAGCTGCTATTACTCCTTGATCCATGTGTTGGATCAATGAAGTGGTGTCTGGAGGGAGAAATACCACTTTGATATTGGGATGAAGAACACCAAAAAAGAAGAGCATGTCTGGAAACATTATCAACAATAAACAAAATCATAAAAGATCTTATTAACCTAACAATACTTCTCCATTTCACTAACCTAGCAACTAACTCAAGAGGGCATCTTATTGCTCCTGTAGTACACTGGCAGTGTGTGCTTACTGAGATGCTTGAGGGCCCTGTGTCACATCACAAAGGGTTCCATTTGCAGCCTGCAACATTGCCCCCAAGCAAGACTGTTATTCTGTCCTTAAAAGTCTTGAAACCTGGCATTGACTTGGCCTCCTTATGGATGAAAATCTCTCCATGCATCCATTTCCAAATAGGGAGGTTTCACCCATATGGAATATTTGTTCTGGCAAGTAATTACCCTCCACAATCAACTTATCTACAGTTTTAAAGATTCTTCAGCTGCCTTCACATCAGCACTTGCAGATACATCACTCACTTCATAGTGTATGATGAATGGCAAATCTAAATTGTTTAATCACTCCAAGTTAGCCACAAATTCAACACCATAGTCAGGGAGGAGAGTGAGAGGGGAAATTTGAACAACTTTAATAGCATAATCAATAACAATATTATTTCTAAAAAAAGAAATATTCAAAGTGATGAAAAGCAAGGACCTACAACGAAGATACTCTATCCAGCAAAGCTATCATTTAGAATTGAAGAGCAGATAAAGAGCTTCCAAGACAAGAAAAAGCTAAAGGAGTTATCACCAAACCATTATTATATGAAACGTTAAAGGGACTTGAGAAAAACAAGAAGATCAAAACTATGAACAATAAAATGGCAATAAATACATATCAATCTACAACTGAATCTAAAAAACAAACTAAGTAAAGAACAACAGAGACAGAATCATAGATAGGGAGAATAGTGATGGGTGTCAGATGGGAGGAGGGATTGGGGGAGTAGGTGAAAAAGTGAAGGAGTAAGAAGCACAAATTGGTAGTTACAGAATACTCATGGGGATGTAAAGTACAGCATAGGAAATGGAGAAGCCAAAGAACTTATATGCTTGACCCATGGACCTGAACAGAAGTGTGGGGATTGCCTGAGGGAGGCAGGGGCCAAGGGGAAAAACTGGGACAACTGTAATAGCATAATCAATAAAATATAATTTTTTAAAAGACCACAAGATTTTCCTGTGAGTCTCTAGATATTATCAACTAGATCAGACCTTTAAGAACAACAACAGCCATTTGTAACCATGAGGAGCGTCAGCCTAAAAGACAATGGGAATGATTAGCAGAAAAACAAAAAGAACCAGGGCTCCCTGATGATGTCCCTGAATCACTGAATAATTAACCAGCCCTTCCCTCCATATATTTATTGTGTTAAATAATAAGTTTTCATTTACAGATTAAGTGATTCTCTTTTGGGTACCTCTTACAAAGGCATCATAATACAAGTAGTATATAAACCTCCTGACTTTAGAAAGAGCTAGTGCTGCAAAAAGTTCATGTCCTCATCTACATATTTTAAAATAAGAAAAAAATCTAAATAAAGAAGCTTAAATGTGGCATAAAACATTCTTCCAGATCCAGATCTAAGTGGGCAATGACAGACATTATCCCAAATGTTATCACCAACACTAGATGGCTACTAGAATTAGAGGCACTTATAAACAGTCAATCCAAATGCTGGAGAAAAAAACAGTTTTTTGTTCTCTGCTAAGGAATGTTAAGTTGGTAATATTTAAGGAATAATGGAAGAGGCACTGAATTATATCTTAGGAGTCTACCTGATTTTCTTAAAGGAATCTGCTGGGAAATTTGGTTAACATTCATGAAGAAATAACTGAGGTATAAAAAAAAAGACTGACCACAGCCTTTCACATATATGTGAAATCTAAAGAACAATGTAAATGAACAAACATTCTTTGATAACTCATTTTGAAATTATTTGAAACCTACAAGAAAATGAAAAACTTGTACAAATAATTTCTATACACTCTTCACCTGAACTTACTTAATAGTAACAATATAAGACAAATTGACTTATCTAAACTGTTTATTATTACTCTTAGTTACTGCTGAATCATTTGAGTGTGTTGCAGACATCAACACCCCTTCCATCCAAATACCTGAGTGTTATTTCCTAAAAACAAGACCACTGCATGACCACAATACATTTATTAATTCAGGATGTTTAACACTGCTTAAATACTATTACCTAATCTACAGTCCATATTCAATTTTGCCAGCAATGTCCTTCACAATACCCATCCTCCCTCTCAGGATATAATCCAGGACCATGCATCATATTTGGTTGTAAGTTTCTTTGGTTTCTCTTATCTGGAAAAGTTTTTGTCTTTGTATTTCACAACAGTGACTCTTAAAGAGTACAGGCCAGCGGTTTCATTGAAATTGGGTTTGTCTGATGATTCTCTCACAATCAGATTCATGGGTTTTTTTTTTTATTTCTAGGAATGCCACGCATGCGATATTCTGTTCTGGTCATATTCAGTATATCGCACCAGAAAAACACATGATGTCAACTTGTATTTGAGACAATTCAAGTGGCAAACATTTTTTAATTTTATAGTTTTATATTTAAATAAATATTTAAAACTCATTATTAATAACATGAGGTTAGTTTTTAACATATAGAAAAACTTAAATAAATAATATATGAGGTATTAACATTGGAAAGCAATACTATACATGTGACACATTGTTTAAAAGAAATTCAAAATGATATGGACTTAAGTAGCCAATAACAATGTAAAAGCAGTCCACTCCAGATTTTTTCCAAGACTAACAGAAAATGGATTAGTTATCCTTAACGATTGTTAAAAGGTAACTAATTAAAAAATAAAAACTGCCCTGGCCAGAAGGTTTGGTTGGTTGAGTGTTGTCCCATACACCCAAAAGGTTGCAGGTTTGATTCCCAGTCAGGGCACATACCTAGATTGCAGGTATATACAGGAGGCAACTGATTGATGTTTCTTTCTCTTTCACATTCCCCCACCCCTTCCCCTCTCTCTAAAATCAATAAACACATCTTCAGATGAGGATTAAAAGAAATAAAAGATAACCCAGACCAGTGTGGCTCGGTTGGTTGGAAGTCATTCCCCAGAGCGAAGGGTCACCAGTTGGACCCCTGGTCAGGGTACACGCCTGGTACCCCAGGGTTCAGTCCCTGGTCAAAGCATGTACGAGAGGCAACCGACTGATGTTTCTCTCTCCGATGAATGTTTCTCTCCCTCTTTTTCTCCCTCCCTTCTTCCCCACTCTAAAAATAAAATTTTTTAAAGAAAGACAAACTATAAGAACTCCCAAGAAAATATTTATGTATCGATATAAAACATTTCACTGATACAGCAAAACAATATTACTATTTCAAGGGCGTAATATTTGCTTTAAAGATAACAAAGGGTGGATTTGTTGTATTAATAAAAATGGTTCAATTCTATTCTTTCAAACAATTCTCTGATATCAAATTTAGTCAAGGCCAACAAATATAAAAGGAATAAGAATCATCCTTGAATTTCTTTGTACTACCATAATGCAGGCCAGTGCTTGTGTAAACTACATCATACTTAAACAGAATAATCAATGTTTGGTATTAACAAAGGCTTTAAATATAAAATCCTATAAAATTGTTTAAAAGCCTATGTATGTATGAGCCTAACAATGTCCTTTGATCCTACTTAGAAGAAAGTACAGTTAATTTTTTATAAATTGAAAGAACGTAAAAATTTTAGTTGTTACTTATCCTCATCATTACACCATGTACATAGTCTTAGTTTTATGGTTAACTTCAGCTAGCCCGTGTTTCTAAAGTCCTTCTTGAAAGCCAATTACATTTCCTCTGCCCTCATTCAATAGGGAACACATCTTTGAAGAGCTAATTACACAACTGAATATTTAAATATAAAATGGTTTGAGAAAGAACAGAGAAAAAGTGATGGTAAAACAAGTATCCGTACACACCCCCACAAAGGGATACTGGTGGTAGGATTTGGTAATGAAAGATTTTCCTTGCAAGAACATAAACTTATGCAAATTGTATGTGTGAAGCATAATTTTGTGCATTTCTTAGGATCTTGAGAAAATATTTCTTTTGTTCTTTCTACCATGCAGTAATTTTTTGCCTCTGTTCTGAAAAAAGATCACTTAATGAATATTTTCCCATCCAATTCAACATTCTTCTAAAATTCTGGGGGAAAAGGATAATTGCAAAATATGATATATAGAATCCAATTAAACTACAAATTTTTTTATCCAAATTTTCCATCAGGCTTTATTCTACCTCCTATGATCTTACCCAACACAGACCTAGAGACCTAGAAATCACAAGTCTCACTGGCCTTCCCAAATGAATTACTAAAGCAGTAGGAATGTTTGAGGAAGGTAATTTAATTTCATATAGGCTATAAAAATTTAATATATACAAAGTGAGACATTTTCAACAAGAAAAACACTTGGAAGTGATTAAGATATAGGGGACAATTTAAAAGAAAATTTAAAAATCTATTCTAGGTAATGAATGTTTCAATCACTTTGCTAAATAATTGAAGAGTCAAGTTGCAATCTTAATGAAGTTCTACAGAGGGAGCTAGCACCACAAAGAATAAATAACATACAGAACTTCAAGAAAAGATCTAGTCTGCTAGAAATACTAGATTTCTGTTCATCAACATGAGCTCAGATTATCCCCTAAGATTTTATCTTAGCCATCAAAAATACAGTATTACCTACGAACTATGGCATATTTCTGGTAAACCACATTAAAACTTATAAAATATAATACCTATCATAAATAACTTTAAACACTCTGTGAAGTTTTAAATAATATTCCTCCAAAAAGGTAAAAAATACTGTTTTTCCTAAGTTACTGAACTTAGGCAAAATAGAAAGCAATAAAAAAGATCTGAAATCAAAACACACTCTCTATCCTTTTCTGCTGTAAGACAAGGTAGAGTTTCTCCATGCCTCAGTTTTCTATGAAATGGGAGTAATTATATCTACCTCAAAAGATTGCTGTGAAATTATTAGAGCATAAAATAATTAAAATAATGCTCTTTTCTTGTCCTTTAATACGTAAGTGTTACCTAATTGTTCAATACTTTCAAAAAAGAAATCAATAAGTATATTCAGTAGAGAAATTATTTTCAAGGATTAGATAGTCACTAATAGATACTAAAAATTTCCCAAAACTCCAAAATCCTTATCATTCCCCAAAAGTCTCTCAATCCCAAAGGGGATAGAGACAGTGTTGGCATGCTCTTGCTTTACTTTTCAGGTATTATCTTTCATGGCTTCATTCTCAAAATGTCCCTGTTTGTTTTAGACCAAGGAGAAAAGAATTCAACATACCAGCACTTTCTGTTCATTCCACGTTGATCCCCCTGAACATTCATTCGCCCCATATTATAGTTCACCCATAATATTTGCTTTGGGATGAAACTTCCAATGGAAGCATTATACATAGAATCAAATAACTTCTATAGAAAAGGACTGTATTCTAGAGAAAGGGTTCTAGAATGCTCAAGAAAATGAGGTTAAAAAAGACAAAAGTATTTTAAAATTATTCCACATAATTAAAATACTTTTAAAATTATGTGACTGTAAAATGTATGAATTAACTAAATTATGGCTATAAATCTTTCTTATTTCATAAAAACTTTTAGAATCAAGTTGGCTAAAAATCTTTGTATTATACCCTGTCCCTGGAAGAATGGGAAATGTCTTGCATTTTGAAGCTGGGCATAAGTAGTATTTGATGATTCTCTTCCACTCAGTAGCAAGTCTGAGGAAGTTTCTAAAACCGTAATACATACCATGAAATTAATCAGCCATTGAGTTGTCATATTGCTATTGTATTCATTTTAATCAGTTACTGAGTCTTACAATGGATATTAATCCTTTATATATATAAAAAAAAGCACTACATATTTAGGAGTTGCTTGGTACAACAGAAAAAAACACTAAAATGGGAATCAGGAGACTTGAATTCTGGTCCAGCACTTGTCATTATAGCGTAACCTGTACAAGTTACTTTATCACTGTAAATTTCACTCAATTTCATTATAAATTACAGATACTAGTTCTGAAGTTCATTTCTAGATTCAAAGTTCTATAATTTAAAAGATATGAGAAAAGTGGCCTTCGAGAATGAAACCATAAAAATACAGTACCTATTTATGCATGTTGAAAAGCAACAACCATTTAACTTTGTTGGTCCTAGATGTTCTTTATTTCAATTTTGACCTTCTGCTTGCCAGGAGTTTTTCCTACTTTTGCATTCAGCAAATACATTTTGCCATGAACAAAATCTATTAGCTTTATAAGCAATCAGTTCTTATATTATTCTTATAAAATAATCTTCAGGTTTTCAAAGAACTGCTCAGTAACAACAGTAATAATAATGGATATAAGAGCCTATCAGATGTTACTGATTGTCTCTAACTGCTCTTCACATATTCTTAGACATGTCACTTAAGTAGTTATAAATCTTCCCTGGTAGTTTAGAAATTGGATACTGTTCTCTAAAAACTTATAATTTTTACACTACACTGAAAATCAAGATCTAACAGTGTCCTGTCCGATACCTGGCATCATTCCCCTTGTGCAACTCATTAATTTCCCCCCATTTCATCATAATCATAAATTGATGATCATAATTATTGCAAGACAAAATTTTAAAACTTAAAGAGTAATTCTGAAAAAATAATTAACTTTTGACATAAAAAATCATTAAAGAGAATTCATTCAACATCAGAAAGGAAAAATATACCTCATATCCAGAATAGCAATACATTGCTTATAAAAATTCCCTGTTTATCTTGGCAGCTACCTTGAAAAGTCAAGTAAATAAATGTGAATCTTTCTTAGAGGCTTTCCCCATATAGCACGGCCAACTGAAAAACACCTCCAGATACCAGTTACTCCTACTTGTGTTAAGTGGCACAGATACTTTTAAATTTATTTATTTTGCCTTTAGTATTTGTACCTAACTCCAGCCAACTTTTAACTTTCTTAATCTTTATTGAAGGTAATATTCAATTTAGGTATTCATAAAATGAACAGATATTTACAGAAACAAAATAGTTCCATAACTGTTGATATGTCCAATAAGAAACCCATGATTACAAAATCTTCAATTATAAAACTGTTTTTAACTATCAAGTACTTAAATTGGAGAGTTAGTCTTCAATTTGTAAATGAAGTCAATATCCTTCCTTTCAATAGCACCCAGCACATTGACTGGTGAGTGAAGAATATTTTAGTGAATGAAATAGTGATGTTTTTCTAATTTATTTTTAATTACTCCATTGACAAAACTAAAATGCTGACAGACTAAGAAAATCTACAGAAGACTAATGAAACCAGTTCATTATTGAACTATATATAGAGCAAAGTATAAATTATATAGTTTTGGATTATTCCTACCACAAATTTAACTGTTTGACTTTCCCTACTTAAAACCATCCCCCAGAATCTTCAGTATATTGAATATTAGGAAACAGGAACCTGAGGAAAACCATTCTGCTTAAACAAACAACTGTCACTGTCACTGCTGACCAATCTTTCTGGTTTTGTTGTATGTCAGCCTTCCCCAGACAAATAAGTATATCTGTAAAGCGTGTTTTATAAACTAAGAATGTTTTTAATGAAAATGCAGTTAGCATTTACCACCTAAAATATAATCAAGATAATTAGAGTTATCACTGTACTATTATTGGTACACACAGAATTAAGGTACATTTTCAAAAAGCAGGCTAATGTGATGGTATCACTGCATTTTTGCAACATCATGATAAATCAAGTCTGTCTTTAACATATTAGAATTAAGAAGTAATAATGTTTTATGAAAACAAAGCATGGAATTATTAATTGGATAATTAAATTTTGTTTTATATCTACAGCTTATTAATTTTTTAAAGATTTTGTTCATTTTTAAAGAGAAGGGAAGGGAGGGAAAAAGAGAGGGAGAGAAACATCGATGTAAGAGAGAAACATCCATCAGTTTTACCTCTCATACACATCCTGACCATGGACTGAACCTGCAACCTAAGCATGTGCCCTGACCAGGAATGGAATGAACCAGTGACCTTTCGCTTTGCAGACCAACACCCAAACAACTGAGCCAGCAATTGGTCAAGACCAGCTTATAATATTTTAAAAAGCTTGGACTTGAGCACAAAGAGATCTTAGTTATTTTAATTGTAAGGACAAAAATTAGGTTATTTATGAGCAGCTTTCATGAAAGGCTAGTGTTGCAGTGGCATATTCAACTGAGACTTTAAAAACTACAAGGCAGAGAACCAGCAGCCACAGAACAAAGATAATCAACTAATGCCAAATCAAGTAACAATATTAACAAGTATAAGAATCTTACTATGTAACCACTAGTTACTAAGAAGACTTCATGTTATACTAAAAAAATAAAATCGTGCTCATTTAACCTTTAGATGTACATTATGTTTGTTCACTTAGTTCGCCATTATGACTATAAAGTTGAAACAATTCATCTTGTAATAGATAAGCATATTAAATTAACACTTAAATTTAGTGAATTTAGAATTCTTTCATTAAGTTGTTTTTCTGGTTATAGAAAGAGAAGAAAATCCAGATAAACAATCCTTAAGTTTGAAATATCATACCATTCTGAGTAGGATATTTAAATCATACTCAGTGCATGATGAAATCTTGCACTGTCCACATCTGTTCCACCCAGGATGTGAATCTTTCCCTGACCCAGTGTATCCAAGTTGTATAGCTACTTAGTAGCCCTCTGGGCTACCAGATCCACTGTTGTGGTATCACAGTGCTTGTGTTCAAGTAACCCTTATAGTAGCTTACTATTATGGTACAATGCCTACATCATTTACCTCACGGCATCTCATCACGTAGGCATTGTACCATTCCACATCATCATCATAAGAAAGGGGAATATAATACAGTAAGATGAGAGAGAGACCATATTTACATAACTTTTATTGTAATATATTGTCATAATTGTTCTATTTTATTATTGTTATTAATCTCTTATAATGTATAATTTATAAGTTAAACTTTATCATAGGTGTATAAATATAGGGAAAAAATAGTATATATAGCATTTGGTACTATCCATGATTTTAGGCATCTACTGGGGGTCTAGTAATGTCTCTCCCATGGAAAAGGTGGTACTACAATATTATCAAGTGTGATCCAACCTGAAGGTATAAATTTCTCAAATTCTGGACATGAGTTATTTGTATAATAATTAAGATTATCAGAATTTTCTTATGATACAATGGGAAAAGAGGTAGACTAACTAGAAAGCTGAAACACAAAAAAAATTTTCGCTTCCCTCTTTAGACAATCTTATGATACTAAAAAGGTTAAGGTAAGGTGAATTTTAAAAAACTCCCAAGTCAGTAATTTTTAACTAAAAACTTCGCAGTCCCAATAAGGTAGTAATCTTTTAAATACTACTATAGAACAGAAAAATAGCAGTGGAGATATCCCAGAATAACACATACAGTTATTTTTATCTAAAACACAAAACTGTAAGAACATTAAAACTTTAAAAAGAAACAAAATTGTACTCACGTTTTAAACCATTTAAAGTGTTTTACTTTATGCTAAACAATAATGATACACTTACTGTTTTATAAGGCAACAAAAGAAACAAAATTCTACCTCTCTATCTTAAGCATGAGGGTGGGGAAGTCAAGTAAGAGCCAAAAATTAACGGGGACAATTTAATGTTTTATATGGAGAAAGAAAATGAAATGACATATTTCCCAATATGGAATATAATATTACATATTTTAATGTGCATACAGAAACAATTATTTCCTGGAAACTTATAGGGTATAAATATCCTAATTCTACTAGGATTAAGGTCATAGTATTATGTCTTTATATTACATATAATCTTAAAAATCAGATTATTCATATACATCTACTCCAAAGACAGGGTAAACTATATTACAATCTCTGGTTTAATGCACTTACAGTTCCTTGTGCTTGTCTTCAGCCAAGATTTGGTCATTTGCTTTAAGAGAATACCTGTAACACAGAACAAAAATATACTGGTCATACAAACATACAAGTATGTTTGACTCATAGACATCTGAGTGTAGCATCAACAGTTGACACCCATCAAGCACTACCACACTGTTCATAAAAAAAAAATGCCCAAGTTCTCTGGTGTTCTTAGTCACTTCCACACACACACAAGACTCCAAGAACTAATCAACCTGACCACGCTTTGACAGCATAAGATATCTTCAGTATTCTTCCACAGTGAATCATCTGTAATGTTACTCATCTAGCAGGTCAAAATTCAAGAAACTACTCTAATGGTAAGTATTTAAATGTAAAAATAGGCTGTTATCCCATTTGCTAAACACATAGTAAATATCTGCTGTGCACCAGACTATGTACTGGGTAGTGCGACTTAAGAGAAAAAATAAGCTTTGAAGTCCTGACTGGATGGACCATTTACTAGCTTAATAACTATAGGCAATTATTTCACCTCTTTTAAGTCCATTCCTTATCTATAAATTAGAGGTTGCTATAAATTTTAGAACAAGGATCTTTCAAATTATTGCTGAACTTTAAAGAATTTCTAAGGAGTACATTGCTGAAACAGATTAAAAAAAAATGGACAGCAATTCCCAAGTCTTTGATTTCCACTTGTATTCAACCCTTTCCTAAAACTAATCTACCTGACAATGGATCAGAGGTCCAAGTGGAGTAACCATGTAGGTTTTCCTTTCTTACCTCCCCTTTCACAAATGCCTTTGAATGGTGTTATCTATCACTCATCCTGAATAAAACTGTATCACACTACCCAGTGTGTACAAAAATCTGATGTACAAAACAAGGAATGATTCATATTTTGTCTGTATAGCCTTCTTTAATACCACAAACTGATTACAGGGCTTCCTGTTTTATACATTACTTCTATAAATAATGAAGCCAGAAATTATAAATGGGGAACTGGGATAGGATGTTCTATTTACAGATATATAAGGACATGGGGCAGAAATTGACTGAAACTTTCATTTTGAAAGTTTATCTCTTTCATCCCATGTTCATCATTAAAGAACATTCTACGTTTCAGGAAAAGTCCTGTGAAACAAAGGTAAGTCCGTTTCTAATTAGAAAAAATAAAGATAGTATCAACTTATTTCTTCCAGTAAACAAACTTAAACTAAGGCTCCTTGCCCTTCCATTTATCTACTGAAGATTAAATATCAAAAGATGGTTGTCACAGAAACACGAACCAAAGCCATTTATTTTAATTAAAAATGAGCCAGGCCTTTTCTACCATGAAAATTAATCTGATTGGTTTGACAATGAAGAACAGTTTTGCCATTAAGGTTCTATGGTGGACAGCCTTAAAATGAATGGCTTTGACTAAAAGACATTTAAGGTACCTGATAAAGACATTTTATTAAAAAAATCCTTTTCACAAAGGCATATTGAAATTAACAACATTTTACTTTTACCATCATCTCCTGAAATGTTAAGATAAACATACTGCCTATAAGAAAAACACTAATAGATATAATTACTAGTTATTTTAAAAGCCTTAATAATGACTTTTTGGGTGTACTTCCCAGAATTCATGTCTCTAGTGACTCTAATAAATGACCACATCAGGTGGTTTCTATTCTTCATTTCCAACAAACTTGAAGAGGCCTAATTAAATTACCACTGAGAAATAAAAATAATGTTTGATGACAGAGAACTTCAAATAATTGAGTCACAAAACTAAAAAAAAATCTATTACCATCCAATTAATTATGTAAACTTTTTCTCAGCACTTACATCTCTAAAGGAAAAAGGGAAATAGGATGATGCAGAACTTGTCTTATTGCAGCAATGTGTATTATTTATCCACAAAAAGTTGAATTAAAAACAGTTAAAAACTAGTTTCAGGACTTCCAGCCAAGATGGAGGCATAGGTGGGCACATTGTGCCTCCTCGCACAACCAAAATTAAGGACAACAAAGATTTAGAAACAAGAAAACAACCGGAACTGATAGAAAATTGAACTACACGGAAGTCCGACAACCATTCATCCAGACCAGTAAGAGCGGCGGAGTCGAAGCAGGAAAAAGTGGAGGTTGGAGGGCCCGGGTGCACGGGCAACAGCTAGTGCACCCCGCGCACCAGCTAGTGCACCCCGCGCACCAGCTAGTGCACCCCGGGCACCAGGTGGCGATCGGCAAACCCAGTGAGGCCAAGCAAGGCGGCTGGGTGACCAGGCAGTCCCACATTCTCGGGCAGATAATCCAGGTGAAAACAGGAAGCAAGACAGACCTCGCAACCCAGGGCCCCAGCACAAGGAAATAAAACCTAAAAACACTGATTGAAAACACTTGTGGGGGTTGAGGTGCCCAGAGAGATTCCCAGCCTCACAGGAGAGTTCGTTAGAGAGACCCACAGGGCCCTAGAACCTACACAAGCCCACCCACACAGAAATCAGCACCAGAAGGGCCCAATTTGCTTGGACGAAGTGGCCGAAGGGACTGGAATCCAAGAGAGAGCAGAACAAGCGTCATTGTTCCCTCTCGGACCCCTTTCCCACATACAGCATCACAACCCAGCAACTGGGCTGCCCTGCCCTGGGGAACACCTAAGGCTCCGCCCCTCACTACATAACAGCTGCAACCAGACCCAAAAAAGAAAAAAAAAATGGCTCAAACAAAAGACCAAATGAAACCACCAGAGCCAATACTTTTAAGCACCCAAGAGACAGCCAACATATCAGATGCACAGTTCAAAGCACTGGTGATCAGGATGCTCACAGAATTGGTTGATTTTGCTCACAAATTAAATGAACAAATGAAGGCTACCATAAGTGAAATGAAGGAAAACCCACAGGGAACCCATAGTGATGGGAGGAAAAGTGGAACTCAAATCAATGGAGTGGACCAGAAAGAAGAAAGAAACAAACAGAAAAGAATGAAGAAACAAAAATTCAAAAAAATGAGAAGAGGCTTAGGAACCTCCAGGACATCTTTAAACATCCCAATATCCGAATTATAGGGGTCCCAGAAGGGGAAGAAGAAGAGCAACAAGTGGAAAACTTATTTGAACAAATAATAAAGGAGAACTTCCCCAATCTGGCAAAGGAAATAGACTTCCAGGAAGTCCAGGAAGCTCAGAGAGTCCCAAAGAAGTTGGACCCAAGGAGGAACACACCAAGGCACATCGTAATTACATTAGTCAAGATTAAAATGAAGGAGAGAATTCTAGAAGCAGCAAGGGGTAAGGGGAAAGAAGGGGTAAGGGGACAGTCACCTACAAAGGAGTTCCCATCAGACTGTCAGCTGATTTCTGAAAAGAGACCTTCTAGGCAAGAAGGGGCTGGAAAGAAGTATTCGAAGTCATGAAAGGCGAGGACCTCCATCCAAGATTGCTCTATCCAGCAAAGCTTTCATTTAGAATGGAAGGGCAGATAAAGCGCTGCTCAGATAAGGTCAAGTTAAAGGAGTTCCTCACCACCAAGCCCTTATTATATGAAATGTTAAAGGGACTTATCTAAGAAAAAGAAGATAAAAAATATGAACAGTAAAAAGACAACAAACACAGTTAACAACACACACCTAAAACAAAAGCAAACTAAGCAAACAGCTAGAACAGGAACAGAACCACAGAAATGGAGAGCACATGGAGGGTTAGCAACAGGGGAGTGGGAGGAGGAGAGAGGGACAAGGTACAGAGAATAAGTAGCATAGATGGTAGGTAGAAAATAGACAGGGGGAGGGAAAGAATAATGTGGGAAATGTAGAAGCTAAAGAACTTGTGACACATGGAGATGAACTAAAGAGGAAATGTGGGTAGGAGGGGGTGTGCAGGGTGGAGGGGAATGTTCAGGGAGAAACAGGGCAACTTTGATAGCATAATCACTAAAATAAAATAAAATAAAATAAAATTATGCACCAATAAAAAAAACAACTAGTTTCACCCATGTCATCACAAGATGCATTTAACTTCATTTTCTTCTGTTTCATAATTATTTAACAGCATTTTAACATATTTATGTTGTTTTGCTAACTACATGCTAGTTATAATTTAATGACTGGAAGATTTTTTTTTTTTTTAAAGATTTATTTATCTTTAGAGGGGAAGGGTAGGAGAGAGGGAGAGGGAGAGAAATATCAATGTACGGTTGCCTCTCATGCGTCCCCTGCTGGGAACTGGCCTGCAACCCAGGCATGTGCCCTGACTGGGAATCGAACCGAGATCCTCTGGTTCGCAGGCCCGTGCTCAATCCACTGAGCTACACCAGCCAGGGCTTAATGACTGGAAGATATTTTTTAATTCAATTTACATATATATTTTTATGGAAGAGACATAAGATAGGGTGATCAATATGCATGAAGGGCCTTAGTGCATAAAATATATTACTTTCATAATATAGTACATGTAAAATATAATTCCTGCATAAAAATACATTACTTAAAGATAAAGAATGGTGAGGAAAAGTGTAACAGAAATATAAATTTAAGGAGAAAAAATAATATAAAATTTTTTAATGTTAAAAAAGAGCTTGTTCATGCATTTTTAGAAATGGATGATGATAGTTATCAAACCAGTGTGTTAAAGTCCACTAAAAGAATGACCTGTCAGTTTTATTTAACATTACAATAAAAACTCATTAACTTAATGAATGAGAAAGAATTTCTTTACCAAAACAGTTCTATGTAAGTTAAAAAGTTTTAAACCAGTAGATTTGATGACCCCTATATGTTAGCAAAGAGTTTGGTACATATACAATAGGAACTCACTCAGAGTTACTTTCCTTCTTTCTCTTGCAGCTAGTAATAGAGAAATAACAAACATATCTTGCTTAAACACCTCACAATTCAGCAAGCAGACAGAATAAAATAACTGTTCATAATGTGATAAGTGTTACAAAAAAGTTCAATATAAACTGTTCATACAAAAGAGGAAGTAGTCATACTCCTTCCTAAGACAGACAAAAAAAGGACAGCTTTTATCTGCTCCCCAACTTTCTATTCCCCCTAACATCTCTCTTCATTGCTCCTTCCCCATAAAACAACCTTCCCATTTAAAGTTTTAGGATGAGAATTTGAAGGGAGTAGTAAAAGAGTCCTGAATAAAAGGTCCATAGAGGCAAGAAGCAGGCAAGTATAGCCTGATTTTGATCAAATTACCAAAAGGAAGATTATACTCTCCTAATTCACACAGCAGTACATCTCCAGGTCCTCAACAATGAGTTTACAAGATCAATTTTGAACTATGCTCTAAGCAAGTAAATTCTCCAATCTCAAATAGGCTGCAAAATCACTGTTCCTATAGTATTCCTTTCTCTGATCTGATTTCCCCCTACCCCAAACCATGTAGATAGCCTTCCATCAGATCTCAATTACCTTTATTCTTCTTCATCTTTATTGGATTTTTCTCAATTTTATCTTTCTTATCTCTACCTTGACTCTTGCACACATCAAAATCTAGCCCATACATAAAATTCCAAGGTTTGAGGATACAGTACTCAAGACTGTTCTCACTTCTGACATCATCTGCAAGTTCAGGGGGTCCTCCAAACCACCCTCAGGTTCAATAATTCACTGAAAGGGCTCACAGAACTCACTGAAAGCTATCATACAGATTACATGGTTACAGATTACAAGAAAAGGATACAAATCAAAATCAGCCAATGGAAGAGACATACAGGGTAGTGTGGGGGACAATTCCAAATGCAAAGCTTCCAGCATGCATTCTTTCTTGGCATCAACATGGCACACTGTTGATACAGGACAATATGGTCGAGTACTGCCAGCCAGGGAAGCTCAGGGAGCTGTCCAGAATTATTCTTTCTTCATTGAAGCTTCATTACATAGGCATGGTTAATCAACTGACTGCGTAAGTGGTTTAACTAGGTCTCCAGGTCAACTGATACATATGACCTAGAGCCTTACCCTAAATCACATAATTGGTCACATTATTGGGTGTGGCCAACCCCTGTCCTAAACAAAAAGACACTTCTACAGGTATAATATAGATTATCAATATAGAAGCCAAGGGCAAAAACCAGACCCCTCTTTGGACAAGGCCAAATTCTTGACACATGCCTATGTATATTTTTTTATATGTCTATAAATATACGGATGTACAAATCTATGTGTATGTATATTTCTTTATTCATAAACTTCCATCCAAATCTGTATTTTTCACATAACTCTCCCTTATAAATGCCTATTATATGAAATCCCTTTACAATAACCTATAGTTGTCAATTAGCTATCTTGCTGCCTAAAAGAATAACATTCTAATTTTTAACATGGAACACTGATTTAGTTAGCAAATTAGAAAAACGGCACTATTAGAGAGGTGATTTGTTCCTCCAAGCAACTTAAACACCTTTCCAAAACTCATAAACCACAACCAAACTCCATATTTATAGATGGTTATTTGTAAGGGAATAAAAACTTTACATTTTTTAAATGTACAGAAATAGTACACACCTACCAATTGTAATAATTATGTTCTAAACCATAACAAACTGCTTTAAGTTCATTTTAAAGTAGTCAAACGATCAATTATAATTACAGATGTAAAGGCAAATATACCATCAGAACCATAATCCTTACCAATGAAATGGAGATATTTTTCACTGAAACATACAATTAAATGTTTAAATGTGCGGTTTGTAATTATACATAGTTCTCATTTTCATTTAGCATGTCCTGTCCTGCCAACCTTAACTGCTGTTTGCAGAATGGAAGCTATAGAGCCTTTTGAATGTCTTTATTGCATTTAACTTATTTTGTGAACATTCCATGTTTTATGTTAATAAACTTCAAAAAGAAAATTCAACGTAGTAGAAAGTAGAGAGCTATACCTCAGTTGTCTACTGTGTCTTTCTCAAATGGAAACAAAGCACACCCTATTTTTAAGCTGGGTTTTGTTTCCTAAAGACATGATTAGACAGATGTTCTGCTTTTATATCCATTTCTTAGATGCAAACATGAACATAGTTCCTAAAAGAAGAGAGACGGCAAAAAGGTATAGTGTTAGTTCTCAAATTTCTTTCTGACTGAATTTACCAGAGAAAAACACATACACTCCAGTCATCAAAAGATGAGGAGGCAGGAGAAAGCACCGGGAAAGGCCCTCTTATCCTGCAGCTAACCACCACGAAGAAAACTTCTTGAGTGAGTGAAAGACCGTAAGATTGAAAGTCTGAGACCTGTGTTATTGTCCGGATTCTGCCATTAATTAGCTTTTTGAAGTGGAAAAGCCATTTAATTTCTCTAAGGAAGACAAACAACCTATGTCACAGGGTTGCTATGTGGTTCAAATAAGATAATACATGGAAGTGTCCAGCACATTATTTAACACACAATTAATACTCATCCTTCCCTGTTTCTTTGAATGCTTCCACCTCTTTAAATGAACAATTAGTTCAAAATGGAGGGGTTGGGGGAGAAAGTCAGTTTAAAATGTTTTCAAATTTGAAAACAACTGCATGACTATAAATTTTCATTAAGGAAACCAGAGAGTTTGTACAAGAATGTCAACAAGAGCATTATTTATTGAAAATTAAAATTGTAAACAATCAGCCCTGGCTAGTGTGGCTCAGTGGATTGAACACCAGCCTGCAAACCAAAGGGTCGCTGGTTCTATTCCCAGTCAGGGCACATGCCTGGATTGCAAGCCAAGTCAGGTCCCCAGTAGGGGGTGTGCGAAAGACAACCACACATTGATGTTTCTCTCCCTCTTTTTCTCATTCCCTTCCCCGCTATAAAAATAAATTTAAAAAATATTTTTTAATTGTAAACAATCATACCACACAAAAATAGCAGGCTGCATCAATAAATTATAGTAAACCCATGAAGAAATGGTTCAACATTAAGTTTAAAAAAATCCCAATATACTCCTAGAAAGAACTGGAAATATATATGTAAAAATATTATATATAGCATTACAAGATTTTTATTTTCTTCTTTGTACTTTTTAAAACTGTAAATAATAAGCATATTATTTTTGAAATTAGGAAAAAATATATAAAACACAAACATGTAATACTTTAGAATGTGATTATGATATTCATCTGGATATAGTTTTCACTTAAACTTTTCAACCAATGAACATGAAAGTCTTCAAAGATTAGTTCAAATCTTCTCTTGTATAAAAACTTAAAAATTTTTATTTAAATGTTATTGAATAAACATTGACAGCAACAGGTGACAAGTTAAATAGGAAGAAGAGGAGAGAAAAAGGAGGGAGGGGAAGAGAGAGTAGTACAGAGGAGGAAGTAGGAGAGGACAAAGAGGACCACTTTCCCCAATCCTGTCTGAGCTGTTCGTGGAGGACACGCTTAAAGCACAAAGTATAAAATTCAGTAATGGCATTCCCACCAAGGGCAATGGGAAAATGCTTCTGTTATTTAGGTTAATCATTTACTATGAGAATATATAAATAAAATATATTCATACATTATAGGTAACTATTATGATATGCTAGAACAGCAGTAGTATAATAAAATAAAGTTTGGGCCTTTTATAAAAGACTGGAACAGTTCCGGCCAAGATGGAGGCATAGGCGGACACACTGTGCCTCCTCTCACAACCAAAATTAAGGACAACAAATATTTAGAAACAAGAAAACAACCAGAACTTATAGAAAATTGAACTGTATGGAAGTCCAACAACCATTCATCCAGACCGGTTAAGAGGAGCGGAGTCGTGGCAGGAGAAAGTGGAGGTGCAGACCCAGGAACGCAAGCAGCAGCGGCTGGCAGTTCCCAGGTGCACAGGAGGCGGCTAGCGGTCCTCGGGCCCACAGGCGGCAGCTGGCGGACCCCGGACACAGGGGGGCAACTGTGCAGACCCAGTGAGGCCGCACAAGGCGGCTGGCTGACCAGGTGGTCCCACATTCACGCACGCAGACGGTCCAGGCAGAGGGGAAGTGGCGGAAAGGACTGAATCCAGGAGAGAGCGGAGCAGGTGCCATTGTTCCCTCTCAGACCCCGCCCCCACATACAGCATCACAACCCAGCGACTGGACTGCCCTGCACTGGGGAGCGCCAGAGGCTCCACTCCTCACCAGGTAACAGCACGCGAGCGTGCGCAGATAATCCAGGCGAAGGGGAAGCAGCGGAAGGGACCGGAGTCCAGCAGAGAGCGAAACAGGTGCCATTCTTCCCTCTCGGACCCCGCCCCCACCTATAGCATCACAACCCAGCGACTGGGCTGCCCCACCCTGAGGAACACCTAAGGCTCCACCCCTCACTATGTAATAGCCGCGACCAGACTAAAACCAAAACAAAACCAAAACCCCACCAAAAATGGCTCAAACTGGAGAAAAAATGAAAACCCCAGAGTCAATTCCTCTAAGCAACGAAGAGATAGCCAACCTATCAGATGCACAGTTCAAAGCACTGGTCATCAAAATGTTCACAGAATTGGTTGATTTTGCTCACAAATTAGATGAAAAAATGCAGGCTACAATACGTGAAATGAAGGAAGATGCATGGGGAACTGATAGAGATGGAAGGAAAACTGGGACTCAAATCAATGGAGTGAACCAGAAGGAAGAAACTAACAACCAAACAGAACATGAGGAAGAAACAAGAATTCAAAAAAATGAGGAGAGGTTTAGAAACCTCCGGGACATCGTTAAACGTCCCAACATTCCAATTATAGGGGTCCCAGAAGGGGAAGAAGAAGAGCAACAAGTGGACAACTTATTTGAACAAATAATAAAGGAGAACTTCCCCAATCTGGCAAAGGAAATAGACTACCAGGACGTCCAGGAGGCTCAGAGAGTCCCAAAGAAGTTGGACCCAAGGAGGAACACACCAAGGCACATCGTAATTACATTAGCCAAGATTAAAATGAAGCAGAGAATTCTAGAAGCAGCAAGGGATAAGGGGACAGTCACCCACAAAGGAGTTCCCATCAGACTGTCAGCTGATTTCTCAAAAGAGACCTTGCAGGCAAGAAGGGGCTGGAAAGAAATATTTGAAATCTTGAAAAGCAGGGACCTACATCCAAAATTGCTCTATCCAGCAAAGCTGTCATTTAGAATGGATGGACAGATAAAGCGCTTCTCAGATAAGGTCAAGTTCAAGGAGTTCAGCATCACCAAGCCCTTATTATATGAAATGTTAAAGGAACTTATCTAAGAAAAAGAAGATAAAAATATGACAGTGATAAGACAGCAAACTCACAGCTATTAAGAACCACACCTAAAACAAAAGCAAACTAAGCAAACAGCTAGAACAGGAACAGAACCACAGAAATGAAGATCATATAGAGGGTTAGCAACGGGGGTGTGGGAGGAGGAGAGTGGGGGAAAGGTACAGAGAATGAGTAGCATAGATAGTGGGTAGAAAATAAACAGGGGGAGGGCAAGAATAGTATGGGAAATGTAGAAGCTAAAGAACTTACGACACATGAACATGAACTAAAGGGGGGGAATGTGGGTGAGAGGGGGTATGCAGGGTGGGGGGAATGATGGGGGAAAAATGGGACAACTGTAATAGCATAATCAATAAAATATATTTTAAAAAAATAAAAACAAATAAAAGACTGAAACAAACATTATTTATTTAAATGTGTTTCTCCCTGAAAATTAGCATAACATAGAATTTCAGGCTGAAGTTCCTTGAAGAGATGGTGAACTCCAGAACCAGCCCTACCCCAGCGGTCCCCAACCCCCAGGGGCCACCAGATGCTACGGGTCCCTGGTCTGCTAGGAACCTGGCCACACAGCAGGAGGTGAGTGCCGGCAAGGGAGCTAAGCTTCATCTTATTTACAGCTGCTCCCCACTGCTGGCACTACCACCTGAGCTCTGCCTCTTGTCAGATCAGCAGCGGCATTAGATTCTCACAGGAGCATGAACCCTACTGTGAACTGCATATTCGAGGGATCTAGGCTGCACATTCGAGGGATCCTCATCCTCCAGATGAGGATCTAATGCCTGATGATCTGAGGTGGAGCTGAGGCGGTGATGCTAGTGCTGGGGAGCGGCTGCAAATACAGACCATCATTAACAGAGAGGATTGACTGCACAGAGACCACAATAAATCAACTGATTGCAGACTCGTATCAAAACCCTACCAGTGAGTGGCAAGTGACAATTAAGCTGCATCTGGTGGCAGGCTTTATAGGGCAGATGAGTTGATGTACTTCAATTGTACAGCTGCATCGGTGGCAGGCTTTAAGTCAGAATCAGACACTTATTTTAGTCTGTGTGTGGCCCGCCCATTATTTTATTTACCACTTCTGTCTGCGCCTCTTTCCTGCACTGCGCACTTGTCTCAGCCACAGTTTTGGTAAGCCCACATGCTAACCCTAGCCAAAATGAGTAAAAAGCAAACGTTGCTAGAGAGCTTCCTTAAAAAGGGGAAAAGACCCAATGATAAGACAGAGGAAGACTCTAAAACTGCAAACAAAAAGCAAGCTACACTTAAAACACCCACAGTTCTACTTAAATTACAGGTTTACTGCAACAGGCGATTCACATTCTGCAAGTCCTCTTTGTACAATATGTGGCAACCAGTTATCCAATGAAGCCATGAAACCAAAACTGCTTTGCCAAGCATGCTGCATTAAAAGACAAGCCTTTGGAGTTTTTCAAAAGAAAAAATGTGAACACAAAGAAAGAAGCAATTATTAAAGGCCATCACTTCATCAAATGTGTCTGCACTGACAGCATCATTCTTAGTTACTAACCGCATTGCTAGAGCTAAGAAGGCCTTTACTACTGGTGAAGAGATGATCCTGCCTGCTGCTATGTATGTATGTCATGAACTCTGAGGAGAAGCTGCAGTTCAAAAGGTGCCACGTGTTCCTCTTTTGGCTAACACTAGATGAATTTATGAAATAGCAGAGGATAATGAGGCACAACTGTTAGGATTAATACGTCACTGTGGTACGTACGCAATCCAGGTTGACCTGTCTACCAATCTTGACAACGGAGCAACAATGCTTGTTTTTCTGCGATGTATTTTCAGGAGGATGTGCATGAGGATATGTGTTGTGCACTTCTGTTGCCAACCAACACCACAGCTGCAGAACTATTCCAGTCTTTGACTGATTACAGATCAGGAAAACTGAATTGGTCATTTTGTGTCGTTATATGCACAGACAGAGTGGCTGCCACGACTGGACGGCTTTCTAGTTTCACTACTTGGGTCAAAGAGCTGGCTTCTGAATGTGGGTCTACACACTGTGCAGGCTAGCCAAAAAACGTCACCTGAACTTAACAACATTTTACAGGATGTGACTAAAATTATCAACCACATTAAGGTCCATGCCTTTAACTCACATCTGTTGGTGCAGCTCTGCGAGGAGATGCACACAGAGCACACACATCTCCTCTTATACACAGAAAGGAGATGGTTTTCCAAAGAAGGATCACTGGACAGTTTTTGAGTTAAGAGCTGCTCCAGATTTCTCTTAGAAAAATAGTCAACACTGGTAGCACATTTCAGTGACAGAGAGTGGGGTGCAAAATTTGCTTATTTGTGATATATTCAACCTACTCAATGAACTTAGTCTGTCATTTCAGGGGAGAACGACAACTGTGTTCAAGTTGGCAGATATGTGTTCAAGTGGCTACATTCAAAGCCAAACTGGAATGATGGGGGCAGCAAGTGAACACTGGGATTTCTCACATGTTTCAAACATTAGCAGAGATTTTAAGAGAGTCTGAACTGGGCCTTCCTTCTCCCAGCTAGTATGTGATCACCTATCTCAGCTTTCAAAAGAGTTTGAGCATTACCCCCCAACCACAAAGACCCCTGAACTGGGAAGGAATGGATCTGTGACCCATGTGTGAATAAGCCAGGTGAATTGACTTTGTCCATGCTAGAAGAGGACTAACTGCTTGGGTTCACAAATGACAGTGGCCTTAAAAGTATGTTTGAGACAACTTCAAATCTCCATACATCCTGGACTAAAGTCAAGGCGAAATATCCTGTGATTTCCACAAAAGCACTGAAAAGCCTGCCACCATTTGCAACATCCCATCTTTGTGAAGCAGGGTTTTCTGCAGTGACGGCACCAAAATGAGATTACAGAGTAGAAGGGACAGAAGCAACACACTTAGGGTGTTACTGTCTCCCATCACCCCCAGATGGGACTGTCTAGTTGCAGGAAAACAAGCTTGGGGATCCCACTGATTCTGCATTATGGTGAGTTGTATAATTATTTCATTATATATCACAATGTAATAGTAACAGAAATAAAGTGCACAATAAATGTGATGCATTCAAACCATCCCAAAACCATCCCACTGCCTTGGTGTGTGGAAAAATTGTCTTCTACAAAACCAGTCCCTGGTGCCCAAAAAGGCTGGAGACCGCTGCCTACCCAAAGTCATGCATGTAGGAAGTGAGGGCAATCTGGCTGCAACATCTGTCACCCTACTGATCGCCAGCATTGATTCGGCTGATCTGGCTGGCTAGGCAGGTGTCCCCTTCCTCCCTCACCAATCCATATCCATCCCTCCCAAAGCTGTGCACTGAGTGGAAGAGGACAACCTTCCCAACTAGAGGAGAGGACCAGTCTTCAGTCAAGGGTATACAAGTAGCTGCACTCCCCTGCTAGAACCTCCAAACAAGCTCTCAAGATCCAAAGTCACACATGTAGTTAATGCCAAACCAGAATGTGCTACACAACAGGGTGAGAATAAATTATTCCATAAACACCTGCAACGAAGATTGCCTCCAGAGATATAACAAGTAAAATTCCTAAAAATCTACAAACATTACCACATAATCCAAAGAATCCAAATAGTATCCTGGAAATTTTTATAGAATTGGTAGAATCAATCAGACAGACAGTATGTGTATGGTAGTAAGAGTTTAAAAATACTTGATTGGCTCTGGCAATTAAAAAATAAAGGTTGATTAAAACATTCTTGGGAGGAAGAAAAGGGAGGACAAAATGTTAATCACTATAACAATGTTTCCTACTACAGTTGAAATTTAAGAGGTTTATAAAGAAACAGATTAAGAGTAAATAACAAGGCTGGAATGAAAATAATAGCAAAAGTACATGGATTATGAAAGTAATATTTTAAATTCTCATTAGTAAACTAGATGAGGATTAAAACTTAATTAGAGAAAGCTGAAGGAGAAAGAATTAAACTGGATTTAAATCTACAAAAATTATATTCTTTGTATTCTAACATTTTATTCTTTATGCTTTTTTTTAAAGTTGATAATTACTCCAAATGACTAGCCACATGTTTTCATTAAAGGAATTTTTAAAAACGTGTTAAGTGTGATATGGCACTGCTTGCCTCTTGGGGCATATCAAGAGAATTGGCCCATTTAATATAACCTTTACCATTTATTTCTTTTTTTTTAATTTTTATTAATTTTATTTTTTAATCTTTTTTAAAATCTATTTTATTGATTATGTTATTACAGTTGTCCCATTTCTCCCCCATCATTCCCCTCCACCCTGCACACCCTCTCCCACCCACATTCCCCCCCTTTTAGTTCATATCCATGTGTCATAAGTTCTTTAGCTTCTACATTTCCCATACTATTCTTGCTCTCCCCCATTTTCTACCCACAGTCTATGCTACTTATTCTCTGTACCTTTCCCCCTCTTTCCCCCTCTCACTCCCCTGTTGCTAACCCTCCATATGATCTCGATTTCTGTGGTTCTGTTCCTGTTCTACTTGTTTCCTTAGTTTGCTTTTGTTTTAGGTGTGGTTGTTAATATCTGTGAGTTTGCTATCTTTACTGTTCATATTTTTTATCTTCTTTTTCTTAGGTAGGTCCCTTTAACCTTACATATAATAAAGGCTTGGTGATGATGAACTCCTTTATCTTGACCTTATCTGAGAAGCGCTTTATCTTCCCTTCCATTCTAAATGAAAGCTTTGCTGGATAGAGCAATCTTGGACGTAGGTCCCTGCCTTTCAAGACTTCAAATACTTCTTTCCAGCCCCTTCTTGCCTGGAAGGTCTCTTTTGAGAAATCAGCTGACAGTCTGATGGGACTGTCCCCTTATCTCTAGCTGCTTCTAGAATTCTCTCCTTCATTTTAATCTTGGCTAATGTAATTCTGATGTGTCTTGGTGTGTTCCTCCTTGGGTCCAACTTCTTTGGGACTCTCTGAGCTTCCTGGACTTCCTGGAAGTCTATTTCCTTTGCCAGATTGGGGAAGTTCTCTTTTATTATTTGTTCAAATAACTTTTCCACTTGTTCCTCTTCTTCTTCCCCTTCTGGTACCCCTATAATTCAGATGTTGGAACGTTTAAAGATGTCCTGGAGGTTCCTAAGTCTCTCCTCACTTTTTGAATTCTTGTTTCTTCCTTCTTTTCTGTTTGGTTGTTTATTTCTTCCTTCTGGTTCACACCATTGATTTGAGTCCCAGTTTTCTTCCCATCACTACTGGTTCCCTGTGCATTTTCCTTCATTTCATTTATGGTAGCCTTCATTAGTTCATCTAATTTGTGACCAAAATCAACCAATTCTGTGAGTATCCTGATCACCAGTGCTTTCAACTGTGCATCTGATAGGTTGGCTATCTCTTGGGTGCTTATAAGTATTGGCTCTGGTGGTTTCATTTGTTCTTTTCTTTGAGCCATTTTTTTTTCCTTTTTTTTTGGTCTGGTCACACCTGTTACATATGAGGGGCAGAGCCTTAGGTGTTCACCAGGGTGGGGTAACCTAGTCACAGAGTTGTGACTCTGAATTCAGGGGCAGGGTCAAGGAGGGAACAATGGCACTTGCTCAGCTCTCTCTTGGATTTCAGTCCCCTCTGTGAGGCTGGGAGTCTCTCCCAGCACTTCAACCCCCACAAGTGTTTTCAAAAGGTGCTTTTAGGCTTTATTTCCCAGCGCTGGGGCCCTGGGTTGCGCAGGCTGTCTCACTGCCTGTTTTTGCCTCGTTTATCTGCCTGCAAATGTGTGAACGTGGTCAGCTGCCTTGCACGCCTCGCTGGGTCTGCTTGTTGCCTCCCCAAGCCCGGTAACCGCTGCCTGTGCGCCTGGGGTGTGCCAGCTTCTACTTGCGCATCCGGGACCACTAGCCACTGCTTTTTCCTGACGAGATCCCTCTCCACCAGCCACCAACTCCGCCCCTCTTACTGGTCTGGGTGAATGGTTTTTGGACTTCCATACAGTTCAATTTTCTATCTGTTCTGGTTGTTTTTTTGGTTCCAAATTTTTGTTGTCCTTAATTTTGGTTGTGAGAGGAAGCACAGTGTGTCCACCTACGCCTCCATCTTGGCCGGAAGTTTTTTAATCTTTTTTTTTAGTTTTTTTCTTTTTTTTAAGTTTTTTTCTTTTTTTTAATATATTTTATTGATTATGCTATTACAGTTGTCCCAATTCTCCCCCATCATTCCCCTCCACCCTGCACACCCCCTCCTACCCACATTCCCCCCTTCAGTTCATGTCCATGTGTCATAAGTTCTTTAGCTTCTACATTACCCACACTTATCTTGCCCTCCTCCTATTTTCTACCCACCATTTGTGCTACTTATCCTCTGCACCTTTTCCCCTCTCTCCTCCTCCCACTCCCCTGTTGCTAACCGTCCATATGATTTCCATTTCTGTGGCTCTGTTCCTATTCTAGTTGTTTGCTTTTATTTTAGGTGTGGTTGTTACTATCTGTGAGTTTGCTGACTTTTCACTGTCTTATTTTTTTATCTTCTTTTTCTTAGATAAGTCCCTTTAACATTTCATATAATAAGGGCTTGGTGATGATGAACTCCTTGAACTTGACCTTATCTGAGAAGCACTTTATCTTCCCTTCCATTCTAAATGACAGCTTTGCTGGATAGAACAATCTTGGACGTAGGTCCCTGCCTTTCAAGACTTCAAATACTTCTTTCCAGCCCCTTCTTGCCTGCAAGGTCTCTTTTGAGAAATCAGCTGACAGTCTGATGGGAACTCCTTTGTAGGTGACTGTCCCCTTATCCCTTGCTGCTTCTAGAATTCTCTCCTTCATTTGAATCTTGGCTAATGTAATTACGATGTGCCTTGGTGTGTTCCTCCTTGGGTCCAACTTCTTTGGGACTCTCTGAGCCTCCTGGACGTCCTGGTAGTCTATTTCCTTTGCCAGATTGGGGAAGTTCTCCTTTATTATTTGTTCAAATAAGTTGTCCACTTGTTGCTCTTCTTCCCCTTCTGGGACCCCTATAATTGGAATGTTGGGACGTTTAAAGACGTCTCAGAGGTTCCTAAGCCTCTCCTCATTTTTTTGAATAATTGTTTCTTCCTTGTTTTCTGTTTGGTTGTTTCTTCCTTCTGGTCCACTCCATTGATTTGAGTCCCAGTTTTCCTCCCATCTCTATTGGTTCCCCATGCATCTTCCTTCATTTCACGTATTGTAGCCTGCATTTTTTCATCTAATTTGTGAGCAAAATCAACCAATTCTGTGAGCATCCTAATGACCAGTGGTTTGAACTGTGCTTCTGATAGGTTGGCTATTTATTCGTCGCTTAGAGGAATTGTCTCTAGGGTTCTGATTTGTTTTCTGTTTTGAGCCATTTTTGGTGTTTTTTTTGTTGTTGTTGTTGTTTGGTTTTGGTTTGGTTTTGGTCTGGTCGCGGCTGTTACGTTGTGAGGAATGGAGCCTTGTATATTCCCCAGTGCGGGGCAGCCCCCTTGCTGAGTTGTGATGCTGTACGTGGGGGCAGGGTCCAAGAGGGAACAATGGCGCCTACTCCGCTCTCTCTTGAGATCCCATTCTTTCCGCCGCTTCCCCTTCACCTGGATTATCTGCGCACTCGAATGTGGGACCACCTGGTCAGCCGGCTGCCTTGCGCGACCTCACTGGGTCTGCACCCCATGAGACAGCCTCCGCCTGTGGTCCTGTCAGCCACCTGCACACTTGGAAACCGCCAGCCACTGCCGCGCCTGTGTTCCCGGGTCTGCACCTCCACTTTCTCCTGCCGCGACTCTGCTTGTCTTACCGGTCTGGATGAACGGTTGTTGGACTTCCTTACAGTTCAATTTTCCATTAGCTCTGGTTGTTTTCTTGTTTCTAAATATTTGTTGTCCTTAACTTTGGTTGTGAGAGGAGGCACCGTGTGTCCACCTACGCCTCCATCTTGGCCGGAAGCCTAAAGTTTTTTTTTTTCCCCTAAAGATTTTACTTATTTATTTTTAGAGAGAGGGGAAGGGAAGGAGAAAGAGAGGGAGAGAAACATTAATGTGTGGTTGCTTCTCACATGCCCCAAACTGAGGACCTGGCCCACAACCCAGGTAAGTGCCCTGACTGGGAATCCAACCAGCGACCCTTTTGTTCACAGGCCTATGCTCAATCCTCTGAGCTACACCAGCCAGGACTATTAATTATATTTTTATTGTATTTTATTGATTATGCTATTACAGTTGTTCTAATTTTTCTGCCTTTGCCCTCCTCAAGCCGGTACCCCCAAGTCCCTCAGGCAATTCTCTCACCATGTTCATGTCCATGAGTCATGCATGTAAGTTCTTTGGCTACTCCATTTCCTATACTGTACTTTGAATCCCCATGATTATTCTGTACATATCTGTTTGTACTTCTTAATCCCCTCACCTCTTCATCCATTCCCCAACACTCCCTACCCCATCTGGTAACCATCAAAATGTTCTCAGTATCCATCATTCTGTCTCTCTTCCTGTTTGCTTAGTATGTTTTTAAGACTCAATTGTTGATAGATATGTATTTTTGCCACTTTATAATTCATAGCTTTTATTTTCTTTTTCTTAAAAAGTCCCATTATTATATTTCATATAATAGTGGTTTGGTGATGATGAACTCCTTTAGTTGTTTTTCTTATCTTGGAAGCACTTTATCTGCCCTTACATTCTAAATGACAGCTTTGCTGGGCAGAGCAATCTTGGCTGTAGGACTCTGGTTTTCATGACTTTGAATATTTCTTGCCAAACTCTTCTAGACTGATTTCTTTTGAGAAATAAGCTGACACTCTTATGGGAACTCCCCTATAGGTAACTAACTTCTTTTCTCTTACTGCTTCTAAGATTCTCTCTTTATTGTGACCTTTGGCATTTTAATTACAATGTGTCTTAGAGTGGGAGTCTTTGCATCCATCTTGTTTGGGACTCTCTGTGCTTTCTGGACTTGCATGTCTATTTCCTTCACCAAATTAGGGAAGTTTTCTTTCACTATTTTTTCAAATAGATTTCCCATTTCTTGCTCTTTATCTTCTCTTTCTTGTACCCTTATGATGTGAATGTTCGACTTCTTGAAATTGTCTCAGAGGCTGCTTATGCTATCCTCATTTTTTGGATTCTTTTTTCTTCTTGTTGTTCTGATTGGCTGTTTTTTGCTTCCTTATGTTCCATATCATTCATTTGATCCTTGGCTTCATCCACTCTACTGTTGTTTCCCTGTAAACTGTTCTTCGTTTTAATTCGTGAATCCTTCGTTTCTGACTAGATCTTTTTTATGCTGTTGAGGTCCTCACTAAGTTCCTTGCACATCTTTATAATCAGTGTTTTGAACTCTGCATCTGATAGATTGCTTATCTCCATTACATTCAGCTCTTTTTCTGGAGTTTTGATCTGTCCTTTCATTTGGGCCATGTTTCTTTGTCTCCTTATTTTGGCAGCCTTCCTGTGTTTGTTTCTATGTATTAGGTGGAGCTGCTTTGACTACGGCTTTATAGTAAATGTCCTGTTGGGTGCAGAGGCACAGCCTATCACTCAAACTGAGTACTCAAGGTGCACCTTTCGTGTGGACTGAGTACATCCTCCTCTTGCTGTTGAGCCTTGGTTGCTATTGGTAGATCAATAGCAGGGATTGACCCAGGTCAGTCAGCTGCAAGGACTGTCTGTTACCACTGACCACCAACCTCGCCCTCTGTGGAGGATCAGTTGTGCAGATGGCAGGGTGGTTGTACTCCAACGTGGTCTGTAGCTGTCCCCTGGGTGTGCTGGCCCTGGTGTTTCCTGTGTGGTACAGGCCAAGATCAGCCCCCACCTGTGTTTTGCCTGGGGCACCCTGCCTGAGCTATAAGCAATCTGGGATGGCTGCTTATGCTGGGCTTGGAGATTTACATGTAAAGCCAAACTGTGAATCTAAGCTGGTTGCTGTTAGTGCCAGGCCTGGGGGCTCACCGACGCCAGCTTATGCTTGTCTGATAGGATTTATGAAGTTGTAAAGCATGAGCCAAGACCAGCCAATCATATGGAAAAGCAGTTTGGGTGGTCCCATTAACTGGGTGAGGTAGCCTCTTGGGATCTCCAAGGCAGGTCAATAGACCTGATTGATAGAGTCCCAGATATGGCTCCAGCTTGCTAGATCTGTGCAGGGAGGGTTTAGCTAAGAGACAGTGGCCTCAGCTCACCTTGATGCCAGACACTTTAGTTTCTCTCTGAATACCACTGGTGCCTTTCAAGCTGCCACCCTGGTGCTGGAGCTCAGAGGGAGTGAGTCTGAGGAGGTGAGTCTGTGTGTTGGTTCTTTAAAAGGCACTGATTGGGGCTCCAGCAGTTTCTTCTACAAACTCAATCCCTGCTGGTTTTTGCAGCCAGAAGTTGTGGGTACTTATCTTCCTGGCAATGGGACGCTGGGTCTGGAGGCCTAGTGTGGGTATGGAACTCCTCACTCCCAAGACATCACTCCTGAATTTTTATCTACCAAATGTATGTGAGGGACCATCCCGTTCCGTGTCTCTGCCCCATCTATCAATCTGGATGGATGTGGTTTCTCTAATTCTGTAGTTGTCAAGACTTCCATTCAACTCTATTTATGATGGCTCTGAGTGATGGTTGTACTATGTTAGTTGTAATTTTGATGTGGTTGTGCGAAGAGGCGAGCCACGTCTGCCTATGCCACTATCTTAATTGAAGTCCTCCCATTTATTTCTGAATACATTTTAATCTGGCTTCTGTCCCTATCACTTCACTGTGATTTACATAGCTGAGGTCAACATGGACATCCTATCATAAAATCCACTGGACTCCTATTTTTTGTTTTGTTTTTGAACTTATTTTATTTTCAATTGCAGTTGACATTCAAACACAGTATTACTTTGTATTACAAGTGTACAGCATAGTGGTTAGACAATTATATAATTTAATTAGTGATCTCCCTGACCAATTCTAGTACCCACCTGGCACCGTACACAGTTATTAAAATATTACTGACTATATTCTCTATGCTGTACTTCACATCCCTGTGACCATTTTTTATCTACCAATTTGTACTTCTCTATCCCTTCTCTATCCCTTCACCTTTTTTTACCTAATCCCCAACACCCCTTCCATATGGCAACTCTCAGTTTATTCTCTGTATCTATGAGTCTATTTTTGTTTTATTGGTTCATTTATTTTGTTCATTAGATTGCACATATAAATGCAATAATATGGTATTTGTCTTTCTCTGAATTACTTTTTTCACTTAGCATAATAACCTCTAGGTCCATCCATGTTGTAGCAAATGCTTAAGTTTCCATTCTTTTTATGGCCAAGTAATATTCCACTGCATATATGTAATCACATCTTCTTTACCCACTTGTCTATTGTTGGACATTTGGGCTGCTTCCATATCTTGGCTACTGTAAATAACACTGCAATAAACATAGGGATGAACATAAGGAACACACATCTGTTCAAATTAGTGTTTTGGGTTTCTTCAGATATATACCCAGAAGTAGAATTGCTTGGTCATAAGCTCTATTTTTTATTATTGAGGAATCTCAATACTGTTTTCCATAGTGTTTGCACCAATTTGCAATTCCACCAACAGTGAAAGAGGGTTCCCTTTTCTCCATTTCCTCGCCAGTTCTTGTTTGTTGATTTATTTCCACTGGACTCTTATAGGCCTTCTATCATTAGACATCTGTTACATCTAATATCATTAACCACTCTGTCATACAAACTCACTATACTGCATGAGACCTCATCTTAGTTCTTCTGCTACAAGCTCATTATTTCCTCTCCATCTCATTCCATAATTCTTCTTGATCTATCCATCTATTAAATGGTCTATCTTCAAGCCCACTTCTTCTTTTACTTTACAGCCTTTCTCTAGAAAGGCTCTCTGTTGGTTGCTTTAATACCACCTATATAATGAGGTTGATGATGATGGTAATAATAGCTAACATTATTGAATGGCATTGTGTAAAATACAATTAAATACAATGTTTATTTACTATAGATCTCTCCAGCCATTAATCCTCTATCTACCTGAAACATAAATCAAACTCTTTCCTAAATACGTCCACTAGATCTCACATATTTATCTCATCCATGAACAAAACTGAACTTAATTTCTCTATCCCTTCTAAAATGTCCTTCCTCAGTTGTAAATATCACCATCAACTCAGTCACTAAAGCCAAAAGTTGGAATATCATCCCTGGCTCCTTTGCCCTCTTCAATAAATCAATCATCACGTCTTACCTTTATAACGCTAACATATTATTGAACTTTCTCCCAACCTTCTATCCTAAATACAATGATCAGGTCATCATCTTTCAACAGGTCTATCACTACAGCCTCCTTTTTTTAAAGATCTTACTTTTTTTGGGCGGGGGGGTGGGGGAAGAGAGGGAGAGAAACATCAGTGTGAAAAACATTGATCAGTTGCCTCTACATCCTCGATCGGTTGCTCTGTGCCCCATCGGGGACCCACAAACTAGGCATGTGCTCTGACCAGGAATTGAACCCAGCAACCTTTTGTTTTACAGGATGATGCCCAACCCACTGAGCCACACCTGTCAGGGCCAGCCACCTTTTTAATCTGTCTCCTCAAATCCAATGACCTACTGCAGGCACAGTGATTTACATAATTCCAAATGTGACCCCAACCATGTTGTCCCCCTACTTAAACCCTATTGCCCCTAATAGGGTCATGAGACATATTCCACATTCCTTAGTAGCCAAATAATATTGCCTAACATATGGCAAATAAATAAATTATCTCATTCAATCCTCACATTTTAATATTCCTGTTTTAATATACTTTTTATAATTTTCCTAATTTATTCACAAGGAAATTGACTTTCATAGATTAAGAAACATAACTAAGGTCACACAACTGCAAGTGGCTCCAGAGAACACTCATAATTAATTCTATACTGCCACAGTAATAAAGTGATTTCTTTCTCCATCTGTCTCTGAGACTACTAGATGCTAAAGGGGAGAAATTTACTCAAAATGTATTTCCAAGACTTCCAGCCAAGATGGATGCATAGGTAGACACACTGTGCCTCCGCACAGGACCAAAATAAAGACAACAAAAATTTAGAAACAAAAACACAACCAGCATTGACAGAAAACAGAACTGTATAGAAGTCCGACAACCAAGGAGTTAAAATACACACATTCATCCAGACTGGTAGGAGGGGTGAAGTCGGGCAGCAGGGCTGAGAGGGGTTGCGGCAAAAACAGCGGTGGCTGCTGAAACCTGGGTGTGCAAGGTACCCAGGCACAGGGTGGCAGTGGGCAGACCCAGCAAGGAGGTGGATTGTGGAGGGGCAGGGCATGGTGCACAAGGCAGCTGGCAGATCTGGCAGTCCCACATTCACATGCAGATAAACCAGGCAAAACTGAAGAGCAAGACAGACTGCACAACCCAGGGTCCCAGTGCAGGGAAATGAAGCCTCAAAACACCAATTGAAAATAATCGTGCAGTTGAGGTGCCGTGAGAGACTCCCAGCCTCACAGGAGAGTCTGTTGGAGGGACCCACAGGGTCCTAGAACATACACAAACCCATCCACATGGGAATCAGCACCAAAAGGGTGCAGTTCCTTGGGGGAAGTGGCGGAAGGGACTGAAATCCAGCAGAGAGTGGAGCAAACACCATTGTTCCCTATTAGACCCCTCCCCTACATACACAGTCACAACCCAGCAACGTGGGTTGCCCCACCCTGGTGAATACCTATGGCTCCACCCCTCACTACATAACAGGTGCGTCAAGACAAAAAAAAAAAAAAAAAAAATTGGCCCAAACGAAAGAACAGATCAAAGCTCCAGAACAAATACAACTAAGTGATGAAGAGACAGCCAACCTATCAGATGCACAGTTCAAAGCACTGGTGATCACGACGCTCACAGAATTGGTTGAATTTGGTTGCAAATTAGATGAAAAAACAAAGGCTATGCTAAGTGAAATAAAGGAAAATGTACAGGGAACCAATAGTGATGGGAAGGAATCTGGGACTCAAATCAATAGAGTGAACGAGAAGGAAGAAACAAACAACTAAACAGAAAAGAAGGAAGAAACAAGAATTCAAAAAGTGAGGAGAGACTTCCAGCCAAGATGGAGGCATAGGCGGACACACTGTGCCTCCTCTAACAACCAAAATTAAGGACAACAAATATTTAGAAACAAGAAAACAACCAGAACTTATAGAAAATTGAACTGTACGGAAGTCCAGCAACCATTCATCCAGACTGGTACGAGGGGCGGAGTCGCGGCAGGAGAAAGTGGAGGTGCGAACCTGGGAGCGCAAGCAGCAGCGGCTGGCAGTTCCCAGGTGCACAGGCGGCAGCTGGCGGTCCCCAGGCACAGGGGGGCAACTGTGCAGACCCAGTGAGGCCGCACAAGGCGGCTGGCTGACCAGGTGGTCCCACATTCACGTGTGCAGACAGTCCCGGCAGAGGGGAAGTGGCAGAAGGGACTGAATCCAGGAGAGAGCAGAGCAGGCGCCATTGCTCCCTCTCAGGCCCCACCCCCACATACAGCGTCACAACCCAGCGACTGGGCTGCCCCGCACTGGTGAGCGCCAGAGGCTCCACTCCTCACTACGTAACAGCACGCGTGCGTGCGCAGATAATCTAGGTGAAGGGGAAGCGGCGGAAAGGACCAGAGTCCAGGAGAGAGTGGAACAGGCGCCATTCTTCCCTCTCGGACCCCGCCCCCACCTATAGTCACAACCCAGCGACTGGGCTGCCCCTAAGGCTCCACCCCTCATACGTAATAGCTGTGATCAGACTAAAACCAAAACAAAAAAAAAATCACCAAAAATGGCTGAAACTGGAGAACAAATGAAAGCCCCAGAGCCAATTCCTCTAAGCAGTGAAGAGATAGCCAACCTATCAGATGCACAGTTCAAAGCACTGGTCATCAAAATGCTCACAGAATTGGTTGATTTTGCTCACGAATCAGATGAAAAAATGCAGGCTACAGTATGTGAAATGAAGGAAAGCAAAGCTTTCATTTAGAATGGAAGGGCAGATAAAGTGCTGCTCAGATAAGGTCAAATTAAAGGAGTTCATCATCACCAAGCCCTTATTATAGGAAATGTTAAAGGGACTTATCTAAGAAAAAGAAGATTAAAAAAAAACATGTATAGTAAAATGACAGCAAACTCACAATTATTAACAACCACACCTAAAACAAAAACAAACTAAGCAATCAATTAGAACAGGAACAGAAACACAAAAATAGAGATCACATGGAGGGTTAGCAACGGGGGGGTGGGGAAGCTACAGAGAATAAGTAGCATAGACAGTAGATAGAAAATAGACAAGGGGAGGGCAAGAATAGTATGGAAAATTTAGAAGCTAAAGAACTTATATGTATGATCCATGGACATGAACTAAAGGGGGGGAATGTGGGTGGGAGGGGGTGTGCAGGGTGGAGGGGAGTGAAGGGGGAAATGGGACAACTGTAATAGCATAATCAAAATATATTAAAAAATAAAAAATAAAGGCATACCTAATATATGTCAAATAAAAGCTATTATTAATAGAAAATAATTGGTAAAAATTATTCTCTTATTTTTTCCTTTACTCTTAAATTCTTTCAGATAAATTCTCCATGACCCTTCTTTACTTAATTTTATTTTTATTTTAAAGGTTTTATTTATTTATTTTTAGGGAGAAGGAAGGAGGGTGAAAGAAAGGGAGACAGGAACATCGATGTGAAAGAGAAACATCGCTAGTACTCACCCCATCTAGGGACAAACCCCAAAGCCAGGCATGCCCTGACCAGGAATTGAACCAGTGACCTTTTGCTTTGTGGCAGGACACCCAACAACTGAGCCAAACCAGTCGGGGGGATCCATGGCCCTTCTTTAGATTTAACCCTCTGTGCTGCACCAGTCTAATTTACAAAGACCACTAGTATCTGATGGTTCTTGTGTTTTAGAAAACTACTTTGAAAACTTAACAAACATCACTGGGGAAAAAATGTATCTAAAAGCAAAAGAAGCATCAATTCCCTCCTTAACTTTAAACATTGATCACTTAAAATCTCACTTTTAAAAAGGTCTTTTATAAAAAAATATTTTTAAGTCAAGCACTATTTGCCAACAATAAATACACTAAGATATGTGGCAAAAGTATAGTGCAGGTCCTCTGCACCAAGAGCTTACTGCATATGCAAGATTCACTGAAATACCTTTCCTAATTGTCTCTCCCCTCAGCAATGTTTATAAATGCAGTATGTAAGAATTATACTATGGATGTTTAATTATAAACCTAGTATGAAAAAGAATACTGAGCTTCCTTTCAAGTAATATATTAGTAGAAAACAGAAGAGAATAAGGAAATGAAAGCAAAGCAAGTCAAAGGAAACTATAAAGCAAAAGAAAAAGAAACCTTTCTTTTGTTCAAAATACTGCTTGCTTGAAGAATTTTAAGTTAAGATCGTCACATAAATTACATAAATTGTTCAAAATTTGAAACAAAGAATGAGGCCAGCAATCAACAAAAGATTTGAACTAATGGAAAGTAAGATACTATTTTTCCAGCAATTGCTCTATGAGGTAGAAAGCAGGCTTATTCATTTTGAATCCCCAAAATCTGGCATGTAGTCATTACTATTAAATATGTTTCAATTATCAATAATTTAAGAATCTAGTGAAAAAATAAAGGTAGTGTGGCATGGTGAAACAGGAAACACATAAGGGTCAGGAGTTACAGATTCCATCTCAAGTTTGCACTGTTAATTGTAATTACAGGTAAAACATTTAACTTCTCTGAGCCTGTTCCTCTGCTGTAAAATGAGTAAAGAGAGCTAAATTGTCTCCAAATCCCAATCTATTCCAAATTCTATCTATAATTATATGTTTCCTCCTATAATACATAGAACAGTGAAATACACACACATGCATACCACTTGGACTCCCACTTAAATATAGGCACAAAGGCTATCTGTTCTTCCTTCCACGAGTCTGTTAAAATGGTAATAAAGGTTAAAAAAAAAAGTAACAAGAATAATGTAAGTATTAATGGTCAAGAAGTTTCTACACATTTTTAGTAAAAGGAGAGAAAACGAGGAACTCAGCAGCGCTGAAGAAACTAAAATCTCAATTGCAAGAGAAAGATGCTACATATGATGAGCAAACCTAGTCCACAGGCAGAAGCCATAAGTCTCAGAAGAAAGAGGTAAGGCACAGAGCTAAAAGTGAGGGACTGCCTACCAACTCACCATCACAACTCAAAATGCCGAAAATAAATTAAGCGGGTTATTCCCTCCAAGAAACCAAATGGAAGCATCTCTAAACTAAGGGACACCAGGCAAAACAGGAGAAGTAGGGAAGAACAGACAAAACTGTCAATTTAATTATAGTAACTATAGCCCCTGGCCAGCTCTAATAATAAAATAGTCAGGCTTTGTTTTTCAAAATAACTTCAGAAAGGAAACTCGAAGGCTTTTCTATAAAGAAATTGAAAAGACTCAGAGAATAAACTTCCAGACACTAATATTAGGGATCATTCCCCACCAAAAAACAGGTTTTTGGCCTAACCAAGCCACAGAAAATTCCCATTAGTAAACAAGCCCAACTCATGCATACCAACCTTGCAATGAAGTACTGAATATAAAATATGTGATGAGTGGAGGTGTGTTTTAAAAAAACAAAACACTTTTGACTTATTCGTCAGTGTTCTAAGATATGGTCGAGTAACAAACTCAACTGTATCTTAGGAGGTTAAAATAACAAATAGTATTATCTCACAGTTATCTGATGATCAGGAATCCAGGAGTGGCCTGAGTTTTTCTAACTCATTGTCTCTTTTGAGGTTGCTGCAATCTTAGGGCTCAAGAGAGGATGAAGAATCCACTTCTAAGTTCACTTTTATGGATATTGGCAAGTCTTGGTTCCTCACTGGCTGTAGGCCAGAGGCCTCTTATCTCCAGTCACTTGGGCCTCTCCATAGGAAGCCTAAATTTCCTCAAGACGTGGCAGTTAGCTTCTCCCAGAATGAGTAATACAAAAGAAAGTGACAAAGAGACAGAGAGAGAAAAACAAAAAGACCAAGTATACAAACAAGTGAGAAAGCACCCACGATGGAAGACAGTATTTTATGACCTAATCTCTAAAGAAGCATACCATCACTTCCTCTGTATGCCACTGGTTTACAGATCAGCCTTGGTGTAAACTGGGAGGGGACCATCAGGAACCATCTTGGAGGTTGGCTATCATAGTCTGTCCTCTGGCCCCCAAAGATCCCTGCCTCCATTCCTCACATCCAAGCGTGGTACTCCCCCGACTGCCAATATTATATGAGGTATTACCAATAGCAAGCATATAGTAAAAGTAATGGCATGCCACTTCCAAGATTAGGTTATAAAAAAGACTGCAGCTTCCATCTACGGAAGGGAAAATGACACACTCTCACTCTCTCAAATGACTGGCAATAGGGCAAACAGCTGTCATGTTTGTAGGACACAGAGGGGCCCACAAGATAAAACATGAGGCCCTCACTGCAACAGTTCTAAAGAAACTGAAGCCAGCCAATAATATGAGTGAGCTTGGAAGCAAATTGGTCACCCACAGTTGAGCCTTGAAATGATTGCTGCCGTGGCCAACAGACTACCTACACTTAATCAGAGACCCTAAGCCAGAACCACTCAGCTATGCCACACTCGCAACTCCCTAATCATCAGAAAATGTGTGAGATACTAAATGTTTGTTGTTTTAAGCAGCCAAGTTTTGGGGTAATGTGTTACACAGCAATTGATACCTATTATTACACACTAAGTGATAATTTTATTAAAGCTTTTTTTAAGATTTATAAGAGCAATTTGGGATTGTTACAAAAATCTTAAATTTTACAAAATGTGGAAATAGAAGTACCAACTCTAACCACCCCTACTCTCCCATGACTGTTAGAGTTTAGAACACGTCCTCCCAGACTTTGTCTCATTCCTATGCAAAAAAAATGGAATGAGCTTTTTAATGTCTTAGCCTTAAATGTGACAACCAAAGATCATTTAATATTGGAGGAAAATCTCCACTGTGAAGGAGAAAGACCACAATAAACAATCAGAAAAGAGTAATACACAAAAAACAGAGATAAAGCAAGAACACAGGAGAAACTTTCAAAAACTAAACAAAACTTTTTGTAATTAATATGCCTAGACCAATAAGAGGGAAAAAAAACTGCAACCATAACACAAGAACAAAATCTTACATAATAATTTACTAACACCAACGGCAAAAAATATATTATTAAAAGCTTCTATAGAAAAAAAAAAACTGGAGATATACAAAGGGAGATGTGTTCGATGCTGAAAGACAAGGACACATCCCTTTGGAATTCTCAAAGAAAACCCTGTATTAACCAATCAATAAGGTGTGAGGGGGAAAAATTAAAAGACTATCAGATATACACAAGGATTCAAAAATGTACCATACATGTATTTATGCACTTTTTCTTAGGAAGCTACTGAAGGATATGCTACACACACACAAAGAGAAAGCCAATAAAGAAGATATGAGACACAAGAAATGAGATTCAAAACAGGAGGAGGTCAAAAGGAAGTTCCAGGAAGACTGTTGTTTAAAAAAAAAAAAAAAAAAGTCTAACAACACAAACAGTTCAGTTTAAAGCACAAAGATAGAGAACTCTAGAAGGGAGGTCATCTGAGGAAAATTGGTTGATGGTCTTGCTAATTTTGAGGAACAAGGAAAGGGAAAGAAGAAGGAAGCTATTAATAGGCAGATGATAGATTTAAAGAGTGACTTGAAAATTTGAACGCATAATAAAAAATAATTCAAATGAACAGAGGATGTAATAAATAACTGTAAGAAAAACAAAAAAATATATAAGGAATCACATTCCACAATTTTATTCACAGTGATTACTGATTTATTTCAGTGTAATATAATAATATGCAAAAGATGAACAAGAGGAAATGGTGGTAGGTGAAAGAGAGCTAAATCTTTAGCTGTTGAACTAGGTGGTCAATATATAATAGCTAAAATTGACAAACCAAGGAAAAGCTTCATACAGACCTCAGACAGCCCCTAAGCTTGGGAATGGGAGGAAATGGTACACCTGGGAAATTAACCTTTAATTCACCTAGCCTCACAGGAAACATTCAAGGAATGTACAGGGGTTTTTACCAATTCCTAGAAACTTGTCAGCAAGAAGGTAAGTAATCAGACACTCTTCAACAATTTAAAAAACATCAAGAAAGTATAAAAATCCTGGTAAGCCCTGGCTGGTGTGGCTCAGTAGACTGAGTGCCATCCTGTAAACCGAAAGGTTGCCAGTTCGATTCCCAGTCAGGGCACATGCCTGGATTGCAGGCCAGGTCCCAGGTTGGAGGTGTGGGAGAGGCAACCGATTGCTGTTTCTCTGGCTCATCGATGTTTCTCTCCCTTTCTTTCTCCCTCCCTTTCCCTCTCTCTAAAAATAAATAAATAAAATTCCTTTTAAAAAAATCCTGATAAGAATGGTGAAAGCAAAGCTCTCAGAAGGTCTGCAGGAGTCCTCTCCACCATTACCCAGTATGGGTGATCCCATCCCACGGGAACCTGAGGACTTTAAGTGTGCCCTTCCACAGTGAACTGCTACTTTGTCCTCTCATCTGGAAGCCATCCTAATGGAATCACATTCTTCTGGCCTTTCCTTACAGTAAAGCATCTTTTACCTGTTGCCTCTGCCATCAATCAACCTTATGAAAATCGCACATGGCAATACGTATTACTATATTATTTAGAAATAGACAGGTGCCAGGAAAGAACAGCTACCAGAAATTAAAAATGGGTTTCTTCTGGAAAAACAGCACTTATGAGGAATGAGGTAAATGCAAAAACAGAAGTAGAAGATGCACCAAAGGACCAACATTTTTTCTTGAAAACCCTTAGTACTAGTCTGTTTTTTAATTAGTACTAATTTTATATAGATAATTGTCTATTAGAAATGCCAAATACATTTTTTAGAAAACAAAATCAAAACAATAATAAAATTTTATCAAAAAATGTTAACTCATTTTCATATTGTAAGATGCTAATAAGTATATACTTAATTCATTTTTATAGTACCTAGCAAACTATTCCTGAATAATCACAAAGTTCAAATGCAAAACACTTATACTGACCAAAGCACAATCTGAAATATAAGCTAAACACACTCTACTGAAATAATAAAAAGTATGTTCCAATGTATTTTAGAAATGGTCAGGAATATAAGGATAGGGAAGTATCTACCTTTATGAATGGGGTGCAAAAGCTTGCTTTTAATTTCCAAGTAATGACTGCAAAAATCATAATTAAGAATTTAAAAATCTCCCAAAATAAAAAAATAGAAATTCAAGTGCACATTCAGGATTCAGCAGCTAATAAAACAAAGAAACTATTTGAGGACCCAGTAGTGATAGTACACAGCTGCCAGTTAATAATCATTCTGATCACATTTGCATGAATGTTTAAAAACAAACATCTAAACATAGTATAGAATAAAAACAAATTACCTAGGACTAAACATAGTATTGTCCCACAACACAAACATATATTCTCTAGGTTATATATGCTAACATATGCCTGGAAGTATGTTTATCAAAATAGTAACACTGATTACAACATCATAGTATTTGAAATTTTGTACGTTCTCTTTGTATTTTTATATGGCATTTGATTTTTTCTAAATACTGCCAATCAATTAGTTGACTTCCTAGACAAAACATCTCACACAAACTGAACTTCAAACGCATGAATTCATGTTCAATTGATTTTATTTTTTTTTATAAAACTTTCTTGTATTAAAACTCACATGCAGCCCTGGTTGGTGTGGCTCAGTGGACTGGGCACTGGCCTGTGAACCAAAGGGTCACCAGTACGATTCCCAGTCAGGGTACATGCCTGGGTTGCAGCCCAGGTCCCCAGTAGAGGGCATGTGAGAGGCAACCATACATTGATGTTTCTCTACCTCTCTTTCTCCCTCCCTTCCCCTCTGTCTAAAAATAAATAAAATCTTTTTTTAAAAACTGACATGCAATATACTGTATATATTTAAAGTTTGCAATTTGATAAGTTTTGATACATGTATATATTCATGAAATCATCGCACAATCAAGGTAAGGAGCACCCCCCTAAAGATGCATCCTGTTCCTTTGTAATCTCTTCTTCCCACACTCCACCACATCCTGCCAATGCATGTGAAACCAATGATTTGTTTAATGTCACTATAGGTTAAATAGAATTCTGTATAATCTCATATAAATGAAATCATATACTATTTATTCTTTTTTGTCTGGCCTTTTTTATTTTACTTTTCAATTACAGTTTATATTCAATATTATTTTGTTTTACTTTCAGATGTACAGAATAATGTTAGACAATCACATCCTTTACAGTGGTGCCCCCAATATTTCAAGTACCCACCTGGCATACATAGTTATTACAATATTATTAACTACATTCCCTATGTTATACTTTACATCTCTGCAACTATTTTATAACTACCAATTTATAGTTCTTTACACTTCATTTTTTTCACCCAAACCCCCAAACCCCTTCCACTCTGACAACCATCAGTCTGTTCTCTGTATCTATGAGTCAGTTTCTATTTCATCTGTTCATTTATTTTGTTCCTTAGAGTCCACATACGGGTATTTGTCTTTCTCCATCTGACTTATTTCACTTAGCATAATATTCTCCAAGTACATCTATTCTGTTACAAATGGTAAGATTTCATTCTTTTTCACAGCCAGGTAATGTATATGTGTACCACAGCTTTTTTATTCATTCATCTAATGATGAGCCCTTGGGTTGCTTACATATTTTGGCAATTATAAATAATGCTGCAATGAACATAGCAGTACATATATTTATTCAAATTACTGTTTTGGATTTCTTCAAATATATAACCATAAAGGAAATTGCTGGGTCATAAAACAGCTCCATTTTTAACTTTTTTAGAAACCTTCACACTGTTTTGTATAATGGCTATAGCAATCTACATTCCCACCAACAGCAAATGAGCATTCCCTTTTCTCCACATCATCACAACACTTGTTTGTTGAGTTACCGATGACAACCATTCTGACAAGTATGGGGTGATATTGTGGTTTTAATTTGCATTTCTGATGAATAGTGATGCTAAGTATCTTTTCACATGTCTATTGGCCATCTGCATGGCCTCTTTGGAGAGGTGTCTAATCAGGCCCTCTACCCAATTTTTAATTGGATGGTCTAGTTTGGGGGGGTGTTCAGTTGTATAAATTCTTTATGAATTTTGGATATGACCTCTTATCAGATGTATCATTGATAAATATGTACTCCCATTCAGTAGGTTGTCTCACTTTGTTCATGGTTTCCTTTGCTATGCAAAAACTTTTCAGTTTAATGTAGTCCCATTTGCTTATTTTTTCTTTTGTTTTCCTTGCCCTAGGAGACAGATCTGAAAAAAATATTGCTGATATGCCAGAGATTGTATTGCCTATGTTTTCTTCTATGTTTGCCTAGGATTTTTACGGGTTTGAGTATTACATTTAAGTCTTTAATAATTTTGAGTTTATTCTTGTATATAATATAAGAAGGTGGTCTAGTTTCCTTGTTTTTTTTGCATGTATTTGTCCAATTTTCCCAACACCATTTATTAAATAGACTGTCTTTATCATAGTGTTTGTTCCAGCTGTCTGGCTTCTTTCAATGAACCCAGTTATTCTGAGATTTAACCAATCAATACCCCATTGCTTTTTTATATCTGATTAGTATTCCACTATATGAGTAAATCTGTTTAATGCTGACAGACATTTAGATAATGTCTAGTTTTTAACTATTAAAAACAAAGTTAACATGAGAATTCCTGAACAAGTTTTTATGGGCATATGCTTTCACTTTTCTTGCATAAATAACTAAAAATGGACTGGCTGGATCAAATAGTAGAGTTATATTTAACTTTTTAAGAAACTGTCAAACTCAGTGCAGCATTTTACATTATCATGAGCAGGAAGCTCCAGTTCCCCAACATCCTGGCTAATATATGGTATGCTCTGTTTTAAAATTTTACCTATTCTTACAAGTGTGTAATAGTATTTCATTGTAGCTTTAATTTACATTAAAATTAAATATCTTGGCTATTGCAAATAACGCTGCAATGAACATAGGGGTGCATATACTCTTTCAAATTAGTGTTTTGGGTTTCTTTGAATAAATTCCCAGAAGTGGAATTGCTGGGTTATAAGGCAGTTCCATTTTTAATTTTTTTAGGGACATCTATACTGCTTTCCACAGTGGCAGCACCTATCTGCATTTCCACAAATGATGCATGATAGTTCCCTTTTTTCCACATCCTCACCAACACTTGTTTGTTGATTTACTGATGATAGCCATTCTGACAGGTGTGAGGTGATAGCTCATTGTAGTTTTAATTTACATCTTTTCATATACCTATTGGCCATTTGTATGTCCTCTTTGGAGAAGTGTCTATTTAGGTCCTTTGCCCATTTTTAATTGGATGTTGTTTTTGTAGGGTATTTTAGTATTGAGTTATGTAAGTTCTCTATGAATTCTGGATAATAACCCTTATCAGATGTATCATTGGCAAATATGTTCTTCCATTTGGTGGACTGTTTTCTCATTTTGTTGATAGCTTCCTTTGCTGTGGAAAACTTTTTAGTCTAATTTGTTTTTTTTTTCCTTTTCTTTCCCTTGCCTGAGGAGTTATATCAGAAAAAATACTGCTACTACTAGATGTGTCCAAGATTCACTGCCTATGTTTTCTTCTAGGATTTTTCTGGTTTTTGAGTCTTACATTTACATCTTTAATCCATTTTCAGTTTATTCTTGTATATGGTATAAGAAGGTGGCCTAGTTTCATTTTTTTGCATCTATCTGTCCAATTACCTATCCCAACACCATTTATCATTACCCCACTGTATGTTCTTGCCTCCTTTGTCAAATATTAGTTGGCCATAAAGGCTCATTTCTTAGATCTCTACTCTGTTGCCCTGATCTGTGTTAGTGCAGCACAACATCAGGTAGCATGTTTCCTCCACCTTTGTTCTTCTTTCTCAGGATAATTATGGTTATTCATGTGCCAGAGAAAGACAAACACCACATTATCTCACTTATATGTGGAATTTAGTGAATAAAATAAACAGACGAACAAAATGGAAACAGAGGCATGGATACACGGAAGACACTGACAGCTATCTGGGGAGGGTGTAGGGGGACTGGATGAAGTAAGGTGAAGGCATTAGCCAAAGGTCACATATACACAACCCAAAGACATGGTACAGTATGATGAAAGTCAGAGCAAAGGGGGACAAACACTGGTAGAGGTGGGCAAAGGGGGAGAAACAGGGACATCTGTAATAGTGTCAAGAGGCTGAGGTGGGATGGGGAGAGCAGGGGGTAAATGCAGACAACTATACTTGAAGAACAGTAACATAATTTTTTTAAAAAAGTAAAAACAATCAAAAACTTCTGTTTTTTTAAATAAATATAGTCACAAACTTTTGAAAGATCTAATTTGAGATAGTTAATAAAAGTCTGTGGATACTTTTTTAAAAACTCTTAATTTAGTAGTATGTTCTAGCCACTGGACATACTACTCAGCAAATAAACTAAAACCTTAAATGGATTTCACAATTTAAAAAAGTCTAATAAAAAGATAAATAGATAAATAAGTAAGTAAGTAAGTAAGTAAATAAAAGATTGCTGTGGCTATTTGGTGACTCTTGTGCTTCCCCATATAAATTTTTGGAATACTTGTTCTACTTCTGTGAAATACGCCACTGGTAACTTGACAGGAATTGCATTGAACCTATAGATTACCTGGGTGGTATAGATATTTTAACTATGTTATTTCTTCCTGTCCAAGAAAATGTTATATGCTTCCACTTTAATTCCTTTCTTCGGTGTCTTATAATTTTCTTAACACAGGTCTTTTACATCCTTGGTTAAATTTATTCATAGGCATTTAATTTTTGTTGATGCAATTGTAAATGAGATTGCCGTCTTATTTCCCTTTCTGAAAGTTCATTATTGCTGCACAAAAATGCAACCAATTTCTGGATATTTATTTCATATCCTATTACTTTACTGAATTCATTTATCAGTTCTAGTAGTTTTTTGAAAATTGTGACAGTTTTGCTTCTGCCTTTTTTTTCTTGTATGATTGCTGTGGCTAAGACATCCAGTACTATGTTGAATAACAAAGGTGAAAGTGAACATCCCTGTCTTCTTCCTGATCTTAAGGGAACTGCTTGTGGTTTTTGCCCACTGAGTATGCCTTTGGCTGTGGGTTTGTCATATATGACATTTATTACGTTGTTATGTTTCCTCTATTCCCACTTTGCTGTATTTTCATCATAAATGGGTGTTGTATTCTATCAAATGCTCTCTGGACCTATAAATATGATCACATAATTTTTATCCTTCATTTTGTTTATGCTCTGTAACACATTTATTGATTTGGGAATACTGTACCAACCTTGCATCTCCGGAATAAATCCCACTTGATAATGGTGTATGATCACTTAAAGTATGGCTGGATCCAGTTCACTAATATTTTGTTGAGAATTTTCGCATCTATGTTCATGAAAGATATTGGTCTATAATGTTGCCTCTTAAAATGAGCTGAGTCTTCCCTCCTCTTGAATTTTCTGGAATACTTTGAGAAGCATAGGTGTTAGTTCTTCTTTGAATGTTTGGTAAAAATCTCCTGTAAGCCATCTGGTCCAGGCTTTTGTTTCTTGAGAGATTTTTGTTTTTGTTTTGTTTTGTTTTTTAATATATTTTATTGATTATGTTATTACAGTTGTCCCATTCCCCCCTTCATTCCCCTCCACCATGCACACCCCCTCCCACCCACATTCCCCCTTTAGTTCATGTCCATGTGTCATAAGTTCTTTAGCTTCTACATTTCCCACACTATTCTTGCCTCCCCCTGTCTATTTTCCATTTTTCTACCTATGCTACTTATTCTCTGTACCTATTCCCCCTTCTCTCCTCCTCCCACTCCCCTATTGCTAACTCTCCATGTGATCTCCATTTCTGTGGTTCTGTTCCTGTTCTAGCTGTTTGCTTAGTTTGCTTTGTTTTAGGTGTGCTTCTTAATAGCTGTGAGTTTGCTGTCTTTTCACTGTCATATTTTCTATCTTGTTTTTCTTCAATAAGTCCCTTTAACATTTCATATAATAAGGGCTTGGTGATGATGAACTCCTTGAACTTGACCTTATTTGAGAAGCGCTTTATCTGTCCTTCCATTTTAAATGAAAGCTTTGCTAGATAGAGCAATTTTGGATGTAGGTCCCTGCTTTTCAAGATTTCAAATATTTCTTGCCTGCAAGGTCTCTTTTGAGAAATCAGCTGACAGTCTGATGGAAACTCCTTTGTAGGGGACTGTCCCCTTATCTCTAGCTGCTTCTAGAATTCTCTCCTTCATTTTAATCTTGGCTAATGTAATTCTGATGTGCTTTGGCGTGTTCCTCCTTGGGTCCAACTTCTTTGAGAGTTGTGTCCAACTCTCTGAGCTTCCTGTACTTCCTGGAAGCCTATTTCCTTTGCCAGATTGGGGAAGTTCTTTATTATTTGTTCAAATAACTTTTCCACTTGTTGCTCTTCCTCTTCCCCTTCTACCCATATAATTCAAGATGTCCTGGAGGTTCCTAAGCCTCTCCTCATTTTTTTGAATTCTTGTTTCTTCCTTGTTTTCTGTTTGGTTGTTTCTTTCTTCCTTCTGGTCCACACTGTTGATTTGAGTCCCAGTTTTCTTCCCATCATTATTGGTTCCCTGTGCATTTTCCTTCATTTCACTTAGCATAGCCCTCATTTGTTCATCTAATTTGTGATCAAAATCAACCAATTCTGTGAGTATCCTGATCACCAGTGCTTTCAACTGTGCATCTGATAGGTTGGCTATCTCCTGGGTGCTTAAAAGTATTGGCTCTGGTGGTTTCATTTGTTCTTTTGTTTGAGCCATTTTTTTTTTCTTTTTTCTTTTTTGGTCTCGTCACACCTGTTACATATGAGGGGCAGAGCCTTAGGTGTTCACCAGTGCAGAGCAACCCAGTCACAGAGTTGTGACTCTGTATGTGGGGGCGGGGTCAAAGAGGGAACAATGGTGCTTGCTCAGCTCTCTCTTGGATTTCAGTCCCCTCTGTGAGGCTGGGAGTCTTTCCCAGCACTTCAACCCCCACAAGTGTTTTCAGTGGGTGCTTTCAGGCTGTATTTCCTGGCGCTGGGGCCCTGGGTTGCACAGTCTGTCTCGCTGCCTGTTTTCGCCTGGTTTATCTGCACACGAATGTGTGACTGTGGTTAGCTGCCTTGCACACCTCGCTGGGTCTGCCCGTTGCCTCCTTGCACCCAGCATCTGCTAACCATGGCCTGCACGCATGGGGTGTACCAACCACCACCTGAGTGTCCGGGACCACTAGCCACTGCTTTTTCCTGCTGCAATCCCTCTCCACCGACCACCGACTACGCCCCTCTTACCGGTCTGGGTGAATCCTTGTCGGACTTCCATACAATTCAATTTTCTATCTGTTTTGGGTTTTTTTGTTTGTTTGTTTCTAAATTTTTGTTGTCCTTAATTTTGGTTGTGAGAGGAGGAACAGTGTGTCCACCTATGCCTCCATCTTGGCCAGAAGCTGTTGAGAGTTTTTTAACTACTGCTTCAGTCTCACTAGTTGTAATCTTTCTGTCCAGATTCTCTGATTCTTTCTCATTCAGTTTTGGAAGATTGTATGTTTCTAGGAATTCATCCATTTTCATTCAGATTGTCCAATTTGTTGGCATACAGATGTTTGTAATATTTTTCCACAATCCTTTGTATTCCTGTGGTGTCAGCTGCTACTTCTTTTTCATTTCCGATTTTATTTATTTGGGTCCTCTCTCTTCTTTTTTGATGAGTTTGGTTAAAGGTTTGTCAACTTTGTTTATCTTTTCAAAGAACCAGCATTTGGTTCCATTGATCATTTGTATTATTTCTTTAGACTCTATTTTGTTTATATCTGCTGTGATCTTTATTTCCTTTCTTCTGCTCATTTGGGCTTCATTTGTTGTTCTTTTCCTAGTTCCTTTAAGTATAAAGTTATATTTTTTATCTGACATTTTTCTTGTTTCCTGAGGTAGGCCTGTAACACTGTGAATTTCCCTCTTATGATGCTTTCATTGTGTTCCATAGTTTTGGGGTTGTTGTGTTCTCATTTCATTTGTTTTAAGGAATCATTTGATTTCTCCTTTGAATTTGTCGTTAACCCATTTATTGTTTAATGACATGTTATTTAGCCTCTACGTCTGTTTTTCAGTTTTATCCCTTGTGACTGATTTCTAGTTTCAAACCCTCATGGTCTAAGAAGATGCTTCATATGATTTCAATCATCTTAAATTTCTTGAGACTTGTTTTGTTCCTAACATGTGGTCTATCCTAGAAAATGTTCCCTGTGCTCTTGAAAATAATGTATATTCTGCTGCTTTGGGGTGAAATGCTCCACTGACAGTAAATTTTAAATTTTAGAAATTTTTTATTTTGGAAAATCAGAAATTAAATTATTAGATAAATCATATATGCTTCATCCTTGCAAAGAATAAAAAAATAAATTTTAAGTGAAATAGCAATAGGAATGAATAAATGTACCAAGTTTTCCCTGGGAAAATGTGGTCAATTACTCAATAAATAATGATAGGGCACTTGAAATTAACCAGTTCAAATTTCCTGAGTTTTCCTCCAATTGAAAGTGTTAGATAGTAAATTCAATTCTGAAGTTTTCATCAGTTTCTCGTTAGATATGTTTCACATAGTACATATGAAGAGTTTAATACTTACTTATCAAGGAAATCCTTATCCACTACAGCAGTGATGTCAAGAAGAGGATTTCCCATTCCAAAGAGAACATTTTCACTAAAATAAAAGAAACACAAGCATAAGTTAGAAATATTTCTGAAAGTAAGCTGATGTGTAAAATGCACACAAATATAAATATATTTACTCATCTTGAAAATAAACCAGACCTACTAGTTTATTAAACCTCTGATTTGCCTATCATGTGTAGAACAACAACTCGGAGGTAGCACAAAGCCATTTAAAAAGCATGATGACCTTTAACCTGGATGATATAAAATATAACAAAAAAATAGATCATGTGATTGTTTCCTAATATTCAACGGCTAATGATCTAATCTAATTAATTTCAATGTTTTTTTAAAATCCCTTACAATGAAGTTTTATACTCAATAAACATAATAAACTCTCTCTCTCACTAGTTAAGATATCCAACTACTGAAGGTAATTAGAGAGCACAGAGCAAGTCCTGCAGGATTTGAGGACATGGACACGTATGTCCCCCCAACCTCCACACCTTGCAGTGATATTATGATTTACAATAAGAAATCTATATATTAGGGGACTACTGCTCAATCCTTTCAGGAAACCTTATGAAACGTGAAACAGAGCTTCCTGTCTAAAGGATAGAGGAGGAAGAATTTATACACTGACTATTGTCCACCATTGCACAAGTATGCAGCATGGTCCCTGATGACAAGTGCTATAAATTGCAATGGTCCAAAGCCTATGTAGAACTTACTGCAGCAACAGTGGCTGTGTAAGAGGTTTGAACAATGGAATTTAAAGTAGCACATAAGAGGTATCTTCATACAGTTAAGTAAAACTATACAATTATTCATAAAATCAAATGACTTTAGACTACAGGTTTTCCTCTCCATCACTGTATATAACTGAGAAACTTCTATATAACTTCATTGTAATATGACAAATAAACTGTTAAAAACATCAATTCTTTAAAATGCCTAGTTTCTTAAATACACACACATGTAAACTAGTGTCCAGGCCAGTAAATACTAAGACATGTATTACCCTTTTTAAATGATGAAGACACCATATAAGCACTTTTATATTGATTTATCTAAATGTGAACAATATGGGGTCTGCTATGACCAAAAACTATGACCAACCCAGACTAGAATTACTATTTTTGTTGCAAATGTTAACAGTGTCTTTTTCCTGGAAAAATTGGTCCACAATTTTTAAAAGTCTCAAAATTCAGAGCTCCAGCCAACATAAATCTATACTGTATTACTTTTTTTTTGGATGCTTAATAAATCTTACTGACTGACCTAATAAATACTCACTGACTTGGATATTAGAGTAAAAGTTCCTAAGAAAAAGTTTTCTTAGCTATTGATATACAGTCACCTCAGTACTCACTGGCTTCCCACTCATCAAACCCTACACTTAATCACATTTTGACAAGAAAAAAAATGTTCAGCACTCCACACTTGCTCGGGACTTGCTCGGGACTTGCTAGAACTAGTATGAATCACAACTCCTGGCAAGAGAAATTGCTTCATCATTCATCGTACACTTGGTACTGACTGATTTCAGCACTCATCATGGGTTTCAGAATGAATTAATGATGAGTAACATGGTACCACTGTATTAATGTTGACTGGCCCTCTGGACAGCAGAAATGTTTACTTATACTTACAGTCCCAGAACAAATACTAATAATGACTGTCCTTAACTCTTATACTAATCATTCTCTCTTTAAATCCAGAAACCTCAGCTAAATATGTGATTCTTCTCACTCCATCAACAAACACCACCTTACTAATAACTCCATATTCTTGGTGGGGGCATGAGATGTCCATAAAAGGTTTCAAACAGTTCTGCATATTCCTGATTACCTAGAATGCCATATACATGTGCCCAAGGCAGTGGGTATGATCAAGACCAGAAAAAGCCCTAAGGAATCACTTCTGAGCATGAAGCCCTTCAACAAGCAGGAAATGAAGGCTAAGGCAGAGTTACAAGCCAGGCAGAGTGTTGAAAAGATGCCTAAACAAGCACACAGAGCCTCTCAGCAAAGATTGGGAGACAATAACAAGTATTGACAAGAATATAATCTTCATACATTAGTAATGAAAATGTAAAATAATGCAGCCAGCTTGGAAAAAAGTTTGGCAGTTACTCAAAAAAAGGAAACATAACATTACCATTTGACCCAGCAATTTCACTTGTAACCATATATCCAGGAAAAATGAACACATGCAACAAGGCAAAAACTTAAATATGTATGACTATAGGAGTATTCATAATAAACAAAAAGTAGAAATAAAAATAAACTGATGAATGGATAAACAAAATCTGGTATATACATACAAAAGAATATTATTTAGCCATAATAAGAAAAATTGATACATACAACAACATAGATGAACTTTGAAAATATTACTGTATTTTGCCATTTATAATATGCACTTTTTTGCCCAGATTTTTGAGGGAAAAATAAGGATGCATATTATACATGGGTAATACAAATTCCATATTTCTATAAATGTTTTTCATTCTTTTACTTATGCTTATGTATTAAAAGTATAACTCCAGAAAGCAATAACAATATCTATATATTCAAAAACAAATGCTAAAATTCATTTATAATACCAAAAACAAGTACCTGAATATAAATAAATAATTGGATTAAAAATTGATTCAGATTATTTCCTGAAAGTTTGGGCCAAATCATTCAATTCCCTTACTCTTTCCCTTCCCCTCTTTCTAAAAGCAGTGGAAGAATGCCCTCAGATAAGAATAAAAATTAAAAAATTAAAACTGAAGGAGAAATAAAGCACCTTCCAGATACCTCCCAAAATAAAAACTAAAGAAGTTTGTTACCACCAAACTAGAATCACAAGAAATGTTAAAAGTTGAAAAAGAAGAAGAAAGGAGAAGGGGGAAAGCTGGGGGAAGAGCAAAGAAGAAAAGAAAGGAGGGAGGAGGAGGGGGAAGAAGGAGAGAAGAAACAACAACAAAGGAACGTAGTTAAAAGAATAAAATGGCAATAAATACATACCTATGAATTAATCACTTTAAATGTAAATGGCTAACATGCTCCAATCAAAAGATAGGGTACCTAAATGGATAAGAAAATAAAACCTATATATATATGCCATCTCCAAGAGACTCACCTCAGAACAAAATACACAAACAGACTGAGGGATGGGAAAAGATTTCATGTAAGTGGAAAGGGAGAAAAAGCTAGGATAGCAATACTCATATCTGACAAAATAGAATTTAAAACAGAGCCTATAGTAAGAGATAAAGGGAACAATCCAACAACAGTCTACAACCCTTATAAACATTTATGCACCCAACATAGGAGAACCTAAATATGTAAATCAAATCTTGATGGAAACACAAGGAGAGACTGACAGTAATATAATCACAGTAGGAGATTTTAACACCCCATTGACCTCAATCGACAGATTTTCCAGACCGAAAATCAGCAAGGAAACAGCAGCCTTAAATGACACACTAAATCCAATGTTTTAACTGATACCTTCTGAGCATTTCATCCTAGAGCAGCAGAATATACATTCTTTTCAAGTTTACATGGAACATATTCTAGGCTAGAACACATGTTAGGCCTCAATAAATTTAAGAAGATTAAAATCATATCAACCATCTCCTCTGACCATAAGGGTTTGAATCTAGAAATCAATCGCAAGGAAAAAACTATAAAAAACACAAAGAAATGGAGGATAAATGTTACTAAATAATAAATGGGTTCACGAGATAAAGGAAGAAATCGAATGATTCCTTGAAACAAATGAAAATGAGAACACAACAACCCAAAAACTATGGAACACAGAGAAAGCAGTCCTAAGAGGGAAATTTCATAGCATTACGTAAGGCCTACCTCAGGAAACAAGAAAAACCTCAAATAATGTAACTTTATACTTAAAGAAACTAGGGAAAAAAAAAACAAGAAATGAAGCCCAAAGTGAGTAAAAGAAAGAAAATAACAATAATCAGAGAAGAAATAAACAAAACAGAGTCAGAAAAAAAATACAATAAATCAATGAAACCAAATGGTAGGTCTTTAAAAAAATAAACAAAGTTGACAAACCTTTAACCAAACTCATCAAAAAAGAAGAGAGAGGACCCAAATAAATAAAATCGGAAATGAAAAAGAAGTAGCAGCTGACACCACAGGAATACAAAGGATTGTGGAAAAATATTACAAACATCTGTATGCCAACAAATTGGACAATCTGAATGAAAATGGATGAATTCCTAGAAACATACAATCTTCCAAAACTGAATGAGAAAGAATCAGAGAATCTGGACAGAAAGATTACAACTAGTGAGACTGAAGCAGTAGTTAAAAAACTCTCAACAAACAAAAGCCTGGACCAGATGGCTCACAGGAGATTTTTACCAAACATTGAAAGAAAAACTAACACCTATGCTTCTCAAAGTATTCCAGAAAATTCAAGAGGAGGGAAGACTCACAAGCTCATTTTATAAGGCCAGCATTATCCTAATTCCAAAACCAGATAAAAGCACTACAAAGAAAGAAAATTACAGGACAAGATCCTTCATTAACATAGATGTTAAAACTCTCAACAAGATATTAGCAAACTGGATCCAGCAATACATTGTAAGATCATACACCATGATCAAGTGGAATTTGTTCCAAAGATGTAAAGTGGGTACAATATCCACAAATCAATAAATGTGATACAAAGCATAAACAAAATGAAGGATAAAAATCATGTAAAAATATCCACAGATGAAGAAAAACATTTGAAACAATCCAGCACCTGCTTATGGTAAAAACTATTAGAAAACTGGGAACGGAGGGAATATACCTCGACATAATAAAGGCCATATATGACAAACCTACAGCCAATATCATACTCATTGTGTAAAAATCACAAACAGTTCCCTTAAGATTAGGAACAAGACAGGGATGTCACTTTCAACACACTTACTGAACATAGTACTAGAAGTCCTAGCCACAGCAATTAAACAAAAAGATGAAATAAAAAGCTCAAATTGGAAAGGAAGAAATAAAACTGTCACAATTTGAAGATGACATGATACTATTTAGAGAGAACCCTAAAGGTTCCACCAAAAAAAAATACTAGAATTGACAAATAAATTCAGTAAAGTAACAGGATAGAAAATAAATATCCAAAAAAATGTGTTGTATTTTTACACAGCAACATTGAAGTATCAGAAAGGGAAACTAAGAAAACAATCCCATTTACAATTGCAACAAAAAATTAAATATCTACAAATAAATTTAACCAATGATATAATAGACCTGTATTCAAAAAACTATAAGACACTGAAGCAAGAAGTTGAAGATACAAATAAGTTAAGCATATACTGTGTTCATGGATCAGAAGAATTAACATCATTGAAATGTCCATACTATCTAAAGCAATCTATAGACTCAATGCATTTCTATCAAGATACCAACAGCATATTTCACAGAACTTGAACAAATAACTCAAAAATCTACATGGAACAACAAAATTTCCAAATAGCCACAGTAATCTTGAGAAAGAAGAACACAGCTGGAGGAATCACACTACCTGATATCAAACTATACCAGGACATAGTAACCAAAACAGCATAGTACTGGCATAAACACAGACGTATAAATTAATGGAACAGAATACAGAACCCAGAAATGAGCTTTCATGATCAATTAATATTTGACATAGGAGGTGAGAACATACAGTGGGGTAATGATAGTCTATTCAATAAATGGTATTGGGATAATTGGACAGATAGACGCAAAAAAATTGAAACTAAACCACCTTCTTGCACCATGCACAAGAACAAACTAAAAGTGGATTAAAGATGTAATGTAAGACTTGAAACCATAAAAATCCTAGAAGAAAACATAGGCAGTAAAATCTCAGACATTTCTAGTAGCAATATTTTTTCTGATATATCTCCTCAGGAAATAGAAGCAAAAGAAAATATAAACCAATGGGGCTACATCAAACTAAAAAGTTTTTCACAGCAAAGGAAACTATCGACAAAATGAAAAGATAACCCACCAAATGAAAGAACATATTTTCCAATAATACATCTGCTAAGGGATTAATATCCAAAATTCATAAAGAACTTAGATAACTCAACACCAAAAAATAACCAATTAAAAAGTAGGCAGAAGACCCGAACAAACATTTCTCCAAAGAGAACATACAGATGTCCAATAGAAATGAAAAAGTGATCAATGTCTCTAATCATCTGAGAAATGCAAATTAATAATCACAATGTGGTATCACCTCACACCTGTCAGAATGGCTATCATCAGTAAATCAACAAACGAGTGTTGTCGAGGATGTGGAGAAAAGGGAACCTTCGGGCATTGTTGGTGGGAACGCCAGTTGGTGTCGTCACTGTGGAAACAGTATAGAATTGAAAACGGAACTGCCTCATGACCCAGCTTTTCCACTTCTGGGAATGTATCTGAAGAAACTCAAAACACTATTTACTATACCCAAGATCTGAATGCAACCCAAGTGTCCATCAGTAGGTGAGTGGAAAAAAAAAGTGCTGGTATATTTGCACAATTAACAAAATAAACTAACAAACAAAATGGAAATAGACTCATATAGAGAAAACGAATTGGCAGCTGTCAAAGGGAAATGCAAATTTTTTGCATTTGTTAGGGGTTTGCAGGGCTGGGTGAAAAAACTGAAGGGATTAAGAATAAAAACCCTCTTAAGCACAGACAGCACTATGGTGATTACAAGAGAGAAAGGTGGTGGTAGGTCAGGAGGTAGAAATAGTGATGGAAGGAGATTTGACTTGGGGTGGTGAACACACAATACAATATACAGATGATGTATTGTAGAACAGTACAATACATACATTATATAGTTGTACAATATACATTATATAGTTGAAACCTATAATTTTATCAACCAATGTCACTGAATAAATTCAGTAAAAAAGTAAAATGATACAATAAATTTTTATAAAAAGATGTCTAAGAACAAGAAATGTAATAACCATAAAATAAAATAAAACATATCAATGAATTTGACTACATCAAAATTTAAAACTGCTCCCAAAAGACATTGCCTTGGCTGGTGTGGCTCAGTGGATTGAGTGCTGGCCTGAGAACCAAAAGGTCGCCAGTTCATTCCCAGTCAGGGCACATGCCTGGGTGGCAGGCCAGGTCCCCAGTTGGGGGCATGCAAGAAGCAACTGATGGATGTATCTCTCACACACTGATATTTCTCTCCCTCTCTTTCTCCTTCCCTTCCCCCATCTCTAAAAATAAATAAATAAAATCTTTAAAAAAAAAAGAAACAGAAAAGCATGACTCAGGGAGAAAATATTTGCTACATATGTAAATGTGTATGTGTGAGTGTGCATAAAATCTGACAAATAATTTGTATTCAGATTATTAAAAAAACTACAAACCAGCAACGAAAAGTAAAAACCCTATCAAATTACAGGAAAAAGACTTGAACTCTCAGTTCAAAAGAAAAGATAAGCAAATGGCTTATAATGACATCACTGCCATCAAAGAGCTACTTATTAAAACCACAATGAAATATAACTATACATCCACCAGGATGTGAAAATCAAAAATGCCACACATTGTCAAGAAGGTAGAATATCTAGAACACTAATAACATTATTGGTGGAAATTTCAATGTGTTTAGTTTTCCATTTTGGGAAAGTTTGGTGATTTCTAAAGTTAAACATATCTATCTTAGGACACAGCAATTCCGTACCTAGGTATTTACCTAACTCTACATAAAGGTTTATACAAACATGTTCATAGCAGTTTTATTTGTAATAACCAAAAACTAGAAACAACCCAAAGTCCATCAACAGGAGAATTGTTGCTATTTCCACACAATGGATTACTCAACAATGAATATGAAGAAACTGTTGATACGTCAAAATGGATGAATCTAAAAACTATACCAAACAATAACCAGATAACGGTAATCAGACATGAGTAGTATTTACTGTATGATTCCATTTATATAAGGCTCTAGAATAGGCAAAATGAATCTCTACTGAGAGAAGTAAAGAAATGGTTGCCTGGGTGGGGTAGAGAGTAGGACGCATTAAAGAGAGGCAAGAGAGAATTTTTCTGGGAAGAGGAACATGTTTTATATGTTGATCTGAGTGGTATCTACACAAATTTTTTTCAAAATTCGGTGAACTTGGGATTCGTGATTTTACTATATGTAAATTATATTTTAGCATTTGTTTTTATTTAGGTGAACAGACTGGGGAAATATCTGTGTCCCTTAGACTATGGAAGGCCAGTCTTTCCATTTGTATTCTAGATCCCATGCCTTCTTGCATACTCAAGGAAATGACCTCATCCCTCTCTGTCCAGCATCATCTATTCCTTCACGTTCTATTGGATCATTCTTTTCAGCATACAAATATGTTGAAATTTCTGCCCCTCTCAAGTCCACATATACCTCCACCAACAATTATCCCTGCTCCCATTCAGTAAAACACTTCTAAAAGATTGTCTAGCCTTGGCCAGGTAGCTCAGTTGGTTGGAGCCCTGTCCTGGTACTCCAGTCAGGGCACATACAAGAATCAAGCAATGAATGCATCAATAAGTGGAACAACACATCAGTGTTTCTCTCTCTCTCTCTCTCTCTCCCCCTCCCCACCCCGCAATCAATAAATTTAAAAAATATATATATTGCCTACGCTCTGTTAAATAGAAAGTTCCCCTTAACTAAATAAAATTATTCATTTTTTAAATTCAACTTTCAGGAGCACATGTGTGGCATAATTATGACTAACACATAGCAATTTGCAGCTATAAAACATTTTTATATGTGTTATCAACTTTAAATCTTCAAAATAACTCTATAGGGTAGGTATTGCTGTTATCTATTTAACAGAAACAAGAGGTTCAGAAAGGTTTTATAACCCACCAACAGTCAGAAACCAAGTAAATGATTCCTAACTTTAAAGCATGCACTTTCTTATTCAATATACTACATGGAGACGCTCAGAACTCTCTTAATACAATAAAAATGTCTGACCAATGAAAAATACCCAAAATCTATCATCTACGAGGGAGGACCCTAAAAAATGGAATTTATTTCTAAAAAATTGTGTATTTTTACATATTTAAACTTCAGTTACCTTCAAAATACTCTCCAATTGATGCAATACACCTATCAACACGTTTTTTTCATTGCTCAAAACAGTTTTTGAACTTGTCGATTTTGATGCCTTTTAGTGCTTCTGCCCGTTTTTGTTTCACCTCTTCCCATCAGCAAAGCATTTCCCCTTGAGGAGTTTTTTCATCAAGGGAAAGAAAGAAAAATGTCGCTCAGGGTGAGATCAAGTGAATAGAGAGGGTAGGGAACACTCAGCAAGGTGTGGGCAGGTGCACTGGTAAATCACCCACCATGAAATGGGCAAATGCATCAAAAGAGTCTTCGAAAAAAATTCACTAAAGCTGAACACAGCCTGTCACAACAAAGACAGCCAGTACACTGAAACAGATGGGTTCCTACAACACCCACCTAGTAGGGGAAGCCTGTACTACAAGGGGCCGCCCTCCAGGAGATAATTTAGGTGTTTTGGGCAGTCCTCCTTCATACATGCCCTGACTGCTGTGATCAGTGGGTTGGGTGTCATCCCACAAACTGAAGGGCTGACAGTTTGATTCCCAGTCAGGGCCCACTGCTAGGTTGCGGGCCAGGTCCCCAGCTGGGTGTGTGCAAGAGGAAACTCATCAACGTTTCTCTTGCATACCATTGTTTCTCTCCCTCTCTCTCTCCTTCCCCTCCCCTTTCTCTAAAAATAAATAAATAAAATCTTTTTTAACTCTATCATATGTATATAATTATCTTATAGTCCTATTTCAAATAATATTTCAACAACCAACATCTACTACAACAAAATTATTATAGTGTGTAAGTGTGGGACCAGATAATTTATTATCCAAACAGAACACTTTGAGAGTAAATCAAGAGCTATTAATAATTATGCCAGGGTAATAGGCATGATCCAGGATTGTCCTGGGAAACTGGGATATATGGCATCCTACTTATAAACTAGCTTTGCTATTTGAAAATAAGAATCCATATTTATGGTTTATTAAAGTATTGTTTTTTATGAACGAACATTTGCACTGATTCCAAGTAACATGGTAGCCTTCACATTTAGGGAGGAGATTAAGGGCAAAAGCTATCAGGAGAGACCCAATTCTGAATTTGGTCAGATACACTTGGATATTGGTGCTGCTAAAAATTTAACTTCAGAATATTAGTAACTAATGACTGAACTGATAAGCTAAATGTTTGAAACCTACAGAGAGTTCTATTAACTAAGCAGTGTTGCAACTTACAGGAATGGACCAAAGGAAAGAAAAATCATTTCATAGACTGAAGACCAGATATTGTGCAGTAATGTGACTTAGCTAGAAAAATATCTAAATGAATACGGCCACAAAAATAATGTTAAAGGGGAGAAAAATAAAGTGATATACTACTGCCAGTAAAAAATTAAAAACTCAAAAGAAAATGTTTATTTGTTTATTAGCATTTCAGATGAATAAAAGTTATCTAATGATTATAATAATCAATGGCTTCAGATATTTCTAATGTATGCCACTCGCAGCCCCAACACAGACTGATCAATGAGTCTGCCATTCATAGGCAGAGAAATAAGTTCCATGAGGTATCAGACATCAGCCTCTATGGGGTATTCAGAAACCATCATTAATGGTTTAAATTCTTCACTACCTAAGAGGGTATTATAGTATTTTTTAATAACAAATTTAAATCAACTAAGTATAAAGAGGTAAAGAGACATGATTGTTAAGCACTGTTACAGGAAAGGGTTAACATTCAGTCTAAACAATCATTTAGGTTATCTGTTTTATCTTTGACAGTTGTGCTTAATGTAGCAATACTATGGCTGAAAAGATTTGGAGTTAGAAAACCTTGTATGCTTTTCAAACAAAGATGACCTATTTATAAATATGAGCATTAACAGCTGACAACATTGCACAGTTCTGTAAGAGGAGGATTCCTTAGTTCTTCAAAATACAGCATTTCATAAATGAAACAATTTCATTTTATTTTAAAAGTTCATTTGCCTCACTAGGAAGTCCCATACAGAAAAGTCTGTGCAGTAATATGAAATTTATAATTCTTATAAAAGACACAAGTCCTGAAATGAGCTTGCATATCCTATTTAAGGGCTCTAAAGAAACCAGCTCAACCAGGTAAGGCAGTTTCAATCAGCCAGATTTTAGTCTCCATATGAATGTTCTCCATCTCAGTGGCTTGGCAGATCTTGTTGGATGCACCTCAAAGTCTTGAGTGTTAGAAGAAAAATACCCCAGGACCCCACCCACAGCCCACATAAATTTTCCAGTGTAGGCCAACCCACAGAAATGGCTCCAAAATCATCATGTAGGAGGACACAGTCATGTCGAGTCCCAGAATAGTCTTTGACCAAACCTGACCTGTCTGGGCAGACCAAAGAATAGGGCTCCTCAGCTCTATAGCAAAACACTCTCCCTATCTCCACCTCATTTTCCCAGTCTTCTCTGGCACAAACACAAGCTGTAAGCAATGGCCAAACCAGACTCAGACACTGATGTTAGGGGAAAAAGGCATTGTTCATAGGGGTGTTTTGAAATAGTGTTGCTCAGTGAAAAGTACATAAAGTCTATGGCAGAACAGCTAAGTTCTGTCTTAAGCTCTACCACTGTCTACCTAGGAAATATCACCTGTGGGCCTCAAGGGCCAAGTACAAAGAGCAAAATGCTCACTAAGATTCTCTTCTAGTCCTCTTATTCTATGTTTTCCTATCCTACTGGGCCAATTAAAAATAACAAAAGCATCAATTTCTCAAATATGCTCTATCATTTCCCAAATTAAGACCAGCTGGAGTCTGATATACATAACACAGGATGAAAGTTGTTATTCAAGGTTAAGTAGTTTCAGAGACTATAAATTGAGACTCTTCATCAGTAATGATGGAGTAGAATACAAATAATAAAAGTTCAAAAAAAAAAGTATCTCCAGCCAAATTCATTCAAAGATCTTTAAAAAAACATTCCTTTCATTTAAATCTTATTTAGGAATTCCTAATAGTTGAATGCTACACTGGAAAGGGTATTGAAACAGGTGTCTAGAGATCTGGGTTTAGTTAAAGATATGCAACTATTTTATGTAAACATCTATAAATCATAGTATCTCCTGGCTTCAGTTTCTTCAACTATAAAATGAGGGAATTAGGTAAGTTTCCTTCCTGTCTAAAATCTAAAATTTAAACTTTTCTTTTCAGATGGCACCATTCTCTAGGGGCTCGAATTGCTTTTAACAAGAAGTGAATGCTACACTTATAAAATGCCTTAAAATTTAAAAGCACTTTCATACCTCCTCAACAACACTGTGGGATACATATTAATATCAGCATCACCATCACTGAGTGTATCATTAGACAAATGTCCAGAGAAGAAAAAAAAGAGAGAAAGCAATCTGTAATTCAGGGAGACTTTCAACTAGAACACAGATATGTTGAACACTGGTCCTCACTGGTTTCCAATCATATATTCTGTCATATATTTAGCAATAATTATTTTTAAGTGTGATATAAAAGAACATTTAAACATGAAGTCAAATTCTGATAGTTTGTAACCTAGTTCACTCTCTTTACCAGTAAATGTGGGTCAATAATCTATCTTTAGGGTTACTGTTAGACTGGGCACAAAATGGGAACATGCCTAACATGATTGTGAAAACTAAGGTATGACATAATTGCTTTAAACTCAGTCCTCACTGGGAACTGAAGGTGATTTTCAACTCATTCAAAACTGTCACTACATACATAGTTGCTTTAACTTCAGTAGTCTCCCTGCCTACTCCTGAACCTAAATCGCCATGTTCCTTGTAGGTCTAGAGGAAAAAAAGAGTTACTACAGTTGTCTTGAACAATACTTTATAATTTTTGTTCATCAAAGCAGTTCTTTCAGGAAATTTAAATAGTATATTGTTTCTATAAAGGCATCATGCAGAGCACTAGATTATGGATATTTGGATTTAATTCCTAATTCTGATACTAACTGATTTTGCACAGAGCACTCAACTTTTCTTGGTCTCAGTTTCCTCAGGTGTAAAATGCAGCAGCTGGTTTGGATGACATTTAAAAATCTTTTTCCAAGCTGTGGCACTACAGATCGAGACTATAAAATGCAGCCCTGACTGGCATGGCTCAGTTGATTGAGCGTCATCTTGCAAAGCAAAAAGTCGCTGGTTCGATTCCCCGTCAGGGCACATGCCTGGGTTGTGGGCACAGTCCCCAGTTGGAGGCATGTGAGAGGTGACTGATCAATGTCTCTCTCACACATCTATGTTTCTTTCTCTCTTTCTGCTTCCCTTCCTCTCTCTCTAAATAAATAAATAAAATCTTTTAAAAAGACTGTAAAATGCAGACTGACATCTGAAAAAACAGCATAAATGTACTTTATTAGCAGTTGTCTATCCTCCCATTGATAAGGTAAATAAGGCTGGTGTCAACCTTTCAGACAGTCTTTTGAACATAATAATCACTCAAACCCATTATTAAAAGATGCACCTTGTTGCCACTTGCCAAGCAGTAGAAGCTTTAAATTTGGATGTTTCTCCAATGAAGAGTCGTCAGTAAGACAAAGGTCAATTAAAATTGGGTCCACATAAGAACTGATTCTTAATAGAGAAAGTAATTGAACCACAACCTAATTAGCAGTAGGTTCCAATAATGGAAACAAATGTGGGAGTGGAAAGGGGAATTAACTTGGCTTGACGGCACACTCCTAATCATCCTAAAATACTGTTAGCATTGAATGCTAGATATATATGCCCCAGTATAATTTACTGTAAAACCTTTCCATGTGAGTCTCCATGTTTCAGCACCTGAATTTCTCCTTCTGCATAATGAAATTAAGTAGTCTTTGTCTGTTAGTACTGAACTATGCAATTTAAGAAAAAGAAACTGTATCCGAGTTCAGCACAGTTGAATCCGACCTTATCTTACCTGAGAATTAAGTTCTCAAGTCATCTCAAATATTGTGTAGTCAAAATAACCACTGAGAAACTGTTAAATCACCAGGACTTAGGCTGCTGGAAGCTCAGACCAAAAAATTAATTTATTCTCTTCACTTTTGTGCTGGGGCCTCCCCCTTCCTCTGGGACGCTGAAGGCCAAGGTCTACTTTAAAAGAGGGAGGTTAGAACACTGAGTAAATAAGGCAATTTATCTCTTTTTGTAAATAGTTGCATTACCTTAAGTTAAACATTCAGTCAATGATACAAGCAGAAATTGGACAAGCTCATTATCCTACTGCCATTAACAAAGAACCTTCAGCCCTGGCTGGTATGGCTCAGTGGACTGAGGCACTGACCTGTGAACCAAAGGGTTGCTAGTTGGATTCCCAGACAGGGCACATGCCTGGGTTGTGGGCCAGATCCCCAGTAGGGGGCGCATGAGAGTTAACCACACATTGATGTTTCTCTCCCTCTCTTTCTCCCTCCCTTCCCCTCTGCCTAAAAATAAACAAATAAAATCTTTTGGAAGGAAAAAAAAAAAAAAAAGAACCTTCAAAACTCTGGATAAGCAAACGGGGGGGGGGGGGATCTCCTGTTTGTTATATACCTATTATTTGACAACACTTTCATCTTTGACTTGCACATAAGTAAGTAAACAGATGGTGAGTACCAATTCCACTAGTACATTGTAGGGACACACAATTTCATAACTTTGGGGCAATCTAACTGCATCAGAGAAGGGCCAACTTTGCAGGTCTGCTCGCGGCCACCAATGAAGTTCTGTCAGAAGGTATGACATGCGGCATGGACACACGCGGAGCACGTCGCATTTCCTCAAAGGGAAAAGGTAGCTATGTTTTGTTTTATTTTTCCCTGATAAATTCACTACACACACAAGCAAGCTTCAAACCTTGGAATCTGGGTGAGGGTCACCCCAGCGGTGCGGCTACTTACAGACCCCCCCCCCCCGCCATGTGCCACAGACCCAAAAACTTCTGAGGAAAGCAGAAACGACCAAATGAAAAGTGCACAGAGAATCTCCAGCATGAGCGAGACCAGTGGCACGGGGAGGCTCCGGACCACCCAAGAGAAGGGGCGACAGTTCTCCGCCAGTCGGGAGGCTAACGCCCAGTAAGCGAGCAATTTCGGCTGTCGCTCTCTCTCAGTACCTGAGGGACATCATGGCTTCACCTTCCTGCCCCACTCAACAGCACTGGCGTCCGATGCTCTGCGTCCGCTCGGGCAGCAGCAGCAGCAGGTACCACAGCAACTGCTTCTCTGCTCAGGCACTCAGCGACCGGAGCGTGTCCTCACACACCCCATGCACGGGCAGCCCACGCGCTGATTGGCCGAGCCCGCAGGGGGAGGACGCACCGCCCCTGGCCCGCAGCGGGAGACGAGCCGCAGGCGCTGCGGGCTACCACGTGCCACCCGTGCGTCTGGTACCGGTGAGCTGGCACTTGGGCTGGCGAACTGGCTAGCCGGCGTGGTGAACATCTTGAGCCCTGGTAGGAGCGTTCTCCCCGCTCCCGGCTTACGCGACAAGAGGTCGGGTGCCCGCCTCAAAAATGGCTACCCGACTGCCAACGGGTTTATCAGTCACATGGCCAAGGTCTACCTAGGCGAGCTCAGGTCGGTTTACCGGGACCTGAGACAGGGACGCTATCGGGGCAATCTTCAGAGATGGGGTTTAATAGCCTGCAAAACCCTTCTGCAGAGGAAAAGCTGCAACCGTCTGGGAAACCTCAGACGGGGGAAAATCCAATGCCAGGCAACAGCAGCACCATATGCTAAATTCGAGCTCGCAGCCTTAATCAATAGCTAAGTTCAATGGTCCCCAAACGTTCTTGGTCTTCAGAAACACGTAGAACAACTTATTTAATGTGTAAATGTCCAGGGCTCACTGGAAACTTTGTGAATCAGAATCTAGAAGTGTGAGACCCAGACAATGGTATTTGTAGCGAATGTTCCCTGGGGATCCAGGTACACATGTAAAGTTTAAAAGCTCTTGTTCAAACAAGACTACTCAGACTATTCTATTTGTCAGACTTAATTGTCAGATTACCTAACTTTTCTGAAAAATGTGCAGCCCTCTGAAGCAAGCATCTATCTAATGCCTTAAGAGGAAAAAGTTGGAAGGACCCTAACTCCTGGCCCTAATCCTACAATTTAGTGGGGTTAAAGGGTTAAGAAACTGATTCTGAACCACTGATAAAAGATAAGTTAAATTAATTCCAACTGCTGGAAGGATGGGGGTTGAGGGGGGGAGTAAGAAAGTATCAGTAAATGCTTTAGGACCTAAATAGCTTTTCTTTATCCCCTCTTTATTCTCCAATAATATTTCTATTAACAGACTGCAAGCTCCACAGGTCGTATAGGATGGTGATCTACGCCATAGGTCTAAAATCAGTTACATTATAAACACACCCCAAGATCATATAATATTGAAATGTGCTATACTGTGACCAAGAGAACTTAATTTTTAATTCTATTTAATTTTAATTAGTTTACATTTTAAAACCAAAGCAATGTAAAATATTTTTCCATTAAACACAATTTGGTTTTATTGGACTACATTTCACCTTTTGACATTTTCTCATCCAAACTGAGACAATGTAAATATAAAATATGTACCAAATTTTTCAAAATAGTACAAAAATATATAGAAAATGGCTCATAATTTATACTGATTAGATGTTGATAATAATATTTTGCTATATTGAGTTGAATAAAATATATTACTAAGAATAAAGTTTCTTTTTACTTTTTAATATAACTACTAGAAAATTTAAAATTTATATGCATCTTGCATTATATTTCTACTGGACAGTGCTGTTCTATTGTGTAAGTTAGCCTTGCTTCTTTTTTGACCTATCATTGCCCCATGACCAAAAAAATTATGTTTACAAAGTGAAATTAGTAGAGACACCAGTTTATACAGACCTGTGGTTCCTTGCTAACCATTTAGAACATCAAAAATTCCAAAAGCATTCTTCAAAAAATGCTTTCCTTTAAGCACTGTTCTCTTTCTTTGGGTAAATGCCTATCCAGAATGAATCCATGGACTATAAACCTGCTGTGTTGGGTCCATAAAGAATAGCTGTTAAGCCCTGGCTGGTGTAGCTCAGTGGATTGAGCGCGGGCCTGCGAACCAAAGGATCGCGGTTCGATTCCCAGTCAGGGCACATGCCTGGGTTGCAGGCCAGTTCCCAGCATGGGGCACGTGAGAGGCAACCATACATTGATATTTCTCTCCTTCTCCCTCTCTCCTACCCTTCCCCTCTAAAGATAAATAAATAAATATTAAAAAAAAAAAAAAAAGAATAGCTGTTAAAAACACAGCTGTATTTGGTTGATTGAGACTTTGACCAAATATCCACAAGCAGAATTCGTCAATAGTTCCTCTGGATTTAAACAGGATCTGAATCGACACAACAGAAGGATAGCAATTTGAAGCAGTGGAATCACTGACTAATTCAATAACTTCTCTTTTCCTCTTATGGAACATGTTCATAACCCACAGAACTAAAAGTAAACCAGATTTCAAAACTTAGAAAAGATTTCAAAGTTTCAATGTAACTTTTAATATGGGATGTAGTATGGTGCTTCTCAAATTTCTAATATGCATACATATCACTTGAGGGATCCTAAAATAAAGGTTTGACTCAGTAGGCCTCTGTGGCCAAGATTTTGCAATTCTTTATGTACCCAGATCTCACCATTTGCTTCTGGTCTGAGGATCATGCCAAGTAGCAAGGCTGTAAAGGAAAGTAGGAAGGTTGTAAAAGCAATAAGGCACGTGGTTTGGAAACCCTGCTGACTTTCTACTAGTTGTATGATCTCAGACTGGTTCTGAAACTATTTGTCCCTTAGTTTACCCATGCTTTACAGAGCACAGTGAAGATTAAACCAATTCTAGTGAGGCGTCTAACACGGTCCTTGGCACATGGTGTGATTATTATTTTCTTATTATCACACTACTTAAATTGCATCTCTGGGAAGCACGATATGAAAGCTAACATAAACTTGGCACTGCAAAAATAAAATGCACTTTGCTCATGCCTAACATACTTTAGTAACTCCCACTTTTGATTTTTAACAATAAATATTTTTTGGTACCAAAATAGCTAGACTTAAAACTTTATTCTTTAACAGATATACTAAATTCTATGTCATTAAGGGAAGACAAGGGCCTGCAATATTCAAATATTTAATCAAATTAAAGCCATATTACATTAAAAATTTTTAAAAAACATCTTTTGATATATAACACTTTGCATCTAACTTAAAACTTTAAGGTGTTTTTACATAATCAGCACAACTTGCAAAAAGTTTATTATTTTAAAGTGTATATGAGTACCAATTCATTTCATCAGGTACAGACACAAAATGTTATTTCAGCAAACATTATCTGTGATTGTTCTTTCAGAGTCAGTCACACGTATAGACAAAAATAAAGACATGTTTTCCCAGGTAAAAGCCTAAGTTCTTTCAATTCACAGCACCTTTGTTTCCTCAGTCATGTTCTTTTTCTAATCTTTCCCTATCCTCTTTTCGCCCAGTGTTTCCCCAAACACACACTTATACACACACACAGCTCCTGCCCAGTGTTTCCCCAAACACACACTTATACACACACACAGCTCCTGAGCAACTAATATTTAAACTCTTTTCATCAATTTTTTAAGCAATTTATTTCAACCTTATTCTTTGTACATTAGGGAAAAGCAGTCGATTGAAATTTTTTAACCTTCATTAACCTTCTTACAATTTAAACAGTTGAACCAAAATAATTGTGACCCAAAGAGAACAGTTTGCTCTTGGAAAGATAAGTAAATATTCTATTTTATCTAATCAGGTGGTTAGTCTGCCACTATGGAAACAAGTAGATCCACTAACCTCAAAAGTTAAGTGTTTTTGGAAGGCATAACAAATGTGGACTCACCATACTAATCTTCTCAACAAATGCTTCAAGTCCCAAAATACTATCAAAGTCCTCTTCAAACACAATCAACTTGTTAAGCGTGCAATAAAACAGCACTTATACATTGCTAGTGGCAACTTAAATTAGTACATTTCTAGAAAGCTATTTGGCAATATGTGTCACCAATTCCGTGTTTTGGCAATTATTGTAAATAAAACAGAACAATATGAACAAAGATTTGTATAACCAGTTATTCATTTCAACGTTAATAATACCAAAACTTTATTATATCCTAAATAAACAAAAATAAAACAATGGTTAAATAAATTACATAAGAATGTTATGGAGCTATTATAAAATCTTTCCATAGACCTTTTAAGAATATACAAAAATGCTTATGATACAATGTTAAATGAAAAAAAACAAAACAAAAGGAATATAGAAAACAATCTTGACTTTGTTAAAATCAATATATATAAATACATATGCATAATTGCACAGAAAAAAGATTGGTAAGAAACACACCAAGATAATGTATAATTTTTACTTTATTATTTATGTTGATCTAGCTTAGAAATTTTCTACTGTATATTGGTTTTATTAGCATAAAATTTTTATAATTACTATTAAGCTCTGATTATCCTTCTGAAATGGTTTAAAACTACAAAACTTGTTCCTGCTTTTATTAAAACATATTTCTTTACATTACAACCATCAAAACTATTATTTTTTAGGGAAATTGGGCTTATTTTGTAAATATCCTTTCATGTTTAAAGATTCCTTAAGACAGGAGTAACAAAACTAAAATACCTTTATGATCTTGGTTAATTTTAAAACTTAATGTGATAAAATTAAAACATAAATACCACTTTTAGAGTTTTGCAGAGCCTTTAAGAGGCCAACAGTCACAAACTGAATGTGGAGTATCTTCCCTTCATGTTATGTAAAAATACATCTCCTCATTTCATATGAATTGAAATATTGATCAAAGTAATATTTTAAAACAATCTATATCATACTCCAAAAGAGACATTTCTTAATACTTGTCTCCCTAAAATAAGTAGTATGTCACAGCCTAAATTTCAGGAGCCTGGGAATAAGGAGCTGAAAATTATAATCCTGAACTACCAAAAAACATTACACCCTTTGACTATCAGTTTCCTCATCTGAAACATAGGGAAACATTACATCATCTATAACATTAGTTATAGGTGACATCTCAGGTCCCTTTCAGTTCTTACTGGACAATGAAAGAAAAAAATCCATTCATATCTTAATACAAATTCAGTTGATTTTAGAGTTGATCAGTTCTAATGTAATAAAACACATGTATTTTAGTTAGCTTTCATTATGGATAAGGTTATTCACAGAAACAGTGCTAAATGTATTCATTCTTTTCCCCAAAAGACATTATTAGAGATCTACTATTTTTACTTTTCTTTAATTATAATCTGTGGATTCTGATGTCACATTTCACTTTAACATTACATATTTAAACAGAATATAATCTTTAAATGGAACCTGACAATTTATTTCCCAGGAGAATTTGAATAATATGTTAACATTTGATTGACTGAACTTCATTTAGTAAGAATTCTTGGCAAAACTCCCACCCAGGAACACCTACACAGTGCTTCTTCATTTGCCATAAACTACAAATCTCTGAAACTCAAAGAAAACCTCCAATCTAAAAGTACAGGATAACAGTGCTTCCCAATTATTCAAGCTGCCAAGAACATATTTTTATTTTTTTAAGATTTTATTTATTTATTTTTAGAGAGAGGGGAAGGGAGGGAGAAAGAGAGGGAAAGAAACATCAATGTGTGGTGGTTGCCTCTTCCATGTTCCCTAATGGGGACCTGGCCCACAACCCAGGCATGTGCCCTAAGACTAGGAATCAAACCAGTGACCCTTTGATTCACAGGCCAGTGTTCAATCCACTGAGCCACACCAGCCAGAGCAAGAACATATTTTTAAATTATACAATTGAATATCACTATCATTTTATAAAAGGGCATTTTAACATAAAAATATATGAAGGACAGCACAGAATAAAGAATACCACTCCCTAAAATATTGCTGGTAATCTTATGAAGTATATTTTTATATAAAAGATTTTCTTATTTTTACTTCACCATAGATCTGATCTATGGTGTTTCACAAACAAGCTTTTAGAAATCGTTCACCATGAACTCAACAATCATTTAATGAGATCCACTCTACTTAAGACACCAGAGATTCAGCAACAATCAAGAACATGCACTGCCCTTATAGAATTTACATTCTAGTGAGGGGATACAATGACTAATCAAATAAATATATAAGGACATCAGATGATCCTAAGTGTTACGCAGATAATAATAACCAGCACATCAAAATGGAGAAAGTGTCCTTTAGACTGGGCAGTAGGGAAGGCCTCCAGCAGGCGAAAACAAACTACATGAAAAGAGCCAAGAAGTGGAAGGGCATTCCTGACAGCACGAAAATGATAACTGGAAGGCCAGTGTGAAAAGGTGAGAATGAAAAGAAAGGTTTGTGGTCACAGCAAGAAGCAGATCATTTAAGCTTTTATGAGCCTAAGAAATTTTGATTTTGTTATAAGTGGGACAAGAAGCCCCTACAATTAAGTTTTAAACAGAGGAATGACATAATCTAATTTTATTTAAAAGATCACCTTGGTTATAGTGTAGCGAATGGAATACAGGAACATGAAAGCAGAAAGCCTAAATTAGAAGCCTGTGACAGTAACGTAGATGACAAACAATACTGGTTTGAATCATGAAGATAGTGATGGACATAGAAACACATGGTCATTTTAGAGGTTGAATAACAGGATCTACTCATGGGAATAGATACGGGGAACTAAGAAAAGATAGAAATCAAGAGTAACTCCTAGATTTCAGACTAAATTGGGTAAATGGTGCTGCTATTTACTGAGATAAATGGAAAAAGCAAAAAAGAAGCTCAGAACACTGGAGTTCTGAGGGAGGTCAGAGATGGAGACAGACACTGTGGAACAGATTTTGCTTTCTAGTTTTTCTTTCTCTGTAGTGCCTGCTGTTTTCTGATAGACTGAAAATAAATGTCCTGAGTGTATATGAAGTTTCACTGAACAACACCCTAAGCGGGGAACTATTCTACCTTGGCAGTCAGCTGCTAGCAGGTACATATATAAGTAGAATAAATAGGTAAAACTCAGTGCCTAATATGTGCCAGACACCATGCTATATCCTTCAAGTACTATCCCATTTGAATTTATAACAATGCTATCAGGAGATATTTTATTACCACCATTTTACAGATGAAGAAATTGAAGCTCAAAGAGGTTGAATAACTTGCCCAAAGCCACACATTACAGAGCAGAAACCCAAAGTCTGATAGTCTGACTCCAAAGCTGGGGCTAATTACCACTATACAGTATCACTAGAGTAAGTCCAAGATAGTCTGATGTAAGGCTGAGACTTTATAAATACACAAATTTCAGAACACCACATTGATTTCACCCATAAGATGAAGTGATTCAGTGACAGCTTTCTGGTTAGCTGGAACACCATATGAAATACTTGCAGAAATTACTTTTCATTTCCATATATGCTCATTCACAGATTAAATCTGAGCAGCCAATGAATCTGTCATTTTTGTCTTTAATTTAGCTAAGACTCCTAACTGTCACCAAGAATCATTTCTTGGACCATTTTATTTTTTTAAATTTCAACCACTTCATTTCTGTCAAAATCAAAAGTGTTTGTTTTCAACAAATAAAAAACATTTTTTTTACCACTGTGCAAGAATTTAGGGCCACACAATAAGTGGCTTAAATGTACTATCAAGCTAAGTAAGTCCCCCCATCCCAGCCATTCAGCTTGTGTGACTCAAATTTAGGCTTCAGTAAAATTACAAATTATTTCTTATCAAAATCTTTAAAGACTCAGAAGTTAAAACCACAAATGCTCACAAAAGGTTCCACTGTAAAAAAAAATTATTTATATAGTCTTTGGTTATATCCTTCTTCTAACTCTCAGTGCCTATTACTTTCTATATAAAAGTAAAAATAAATATGGTTGCAAATTGAATATACAGTTGTATCTGAAAAAAAATGTCCTAAGAAATACTCATTTCTACTTGGTTGTTTTTACAAATAATGGAACTGTTTTCTAAAAAGTTTTCTTTTATTCAATGTTTTTGTTTTTCCTCTAAGAGGATAACAACAGGCACCAAAATTCCATACACTCCACTGATGAGGACTGACCTACATTTGAAGATCCTATCTTCACTCTACTACATGGGCTAAGGCCCATCTTCTCTCAAAATCTGTGGAACAGGACCAAGATTGGCACTGATTCATCTGCCAAAAGGCTAAACTGAAAATGGATGCAGGAAAAAAATAGAGTGACATGTTTTAGAGCAAAGCATTTCCATACCTATAGAACTTGGGTAGACTATTTTTCTTCAATGACTAGGTATTTAAAATTGAAAGACTTGGGGGTTTATAAGGTGGTGATGGTAGTGGAGGTGGTAGTGATAATCCCAGTATTATTGGAAACATGGGAGGGAAAGAAGTATATTTGTGAAAATGTAATCTTGAAGTGTCTTTCCTTATGTAGCACAACAGACATTCTAAGTCAAGAGGAATTAAAACTATGGAATGTTGTCAATGGAGATTATTTGAATCTGTGGTTACTTGACAGAATCATGTAGTCCAGGGGCATCAAACTCATTTTCACCAGGGGTGGGGGGCAGTGGGACATCAGCCTCATGGTTGCCTTCAAAGGGCCAAATGTAATTTTAGGACTGTATAAATGTAACTACTCTGTAACAGCTAATTGAGAGCTCAACGCTGCCGCCAGGTAAAAACAAGGTGCCAGCCAGACAAAACGAGGTGGAGAAATGTCCTAGATTCAGCCCATGGGCCTTGTGTTTGCCACCTATGATGCAGTCTCTAGTGAAAATGTAAGGATTATTAGCTTTTGGAGTGGGTCAAAATGATTCCATTACATATGTGAGAGAATCAGATATGAAAACACTAAGAACAAAATTTTTTTATTGTTTCAATGGCTATAAAAGATAATCACTGAGAAGTGCAATGTGATAGGATGACCAATATCAGGATTTGGTGCATGTTCATACTGTATACACTTTGAAATGTATGTATGTAATATTATTCCAAAAATTGTTATTGTGGTATAACTAAGCATCTTTAACTTAACATCACTTTGCCAGGAGTTGAGCTATTTATCCTCACAAAGCTTACTTATAAGTTTAAAATATACTTAAGTTCTCCCATCCCCATTTTACTTTTAGGGAAGTTTTAATATTTATTTTTCATTTAAACTCACAGAATTTAATTCTAACCTCTTATCATTTGTTCACATTTCCCTCCTTAAATATTTTTAAAGAAATCTAGACTTCCGGCCAAGATAGAGGTGTAGGTGGACACACTGTGCCTCTTCACACAACCAAAATTAAGGACAACAAGGATTTAGAAACAAGAAAACAACCGGAACTGATAGAAAATTGAACTGTACAGAAGTCCGACAACCATTCATCCAGACCGGTAAGAGGGGCAGAGTCTCGGCAGGAAAAAGTGGAGGTTGGCAGAGCAGAGTGTGCAGGCAGCAGCTGGCAGACCCCAGGTGCACAGACGGCAGCTAGCGGACCCCAGGCATGGGGTGGCAACAGGCAGACCCAGTGAGGCCACGCAAGGGAGCTGGCTGACCAGGTGGTCCCACATTTGCACACAGATAATCCAGGCAAAAGGGAAGCAGCAGAAGGGACTGGAATCCAAGAGAGCGCAGAGGATGCGCCACTTTTCCCTCTCGGACCCCGCCCCCACATACAGCATCACAACCCAGCAACTAGGCCGCCCTGCTCTGGGGAACACCTAAGGCTCCACCCCTCGCTATGTAACAGGCGTAACCAGACCCCCCCCCAAAAAAGGCTCAAACGGGAGAACAGATCAAAGCCCCAGAGCCAATTCATCTACCCAACCAAGAGATAGCCAACCGATCAGATGCACAGTTCAAAGCCCTGGAGATCAGGATGCTCACAGAATTGGTTGATTTTGCTCACAAATTAGATGAACAAATGAAGGCTACGCTAAGTGAAATGAAGGAAAATGCACAGGGAACCAATAGTAATGGGAGGAAAACTGGAGTGGACCAGAAGGAAGAAATCAATGGAGTGGACCAGAAGGAAGAAACTAACAACCAAACAAAACAAGGAAGAAACAAGAATTCAAAAAAACGAGGAGAGGCTTAGGAACCTCCAGGACATCTTTAAATGTCCCAACATCCGAATTATAGGGGTACCAGAAGGGGAAGAAGAAGAGCAACAAGTGGAAAACTTATTTGAACAAATAATAAAGGAGAACTTCCCCAATCTGGCAAAGGAAATAGACTTCCAGGAAGTACAGGAAGCTCAGACAGTCCCAAAAAAGTTGGACCCAAGGAGGAACACCCCAAGGCACATCATAAGTAAATTACCCAAGAATAAAATGAAGGAGAGAATTCTCGAAGCAGCAAAGGATAAGGGGACAGTCACTTACAAAGGAGTTCCCACCAGACTGTCAGCTGATTTCTCAAAAGAGACCTTCCAGGCAAGAAGGGGCTGGAAAGAAGTATTCGAAGTCATGAAAGGCAAGGACCTCCATCCAAGATTGCTCTATCCAGCAAAGCTTTCATTTAGAATGGAAGGGCAGATAAAGCGCTTCTCAGATAAGGTCAAGTTAAAGGAGTTTATCATCATCAAGCCCTTATTATAGGAAATGTTAAAGGTGCTTATCTAAGAAAAAGAAGATAAAAAATATGACAGTAAAAAGACAACAAACTCACTGATATTAACAACCACACCTAAAACAAAAGCAAGCTAAGCAAACAGCTAGAACAGGAACAGAACCACAGAAATGGAGATCACATGGAGGGTTAGCAACAGGGGTGTGGGAGGAGGAGAGAGGGGGAAAAGGTACAAAGAATAAGTAGCATAGACAGTGGGTAGAAAATAGGGGGAGAGCAAGAACAGTGTGGGAAATGTAGAAGCTAAAGAACTTATGACACATGGACATGAACTAAAGGGGGGAATGTGGGTGGGAGTGGGAGTGCAGGGTGGAGGGGAATGATGGGGGAAAAATGGGACAACTGTAATAGCATAATCAATAAAATATATTAAAACAAGAAATCTTGACTATCTTTATGTCTTCCTAGGTGGGGGGAGGGGAACAGCTTGGAACAGAGAAGTGTTTATGATGAATGTGGTTTGCCTGAAAAACAGAGTATTTGTCTGCAGACAGGCAAAGCAGAATTATTCAACAGCAACAACTGGTCCAACAGCCAGTCCAACCCATTCCCTAAAAGCCAGAATTTAAACTGAAATACAACTTCAAGATTTGGGGTCCTAAATAGCCACAGTGTATGACAAGATAAATCTTTTTCACTTATATCTTAAGAGATCACTATGAATGTTCAAACTATGAGCAGATGTTCTGAAATGAGCATTTATTCAAATCCTTGTGATTCTATCATGGAATAACACTCTTCTAAACAGCATAATGTCAGCTAAGGGTACAATGCATCATAAAACATGCATTTTATAAGAGTGGATGAATTCTTTTTTATTTAATATAAGTAAATTACATATATAACATCATATTATTTTCAGATGTACAATGTAATGATTCAACACAATATGCCTAGTTAACAACCGTTACCATGCAATTACAATTTTTTTCTTGTAATGAGAACTTTAATAAAAACTTTTAATGTTTTTATTTTCTTTACTGAAGAGTGGGTTAGGGGTGGGAGCAGATTTCTCACTCTTTCAGATTTCAACACAAACGAAACAGTCACAGCTTGCCTGTATGTGAATAGAGTAATTATTATCAAATGTAATCTTCAGGCATCATAAGAAGGCAGCTCCTTTGTATGCCAAATAGACTTTTTAGACAGTATTAGGTAGTAAACTTAAGACTCCACAGAAAATTTTAAACCTTAAATCATATTTTTCATTTTTTTCTTCAGCTTTATTGATGTGTAATTGACAAAAAATGGTGTATACTTAAAATGTACAACTTGATGTACTGATATACATATACATTGTGAAATGATCACCACAATAAAGTAATTAACATATTTAGCACTTTAAACAGTTACTTTTTTATTTTCTCTTTTTTTATTGTTGTTCAAGTACAGTTATCTCCATTTTCCTCCTACCACTCCTTGCCACCCCAGCCATTCCCACCTCTCACCCTCAATCCTACCCTCATTTGGCCTTGCCCATGTATCCTTTATAGATGTTCCTTGATGACTTTTCCCCTTTCTCCCTGTTATCCCCTCTGGTTACTGTCAGTTTGTTCTTTATTTCAATGTCTCTGGTTATATCTGGCTTGCCCGTTTTGTTGTTTTGGTTCCACTTATAGGTAAGATCATATGGTATTTCTGTTTCACCCCCTGCCTTATTTCACTTAGCATAATGCTCTCCAGTTCCATCCATGCTATCACGAAGGGCAAGAGCTCCTTCTTTCTTCTGCGTATTATTCCACTGTGTAAATGCACCACAGTTTTTTGATCCACTCATTTACTGATGGGCACTTAGGTGGCTTCCAGCACTTGGCTATTGTAAATTGTGCTGCTATGAACATTGGGTGTGTAGGTTCTTTTGAATTGGTGTTTCTTAGGGTATAATCCCAGCAGTGGAATTGCCGGGTCAAAAGGCAGTTCCATTTTTAGTTCTCTGAGGAAATTCCATACTGTTTTCCACAGAGGCTACACCAGTTTGCATTCCCACCAACAACTGTAGAAGAGTTCCCTTTTCTCTACAACCTCACCAGGACTTGTTGTTTGTTGATTTGGTTATGATGGCCATTTTAACCGGTATGAAGTGGCATCTCATTATGGTTTTAATTTGCATCTCTCTGATGGCTAGTGATGCTGAGCATCCTTTCATATGTCTCTGGGCCCTCTGAATGCCCTCCTTGGAGAAATGTCGGTTCAGGTCCTATGCCCATTTTTTAATTGTGTTGTTTATCTTCCTGGAGTGGACACATGTGAGTTCTTTACATATTTTGGAGATCGAACCCTGGTCCGAGGTATCATTTGCAAATATATTTTCCCATATGGTTGGTTCCCTTTTCATTTTGCTGATGTTTTCTTTAGTCATGCAGAAGCCTTTTATTTTCATGAAGTCCCATTTGTTTATTCTTTCCTTTATGTCCCTTACTTTAGAGGATATATCAGTGAAAATATTGCTGCATGGAATGTCTGAAATTTTCCTGCCTATGTTTTCCTCTAGGACATTTATGATGTCACAACTTATATTTAAGTCTGTTATCCATCTTGAGCTTATTTTTGTATACAGTGTAAGTTGGTGCTCAAGTTTCATTTTCTTGCATGTAGCTGTCCAGGTCTCCTAACACCATTTGTCAAAGAAGCTATTTTTACTCCATTTTATGTTTCTGCCCCCTTTGTCAAATATTAATTGACCATAGAAACTTGGGTTTATTTCTGGGCTCTCTATTCTGTTCCATTGATCTATGTGGTACCAGACTATTTTGCTTACCGTGACCTTACTGTGGCCTAATACAGTTTGATATCAGGTATTGTGATCCCTCCTACTTTGTTCTTCTTTCTCAAAGTTGCTGCAGCTATTCAGGGTCATTTATGGTTCCATATAAAGTTTTGAAATGTTTGTTCTATATCTGTGAAATATGTCATTGGTATTTTAATAAGGGCGGCGTTGAATCTATAAATTGCTTTGGGTAGTATGGACATTTTGATGATGTTATTCTTCCAATCCATGAACATGGTATATGCTTCCATTTGTTTGTGTCCTCCTTAATTTCTTTCTTCAGTGTTGTGTAGTTTTCTGAGTACAGGTTAAATTTTAAATTATTTTCTTCAATAAACCAAAATCCTTGGTATTTCATGGAAAATAATATGCATATTTAAATTAAACTCTGAACTTTGAAACCAAGAATAGACACATTTTCCAACAATGGGGGATTATTAAAAGCAATCATCTTTCAAAGGGCAGGTTACAGAATTAAATGCTTGATGTACAATTTAGTCATCTTTTTCAAAATTATTTTACCAATTGTGGCATTTATAAAAATGGTCACAATTTCTTAGAGACAACAGTCTCTGTCCCCTCCCCTTGAATGTAGGCTACCTGATGACTCCTTTGACCAACAGGTATAGTGGAAGTGATGCTATGCCACATTCCAGACTACTATAAGAGTTCGGCCAGCTCCTGCCTTGGTCTCTTGGAGCCTTAAGCTGCCACATAAGAAATACGACTACAAGAAACCAAATGGAGAGGCCCTCAAACTATATGGACAGGGAGAGAAGGCCAGTTGAGCCAAGCTTTCCAGCCATCCTTTCCCAGGCAAGTAAGTAAAGACAACTTAACCCTCCAGACCAAACCTTCTGTCAGCTAAATATATCCAAGTGATCCTAGTCAATACCACACAGAGTCAAAGAACCAGCTGGCCAAACCATGTCTGAATTTCTGACCCACAAATTATAAACTCTGGTAAAATGGTTGTTATTTTAAGCCACTAAATTTTGGAACAGAAAAAAAACAAAATTACTGTGAAAAATATGAAAAGTACCTTTTGCATTGTAACCTAGTACTCTGTATCAGAAGTTTTCAACCTTTTTCATCTCGTTGCACACATACACTAACTACTAAAATTCTGCAGCATACCAAAAAGTATACTTTTTTGCTGATCTAGTAAAAAAGTATAATTTTGATTCATTCACGCTGGACAGCTATTGTTGTGTTGGCTATTGTCATTTTTTTATTTGAAAATGACAAATTACAGGAAAAGAGGTCAGTGCCCATACATGTTTTAAAATTTATTGCAGCACACCCGTTGAAAATTGTTGCTCCATATATATACATAACTGAAAACAATGTTTTACAAAGCAATACTTGCCCTGGCCATATTCAATGCACTCATATTTTCTATTCTATTTTCTTTATAAAATACCAGTTATGCTACACCTAAACTGACTCATGATGTACTCTGAAAAGCTTTTTAGTCTACACTGATCACTGCACAGATTGCATACACAGAAAACTTAAAAGGACGTAGGTGTTGCCCTGGCCAGGTAGCTCAGTTGGTTAGAATGTCATCCAGATATGCCAAGATTGCAGGTTTAATGCCCAGTCAGGGCACATACAAGAATCAACCAATAAATGCATCAATAAGTAGAACAACAAATTCATGTTTCTCTCCCTACCCCTTTCTCTCTCTTCTCCAGTAAATAATTTTTTAAAAGGACACAGTTGTCCTGATACCTGATCCAAAGCCTTTTTCCTTGCACCATGCTAACAGCCCAATAGGTATTACAGTTCATAACAAGTTTCTCACAACTCACATATGCTCCTCAAAGCTGAACAGCTAAGATGTCTGAGATTGGAGGTTATAGAGAAATGAGAAATAGCTAAGGAGAATTGAGCCTTTTCCTTTTTACCACTTCCTTTTACCTCCCCTTCCCTTTTCACAAGTCTGTATTTCCCTCCCCCTACTCCCTTTTTCCTATGGTTATCAAGCATTATAAAAGTAAGGTTTTTAAATATAGGTTTCCCTGCTATCCAAAAGTACAGTGTTCCTCTGAAAGCCTGCATAAGCTGAAATGGAGTAAAGGGAAGAAGCAATTACCTTAGGACGCATCTTGCTAACGAATGTACAAAATAAATCGAGATAAAGCACAGGTGTTCGAAGACACAATGAGAGGCTATGGCACCTGGTGCTGAGATGCTGTGTCGTTTCTGAGAAGGAGACTGGCAGTGCCATTATCACTGCTCAGAGTGCATGCTGCCTCTATGATGGCTCACTGCAAGACAAACTCTGAACACCGTATTTGCTTTTCACCTTTTACATAAAAGTAAAAATCTTCTTTGGATTTCTTTCAGTTAGCAAAAAACAGGCACTAATGTACATCTTTCATAAAAGTAAAGTGGTATTAGGCAAACTTTAAAAAAACAGGGGACACCTGTACCAGCTGAATTTAATAAAATGTTGTAGTGCATTCTTAAAAGTAGATTAACTGAATATTTCAACATTTCTTTTAAAAAGTTGCTTTTTAAAAAAATTGTATGAGATACAAGGCTAATTCTGACTATAGGTATTTTTTTTTTTTTTTTAATCTTCACCCAAGAATACGTTTAATGATTTCAGAGAGAAACACTGTTCAGCTGCCTCCTGTACACACCCCTACCAAGGATGGAATGTTCAGCCTAGGTAAATGACCTGACTGGGAACCAAATCTGAAAACTTCTGGTGTATGGGATGACATTCCAACCAACTGAGCCACCCCCAGCCAGGGCTGTAGGTCATTTTTAATTTAGAAAAAAAAAAAGTTCTCATTTCTGCCATCTCAGATCTGGTGGAAAATTTCTGTAGGATTTTAAATTTTAAATAGTATTAAAAGATTAACAGTTCCTTAGAAGACCATTAATAATTGTTTCATGTATAATATAGGAATGCTTTTTGAAGTAAAAGCGCTACTCAATTTTTTTAATCCTACAAATCAGTGTTGATTCCAGTGCTGTTGTTTATACACTACCTGAACATTTCAGCTAATTATTAAAAATACTAAAATAAGACAGATACAGGTTTGAATCCTATCTCTGTCACTTACTGTGTTATCTTGGGCACATTAAACTCTCTGAACAGTAATGGTAATCTCATATTATTATTATAATAGTGCCAAAGTCATTAAGATTTGAATTATTAATATCAGGGAAAAGTGAAAAATCTCCAAAGTAAATTAAAACTTACCAGAAACTGTCCTCTGGAATGTTTTAACTCTTAAACATAAGCAAAATTGGTCACCCAAGTATTTTAATTAGAAAATACAATCTGCTCAAAGTTCAACAAAATAATTCATTTGCAAAGCATACATTAAGTATATCCCACAAGGAAATATTTATTCTTGGGAGAGAAAACTGCATGTATATAAGAGAACATGAAAGAAAAAACTCTAAACATGATTCCTAAACACATTCCCACAGATTTTCTTTAAGTAGTGTGCTTATCTCACACATACAGAATTCACTTTGACAAGTTCTCAATCTGTATCTTCACGTAAACATAAACAGCAAGAAATGTGAGTCAGAGGTCCAGAGTGTGAAATGGAAGCTCACTGCTAGGGACTCAACCTCACTGCTAGGTCTATTTCCTTGGGTAAAGGTAGCTTGGGTAAAGGATCAATAAGAAAAAGTACTCGACATATTCTTTAAATATGTTATTCTTATCTTTAAAAACAAAAACAGCCCTGGCTGGTATAGCTCAGTGGATTGAGTGTAGGCTAAGAACCAAAGGGTCACTGGTTCAATTCCCAGTCAGGGCACATGCCTGGGTTGAGGGCCAGGTCCCCAGTAGGGCATGTGAGCGGCAACCACACATGGATATTTCTCTCCCTCTCTTTCTCCTTCCCTTCCCCATCTCTAAAAATAAATAAATAAAATCTTAAAAAAAGAAAAAACCTCCAAGGAAACTGATACTTCATTTCTTATTTCAGAGCATAGTACAATGAGCAGTTATACACTTAGGATCAAATATCACCTCAAATAATTAATAGCTTTAAGTAACTAGCTGTGTTACCTGACTGCTATCACTGAACCTCTCCGGGCTTCAATTCTCTCAATTGTACAATGTAAATTTTAGACTCTGATTTTAAGTGTCTCATCAGGCACTAATCCAATCTAAAGAGCCTAAAACACGTTTGAAGAGTTTTCAAAAATCACGAGATTGTAAAATTTTGATTCACTGTTATCTTCACACTCTAACTCCACAATCTGCAGGAAACCTCAGCTCTGGGAGGTCCCACCCTACCAAGGAATTTGCATTCTTACCCACTCCCACCAGCATTCATAGTAGGAAATACAAAAGTAGTTTCTCAAAGGGAAAAATTTGGAAAGACTGCTTTAACCTGTTTATGAGTACGTATAAAGAAGAAACATCTTGGCCAGCAAGAAATCATTTAAAGAGCTCTTAATCTGACTAACAAATTAGTACCCTAGTCAGGATACTAACAAGTCTTTTCAGGAATGTAGTTTATTAAGGAATGAGGTCAAAGTTTGTAGATGTGTGTGTGTGTTTTTCCTTTAGTGGAAAAACGAACTCCTCTTCCCTTATTTGTGCTGATAATAGGGGAGGAATGCTCCACAAATGAGGGAAGAGGAGTGTTAAAAAAGGAATTCCTACCTACTGTAGGAGGCCAGGCAAAGATAATCTGAGATCCCTCCCAATTCTAAGGACCAATTGGTCTCAGTGTAGAAATGTATATATTTCTCTACAGAGCACACTTATGATATTCAAACAAAGAAATGAATACACCCAAAAAGTCAAACCTACCATGTAGAAAAGAAGCTATACTCCCCACCAAACAAGACAACTTTTTTTAAAATAATATTTTTAAGACAATCATTTAGTATTACTTACTAAATTTAATAATGTAACTATATTTTATTGTACTATTTCAAATCTAAGCAATCCAGTTCTATACATTTGGATAAGCAAGCACTAAGTAAAACAAGACAAAATAGAATTTTGTCAGCATATTTTAACATGTATCAACATGCTATCACAGGCTGAAATGTAATATAATCAATTCATATAGAGTGTGTAAGAACATAGACATAACCAGGGTATAAGTCTGCATCACTTCTACAGCTTAACAACTTTAATGTTCAACAAAACTAAGAACTAAAACTGATAACTAAGGTCTCAGCCCTGTTTAGGGAAAATAATTTCTGAAAAACTCTATTTTAGGAGAAACCTAAGACTTTCTCAGTCATGGCAATAAAACAAGAAAGTGTTCAAATCTCTAATGTGGCTAACTTCAAAGATAACCTCTTGACTGAACTGTTGACTTCCAGTCAAGATGGAGGTGTAGGTAGACACGCCTTGCCTCCTCACGCAACCACAGAATACAATGAGATCTCAAAACTAAAAAAACACAGAACCATCAGAAAATCAGGCCCTGGCTGGTGTAGCTCAGTGGATTGAGCGCGGGCCTGTGAACCAAAGGATCGCGGTTCGATTCCCAGTCAGGGCACATGCCTGGGTTGCCAGGCCAGTTCCCGGCAGGGGACATACAAGAGGCAACCGCACATTGATGTTTCTCTCCCTCTCTCCTTCCCTTCCCCTCTAAAGATAAATAAATAAATAATAAAAATAAATAAATAAAATATTTTTTAAAAAAAAGAAAGAAAGAAAATCAGGCTATATGGAAGCCTGGCAATCAAGGATTTAAAGAAGCCACATTCACCCAGATGGGTTGGAAGGGTGGAGGGGCAGAGTCACAAAGACAGGTGGAAAGGTGGTATGGTGTGGAGAGGTGGCAAAACTGATGGTCCCACATTCACATATGGTGGATGAAAATTAGGAGGGATATCTTGGGAGCAAGAGATCCCAGCCCCAGGCCAGACTGCACAGCCAAGAGCTCCAGCAGCAGGAAGATAGATCCCCGTGACCTCTGACTGTAAAAACCAGTGGGGGGTTGGGTGGTGGAAGAAACTGTTAGATTTTTGCCACTTAAAGCATCCACAAGCCTTACAATGTACACAGACCCACCTATTCCAGGGTTCACCACCAGGGTAGCAGCTGAAAGGGTGTCAGTTACACACAGGAAGCAGGTGAAGTGACTGGAAACAGGGCAAGTGCCCAGCAAAACTTCAGCAGTCAGGCAACAGCACTGTCCCCTCTCCCAGGCCTCACACATACAGAGCCACAGAGCAGTGAAGTGGGTTGCCCTGCCCTAGCAATAACTCAAGGCTCTGCCCCACACAATTTGCAGGGGCCTTTTCTACATAGGCCACGCTACTAAGACAGGGAGTGAAGGTAGCTCTACCCAACACACAGAAACAAACACAATGAGGTCGCCAAATTGATGAGGCAAAGAAATATGGCCCAAATGAAAGAACAAAACAAAACCCCAGAAAAAGAACTAAGCAAGACAGAGATAGCCAACCTACCAGATGCAGAGTCAAAACACTGGTGATCAGGATGCTCAGAGAACTCCTTGAGTAGGGCCAAAAAAATAACGGAAGAAATGAAGGTTATACTAAGTTAAATAAAGAAAAATCCACAGGGAACCAACAGAGAAGGGAAGGAAGCCAAGATTCAAACCAACAATTTGGAACATAAGGAAATAGTCAACCAGAACAGAAAAAAGAAACAAGAATTCAAAGAAACAAGGACAGTCTTTAGAAAGCTCTAGGACATCTCCAAACGTGCCAATATCCGAATCATAGAAATACCAGGAGAAGAGGAAGAACAAGAAATTGAAAACATATTTGAAAAAATAATGAAAAAACTTCCTTAATTTGGTGAAGGAAATAGGCATACAAGTCCAGGAAGGACAGACAGTCCCAAGCAAGTTGGACCCAAAAAGGAACACACCAAGACGCATCAAAATTAAAATGCCAAAGGTTAAAGATAAAAAGAGAATCTTAAAAGCAGCAAGAAAAAAGCAGAGAGTTATCTACCATGGAATTCCCATAAGACTATCCACTGATTTCTCAAAAGAAATTTTGTGGGTAAGAACTGTTCAAAGTGATGAAAGGCAAGGACCTACAATGCAAATTACTCTATCCAGCAAAGCTATCATTTAGAATGGAGGGGCAGATAAAGTGCTTCCCAGACAAGGTAAAGCTAAAGTTCATTATCACCAACCCATTATTGCATGAAATGTTAAGGGCACTTATTTACGAAAAAGATCAAAACCATGAACATTAAAAAGGCAACAAATCACAATTATCAACAACTGACTCTAAAAATAAGTAAATAAATAAATAATAAAACTGAGCAAACAACCAGAACAGGAACAGAATCATAGGTATGGAGATCATTTTGAGTGTTATCAGCTGGGAGGTGGGAGGGAGAGAATGGGGGAAATGGTGCAGGGATTAGAAGCATAATTTAGTAGGTACAAAATAGACAGAGAGTTGTTAGAATAACACAGGAAATACAGAAACCAAAGAACTTAAATGCACAACCCATTGACATGAACTACAGGGGGAATTGCTGGAGGGAACGGGGGTACTGGGCAGAGGTGGGCAAAGAGGGAAAAATCGGAACAACTGTAGTAACATAATCAGTAAAATACACTTAAAAAACATTTGAACTGTTTATTTTTAAAGGAGATAATATTCTTGCATTTCAAATTGCTTAGTCAAAAACTTACATGGTTTTTCAAACTTCCACTTTAGGGCTCAAAGAGTAAAACACAGTTTATTTTGCTATATCAAGCTTTAAGGAATTCAAGAAAACCTAACCTATTTGAATTTGATTCTCTTGCTATTCTTTGTTTTCAAGTGACCCCTCCTGGATGAGTTGATAGAAACAAATTTCTTTAAAAGACCATTTTCTGGTTTCATCCATTGGTTACATAGTACATTGTTTTACACATTATGCTACAAAATTGAGACCAGTATTACTAACTTTCAATACTTCGGGAGCTCTAGTTACATAAAAAATAGCTTCACTAATTAAGAACTAGGTAACTCAGAGGAAAAAAGATTTCATTCTATGTCAAAGAGATCTTTGTAAATTCACTCTTTTTAAGAAAATTCCCCCACCAAATAAGCAATTCTACTATATATATATAGTAGAATATATATATGGGTTTGGTTTGGTTTGGTTTTTTAAAGAAAAGAAAGCGCTGGCCACTGTGGCTCAGTGGATTGAGTGCTGGCCTGCAAAACAAGGGGTCATTGGCTCGATTCCCAGTCAGGGCACATGTCTGGGTTGCAGGCCAGGTCCTCAGTAGGGGTTGCATGAGAGGCAAACAAACACTGATGTTTCTCTCCCTGTCTATCTCCCTCCCTTCCCCTCTAAAAATAAATAAATACATAAAATCTTTTTTTATAAAAGAAAAATATTGACCACAGGGTCTTAATAAAATATTACTGTTCACGTAATAGTACATTTATTCTAAGGAAACTTTCCCCATAGAGAAATGAAACCGAGGGTCCTTATAACTTTTATCAAATGTAGCTTTAAAGCCTAGCTATAGAAGTCATTTCTCTATATATAACTCAGAGACCTAGCATTTACCCTGGACAATCAGCAACCCATCAGGCAGCAGTAAACAGTACTCTGGACCAGACCAAGGGTCACAAACCCCAGACCTCTTTGGCAAACTAAAGATAACGTCTTGATCTGAGTTGTTTCAGCTCCTGAGCTCTAAGGCGGCATGAACCCCTGGATACTTTCCCGTAAGACCAGAAGGAGGGACCCTGGAGCAGACCTCAGAACTGCCCTCAGACCTGTATACCTCACCTCTGACCAATCAGCTCCCAGGATGACCCTGAAACCCTAACTCACAGTGCCTTGTGATTTTGCCCTATACAACCTGTAACCTACACACCATATGGGGAGTTTGGGCTTTTGAGCATTAGTCTCCAGTTCTCCTGGGTAGCACCATTTATAATAAAATAGCCAATCTTTCTCCACCATATTTCTCCAGGTTTAGTGTTTGGCTCTGCTAGCATCAGGTGAAAGAACTCTTTGTTTGGTAACATAAATGCAAGAAACTATATTACAGTTAAAGTTCACTATAGTCACAAAAACAAAAATGCAATCTAGGAATGCATCGCTTGCCTCTACTGTCCTCCAGTACTGGATTTATTTTGCATACAAGCTCACTCCACATAACAAGAAAAATGAAAGGTCCAAGAACCATGAAGTATTTTCAGGTAAGGTTCTATCAACTCGTATGAATAGGTAAGAATTTACACCTAATACATGAAATCATTTTGTACCAATGAGTACTGCAAACATCCTTAAAACATCTTTAAAGAGTTAAGAATTCATTCATTTAACAAAAATTTAGAGCCTGTTATGTTGCAATAAGGTAATTACGTATGAGGCACTAAGAGTTATTCAACTGATCTCCTGGCTTTATGCAACGATAATTGAGATAAAACATGCACATACTATAGGGAGCAATAATGCAAAGTGTAAAGTATAAACAACCAGAAAAGAATCCATTTCCAGACTGGGTGATTAGCAAAGTTTTACGGAAAAGACAGGCTTTGGCCAGGCCTTGAGGAATGAGGATTTGAGTAGGGAAATTATCTTCATAAATATTTTCTTCACACTCTAAGGAACTTTTGCTGAGGGAATGACATCATCTCCCTCACTCTATAAGGTCATGAGAGAGTTGGTGATTAGAGTGTCCCCCTCAACATCCATCCACTCCCCCCCATATATAATGTCCACTGGCTCACACTCCCACCTACACCCACTCACTAGCATGCAACAACACATGAGATGAAAAATGAGGACATACCCAAGTTTGACCAAAATCCCCACCTCTGATACAACAATTGGCTTACTAGTGGTTATGTAAGACCAGAGTATTCTCAAAACTGATTATCTGGACTTTTCAGAGAAAGTCTCTTCTATTGGGCTCATGAGATTTTGGCTTGGGGTTAAGTAACGCCGTCTTCCTTGTTACTTTAAGATGGCGTGTGTGAGAAATAAATTCAATGCCAGAGGACGACAGAGGCAAGATCTGTACTCTAAGAGTGAGTCATATCTTGCTGGACTTCCCAGTTATATTAGTAATCGAGAGGCTTAGAAATGGTTCTACTAGTGATGTACCACCTCAGCCTCTAGAAGGCAAGTAGCCAAATAACCACTTCAGTATCATTTCTGGTCATTCCTAATTTTGTGAGTGATCAGTGATCACATGCGCTACTTTCTTATTTATTACCCTTTATTTGCAAGTAACATAGCAAAATAACAAGGTTTACTAAGAACAAAATGTGGCTTGCTGACAAAGTAGTGAGAACCTGTTAATACAATAACCAAACTGATAAACCTTGGGAAGGTAAGAATTTCTTACATGATAATTGCTATACATGCATTTTCTTACTCTATTCTAGAGAATATGCTATAATCACCATGCATGCAATCAATGAAAGCAAAAATGTAAAACTCAGATGTTCTTGTGTTGAAGGCTAATTACACTGTTCTTCTAGATGAACAGATTTTTTAAAAGCAATTGTGTGAAGCCACAAGTACAAAAAAGTACAAACAAAAACATCAGAAATAAAACATGTGAGGGCAAGAACTTTAAATCTGTCTTGGAAAATATTCAAAACATACCTTCTTCAAGTACTATGTGAAATTTCAGTTTGTAAGATCACTTCAGTGAAATAAGCCTTCCAAATCTGTAAGTCCAAAAGCTGAAGAGAAATTTTCACCTCAGTCAGTTACTATTATAGAGGAAGAAAAGCCTAACAACTCAAAATGACTTAACCAGTACCAATACTATGACAGAGGCAGCCAAAGCAATCTTTGTAATAAGCTTTTATTTAGCATTACGGAAGTGTAGAATGGAGACTGCAGGAAAAATCCAGCAACTGACTCTGATGAAAAATTATTGTTCCTGGGAAACAGAAAACTTTAAAAGCTATTTAAATTTTTAATAAAGATCCATAATCCTTTTGTTGAATCATTGGAGTAAGAAATGTTTGGGGGGCCAGAGTTGACGGGATTCAGAGATTTGATTTTAGGAAGATAAAACACTGTACATACTGCATATTTTGTAAACTACCCAGGCAGATTGCATGCAGCATGCCATTAACAACAGACTCATATTTCTAGAGCAAAACACATACTTTTCTGTCAGACAAATACTACAGAGAACTTCACATAAATTCAAGTTTTGCTATCAAACTAATTCATCTCAAATTTTTTTAAATCTCCCAGTTTTCAGAGCTTTTGGGATTTTAGAAGTATAGATGAAAAGATTAGGGCTTCCGGCCAAGATGGCGGCGTAGGCGGACACACTGTGCCTCCTCTCGCAACCAAAATTAAGGACAACAAATATTTAGAAACAAGAAAACAACCAGAACTTATAGAAAACTGAACTGTACGGAAGTCCAACAACCATTCGTCCAGACCGGTTAAGAGGAGCGGAGTCGCGGCAGGAGAAAGTGGAGGTGCAGACCCAGGAACGCAAGCAGCAGCGGCTGGCAGTTCCCAGGTGCACAGGCGGCGGCTGGCGGTCCCTGGGCCTACGGGCGGCAGCTGGCGGACCCTGGGCACTGGGGGGCAGCTGTGCAGACCCAGTGAGGCCGCACAAGGCGGCTGGCTGACTGACCAGGTGGTCTCACGTTCGAGCGCGCAGATGGTCCAGGAGGAGGGGACTGAATCCAGGAGAGAGCGGAGCAGGCGCCATTGCTCCCTCTCAGGCCCCACCCCCACATACAGCGTCACAACCCAGCGACTGGGCTGCCCCGCACTGGGGAGCGCCAGAGGCTCCACTCTTCACTACGTAACAGCACGCGCGTGTGCGCAGATAATCCAGGTGAAGGGGAGGCAGCGGAAAGAGCCGGAGTCCAGGAGGGAGCGGAGCAGGCGCTATTGCTCCTTCTCAGACCCCGCCCCCACCTATAGCGTCACAACCCAGCAACTGGGCTGCCCCGCCCTGAGGAACACCTAAGGCTCCACCCCCTCACTACGTTATAGCTGCGACCAGACTAAAACCAAAACAACAACCAAAAAAAACCCACCAAAAATGGCTCAAACCGGAAAACAAATAAAAGCTCCAGAGCCAATTCCTCTAAGCAGTGAAGAGATAGCCAACCTGTCAGATGCACAGTTCAAAGCACTGGTTATCAAAATGCTCACAGAATTGGTTGATTTTGCTCACAAACTAGATGAAAAAATGCAGGCTACAATCCGTGAAATGAAGGAAGATGCATGGAGAACTGATAGAGATGGAAGGAAAACTCAAATCAATGGAGTGGACCAGAAGGAAGAAACTAACAACCAAACAGAAAACAAGGAAGAAACAAGGATTCAAAAAAATGAGGAGAGGCTTAGGAACCTCCAGGACATCTTTAAACGTCCCAACATCCAAATTATAGGGGTCCCAGAAGGGGAAGAAAAACAGCAACGAGTGGAAAACTTATTGGAACAAATAATAAAGGAGAACTTCCCCAATCTGGCAAAGGAAATAGACTACCAGGACGTCCAGGAAGCTCAGAGAGTCCCAAAGAAGTTGGACCCAAGGAGGAACACACCAAGGCACATTGTAATTACATTAGCCAAGATTACAATGAAGGAGAGAATTCTAGAAGCAGCAAGGGATAAGGGGACAGTCACCTACAAGGGAGTTCCCATCAGACTGTCAGCTGATTTCTCAAAAGAGACCTTACAGGCAAGAAGGGGCTGGAAAGAAATATTTGAAATCTTGAAAAGCAGGGACCTACATCCAAAATTGCTCTCTCCAGCAAAGCTGTCATTTAGAATGGAAGGGAAGATAAAGTGCTTCTCAGATAAGGTCAAGTTCAAGGAGTTCATCATCACCAAGCCCTTATTATATGAAATGTTAAAGGGACTTATCTAAGAAAAAGAAGATAAAACTATGACAGTGAAAAGACAACAAACTCATAGCTATCAAGAACCACACCTAAAACAAAAGCAAACTAAGCAAACAGCTAGAACAGGAACAGAACCACAGAAATGGAGATCATAGGGAGGGTTAGCAACAGGGGCGTGGGAGGAGGAGAGAGGGGGAAAAGGTACAGAGAATGAGTAGCATAGATAATGGGGAAAAAATAGACAGGGGGAGGGCAAGAATAGTATGGGAAATGTAGAAGCTAGAAAACTTATGACCCATGGACATGAACTAAAGGGGGGAATGTGGGTGGGAGAGGGTGGGTAGGGTGGAGAGGAATGATGGGGGAGAAATGGGACAACTGTAATAGCATAATCAATAAAATATATTTAAAAAAAAAGAAAGAAAAGATTATAACCTATAACAAAATCATAATACTTATTCCACACAGTTCCAGATTTACTTAGTATCTCAGAGGTACAGTCTGTAATGGTGATATTTACCCACACAGCACTCAGACAAATTATGTATCCGATGCATATGAAGTTTCTCTAGTTTAAAATCAAGAGTCCTAATATACATGTTCAGTGTAGAGAAGTTGGAAAAGAAACACACACACACACACACACACACACACACACACACACAAGAATAAAGAAAACAAAAATAGGCACAATCCTTTCACCTCGAGAAACTGCTAATAAATTTTTGGTGTCTAAATTTTCAATAATTTTTATACATATTAATATAAAAATTAGGATTAAAATCTCTATAGTTGTAGTATGGATTTTTTGTTTTTATCTTCCTGTGTGCCTGGAATGCCCTTTCAACCTGAGGACTTTGGTCTTTCCTAACTTCTGAAAAATTCTGTCGTCATCTCTTCCAATATGGCCTCTCCATCATTCACACTATTTCCTCTTTTTGAAACTCACAGATTAAGTCAGTGCCTCTCATTTTACATTCATATCTCTTAATTTCTCTTTATTTCTTTGTGCTACATCTGGGTGAATTACTCAGTACCATCTTTCAATTTGCTAATTTTTCCTTCATAGGTGTTTGGCCTAAAGTTTACTCTTTTTTGTTTTAACTTCAATAACTCCATTTTTTTCTTTTCCATAGCCATTTACTTCATATCTACCTATTTTTGATTCATAACATGTTGTTTCTTAATAGCTATTACTTCTCTTATCTTCTTAAAGATCTTTATTTTTTTTTTATTATTATTTTTTTAATATATTTTATTGATTATGCTATTACAGTTGTCCCATTTCTCCCCCATCATTCCCCCCACCCTGCACACCCTCTCCCACCCACATTCACCCCTTTAGTTCATGTCCTTGTGTCATAAGTTCTTTAGCTTCTACATTTCCCATACTATTCTTGCCCTCCCCCTGTCTATTTTCTACCCACTATCTATGCTACTCATTCTCTGTACCTCCCCCCCCCACTCCTCCCACGCCCCTGTTGCTAACCCTCCATATGATCTCCATTTCTGTGGTTCTGTTCCTGTTCTAGCTGTTTGCTTAGTTTGCTTTTGTTTTAGGTGTGGTTCTTAATAGCTGTGAGTTTGCCGTCTTTTCACTGTCATATTTTTATCTTCTTTTTCTTAGATAAGTCCCTTTAACATTTCATATAATAAGATCTTGGTGATGATGAACTCCTTGAACTTGACCTTATCTGAGAAGCGCTTTATCTGTCCTTCCATTCTAAATGACAGCTTTGCTGGAAAGAGCAATTTTGGATGTAGGTCCCTGCTTTTCAAGATTTCAAATATTTCTTTCCAGCCCCTTCTTGCCTGGAAGGTCTCTTTTGAGAAATCAGCTGAAAGTCTGATGGGAACTCCTTTGTAGGTGACTGTCCCCTTATCCCTTGCTGCTTCTAGAATTCTCTGCTTCATTTTAATCTTGGCTAATGTAATTACGATGTGCCTTGATGTGTTCCTCCTTGGGTCCAACGTCTTTGGGACTCTCTGAGCTTCCTGGATGTCCTGGTAGTCTATTTCCTTTGCCATATTGGGGAAGTTCTCCTTTATTATTTGTTGAAATAAGTTTTCTACTTGTTGCTCTTCTTCCCCTTCTGGGACCCCTATAATTCGGATGTTGGGACGTTTAACGATGTCCTGGAGGTTCCTAAGCCTCTCCTCATTTTTTTGAATTCTTGTTTCTTCCTCGTTTTCTGTTTGGTTGTTAATTTCTTCCTTCTGGTCCACTCCATTGATTTGAGTCCCAGTTTTCCTTCCATCTCTATCGGTTCCCCATGCATCTTCCTTCATTTCACGTATTGTAGCCTGCATTTTTTCATCTAGTTTGTGAGCAAAATCAACCAATTCTGTGAGCATTTTGATGACCAATGCTTTGAACTGTGCATCTGATAGGTTGGCTATCTCTTCACTGCTTAGAGGAATTGACTCCGGCGTTTTCATTTTTTCTCCGGTTTGAGCCATTTTTGGTGGGGTTTTTTGTTTTGTTTTGTTTTGGTTTTAGTCTGGTCGCAGCTATTACGTATGAGGGGTGGAGCCTTAGCAGCCCAGTCGCTGGGTTGTGACGCTATAGGTGGGGGCGGGGTCCGAGAGGGAAGAATGGCGCCTGTTCCGCTCTCTTCTGGACTCCGGTCACTTCCGCCGCTTCCCCTTCACCTGGATTATCTGCGCATGCGCACGTGCAGTTACGTAGTGAGGGGTGGAGCCTCAGGCGCTCCCCACTGTGGGGCAGCCCAGTCGCTGGGTTGTGACGCTGTATGTGGGGGCGGGGTCTGAGAGGGAACAATGGCGCCTGCTCCGCTCTCTCCTGGATTCAGTCCCTTCCGCCACTTCCCCTCTGCCTGGACCGTCTGTGCGCGCGAATGTGGGACCCCCTGGTCAGCCAGCTGCCTTGTGCGTCCTCACTGGATCTGCCCAGTTGCCCCCCTGTGCCCGGGGTCCGCCAGCTGCCGCCTGTGTGCCCCAGGACCGCCAGCCACCGCCCGTGCACCTGGGAACTGCGAGCCGCTGCTACTTGCGTTCCTGGGTCCACACCTCCACTTTTTCCTACTGCGACTCCGCCCCTCTTACCGGTCTGGATGAATGGTTGTTGGACTTCTGTACAGTTCAATTTTCTATAAGTTCTGGTTGTTTTCTTGTTTCTAAATATTTGTTGTCCTTAATTTTGGTTGTGAGAGGAGGCACAGTGTGTCCGCCTACGCCTCCATCTTGGCCGGAAGTCCCTTCTTAAAGATCTTTAAAATACTTATTTTGAAATTGCTCTAATAACTCAATTAGATTTTGAGTGAATTTATCTCCTGGTGTTTGTGTTTACTTTCTAAGTAATGGTCTTCCTCATATATTTGCAGGCTCAGACTTTCCCTTCCTTTCTCCTGAGGTAGGCCGCTCCTCTTCCAGAGCCCAATACCTCCAAACTCAGTGCACTTGTACTAGGTGATAATGGAGACATTACATTTCCCAAAGCTGAGCCATCTGGCAGCTCAGCCACTTGTGTCACCACTTCAGGTCCACGGCTTTTTAAAGCAACAGCCTAAAGCACAGCATTTCAGCCTTCTTTTCATCCAGCCCCAGCTCAGCTCCAAATTTCATTCAGAATATCTGTTTAGTTGGCCAAAATGTCTGTTTTGTTTTTTCTGTGAAAGACACATTTTACATTTTCAGCAATAACTTTATTTATTTGGATATGTTGAGTATGTTGGCTCTTTTCTGCTATTGGCTTTTAGTGGGTAGAGACCGGGGTACTGTAAACACCTTCCAACACATAAAACAGCCCCACAGCAAAGAATTATTTGGCCAAAATGTCAATAGCACCAAGAAATTTCGCAAACCACTTTTGACATGTTCAATCAGTCACAGCACCTTTTCCATACATTGCACAAATCTTTTTTTGCATCTTGGTTGTATTTTTACCTTTCTTGAAATAATAAAGCAAAATACACCAAAATTGTTGTGTATTTTCTTCCATCTTCAATATCAAAATGCCTGCACAGAAACTCACCAATTTTGATAAGCATTTTTTAAATGCGCACTGATGTGACAGCTGTCACAATACAAGCTAACAACATTGTTTCAACTGAAATTAAAGACAACTAAGCACTACTAGAGCCATCCTACGAAAAAAACGTAACAGACTTTTTGGTCCACCCAGTAACTCCAGTTTCTCTGCACAGAGTTATTTCTACCATTCCTGAACCCAGAGTCTAACTGCCTATTTCCTTTCCATGTCAGTCCCCAGAGATATTTATGTTCTTTTTTTTAAAATATATTTTATCGATTATGCTATTACAGTTGTCCCATTTCCCCCCTTCACTCCCCTCTACCCTGCACACCCTCTGCCACCCACATTCCCCACCTTTAGTTCATGTCCATGTGTCCTACTTACTTATAAGTTCTTATCTGTTCTTGAGTATACCTACATTTTTTCATTTTCTTTTAAAATCTGTAATCACTGCATGTGGAGCAGAGTGGGAGCCAAAACCAGAAACACAGTACCATAATAATAACACTTACTGAAGACTTACTATGTGCCGACTTTATAATAATTTTCTCATAAAATCCTCTCAACAATCTTTTGATGTAGGCACTATTACTGTATCCATTTCATTGGTGAGAATGCAGAGGCATAGGATCGATTGGTAAGCAATTTTCCTAAGATTACCAGTTAATAAGAACCAAGAGTCAAACCAAACATCAGAGTCCAGAGACTATGCTCTTAACCACTGCTTTACTGGCTTCCATCCTGACCAGAAAGCTCTTTATAATTTTGATTTTTCTCTTTAAAAAAATAAAATAAAAGATTTTATTCATTTTTAGAAAATAGGGAGGGAGGGAGAAAGAGAGAGAAAGAAACATCAATGTGAGAGAGAACCATGAATTGGTTACCTCTCATACCACCAAAATTGCAACCTGGGCATGCGCCCTGACCAGGAATCAAATCCACAACCTTTTGCTTTTTGGGACAATGCCCAACCGACTGAGCCACACTAGTCAGGGTAGATTCTCAATTTTTTCCTTTCCTACTTAACTGTGAACATTTTGCACACAGGCAGGATTTTAATTGATGAAAGGGAAGTAGAGCCATACTCCAGGTAGAAAGTGGCATATCAGCCTCATGTTCTATTTAGCCTAGGCATAAACCTAAAATCAGAAACATAGTTTTCAATGCCTCTCTTTTTCTTAGAGCCCTTCCCACCTCCCCTGGGCTGCAGGCACTTCATGCTTGCCCTTAGATACCCAGCACCATCCCCGTAGGCTTTCCTCTGGCCCTCCACCAGCCTCACTGCGACCTAGCATATAATGCCCAGGAGAGGATCTAACTAAGGCATTCATACAAAATACCTCAGGAGACTTTTGTTTTCCACTTTCTTTCATAGCCCAAAGCCTAAATCTTAAAGGATTAAATTTGTGCATATAAGTGAACACATGCAATATCATCCAAAAAGAGGCAATTTCATTTTAGGTTGCATTATTAAAAATATAAGGTCTAGAAAAGTGAAGGTTATCAGTCCCACACTATGCTATGCTGATAATTCATTCAACTAAAGATCAGGCAATGTGCAAGAACACACTAAAAACACACAATCATCCTTTCTCTTTTTCAATCTGTACCTATTCTCTCATTTAATCCTCACAAAGATCACTCCAAGAACAGTATGCTCATTTTATAAATAAAGTAATCTTCCACATAATGTTCTGAAAGAGAAATAAATATGTTTTAGAAGAAGCGGTTAGAGAAGCTATTGCTTGGTTACCTAAGACACTTACAGATGATTTTTCCTAGGTTTAGTATGCAATTTTAAAATGTGTGGTTTTTAATGAGGTAGGAGTCTGTGGAAGTGAAATGGTTTGCAAGCAATAATTTCAGAAAAGCTCAGTATTTGCTGATTGGAAAATTACAGCTTATTTCTTTTTAATATTTTAATATATTAATCTAGTAATAACAATTATCAATAATTATATTCCTATTATAACTATATTAATAATTGATATTGATGTTTTGATAATATATTGAAATATTTTTAATATTTTTTCCTTTTGATAATATTTAATATTATCAAAAGTCATGACCTAGAATAATCTTTAATTGCTAGTATCAGAAAAAGTTATGATTACGGCTCTCAAGATTGAATCCTTTCTAACATTAACTTTAGAACTTACAAATATTTCCTATGATGGATAAGTAGAGCTATGCCTGAAAAAGATTAGGCAGAACCTGAGACTGGAAGTAGAGACACTAAGTCAGGAAGCAAATACAAAGTCCAAGCAAGATAAAGCCTAAACTTTAGTTCTGGCAGCAGAAATTGAAAAGAAAAAGCATTTATGAGACATTACTGAAGAAGATCAACTTTGATGATTCTAAGTGGATGGAAAAATGAATCAGGTATCTAGGTTCCAAACTTTTGGAGAAAGATAAGTTAGTGGTGCCATTACTAGATGCAGGAACCATGGATGAAAGTGCAGATTAAGATAACAGATGGATTTAGTTTGTTATGTATGTATGACTCTGAAGTGTCAGCAAGCCATTCAGAAGGAGATATTCAGCAAAGAGTAAAATTAGGGTATGAGAGCTAAAGAATATAGAGATAGAAAAATCACACATGTGAAATCATCCAATACAAAGCCTGGACTCCATACACCTTCTGCTATATGTCCCCAAGAAGCAGCTCCCTCCCATTTCTACCTGGAAACAAACTTTCCTATAACACCAGCCACCCTACTTCTTACCATCCTTCAGAATCCTTAGGTATCATTTTACCAAATGCCACTCATTTACATCAGGAGAATGGAACCTGGGTCTTACCCCTCTATATATAGGTACCTAATGTTTAGCTCCATGCCAAAAATAGCAGTCACTTAAAATACCGATTGAAAGAACAGACTTGGCACGTGCTGAACAAGCCTTGGAAGAAACTGTATCCTCTGAGCAGTGACTGCTAAAGAAATGAACTTGGATGAGATTTCCAAAGGACAGAAAAGAAAACTAAGAGGTCCTAAATATAGGTAATCTTCATGGAACATCTTAATCTAGAGAACAGTTCCTGAAAATGCTTCTTGACTTCTTTCAGCCCTAAATACCTCAGCTATAACACAGGGATCACTACTCCTACCTCACAGGTTGCTGGGAAGACTAAATGAATTAGCATATAGAAAACACACTGTTAAAGTTTGGTCCTTTTTGGGCCCCCAACCCAATGTGAAATCATGTTAGAGCCTGCTTATTTCTTTGCAACTTCAGTAACTGCCATACCCTGAAAAGCAATCCAGCTTAGAAAAATAATGGCTACTTGAGAAAGGGAGGGCAGACTTGTCAGAAGCTCTCCCTAGCAAACTTGTTTTCAGCAGGGACCACATCAGCCTCATGGTTGCCTTCAAAGGCCTGAATGTAGAGCTCCTTGCCCCTAGTTAAAGAGTAGTTACATTTATACAGTCCTAGAATTACATTCAGCCCTTTAAAGGCAGCTGCAAGGCTGATGTGGTCCCCAGTGAAAATGAGTTTGACATCCCTGCCCTAGAGCAGTTTTTTCAATCTCAACACTATTGTCAAACCTGACTAGATAATTCTTTGTTGCAGAGCGCTTCCCACTATAGGGTGTTCAGTAGCATCCTTGAACTCCACCCTATTCTAGCTCTATTCTAGAGCTAACTGAAATTCTAACAAAGGCCTAAATCCTTTCCCGGATATCTGAAAATATACTCATAAGTTTATTCATTCCTCACTGAATGATCTATACATTAAACTATGCTCAGGCTTTATAAGCCATTCTCCTTAAAAGTTAAGCAAAACTGGTAGCTAGCCCCTGAACTGTCAAACAAGTCATCATAGATAATACATGCAGTCTTGAGGAAGGAAACTCTGGAGGTGCCCCAGGACTAAGATAAAGGACATCAATACAGAACAGAGACCCTGTTCTAACACTGGTTGTTCCTGCTTTCTGGAAAAGTACTGAATCATGGTGACTCAGGAATGCACCTGCGCAGAAGATGGTACATGACCCCTGCTTCACTATAATACTATTATAATAAATTGACACTGTGCGACCCTCTTCCCCGCTGGCCAATCAAGGAAAATCATGGGAGACAGCATGCACAGTAGCTTTAAAGTAATGTAACTACTTGCACACGCACAACAAAAGCCTGCCAAAACTAGCCAGGAAATATCTGCCCTATGAGAACAGAAGCCCTCCAGCCCGAGGTCAGTCTCTGCTGGGAGTGGGCCTGCTCCCATGTTCTGTGGAGTGTACTATTGCTTAATAAATTTGCTCTCTTTCTGCTATAAACTCTGTGCGTTCAGTTCAATTCTTTGTCCACAAGCACCAAGAACCTAGTTACCTGTGCCCACCTGTGACAGTCTAACCACTCAATGCATTATCACATTGTGACCTTAAAGCCAAACTAATATAATGAAAGTAGGAGTAGCCAATTCCAAAAGGTCTTCACACAAAATTAAGAGATTTGTCCCAGTACTCAAGCGTCTAACCTTTTAACTTCAAGTCTACAGGTGGCACTAAGCAGATAGCGTATAAAATGAGTTTTGGTTGCCTAAAGACTTTTCCAAGTTTGAAATAGACACTAATAACATACAAATACATTATATATATAGTATATACTATATACTATAGTGACTATAGTGTATATACACTATATGCAATATACTATATATGATACACATATACTATAAACAGTACATACAGTACTGCATATACAATATATGATATACTATAGATAGTGTATACTATACTATAGCTAGCATATATAGTATACACTATCTATAGTATATACTATGTAATATATAGTATATCATATATAGTCTATATAGTACAAAATACAATATATGTAAGAATTATTTTGTATCATATGCCCACATATTACAGCAACATAAAAATTATGTATATTAACAACAAGGAAGAAAAACAGAAACAAAAGTTGTACAGAAACAAAACTGAGTTAACAATTCACTAGGGTTTTGGGATAAACTGATGTTAATAAGTATAGCATGGTAATTGAGAGTATAGACTTTGAATCAGACTACCTGGATTAAAACCCCAGCCCCATCACTTATTAGATAGGTGATTTGATAAATTACTTTACTTTTCTATGCTTGTTTCCTTCTCAGTAAAATGGAGATATTTACAGTATCTAACTTATAGGGTTTGTTGAAGGATTGAATGAGTTAAAATAAGTGCTGAAACAGTGCCTACCACAAACATACTTAAGTATTAAACATTGTTTTTCATTATTTTTAATGATGCATAAGAACAGACTATACCTTGGGTGGCTTATAAAAGTGGGCACAGTAAAGTCAAACAATAAACTAATTACTTCATTTGGGTGTCAATTTCCTCATCTGTAATATAGGAAAGTACTTTGAAAATAATGAAGATAAAGGAAAATCTAAGGGTAGTGTGTTTAGAAGGATGGTAAGGAAAACCTGCATTGCTCTTCCAGTTTGGTAAAGGAAACTTTGTGGAGGAGGTGCCTTTTAAGGAAATATTCTAACACTGGGCAGACTAGGGAAAGGACATACCTTGCAGGTCTCTGCTCTTAAAAGGTAAGTCTGACTCAAAAGCCCTTGCTTTACTCCAGTGATTTTCAATCTCTTTCATCTCATGGCACACATAAACTAATCACTAAAATTCTGCAGCACACCAAAATATGTACTTTTTGTCAATCTGACAAAAAATAGGTGTAATTTTGATTCTTTCATAACAGATGGCTATTGTGTTTTAAAATTTAAAGGAAAGAGGTCAGTGCCCAACCATTCAGGTATTGTTTTAAAAACTCTGTGGCACACCAGGCAGGAACATGGGTTGAAATTGCTGCTTTACTCTGTAATTTGAAAGCTTAAGGTAAAAATAAAATACCCCGAATTGTTAAGTTTAACTTCTTCATGCATGTTAGAAACACTAACCCTCTAAAGGTAGTACAAATACATGAAAGGCACTGGCAGGGATTTGGGCCCCTGACCTTTTTTCACTTATGAATGATTCATTCTTTTGGATGTAAAGAGGGGTGGTGTTGGAAGAAATGAGATTTGTCTTGTATACTCAGGAGTGTCCCAATAGCTTCAAATCAAGTTGGTATGCCTATTTGTAGTTGGAAAAATCACTGCTTTCCAATAAACGTTTCAAAATCAAGGGCTGCGCCACGCTGAACTTTATATTAAGAAATATTTAACAATTTCTTGTACATAAAAGTTGCAACATCAATCACATGTGAGGTAGCTGTTAGTCCCAGACCCCACTACTTCCAAAAAGTGCAAAGAAAAAAGGAAAAATTAGCCTCTCCTATCCATTCTGCAGAATGCCGCGCCCCCAAAGCCTAGGAGGCGCGGTCTACATTCGAGGCCCACAGTCTGCAAAAGTGCCGGCATTCAGACGGTGTTAGAAATGGTAGGCCAAGTCGCCCTTCTGCGACACTTTACAAAATATCCCCAGGAATTCTGTCTTCGCCCCAGGGCAGATCAATCATCGGGCCTCCTCCTGGTTACCCCTAGGACATTGGAGCTCGCCGCCTGTGGTTTTGGCCGGATTCTGTCCTCCTGAGGCTCACCAGCCCAGCGGAGGACTCCCACGTGGAGTCCCCAGCCCGCCAGCCACCGGCTCGCCCCGCCCCCACCCGGCTGGCGCTCTCATTGGCCAAGGGCGGCCGGAACTGCTGCGGTGAGGAGGTGACTCCGCCAAACTGGGCGGGCACCGGCGACAGATCACAGCCACGTGGCTAACTCTCCGAAGGCCAGGACATGCGCGTGGGCCTCACGCCGGCAGCAAGGACACTACTTAGCGCCGGGACAGTGCAATCACAGAAAGACCCTGGTTAGAGAAAGGCGCCGTCACCCTCCACCCTATGCAGGGTAGCGCTCACCTCAGCGCTCGCGGCGCCTCAACCTTAGGCTTCTTGGGCTTTGGCTCCTCAGCGGCGGCCATCTTCGCGCTCCCACCACTTTAGGATTTAGCGTGCGCCCCACCCCTTCGCCTTTCTGGCCCCTCCCTCGCCTCGTGTTCCCGCCTCCGTTTTTACGAACCCCCTCCCTGCCCGACTCCTTCCAGTTCATGCCTCTCCCACCCACGTTCATTGGCTCTACCTCTGGTCCACCCATTGGCCAATACACAGCCCCTTCCTAACCCCGCCTCTCAATATAGGGATGCCTCCTTCCCCCTCCCACGGATTGGTTTAGGCTACGGTTGAGCGCCTGAGTCCAGACAGTAAGAAACCGCCTCATTCATTTAAATTCTCAGTGATCTAAAAGATTTGGATCCTAAACCTAAAAAGATGTATTTCTTCTCTTTCAACGTCTTCCAGTTTATTTAATCTTTCCAAATCGGTAGACCTAGTTGGTTTCTTTGAAGCTGTTAGTCTGGCAATCTACAGGGCACTCCAACTGCGGGGTCCTCACGGCCTTCTCAGCTGTCTCCCTCTCGGTTGGGAGAGGACCCGGCGCCGAATCACTGACAGGCCGTGGTGTCGGGGTGAGTGTGAGGGGCGGGAAGTCTGCGGTCTGGGGACAGCTCGAAAACTGGGGAGTAGGCTGAATATCCTGAACTGCGGGACCGTCTCCCGTGCTGTAGGTCGGGACCGCGCCTCCCTCCGGGCCTTCCGGGCTTTCTTGACAGCGGGGCCGGAAGGGAGCGGTGCACCTGCAGCCCCGTGTTCTCAGGCCGGAGAGGTACAAGCTCTTTGGGGTACCTCTCCATTCTCTGGCGGGGAAAGAAGGTCTTGTCACCTACAGTGAGCTGGAGTACCGAAGAGTTGGACCTCAGCCTCAGGCTGCTTCTTTGGAGAATAAAACCCTTGACTGACCTGAGCGCACGTCCTGTTATGTTAGAGGGTGGCGCCTGGATGAGCCTGATGTGGGGAATACAGTGAGAAGGGTGTTGCAGTTCGGAAGAAAGATGACAGGAATCCAAACTGAGGAGGTTGCAGTGAGTATGGAAAAGTGATGAGCAGTGTAGCTAGTTGGACTTGGTAGATTTGGATTGAACCTGAAGCCGAAGCGTATAGCCTACCTGATTAAGAAGGTGGTCCAGGCGCGCCCGCTAGCTCAGTCGCTAGAGCATGAGACTCTTAAGAAGGTGGTGCCACTGTAAAATTAGGAGCCCTCACATGAGGAGGAACTTTGTGGAACTTAAGATACTCCGAGTTTGAAATAGTGGTGTGGGTGAAGACGGTAGAAAGATAAAAAGAAAAAAAGTATGGGAATTGAGCGGGAAGGAAACTTTCAAGGTGAGAACCAAAACAGAACTTTCATATAATAGGGTAACAAGTATTTGTTGGGGAATGTTATCTGGGACATGAGTGCTGCAAGGGTCAAAGGAGTAAATTGGAGTCAGAGAATAAACTGTTGGATTTGATAAGTAGGAAGTAATTGGGCCATTTGACAGAGCTGCTTTAGCAAATTCAGTTACTGAAAGTAGAGACAGCAAGTGTAGACGTAATCCTTCTCATTTGGAGCATGAAGCAAAAAATTATTGAGGATGGCAAGGTTCCTAAAAAGTATGAGGTTTGTTTGTTTTTAGGAATACAAGACATTATATTTTAGTGCAGAAAGCAAGTAACCAGGGTATAACATCAAAGATTCACAATTACAAGTGGAAGGATTAGTTTTGGAAAGAAAGGAGGACACTTTGATTTGAAAGCATAGGAACAATCAAGAAATTAGGTGAATGAAGAATTGTTCAAAACTTACATATCTTTAGTGGTAAAACTCTCTGCAATAAGACTAACTTTTCATAATAAATCTTAGGATTTTACAGTGTTTCTAAACATTCCATTGGAGTTCCCTGCAGACTAGATACTTTTTAGCTGCTCAGTAGTATCTTAATTCGTGGGTAGCAAATGGTGTTTGTAAAGAAGAGGAATTCTCTCTCCATCTACAAATTACCTTCCTTCCTATTACACAGAGAAAATAAAAGCCATCATCTTCCTGCAACCAAATAATCAAACCTTCTTCCCATTTGTTTAAAGAGGAAAAATATCCCTTCTAATGGAAAACAAATCCTTTCACCTAGCTGAACAATGCCATCCATCCTCTACTACTTCCAGGATCTTCTTTTTTTTTTTTCCCAGTATTCTCTGAATAACATCAGCCTTTTCCCCTCTGCTCACACCTTTTCTTGAGCATTTAAATATATTCTTCCTTAACTTTATAAACTTCACCCATTTATTTTCCTGTCTTTTTATTTCCTTCACAGCTAGGGTTCTTTTTTTTTTTTTTTTTTTTTAAAATATTTTATTTATTTATCTTTAGAGGGGAAGGGAAGGAGAGAGGGAGAGAAACATCAATGTGCGGTTGCCTCTTGTATGTCCCCTGCCGGGAACTGGCCTGGCAACCCAGGCATGTGCCCTGACTGGGAATCGAACCGCGATCCTTTGGTTCGCAGGCCCGCGCTCAATCCACTGAGCTACACCAGCCAGGGCTAGGGTTCTTGAATGTATCATCTACTCTCCTTATCTCTATTTTTCCCACTTCTTGCTATTTGTTTCTCAGCCCACTGCAGTATATCTAGTTTCCAGCATTCCACTGAACTATCACTGAAACTGCTTTTACTAAGATCATCAATGTCCTCTGTGTGTTAAAATCATATTCTCAGTAGGGACAATTGCCTCTTGTAAAGCAAAATAAAATCATATTCTTTATGTATAAAGCAGAGATATATTTACAGTACTTAGAGAGATACACAGATATATATTCTGTGGTATTGAAATTTTCTAGGGAAGGGGTATGCTAGAAGAGGAGTCTGAAATGGCCCCTCTAGCAGGTAATAATGAAAAGAAAGTTGAGGAACACTGTTAAATCAACACATTTTAAGTTCTTTTAGCTTGAACTAATTGTGCCATTTAAAATGTTTAATACTCCATTCTTCTGAAAACACACTAACACACTCTAGTTACTAAAAACCATTACCCTCCCTGCTTTTTTCTTATCCTTCAGCCACATCTTTTTTGAGGCACACATCCTTGACCCAGCTGCTATCCAAATTTTGGGAGTTCCTTCCACAGGCTCTCTTCTATGCATGCTCTTTGTAATTCTATTCTCCTTATAATTCACATAAAAAAAGATTACTTACAAATCTACCTCCAACTCAGCTTCTCTCTGAACAACCAGACCTATATATACAGTAGTCTTGAATATATCCATTTGGGTCAAATATAGCCAGAATTGGGTCAGATTATACAGAACTAGGGTTAAATGCCTCCTTTTTTCCCCTCTCATACTCCCCTCTTACCTCCTCCCCAACTTTTGTCCAAACTGCAATGTTTCTCTTATCTTTTCATTCTACTCCATTCCTGCTGTCAGCATTCTAGTTCAGGTCACCACCCTAACTCATCTCTTGACTGGGGTTACAATATCCAGTTTCCCTGTTATACAATTGCCACAGTGCAAAACTTTCCTAAAACTGTAAATGGGATTCCATGAACTTCCTGCAAAAATAATAAAAAATAATTCTATACTTCCCTGAGAAGAAAGTGAACCAATCTCTGCTTATCTCCACAAGTCTCATCTCACCATTTCCCTCCATCTTCTAAAGTTGCTAAATTTGTACTGTATTTCTTTGTCTTGTGTTCCCTCTCACCTCAAAGCCTTGCGGATTTTTATAGCACACTGTATTTCCTCTATCATAATAGGAATTACATCTTACTGCATTAAGGGCTTTGTGGGGGGTTTTGCCTTCTTTGTTGAACTCTTAAACACTGAGTTCAGGGACTCTGTTTTGGTCACCCCATTTCCCCATTGCTTAATACATAAAACATATTCAAAACTAACTTGAATGAATAAATGGTCAGAATATTGGCTGAGAATTGGGTGAGCCAGATTCTTTTCTGGTCTTCTTCTCTCACCTTGAATATCCTTCTCTCACCTTCCATTGCCTTCATTCTGTTATATATAGAAGGAATGTATTTCCTTTTTTTATCTTCCAAGGATATTTTGACTGTTGTAACTGCGTAACTGCATCACTTATGAATTGTCAGGATAAGTGTATTCAACATTCGGTAAAGGGGATTTATGAAGTATTTAAGCTGCAGTCAAAGCTCTGATGGAACTGCCTCCGAAGACAGTTTCACAAGTGGCTTTAAAGTAACTGGGAGAATTCTGATTTCTGACTCAAAAGTCACTAAGAACAAAAAGATAGTTGTGGTGGTGGTGAGTGTGTAGCTTTCCCAGTAAGTTTATTAAAATAATAAAAGAAAGTAACTGCAGCTACTAAAGGTTAAGTAGCTAAAGAAACAGGCTGCATGTGGTATTTATTTAATTGTTATATGCATTAGGCCCTTGGTCATAATATGGATAGAAGAAATGAGCTCTCTTTTCCTGTAATTGAAGGTTAAGATGGGTTTTAAAGTTAAGCACTGACGAAAGCTACAAGTGTTATGCTTTCATCTCAGCACTAAGGATAACAACAATAAATCCAGATGGCCAGTTTAACTTACTCTAGTCTTCTGAGACCTGAACTACTGCCAACGAAAACAACTTTGGTGGAAACTTTTCCTGGAAAGAATTTTTCACCAGCTTAAAAGGCTAAGTAGGAATCTAGCTTCTAAAAATAAAGAAACTATGAAGTTACTTGTTTCAAGAAAAGTAGCTCTTCTAGGGTGTATTGCAGCAGTGGAGCACCACAGATATGTGGGAACTATTCTTCTCTAAGATTAATGGCCGAAGAAGAGAACATATGTCACCTCTCTTAAATGTAATTTCTGCTCTAAATAATTTATTAGAACACATTTTGGCTTCTAACTAAACAAGAAATATCCCCTTTAACTCTTCCTTAATTATGAGCTCCAACAGCCCATCTGCTGCCCAGTTCAACATGCCAACCACTAACTATATATGATTTAAATCAATTAAAATTGAAACTTCAGTACATCGGTTGCATTAGCCACATTTCAGGTGTTCGATAGCCACATGTGATTAGTGGCTACTATATGGGACAGCACAGCTAGAGGCCATGTCTGTCACTGCAGGAAATCCTATTGTACAGTATTGCTTTAGGTTTCTGATAATTAGTCTCTAAGAGATAGGTAAGAACAGGAGATCGGGATTCAGCTGAATCTGGGTTTGACTCCTAGCTCTGATACTTAAGGCTTGATGTTAGATAGTTGACTTACCTTTTCTGACACTTTATTGTCATAGCTGTAAAATGGGGGTAAGAGCAGTATTTATAGCATTGAGTTGTGTAGGTTAAATGTATTAATGTAGGTAGAGTGCCTAGCATAGCATCTGGCCCACAGTAAGTACTCAGTATATTTGAGATATTATTAATTCATTTATCCTTAACACTTTGAATGGAATTGTAAAATAACTTTTTCAAAGGATGCCACATTTAATAGCTGCCTCACCTGAAATGCACAGATCTGGGTCTCATTGAGTTTACCACAGCCCTGGCTGGTGTAGCTCAGTGGATTGAGCATGGGCTGTGAACCAGAGTTTACCACAGTGTTCAGCTTTAAACCACATTGTATTTCAGATGAAGAAATTTATTTTAAGAAAAGGTATCATAATACAGATTTAGTTGCAGATCTTATTGCTGGATATCCTTTTTCATCTAGAAAAAAAAGTATCAGCAGAGGTTATAAAGTCAGTTAAAGTCATTAGGTTGATATAGCAAGTCTCTGTATTCTGGTGGCAATATTTTAAACCCAAATAGAAATAAAAGGCTGGCTAAAAGCTAACATACTAAACAAAACATCTGACAAGATAAAGTAGTACAGGTTTCAGATATCATTTTTAAATTAATTTTATTGTATTTTTTCCATTACCATTTAGTCCCCTTATACCTCCTTGGCCCACATAATCACCACACTGTAGTCCATGTCCATGAGTCCTTTTTCCTTTTCGCTCGATCCCTCAACCCCCTAACTTCCCCTCCTTAGCTGTCATCCTGCTCTCCATCTATGAGTCGGTCTCTATTTTCCTTATTAGTTCAGTTTTTTCATTAGATTCCACATATGAGTGAAATCATATGGTATCTGTCTTTCTCTGACTGGTTTATTTCACTTAGCATAATGTTCTCCAGGTCCATCCATACTGTCTCAAAGTATAAAATTTTCTTCTTTTTTACCAGTTTTCAGATATTAACCTGAAAAAGTTTAGTAGGTCCAAAGCCCAAGGTATCATGATTTATTGCTGCCAATTCATGATTGGCTAACAGAGATGGCTTTGAACAAAGAAACATTTTATTGTTTCTAATAAGCAGGAACCCTAAACTATTAACAGCATTCATAACTTTATTAATATAATAATTACTAAAACACACCTTAATAATTAGTATTATTTACTTGGTAACTATTGAACATAGGCCAAATAGGAAGGGAAAATCATCACCAGATGGTCTTTAAATGTCAGCTGCTCTCATAAAATAAATGACTTCCTCTAAAAAGAACTGGTCAAGTTGATCTCATATTTTTCTCTGTAAACAAAACCAAATGAATCCATTTATGGAAAGTCTTACTTTCCTCTTTGAAATTTATCTTCATGTATAGAAATTGTCTTCATAATTTTTAAATTCTCTTTTCTTAGACTACATTTATCATACAGTACTATAATTTTAAATGAATGGACCACTGTACTAAACACCTGATATTGATGTTATCCATATAAAAGAAAGGAAATTGAACTTTTCCTTTCTTTTATATGGATAAAGTTAAGGTAAGGTAATTGAACTTTTTCCCGGTGTCCTTCATATTTCAATATGGATCTTTTTATGTGAAGCATAACTAACCCTCAGAAAAGTATACAACTCATAAAGTCCAATGAATTATCACAAAATGATCACAACTTGTAGCCATCATCTAGATCAAGAAATAAAATATGCCCTGGCTGGCGTAGCTCAGTGGATTGAGCACGGGCTGTGAACCAAAGGCTCACAGGTTCGATTCCCAGTCAGGGCACATGCCTGGGTTGCAGGCCAGGCCCCTAGTGGGGGCCACGTGAGAGGCAACCACACATTGATGTTTCTCTCCCTCTCTTTCTCCCTCCTTTCCCCTCTCTAAAAATAAATAAATAAATAAATAAATAAATAAATAAATAATGAAGGAGTAAATCTTTTTTTTTTTTTAATTTTTTATTTATTTATCTTTAGAGGGGAAGGGTAGGAGAGAGGGAGAGGGAGAGAAATATCAATGTACGGTTGCTTCTTGTATGTCCCATGCTGGGAATTGGCCTGCAACCCAGGCATGTGCCCTGACTGGGAATCGAACAGCAATCCTTTGGTTCGCAGGCCCGCGCTCAATCCACTGAGCTACACCAGCCAGGGCTGAAGGAGTAAATCTTTATAAAAAAAAAAAAAGAAAGAAATAAAACATTACCAACACCTTAGAAAACCACCCTAGGCCCTTCTCAGTTACTACCCCCACTTTGCTCCATAAAATAAACCATTTGACTTTTCAAACATAGATTAGTTTTACCTATTCTAGAACTTCATATAAATAAAACCACACTGTATTGTTTCGTGTCTGTTGCTCAATATTGTAGGATTTTACTATATTTGTTTCATGTATTGGTAGTTTATTTTCATTGCTGTTATTTCATTTTATAATACACTATAGTTCATTTTTCCTCTATACTATTGATAAACATTTGAGTTGTTGCAGGTTTTCACTATTACAAATGTATGTTTTTTGTACACATTTGTATACATCTCTGTTTAATCCAGCTGGTAATGGGTTTACATGTCATAAGGTATTAAGAATACTTTTTTAAAATTAAGATATAATTCATATACCATAAGGCTCACTATTTTAAAGTGTATAATTTTGTAGTTTTTAGTATATTCACAAAGTAGTGTAACTATCATCTCTATATCCAGCAGATTTTATCACCTTAAAAAAGAAATGCCAAACCCATGACCAGTAACTCCCTGCTCCTCCCCTCTACCCAGCCCTGGAAGGTACTAACTACTTTCAATCTCTATGGATTTGCCTATTCTGGACATTTCCTATAAATGTATTCATACAATAAGTGAGCTTTTGTGTTTGGCTTCTTCCCCTCAGTATAACGTTTTCAAGCATATTAGTATTTCATTCCTTTTTACAGCTGAATACGATTCCTTTGTTTGTATATTTATTATTTATCCATTCGTCAGTTGATAAACATTTGGCTCTCAGGAATTACACTGCTAGAAAACATGGGTGGACATGCATTTCCAGTTCTCTGGATGTATACCTGGCAGTCGAATTGCTCAGTCATAAGTCCAGGTTATCTGTTTTTTCTGTTGTTCCTTGTGCTTTTTTATGTTATATCTAAGAAACATTGTCTTAATCAGGGTCATGAAGACTTATGCATATGTTTTTTTGAAAAATTTTATGGTTTTACCTGTTATATTTAGGCCTTTGATACATTTTGTGTTAATTTTTTTATATTGTGAGGTAGAAATCCATCTTCATGCTTTGCATATGGAAGTCCACTTGTCACAGCATCATTTGCTGAAAAGACTATTCTCTGTCCCAGTGAATGTCTTTGGTACTGCTGTCAACAATTAATTGACCGTATGTGTAAGGGTTAATTTCAGAACTCCCAATTCTATTGCATTGATCTATAGTCTGTCCTTGTGCCAGTACCACATAGTACATTTGTAGTAAGTTTTGAAATCAGGAAGTATGAATCCTCCAAATTTGTTTTCTTTTTGAAGATTGTTGTAGTTCTTCTTGGTCTCTTTCATTCCCTTATGAATTTTAGGACCAGCCTGGCAGTTCCCACAAAAAAAGGCAGACATTTAATAAGGATTGCACTGAATCTGTAGATCAGTTTGGGGAGTATTGCCATCTTAACAACATTACATTAGTCGGTAAACATGAAATGTCTTTCCATTGTTTAGGTCTTTTTAATTTCTTTCAACAGTGTTGTAGAATATTCAGTGTACAAGTCTTGCACTTGATTTCTTTGTTGCTCTTATAAATAGAATTTCCTCAGTTTTATTTTTAGATTATTCATTGCTGATATGTAGCAGCACAACTGATTTTTTATATTAATCTTGTATCTTATAACCTTGCTGAACTCATTTATTAGGGGTGTGTGTGTGTGTGTGTGTGTGTGTGTGGTAGTTTTACTTCTTTTCCAATTGCCTTTGGTTTCATTTTCTTGCTTAATTGCCCTGGCTAGAACCTGTAGTACAATGTTGATTGGAAGTGGTAAGAGTGAACATTATTGCTTGTTTTTGATACTAAGGGGAAAGCTCTTGATTTTTAACCATTAAATATGCTAGCTATGGGATTTTTGTAGATGCTTTTTATCAAGTTGAAGAAGTTTCTTTCTAGTCCTAGTTTGTTAAGTGTTTTTATCATAAAAGGGTGTTGGATTTTGCCAAATGATTTTCTGTACCTTTTTAAATGATTATATTTTTATCTTTTATTTTATGAATACTGTATCTGATATTAATTTTCATATGTGGAACCAACTGTGCATTCTTGGTATAAATCCCACATGGTCAGGGATATCACTGGATTCAGTTGCTAGTATTTTGTTCAGAAATTTTCTTTGTATATTCTTAAATGATAATGGTCTGTATTTTCTTATATTGCCTTTTCTGGTTTTGGTGTCAGGATGATACAAGGATACTTTTGATGTATACTAAATTTAAACTTCTTTCCCCCCAGAAAATGATCCACAGTCTATTTCTCATAAATTGTTCCGGTGACATATTTCTAGAGAAGCACTGGAAGAGTGTTGTGAGCCAATCTGTCTGTGATTATTTCTTTGAAGCTCAAGAGAAAGCTGCTGATGTTGAAAATGTACCACCTGTCATTTCAACACCTCACCACTACCTCATCAGTATCTACAGGGATAAGCTCTTCTTTGTGTCTGTCATACAGACTGAAGTGCCACCTCTCTTTGTAATTGAGTTCCTACATCGAGTTGCTGACACATTTCAGGTTGGTTGTTCATCAAATCTTTTGAACTTAAATTACCCAAGTTAGTTGGAGGAGGGATAAATACCCAGCTTTTAATGTGTTATCTATCCTGCTGTATCTCTCTTCTTTTCAAGTAAGCATTAAGTTCATAAACCCCGGTACGTAGGGTGTACAGTATAGCACACGTGGCTGCTCCATTCACTGTTTTAGGAAAAAAGAGCAATCTTATGGGGATTGAAGCCTTATTTTTTTACATTTATCACAAATTATGTCATTACTAAACAACAGTGCTTTCCACGTATAGTTCTCTGAATGGTCCTAAGATTTTTATTGGTCATGAAATCTTCTAATATTCACATTTTATTATTTTCTCTTATTTTGATAATGTGCCAAATAATTTAAAACTAATCTGTGTGTTTTGGGATACCCAATCAGAACAAAGAAGTTTATAGTTCATTAACGTTTCAGTGTATTTTCTGGCATAATATGTAATAGGAATTCAATTCAATATAAAAAAATCAAGAAAATGTTAAGGAATAGTATATCAAAGTATTGAGGGTTTTTTCCTGTGTTTTACATTCATTAATATGCAACTGTAAGTTTCAGAACCGAAAGTATTTATCAAGCCTTTCTTTATTCTTTCCATTGTGTAATGTTATATACATTTTGTTAGGACTACTTTGGTGAGTGTTCAGAGGCTGCAATTAAGGATAATGTGGTCATAGTATATGAGCTCTTGGAAGAAATGTTAGACAATGGATTTCCACTGGCTACTGAATCTAACATTTTGAAAGAACTGATTAAGCCACCAACAATTCTACGTTCTGTTGTCAACTCTATTACAGGTAAGGAGAAAACATACTTTATTAGGAATTGAGCAGTTAAAACTTTGTGAACAACTCAACACCATTTCTTATTATCTGGCAGATTCTTAGCATAGTCCAGTTTGGCCACAATTAAAGTTAGTGATAATTTAAAAATGGATATATATTTCTTTTCATGGAAAGAGGCTGGGTTTTAAATAATAAAGAACTTTTTGATTATTACTATTTTTGTGTAGGTTTCTCTACAAGCCCACAATAACATTATTACTATTATTTAACACTAAATAATAATAAGACTGAATAAATGATCCCGGTTAATCCTAAAGTAGCCAATATCATGATGGATGGTAATTAAACTTATTGTGGTAATCATTTTTGCAATATAAACATAAATCACTATATTGTATACCTTGAACTTACACAGTGTTATGTGTCAATTGGAACTCAATAAAGCTGGAAAAAATAAATTGTATTATGAAACTGGCATTATGCTGCTACCCTACAATTACTAGAGTATAGAAAATTTAAGACTGTCCACCACAGAGTACATACTGTCTCCTCCAAGTCTTTGTTTTCTACATGCAAGAGATGTATTAAAAAAAGAGATAGGAAATTAGTGTAGTTGAGAGAACTCATGCATTATGGGCCTTGTACTTGTGTCATAAGCTTCCAATTTTGGTTTAACTCTTCAGTTGAGCTAGAAATTAGGTGCACCAGAGGACAATATTCTTTTGAAAATATTAAGGCCTTCTAGAGAAAGATTTCTATGAAATGTTATATGCCATTCCAGCTATACCATTCACCACTGTGAATGCCTCTCCAAGTGCACTGATCTAAAAAAAAAAATAGGTGAGAGAGGACTATAAGAAATGATCATTCCATAGCTCTTATTCATCCTTAGTACAAGACTGAGTGTCAGGAGACATTCAAGGAAGATCACATGGAGTGTCTGTGCTTCTTCCTAAAACTTACACTCTAGATGGGAGACTAGAAAAAGATTAAAATACATAAATAACAGTGTAAGATTTTCAAAATCAATTTCACACTTTATAGGTGGTGTAGTCACACTGAAAGGTGTTGTTATTGTTAAGCATATATTATTTTTGAATTGTAAATTAACCAAAATGTTAACTATTTCACAGTTCAAGGATATATGTTTAGGACAATCAATTTATTTTCAGACCTGTGTCAATTTACCAGGAAATTTACCAGATACCAAATGTTAGCCACATTGCAGCCAGATGAGTGCGCTGACCTTAAAATGGAAAAAGTCCAGAGTATGTTCTTCATTCCAGTTACTCCACTGAGGCCTGCTTGGCAGCATCTCATGTAGAATCTAAGCTAGAATACCAAAGGACCTAGTTATCACTCTGTATTCTCAGTGGAGGCATTTTATCGGCAGAAGGTTTTGAAACAACCAGCCTCTTTTTTCATCAATGGCAGCAGGATGAGATTCTGTTGTTGAGCCACTGGAATTAGGTTAGGTTACTGTTAACACACAGGAAGCCAAAGATAAGTAAATGAATTTAACCTGGTTTGGCAGATAGAGGACCACATGGCCTATTTCTGTCTTTTAGAAATTTGATCATGTCAGTATGGATATGTCTTGTAACAATTCTGGAAAGCATCCACAACTTCAGTGAAGAAAGGCCCAAACATTAAAGAAGCAGCTAAAGCATTTGCTTATTTTTTTTGTTAATAGCTTTTCTGATGACCATTTTATTGCTTTGCTTTCTCCTTTTTTCCGTTTCTAGGCAGTAGTAACGTTGGGGACACACTCCCCACTGGGCAGCTGTCCAACATCCCATGGCGCCGGGCGGGGGTAAAGTACACAAATAATGAAGCCTATTTTGATGTCGTTGAAGAAATAGATGCAATTATAGATAAATCAGGTAATTGTGTGCATGTGGTCTTATTTGGGAAAAAACAGTTTGGCTGACATAAGCTGAATGGAAAATTGAAATCCCTTGGCAATGTGGTTTCAGTGGAAAGGCATTTGCTTTGTAATGGTTTAAAAATCTGTTGATTTTTCCCAGAGATTACATGTAATTTTCATAATCACTAGTTGAGATCAGCCAAATCTTTGTAAATCAGATCTTATGTTGTCTTACATTATGCCCATTATTACCCTGTACACCTCTCCCTCTTGCCATCTATTCATTCTAACATTTATTGTATACCTTCCCACACAATCCTTTTGCTACTACTTTCAAGTGCAGTACTTCAAGTAAAGACCCCAGTCAAAACAACAGTACTCTATTGGAATCATTAAAAAGTTTGTAAACTTTCTAGTCCAATCCTTACATTTTATACATAAAGAAACTAAACTTCAGAAAGGTTAAGTAATCTACCCAAGGTAACATAGTCGGTGTGAAACTGAATTATTGTGATTATAGCCAGTATCTTTTCTTCAGTGAGTGCCCTTTTCATTATAAAATTCCATTGTACAGAATAATAGCTATATTATTACAGAATAATGGCTGTTTCTTAAAAGTTAACAGGTAGCTTAGTCTGTTTCATGAGAAATTTGCCTTATTTTAAAATTCAGTTAAAAATATTTTAACTTCATATCCAGCAGTCTTACTAAGTTGACTCTATAGAGATATGAACTGGTTAGAGTTTCTTTAGAATTATCATATTCCACCCTGGGTTCAGTACACAGGCCATGGCACTCAGTGAAGAAGCTGAGTGTAATGGATCTCTGTCCACTGACCTGTTAATAGATGTGCAAAGCTTCAGTAGGTCTGACACCCAGGAGGTGTCTCCATTACTTCAGATACAGTGATAGCTCTAGTAAAGACGCAGATTCCAGTGATGTTATCACCCTTTTTCTTTCTTTAGGATCTACAGTCTTTGCAGAAATTCAGGGGGTCATTGACGCTTGCATTAAGTTATCCGGAATGCCTGACCTTTCCCTTTCTTTCATGGTAGGTTTTGTTCTGTCATGTAGCTCCTTACATGCCTTAATGCACATGAAGTACTAGATGAGAAGATAAATACTGAGATACTTTGGTATCTTAGATTGCAAAAGAGTATTTCAGGAATATTCATTCCTAGTACAGTTTAGCAAGATAGTAGCTTACATGGCAAGCATGGCCGTTATGGAAAGGTTGAGAGAGGTCTTTGCCTAGGTGTGCTTAGAAGTAGCATAAATGACCAGCTGGCTTCTGCAAATCTGCAGTGTTAATTTGACTTGACTGAGGGCACTGATCTTTTGCATCATTTTAGAGTCAGCATGACACACTACTAAGTACAATCAAGAGAACGGAGTTGCGATTCTCTCACTGCCACTAATTTCCTTGAGTTCTTTGAACCTCAGATTTTTCATCTATAAAATGGAAATGCTACTACTTGCATTTTCTACTTAATGGTTATCAAAATTCAAGTAAAATAACGTATATAAAATATTTGCTAACTTTAAAGCATTGTGAAACTATGCTTATGAAGTGGTCATAATAACAGACTCTTACATGACCACTGTATTTTTAGGGAGTATACTAATTTCTCATAATATCTAAATAGAACTGCTATGTGTATTATGCTGTATGAATATGGCTGTGTTTTATTTTCCCGGCAGAACCCAAGGCTTCTAGATGATGTCAGCTTCCACCCCTGCATCCGGTTCAAACGTTGGGAATCTGAAAGAGTTTTGTCCTTTATTCCTCCAGATGGAAATTTCCGACTCATATCATATCGTGTCAGCTCACAAAAGTATGTTGATGCATCAACCAGATACTGCCATCATACATCAATGCGCTGGGTAGAACTGACTTTCTGTTTCATTCTGACAGTTGAGTACTTGAATTCATCACTGCTGCTTTTAGCCCTGGTTCACCAGGAAACCCAGGAACTGGTGAAAATATGTGTTTCTAATCAATGTACCTTGAATCTAATAGAGTAAATGAGACTCGAGTAAAATACGTACCTGAGAGCAAGCATTTACTACTATAAACTTGGGCAAAACAATGGACCTAGGCCATAATTCTTCTATGATCTATAGACTTCATGGCTTACCGAAGGACACAAACCTACCTATAGCCCCCCAGGACATTCCCCAACTCACTAGCTTCAAGTCACTCTTCTCTGCACTGAGGTTTAAATGAATGATTTAGTGTTATGGGTTGTAGCTGGTTCATTCCTTGAAAATATCAGAAGTTATTTAGGTAACATCAGGACAGGACTCAAAAGCAGAGACTCTTACTTGTTTCTTGGCACTTATCACATAGGAACTGCCTTATTTAGTTCGCATAATTTTCATTTATCTGTGTGCAGATCTTAATTCATTTCTTTAAACGAGGGCTATTTGCCACAGTTGTTTATACTATAATTAAGCTTCAGATTTCTATCTTGATTTGTATACTTACTTCTTAGAAGTGGCATTACTCCTAGTGCTAGACTCACCATGCCCCCACCCCTCATGGGCAGCCCCAGTGCAAATGCAGAATTTGTACTTCTAGGGATATAGGGCTCTATAGTGAACTAAGAGGCAGGGTAGGATACTCTGGAATGAGGTTTTGAGGTCACCTCCTGAGCTGTCTCATACCAGTAATTGTGTTTGTGCTTTTGTGTTTATCTTTTTAGTCTAGTGGCAATACCTGTGTATGTGAAACATAGCATCAGCTTTAAGGAGAACAGTTCTTGTGGCAGATTTGATATTACAATTGGACCAAAGCAGAATATGGGGAAAACTATTGAAGGAATCATGGTGACAGTTCACATGCCAAAAGTTGTGCTGAATATGAACCTGACACCAACACAAGGCAGCTATACATTCGATCCAGTTACCAAGGTATAGCCACCTCAAATCAAGAGTGAGCACGTGTGTCTGCAGTCTTTATTTTGTGATTTGGGGCAAGGGGTCGAGGGAAGGTTTCAGTGTCTTGTTTAAAACTGAAGTTCCTAACAAATCCTAGAGAGCATACTGAGCTGTGCTTGTGCCACTGGCTGCGAAGGGAATACTGCATCTGCTGCAGAGGAGATTAGAAAAGAGACTCATTCCGTCTCCTTTCAGGGTGTGTACACCTTTGCTCCTCCATTGATAATCCAGGACTCATTCTCTAATGAAGAAGAATTAATAAAGCTTTTTAAAAAGAAAAAAACAGTGTGTGGATATAAGGAAACGTTATACTCTATTGTTAAATCTTCTGTAGAAATTAATCATTAAGATCTTTCTCTTCCTTTTTAACTTAAAAGCATTGTTTTATACTTTTCCACAGGGGGTGTTATCTAGGAAAGCAGCTTCCTCACCATATGTAAATGTGCCTCTAGCAGAAGGTTTTCAGAGAAACTGTGAAAGATTATTTTCTCTCAGCTTACTCCTTGGGTCAAAAATATTCTTTTCATCAGCAGAGTCATTGAGCTGCCTGGTAAATGAAAAGGCATATTTTTAAATAAAATCATAGAATGTTAAAAATCATCTAATCGAGACCTGAGGATTCAAAGAACCTCCCCAAAGACCACACAGGATTGAGAAGTGAAGGGGAGCTTCAGATCCCTGGCACTTCACCCCAGCTTCACTTTCTCATCTATTATTGAGTTCCATACTAAAGATTTCATTTGAACAAAGGGTGCCGTAGCTAAAAGTTTAAAAATGCCAATTTAGGTCAGTTTTTCTCATTTTACAGAAAAATAAACTGAGGCTCAAAAACAGTGAAGGTGCAATGGTGGAAAAAACATTTGAATCTGATAGCCTTAGGTGCAAATTTCAGCCTTGTCACTAAGTAGCTGAGCCTTAATTTCCTCATTTGTAAAAAAGAAGTCATAATCTACATCACAAGCTTCTATGGTAGTGCTAGCACAGTGCCATAACTATATCCAAAAGTAAATGTTCAACTCATATTGGTTCTCAACTGACTCTCCATTCAAAGTCACAGAATTAGTGGTCAACTCAGTGAAGATCCTAGGTCTCTTGTTTCTAAGACACTGTGCTTTATTTTTATTTTGTACAGAAGTTTATGGTGTCTTTTAACCTTATCTTTGAACACTTTATTAAATGGTTCAGATTGGTTTTTCTTTTTCATATCTTTTTAAGGTACTGACATGGGATGTGGGAAAAATTACTCCACAAAAGCTCCCAAGTCTTAAAGGACTGGTAAATTTACAGTCCGGAGCACCCAAGCCAGAGGAGAATCCAAGCCTCAACATACAGTTCAAGATCCAGCAGCTTGCTATTTCAGGTAAGGATAAACTTGACTTCTGTTACAGGGCAATGGAGTTTTTCTGAGGTCAACTATTGAATACTAGGAGCTTAGAAGGCTAACATTCCCTCTGTAGAAAGAGCAACAGCAACAGCTCCAGTTTGGCCTTCACACTGCTGTGGGGCCAGCCTCTCAGGTACAGTGATTTTAGAGAGTACCCTGTTTCACACAGCTTCCCTTTACCCCGACCCTGATTCAAACACCAAAGGTATCATTCATTCAGAAGGCATAATTACGTTAAAAGACATCCGTTGCCCACATGAAAACCCGAACTAAAATCATACCCCCAACAAATGCTGTAATTTGTGAATGTTAGAAGGAATGTTGTTTCCAAATGGTATAAGGGACACTAGTTAAAGTCAGATTTACTGTGTAGTGCTGTGTTAAACAAACATTGTATTGGTTGGTGTGACCAGGATAATAATATATTCCTTTCCTTGCCTATTCTTTTTGACACAGGCTTAAAAGTAAACCGCTTGGACATGTATGGAGAGAAATATAAGCCATTTAAAGGAGTCAAATATGTCACCAAAGCTGGAAAGTTCCAAGTGAGGACATAAGAGGCCAAAATTCCTCTAGATGTTTGTTTTCTAAGTGTCGTTATAGTTTATTACTATTAGGTACCAAGTGGGTGGGAATACTTATTCTAGTTAAAGCATTTGTTTGGAGCTACACACCGCTAACAAAGTTGCTTAGTAATCAATTAGGGTTCTTAAGGCGCTTTAAGCTAAGGTAACTTTTGAATAACTTAGCTTATTTTGTATCTTTTCAATTAGAAGATTTTGGAGGTGATTTCCTCCACAGGGTGGGCACCAGCTGGAGGTTGCACATTGTAACAGTAAAGGCAGAAGGCTACAGTCATAACCTCTCCTAAAACAAGTGACCTGATCTCAGCCAGCAGCTGTCTTAATCTGTGATGTGATGTGTCAAGTGCAGCCAAATATCACACCTGATCTTAGCCATCCCAAATCAGCATCTGTCCCAACAGGAAATTCCTCCACCCCAAGAAGTTTACACGAAAACTGCCTCTTCAAGTGTTTGCCTTATTTAGCTTCTCACATGTGCCATTAAGCAAGCACTGTAGCAAAAGCCACTTCCACATGGCCCTGGCAGGGAGCACTGCTGCTCCATGCTCCATTCTTACTGTACTCGGTATAGTATTTTTTATAAATAAGATTTTTATGTAAAGTTCAGATTATGATTTACGGGGACCTTGCTGCAATAAGTACCATCTCAGTTTTGCACCATTGGTTCGGCTGTTAGCACAGGAAAAATCATTTGTATCAAAGGGGCAAATGCATTATTAAGGTAATATAAAGAAACACTACTGCCTTTAGAAAGTTATTGCAAGCACAGCTGTTTGAGATTTTAAATAAATTAAAATAGTAAAATAACATAAGTGAACCTTTGCCATCTTCGTTTTATAAAGCTTATCCAACACCAATTAAACCATAGATAGCCTATGCTGTATAGTTCAGCAAAAGGAAGAAAATACGCCCGCCTCACTATCATCTTTTATCTTTTTGTTTTTGTTTTTTTTTTTTAATTGAATTTATTGGGGTGACATTGTTTAATAAAATTATGTAGGTTTCGGGTGTACAATTCTGTAACACATCATCTGTATATTGTATTCTATGTTCACCATCCCAAGTCAAGTCTCCTTCCATCACCATTTACCCCTCTACCCTCTTGTAGCTCCCCCACCCTCCTTTCCCTCTGGCATCACTATAGTGTTATCTGTGTCTGTATGTTGTTGTTCTTAAGGGCTTGAATTTGCCTATATCCTTTGTCTTCAAGGGGAACTCCCTTTTCATATTGTGTGCTTCTCAAAACTATACTCAGTAGATTCCTTCCTAAAACTATTGTTGCAATCGTCACTGGAGTACTTAAATGTCTCTACTGTACTGACAAGGTATGCAGAAGTGTACATTGTAGTGAGTCAGGAACAAAATGCTCAGTAACATTGATGAAACCGTGTGGTCATCCTGGTTGGTTGTCAGTTTATAGTTGTATTTCACTCAGCTTCATTGGCTTAGAAGTTCTGGCCCTGTTATTTAGTCTTATTAGACATGAAGAATGGGGGGAAAGCTAAAAGTTAAGATGTAAGTGCTTGTTCATGTTTCCTTCTTGTCTTATTTATGCTCTTAGGTTTCTTCTCCTTATGATTCCTTTTGATTCTTCTCAGCTTTTAACTCCCTTTCCCTTATGTTAAAGATAGGCTTCTCACTCAACCCATTCTACTGTCAAGAACTAGTGGTTGGTGCTGGTACAGGGAGCCCAATCAATATATAGCAGCATTCTGGCCTGTGCCTGCCCAGGGCACCCTGCCTGCCTTTCATCTAATAGGAAAGGTTACTTTTTGCAACTTTGAAATTTCTAGGGTAACCAGTATGAGCTCAGCATCTAAAATCAAGATGTTGCCAAATATTTATTCCCTTTGCTTAAGGTTGGTTACCCGATTCAACTGCTTTTTATTTTTAATGTTTTACAAAAGAACAATCAGTACATTTGCTTTTCTTTCTGCCGAATCCCCAATCAGCATCTGTACCCAGACTGTCCAGTTTTCTTTCTGTGCATTCTTCTGTCTTACATACAAGCAGATTGTATGCCACAAGTCCCATGACTCTAGCAATTTCTGCTAAAACTTTCAAGTAGACTATTTCCTTTTACAATTAAATTATTGTATTTATTGATTTGATCAAACCCAGTAAATCCTTTCTCTAGCTCTGGCTATACTGTCAATAAAAAAAAAGAAAGAAAGAAAGAAAGCAACAAGTTGATTTTTTTAGCTTGACTGGTGATTGAGCGTTCTCAAATAGGCATGCCTGTGTCAGAGCAAGCACAACATGATCAGATTTTGTTCTGTATTATCATACAAGGTGTGAAGGTTACTACCAAGCACTTGCAAGTGCTTCTCTCTTAACCTCGATATGTTAACAGTCATGTATACATTCTCTAACCATCATCCTTTTGGCCACACACTGATCAAAGCTTCCTCTCCCTACCACCACTTACTAATAACAAAGATTAACACTTTGGAATATTAGAGTATTTTTCAAGCACAGAATTCTAGCTAATCCCAGGATGGCCCTGTTTTCTGAATTCTTAAAGGAGTGTATCTGAAGAGCAAATGAAGTAGATGCTTATTTTCTGCATATGGAAGTCACCATCATTTTATTTAAAGGGACTTCCTGTGATGGTTTATTCCTTAAGTGGTGCCAGAGAAGAGCCTTTGGAAGATGTTTGTCATATTATCCTTGGAGTCATCTGACTTGAGACAATGACTAACCTATAACACAGCAGGAAGGCAGCACCAGTGAACATAGGGTGAACTGCAAAAATGAGACTGTGAATACTGTTCACATATTGCTGAACTAATTCAATCACTTTGGACATTTCCCTTTAATTATTAAGCAGGCTGAACTCTGGCTCCCTACTCAGTAACTTTTCTAAGTTAAAGCAACACTATAACTATAGTCTTTTCATGATATTTACCTCTCTCACACCTAGAAAATCAGGCAAAAACAGTGATGTCCCAGCTGTACTCCAAGAACCTGCTCCTGGTCTCTTAGTGCTTCCTCCAACAGAATATGCGTCGTAGCCCTGGTAGGACCGTGAAAACCCTCTTGTTCTATACTGGGCTTTCGAATATAACAAACAGACCTGCACATGTAACAGCTTCAGCTTCTTCAGGGATAGTGATAGTCTCCATGAATAGCTAGAGCCATCCACAATGATGACAAACTACTTCAGCCAGAGGATGATCCATGTCATCTGGCTGCTCTAAATCTTTGTCACTTTTGCTCCATCTAGCATATAATCCCCAAAGTTGTCCTTTAGTACACAGATCTTTGTTACATAAACATAATGCTGGTTTCTACTACTCCCAATACAACTTTGGATTAAATAAAGAGCTAGTTTCCAGATCTGGAGAATTAGTTTCATTGGCAATTTTTCAAAACAAAGGAGAAACCAGATCTAAAAGTTTCTGCTAAAATAATATGCCCATCATTTAAAGCATTATTTATACAAATGCACTTTATTGTTTTAAACAGAACAAAAGAAGAGGCAGAAAATACTTGCATATAACAAATCCTAGCTTATAAATGTAGTTTTTTAGTGGTGATGTCGCTATTCATCATTCAGGGATTTTTTTTTTTTTTTTAATTTGCTTCACTGGGTCTTGAGCATTGATATTAGAGAAAAGCACATCGGCATAAAGTGTAAACCAGTGCCTCAACACACTGGGAGAACTTGAAGAGCAAACATGATTTTTCTTATTTCCTCAATCTTTAGTAAAACAAAAGGTGATCTTTGGCATAGATTCATACTTTAAAGGCATAATATTTCATTTATATCAGGTAAGCAACTATACAAATATGCTGAGGGCCTTGAAAATCATCAATGAAAAGAAAATAAAGGAAGCCTGAGTGAACAGTACCAACTTAAGACAAGTTTACACATTTCATGTTGGGATCTAACACACATTAGAGGTGGAAGGAAGGACATTTGGGCAAGGGTCCTTACGCTTTTACTCATCCAGTTCTGGCTTGGGAAGAAACACAGTTTTGTGTGCTGGGGAATGCTTAGAGAGCAGTGATGAGTGCAAAAAAGGAAAAACTCTTCTCATTTTGCTAATAGGAAATTTGTGGTGATAATTAAAGTAGTCCTGGGGGGGAGGGTTGTATTTTGTTGAGGGAGGTAGGAATTACTGAGGCCTATTCCCATTGATTCATCCCCAACAGCGCCAGAATTCCAGTCCACAAGGACCACTCTCCCTCTGTAGAGAGTGTCCTTCAGACAGGACTGTTTTTCCATTAAACACTCGTTGGGGGCAAGCACCAATTCTTAGGACTGAATTTCAAAAGGATAAACAGGATCTTTCAAAATTACAAATGAACAAATGTGTATCTTTTAAAATCTTGTTTACGAAGGGTGTGGGGCAAGAATATAAAAACCAGGATAGGAGACATGATTTGGTTAAAAAGTAAATGCAGCATTTCAGCTTAGAAAGAATAAGAGTTAAGAATGAATGATAAGGCCTCAGCACAGACCTCTGCAGGCAGTAACAAAGCATGAAGCTCCTGGGAGTGGCCCTGCTGGGCCGGAGGGCAGGGCCATGCCCAGGCAACTCTGCCCCTCCAGGGACAGAGAGCACCAAGACACACAGTGTGTTCATGGGATGGCTGCCTTGGCAGGCTGAGGCAGGATATGGGACGATTAGTTTCCCTAGCACAGGCGTTGCTCAGGGACACAGTAAAGTCAGAATCATGTGATTCTGTCATTTGATTTTATACGGTGGGAAACTAGGCTTAACCTGGAGAGGGACAGGACGTGAATCCAGGATGCACATACTAGGTCTCCCCAGAGGCCAACTTCCCCTACAGCAGCGAAGCTCACTTCTGAGAAGATCCCAGGTAGCAGAGCCAGGGAAGACAGGCATGGTCAGCAGCAATATGGAAAGCCCAAAACAAATTTTGGAGGCACAGTGATTCCTTAACTGACTTGCCTAGGCCCTGGGTCTTAGTAGCCTGGTGGGGAGAGTGGGGAGCAGTGGGGGAGAGAAGGAAGCAGAGAGGGACCTGTCCTCTAGGGAACAAGGACAGCAGGGTGTCTGGCTAGTGTTCACTTGGATTCTGAGCTTATATGAAGTCCATGGCCTAGAAACCCAGTCTGTCTATTTGGAGACTGTGCAGGAGTATAACTGTGTTTGAGAAGACACTTTCAGAGTGTCCATGACAAGAGTATAAATGTTTCCTAATGTGAAGAGGCCCCATTCCTTTCTGTTATATCCAGCCAGGATGTGGCTTTCAACCCCCCAGCAAATTCTGGGTGGCTCCTGGAACTCAATAACTTTCATTCTGTTTAGCAGAGGTTTCTGTGCCAACCAGGTTCCATCAGGTGCCTACTGGTACCAGGGAGTCTTTCTAACCCAGCGCAGTGTAAATCCAGCATCTGTTCGAATTTTGATTGAAGCTGCTTCTGCTTCTCGGACAGTCTCCTTCACAGACTGCATGAGGTTCTGGGCATTGTGAACCAGCATCTCCGTAGCCTGCGAGGAAAGAGGAGCTCTCCATTACTCAGTTCCTGACCAGCAGCCCTGCCTCCAAAACCAGCAGTTTCCCTTACCTGGACCTGGTACCTGCCCCACCCTTGTCACATCACTGGTGGTTGAGCTGAATCACCAAAGAACCCCAAAATGGCCCATCACTGATTGTATACTGTATCCTCAAAAGGCCTCTAGTAGATACTCTTTCCTGATCTTCAAAACGCGCCTGTCTCTGGCTCTTGCTGTACCCTCTACCCGAAATGCTCTTCTTCCAGGTCTCCCCTGGCTCACTCCTCAGCTCCCTCACTCATTTGTCGCCCCAGTGAGGCTTTCCCTGCTCACTTCATTTTAAACCACCTTCTCAACTCCCAGCACTCCTCACCCTCCAATCCTTTCTTCATTTTCCCACAGAACCCATTATCACTAACTGATGCACTACACGTTTTACCTCGGTTGTTTTATCTAAAAATTAGGTCCCAAGAGAGGAGAGATCTGTGTTGGTTCTGTTCACAGTTGTACCTCTGTGTTAGGACAGTGCCTGGCACATAAAAGGTATTTCATAAATATTTTAATTAATGAATGAAAAAATAATTAAATGAACAAACCAATCACCTTACAAATCCATGAAAATCTAGTGAAGTAAATCTTGTAAACACACAAAGTCACAGGACTGGGACCACACGGGTACTCTCCCATAGCAAGTCAGAGAACTTATCACTCCGTTGGCCCGGTAATTCTTTTCTTTACTTTTTTTAAATTCTTAACTATTTTTGAGCCACAGAACCTACAATATAGTGAAAAATACTCACCTGTGCAAAATTTGTGCATGCAATTCCACAGGGTTCATGGGCTCAGAGAGGCACGATTATGGGCTAGAATTCCTAAAAGTTGATCTTTCTGCTTCAACAAACAGGCTAAGGCCTGGAGAAGTTTAGAGACTTGCCAACCAAACTCACACAATAGTCAGAATGAGGACTCAAAACCTCTGACTTGCAGTCCTGTGATTTCTGCATTCTACTACACTGTCCATTTCTATCTTTTTTATTGGGATACTTAATAGAACAGAGTAGATATTCCCAAGGTACATTTTTGTTGGTTAATTAATTAAATGATAAGGTCTGAAACTCTGAACCTTACCCTTCCTTCCCTGTTTTTCCCATTTCCTTTTCTTGGGGCAGAAAAGATCACAAGACAGCAAACAGCCCAGTGCCCACACCCTGCCTAGAATACATGGAAGTTAGGGATGAAGACCCAGCTCCATGGTTTGGGAGAAGAGAGTTGGGGCAAGAGCTGTTGGATCAAACATGGTACAAAAGCAGCGCTGCTGGTACCTGTCTCCTCTAACGTGTTCCTAGCCTTTGCCTCCTGGCCTACAAATCAGATTTTTCTCCAAAATGATCTGTGAGTTCCCCAAGCGGAGAGATTGTGTCTATTTTTGTAAACTACCCTATACAGTGCCTAATTCAATGCCACACACATACCTGCTGTATGATGAGCTTGCCTGGGCAGTTCAACAAAATAGGAGTTACCTGCTCTAAGAAGAAATTGGGAATCTGGCTCACAGCAGAGCCTACCAGAGATAAGGAAAGGGAAACGGACTCCAATAAAGGCTTTCTGAAAGACCTGGGCCACATTTCCAGGAGGCAGGGAAAGAAGACAAACTCCAAGAAGTGGTTGCCAAGGCACAAACAAGAAGCATCATCACTTAAGGGAACCTCCCACCATCCTTATGTCAAACTCTGGTCAAGAAAAACACCTCCTTTGAGTTGTCGTTTCAGCCTCAGCACAGGTTCCTGAAAAGCCTACACACTAGTTATCCTCCCTGAGGTAATTACCACCCAGAAAGCTAGGAAGCAGAAATTCTCTCCAGCCACAAAATTACAGCAAGGCAAGAGTGAGCAGGCACTGGAGGCCTCGAGAGCCAAACCTACTCCAGGGTGGAAAAGAACTGAGCAAAGTCCTCACTGTTACTGATTCAGACACCAAACCTCCCTAGGCCTCAATCTCCCACCTTAAAATGACAAAAGTTGCACAAGAGTTTTCCTTTCCCTCCCAAATGTTTGATGCATCTCTCCAGCCCAGATGCCCTTCTGAGAGACTAAAGACGCATCCCACGCACTGACTACTCAGTTCACAGTACAACTTCCCTGAAGCTGAACAGAACTGCTATATGGTGGCACAGAAGCTGCTGGCAGAAACCAGAGGCAGCAGGCACGTACCTGCTCAGACTCCTCGTCACTGATGTTGGTCCGGCCCAGCATGGTGGCCTTCACTGTGGACAGGATTTTGAGCTGGGTGCTTATGGTTGGGATTCGTTCACAAACCTAAAAAGAAATTTTAACTTAGTGTTTTTCTTGCCTGCAAGTTCCTAGAGGGCAAAACTTATCCCCCTCGTATTCCCAGTGGCATGCAGAAGGCACTTGATAAGTTAGCAGCAGGACTCCCACTTGTTCTCTTCCAAGGATCAGTAGAGTCCCTTTGCACAGAAAGGGAAGCGTTAAAGTTCTCTCACTTGACTAGGAAATAAACCTTCCTGTATCTGCCCAAATACCCACGTGTATTTCCCTTTCTGCTACTTCTTCCCACTCTGAAGTGCCTCCTCCTTGCTCTCTGCTTTTCTCTGTCCTGCTCTTCTTCCCACCACATCCCCCACCCTGACTCTCTCTCCCTCTCTCCCTCTCCCTCCCTCTCCCTCCCTCTCACACACACACACACACACACACACACACACACACACACACACACACACTCCTCGGTACCTGTAAGAGGTTCGTTCTAATCCGCTTGTCTGTGCACTGCTTGGCAACCTCCTTGGCCAACCGAGTGACCTCATCTGAGGCCTTGGCGATGTCCTTGGCACACTGAATCAATGCCCGCTTGGTACCACTGCCCCCTCTTACCAGCCGAGACATCTCAGCCATCAGCAGAGCCATGCGCTTGGCTGCTGCGATGATGTCATTGCCCTAGAAAGAGGCAAATACACAGCGTGAGCTCAGGCCACAGTCTGACCAAGTGAGGGAAGGACGTAGAAGCACAGAGGAGAGAAAAGGAGCCTGCTGCTCCAGCAGCCTCTGGAAGGGGGAAAAGAGGATAAAGAGACTGTTTCTGAGCAACAAGGACAACACAAGAGAAACAGACAGAGAGAAGAGAGAGCCAGGGCACTCACCCTAGCACTCTTGAGAGAGAGTGAAACAGAGAGAGAAGGAGAGATCACCAACTGAAAAAGGAAGAACTGCATATTAGTCCGAAAGGGCAGTGTGTGCGCCCCAGGCAGAGCACTAAACAAGCACTTCAGCATCTCCAGGTTAATCAGGTCAACAAAATGGGGTTGGGCCACGCGGTTGGTTAAACAGGCATTTTCCTTTCTGTAGGGGGAAAGCAGCAGAGCTGGCCTGAGGGGAAAAATACAGAGAAGCCACACTCCAGACCCTACACTGAAGTCAGACCCTTCATTCTTACCCTTGTTACAAATAGCAGCCAAGCACTGTCTCTGCTAAACTGGAATTTAAAACCCAAGTAACCATTATTGGCTTTGATTTAAAAAAAGAAAAAAGAGAGAGAGATAGATGCATTTTGTGACTTAGACTGCTCCTACCCTCCCTCAGCTGCCTCTTACTTGCCCTACCAGCCTAAGGGAACATATTATTTTAATTTTTCACCTTTAAAAAGGCCAAGAATCAACTCTTCCATCCCCTGAAAGAAGTGGCTTCAATGAAAGAAACCTTCAGCTGAGAGGATGCCGAGGGAGGCATCAGGAAAATAAAAATCATGAGTCAAGCTGCAAACGGAGCCCCCGCTCCACCTAGCAGCACTTATCTCAGGTTTGGCATTTGGGCTCATTTAAGCCTTCATGGGTCGATAAAGAATGCACAAGTAATTTACTTTATGACCTCTAAAGACTCTCTTTTGGCTGGTAACAACCAAAATATAACAATTGCATTGTTCAAAATACCCAAAAGGCCAGGCTGTACTCATTTTTCCCCTCATGCTTCTCAATTTCCCTGCGATGCAGTGACTCACACAAACCATGCCGCTGCGGGCGCTGTGTGCGCGACCTCCACAGGCACCATGAGGTGGCTGATGGTTTATGCTAGGAGGCGTGTAACAGCCCAGACAGTATCTGAGGCCGGAGAAAGCACAGGTATGTGAAGGAGTCACAAGAACAGGGGCATGTTAGACGAGGCCATCTGGGCCCACCTCTTCCAGTGCAGACCTGGGATCATTCTACGACGTCATGACCTTGGTTAGAAGACAGTGTAGTGCCAGGATTAGTTATTACCCATTACTCTTCAAACCCCTTCTTGCAACATGCCACCTTTAAAGGGAAAAAAGTGATCACCCCCATCCCCCCCACCCCAAACTAGTGTTGCTTCGGTCTCCAAGGTCAAAGCTGTGTGGCTGCCTGCCCTGCGGCCTGAGCTCTCTCTATTCCCCACTCCCGCCCCTCCCACTGAAATGTGGACAAGCAGTCAATGGCACCCCTTTCCCTGTGGGTTCCCATTAAGGCTGGCATCGGCCACTCAGCCAAGTGCAGGGCAGCAAGCAGCGCCCCCAGAGAGCCTGCGTATAGAGCTACTTCTCACCCTGATCAACTCTGCTGAGGCATCAGTGCATCAGTGAGAGGTCAGTGGGAGGAGGGGGGAATATGCAAGGCTCAGTGGTCAGGCCAGGTGACCTCTTAATGGTCTGCCGTGGTTCCTGACCTGTAAATCATTGGGAGACGCATCCACAGCTTCCCAAGGGGTATAAGGTTCCAAGAGTGGCTACAGGTTGGTAAGAAAAGGAATCCTTTCAAAAGTGACCCCATCTCTCTCTAGTCCCCCAACATAAATGCAATCCCATTAATCTGGCATTAGCAGACCTATCAAACTTGTGAAGCCAGTCCTAACAACAAGGTGCAGACAGACAGATGCCCGCCCTGCCCAGACTCACAGGACCCGCACAGATCACGAGTGATGCAACGTGTCAAGGCTGCACATGGCCGGATGCATTTGGAGTGGCCCCAACTGGGGGTGCTAATCAGTACCTTACTAGACCACTTGGTAGCTTCCCGATGCAATGACTGAGCCGCAGCCAGAATGGGTTGGTTGACCGGCTGATTGGATGGCATTAACAGCAGCTCAGGTTCATAATCGTCTTCCATGTCAGGGGGGAGAGGGAACCCAACAGCATCAGCCGCATCTGCCTCAGCTACAACACCTATACCCACCTCTGCGGCTGGGGTACCCGGCTTTGTCGATGGCAGGAAGGATGAGAAACAGGGAAAGTGTTAGTAAGAGCAGTCGGACTTGGGGAACTGAGCTGCAGCTGATTTAGTAACCAAAGCTTGCCCAGTACGGGAATGAAAATGGCATACGCCTCAGGAGCCCGACAAGCCAAACTCCAGGGAAGGGGGAACACTCAGGCTTCAGCCCAGGCCAGGCCGCCTTCTTCACTGTGGCACAAAGGAAAGAGACCCATTCCAGCAGCAAAGGGTTTCCAGAGAAATATTCATACTAAGAAAGCAAGTGGCATTCCTTTCTTGTACACCTTACCACCAAAATTTACCTTGCCAAGAGTGATTTTCAAGTCAGAATATGTTTGAGGAGCCAAACAACAAAACAATACTAGCTCATTACTTTTCAAAGAAATCAAGGGAGAAAAAGTAAATGCAGTCACACGAGTGGCTTTGAAGAGAATTAAGTGAACACCCTGCTGACCCATACAGATACTGTTCAACATCTTCCTGGACACTGGAAGTGATTTTGGTCAGCTCTCCCACTCCCAGACTCAGGCTATTATTTCCTGCAGGAGGTAAAGTCCAGGAATTAAAAATGGTACATCAGAGGCCATGGATAGTAAGTGAGGAAACAGGAAAACAAGCAACCACAACGGTGAGTCAAAGAGGACTTATCAAATACACCACCACCACCCCGTTGGAAGGAACCTCTGGAAGACACCTCATCCGGCCGCCCCCCTCAGAGAAACCCACACTTCAGACCAGCTCTCTCTACACCCCTCTAGGTCTTCAGAGACAATGATTCCGCAGTCTCACGTTGTATCCACCGCTGGTACTGTCTCCAAAAGCTGTTCTTTGGGTACAGCCTAAATCTCTCCTACTGAGAAATAGGCTTCTCACTCCCCGCAACACTCAATTTACATATTTTACAGATAAGATAATACATGGACTTGGCAATTGACCCAGGCTGATCTCAAAGGAGGAGCCCAAAATTGGTACCCATGAGAGAACAGGACTCATGAGGGGGAGAGGATGAATTTACTACCAGGGACAGGGATTCTGAAAGGCCAGGAGAGGAGGCAGAGAGATCAGATGCTGACAGTGGGGGTGGGCGGGAGGTGGGGGGAGAAGAACCACCTCAACAATGCAGAACCACTCTATGTGAAAAACAGTGAGCTCGGATTCATTAGATCAAACATCTCTAACAACAGGAAGTAGGAGTTTGTGTGGCACTTTATCTGAGGTTACTGTCACTCCAAAAAGTCTTACCCTGCACAGGAAACCTGTCTCTAAAAGGTGACAACAAAGTGGGAAGATTGAGGGCAAATGTGGGTTCAATTACCATCCAAATCCTTTCACCTGAACTCTGTCTCAACCAGGATTCATCAGCCCCAGGCCTTAGAGGACAGGCCAGCTCACTGCTGCTGGGGTTTGGAGTCCCAAAGTGTATAAAGACAGATAAACAGACACACAAATACATACGACTGCCACCCAGACACAGAGGGTTCAAGAAGCTCCTGACTTCTCAGAGCTCAAAGTCAGCAATCTCCTGATGCTCCAAACCTCCAACACAGCCAACCCCGAGGACTTCTGGCCACAAATGGCTCAGCACAGTACATGTGAGGGCCAGTGTTGTCCGCCCCCAAGTTTTATCTTTATCTTTATAATCCATGTATGTATGTTTTGTCTTCTTTTGCACAATGTATCTGGGTTTAATGTGATGTGATTTAAATTCCCTTGAAAATCTGAGTGAAACCAACCTTCCTGGCCACCCCACACCCCACTCTCCACATGTAGTGGGGTTCTGCAACTGGCCCCAGGGATGTGCACCCAGATGCAGAGATGCAATTACAAATAATTCCAGGGATCAGGTCCAACACCAGCAAGGTCATCGTTCCTTTGCAGAACCTGGGCTCAGAGCTAAATGTTCAGAAAAATGTAGAGTTAAAAACCCAGCCTGAAAAAACCAAGATCAACCGCATGTGCAGAAAGACCCTGAGCAACTACACTCAACACAAGAACTTGAGCGGGCTGCGGGCATGAAAAGAACGAAGGCAAAGAGATGGTGGGAGTGAAGATCCATGGTCATATTAGAAAGAGTTTAAAACTGAGTTAGAGCTGCACTTCACAGCAAAGTCAGAAATAACATTTAGCTCTTATTTAGGAAAGCTACTTGCTCACTTTTCAGGACTCTGGGGGAAAGAGGCAAAAGTTATTCACAGAGCATGACTGCTGTAGCATCCAAATTTTCACCAACCACATTAATATTTATGCTGAGGGTTTGCTGAGCTGGGATTAGCCTGGAGCTGTCTTGAGTTGGGGGGAAGATAATTTTGAGAAAAGAACATGGCTACTAAGACCCAAGCTACTTGCTTCTATGAAAAAGAGAGAAAATGTAAACATTTCATCTAGCTGTGGCAGAGTGCATGGAAGACAGTTTCATGTTCAGAGAGCTGATAATTAGCAAGAGAGCACCTAGGAAAGAAAAGCAATTTCTAAAAGACCCCAGATATCCAGGGTGCGGCACATGACACTCTAACAGACAAAATCCTCCTCTCAAACACAGGCACCCTAGCTCTCACTTCTGCTGCTAGGAGAAACCATCAAGCACCAGGAGCATCTCACGAAACTGCAATCAAGAAGAGGATCATACCATTAGCACAGGAACCAAAACAGAGAGGGATGACTTTCCAAATAGATTCTTCTTCTTGGGTGTTGGGCATGGTTCTTCACCCTTACTTAACAAGAAAAGCTTCACTTACCTTGCTGGACCATTTGCGAGCTTCATCATGGAGCTGCCTGGCAGCCATCATCATTGGCTGGTTAATCGCCTCCCCAGCTTTCTGTTCAGGGAACTCTTCATCCTTCTCCTCTGGGGGTGGGGGTCTGGGAGGAGGGACCTCACCCTCTGGCAGGGGTGGTTTGGGAGGAGCAAGCTCATCTGTCAGCTAAGAAAGAATTACCAGGTTATAAGGAAAACCCTAGCAACTACTCCCCCTCTGGAATTCTTTCCTTTCCTCCAAAAAGCATCCCCAGCAAAGCCACCCACAGCAGCTCCACATAGGACCACCCACACTGAGCACAGCGATGCCTGCTTCAATTTCAACAGAAGCATATTTTCTTTCTTGTTTTCTCCACAAAAAGCTAGCAGCTACTGCTTTGGACATATCCCAGGGAGGCGTGCACGGCACCACCAGACCAAGTATTCTCAAAGATGTAGGTTCCAGCCCTGACTCTGCTGAGGGGAAGCTTCACAGACAGGTAACTTCTCCTCTGACAGCGAGGGGCAGCTAGACCAAACGACTGCTTAATTCTAACTGTCGTGACTCTACTGATCACATAAGGAGCCGTCTCCATGGCCCTAACCACCCACCCAACAGACCGGCTGGAAGGAATCAGATGCAGCGTTGGAGGCTGGGGAGGCACTGTTCCTTAGCTATGGGTACAGTGACCCAATTTTGTCCTAACCCAACTTAGAAACTTACATTTTTTACTGACATTAAATACGTACGGGAAAGTAAATCAAGTAGAGTAAATCAAATTACTGCCTTGATTAAGCTACTCCCAAAATCAAGTTATTTTCAATACAATTAGAGTAAATGTCTGAAAATCATCGCTATTTCCAATTCTAGGATTTGCATCTGCAAAATATTGCCCAGCTAGCCTCCTCCTAAAGCAGTTATCCACAGAAGAATAAATTCATGGTACTTTGTGGGGGGGATCAAAAGATTTTAATTGTAATTGGGGGAAAAACCTTAAAGATAAAGATTGTATTGTTTTTGTTACTAAAAAAAAGTAAAGAATGAAGAACCTACATGAGATTCTAACAACCTCAGTTTTGCCATTATCGTCCAGGAACATAAAATCTCACCTCGGGCTAAGCAGATTCCGCCCTCCCACCCACACACACTCCTCACTAACTCTCCCCACTAATTCCTCAGTCATCACAGCCACACTTACCAAAGCCAGCGCCTTTGCTCCAGCCACTCCCCATCACAGCAGGCCAACACCCAGAGCCCCACCTACCCAGCACACACCATGCAGGAGCACTGGGTTAGGACTCAGTGAGATGTAGGAATGTAAATCAAGTTGTGCCTCTGACTAAGATTCAAGTAAAAGCTAAACAAAGGCACCCGGTGATTGAGACTCCAGAACACAATCTACCTTTCTCTTGCTACAGTCCCACACCCTGCTGCTCACTTCCCCCACCTGTCTGAGTTTACTTACCCGGAGCTGTTCAAGGTCTGGTGGAGGAGGTGGGAAGTCAGGCTCCTGAGGTTGGAAGGCTTCTCTGACCTTGGCCACAGCTCCCAGGATCCGATATCCCGAGTCCAGGAAGCTCTTTTGCAGGCCTAAACACAAGACGCCCTCACTTTCAGCTGGGCGGGTCAGTGCCCCGGAGCACTGTCTGTCCAGCAGAAGAACTGGTTTCCATTAACAAAAGGTGGATGTGAAGCTGCCAGTAAGCAACACAGGCTGAGACTAAAGGGGAAGGGAGGTAAGGCAAGGCTGACACCCCGCCCTGGGGCCTCGGAAGAGTCAGAGTGTCACAAACAGCTGTTCCCTGCGGTGTTCAGGATGCCTTCTTGCCTGCACAACTAATAAGCACTCGGGACATTCCTGGGAGCGAACACTTTGGGCTCAGCTGGTGTTCATCACTCCTCTCACAGATAAGTCTGCCCATCTCAGCCCAGGCAGATGTCAGTGTCAGATTGAGCACACACTCCCTGGAGCACTTCTCACCTTTCTTCCTACTCCTTTGCTGCACTTGGTTGGCATTCAGCCTATTAACCCCTACGCAGAGTTGCTACTGCAAACTGTGTCCGCTCACCTGGATTCAGGAATCTGCTCAGACTATTAGAAACTCCAGTTAGGAAAGAGCATGTCCTTAGTGAGGGTGGGTTGAGGATACTAGCATGATTCTACCTGGGCTAGGGATGAATCAGGTAGCCCCTCCTTCCCGCTCTCGCACGTTGACTAGATGGTGCTCAGACAAGCCTAGAAGCATGGGATGCTCAGAACAAAAGGGAGTTCAGATGTTTCCAACCGAAGTGGTGGTAACATCTTTAGTAGTGCTGAAAATGTGATAAAATTTGACTACAGAAAACCCAGACTTTTTGGTGTAGAACCATGAGACCCAAGGTCAACTTAAACCCTCCAGATTTGACAGAAATAGATGAGAATGTTTTACAGAGAAAAGGCATTTTAAGAAAAGCAGAAGTTATGCCAGTTATATAAGCTAAACAGTTGGTACATTGGTAATCGTGCATCTTTTGAGAAATTTCCAAAATAATGACTAAACTGGGCCAGGAGCTATGTTAGTCAGGCAACATTAGCAAGTGCAGAGAAGTGGGTCCAGAGAAACTAACTTACAAAACTGCAGAAAACATTCTGTCCAATATTATGTTGGACCAAAAAAGATTAATCTGGCACCGTCAAACTAAGTACCTGGGGTTTTTGCTCCCAGACATGTACGTGGTGGTTGTGGGGAGCACACTCTCTCACCACCCTGTCAGCTTCCTGAGTTAACCTTTCCTCTGAGGGGAGCCACACCATGCACTGCTTACCAGGGTCGGAAATGTTTCCAGCCACAGCCTTTGCATCCATCACCATTGGGGAGATGGTTTTGCTCAGTTCATCAGAGGCAGCTTTCACAGCCTCACGGAACTTGGGATCCTCAGAGTTCTCCACCTCCCGCTTAGCGACCAGCAGGATGCGGTTGGCCCGGCGAGCAATGCTGGTTGCCCCAGCGACCAGCATCTGAGGCTGAATGTTGGCCATGGCTACTTTGCACTTGTCCAGGTCTTTTTTAATTGCTTCTTCGGAAGCATCCAACAGAGATTTGGTATCAATGGCTTCGTCCACCAGCCCTGTCAGGAGAATAGAAATGGAATTTAGTTTCTATTTTGAAGAACAGAGACTCCAAAACCCTATTGTCCAAGTTTCTTACGTGAAAGTACAATACTTAGAATTCTCTCCTTCAGCTCAAAATCCTTCTTACACAATCAAAAGCTTCCAGGTGAGTACCATAGTCAAAAAGGAGAAGAAGAAGAAGCAGCAGCAGCAGCAGCAGAAGCAGCAGCCACCCAGGAGGCCACACAGACTCACAGCATTTACACCAACAGTGGTCACTGGCCTCTTCTCTCTACCACAGACAACCAGAACCGTAGCAGCATCAGGAGGAAACAAGGATTGCGTCTGAAACCTTCACCACGTTATCTGTTAATAACATTTTCTCCCTTCCCATCTTACTCCCCAGCCATCTGTTGCTTGTTGGCAGCTTGTAGTGGCCAAGATGAGCCACGCGGAGGACTCCAATAACCCTCACAGCCTGCTTCTTGTTTCTGTTACCTCTCTTCAGGCACCTCAGGAGCTCCACTTTCATCTCTGGCTGCTGCGGACCCCTGTCACAGCAGGTGCTGCAGGGAAGCCGGAGAGCCTACATTCTCGTTTCTTCCCTTCTCGCCTATCCCTCCCTTCACAGAGAATGAAGAAGATTCGGAGGTGCCACTTCAACTGCACAGACACGGTTTGTAGGTGGTTGGTTTCTCCTTTTTTTAAAACTACGTAGTTGATAAGTTGGAGGAAAGTCTGAGACAAGTTGTATTAAATGGTAGCTATTGTGGTTCCTTGAAATGTGAACCCACTGAAAATGACAGGGACACTCACTGTGTCCACAAACACCGCCTCCCTGCCTCTGAAACCAAACTCTGGCTCAGGCTGAGCAAAGACACTATTCAAAGAGAAGATAGGAGCCGTAACAATGAACATCACACCCGGAGGGCGGCATTAAAATAAAAGAGACTCAAAGAGTCTCTCTTCCGACAAAGTTGCAAGGCTTGAATGAGAAGCCGCCACTGCTCAGCAGCCTTAATCAGCGCCAAGTACACTGTCGAGCACATGACCGTCCCTTTATCCAATTACAGCTGAGTAACACAACCGGTCCTGCTCGGGTTTCTCCGAACTCTGTGGATGAGACAAGAACTTCGCACACACGACTCTACCTGTCATTTTTTCAACATTATCAATCCACTGGTTCTTCATGGTCTCAAAATGTTCATAAGCGGCTTGGTTTCCAGGATTCCTAAGTAGGATGCGGGCAGCTGAGACAACCTGGCGATGACAAAGCAAACTTTAAACACCAGAGCACTCTGCCACTCAAAACAAGCCTTCGGGGAAGCTTGCTTTCCACTTTCCACCTACAGAGGGCACCGTAAGGCCAAAAATTGGCAAGTCTCTTTTCAGACTGAACACTCTAGGTTTGGTGTCACAAATAGATCCCCAGAATAGGCCCTGCCAAAAGGTTTTACGGTCATGGCCTTGTTTTAAGAAGGTAAAAAATAACAAAGTAAATGGGTATTCACTTGATACTTCAGAATATATAAAAAATGTTATATACTAAGTCCTTGGTGTCAAGTCATCCACCTTTAAAAAAAATCACCTCTGAAAAGATACTAAAAGCTACTCGAAATTCATGTATGAATATTTACAAAAACTGTCTACAGTTTACAAAGTGCTTTTACAACTATTATTAAATCTTCACAACCCTGTGATGGGTTTACAGAACAAGTAATTTCTCAATTTTACAGCTGCAAATACCAAGACTCAGAAAATTTAAGCAATTTGCTCAAGAAGTCTCACTTAGTCACTTACAGCACTTGGGGAAGAGATTAACATTTACTGAGTATTTATCTAGTAAATTACAGGCTGTGCATTCATCCTCTTAATCCTCAAAACAACCCATTAGGAAGGCACTGCCTCCATGGTACAGATGAGGAAACTCAAGGTCACAGATTTCATACCCAGACTTGTCTCCAAAGTCCCTGCTTCAAAGTCCATAGTTAGTGCCTTAAGTCAAGTTTTCTGTTTCTCTTTTTGAGAAATTTTATTTTTATACAGAAAACCTATGTTTTCTATTCCACGTTTCATGGAAGTTTTTAAAGCAAGATAGACTTTCATTTTATGGAAGACTTTTCAAAAAGTTGGACAAGTGTGACTTTTCAAGTGAATCAAACTTATTAACATGCCATTTGGGCAAAAGTGAACAATTAAGAGATGTGCTTATTTCCCTGTCTCTCCCTGCAAGTTCCCTTCAAAGCCCATCACAGGGCTGTACAGCCCAGCATGGCTCCCAATATGTCCGAGGCACTCAAGAGGTATCTGCTGAGTAAATGAATGCAAAAATAATGAATTTTCTATCATTTGATTAGGAGAAGAAATACACAAACATCAAACAAAATGATCTTGAACTAGTATTTTTAAGAACACCTATCACCTGTTAGAACTTTAATTCCTGTCCAATTTGGTTTCTTTTGTCCGCACTCTTCCAGCATACTATTCACAGTATATTAGCTATCTTGGTTAGTTAATTAAGTAGAAAGAAGAAAACAAGTTATGGGCACAAATGACTTAAAAAAAAAAAAAAAACCTCAAAGGGATGTGGGAAAAGGCATAAGCTCTAAAATCAAAACAAAGTAAGCACTCAAGATTATCCAAATATTTCCCTAAGTGTGAGTGTGTGGGTTGAGGGGGGAGGGAGGCTTATTAGTTGTTTCTACTTTCAAAACTAATTTTTTGTCATTGTAAAAAACCCAAGCAATACAAAAGCAATTTTGACACTAAGGGTATGTGTGTTTTATTCATGACATCTTACACTACATGTTCAAAAATGTATAGAAACAGTTCTGTAATTAATCTTCTTTACTAAATACTACATGCGGAGGGCTGAAATGGTGAAAAGGAAGGAAAACCCAACCTGGGGTGTGAGTTCCCGGGCTGTCTTCACCGAAGCCTGAATTCCTTCCACTGTTGATTTGTTTGCAGTTCCAACAGCAGCCGCCTTCTCAGCCGTGGCACCAAGCCTTCCTGAATGGTTCTCAAAGTTAGCTGCCCTCTCATCAAATACCTGGAGGGAAAACAAAGACAGTAAAAAAAAATTATTTAAATAAAATGGTTCTGGCAGCCTAAGAAAAAAGTCTCTCTTTAAGCAGAGGCAGCAACCACTCACGCAAAGGCCTCAGAGATGACATCAACCCCTAGTTAATAAGACAACAGTCGAACACCAAGTCTGGGCCTTGCCATCTCGCATACCCTTGGATTTCAGTTCAACCAGTGCTTACCAAGTGCAAACAGGACATTTGGCTCTGTGTAGTCTGTAATAAGAGTTCACGGAATGTAAAGACTTAATCCCCATTCCCAAAAGGCTTATCCTAGTTTAATGCATACACAAACCCACTCCAGGCTCCAGGGCAGGTTGCTGGGTACATTAAGAGCCAAGAATATCCAGAATCCTAAACAGAGCTCCAGCCTCCTCAGGACAGCATCCCATATGTCCAACTAGCATCAATGGTGTAAAACTTCTGCCCCTGACATCCACAGGAAAAAACTGTGGCTGGTGCCTACAACCAGGCCTGACACAGGGGTAAGGATGGCTGACTTTTTTTATCCCAAATGCAAAACCATCTACCAAATTGTTCATTCAGTTCTCACATTTTTAAAGTTAACTTTTCTTTTTGACATGGATATTATGCAAGGTTGCATACCATGAAAGGGATGATTTAACTTAGATAAAATGACAAAAGATCTTCTGTCACTGGTTTGGATAACATTACTGGAATTAATGCTTAAAAAAGCAAGGTATTCCGAACAGCACTGGGTAAGGTTAATACTATACACAGAGCATGTCAGAAATTGCCCAGCAGAAACCGTCCTCTCCTTTCCTTCCCCGGAGGGTCTACCTGCCCATACTTGGAGAGTAGTTTTGGTTCTGGCGGACAATCTCCAAAGGCCTCTTGGTTCAAGAGCAGGCTCCAATCTCATTGTCAGGGTGTTGTGTTTACCCACTCAAGTCTCTTCCCCACTCTGCCTCTTGTTTGGACTCACCTACCTGGGTATCTTTCCATTTAATGCTCACAATCTCTGCCTAAATCTCTAACCCCTTGGTCTCTTCCGCCTGGCCTCAGTCCTTGTTTCTTTCCTTGGCTACCCTCCCACACTCTGGATCTACAGGGCTTTGGCCAAACTTGGTTGATCACCATGATCCCAGCCCATGTCTGCCTCTCCCTCTGATTAAACTGACTGCTTAACTTGCTGTTCTTGTCACTCAATCAAAACTCACCCAGCACCTACCATGTGCCAGACACTGGAGTAGGTGCTAAAGATACAAAGATAGATATGACAAAATTTCTGTATCCCAAGGAGCTCACAGTCTAGCGGGGTAAAAAAGACCCACAAACAGATATTTATATTTCAGTGTGCTATGTGCCATTATAAACCTGATCAGTGATATCATAGGAGCCAAAGGAACGGCATTTAACCACCAGGAAGTAAAGGATAATGGGATAAATAGGAATTAACTGAAAAAGAAAAAAGAAGATAATTAGAGAGACAGGAAGAACAAACACATGGAAAGGAGAAAAGACAGAGTATGCAGGAAACTATAAGCAATTAAGCATTCCTGTGCAGGTTCTGAGAGGCCGAGGTTTGTAAGGAAACAGGTATAGAGAGAATATTAGAAGAAGTCAGACTAGAGCTCTGGCTTTCTCCCCACTGAAGGGTTTAAGCAGGAAAATATCAGGGTCAGATCTGTATATTTATTTTATTGGTGGCCTAGGGACAGATGCAACGAAGACCAACCAGAACTGAAAGGTCAGTCATACAGGCAGCAGAGGACAAGGTTCAGAACTAGAGCTGTGGCAACATGAATGGGAAATGGAAAGGATTCAAGAAATATTTGTGAAATCAAAGTAGCCTGCCTTAATTTATTCATGTGGAAAGATGAAGGGAAGGAAACAATCAATGGTGACTTGTAAATTTCCAAGGGAGAGAGAACAGAAGGATAATGTGCTGAGGTACCTATGTAACATCCAGATGGAGAGGACCAGCACAAAATTCAATCTACTAGCATGAAACTCAGAGATGTCTCAAATCAAAAAAAAAAAAAATTATAAAGCATCTCAGCCTAAAGGGGACCATGATTTGAACTGTGTAGTAACCTAGGCTAGAGAAAAAAAATGGGGGCCATTAACAAACAAAAATAACACAAACCTTCACCCACCAGATCTACACTGTCTTGGGTGCCTGACCTAAACCTTTTCCTTTGCTGCCAGGACTAGGGAGGCTGAACCAAATACTTGCTTTCCTAGATTCCTTTGCATCTGTGGTAGCCATGTGACAGAGTTCTAGCCAATGAGACAAAAGCAAAAGTCTCCTGGAAAATTTCTGGGAAAGGCTTGCCTGCTTGCCTGCCTGCCTGCCTTCCTTCCTTTCTTCCATTCACTCATTACCAACTTTGTGCCAGCCATTTTTCTAAGAACTGGGAATACAGTAATGACAAAACAAAGTTACCTTCCCACATGGAATTTCATGCTAATGTGAAGGAGAAACAAAAAAATGAGGTAAATGTGTCAAATGTTGATAAACACTAAGAAAATCATGACATAAAGATTAGGAAATCCCTGGGAGTAATAGTGGGGTTACTATTGTAGGTGATGACCAAAAGCGACATTTCAGTAGGAAGCTGAAAAAAAGTGAGTGCATAATGCACATAGTTATCTATGTAGGAAGACCAGAGAGAACAAATACAAAGGCCCCAAGGTTAGAACATGTGAACATAAACAAAGAATACTGGGAATATGAGGCAAGGAGGTCGACCTACACAGAAGAGCATGAGGGAGAAGAGTGGTCCCCATGAGGTCAGAGTAGGTGGGAGACCAGGTGCCGTACTCCAGCTGCCTATACCGACTCACACCAGCTCAGCAAAACCAGTGTGCCCACCTCTTCCCAGCTCTGCTTCCAGTGACTTCATTTTGCAACAGCTACAATGGGAGTATTTATAACATGGAAACCAACAAACATTACAAATCAGGGTTTTCTGTTTTGAGAGGCTTTTTCCAGGAGAAGAAGTCTACCAGCTCATCACTGACCTTTCTGTTCTAAGGACTCTGGTCTCAATGTGGGTCAGGGCAAGACACTCTTAACTGATACACTTGGTGACTAAAAGAAGAGGTGGCAGGGCCCTCCCTCTTCTACCCTTCCACCCTTCACCCACAGTATCCCAACCTGATGTCTACTGTAATCACATTTTACCTTTATAGACAAATAAATAATTAATAAATAAGTGTGTGTGCACGCACATGCGTGTGCGCGTGCGTGCGTGTGGTTGACCAACAGAAGAAATGGAAGACCTCAGGTACCTACCTCTTCCCTATTGGGTGCATCAGGAGGTGCAGTGGCCGCCACTGCCAAGAGCTTGATGGGAGTTGTGGTGTCGCTGAAAACATCTGACACCTCCTGAGTCATGGCCTCCTGCATCTGGGCTTTCAGATCCTTAAAAACATTGTTTACAAGTGAAAATTTCCAAAATTATCTAAAAAGCACATCTGCCATTATCCTCACTGTACTGGCACATTCATTCATTCATTCATTTAATCTTTTATTCAATAAACATCTGTTGAGTATGAACTATATACTGACCTGGCATGGAGTAAGTGTTAAGATATAAATCCTGCCCTCTATGCTATTCATATCTAGTAGAAGAGCTAAAACATGATCCACATTGTCCTGGCGACTGTTCTACTCAATCAAGAAATCTTACTTCCTTTCTTGGTGGCTTCTAAGAAATGATACTGAGAATCATGGAGTTGAGCCCTAAGAAGACCCTAAGAGAGACAGATTCCCCACCATGGCCTCCACTGGAGGGGCCTGGAAATGACCACAGTGACTATAAAGATTGTGTGGGGGAAGCACTGTCAGGTTTCTAAGCATTTTCTTATATTAAGAGGAAAGAAATCAAGTATGGGAATTTCTTATGTGTTTTTACAATTGAGTTTCTAGAAAAACTTGGTAACCAATACATGTACCCATTTCTTAACATGGTCTAAGGAATTCTTAGATGTCATCAAAAACTCTTTTCCCTAGTTATCACACTCAACCCAATCTAAGTTTTCTATATCAGTCAAAGAAGTCTCAACAACCCCCAGTTCTTCAAATGGGTAGCATGTACTGGCTGGTGATATCTGAGATGATTTTAGGTGTGATATAGAAAAATGTTTTTATTTTAATAATTATGTGTTTGTTTTAAAAAATGTTAGAGAAAATATAAGTAGCTCATGAAGCTCATGATGTCAGGATTATTTGAAAGTTTTCTTTTAAATAAATTTACTCATTTAAAAAAGGAGTCCATTTGAAGATAAACAGTGACTAAACAGTACAGGAAGTGCATGGAGAAAGCAAATATCATGAAACAGCTCTCGGCTGAGCAGAACAGGAGACACAGCTTGGGTTGTCACACAGTGTGCCATCACACACTGGTGAGCTTTTTCCCAGGAAGCTCTGAATTTCCTTATATCCTTAGTCACACTGTTTTCACTTTTCCTAGACTAAAAAAAATGTATGTAAAAAAAACCCTCCATCCCTAATTTTTCAATAAATAAACAAAAGAAATGTAATGCTTTGCACGCTTGAGTTCTACCTTTAAGGAGTCTTGGAGCTGAGACGCCAGTGCTCTCGCCTGAGGACTTTCCCCTTCCCCTCGGGCAGCCAGGTCAGCAAGCTGGGCCGTCAGCTGGTCCACTCTGTCACACTTTGCAAGAAGATCTTGGCGATAAGGCCCCATCATGACATTAGCCAAACGATGCCCTTCGGCCACAAGCCCTCGGATGGCAGCCTGACCTGGACCAGGAGGGAAACACTGAAACTCACTAAGACCTGGCGAAGGCAACTGCAGTACCACCTGCTAAGTTGTTTTTATTTTTTTTAAGACTAATATTTAGTGAGTTCCCCCCCCAGTAACAGAAAAAAATTGAGGTGATACAGAAAAGTATAAATAATAAATAAAACCACCCATAATCCCCTCACTCAGTGATGTATTTGTGCTCCTAGTCTTTTTTAATGCACTGCATGCATGTACACATTTCGTATTCATTCTCCTTTACAAAATTAGAGTCCTACTATATTTTTATTCCTTGCCTCTTTTTACTGAACATGAGCATTTTTCCACATCATTAGATATTCTTCAAAAATTAAGATCTATAATCTGTGTAATATTTTATAATACTAACCACAATTATTTACTTATTATTTAACATTTACTCTGTTTATATATATCTCTAATTAGAATAAATTCTTGGAAGTCAGATTGCCGAGTCAATGAGTATGAACTTTTTTAAAGCTCTTGACACATAATATGAAACTGACATTCAGAAAGTTTGGTTTTACCAATTTATTCTTCTGCCAGTAAATTATACATCTGCTTGATTCCCCGACACTGGGAATCACCAATTAAAAAAATTATCTTTTTAACCAATGAATACAGCAAATGAAGTAAACAGCTCTTTCAACTTCAGCAGGCTTGCTGTCATAATATGACCTAAATTCTTATAGATTCATTCCTCAAATCTCCCAAAAGTGAAAATTTTAGGTTATTAACTCTACTAGTGACTGCATGATGCAGGAGCCCTCCCAACTCAAAATAACCTTGGTAGTTAAGCATCACTTACTATGTTCAAAAATGATATTTAGCCCTGACTGGTATGGCTCAGTGGGTTGGGCATCGTCCCACAAACCAAAAGGTGGCCAGTTCAATTCCCAGTCAAGGCACATGCCTGGGTTGTGGTCCAGATCCCCAGGATGGAGGTGTGAAAGAGGCAGCCAACTAATGTTTCTCCTGCACATTGATGTTTCTTTCCCTCTCTTCCTCCCTCTCTTCCCCCTCTCTCTAAAAATTAAATGAATAAATAAAATATTTTAGAGAATATATTTAAATGGGTATTTTCTAAGAACTCTAGGAACAGCGATACGATAATGGAAGTATACATAGACTGAAAATAATTAGTTCAAAATTGCAATTCCAACCTGAGGACCTATCAATTTGCCCATAGCAAAATCATTTATTCACTAATACTTCTTGATTAAATCACTGAAATCTCAGCTACATTTAAAAATGGAATCACACTGCAGAATGACTTACTCATCAGTGGCCGAAGAACCCCTTCTGCACTTAATTACAGATGATACAGGATCTCTATCAACAACTAACTTGCTGGTTGTCCCTGAGCCCAGTTTAATGATGGTTAAATGCACTGATGGCCTTACCAACTCCCCGGTCATCCACTGTGGGGTTATCAATCCACCTCTGTGCTTGCTCGATCTTGCCCTCAAGGTGGACCGCTGCTTTGGCGGGTCTGCTGTTGGCTACAGCCCTGTTGGTTTTGGTCTGCAAGTTCTGCAGGGCAGTGGCCACCTGCTTGGCCAATGCCCGGGCCTCTGGGGAATCTCCTTTCCCCCTGCACAGAAAAAAACAACCTTTCTGTCACACACAAATACTATTTACACTGAGGTGATTTAGTTGCTGATACAAATGCTAATAAGATGTCGAAGTGCTAATGATTATTAATTTGGTTTAAAAGAAGAATAGTTTATCTATTTGGCCCTTAAATAAGAAATTAATAATCTAAATTCAGGTAGCTTTGTCCAGTCAAGACATTAAATGTAAGTTTAGATCAATCTAGCTCAATCAACAACCATTTGGTAAACTGAGCTCGATCCATCGTCACTAGGTTAGTGGACCTCATCAGCCTGCTATCTCTGAACAACTCTTCCCTGAGGCACTAGGCGGGTCCAAGGAGCCATATGTACTATGTAGTTGTAGTTAAAGCAGTTATAGTAGAACTAGTGGTAGTTGATTAAAAAAAAAAAAGTTTGCTGTAAAACAGTATGCCTTGTTACACTGGCAGCAGCCTTGTATATCTCTTGATTGTATCATTTCCTCTTGTGCTTCACTCAATCTCATGTCATTTTATACAGGAACATGCTACACAGACTTGTAGCTTAGGAGCAATGGGCGATACCAAGTCACCTAATGAGGCATTTCTCAAAATATATTCCCATCGTTAAGCAGGGCATGACTGTGTGAGTGTGTATTTATACATATGTATGTATGCTATATCACCATCACCACTAATTCCCTCCTTATCCTTTAGAAACACTAACCAGTGCCTGCTACATAAGTACATGGACTTGTGTTAGGGGGTGCTAAGAAAACAGTCTCCAACTTTGAGTATCTTAAAATCTAATGAATATAAACAGACATAATAATGGGCTAAAATTAATGAACATAGGCCTAGCTAGACGGATATTATATTTTACAAATGTCAAATTATGCATTTTCCTAGTAATTCAAAATCTTGGCCTAAAGCAGGGATCCCCAAGTGACTGAGCTTGATATACAATCAAATTCCAGCTGTAACCTCAGTTGATCTCTATCACCACAGCCTCCTGCCTAAAGTGTGTCTACCCTGCTCCCACCCATTTCCTATTTCATGATCCTCAGCAAGAGTTTGCTTTCTTAGCCAACACGAGAGTCAGCATAAGACTTGAAAGAACTCTAAGGTACCTCTCCTTGGAAAGAGGCTAGGCACTCTCCCTTAGAAGCACAGGAAACGAAACATGCAAGTCGAATGGAAAGCAGCAGCTCACAGATACTGACACTTGACTATGGTTAACCCTGAAAAAGTCGCTGGAGGACGGAGGTAGGAAAAAAGCAACTTTTACTTTTGATGAACTTATTCTTTCAGGATGTGCTGCGGCGGAGGGGGGGGGCGGTGTTAAGAGAGAAAAATTATCTATCAAAAAAAAAGAGCAACACTTCTTTCTTACATAATCAATGTAAGTGCCACGAAAGTGTTTAAGAGAAGCTGTGGTGAGGAGGCTGCATTTAAGGATCTCTTATCATTGCTACTTAAGAAATAGCTTTTCTTGGGAAGGAAGAAAGTATATTCATATAACTCTCCTCCACCCCAGGAACCTTTTCATAGCTACAACCCAAAAATTATTTTCCTCATATACCTGGAAAATAGATATGTCACAAACGATGTAGCAGAAAAAGTCCTAATTTAGAAATGAAGAATATAGATCTTGAAAAAGGAGCTCTTGCCATCCTAAATTAATTTGAAAACTATGTGATCAGCAATAAATCATTACACTTCAATTGTATCAATGATAATATAGAGTAATATCTGACTTAGTCATGTAACACAGAATCACTGAGTACAGTGAAGAACATCATATATGCATTTAACCTACAGAATTTAACTATGTATGTACTTAGGGAAAAAAGATAGAAATTAAAGGGCAATTTAAGTGATTAAATACATACTGTCTTCGAAAGTCTGCTAATTTAGACGTCAGAGCCGCTATTTCTCCAAGAGAACGTAAAATATCATCTCTCTCTTTAGGATCATCACATAATTCTGCTATTTTTCGAGCTTCAGCCAAAGCCCCTCGAATCTGTTCTTCTCCTTCTGGTCCCCCATTTGGATCTGCAAGCCAATTCTATACACACAGAAATGGAAAAGCAGCATACTGTGATCCACTTGTGAACCATATTGTATTACACTTAATACAATCAGAAATATCCCCAAAGTAATTACAAGGCACACCAGTAATTGGTTTGATAATGCTGATCCTTATTGTTTTACATGCATTCTTAGCTCAGGTAAAATCAAATCAATCCCTCCCTCATCTTTTAAAAAATCTTTTTCTTTCCCATTAAAATAAAATATCTTCACAAGCTTTATCTCATTTTTTGAATTAGTCATACCTTATTAATTCTGCAAGTTCTCAAACATGTTTTTTTTGTGAGATGAAATCATTTTACAGTACAGAAGTATCAGAAAATGTTAACCATTTAACATTGCTATGACCAAATACAGTTGTGAATTCTGAGATGAACAGTTTTAATATACTGTAATCTATACCAGGAACTAGACTTCCATTGGTATTCAGTGCTTACTTTTAACTAATTGAATTATTTTTAAAAAGGTGTTTATTTCAAAATATAGATACATATTGGTCTAAACCTGTGTTAGTAGGTGAGGTGTTAACATTGGTAACTGCTGGAAATTAATCGTCACTTAGAAACATCCTTTATCCACCCACAGTAAATGAGGGGGAGAAAGGAGGGAGGCAGGAGGGAGAGGGAGAGAGGGGAGGAGAGAGAGAGAAGGAAGGAGGGAGAGGGAGGGGGGATAGATTAAGGATATTTATGGGGCATTTCTCTTTCTCTTTTATTTTCCACCCTTCTAAAAATCATCATTACTACCTGAGCAGCATCGATCTTCTTTGCAATGCTTTGCTTTGAGTTTGTCATGGCTTCCAGTTTGCGGGCTGCATTCTCCACCTTTGCTGTGAGCACATCCAGACCCTGAGACACCTGCTGGGCTTTCTGCATGGCCACGGGTGAGGCTCCCTGTCCTCTACTCAAAACAGGCAGATGCTGTTACTGCATTGTCTCAAATACTTAATAGCAAAATATTACTAAAAACACAATATATGTTGTTTGTTAACACGCTTGTTTTTTTTTTTCTCCAGTAAGTCTGAGATAGCACAAGAAAATACAGATATAAACAAAACACAAAAGCTTTGTGGAGCTGCATAACAACCATTTTAAAGTCCAGGCCTGCAGATTTTAATAATAACGATTCGCCTCTTGGTGGGAATTACGTAATCAAGTCTAAACTTCAGGGGGAAACTGTGCTTGTGATCTTATTGCTATGGAGGGTTTTGTTACCATAGTAATGTGTGCTTTAGAAATAAACAGCCTATTAGATTGTCTTATTTATGGGCAAGCATATTTTAAAACCATTTCAGGAGGCGGCATGCAGAGCACACTGAAAGCACTTCATAGTGGGGCCCAACAGATCTGTGTTCAAATCCTGGCTCCTGGTACCTGTGCAACCTTGTACTATTTAACCTCCTAAGGCTTTGCCTTTTTATCTTATAAAACAAGGGGTGGGTATGTAATAATACTTACCCTGCTTATCAAGTAAAGTAGCTTCAAAACACACACACACACACATTTTGGTAATAAAGTAATACGCATATATAACTATTAATATATATTATATACATAATTATATGTATATAACACATATAATATAGAACTATTAATATTACTGAGTTGTCATTATTATTATAATGAACCTAATGATAATCTTAAATATCTATCTACCTTCCACTCCTATGTACATAGCAACAAGAAACCACTGTTTCCCATAGAGCTTCTAAAGAACGAATCCCACTGTTTTCCTAAGAAGTGATATGCTGCTGTTTCTACAAAAATGTAACGTGAGTTGGTAGAAACTTGTTTTCCCTTTGTAGACACTTTCCAACTCATAACAAAGTAAAAATTTCAATCTTCGTATCAGCTCGGATTTTGTAATCTACTCAGACTGGTAAACTCAATGACAGGGGTCACGGATTTGTCACCTGATAAAATGGCATGGCTGATCATCCTAATCTGAGTTTCCAATTTTAGGATAAACTCCAAAACATCTTTGTTGCCCTTAATAATAGTATGGATCTGTTGTTCATTTCTTTTTCCTCTTTTTAAATATATCTCTATTTTTTACCTACACCAGTACTTTAGGTAATAAACTCAATATTTATTGCAAGGTATTTTCAAGGGATTTATACCTTTTACTTGTACTTGAGGCAGAGGAGTAGAAGGTTTAGGAAACATACTTTTCACGATTTAATTTTCATTTCTCCTTCAAATCTAGTAAAAATGAGGAATCTTTTTGGTTTAAGAGTCCAACTTGGAAAAAGTAAAAATACTTATGGGCTACATAGCTTTTCTCATTAAAAATTAAAAATTTATTGAGTCCTATGCACGGAAAATATATACCTGCAACCTAGAAACCCTAGGTGACCGAGTAAGAGAATATCAGTTAGGAAGTTGTTACTGAGTTTCAGCCATTAAAATGTTCAAGAGCTGGGCATATTTAAGAAAGAAAAACAGGGAGACAGCTCTCGAATCTTTCATCATGAAAGGATATTGCAGGCTCCACTGTGAATTAGGCCCACAGCTGCTCATCTCTGTTCTAGCCTTTTCTCTTTAAAGATTAATGGTTGATCCCATAGAGCAACTACCTCATTCTCTTGCTCAAATTCATCTTTCTCCAAACACACATAACTGTGTATTTGAGAATTCCAAGTGAAAACTGTCTCTACCACACTGTGAAAAGGCTGCAGACAAAAGAGCCGACAGTGAGAAATTAGAAGAGCCAAGAACCTCGTCAAACTGCACTGGCATTCCTCCCAATGGGAACAGGACTTCTTTTTGTCCTTTCTGTAAAGTTCTTGCCATGTTTATGACAGGGGAGACTGCTGCACAGCAGGAGAAAAAGGCTCACTGAGTCCAACGAAATAACATTTATTTATGCTGTTCCTTCCCTGCTTCAAGGTAGCTTCCAGGGCTACACAGAATCAATGAACCTCAGGAAATTGTATGGAGTATTGTTTATATGCATCTTTTTAGGTAGAGATTTATGGCTTTCATTGGATTATAAAAATCATGTGGATCCAAAAAAGGCTAAGAACTTATCCTTTAAGAACTGTATTCCTAACTCCATTATGTTAATATATTGGAGACTGGGTGTAACAGCGTATAATATGTCAAAGAGAGCTTCTGAGGCCCGTTTGTATAGAGGCCCTGTATATCCCCACTATCTCAAGGTATCTCATGACATTCTTGAAGCAAAATTAAACTTCATCTATATTATTGTCTCATCTTACTTCAATTTTTCCCAATGTCCATAAAAATCAGGATATTTTAGAACTTCATAACTCTATGAATGAGTCCTACCCAAAAAAAATGTGTATTATACTTAGTTTTCTTAATAGCAAACTGTATATATTTAGTTTATAGGAGAAAAAGTTCTAAAAGCCAAGACTTGAAGTGAGTAAAAGTATTAGGAAACCAAATGGATAATTATGAAACAGAAACTTAAAAGACCCTGGAAATTACCAAGTTAAAGAAGGAAAAGTTCACTTCAATCTCCAAAGAATTAACAGAGTATAATATCTACGTTGTCTCTTAGTCAAAGACAACACAGTACAATTATTAGACTTGCTCTCTCTCAGGTGTGAGATCCTACCTATTGCTACCCCCTGCTCCGGTAAGAGCAGAGGAACGTTACCTGGCTCGGAGGTCAGCCACTTGATCAGTCATCTGCCCTAGCATTTTGCAGGTTCCCAGGATCTCTCTGCGTTCTTTGCCTGCACAGAGTTCACCAACCTTTCCAGCTTCATCTAAGATCTGCCGGATGGCCTGCTCACCAGCATCCCCTAAAATAAAGAGATATTCAATATCTACATTGTTAATTATTTAGAGAGGATGCTTTACAAGTCATTTCACTCATGAAGGAACAGATGAAAAAACGACAAGGTGAATAGAAGACAATACATCTGATAGCTAACAGTCAGGCAGTGCCCTTCCAACCTTAGGATGAGGTTCCAACCACAGACACTGCTAAAAAAGATCCCCAGAAACACAGCCACATGGAGGTAATAAGCACCTTGTGGTAAGAATATGAATGATGAAAATAGGCTCTAACGATTTAATAGTACTCAGCACCTCCAGCCTCCCTTGGGCTTTTAACATTCATTCAAATGTTTATCTAAAATTGAACAAATATTAGATTAGAAAGTCCTAGCTCAATAACCTATTTGGGTCTTCTTATCTTTATATAAACTAACTTTGGTTTACAATTCTTATTGGTATCATTATTTGATCTGCTTAACTAAGTACTTGTTGACATAAATGGAAATATGCCCAAAGGGAATAAAAGAAGAAGACCTTTTATTCAAAATAATTACCTTTCTGATTCAGGGAAGATGTGAATCAAGAATTTTGCAAAGAATGCCCAGTTCAGCTTGGTTTGTCCCTCCATGATAAGAGGTGATGAGTATATGTCCTCCAATCTTTTACAACCCAGTAATGTTTCAATTAGTCAAAACTAATTGCATGGTGTATGCTCCTACATGTTGCAGTAGTTATCTCAGGATTATGAAATTTTGGGAAGATGTTTTTCTTTTGTTTGCTTTGTCATTATCTTTCTATTGTATCTACCAGAAAAGTAGAACCAGCCGGTTACCTGGGGAGGCACTGGGATCTCGGAGCCAGCCCTTGGCCTGGTTCAGTTTGGAGTCTATAGAGGCCAATGCTCTCTTCATGGCTTCAGTGTCCTTTTGAAGAGAAATATCAGTTATTTCCTTTTCAAAAACTGAGATCTCATGATACAAAGTAAGACAGAGAAGAAGTGATAGCATTGACATACAATAGAGCTAAGGTAAGTCCTACAAAGTCTTAAAAATATTCTCATCACACCATAATGCTTATTTCAGCATCTTGCATGCAAATCTCTAGTTAATTCTATTGTTTCCTGATTTCCCTATTGCTAAACTGTGAGAACTGGTAAAATCGCTCAAGCCAAAAGATGTTTAATGTCTTCAGCAGGACAAAGCCCTGTTGTCACATGCCTTATTATCAGCCTTTCCACTCATCCACATTCAACTACTGCAGCCCTGCCAAAGCCCGCCAGCTTCAGGGAAGTTTCATTAGCACACGGTGCCACAAGTCACAGTTGGTTTACATCTTGTTTTGAAATACACACACACTGGGTAATGTTTCACTATGCTAAATTAATATAAAAAATTAGAATTGCTGGTTGGAAAAAAGAATAAAGATGTTAACTTAGCAATTTAGTTTTAATTCTACAAATAAACCAATAAATATAAGAAAGAAGTATTTTTCTTGCCTTCCCTACCACTCCTCACCCTTAGTTCTCTTACCATCCCCAACCTGGAAGAAGATGCAGGATAAAATAAGCAACCCTCAATGTATTGTTTATAATTACAGTTCATAATAACTGACATAAAATTAGCATAAAATCTCCCAGGGTATAGTGTGAGAAGGTGAAACAACAGACTAGTCACTTAAATATATATATATATATTTTAAAGATTTTATTTCTTTTTAGAGAGAGGGGGAAGGGAAAGAGAAAGAGTGGGAGAGAAACATCAATGTCTGGTTGCCTCTCACACACTCCTAACTGGGGACCTGGCCCGCAACCCAGGCATGTGCCCTGACTGGGAATCGAACCAGTGACCTTTTGGTTCACAGGCCAGCACTCAATCAATCCACTGAGCCACAGTAGCCAGGGCTAAAAATATACATATATATTTAATAAAGTTTTGAAAATATAGAAAAATGCTGAGAACAATATATCCATAGGTAACCGATACCGATGTACCCAACCTCACAATTGACAAACTAGCCACTTGAATCTCTATTTAACACCTTAAAAGATAGTCCATCCCCTTTTGCTCTAGAAAACTGACTCTTACAGAGTCTATCCACCAAACCACAGAGCTAACCTCTGAAATTCTAGACAGTATCCTATACCCCTAGCTTTTTTTCAATTTCCAGTCCTACAAAGCTTGGGTTCCTAAAGGTGTTGTACCACTAGGTTTCCACACGGGGGCACCAGGACACCCCCTTCCAATTCCAGCAACTCCCAGCTTGAGCACAAATAAGGGCTGGGAGCACTCACGGACTTAAAAGGTCAGGACAAGACCCGGATCACAGCTTTTCCCAAGCACATATTCAAATGATAGAACACTCAGCTTTGGATTCCTTCCTTCCCCATCTAAATAGGTTGTTCTCCTGTTGCAACACTGGTTTTCTAAGGTGCTAAAGAGCAAATTCTCAGCCACAACTAAAGAGCAGTGAACTACTCTTACTGAAAAAGAAATGAAAATAAAATATTTTTATCATCAAATTATATGTAATTATGGTAGCTATCTATCAGTAAAAGGCAGAGTGCTAAGAGGATATGCTTCAAAAATCCATTTGTGATTAGTGCATGTAGACAAGTGGCATTTGATTCTCAAATGGTTTAAATATCTGCTCCTCCTCTACCTTGTTCTACATTCACCTATACAGCAAACCCTGCCTTCAGAAGTAATACAAAGAACACTTTAGCTTAATTCCAAGTAAGGATTACAAATCAATTCCAAATCAATATCTTTTCAGAGTGTTTTGAGCAATGCCTAACCTCAGGAAGTTAGATAGCCTTTAGGGTCTACCACAAGTTACAGGACTTTGTCTAGAATCTCATTAAAAAAAATTTCACAAACTCTCACCTAGAAAGTATGTGCACCCTTTGAGGAAGAAACTTATATCCATGTAAAAATACTTAATTTAAAATCTATTAATAACCATTCTCTAACATACATATTTTTAGTGAAAAATAATATTTATTACATTTCAAAAATCTAAATTCAAGGAGAAACCAAGATCAGAAAAACTCTTTAGCATCTACCCTAGCATTAAAGGCTACTTAGGAAGCAAACTTGAAGCATTTCCAGCATGTTAGGTTGTTTGAAGCATTTTTTTCCCTTAATACTCCATTTTTAAATGTAATTTAATTTTACAAATTAAGAAACAGGGGCTCTGTCCTAGAAATCCAATTTGATCTCAGGTTTGTTTACATCAAACCCCATTATTTTCTATTACGTGAAAGTCAAGACTTTTTTTCTTTACCAGAGAGAGTTGCCAAAGAATCCGTTAACCTTCTGCAACAGTCAGCGTATCTCTGGCCTGGTCGATTTGGGCTTCGGTTAACGCTGCCCAGAAAATAAGCTCCAGAATCAAATTAATAACCCTCACTAACCTAAACGACTGCTTTTATTCTCCACTGCCCCAAAATGATTTCAAACACAATGGAAAAGCTGGCTTTGCTCTATTTAATATCCTCAAAAATCATTGCTTATTTTTCTCCCTAATAAAGTAGGACTGACCACCACACTTCAAGGAAAGATTACCATTCGCAGGAAGTGAGTAATTTATTCCTGAGTGGGAGATGTGACATCAAGAAGTTAAAATTAAGACATGCTCATTTTCCCCTGAAAAGAATCAATGACAAATTAAAATGAAGCTGCATTTTTAAACTGGGAATTTCAATTAGTTACTGAAGTTTTAGTAGTGTAAATTTTAGACAATTTTAGAGATTTAAAAGGTCACTGGAAGGACTGCCTTAAATTCTTTCTAGAATGGGGCAAGTTGTAAAATAATCATTTAAACACAATACATTTTAATGCCATATCTATTAAAAACAAAAATGTCTGTGGGAACAATTACTCTCATCTCCTAAGAATCTCATATACACTTCTTTTGAAGAACAGTATTTATTATGTGATTGGCAGAATTCTGTCATAAGCAACATTAACAAGTATATTAACCCCGAATGTGATATAAACAAATTCACTAAGCAACCAGAACTGTAAGTGACTATAAGATAGTGCTATAAAGGATAAATATAATCATAACCATTGTGGTCAATCATACTATGTACCACACAGCTTTTAGTTAAACCTTGTCATGTAAATCTAAGTACTCAGAGTATAATGGGGACATAACATAGAAGAGAAAAAAAAACAGCACCTTCATATGAGTATTTTTCTTTGTAAAATCTCAAATACAGGAAATAGAAAAGTCCCCAACAATCTCTTCTCTGGGTTTTTTGGTTCCCTTTTTTTTTTTTTTTTTTTTTTACGAGTGTATAATAGACCAGATCTAGTCATGTAGCTTTGGTGACAGCTGGCACATATCTGGTCCCCTCCTCCTACAGCCCCTTTCACTGTAAAACTCTAATGAGTTTGTGTTATAAATGAAAACCACAGTGCCTTGGAATTCTCCACCACAAACCAAAAGGTGGAAGAACATCCTAAAAGAACTCCATTTCACATGCATTCCCAGGAACTGAAACAGCCCTGGAATTTGATATAAAGTTAGACCTAAGTAACACAGAGTAATACTGAGAACCACTGAGTTTCTTTTACAGGCAATCAAGAGGAACTGTGGTAGGAAAAGTAAGGTCCTTCAATCACAGGCTCTTGAAAACTGTACATATGGCACCAGGACCCCCTCTCTTTCACTGCCTAAGCTACTCTCTGTTTTTCCCACAAACACCTCCCCTCCCTACTCTTCCTACTCTGTTCTACCCCTGACCACATTTCTACCCCCAAATCAATGTTTTAAACAAAGACATTTCTGGAAAGGGGAGATTGGGCAGTGGAACAAAATCTTACAAACTACATTTAAGTGATGACAGAAGGTGTCTAGCCCCAAGACTGCAAGCAAGTCACCCTCTCAGGTTTCAGTTCCTCATTTCTAAGAACACTCAGCTCTAAAACTCTTTGCCACCTATGAGCACACAATCAGATGTACCGACTAGAGATCACTTGGGTCAGAAGGAAACATCAATTCCTTTAACATTTTGGGCTTTTCTACTGTTCACAAAGAGGGATAAAATATCATAAACACCTGCATTAACTATTCATCTGAAACTCTAACAGATAAATCTTTCATTGTATTAGCTGCTAAAATAAAACACTAGTAGCCTCATAAAAACCTCATGTATAACCTTACTTTTTCAAAAATGAGAAAAAAATCCCAATGGTCTGCAGTATGGGCAAATATTAAAGGACTACACGTTCTGACCAATATTTCCTTCTTTGGTAGAGCAGATTAATCTGAGACATCTGAGTCAGTCACTACACTTCACTACCACCAGCCTAGGCCCCGCAGTGGTAGGAGACCCACCACAGGAACTAATCCTGAATAATAGTATCTAATGACTCAAGATGCAGTTGCAGGAGTGCCTATATGGGTTCAAAAGCTATTAGCAATAAAAGACTTTTAATTTTTACTCACTTCCTCTCGATTCTCAGCACATCAAGATACAAGTAACATAAGTGTGAGTGTGTGTGTGTGTGTGTGTGTGTGTGTGTGTGTATTACAAGGGGTTAAATTAGAATCATTTAATTCACAAATTCTTTTGTTTCATAATGTATTCCCAAGAACAAAGCTAAATTAATTTTTAATGATCAGTTATAAGATGGTTGTTGATTTAAAGAGGGGGAAATTTTTAATGAAGTATTTAAAGTCAAGGTACTTTTAAGTTTATAGATCCACAATTTGAATGTAGGTATAGAGGTAAAATGATCAGCTATTGCATTGCCTCTTTAAAACCTTAACTTATTCAGCAAGATGCACTTTTACCAAGAATTTTTTCCACTTACTTTCATCCCCCACTTTTCTAGAGGAACCATCACTTTCCAGGAGAAAACTGCACCAAAAGGGAAGCATGAAACAAGTATGGTAAGACAAAGTTAATTCTTTATTAGCAGGGACGAGAGGAGGTAAAAGATACTGTACAATACTAAACAGAATGGGAAGCCAGGGGACACAGATGGACACGGGGTCTGATTGATTCACTGCTTACAACTGAGCAATGTATGATGCATAGTGCTATTAAAACTGGAAAGAAAAAAAAAACCCTAGCTACCAATTTCCATTTTCAAGGTAAAATTTCTTTTTTCTAAATACTCTTGTAACTAATAAAAAGTATTACTTTGAGTTGGTAAGAGGAGGTCAGGTGGACAGGAATGGGATTAGGAGTGAGATTTGTCATGTGTATCTTTTTATAGCAATTGATTTTTTGAACCAGGTAAATGTATAACAAAAGCAAAGTAAAGTTAAAAATAAACATTTCTTGCCTTCTCTGATGCCATTATGCACTTGAGCTTCTTTTGGCCAAGCTAATTTTATATACTTTCTTTTATTCTGATAGTTTTGCAACATCCTAACAGTCTGGTTCCTTCTAGACCAGCATAAAACTGAGAGCGCTACAAGACTGTACACAGCGGGGCCCAGGTCCATCTTCCTTGGACAGTGTATCCCCCCAAGGGCCTAATCCTCATCTTGAAAAACTCAACTGAGCACATTTTTCTAAAAGAAGTAACTCTCGATGACGCACAAAATAAAGCTCAGTAACATTTATTTACTAAATGATGGATGACTCTTCCCCTCCAAAAATAGATAAACATTAAGGCCGCAATGCCTGCTTCTCCTTTTTACTGTTTCTCATCTGCTGGGAGCAAAGGAGAGAGAGAATGAAAAAAGAGATTGGGTTAGGGGAGCATGAGGTCATGGAGAATTACAGCTGACTGACAGCTTAAATAGCAGAACATGCAGTAAGCCATGGACTGAAGTTAGGAAAAACTTTAGATACACCTTACATTTTTCCTTTTGATTTTGAAGACTAGGATTATTGTGAAGGACAGTTGTCCCATCTCAACTCTCTGCCTACCCATTTTCATTACAGCTTAAAATTTCAATGATGTATCTCCAAAAGCAAAATTTCAGAGCCTGCAAAGGAGACTGGTAGGAGAGGCAAATAGAGAGATGACATCAGCTGGAAATTCCCTAAGCAGGGTCCACAGGTAACTTCAGGGTCACCCAGCTATCTGGGGAAACCTGCCCCTCAAATGAAGTCAGTGCGAGTGACTAGGTCAGAAGAGTTCTCAGGAGCCTGCTCAAACAGATGAAAGTGCTCAGTAAGTATAGAAAGCCTATAGCCCATAGAAATATGCCTTTTCTTTTGCTTTCCTCAAAAAAATAGCTCAGGATGAGCTTGAGCCAGCACAGCCTGGAGCCCCACACTAAACCACAATCTGACGCATATTCGAGCACAGTGGTACACACCGGCACACAGAGTAAGGCATGGCACACAGCACAAAAAACCTCACAGACATGCTTTTTCTCTTTTAAGTGAGAAAAAAAAACTAGAGGGCAAGAGAAAGCTTACCTTCTAAATGTGAGAAAAAAGAATAAAACAAACAAGAGAACACAAAAAGATGCATAAAGAAGTCATAACAAGGAAATGAAAGCTGTCAAATATGTAAAAGCAAAATTAAGTAAAATATCAGACTTAAAATGATTTTACCATACACACTTAAAATATAGTCTTAACACTTGTTCAAGACATGCCTCTATAAACAAATCTCAAATTAACATAAGCTGACTAATTTCTTCCGCATATTTAGATTCACTTTCTAGGCAATAAGAGAGGGCTGGCAATGTGAGGCCCCAGCTTTGACCTTACCTTGCAGGTTACCTAGTGGACGAACAGCCCCACTGAGCATCAAATGGAAGCCATCCTACAAAATCCCCTCCCTAGTCTACTACCAGCCTGCTAGGTGACCCTGGAGACTATATCTGGGTCATACTGGGGAAGCTGGATGCTGGAGACAGTGGGACTCCCTCCCTGCCTGCATCTGGGGCTCCTTCAGGGGACGTGGAAGGCCAAGTGTCTCTGTTCCCTCAAAGCAGTCACTAGACAGAGAGAAGGAGACCAGAGCAGCAGTGACACAAAACCACTGCTGTTGGGCTCTAGAAGGAATCCACTAACCCTTTTGGAGTCTAAGAAGAAATTCTAGACTAAATTCTAAAGAGTGAAGAGACTCCTCAAACTAACCAACAAATGTGAAAACTAGTATTTTAATTAAGCTTTCCTTAGGGAAAATGGAATGACGAAGGCACACACCTAGAAATGCCAAGAATTTTCTCTGTAGATTTCTCTGGGTCAAAGGTTGGTTCAGGAAAAGTTTTCCATAAAATTCAGTCACAGGCATATTTAGTCTCTTACTCGCCTAACAACCACCCACATAAAAGGCAGGGCTCCCTCCGGGGGAGCACACACCACACCAGAATCCCTCCGCCAGCCCCATCAGTGAGACTTCTGCCTGAAGGAAAAGCCACATATTTCAGCCTTCAGCCAACATTCACCCCCACATACCTATTTATTGTTCCACCTTGGAACAAAGGGAATTTGCTAAAGGAGCAAGTAACCCAGGAAATGAAAGCAAATAAGAAATTACCTTCACAATATCTAAGTAGTCTTATGCTACACATAGTTACAAGATAAAATGTGAGGCAATCAAACTCCCAGGAGGGGAGAATTTGGGATTTTGCTCATTTCTCCTCCAATAAAACTTACCTTGCTGGCCCAGGCATCTTCATCCCAAGAAGTGAGTTGTAACACACGAATGATCTCATTAATTTCAGCGCTCATCTTTTCCACAGTAAAATTACGATTTTTCAGAGCCTCTTCTATTCCTTGGTTTTTTGAGTTTTTAGTTGTTACAAAAATCTTCATAGCTGTAAAAATAAACAAAAGATCAGAAACTAAGCTTGGAATTGAATTCTGCTGTATAATAATATTCATACAAAATGCGCTACACCTTGAACACATGTTTTGGGCTTCTAAGGTATAAAAAGATATATGAAAACAAACACTGCAAGTCTGCCAATAACGTTCCAATATCAGCAACCTTCACTATAATGAAAACTGAAGGTGTGAGACATCACTACAGCGTGACCAGGGAACTGATTTATTGTGTACATACTGATGACCTATACTCACAAAGTATCCAATGTCCTTCTAAGTCAGTTCACATCCCAGCCCTAACCTTGTGCCCACCTAACACGAGCCTAATGGGACAAGATAAAAGCAGTCAGCAAAACCGTAACTGGAGAACCCTGCTGTCCCTAGTCCTAATGGAAGGCCCCAAAGTGTTCAGTTTATCCTCCATGATTTCTCTCACCACGGGACTTTCTAACCCCCAAAAGGAAAGAAGAAGGGGGGAAGAGTAGTGGGGAGGGGGAGGAATAGAAGGAGGAATAATAATAATATGAAGCATTAGAGAAAAAGACTATCTTCCTATAAAATAATTAAACGTGTAAAAACAAAAACTAATCAATATTTTGTTGAGTTACCCGGCTTAAAAAGAAATCCTCTTCGCAGCAACTTTTCTGCCACATCGAACAGCTGACCTCAAAAACATATTTCCCATGGAGATTATAAGACTATTTACAGGCCTGGCCAGGTGGCTCAGTTGGTTTACAAACTTTTACTCTATTTACACATATTTGTTTTCTAGTTCATGTAAAGGCTTTCTGAACTCTTACACCCACATCTCCTTTTTAGCTACTACTTGAAATGCCAAAGCGGGAAGGCAGTAGTAGCTCAAGGTCACAGTGACATGCTTGGTAAGATATTTAAAATAAAGCTGCCCTCTGGGAGTTAAACCAACTAACCTCCACCTTGACTAAGATAACTTACAGAAACCATGAGGTGTCTGCTACATACTAGTGAGTCAAAAAGTGCAGCTCCCTTTTGCTAGTTTACAGAATAGTCACCATGGTGACTTTCTGAGCTCTTCCCAACACGAAGGTGGTCCCAGCTGGCACAGACTACCAGCTCCACAGTTAAATGTCTTTTAAAGAAAAGTTCTGTGTTAATGCAACACTGAAAAGGGCTCTGGGTTCACTTCCTTATCATATAGTACTCTATAATATCCAATCCAGCTCCTAATTGTTTTTTTTTGTAATACAAATAAAGGTGTCAAAATCGACACATCCAACGCTAGAGTTTCTAGAGGAGATTCCGCTCCCAGAAAAAGGGCTAATTAGAGCTTCAGGAAACCAGAACTCAGCAACAGAAAGGACAATTTCAAACGCAGAGCAAGACAAGAAGGGCATTAGAGAAGATAAATACTGGTTCTTAGCCAATCAGCTGCAGCCTTCAGATAATACCCAATCCATCAGGTCTCATTCTTACCCAGGCAGAAGGATATTGCAACTAAGCAACAAAAGAAAATGATCATCAGAGTTTAGAACATGTTAACTTTTTTTTTCTTCCCCATAAGATCAAGCATGGGCAGAAATACCTGAAATAAGAACTGGCAGCAATTCTTTCACGGTGTTCATTGAGTTCACTAACATCACTCGGTGCTCCTGGTGAGTCAGTTCCTGCTGCCTCTCGTCAATCATCTTGGCCATTTTAGTCATTCCTGCGGCATATTGAATACATTGAGCAGTGAAATGACCCAGAGCCTGGCTTTCTGAGCCTAGAACCTTTATGAATTACTGCGAAAGCCCACTTATTTGAAAACCAGAAACTGTTGAACTCTAGCATTTATGACAGAAAAGTTTTACCGGACAGTTATACTTAATGCAACTCTATTCTTTTCATTAAAAAGTAATTTATTAAATGTAAATCCTAAATGTGATATAATTTTCACTTTTCACATAAGTACATTCACAAATCCAAAAAGATACTCAAGTGCATAAATAAATATTTGTAAAAGATAAATTTACAAGTTGGGTAAAAATATTTTGCCTGGCTACCATGTGTGCAGGTTTCATGCCGTGTACCTGGCCCCTGTGCTGAGGGATATAAAAATCTTATGTGAGCCTGGTGCTGAGAATCTAGTGGCTGAAAAAGATGTTAAGAATTACAATAATGTGTTTTGTTTTCATCTTTATGTTTTTCTGTACTTTCCAATCTGTCCATAATAAGAATGTACTACTTTTATAATTAGAAACAAATAGAGATATTATAAAAATAATTATAGTGATGACAGCATTTGAAAGCATCTGGTGTTTTTGGAATCAGCTTGTAAGCACTTTCTGTTTACTTTGGGTATCATTCAAAGGTTATGTGACTCTCTAAGATTTGATTTCTTAAGTATTGAATTGGCCTAAAAGTTCATTTAGTTTTTTCCATAAAATAAAAGACATACTTTTCATTTTCACCAATAACTTTAATTTGGATATTTGAGTATGTCAGCTATCTCTCACGTGGTATAACATTATTCTCAATTAATGTCTCAATTTGTTTGCTGTCGACTTCAATTGGTCTACCCAACCATGGAGCATCGCCCAGTGAGGAATCCCCAGCATGAGGCCTCCCAAACCTCTTTAGACACATTCATTCAGTCACAGCACCCTCTCCATACACTGCACAGATCTTTTTTCAGATTTCTGTTGCGTTTTTACCTTTCTTCACATAATAAAGCATAATATGCCAAAATTGTTGCTTATTTTCTTCCACCTTTAATATTAAAATGACTACACAAAAATGACTATACCAATTTTAATAAGCTTTTTTTATTGCATGCTGATATGACAGCTGTCACAATTTAACAAAATTGTTTCAAACTAAGTTAAAGGATAACTAAGTGCTACCAGAGCCATCTCATGGAATAAACCAAAAGAACTTTAGGACAACTATATAGTTTCACAGCTTATTAAGGGGTGCCAAAGAGAGATGAGTAGAAAAGATGGGGTATCCCTCCTTCATCCACAGTAGCTCCATTTTTGTCTTTTACATATTGGGATTCTGCATAAGATTTCATTTGAAGAAATAAAAAAAATTTTTTTAGTGCTATGCGAAAGTTAAGAGTACTTGCTCTAAAACTATCCCCCAGTGATCTTCAATGATGGCTCAGAGAAATTTTTAACTGCCATATGTTATAGAATGACTGCACCAGAACCTCATGAAAATACTGTTAATTAAAAATCATTTTATATAAGACAAAAGAATTTTATAAGGTGACAAGTGACCTTGAATACTGACCAGTTAAACATCTGATGTGTCTTGTCATTGGTCTCATTCATAGTCTAAGAAACTTCAAGTTCATGTTATATGCCTATAACATCAAAAGCTGGTAACTGTTCATGTATTTTGAATATTTAATTCTCAGATGACTAAACCATCGTTTCAAAATAAGATCTAGCCACAGTAGCTCTTCTCTCCTTCTAGGTCTGATTATATTATGCAGCCTTGGGCTGGGGCATGAATCCATGATGGTAGGCGGGCTAATTGGCAAGCTAAGAGGTCATGAAGAGCTGCAGGCCAGCTGGCAGACACTGAAGGAATCCTGTATAATATGGAATGGAGGGGTCAGGGTTCAGGGTGGCCTTAAACATTACAGTCATAGAAAAGTATTTCCTACATTCTCCAGCAACATTTGCAATATCTAGTTGAATTCATTAGACAGGGACAGGATTTGTAGAAAGCAGATTCAGCTTTCTAAGACAATGAGACTCCTTAGTAGAAGCAAAGTGTTAGCTCCATCATCAGAGCAGAGACACCTAACAGCCCATTGCACCATTACCTATCTTCTATAAAAAATAGGAACACCGCTTTCCTCTTGATCAAACAGGAGCAATCCATAAAAATGTTAGTACAAAAATTGGAAATGACTAACCTGGTCCAAGGTTCTTTGTGTAAGTGACCAAATCTTCCATAGTTTCTACCACCTCTGCCACTGTAAGATATTCCAAAATTCCTTTGCAAACTCTGATAATTTTACGAACCTGGAAATATAGTTCAAAGTAGTCAACTGAGTGAACAAGAAATAGAAAACAACAGTAATTCAGATGTATAGCTGTTCAACATTTTCTCATTCTACATAATCATCAATCCTCCATTATTATCTTTGAGGCTAGGCTTTTGTGTAAAAGAGGTCTGCTTGGGCCTCAGATTGCCTACCTCAGCTTCATCGAAGGTGAGGAGCAGGTCTGATGTGCCGGAGAGGATGCCCCTTGACCCATCAATTAGATAATCTCGAGCAGGCACTGAGTAAGGGTCTGACTGAAGCATCTGGGCTGCCTGGACAAGCTTGGTGCAAGCATTTTCAACCCTGTGGGGAGGAATAGGGAGTCAACTCACTGGCAGAACCAAGTAGAATATCACATGCAATTACAAAAAATGTAATAGGATGTAAGTTCATTTTTTTCTCCACATGGAAAACAGCCAAGACCAATTTGTAATGGAAGTTTTTAGCTTGTATTTACATTAAGTGCAGCACAATCATTCATTCATTATTTACTGCACTAAATAAGCCCTTGTTCTTTGGTATTTCCTGGCAAAAAAGATGAAAAAATGTTTTATAACTTTTACCATATTTTTGTCATGTATAATGCACACTTTTTTGCCCATATTTTTGAGGAAAAATTTGGATGTGCATTATACATAGGTATAATGATTACATGTCATGGATATAATAATGGGTATAGCAATCCTGTGAATTACGTACACAAAAATGTGGGTGCGCATTATACACAGCAAAATACGGTACTTCGGGTTGCTATATCTCTGTATCTCCTTTGTTTCCTTAATCCTCACCCAACACACATTGCCATTAAAAGACACTACGCAAAAAACTGAAATCCCTGACAAAAGTTTCAGATTTAGCATCTAAAAAAAAATTCCAAAGCATTGTGTTGAGTTAAATTTAAAAATTAGATGAAGCAAAGGAATAGGAGGAAACACAAAGAAAAACTGAGGTAATGCATAAATTTCTCATTCATCTAGCTACATGGATTTATTTGACAAAATCCATTGGGCTGTTTGAAAACAGCTCTAGAAAACTATGTTGTTAATTAAAATGTCATTAGCATTAATAACTGAACCAGTTATTAATAGCTTAATATTAACATAGTTTAATAACACATGATCTGGGCAGCCAACAGTGGGGTCCTTTTGGAGGGGAGGGGTTCATTTAAAAGAACAACAAAAATGCATAAACCAAGTATTCTCCTTGATCCACATGTACTACTAAAATGTATTCATTCATTCATCCATTCATTTAGAGTTGAAAGGACCTGATAGATCATCTCCTTTAATCTCATATCCAATAAACCCATTATGTTATCATTTTATTTTTTAACTGTCTTTTTATTTTTAAATATTTTACTTATTTATTTTAGAGAGAGAAAGGGAGGGCAAGAGAAAGGGAGAGAAATATCAATATGTGGTTGCCTCTTGCACACCCCCTACCGGGAACCTGGACAGCAACCCAGGCACGTGCCCCTAACTGGGAATCAAACCAGGGACCCTATGGTTCTCAGGCCGGCACTCAATCTACTCAGCTACACCAGCTAGGGCCATTATGTTATCATTTTATAACTTCAAAAAATTATACATGTTTATTTGAAAACATAGAAAATGTGACATGCAAATAAAAGCCCACTCACACGGTTGTTTTGAGGATCAAATGAAATAATATAAAACTCCGCAAGTATGAAACAGTACTGTGTTGTTAATAAATTAAACCAACATATGATTTTCAACTATGTAAAAAGCACTGAACACTAGAGGTATGCATATTAAAGATGCAAAAAACACTATTGTAACTCTCAAGATGCATCCTTTACTAAGCTAAGTCAAACATCAGAGCCATGAAGCAGTACATAATCTATTATGTATGATCAGAGAACTGATGTGGCTTTTGATCACTCTTAGAACTGGATTTCTGTTCCTTTTATCATTTTCAAATTAAAATTTTTATGTAATTTTAAATTACATAATATGTATGCTCATATATATGACACAAATATATACATACATAAAATTAAAAGGGCATACAGTAAAAAAAATCTTCCCTCCACTATCTCCTAGTCATTCAAATTCCATCTAAATACTTGCGACCAATGTTACCTGTATTATTTTAAAAAAGACACTTTATGCAGAGACAAAAATATAAACTTCTACCTTTTTTATACAGACAGTATCATACTACACATACTCTCTGCAATTGACATGTTCTAATAAAAATACATAAAAGCCTCCTCATTCTTTTAAATAATTACATAACTAGCCCCTAATTTATTAGCCTACTGCAATGAATCATCTTGAATACATATCATTTTTAAATGCACAGATCCGTAGTGTACAATCTAGAAGTAGAACCGCTGAGTCAAAAGTGACTCATTTTAGTTTTGACAAATGGCATACTGCCATCCACAGAAGTGATTAATTTATATTCCCACCACAGTGAATTAGAGTACCCACTTCCCCAGTCTCAGTAACTCAGTGTGTAATCAAAACTTATGGATCTTCACCAATATGACAGACAAAACTGGATCTCAATATAGTTTTTTAATTGAGGTGAAAATTCACATAACACATAATTAGTCATTTTAAAGGATATAATTCAGTGGCATTTAGTGCATTCATAATGTTGAACAATCACCACCTCTCTCGTGTCAAAACTTTTTCATTACCTCAGAAAAACACTCTGTACCCATTAAGTTGGTGCTTTTCAACTGGTGAACCAACAAAAAAAATTTTTAAATATGCAGTCTCTCACTATTCAGTCAGTGGCCCTGACCTGTTTTCCCTTAGACTGTCAAATTTTAAAAATGACAACAGCCAACAAAACAATAGCCATTGGGTATGAATGAATCAAAATGATACCTCTTGCCCTGGCTGGTGTAGCTCAGTGGATTGAGCGCGGGCCTGCGAACCAAAGTATCGCGGTTCGATTCCCAGTCAGGGCACATGCCTGGGTTGCCAGGCCAGTTCCCGGCAGGGGACATACAAGAGGCAACCGCACATTGATGTTTCTCTCCCTCTCTCCTTCCCTTCCCCTCTAAAGATAAATAAATAAATAAAAAAAAAAAAAAAAAAAAAAACCAAAATGATACCTCTTCTTCTGTCAGATTGGCAATAAATATTTCTTTAGTGTGCCACAGAAGTTTAGTAATTAGTTCATGTGTGCCATGAAATGAAAAGGTTGAAAATCACTGCATTAAGTAATAAAGATAAGACTAACAACAGACTTCTCTTTGGAAACAATACAAGCCAGAAGATGGTGGAGCAAAGTATTTGAAGGGAAAAAAAATCTGTCAACCTAAAAATATATACCCAAAGAAAATATATTTCAAAGTTTAAGGTAAAATAAAGACTTTTCAGATATATAAAAGCTAAAAGAATTTATCACCACACTACTTGAACTGTAAGAAATGTTAAAAGAAGTCCTTCAAGAAGGAAAATTATACCAGGTAGAAATTTAGAATTACAGAGGAAAAATGAAAAGCACAAAATGGTAACTATGTGGGTAAACAGAAATATATTTTTTCCCACACTATCTAAATATCTTTAAGAGATAATTAACTAAAGCAAGAACTTTTTTATTTTGATTTTTTAAAGATTTTATTTATTTATATTTAGAGAAGGGAAGGGAAGGGAAGGGGAAAAGAGAGGGAGGGAAACATCGATGTGTGCTTGCCTCTCACATGCTCCCCACTGGGGACCTGGCCTGCAACCCAGGCATGTGCCCTAGACTGGGAATTGAACCGGCAATCCTTTGCTTTGCAGTCCAGTGCTCAATCCACTGAGCCATACCAGCCAGAGCTGAAGCGTAAACTTTTTTTTTTTAATTTATTATTTATTTATCTTTTAGAGGAGAAGGGTAGGAGAGAAGGAGAGGGAGAGAAATATCAATGTATGGTTGACTCTCGTGTGTCCCCTGCCGGGAACTGGCCTGCAACCCAGGCATGTGCCCTGACTGGGAATCGAACCGCGATCCTCTGGTTCGCAGGCCCGCGCTCAATCCACTGAGCTACACCAGCCAGGGCTGAAGCATAAACTTTTTAAAAAATAAATTTAAAAAAAACTAAATTTGGTTTGGCAGTCCAGTTAGACAATGAGAACTGATTTTGCCAATGATTATGACAGATATTTTCCATAAATTAAATAAGTTAAATTTACACGAAAACACATTTTAAGACATATATACAATATGCAATGTGGCAGAAAATATATGCTTTGCAACTAAACTTATGATTTTAAAATGTTTAAATGAAAACTTTAAAATATTCAAGAGGAGTATTTCAGAAGCCCTTTAGAAATAACCAACCACTCATTAAGACCACTTGCTATAGAGCATTTACCTGTTGCTTCAAGGCTTTTTACAACCATTCACTCTAGTTGAAACACCTTTCTCTCTAACCCTCTTTTGCCTGACTAACCCCTAATTGTTCTTAGACTTCACTTTTAAATGCCCTTTACTTGAAGAAACTATCCCAAACCTGTGAGTACCTCTCCAATGTGTTCTCATGAGACATAATCGCACCCGCCTCAGTTTAGTCTTCTCTATCTTCCACAAGACTAAAACTTCAGCAGGGCCAAGGACCTTGTCTATCTTGTTCATTAACTCAGACTAGAATGCCTGACACATAATAAATGGTCAATAAATATTTATATGAATGAATAAGTTTTCAGAAGTACAGACAATTATGAAACCACCTGGCCCATTGAAATCATTAACTTTAAAAAGTCACAAACTTCTTCCGGCCAAGATGGAGGCGTAGGTGGACACATTGTGCCTCCTCTCGCAACCAAAATTAAGGACAACAAATATTTAGAAACAAGAAAACAACCAGAACTTATAGAAAATTGAACTGTGTGGAAGTCCAGCAACCATTCATCCAGACCGGTAAGAGGGGTGGAGTTGTGGCAGAAAAAAGTGGAGGTGCGGGCCCTGGCTGGCATAGCTCAGTGGATTGAGCGCGGGCTGCGAACCAAAGGGTCGCAGGTTCGATTCCCAGTCAGGGCACATGCCTGGGTTGCAGGCCAGGCCCCTAGTGGGGGCCATGTGAGAGGCAACCACACATTGATGTTTCTTTCCCTCTCTTCCCCTCTCTAAAAATAAATAAATAAAATCTTTAAAAAAAAAATGGAGGTGCGGGCCCGGGAACGCAAGCAGCAGCGGCTGGCAATTTCCAGGTGCACAGGTGGTGGCTGGCGGTCCCTGGGCCCACAGGCGGCAGCTGGCGAACCCCAGGTACAGGGGGGCAACTGTGCAGACCCAGTGAGGCCGCACAAGGTTGACCAGGTGGTCCCACATTCACGCGCGCAGACGGTCCAGGCAGAGGGGAAGTGGTGGAAAGGACTGAATCCAGGAGAGAGCGAAGCTGGCGCATTGTTCCCTCTCAGACCCCGCCCCCACATATAGCGTCACAACCCAGCGACTGGGCTGTCCCGCACTGGGGAGCACCAGAGGCTCCACTCCTCACTACGTAACAGCACGCGTGCGTGCACAGATAAGCCAGGTGAAGGGGAAGCGGCAAAAGGGACCAGAGTCCAGGAGAGAGCAGAACAGGTGCCATTCTTCCCTCTCAGACCCCGCCCCCACCTATAGCGTCACAACCCAGCGACTGGGCTGCCCCGCCCTGAGGAACACCTAAGGCTCCACCCCTCATATGTAATAGCCGCAACCAGACTAAAACCAAAACAAAACTAAACAAAACCCCACCAAAAATGGCTGAAACCGGAGAACAAATGAAATCCCCAGAGCCAATTCCTCTAAGCTGTAAAGAGACAGCCAACCTATCAGATGCACAGTTCAAAGCACTAGTCATAAAAATGCTCCCAGAATTGGTTGATTTTGCTCACAAATTAGATGAAAAAATGCAGGCTACAATACGTGAAATGAAGGAAGATGCATGGGGAACTGATAGAGATGGAAGGAAAACTGGGACTCAAATCAATGAAGTGGACCAGAAGGAAGAAACTAACAACCAAACAGAAAACGAGGAAGAAACAAGAATTCAAAAAAATGAGGAGAGGCTTAGGAACCTCCGGGACATGGTTAAACGTCCCAACATCCGAATTATAGGGGTCCCAGAAGGGGAAGAAGAAGAGTAACAAGTGGAAAACTTATTTGAACAAATAATAAAGGAGAACTTCCCCAATCTGGCAAAGGAAATAGACTACCAGGAAGTCCAGGAAGCTCAGAGAGTCCCAAAGAAGTTGGACCCAAGGAGGAACACACCAAGGTGCATCATAATTACATTAGCCAAGATTCAAATGAAGCAGAGAACTCTAGAAGCAGCAAGGGATAAGGGGACAGTCGCTTACAAAGGAGTTCCCATCAGACTGTCAGCTGATTTCTCAAAAGAGACCTTGCAGGCAAGAAGGGGCTGGAAAGAAATATTTGAAATCTTGAAAAGCAGGGACCTACATCCAAAATTGCTCTATCCAGCAAAGCTGTCATTTAGAATGGAAAAATAGATAAAGCGCTTCTCAGATAAGGTCAAGTTCAAGGAGTTCATCACACCAAGCCCTTATTATATGAAAAGTTAAAGGGACTTATCTCAGAAAAAGAAGATCAAAAATATGACAGTGAAAAGACAGCAAACTCACAGCTATTAAGAACCACACCTAAAACAAAAGCAAACTAAGCAAACAGCTAGAACAGGAACAGAACCACAGAAATGGAGATCATATGGAGGGTTAGCAACAGGGGAGTGGGAGGAGGAGAGGGGGTAAAAGGTACAGAGAATGAGTAGCATAGATAGTGGGGTAGAAAATAGGGGGAGGGATAGTAGAATAGTATGGGAAATGTAGAAGCTAAAGAACTTATGACACATGGACATGAACTAAAGGGGGAATGTGGGTGGGAGGGGGTGTGCAGTGTGGAGGGGAATGATGGGGGAGAAATGGGACAACTGTAATAGCATAATCAATAAAATATATTTAAAAAATAAAATAAAAATAAAAAGTCACAAACTTGATTATATTTCCGGGTAACATGAACCTTGACGACGTTATGGCAAACATAACCATCATAAGTATCATAGAATGCAACTGTTTCGCTACACCTATTTACAAGGATCCAGTTACTGCATAAGTGTTTCCAATTTGGAAACACAAAAAATAATCATGGAGAAAGAAAACCAAAAAAAATTTTTTTAAAAAGATGAAATGGAAAAGCTTTGCAGGAATCAATCTGATTCTCCACTAATGGTTCCCATGTAAACTAAAATGATAGGGCCAAAACAGACACTGCATCCATTTTTTTCTACAGTTAAGAATCTGATCTATACATTAAAATGCAATGGCATTCATAAAAGTCAAACAAATCCCACCATGACTAACCAGTAGTCAGAAACAGGAAGGGGTCTGTGTTGTCTTCGGAAAATGAGATTTTATTTAAACATTCAAGCTGCTTAAAGTGATCTACTGTTTAATAAAAATCTGAATTCTTTAAAAGCATTTTAGAGAATGACAGTATGGCTAAGATCTTTTTCCTAAGTAATAATGTATCTTGACTATACTAATAATAATACTAATAATATTGGTACTTTAAATCAATCAACTAGCACAGGTTAAGGCTTCCCTCTGCCTTTTAGTCTTCAACCTAAATTAATAAAAAATTCTTATGGTTTAGATCAATGGACCAATGACATCCTCATGGGACACAAAATATGTGCACTCATAATCTACTAATTCATTCTTCCCAGAATTACCACTTGATATAACTTGATACAACTTAAGGTTGTACCAAAGTTATAAAGGTTCTAAATTCAGTTCCATGTTACTTCAATGATCACTAATCAATAAACTTAAGCTTATGCTGAATTTTTTATTGCAGAAAAATAAGAGGAAAATAAATCCAGAGATAATAAAGATTGATTGCCACAAGTCATTTTAAAACATTCTTCTAGACTGCATCCAGAAGTGAGTTTAATCCTTTGATATATTTGCTCATCTAACATATTGAGTACCTACTACATGCTATATGAGTCCTAAGAATAGTTTTTTTTAAGTCCCTAGCTTTAAGGGGGTTACTGTCTTGGTAAGAGGAGACATACATGTAAACAAATACAGATCAGATTTTGAGGTATATCCAGCATGTGCAGGAGGAACATAAAAGTGGGAGTAGTCCTTTTTAACTGAAAGACTAGGAAAGTTGTGAGAAGAAAGACAACGTTGCTCCTGCTCTCAGAAGCTTAGACCTAGTTGTAAAGATGATTCTCTCCACAGCATCTCTTCAAGTTATTCTTCCAATGGAATAATATTCTCTCTCTTTTTTCTTTCTCTCTCACTCCCTCCCTCTCCCCACCAGCATGAGTTCTTTCTGTAAAAAATAATGTTTGCATTAGTAATAGTCCTGGCTTAACTAGGGAGAGCAGTCTACTACAGCAAAGCACAGGTAACTCACTCACCCTGAAGCCAAGCAATCTCAGTCTGCTTCTGTAAAATTGAATCATCATATCCCAGCCCAGTGATTTTGTCAAGGAAAGTAGAAAGCTTTGGACAAAATAATATGAAGGAGACAGTCTCATTGGCTTATTTAGATATAACCCTGCTCCGTAATTTAAAACTGAAAAGCTTTCTAAAACAGCCAACAAGTTAAACTTTCAGTCCACCCCCAAAAACATATTGGCAGTGGGAGCAATTATCCTATATCAAATTCACTGTTTTAATAAAAACCTTACCTTAGACAGTATAGCCATTTAGGTTATCAATACTATCACACACACACACACACACACACACACACACCAAAAAAAATGCATTCTCTTTTGCTAAAGACTACAGTGCTATGGAATAGAACACCCGAAAATCTGATTTCATAGACATCAGGTTACCCTGGAGCACACTCAAAGCAGCAGGTATTTACGTCTTGGGACCTGTTCTTTCAAGAGAGTTGGTTAGGTCACAAGCATATCCTGTCACACAAAGCACAGACAACACCTAGGAGACTGGAAGTAAACAGGTAGAAGAAGAAAGAAGACATCAGCTGGAAGGTGAGGCTTCCCCTGCTGTGGCCAATGAAACCACACCTCCATTTCTAACCACAGGGGCCCAGGCAAGCAAAATTAACTGTCAGGGCTAACCCTGCTCTCTTCATAACCCTTGTTGAGATTTTCCTTCCCTTCCCTTCCCTTCCCTTCCCTTCCCTTCCCTTCCCTTCCCTTCCCTTCCCTTCCCTTCCCTTCCCTTCCCTTCCCTTCCCTTCCCTTCCCTTCCCTTCCCTTCCCTTTCCTTCCCTTCCCTTCCCTTCCCATCTGCACGGGGTCTCTCAAACATCGAGAAAGGCCCAGACAACTTACCGTATTTTTCGGACTATAAGATGCAATTTGGGGGTGCATCTTAAAGTCCGAATGTAGCTTGCCTCACTTGTGGGAGTGGGGGCAGCAGTGGAGCAGGGTCACAGGTTATTAAATATTTTACCACACTTTTTGATTCAAAATTTTTTTCCCTATTTTCCTCCTCTAAAACCTGGGTATGCCTCATGGTGTGGTGCATCTTACAGTCCTAAAAATATAGTACATGTTTACGAAGCCCATCATATTTAAAAAGTACCAAAACAGGATCATAAATATGGTGGTGTATTTAAGGGTTTACATTTATTCGTTTTAATTGCATGACAAACATCTTCCTTTAAGACTCTCTCTTTTTCTCTATAGCTACATATATGGTATCATTTGAAGATAATATTAAGTCTGGTCCCTTCATAAATATAAGACCTGAGTGAGAGGCCGGGGGTTGGGGGAAGGGGCAGGCCCTCAAACCATCTCTGCTTTCCCATAGTTAGAGTCTACCCTCAGTCAAAGGTCTGATAAGTGAAAATGACTCCTGAAGCTTCAAAAATTCTCCCTTCACTAATTATTTAAGTATTTAAATTGTTAACCTGAGGACTGAGCTCCAATGAAATTTCTAGCATCAGCAACTGATAGGTCAGCCTTTCTAGTTTCCCTCATAGAAGTACTGCTTCTATGATCAATTCGTTCCATCCTCAGGTCTTGTCGTGTTTATACACGTGATTAAAAAATAATAAAAATAATACATGTGAGGATTTCAAAAGACTAGGGAGATATGTAAAAATAAAGTGAGTTTTTTTAAATATGCTTGCCATTTGGCACAGATTTTACTTTGAAATAGCAGAAATAAATTCATTCTGTGGCATCCCAGTACTAGTCAACATGCTCTGCCCCTGGCATTGCCATTTTGAGAAAGGTCAAGGATCCTCAGCCATTAGTCATCTAGAAACCTGAGTGAAGGCCGTAAGTAGTTACAGTTTTTAGGAGTCAGGAACACAGAGTACAATGACCTGCTTTAATCTAGTTCAGGGAGCAAGTACAAAGTACCAGCTCTGCATGTACACTGTGATAACACTAAAGCATGCTATTCCGACCCCATGCTCCTAGATTTAAAGATAGGATCTTTAGGAAGATCCCAAAGACAGGACCTTTAGGAAGGCCTCATCCATAAATAATTCCTTACCCTGTCCTAACTCAGTGATGGCATAGGACACCACATGTGCATACCCAAAACTAAAATTAAAAACCACAATGAGTCATACAGAAAACACTGAAAAACCCTTTAGGGGCAATGCAAAATTCTTTTTGCTAGGACACGTACATTTGACATAACAAAGCTGAAACACACAAAAACACAGGCTCACTAAATCCTTTCATTTCAGATGATATTAGGAGATTACACAGGCAGTTTTGACTTCACCTTTAGACAAAACAAGTTCTGCCAGAGCCGAGAGACAACTAAAGAAGAAGTAGAATGATGGGAGTGAGAGAGGTCACAGTGTCACTGCTCCTCAAGTCTTGGTAGGCAGCTTATTTGAAAGGTAGAGTAAGAGTCACAACCATTTAATCCTTTAAAGCCTGAATGACTAGTCCTACTCTTCCTCCCCACTTCCTTCACCTCCTGTTCTAATCCAGCATCTGTGAAGGAAGAGGACATTGTGAGCCCACAAGGTTCAGTCAAGAACCCTGCTACCTCCCTGTCCATTAGCAACTACGGCCCTTCCTTCATCTCATGCTAGGGTTATAGCAGAAACAGATGAATGTATAAGCAAGTATGTCTTACAGATACTAGGAGTTTTCAACTGTATGTTAACTCTGTTATGCTTAATAAAAAATATATTTTAGAACATTAAAAATTCATTGCATCGTTTGTTCTTATACTTTCTTAATCAAGTAATAATAAAGACTCACTTATTATTTGAAGGTACTTACGCTGAAAAACTTGACAATCACTGTTCTACAGCAGAAGGTAATGAATGAATTAGAAGTGTAAATAGGTAAACACAAAATGAAGTGGAATAAACACAATAAGAGAATATTTTTACTTATGAAGAAAACTGCCAAAAACTAGGAATCGGTTTTCAAAAAAAAAAAAAAAAAACACTGAAGATTCAAATAGGCTAACATCAATCAACAGTCATTCTAAAAAAGAATAAGCAACAAAGTAATTAACAGAACTTAAGACCCAGGAAAATCAAAACCTGTAGCCATGAAATAATATGCTTTGAAATATGTTTAAAACTGACAATTACATGGAAAATTCAAAAATCAGTTATTATAGGAGATTTTGACATACTTCAATCATAAACTGAAAGTTCAAATAGACAAAATGGTGAGACTATAAAAGTAATACTTACATGTTGACCTAACTGATATAAAAAGAACCTTGTACCCAAAAACAAAGGAGAATATACTTTCTTTTCAAACATGCATATTACACTTACCAAAACAGACCACCTATTATGTGGCAAAATAATTTCCAAGAATTGATATTATACCAACCATTGTCTTTTGAGCACAAGGCAGTTATACTAGAAATATAACAATAAAAAGATAGTAAAAAAGAATTTTGAAATCTAATACATCCTAAATAATGCATATGGTGAAAGAGAAATTTACAGCCAAAATTACAAAATATTTGAGGTTGAAAAACTATTAAATTACCTATAGCTGTTTCCAAACTTGTAGGACTTAGAGAAAAATTAAGAGCCTAAAGGATATTTATTTAAAAACAATAAAGACTAAACATAAACTTGAAATATTGAACTACCAAGCAATAAAAAAAATAATAAATATGAAAGATTCAATGAAATAGATCTTTGGGGAAAAACTAGTAAAACATATCTCCCAAAGTGTGATAAAAAGAAAAAAGGCAGAAATAAATAATACTGAACAGAGAAGAACAGATGAAATGAATAACTTCCTAGAAAAGTATCAAATTATCAAAGTTGACTCAAAATTCACTTCAGATCTGTATTAGATGATAAAGGAAACTAATGCGTAATCAAATTCCTTCCTCCAAAAGTCACCAGACCCAGAGAGTTATAGATACAAGTTTTGTCAAACGTTGAAGAACAGCTAATCTTTACCTTATATCAACTGTTTCAAAGACTAGAAAAAGATCTTATTTTATGAGGCCAAAATAACCTTGATACAAAAACTGGGTAAGAAGAGAACAAAAGAAAATTACAGATCAAGGTCCCCCATGAACAAAGAAACAAAATCCTTTAAAACATTAGCAAATTGAATTCAGCACTGTACTTTCTTTTTCAAATCATAACCAAGTAAAGTTTATCCTAGAAATTCAAAGATCAGAAAAATCTGTATTCATGTAGTAGACCAGAAACGATCTTATAGAGTAAGACGGATAAAAATCAAATGGCCATCTTGATACATATAGAAAAAGCAGTAAATAAAAATAAGAATTATGGTTCTTTTTTTTTTTAAGTCTTACCATAGGAGACACTAAATTAGGGTAAATTTTTTAGTGAAAAAAGCTTTAAAAAGTAACTGAGTTTGTTTAAAGAAAATGATTAAGGAAAAAAGTTAATTATCACAAAATATCTTTTTCCGCCAGATACTTTTTCATATATTATCTCATTTAAGCCTCACAATAACTGTTACATTAAAAAAAAAATCTTATATTGAAGGATAACAGAGTCTTAACAATTGGAATGAGCACCAGCCTGGGAGTAATAGTTTCAGGGTGTGAATCCTACATCTGCCATTTATGTACTGAGTAACTTTCAACAAGTTACTGAGCTTCTTTGAGTCTTAGCCTCCTTATCTCCAAGATAAGGTGGATAAATAACACAATGCAAAATACCCAGCTCATAAAGGCATTCAAGAAATGGAGCTATTTTTATGTTTGTTTGGTTTTAGCTTCTACTAAGAACAATATTTTCAAGAGATGTGGAAAATATTTTAAACCTTGAGGACTTCTTAATTTTGGACTGGACCTATATCAAGATAATAAAGAAATACTTGTGGTCTAATTTTATAGTGTCTCTTCGTTTTTGCAGGGTAGAGTTGGGGCAGCCAATGACCTCAATTCATCTATAAAATACAGCCCTGGCTGGTGTGGCTCAGTGGATTGACTGCTGGCCTGTGAACCAAAAGGTTGCTCCTTCGATTCCCAGTCAGGGCACATGCCTGGGTTGTGGGCTGGATCCTCAGTTGGAAGCATGTGAGAGGCAACCAATCTATGCATCTCTCACACATTGATGTTTTTTTTCTCCCTCTCTTTCTCCCTCCCTTCCCCTCTCTCTAAAAATAAATAAATAAAATCTTTTTTAAAAATACAGCAGGTGGGTTAAATAATCTCCATAATCTCTTCTAACTTTAAAATGTTATGACTTTAACTTCCTTACAAGCGTAAGAGTCACAAGACACTGCAGTACATCCATCACAAAGTGTGTATGTAATATTCCTTCTTCAGAAATACTTAGCAGTGTAAACTGTTATCCTCTGGGAGCAGTATAAAGTCAGTACAGCCTGGAGAGAGACGGTTAGACTACATGACTTCTTGAAAGGTCAGACTGTGAAAAAAAACATGGACTTGAAAGCCAGGAGACCACCAGTAAGAAACAAAGAAACATGTCCTGCCACTTACTAGCTGAGCAACTTTGGGTGAGTTAAAGCTTGTCGAATCTTAGTTTTCTTATATGTAAAATGTAACACGTAACATAATACCTTGAGGTTGGTGTTCTCAGAATTACATGCAAAAATGAAAATATATAAATAGCTGGCCCAATAATATGTACTCAATAAATATGAGTTCCTCTTGAGTTCCTTTTTAAAATGATTTTGATTACTCTGTAAACATGGAAACTAAAGTATTACATGTTTAAAGTTTTGTTCATTTCTTCATCATGAAGGGTACACAAAGGAAACTAAGGATTAAATTTCTGCCAACTTGTCTGCAGGCTAATAAAATGACCCAGAGTTCATTATTGAGAAGACTCAAAATGTAATAAATCATCTTCGTGTGAGAAAAATCTGTGGAAAACCAGTTGTACCCAAATATGTTTAAGATGACAAGTTCAGAGGTGAACTATGTAAAGTTCTGAGTGCTTACTCTAGATCGCAAATGCAGCAAGTCAGCTAGCAGATATCAATGTTTATCTCACAGAAATTTGGTTATCTATGTGAAGAGACAAAAGCCTCTTGCCCTGACCAGTGTGGCTCCGTTGGCTGGAGTGTCATCCCATACACCAAAAGGTTGCAGTTTCAATTCCTGGTCGGGGCGCGCACCCAGGCTATGGTTCCATCCGTGGTCAGGGAGCCTACAGGACGCAACCAATCGATGTTCCTCACATTGCTCCCTTTCTCTCCCCCCCCCCAAAAGCAATGAAAAAATGTCCTCAGGTAAGAATTTAAAAAAAAAAAAATCTCTTAAGATAGCTAATAGAAAGGACCACAAAAAAAACTCATGTAAAAAAAAAACCCAAAACATCAGATTCACACACTGGCCCCAGACAAGCAAAGTGTATAGAATGGTATGATCCAAGAATTAATTCTAAAAAATGATATTCTGGACGCTTTCACAAAAGTGTCCAAAAATATTTACAAATTTCATCACAAATTACCTTGAATGTTAAAGATCATAAGCAAAGAAAAAGCTAAATGTAAAGATTGGTAATCTAAAAACACGCCACTACTACTTTAAGCCAAAAGAGATCTAAACAAAATGTAAACATGTTTTAATCCTTTTCAACTCTCCTCTGTACATGAATATCAATCAAGGTAAAATCATACAAATACATATTGTAATTGTGCTTGACTAATAAAGCTTAAGGGTTAAAAAACAGTTTCCTAGAATATATGATTAATAGCAATCATGTAGGTTGCCAATAGTACATACACCCTTTCAGAGTATTTTAAAAACAATCTCTTATTCAATAGACTTAGACATTACAGTGTGTTTCAGAAACCACATTCTGAAAACCACATTCACCTTGTCATTCTGCTGCTCAAGAACTGCACAGCTTCTCTGCTGTCCAATTCCAAATTCCTCTACCTGGCTCTCAAGGGCTTTCATCACCTGGCCCAACCTACCTAATTCAAGCTTACTGCCAACCACTCCCAATGTGACGGCTCTTCTCCTTGCAGGCCTCCATGACTGGCTCATGCCATTCATTCCATGAGGAGTATTTTTCTTTCTCCCCACAACTGTGCCCACCCAAAGTATTTTCCTTTTCCTGACATCTATCAATCCAAGTCCTACTTCCTACATGAAGCCTCTTTCTACTAGTCCTACCTACAATAATAGCACTCTTTCTCCAAATTCCAATTATAAAGTCTTAGTCTTTATTACAGTTTATTCAATTTAAAACTTCTTAAAGTATTTTTAACGATCTCTCTACAGCAGCAGTTTTCCACCTTTGCTCCTCCATGATAGTGTACACAGAAGAATAAAACTCACATAAGTATATGACATACTCCCATGGATGTACCTGGGATTATGCACAATTTTCAGCCATAATAGCTCTAATTCCACTAAACTCTCTCCTACTAGAGAAAGTATAATAAGCCCTAACTGATGTAGCTCAGGTGGTAGGGTGTCATCTCGAAAATGGAAAAGTCGCTGGTTCAATTCCCGGTCAGGGCACATGCCTGGGTTGTGGGCCAGGTTCCCTGTTGGGGGGGCAACCAATCGATGTTTCTCTCCCTCTCCTTCTCCCTCTCTTCCTTCTCTCTTAAATAAATAAAATATTTTTTAAAAAATAAAGAAAGAATAAAAGCCAGTGAGTATATTTTACCTCAGTGAAATTTAAAAGAAAAAAACCCTAGAGATAAAAAAAATGAGAGGGGTGTTATTATACAAATGACCTTGACTGAATATGCTCAATATACTTTTTTAGAAAAAGTAGAGCATTCATAAGCTTTGATACTTTATTACTATTAATATATGATGTGTAATGTCTTATCAGTGATCATTCATAATACACTGGTAAGAACTGCTATTCCATGTAGTACTTAGCATGCTAAACACATGGAAAGCAATCATTAAATATTTAATTAACCAGTTAGTATGTCTAGCCCATTAATCAATCAACTGCACAGAAATATTACTGCTGTTGCCTAATGATGATGAATGATGATGATGCAAAGGCAAAAATGGAGAACAGTAACTGAATCTCTTACTGACAGTCTCTAAAGAAACAAATCATTTCTTATAGGGTGAGTTTAACCAATTTTTAATAGTATAGTACTCCTGAAGTCTGAAGATTGAGGCAGTTTCTATTGCAATTGCCATGCAACCCTACACCTTTTGTGCAACAGTGTGGCTACTAATGCAATCTTGGGAAAAATTAGTAAATTGTAAACTCTATCTGCCAGTGTAGTCAGGGATCAGATAACATTTGCTCTCCCGAGGAAAAAAACATCCTGTGACAATGCAAATCTTGCTCTATATTGCTCAAGCACTGGAAATCCTTCGTCTACAGTTACAACTCAACTATATAATCTTTAACTGATATTAAACCATTCTCCAACACTCTAATATGCCCTTCATTGCCAGTCACACAATGATTTGACTCTGAGACACCCAAATCTTGAAAATGTCAAAAGTTCTGCAAATGTCATATCCTTCTCTAAAAATTATCTAAATATATCTAAATATATTTATAGATATAAATCAGATTGCTTAGGTATAAATTTATCTATAGACCACAAGTTCTGTTTTCTCTAGTCCAGACATTCTAACATTCTAGGAGTAGAGAATGATCTAAAAATAAATGTTTAAAATTTATTTTATTCTTTAGTGTTGCCAAAGCACAGACTATTTAGAAATCCTTGTGAAACTGGATGACAGAGGCAGCTTCAGTCTATCATGCCCTAGAAACTGCCAAACATCAACCAAACAGCCCAAAAGAATGTCCTACTCAACAGTTCCAAGGATGTCATTAATTGCTCCCATCTGTTTCCCCTGTTTGTCCCCTCCCTCTCCCAGTCAGGGTATCTACTGAAGTTATTTTCTGCTTCACTTTGCATTCTAAAGAAAAACCATTGACAACCATCATGTTTTAAATTGAAGGATATTTATATGCCCCAAAATCTGTTTGGCAACCACAGCCATATTGTTTTTGTACTCCAGGCTATTTTTCAGGTAACATTTCATAGTATAGCATATTAAGTCATATGCTTTTAAAACACTGCTCAGGAAATTTTTCAGTTATCATAAAACAATATTTTCCCAACTCTCCAAGGAAACCCAGGTGTTCCCCGTGGTATGATAAAGGTTAAAGCCTCTTTCATCTATTAATGATCCTTAAAAATAAATGATTCCCTTAAAAGTTGCATAGTGATGACTTTCTAATTCTGTCATTTTTTCTACATTTGTTGGCTAGAATTCCTCTCATCAAGTAGGGCTCTTAGGCTACAGTGAAATAAAGTCTATACGAAAAAAGCAGGAGAGTTACAATTTTTTGTGTGAGTGTGATGGAAACTTTTAAGATCCTTTAGCAACTTTCAAATCCAGAATATTGTTAACTATAGTCACCATGGTATACACTATATCCCCAGGACTTACCTTAAAACTGGAAGTCTGTACCTTTTCATTACCTTCACCGATTTCACCCACCCCTAACTCCACGCCTCTGGCAACTACCAATCCGTTTTCTTGATCTATGAGTTTAGGCTGTTTTTTAAGATTCCACAATCAGTGAGATCATACACTATGTGTCTTTCCCTGATTTCACTTAGCATAATGTTTTCCAGGGCCATCCATGTTGTTGCAAATAGCAGGATTTCCTTCATTTTTATGGCTGAGTAATACTCCACTACACACACACACACACACACACACACACACACACACACTCACACACACACACACACACATACACACACACACACACTTTCTTTATCCTTTCATTCATTGATGGATCACTTAGGTTGTGTCCATGCTTTGGCTACTGTAAATAATGCTGTAATGAACATATAGGTGCAGATATCTTTTTGAGATAGTGATTTCATTTCTTTTGGATAAATACCCAAAACTGGAATTGCTGGATCATATGGTAGTTCTACTTTTAATTTTCTGAGGAACCCTTAGAAAGGCAGGATAAATGCTTAATTCTTTTCTTTAAATTACCAATTACCAGAGTAAGGGGTTGGTGTCCTAGTTACCACCATGGATGATCAAGTAAGTTTTGTTTTGTTTTAAAGTTGCCTACTTTTTAAAAGATGTTTCACAACTAGGCCATACTCCTTAATTTTTCTAAGTTCCCAAGGAAGCCTATGAGAACACATTGCGTATTTCATGGGTGTATCTCTGGAAGTGAGCAGAAATTAGTTTACTGAAGAAATTCATTTATTAATACTAATCAAATGCTATTCATAGACTTGAATGTCAAGGCTGAAAGAACGTTCTGTAGGGTTATCTAGTCCAACCACCCACCTGACATTCAAACTATCTCACCATGCTCTGTATGTCCCAGGGGATGAGGGGCAAAGAGGTGCAAGCTGGAGCTCTGAGTTTAATATAAGGTAAATGCAAGTTTAATTAAAATATGTCTACTGACAGCAAAGGATTCCTCTTAATATTACCATAATGATGGAACAGCACATAAAGTAGGCTCACCTTGGTTAGAGCTGGAAGAAACCTTGGAGGTCACCAAGTTCAGTGAAAGCAAGTCAAAAACAATGCCCCCACAAAACAGGCTCTACAAGTAACAGATGCTTCTGGTACCTTACTTTCCTGACACATGAACATTTTGCAGAATTAACAGAAACACAGTTCTGTAGAAACACCCACTCAAGTTATTTAGAAATAAGACATCAATATGGGTACAAATTTGCATCTATTCAGTGAAAATAATAGAACATAAGGAAGATAAAAATAAACACTTCTCACTTTATTTAAAAGTGTAATATATAACATACTTTTAGAAAACTGCACAAAACATATGTACAATAAATAACTATAAAAAAAACCCACCCAACACTGTAAGTCAAAACAACTCAACACTTTAAGTCAAGAAATAGAACACTATTACTACTTTATAAGACTCCATGTGCTTTTCTCCCTGTGTATAACCCTCTCCTTTCTTTCCAGAGATACCACTACACTGACTTTTATGATTATTCATCTGTATCATTTTACCAAATAAACAGACATCCCTAAAAACACAGTTTATTTCTACAATGTCTCTGAACTTTAAATGAATGGAACCACCCTGGCTGGTGTGGCTCAGTGGATTGTGTGTCAGCCTGCAAACCAAAAGGTCACTGGTTCAATTCCCAGTCAAGGCACAGGCCTGGGTTGTAGGTCAGGTCCCCAGCAGGGGGCACACATGAGGCAACCACACATTGATGTTTCTGTACCCCTCTTTCTCTCTCCTTTCTCTTCTCTTTAAAAATAAAAATGAATAAAATAAAATCTTTTTAGAAATTTTAAACTTTAAAAAAATTTAAATTCGCCCTGGCTGGTGTAGCTCAGTGGATTGAGCGCGGGCCTGCGAACCAGAGGATCGAGGTTCAATTCCCAGTCAGGGCACATGCCTGGGTTGCAGGCCAGTTCCCAGCAAGGGACACATGAGAGGCAACCATACATTGATATTTCTCTCCCTCTCCCTCTCTCCTACCCTTCCCCTCTAAAGATAAATAAATAATCTAAAAAAAAAAAAATTTTTTTTAAATTTAAATTCAATAATAAATGAATAAATGGATCCTAACTACCTATTAGCTATCAGTAATTCATTCATATCCCTCAATTATTTGAGATTCATTTATTCTTTTTTTCTTAATTGAGGTGGAATTCATTTAATATAAAATTAATGATTTTAAAGTGAAAAATTCTGATTCCTTTATTACTGATTAATATTCAAATTTATGAATACACTATGATTGTTTTTACCCATACTAGTGTAGATAGACCAGTGGGGATGATCAAGAACAATGTCAATATCGATATTTTTGTATATGGATCTTAGTGTGCATGGGCATACACACCTGGGAGTGGACTTTCCTACCTTCTACTTTATAATTGCCAAACTTCTTTTTCAAAGTGGCTGCACCCATTTATACTCCCAACAGCAGTTTATGAGAGCTCCAATTGCTCCACATCCTCATCAGCAACTGATATTATCAGAACTTCTTAATTTAGGAGCTTATAACAGAATAATTCTCACTTCTCTGATGAATGATGAGATAGAGTACCTTTTTATAAGTTTACTGGCCATTTGAATTTCCTTTCTTTTAGAGTGCCTATTCAAAATCTTTGTCCCCCTTTTTTGAATACTTATCTCATCATTTTTTTTCCTTAAACATGATATGAGAAATATCTATTGGTTGCCTGCAACACATGCCCCATCGGGGAATCAAACCTGCACCCCAAGCATGTGCCCTGACTGGGAACCAAACCAGCAACCTGTTCGTGTACAGAATGACATTCCAGCCACACAGGCCTGGGCTACTTATTCTTGTTGACTTGTAAAGGTTCTACTTTTTAAAAAAATTGTGTTATGCATCAGCCTTTTACTTAGGACTTTACTAATATATAAAACAAAGCCATTAATCAAAGATAATGTAATCAATAACCTGGGAATTTTTTTTAAAATCCTCATTGGGGATATGTTTTATCGATTTTGGAGGGAGGGAGAGAGGAAGAGTGGGGCGGGGGGAGAGAGAGAAACATCGATATGAGAGAGAAACTTCTATTTGTTGAATCCTGTGTGTGCCCTAACTGGGGATCAAATCTGCACTTAATGATGTGCCATCACCCAGAATCAAACCTTTTGGTGTACAGGACCATGTTCCAACCTACTGACTCACCTGGACAGGGCCCTGGGAAGTTTTCAATTAAAATTTACAATCTCTACTTTTATGCAGGATAGGCCAAAAGGTCTGAAAATTATTTGTAGGAGAATTAGGTGATATACAAATATACCTTAAATTTAAAATGCTACTGAATTACAGTAATTTTTTAGAAGTTATCCGCTTATCCGCAAGCAAGAGTGTTTATATACAATTCAGATTCATGCATGAAAAAGATCAGAATGTTTCTGAATCCTTTCCATTTTGGAAAACAAAACTCAAAAGTCATGGTTTTGTTATAAATAATGATGTTAAAAATGCCTAACACCAATGAATAAAATCAACAGTAGGAAAGCTAAGTGTTAAAAGGTGAAAAATTGAAATTTCAATTATAAACACAGCCTTATATTTAAAAAATAAATAAAAGTTGCTCCTGGATCAGTTACTTTTCTTTCCTAAGAGGATTATTATGCTTTGCAACAACAGAATATTTTAATTACTCACTTAATAAATGCTGGTGGCATATCTCTCTTCAAAATCTGATCCTCAGTGGTTTGAACAGTCTCTTTTCCAACCTACAGAGGAAAAAAAAATTCACAATTCAAATAAAAAATTCCAACTTTTTAAAAACTTTTTTTGTTTAAATCTCAGGCTTTTAAACTATTACTTAAACATATTTAAAACATATAGTTTATAGTAAATTTATCATTGAAGTTTCTAATTCAAAAAATATTCCTGGCTATTTCTCCTATATATGCTTCCATAACATACTTGGATAACAACTTGAAGTATAAACAAATGTATTAATACTTCTCCAGACTAATTAATTTGAAGGCATCATTGAGCACAGTAAGAAAAAAGAAAAATTCATCATTGAGAATATATGTGTGATATGTGCGTGTTTAACTGACAAACTGCTCCATCTCTAAAAAAGCACTGGAAGTACATGAATCAAGTTGGATGGACTAAAATGTCTACACAGAAAAAAATGTGTTACTGAACTGGGAAAAACATATGAAGGAATTATGACTCTGAAACTAGAAACCAAAAATGAAAATATACAACTTCACTCAAAATCAACACATTGTTTCCCTACTGACAAAGCAAGTCAAAAAGAAAAAATATATAATGCTAAATGCTACAATGTAATACTTTTACACCCTGCTGGTGGCAATGTAAATTGGAGTATCTTTAGACAGTTAACAGTTGTTACTGTGTGTTAAGAGACATAAAAAATGTCATTATTTATCTAAGAGCTCCATTTATGAGAATATACCCTATAAGCAATAATGTCAGATGTGGTAATAACAATATTCACAAAAGTATTCACTATCACATTGTTTATGAAAGCTAAAACATTTTAAAAATAATAAGGAACATTTATGTAAATTAAGATATATATTTAGATTTGAGTATTATGGGGCTATTAAAACAATGGTTATAAAGACTCAGCCGACTATGGCCAAGATGGAGGCATAGGTAGACACACTGTGCCTCCTCAAACAACCAAAAGGACAACAATTTAAAACAAAAAATAAACAGAACTGACAGAAAATTGAACTGTATGGAAGTCTGACAACCAAAGAGTTAAAGAACAAACATTCATCCAGACCGGTAGGAGGGGCAGAGATGGGCAGCTGGGTAGAAAGGACACAAGGCAAGGCGGCAGCTGGTGGACCTGGCGAGGTGGTGGATTGCAGACTGGGTGGTCCCACATTTGTGTGCAGATAAACCAAGAGGAATAACTGGGGAGCACAACCCAGGGTTCCAGTGCAGGGAAATAAAGCCTCAAACTCCGATTGAAAAAAACCTGCAGGGCTTGAGGTGCCTGCGGGAGAAACTCCCAGCCTCACAGGAGAGTTCACTGGAGAGACCAACAGAGTCCTAGAATGTACACAAGCCCAACCACCCAGGAATCAGCACCAGAAGGGCCCAATTTGATTGTGGGTAGTGGGGAAAGTGACTGAAAACCGACAGAGAGTAGAGCAAGCACCATTGTTCTCTCTCGGACCCCTCCCCCACCTACAGCATCACAACACAGCAACCTGGGTTGCCCCGCCCTGGTGAACACCTAAGGCTCCACCCCTTACTACATAACAGGTGCGCCAAGACCAAAAAAAAAAAAAAAAATGGCCCAAATGAAGAAATGGATCAAAGCTCCTGAAAAAAAATACAACTAAGTGACTAAGAGATATCCAACCTATCAGATGCACAGTTTAAAACACTGGTAATCAGGATGCTCACAGAATTGGTTGAATATAGTCACAAATTAGGCTATGCTAAGTGCAATAAAGGAAAATGTACAGGGAACCAATAGTTATGGGAAGGAAAGAGGTCTTAAATCAACAGTGTGGACCAGACAGAAGAAAGAAACATTCAACCAGAACAGAATGAAGAAACAAAAATTCAAAAAATGAGGAGAGGCTTAGGAACCTCCAGGACATCTTTAAATGTTCCAACATCTGAATCATAGGGGTACCAGAAGAAGAGGAAGAACAAGAAATGGAAAACTTATGTGAAAACATAATGAAGAAGAACTTCCCCAATCTGGCACAGGAAACAGATTTCCAGAAAGTCCAGGAAGCTCAGAGTCCCAAAGAAGTTGGACCCAAGAAGGGAACACACCAAGGCACATCATAATTACATTACTCAAGATTAAAGATATGGAGAGAATCTTAAAACCAGCAAGAGAAAAGGAGACAGTTACCTACAAAGGAATTTCCATAAGACTGTCAGCTGATTTCTCAAAAGATCCCTTGCAGGGAAGAGGGGCTGGAAAGAACTATTCCAAGTCATGAAAGGCAAGGACCTACATCCAAGATTACTCTATGCAGCAAAGCTTTCATTTAGAATGGAAGGGCAGATAAAGTGCTTCTCAGATAAGGTCAAGTTAGAGGACTTCATCATCACCAAGTCCTTATTATATGAAATGTTAAAGGGACTTACCTAAGAAAAAGATAAAAAATATGAACAGTAAAATGACAAGAAACTCACAGTTATTAACAACCACACCTAAAACAAAAATGAAAACAAGCTAAGCAAACAGCTAGAACAGGAACAAAACCACAGAAATGGAGATCACATGGAGGGTTATCGGTGGGGGAGTAGGAGGGGGAGAGAGAGGGGAAAAGTACAAAGAATAAGAAGCATAAATTGTAGGTGGAAAATAGACAGGGGGAAGTTAAGAATAGTATGGGAAATGTAGAATCCGAGGAACTTATATGCATGACACATGGACATGAACTAAAGTGGAGGAATGTGGGTGGGAGGGGGTATGCAGGGTGGAGGGGAGTGAAGGAGGGGGAAACAGGACAACTGTAAGTGCATAATAAATAAAATATATTTAAAAAATGACTCAGCCTATGGGAAATTTATGACATTCTACTTTATTAAAAGGAAAAATAAAAATAATAAATATACTATGATTAAAACAAACCAAATTCCATATGTATAAGGCAAAACAGTGAAAGAATATAAAAAACAATGTTAACAGTGGTTTTATTAATTCTTGGGAAAATTTCATGTGAATTTGTATCTATATTTCCTATTTTCTAATTTTTTTAAATGTGAATATAGAATTTTTTAATTAAAATACTAATACTAAAATATTACTCTGGGCCCTGGTTGGTGTGGCTCAGTGGACTGAGCACTGGCCCATGAACCAATGTGTCACCAGTTTGATTCCCAGTTAGGGTACATGCCTGGGTTGCAGGCCAGGTCCCCGGAAGGGGGCACATGAGAGGCAACCACACACTGATGTTTCTCTCCCTCTCTCGTTCCCTTCCCTTATCTCTAAAAATAAATAAAAAAATATTTTAAAAAATAAAATAAAATGTTACTCTGGGTTTCTTAGGTACAACTATTTCTTACCTAATAATTTTAGTAATTATCTGCTATTTTATAGAAATCTTCTAAATGGTAACAACCAAAAATTTAAAAATACTGAAATATTAAAAGCCACACTAACCAGATTGTGTGTATGTGCATGTGTTGTTATTATACCACAAATGTTGCACATACTCACTTTTTTCAAAATTATTCCTTTTGATGTCAATTTTTTTCACTATATCGCATCTTGTAAAGTATTATAGAAGAAGTAAACTTTAAATAGTAAGTGGTGAAATTCATCAATTCTATCAATACAAAGCTACCTAAGAGCATTAAACCATAAATATAAACTCATTTTTAATGCAGAAATCTGTGAAATATTCTAAACTCAAAATGGAAAGTATCTCAATCCTACTATTTAACCATTTAACTTTTGATTGAGTTTAAAGAAGAAAATAATTAAGAAAAATCCCTAAATGCACAGTAAAACAGCTGAAGAAACACAACAAACTACTCTCAGGGATTACAAGTCATGCATAAGTTAATGAATACAAGTTTTTTTCTCTCAAGTTAATAGCTCAGAAAGAGCAACACACATATACCACTGAGTAATAGCCACTGCTTTTGTAGACAATAGACTGTCTGTATCATAATAAAAGCCTTTTAAGTCAGCAGCTTGTTCTGCAGAGTTTTTCAGATCAAAACATGACAGAATATTTCCAGATGTATTGTTCACTATATTCCCCGACTAAAATTAACCATTCAAAAAGCTGTGGACCTTGATTTCATGAAATAAAAAAAAATGATGTTCAGCAACAAAGTCACTAGTTCATACTAGTATAAAGGGCCTAGAAAGACAGTCACATTTGCATACATGGAGTGTCCTTTTATTTTCGACAGGAGACAGCATAGGAAGAACTCTGAGACACACTGCTGTTACAGGCCAGCATCTAGCATCCTGGTTGCCAGGAAATTCCTTTATCACTTAGGTAAAATAAATAGTAAACCAAAGAAGGAAGGAGGAAGGAGGCATGTCTCGCATGCCAACTCAGCAGTCCTAAGCCTGGTCTGATAATATTGCCAGGTGTTCCAACATCACAAGAAACACTATGTTAGCAAGAAAGAAGGGAAGTCCTTGAAATTCTAGGTAGCATTTCCACTATCTGAGAAAGAAAACCTTGAAACTGTGCTTTCATCCCAGGGCCTGGAATGTGGGAGAGGGTCCACAGTGCCCAAAGAAGAAGCCCATGCAGGTTTGGTTAATTGTCTACCTCTGGGAGTCCCTAATGCTTACAGAAAGAGCCCATAAATAAAATTGGAAAGTGCTCCAATTTTAATTAACTGCCTCCTGTCACGTATTTGTTGTACAACAAGATGAACAAATGGAGTCTGGAGCAAGATAAGGATTGGGGTTAATAGACCCCCACACATACCTAAGTTTAGGTAGTCACATTCCCCCAGGAAAGCTGACATCACATTTACCCGTTAATCAATATAACTTTTTTCTCCTATCCTACCAACCATGTAAGTCCTCAGAACAAAGGACTTGCTCTCTCTTTTGGGGGCTTTCGATGCTCTTGGCTCTCTGGCCACCCGGCCTCAGGCCACCCGAGAACTTGCCACCCTGGTCTTCAGCCACTCTTACTTTTGCTGCCCCGCTTTGCCCTGAAACTTTGCCTTTTACCCCCCACTCTAACTAGTCCCATTTTCTTCCATGGGACCAGATCACTAATAAACTGATCGCACGCTAATAGATTTGCTGATCTGTAATTCTTTACATGCATCAGCAAGAAGAACCAGGTCTCCCCTCTCAACAGACACACACACGTATACACTGAGAAGGGAGGAGAGGTGGAATTCCTCTGATGGCTTCTTGAGGAAGTATTCAGTTACTGAGTTTTATTAAACACACTCCAGGTACTGTTGTAGGTACTGGGATAGTACAAAGAATAAAATAAGTTTCCTGCCATCATAGAACCTATATTCTAGTAGGAGTAGACAGAAAGTGCACAAGTAAATAAATAAATAAACAAGATCATTCCAAACGATGGCAAGGATGATGCTATAAAAACTAGAGCAGACACCCTGGCTGGTGCGGCTCGATGAATTGAGTGCCAGCCTGAGAATCAAAAGGTTGGTGGTTCCATTCCCAGTCATGGCACATGCCCGGGTTTGGGCCAGGTCCCCAGTTGGAGGTGTGTGAGTGGCAACTGATTGATGTATCTCTCACACATTGATGTTTCTCTCCCTCTCTCTCTCCCTCCCTTCCCATCTTAAAATACATAAATAAAATCTTTTTAAAAAAGAGTAGAGTAAAAGGAGCCTGGCTAAGAAAGAATAGGCAAAAAAGGCTTCTCTGAGGAAGTGACTTTGAAGCTGAGAAGAAATCACTCATGCAAGAGCTTGAAAAGAATAATGCGGGGCGGTGGGGGGGGCGGGGCGTGGTGCGCAGCATGTGTGCTATGGCAGGAAAGTTTGGGTACATTCAAGCAGGACAAAGTGGCTAAAGCTCATTGAGGAGAAAGGTATGGTGACGAGGTTGGGTGAAAAGGCAAAGGCCAGATCGCAAAGAGGCTTTTAAGCCAGGTTAAGTCATTTGGAATCTTTCTAAGTTCAATAGGAAGCAGGGGTGCTAAACAAGAGATTGACATGATCTGATTTTGTTTTTAAATGGTCATTGTGCCTGTTATATGAAGAAGTGATTTTAGCAGGCAAGGGTAAACAGGGTAACCAGGTAGGAGGCTACTGCAGTCATCCAGGATAGGGCTGACAGTAACTTAAAACAAGTCATGCAGGTGGAAATGGAGACTTACTTCTTTTGGAAGCAGATAGAATTAACAGGACTTGCTCTTGGACTGATTGGGGGAGGGGTCACAGAGTAGACTGAGGGACAGGAAAAAAATACCTTTTTCTTTTTTTTTTTATATTTTATTTATTTATTTTTAGAGAGAAGGGAAGGGAGGGAGAAAGAGAGGGAGAGAAACATCAATGTGTGGTTGCCTCTCACATGGCCCCCACTGGGGACCTGGCCCGCAACCCAGGCATGTGCCCTGACTGGGAATCAAACCGTGACCCTTTGGTTCACAGCCCATGCTCAATCCACTGAGCCACACCAGCCAGGGCAAAAAATACCTTTTTCAAAGGCAGCAGTGCTAGAAGTGCTTGATAGTGTTATGCCATAATGCTATGGCAAAGATTTGTCACGAAAAGATAAAACAATCAGTAAGTACACCAGGCAAAACCATTAAAACAAATATTCTGACACCAGCAGAGATAATTATTAAAGAATGAATTTTATTGAATTACTTTACGTCTCTCTTGTAAGGGTGAGCATAGGTGGGGAAAGAGAAACAGATAATAGAGACACACTTAAGGGCTACCTATTTAAAAGCTATTTTTAAGTATTCAAGTGATGGGCACTAAATCTGATTTACTACTCTAAACTGCATTCATACTTACAGTGATAGTATCCAAAAATGCTCTGATCTTCAGTATGCTCAGTCTAGAATTAGGTCAGGTACAATGAATGGTCCAGTTTTTAAGGCACAACCCAGAACATACAACCATGTAGAATGACTGCCATTTTCATTTGGGGAGTTCATTTTTGGCCATCCTATCCAACAGAACTTTCTGTTATAATGGAAATGTTCTACTTAAACTGTGCTACCCAATACAGTAGACATTAGCCACATGTGGCTATTGAGTACCTGAAATGTGGCTAGTGCAACTGTGGAACCAAACTATTATTTTTATTTAATTTTAATTAATTTAAAATTTTTTAATTTGAGCTTTTTTCTTACAGTTTTAGGTTCACAGCAAAATTGAGAGGATGATACAGAGATTCCCCATACACTTCCTGCCCTCACACATCAATAGCCCTCCCCATTATTAACATCCCCCACTGGAGTGGTATACGTCACAACTGATGAACCTACCATTGACACATCATAGTCAGCAAAGTTCATAGTTTACATTACGGTTCACTCTTGGTGCTGTATATTCTATGAGTTTGACAAACATACTTGTATAATGACATGTATCCATCATTATGGTATCATGCAGAGAATTGCCCTAAAATTCCTGTGCTCTGCCTATTCATCCCTCTCTGCCCTCACACCCCTGACAACCAGTGATATTTTCACTGTCTCATAGTTTTGCCTTTTCCAGAATCCCATATAGTTGAAATCATACAGTATGTAGCCTTTTCAGATTGGCTTCTCTCAATTAATTTTAATTTTAATTGCCACTTGTGGCCACAGGCTACCTTGTTAGACAGACAGGTCTCTGGGACTTTGCCTCCGAAAGCTGATCTTCCTGCCTCCAGACTCCTCCTCCTTCTAATGCACTCTTCACATAGCTGCTAGATTAACCTTCCTTTTTGCTTTTGCTACATGGTATCTTCCCCAAAAAATAAAAATTAAAAAAAAATTAAAAAGGGAGTTGGGCCTGGAGTGGTAAAAGTTGCCAGGTAGAGAAGAGAAAGATCGGACAGCCGAAGCGGAAAAAGGAACGCAGGCAAAGGCTCGGGTGTGTTTGAGCATGTGACTGACTCGACAAGAAAGACAGGCTGGTGTGGCTTCAGCAGAGGACTTGAGGCTAGAAAGGAAAGTCAGTCTAGGAGAGGCTGTGTGCCAAGTGAGAGTAGAAAGGATTCTATAACTTAACCTGCCCATTTATTCAAAGGTTATCATCCTCTGTTCTAGATCTTTCCAAATCAGTGTTCAATCACTAAAGTATCAAGTCAAGAACTTTCAAAGAAGCCAATTTCTAAAAATATGCAGGACCAGAAATCATCTCCTTTTTATGAACAACTGGCAAAGCCTATCTAGGAGAGCCAAGACAAAGCTTCACATTTTCAAGCCATCAAGCAGATCACAGGAAATGCCCTTTCCTCCTCTCTCCCCACACCACCAGAATAGAAATAGTTTCTACAGCTCCCATCTTTTCCAAATAAAAAGAGAAGAACAATTAAGAAAGGGATTAATTCACAAGATGTTCTTTGTTAAAGAGCAGGAACCACCCTGGCTGGTATAGCGAGTGGATTGAGCGCATTGAGCGCAGTCTGCAAACCAAAGGGTTGCGAGTTTGATTCCTGGTCAGGGCACATGCCTGGGTTGTGGGCCAGCTCCCCAGTTGGGGACATTCGGGAGGCAACTGATCAATACCTCTCACTCATTTATCTTTTTCTCCCTCTCCACCTCCCTCCTTTCCCCTCTCTCTGAAAATAAATAAAATCTTAAAAAAAAAGAGAGAGATCTGCCCTGCTGGTGTGGCTCAGTGGTGAGAGTCAGCCTGTGAACCAAAAGGTTGCTGGTTTGATTCCCAGTCAGGGCACATGCCTGAGTTGCAGGCCAGGTCCAGGTTGGGAGGCAACTGATTGATGTATCTCCTGCGCATTGAAGTTTCCCTTGCTTTCTCCCTCCCTTCCCCTCTCTCTAAAAATAAATAAATAAAATCTTCTTTAAAAACTTTTAAAAGATCTCACTTCCTGCATATTTTATCTATATGTTTCATGATTGTGAGGTTAGACTGAAGTGGATGCTTGACTTTTTTAACCTTGAAATAAATCTTATTTCCTTTGGGACAAAAAAAAAAAAAAGCCTATGTGTTAAAGTATTCACACACACACACACACACACACACACACACACACACACACACACAGTGACATACAGATCTTAGTTATGGTTTAAGTTCAGAGCAGGTTTTCCAGGCCAGCATTTAAAAACAACTCTTTCAAAATAATCTAACTTTATAGTAAATGCATCTTATTTTTTCCAAACTTTATTCCTGAAAAAAATTTTTTGCTGAAACTCAGATTTGTTGGTTTTATTCACTGCTAAAGTGATTTCTCTTTTATTTTCTTCTTCAGAAAACTGTCTCTAACTTCTTGAGACCCAATTCCATTCAATTCAATAAATGGACAGCAAGTGCCAATTATACGTCCACTAGGTGGTAGGAAGAGAATGAGATAAGAAATAAAGCATCCTTAGACATTAAGCTAAAATAATGGTAGTGAATAAGTAAGAGGCCTGGGGGCATTTTAGGGGCTTGGCAGGAAGCCCTGTTTCCTTTGAAGAGCCCTTACTTTCTTCAGTAGCTAATTTAAATATCTTTTGTTCAATTTGTGACTTTGGTTCAAAATTCTTTGTGAGGGGCCCTTTGTCTTCTCCTGTTGTTATTATTACTCCTTTTATCACGATCTATCTGATTCAGTAATGTAGAGAGAGTTGGTTTTTTTCCAGCAAAAAAGCTTGGCTCCGTTAAAGTCCCTATCCGAACTAAAAATATGTTAATGTAGATGACTTCCTTAGCTAGACTAAGTGTAAGAAAGCAGGAAGACAAAACATAGCAGGGAGGACTTATGTTACCAATCTGTACAATGTAAGTGGTAACTATAGAGCATTATATTAAAAAGGTAGCAAGGAGATAGTAATCAACAGTTCTTACTGGACGAGAAGATACAAATAATGAAAATGTAAAACTAACTTAGAGTTAAAGCTACAGTAGCCAAATGATTGTGACCAGCCAAGGATATGTACATCTATCTGCCTGTACTTAGTTTGCCTCAAATCAATGTTTCTTAAGGCATTAAGTATTAAGCCAATCAATCCATTATACTAAACAGTTATTCCAATACACAGTTGTGTCCCGCACCATGCTTGGGACACACAAGAATAATTTATGTGACCCACCATCAGCAACACTTTTGACAGTTTTCCTACAATGGTGATGGACTTGTGATTTATCCACTCCCTCGCTGGTACCTTTCATTCACAGATGATACAGCAAAGTCAGGTGTTTATAAAGGCATATATATCCAGAAAAACTAAGACTCTTAACCTATTCTGATTTTCAAATCACTCATTCACTTAAGCACTTACTGAGTACTTTCTATGTGGTAGGCACTGTGTATAACACTGTGTGTGATGGGGATACAAAAATAAGTGGGACTCAGTGCTTGCCCTTCACAGACAAGAAAACACTTAAGCAAATCATTGTCACAGTGTGTAGCACATCCTATAATAGCTACATGCAAGTTTCAGCTCTGCACCAGCGAGGAAAGTGAGATTTCACAGAAGAAAAGATACTCTAGGAAGGTTGATAAGTGCTCTCCAGGAGAAATGGGATTCATGGAGGAAAAGAGAGCTTTCCAGGAGTGAGGCAGCATATGTGAAAACAGGGCCAGTTCAGGGAAGACAGAGCCACAGGGCTGGAACACAGGGTACAGGTTGGAGAGGAGATGAGGAGAGGGTAGAAAATTGGAGAACCAGTAAGGGACCACATCTGGGAGGGCCTTGTATGCAATGGGCTTAAGTGTCATGTCCTAAGCAATGAGAAATTATTTAATGGTTCTAAGCAAAAGATACGTTCAAATTTGAACAAGAAAAATAAAGCAAGAATAAACCAGAAGGAAGATAACTAGGAGGACAACTTTAATTGTTAGTTCATTTATTCAATCAGCAAATACAGGGTAAGGCAAAAGTAAGTTGTTCATATTTAAAAATACAATAATTAACAAATAGTAACACAAAAATAAACTTTGCTTCACATACTCACAACCTACTATTGTCCCACCCTGTATTTATGTAACACACCATGTAAGGTACTATAGACAGGTATTTAAGAAAACACACGTGGGCTCTCATCTCAAAGAGCTTAGAGTCTTAGTGAAAAATAAACTAATGATGAAGTAAAGCAGCATGGATATGAGAGCAGATGTAAGAGATGCATCCATGTGACACTCACTCCCTCTGGAAGGTGAAGGAGAAACCTAGGATGACTCCCAGGCTTCTCACTCAAATGACTTGGTTATACAAGGTACTACAAGAAAGCCAAATCTGAGAGGGAAAGTAATTAGTACCAATGGGATAGTTAGATGGAGGTAAGTAAATGTTCAATAAATAATCGAATAGCTGATTCCTTGGTTTACTTGCGTGGACTGAAGAAAGCAATCAGGTGGTTCTAAAAGCCTTGGAAACCCAGCAACACCCATGGGCAAGCAGCAGATGAAAGAACAGCTGATGAACAGAGCTGAGAAGGAAATGTCTGAGAGAGCGCCAGGGGGAATGGTAGAACTGTGTCATGAAAGCCAAAGGAATTGGAAAGTTTTAAGACAATAAAAAAATAGTCAACAATGTCAACAGCCAGAGAGAGGTTAATGATTTCTAGTATATTCACAGCATTGTGCAACCATGATAATTTTTGAACATTGTCATCACCCCCCTCCAAAAAAACCCATTAGCAATCCCCCCTCATTTATTCCCAACCCTTCCCTTCCCCCATCCAGCATTAGGCAACCACTAATTTATTTTACGTCTCCATAGATTTAATATAAATGGAATCATACAATATGTGATCTTTAATGATAGGCTTCTTTCATGTTGTAGCATGTACCAGTATTTCATTGGTTATTCTGCCAAATAACATTCCATTGTATGTTTATACCATATTTTCTTTATCGTTCATCAGTTGATGGGCATTTGGATTGTTTCCACTTTTTGGCTTTTATTAATAAAGCTGCTATAAACATTAGTGTACGTGTTTTTGCGTGGATGTATGTTTTCATTTCTCTTGGGTTTGTGCCTAAGGGCAGAATTACTAGATCATGTAGTATACTTGTTTAATAGCTTCAGGAACAGCCAGACTGTTTTCCAAAGAGGCTATACCATTTAACATTTCCACCAGAAAAGTGTGAGGTTTCCAATTTCTCCACATCTTCAATTAACAGTTGTTCTTACTTATCTGCTTTTTTAATTATAGCCATCCTAGTGGAGTGGGGTCTCACTGTGATTTTGATTTGCACATCTGACAGCTAATGATGTTGAGCATCTTGTCATGTACTTATTGACCATTTGTATATCTTTGGAGAAATGTCCATTCAGATCTTTAAACTATATTTTAATTAGGTTGTATTTCATTTTATTTTATTTTTAATTATATTTTATTGATTACGCTATAACAGTTGTTCCAATTTTCCCCCTTTGCCCCTCTCCACCCAGCATCCCTACTCCCTCAAGCAATCCCCACAGCACTGTTCACGTCCATGGGTCATGCCATAGGTTTTTTGGTTACTCCATTTCTTATACTGTACTTCACATCCCCATGGCTATTCTGTAACCACCTACTTGTACTTCTTAAACCCCTCACCTCTTCACCCATTCACCCACAACACCTTCTTTTCTGACAACAATCAAAACATTCTCCATACCCATGATTCCGTCAGTCCTTCTTTGCTTAGTTTGTTTTTTAGAGTCAATTGTTGATAAATATGTATTTTTGCCATTGTATTGTTCATAGTTTTGATCTTCTTTTTCTTAAATAAGCACCTTTAACATTTCATAAAATAACGAATTGGTGATGATGAACTCCTTTATTTTTTTCTTATCTGGGAAGTTCTTCAACTGCCCTTCCATTCTAAATGATAGCTTTGCTGGGGAGAGCAATCTTAGCTATAGGTCCCTGCTTTTCATGACTTTGAATATTTCTTGCAAATCCTTCTAGCCTGCAAAGTTTCTTTTGAGAAATCAGCTGCAAGTCTGATGGGAACTTCCCCAAGGTAACTAACTGCTTTTCTCTTGCTGTTTTTAATATTCTCTCTCTATTTAACTTTTGGCATTGAAATTATGATGTGTCTTGGAGTGGGCCTCTTTGAATCCATCTTGTTTGGGACTCTCTGTGCTTCCTGGATTTGCATGTCTATTTCCTTCACCAAATTAGGGAACTTCTCTTTCATTACTTTTTTCAACTAGATTTCCAATGTCTTGCTCTTTCTCCTAATTTCTGGCACCCCCTATGATGCAAATGTTGGACCTCTTCAAGTTGTCACAGAGGCCGCTTACACTATCCTTGTTTTTTCTTTGGATCTTTTTCTTCTTGTTGTTCTGATTGGTTGTTTTTTTCTTCCTTATGTTCCAAATCATTAATTTGATTCTCAGCTTCATTGACTCTACTGTTGTTTCCCTGTAAATTGTTTTTTATTTCATTTGTGTATCCTTCATTTCTGACTGGATCTTTTTTATATTGTTGAGGTCCTAAGTTCCTGGAGCATTCTTATAACCAGTGTTTTGAACTCTGCTTCTGATAGATTGCTTATCTCCATTTTGTTTAGCTCTTTTTCTTAAGTCTTGATCTATTCTTTCATCTGGCCCATTGTTTCTTTGTCTCTTTGTTTTGGAAGCCTCCCTGTGTTTGTTTCTATGTATTAGGTAGAGCTGCTATGACTCCCTGTCTTGGTAGTATGGTCTAATATAATAAGTGTCCTGTAGGGTCCAGTGGCACAGCTGCCCCTGTCACCCAAGCTGGGTATTTGAGGTGAGCCCTGAGTACACCCTTCTCTTATACTTATAGTTGAGTCTTGGTTGCTGTTGGCAGGTCAATTTAAGAAATTTACCCAGGTCAGTCAGCTGTAAGGACTGGCTGTGACCACTGACCACCAATGTCCACCCCCCATGGAGGATCAGCTGTGCAGGGGCAGGGTGATGGTACTCCCACATGGTTTGTAGAATGTCCACTACATGTGAAGGCACTAGGGTTTCCAGGGTGGTGCAGGCCAAGGTCTTCCCCCACCTATGTTTTGCCAGGGGCCTACTACCTGAGCTATAAAGCAATCTGAGATGGCTGCTACTTCTGCTGGGCTTGGAGATTCTAAGACAAAGCAGAACTGTGAATCTGGGCTAACTGCTTCTAATGCCATGCTTGAGGCACTTTGCAAAAGGTATGCGGGCTGGGGGCTCAATGAGGAAGCAGTTGCTGGTTTGAAAAGATTTAGGAACTCTTGAAGCCTAAGCCAAGACCACTCATTCATATGAAAAAAGCCACTGTTAACAGCTGTAAGTTGGGTGGGACAGAACCTCAGGGGATTTCCAGGGCAGAGCAAACAGTTTTAGCCTGGGCAGCACTGCCTGCCAGCTCTGTGGCTCTATGGGAGCAGGGTTCAGAAATGGGACAATGGCCCTTGACTGCCTTGATGCCAGACATTTCAACAGTTTCTCCCTGTATACCACTGGTGCCTTTTAAGGGGCTACCCCTGTGCTGGAGCTCAAAGGAAGTGAGTCTGAGTAGGTGAGTCCATGTGTGGGTTCTTTAAGAGGAATTGCTTGGGACTGCAGCACTTCCTTCTACCAACTAAATCTCTGCTGTTTTTTGCAGTCAGAAGTTGTAGGTACTTATCTTCCTGGCACTGGGACACTGGGTTTGGGGGCCTGGTGTGGGGCTGGGACTCCTTGCTCCTGAGATATCAGATATGGGACCAGCCCATTCTGCGTCTCCACCCCTCCTACCAATCTGAATGGACATGGTTTCCTTAATTCTGTAGTTGTCAGACTTCCATTCAGCTCAATCTCTGACAGTCTAGAGTTATGGTTGTTCTATAATTTAGTTGCAATTTTGATGTGGTTGTGCGAGGAGGCAAGCCACATTTACCTATGCCACTATCTTGACCGGAAGTCTAAGGTTGTGTCTTTTGCAGATATTTTCTCCTAGTCTGTGAACTATCTTTTCACTTTGAGGGTATCCTTTGCAGCACAAAATTCTTTTTTCCAATTTATTTTTTCTTTTGTTGCATATGCTTTTGGTGTACAGTTATTCATCTCTTTTTTTTTTTAATATTTATTTATTTATTTATTTATCTTTAGAGGGGAAGGGTAGGAGAGAGGGAGAAGGAGAGAAATATCAATGTATGGTTGCCTCTTATGTGTCCCATGCTGGGAACTGGCCTGCAACCCAGGCATGTGCCCTGACTGGGAATCGAACCGCGATCCTTTGGTTCACAGGCCCAAGCTCAATCCACTGAGCTACACCAGCCAGGGCTCAGTTATTCATCTCTTAAATGATGGGGATACATTCTGAGAAATATGTCATTAGGCAATTTCATCATTGTGCACGGAGTGCACTTACACACACCTAGAAGGGATAGCCCACTACGCACATAGGCTGTATTATATATCCTAATGCTTCTAGGCTAAACTTCTACAGCATGTTACTGTACTGAATTTCACTGGCAACTGTAACATGGTATCTCTATATCTAAATACATCTAAGATGGAAAATGTACAGAAAAAACACAGTATAAAAAATTTAAAATGGCACATCTGTGTGTGTGTACATATATATACACATATATACACATACATATGTATGTGTATATATGTGTATATATATAGTACTTAACCACGAATGGAACTTGCAGGACCAAAAGGTGCTCTGGGCGAGTCAGTGAGTGAGTGGTGAGTGATTGTGATAACCTAGGACATTACTGTATGCTACTGTCGACTTAATAAACACTGTCCCTACTATTTCCCCCCTACTTGCTTCCCATGGGGTTAGAACTAGAACATGAAAGTTGTCAATGCTACTCCATGAACAGGGATATGGGCTAGAATGATTGGAAATATCAAAGAGAAAATGATTGGGAAAGGTATAGATCACCTTAATAGTGACTCTCAGAAGGGAGTGAAAGGTGGCCTGCGGATCACTATGAATAAGAAATGTAAATGGAGAGATAAAGGAACATAGAGGTGTGTCATGGTGATGTGGTTTTGGCTGTTGCATGTTGAAGCAGTGGTTAGAGTAAGGAATGCTGTGGTACTTATAAAAAAAGACAGTGTTTAACATGGTGAGGGCATAGAACTGAAGAATCAATACCTTAGTTCCATTGACCCTGTCTGGCACAAAGCGCTCTCTCTGGCATTGAATTGATGGAAGAAATAAGACTTATCTATGCTTTACGTCATTACTACCTGAAAGTATTTCCAAAGTACAGGGACAAACTAGGTCCACACTACCACACTACCACTTTTACTAAAGTGGCACTAAATACCTGTTTAGTGCTCCTGTGGACCTGTGTTCTTGTATAAACCTGAGATCCTCAACAAAGAATTTACAGCAATATTCTGAAGACTATCGAGCTAGATCTGTGAGGACTGTAGTGCCCTCTGAATATGCACCACTGAGGGGACCAGCTCATCTGTGCTGAGCAGGTCAGCAGCTCACTGATGGGGATGTAATCTGCATCAAAAATTGAGGTGCTGAGTAAGAGGCAATCTATCTCCAAGTCCCACAGATATTGCTCTTGTCAAAGGAAAAAAAAATTCCTCCTGAACCATATAGGCTTCCATTTCTTACAGAAAATTCAGCTTCATTACAATGTTATGAGACCATCATTGTATATAATCTTATGGGTTCATCATGGACCAAAACATCATTACAGGCCACATGACTGTAGCATCTAAGATTTTACCTAACCAACGTCATGACAATTAACTCCTATGTTTTATTCTAAGAATTTAATAGTTTTAACTCTTACATTTATGTCCATGATCTATTTGGAGTTCATTTTTGTATATGGCTTATGGAAAGGGTTATTTTGTTTAAATAGGAGAAAACCAAGCATGTTGATAGGCTGAAGAAGGCAGGAAATCAGACACTATTTCTGAAGCACAGGCCCTGAAAAGGCAGGGACAAAATCCAGAGAGCAGATGGAGTGAATAACCTTAATCAGGAGGAAGGCCACCTCTTGATGGAGACAAGGTATATGAAGAAAATGAGTGAAGACAGAGATATAATTGTAACTGTGGAGTCTATAAGCTGTGTCTTCTTCTTTGGAATTTACAAGGCATATTAGTATATTTAAAAGTCTAAAATAACCTATAGTCAGAAAATCTGTTTAACCCACCATTTTTAAATACAATTGACCCAGAATTTTTAACTTCTTCTTTTTTTGACTAGATAATTACAAGAGTTTGTATTTTTTTGGGGGGGGGTTGTTTTGTATTCTGAACTTTTGTTTTTCATATTCTTAATTTCTTAACAATACCTAGTAGTCTATGATGGAACTCAGATTTGTACAACATGCTTAGAAAACAGCGACCTAAGCCAGAAGCTGCAAACTTGGCCTTTGTACAGAATTTGGGCCGAGGTTTTTTGTAGGGTTTTTTTGTCCCCCTCTTTTCTTTTCTTTTTTTAATTTTATTTATTTATCTTTAGAGGGGAAGGGAAGGAGAGATGGAGAGAAATATCAATGTATGGTTGCCTCTTGTGCGTCTCCTGCTGGGAACTGTTGCTGGAAACTGTCCTGCAACCCAGGCATGTGCCCTGACTGGGAATCGAACCGCAATCCTTTGGTTCGCAGGCCCGCGCTCAATCCACTGAGCTACACCAGCCAGGGCCCCCTCTTTTCTTAAATTAAGAAATTTTACAAAGATCCAAATATCTGACATCTCCTGAAGTATCAAAAGATTTGGCCATGTTAGATCTGCATTCCAGCAAGGAAACTATTGGCCGAAACCCAAAAGTCCCATATGGGAAATACAGGGTGGGGCAAAAGTAGGTTTACAGTTTTGAGTATGCAAAACACAGTTTATTCTTATATTATTATTGATTATTATTTTTTTCCATACAAACAACTATAAACCTACTTCTGCTCTACCCTGTATACTCTGTGCTTCTCCCTAAAATCTTAGCATCTAAATCATGTCACTCATTTATGTCACTGCCTGGTCCTTGTGGGTATCTGGGTATCATTCCTATACTAGGCCACCCCTCTCAGTGTTTATACAGAGTGAAAAGTTCCTGAAGCCTCTCTTAGAAATTCCTTATCAAACTCTTCTCCAAATACTTTCTTTTATAAAAGTACTCTTCCTGTGAGAACTATGAGAAAGATTTAGAAGTATTTATGTCAAGAATGACAAAATGGCAGTATATGGAACAAGTGCACACAGACCTATTTTGTTTGACCTGCACAGTATTTTCTTTTAAATGGGAAATTTCACATTAAAAAAAAAAAAAAAGATTTCCAGATTTTAATGAATATCAGGAAGATCTAATAACACTAGGCCCTGTTTCCATATAGCAACAACAAGCTGTAGACAACAGTAGTTCTCTTCAATCAGGGCCTGCATTTTTCCATTTACCACAGTCTCCACCACTCCCCAGCGTCCTACAACCAGCCTGATTCACTCATTACCTTTTCAGTCCTGCAGGGATCTAAGTTCGTGCCACCTGATTTAACAAAAAGATTCCATCTTAATTAGCACAGTACATTAGGCAAGTTCCCCAGTATCATAAGTGTCGTGTGAAATTTTACTTATGTCTCAGCTATTTCACTAATAAATAATAATTTCACATCCCAATCTCCCCTAAACACATTGAAGAAATGACTAGTAGGGAATACAACATGTAAAACAGAATTTGAGGTGACTTTTTATTTTCTTCTTAATCCTTTTCTGTACTTTACAGATTTTCTCTTTTTAATCATTTTTTATTAATGTTTTAATACAGTTGTCTCTATTTTCCTACCACCACTTCCCACCCACAATCCTAGCCCCCTTGGCTTTGTCCATGGGTCCTTTACACTTGTTTATTGACTACTTTAGATTCTTTTTTAAAAAAATTTGCATTAACCTCATAATAAGAAAAATAGACAAAAAAATTTTAATGTATCAACAATATTCTGGTAAATAATCCATAAAGTAATAAGAAATCACCAGTGCCTAAAAGGTTCAAATTTTGACCAACTGCCAAAACAATTTAAATGTACATCAATGAGAACACAATCGAATGGGTTAAACAGCAGATGAACCATGTCGGTGACAAATTTTAATGTCAAGGAAGCTCATTTGCTGCAACATACTTCCTCAGAACTAGTGTTAAGCTGCCTGGGCAGCAGCTGTTTATTCTAACCCAACATGAGACTGAGTGTATCAATTAAGGCTAGATGAATGTTAGCAGAGCAGCCTTCCTCACCAGATCCTTATTTATGAAAATACTTGGGCAGGCTTCCAATGTGCAAATACTTCATTCTCTCCCTCAACGCAGAATTCTACAGACTTCCCAACCACTTACACTTGTGCTATGAATGGCCACCAGTTTAACAATAAAGCAGGTCATGAACACAGGGAACTTATCTCCACCACATACTCTCTGCCCACCTCTCTCAATGGAACACAAGATATGGCTCCTTCCATTTCACAGAGAATTTCAGAGTGAAAAAGAATTTGGCAATCTAATCCAAATTCACTTTAGAAATGAGGCTCAGAGACATTAGTTCTGTAAGAAAGTTGCAGAACTGGAATTGAATCCAAGCCTCATGACTCTACTTCCTGTGTTTTCAGGTGAACTTCCTAACTTGCAAGCAAATCATTGTTAAATGACAAATGCTCTACAGTCACAGAAAGTATATCAAACCTACTTAAAGTGATTTCCATTTTGGTTTCAAACATATGTAAGTAAATGCTGCATTAAAAAAAAAAACCATACAGTTCCCCCAATTCTCATCCTGTAGTTCTAGCTTTAGCAACAGAAACTGAAGCAATAATTATGGAAAAAATAAGTGGGCTGTTTTTTACTTAATTTCTTTTACCTTTTTCAATTTTTTTAGTTATTGAAAACATTAGTTAAAAGGAAACTCAGTATTAGTTCCACTAGTTTCATAATTAAGTAACTATTGCATAATCATAAATACTGGCAGAGAGGAAAAGTTCACTGCACGATCTGAATGTAATCTTTAGTAGATGCTTCAGGAGAGAATAAATTTCTCAAGTATAGGGTCTGAACCATTCCCCCCCCCCCCTTAGCCATGACACAGTGACTGGCACATAATAAGTGCTCAGAAAATAAGTGCCAACTGAAATAAGTAAATTGATAAAGATAATAAAATAGGTTAATATTTAATTCTACCATTTTCGTATCTTCCCACATATACTCCTTAAGTACTTAATTCAGTGGAACTACCAGCTGGCAAGAAGAACAAGAAAAACTTCAAGCTCACAATAGGCAAATATAAATCAACATCTTACAGTCTAACCAACTGAGGGCCAATTGTTCTGGTTTTCCTCCCAGAAGCTGGAAGATTCTTGACAGCCAATATGGGTTAGGCTCACTAAGGCTTCAGCTCCTTCAGTTCCTTACTGTTATTTGTTTAGGGATGACCACCTGAGACAACCAGGCCACAACTGGCAAATAGCTTTTATTTTTATTTTTGTAATATTTTTATTGATTATGCTATTACAGTTGTCCCATTTTCCCCCTTCATTCCCCTCCACCCTGCCCACCCCCTCCCACCCACATTCCCCCCTTTAGTTCATGTCCATGTGTCATAACTTCCTTACCCTCTACATTTCCCACACTATTCTTGCCCTCCCCCTATTTTCTACCTAGCATCTATGCTACTTATTCTCCGTACCTTTTCCTCCTCTCTCCTCCTCCCACTTCCCTGTTGCTAACCCTCCATGTGATCTCCATTTGTGTTTCTGTTCCTGTTCTAGCTGTTTGCTTAGTTTTCTTTTATTTTAGGTGTGGTTGTTAATATCTGTGAGTTTGCTGTCTTTTCACTGTCATGTTTTTTTATCTTCTTTTTCTTCAATAAGTTCCTTTAACATTTCCTATAAGGGCTTGGTGATGATGAACTCCTTGAACTTGAGCTTATCTGAGAAGTGTTTTATCTGCCCTTCCATTCTAAATGAAAGCTTTGCTGGATAGAGCAATCTTGGATGTAGGTCCTTGCCTTTCATGACTTGGAATACTTCTTTCCAGCCCCTTCTTGCCTGGAAGGTCTCTTTTGAGAAATCAGCTGACAGTCTGATGGGAATCCTTTGTAGGTGACTGTCCCCTTATCCCTTGCTGCTTCTAGAATCTCTCTTTCATTTGAATCTTAGCTAATGTAATTCTGATGTGCCTTGGTGTGTTCCTCCTTGGGTCCAACTTCTTTGGGACTCTGAGCTTCCTGGACTTCCTGGAAGTCTATTTCCTTTGCCAGATTGGGGAAGTTCTCCTTTATTATTTGTTCAAATATGTTTTCCACTTGTTGCGCTTCTTCTTCCCCTTCTGGTACCCCTATAATTCGGATGTTGGGACGTTTAAAGATGTCCTGGAGGTTCCTAAGCTTCTCATTTTTTTGAATTCTTGTTTCTTCCTTGTTTTCTGTTTGGTGTTCATTTCTTCCTTCTGGTCCACTCCATTGATTTGAGTCCCAGTTTTCTTCCCATCACTATTGGTTCCCTGTGCATTTTCCTTCATTTCACTTAGTATAGCCTTCATTTTTCATCTAATTTGTGACCAAAATCAACCAATTCTGTGAGCATCCTGATCACCAGTGCTTTGAACTGTGCATCTGATAGCTTGGCTATCTCTTGGTCGCTTAGATGTACCCGCTCTGGGGCTTTGATTTGTTCTTCCGTTTGGGTCATTTAGGGTGGTGGGGGCCGGCCTGGTCGTGCCTGTTATATATGAGGGGCAGAGCCTTAGGTGTTCCCCAGGGCAAGGCAACACAGTTGCTGGTTTGTGACGCTGTATGTGGGGGAGGGGTCAGAGAGTGAACAATGGCACTTGCTCCACTCTCTCTTGGATTTCAGTCCCTTCCCCCGCTTCCCACAAGCAAATTGGGCCCTTCTGGTGCTGGTTCCCGGGTGGGTGGGCTTGTGTACGTTCTAGGACCCTGTGGGTCTCTCCAACAAACTCTCCTGTGAGGCTGGGAGTCTCTCCCGGCACCTCAACCCCCGCAGGTGTTTTCAATCATTGTTTTGAGGCTTTATTTCCCGGCGCTGGGTCCCTGGGTTGCGCTGTCTGTCTCACTCCCCTGTTTCGCCTGGTTTATCTGTGTGCAATGTGTGACTGTGGTCAACCAGCCACCTTGCCCATCTTGCTGGGTCTGCCTGCTGCCACCATGCGCCCGGGGTCTGGCAGCCACCGCTTTTTCCTGCCACGACCCCTCTCAGCCAGCCTCTGACTCCGCCCCTCTTACCAGTCTGGATGAATGTGTCTATTTTACCTCCTTGGTTATTGGACTTCCATACAGTTCAATTTTCTGTCAGTTCTGGGGGCTTTTTGTTTCTAAATTTTTGTTGTCCTTAACTTTGGTTGTGCAAGGAGGCTTAGTGTGTCTACCTATGCGTCCATCTTGGCCGGAAGTCACTCAAATAGCTTTTAAAATCAAACCAGGACTGATCAACAATGTAGCTTATTTTGAAACAGGTATGGTCAAAACTTGAAATAGTAACCCAATAGCAAAAATCTCTAAGTGCTCTCACTAATGTTAAGAACATCCTGCTTACAGGAGGTTATTCAGCATAGTAATTGAATTAGGCTCCAAGCTGTAAATAGACACTGACCCATTAAATTAGGCCCATTAGCAAAATCACAAAATCATTCCTTTTCATAGCTCAAGCTACGAACACATTCCTTACAAACAACCAGAACTGGAAAGACAATGCTTTGTAATATTAATGTCAGTAAAGACTGTCAATTAAAATGCTCATAGGGGAAAAAATACTCTATGGTACACATACTAAATAAGTCCAAAAGTTTTACCTTTAGGCTTTTCTTCTTAATGTTTTCACCTTTTCTTTTCAATTACTACAAAAGTAATTCAGTGTGACTACATATGAGCTGAGTACAAACCCAATTTTAAGAGAAAATGAAATAAGAGAACAGCTGCAGCATATCTAGACCCAACTGCACAGACTGGTCAAGATGCACAGACAGAAACAATAAAAAAAGCTACCAACTAACCCCAACAACACTAGTTGTGTTTGTGCCCTTTGCAGATTGTATTTCATCACTGCTTTTCATGTAATATTAATAGATTAGACACAACTTGGTATAATCAGGAGAAATACTTTCACAGAAATATAAGTTTATTTCCTTTTGTTTCACTTGCTTACTAATGTGAAATATCAATACTGCAGGAAAGATGTTGATCAGTTGCCAGAGGCAACTAAACCCATTAATAAATTCTAGCTCTACCATCTTAGATAACTCACTCACAGTTGAGCAAAATGAAGAAACACAATTAGTCAGAACTGAAAGAATACACTAGAATGAGTCAACTCATCTATCTAGTTTTTCTGTTTGTTCATTTGTTCTGTTTTAAGAAAAATATTAAAGATAACGCTGGTAAGGCACCAAAACACTATAACTACAATCCTCTTACCTCCAGTCCTCACTAAACATCAAGTTCAATCCTAATGGTTCATTATAGAATACCACAAGTCTATGGTTCATAAATGGAAATAGTCCCAAATTTAGGATTTATATGGAAGATATAACAGCAAAGAATCCCCGGAGATTGAGAGAGAATGTGGTAGGTTTTCATTGTTGAATTTTATTTTAAAGTGTAAATTCCTACCTAAGCAAGCAAGTTTCTAAAATCCTAGTAATTAATAAATATACTAAAGGCTTAAATAATCATTACACAATTAGGTAATCCTCCTTAGGACAAATCCAAGTTCTCTCCTCAGAGTGTACATACGTCATTACTAGGCATATATGATCTAGGTAATTTACTAGGTGTATATGATTACTAAGTGTATATGATCTAGGTAAACTCCCTATAAATTCTTCTAGGTGTATATGATACAGGTAAACTCCCTATGAATTCTTCTGTATAGTTGATCACACAAAAAATATTACGCAGTGATGCTGCATTTTCTTTCTTTTTTTAGAATTTGGAAGTATTAATTTTTTAAAGATTTTATTTATTTATTTTTAGACAGGGAGGAAAGGAGGGAGAAAGAGAGGGAGAGAAACATCAATGTGTGACTGCCTCTCCTGCACCTCCCACCAGGGACCTTGCCTGCAACCCAGGCATGTGCCGTGACTGGGAATCGAACCAGCAATCCTTTGATTTGCAGGCCAGCACTCCATCCACTGAGCCACACCAGCCAGGGCTCTTCCTTTTTTAACAGAAGTAAACTAGAGATTTTGAAGGCATCTCTTATACCCTGACATCTTTAGATCAACTCATTTTTTAAATTATGTCTTGAGACTTCTGTGTGGAAGGCAACATGCAGTTGACACTTCTTCAGGTGACACAAAGACGCAGTTAGGAAGCTTATGGCCTGGAATAGCATCAGGACGACATATATGACTCTAATGAGTGCCAACAGGGAGATATAACTTAGCACTACTGAGGGTCAGGGGACAGAGAGCTCAACTAGTTGTTGAGACAAGGGCAGTCATCATTATTACAGCTGAACCTTAAAGCATGGACAAAATTTCCAGTGGAAAGAGGCATCTTCTGTACAAGGAGATGCAGTATGTGCATAGAAGAAGTAAGACAGACTGGAGTTCATAAAACACCAAGCAGTCTCACTGGCTATTACAGGCTTCCTGGGAGGGGCCCTATGGTGGGAAAGGACGAACAATGGATTTTCATTTTGGTTTTCCATTGCCGAAGGTAGAGAACATCTGAGAATACATTTTCTCATTTTTAAAATAAGAGAGTTGGATCAGAATATCTCTGAGGTCTACTTCCAAATTTATAAATTTATGATTGTAGGTCCAGGGTTGGAAACACTTTCTATAAAGGGGAAAGTAGTAAATACTTTAGGCTTTGTAGGCCGTATGATCTCTATCACAACTTCTCACACTACTATAGTGTGAAAGTAGTATAGAAAATACGTAAATGATGCCCTGGTTGGTATGGCTCAGTGGATTGAGTGCTGGCCTGTGAACTGAAAAGTTGCTGGTTTGATTCCCAGTCGGGGCACATGCCTGGGTTGTGGGTCAGGTCCCCAAATGGGGGTGTATGAGAGGCAACCAGTTGATGTTTCTCTCACTCATCGATGTTTCTTTACCCCTCCCTTCCCCTCTCTCTGAAAATAAGTAAATAAAATATTTTTAAAAAGAGAAAATATATAAATGAAAAGGAATGGCTGTGTCTCAATAAACCTTCATGTATATTGAAACTTTAATTTTATATAATTTCATGTGTCACAAAATAGTATTCTTCTTTTAATTTTTTCAAACATTTAAAAATGTAGCCCTGGCTGGTGCAGCTCAGTGGATTGAGCACAGGCTGTGAACCAAAGGGTCGCCAGTTCCATTCCCAATCAGGGCACATGCCTGGGCTGTGAACCAGGTCCCCAGTAGGAGGCACATGAGAGGCAACCACACATTGATGTTTCTCTCCCTCTTTTTCCTTCCCTTCCCCTCTCTCTAAAAATAAATAAAAATAAAATCTTTTTTAAAAAGTGTAAACACTATTCTTAGCTCCTGGGCAGTACAAAATTTGGCTTACAAGCCGTAGTCTGCTGACTTCTCCACTCTATGGAAAAATAAGAACAGAAAAGGGATAGAATTTGCTAGCCTTCAAGAGCTAGAATAAGATAGACAACAATGTGGTACTATAATTATGTGTGTGATAAATATTGCTACAATAGCAATCATATTACAATACTAAATGTATCAAAGTAACATATTGTATACCTTAAATTTATACATTACATGTCAGATATATTCCATTTTTTTAAAGACCTAGAATAAGGAATTTAGATTAATTTAGAAGACAATGGGAGGAGGTACAGGTTTCTGAGCAGCAAAAAAAAAAAAAAAAAAAAAAAATGCTGAGATCCAAACTATACTTATAAGACTTACTTGGCAGTAATGGATGGGAGTGAGAGATTAGTAGTTAACTATCTATCATTGAGGTATAATATTAAAGCCTAATCTAGAAGGGTAGCTTTGAAGAAGGAAAAAAGGGAAGGAAAAATCAACAGAGCACAACTTATAAAAAAGAAAAGGTTTATTTATCTGGCAAACATAATTTTTAAAAGGTCAATTTCCAGTCAAGAAGCAGGGGAAAGGTGATTTTACATTTCCATTCCTCAGTGCCACACCAGCCTGCAACTGCAGTAGACTAGTGGAGGAATTTGCATTTTCATGGAAGCTTTAGAACAGTCCACGTTGGTGGAGCTTCCAGTTCAAAGAGTTTTCTGGTAATATATCAGGTAAATGGTAGCATTTATTGTTTTGGTTTTAGAGATGAAATAGATATAACAGTTTTAGAGATGTTTATTTCTGGCTCCTTTTACTCCAGAGAATTGTCAGCAGCCTTTTCAAATTAGGAAAGAGTATTCATTGGTGTACATAGATATATCATTGCCCTCGGTATTTTAAAATAACTCTGCTGACTGTGACTCAGAATTTATATCTATCTTTTCTTGCTCTAACAGAGGAAAGAACTGCAGTGCTACAAATACAACTGATTTGACATTACTGTACCTACCAAGTACAAGTAACTCCATTCTATGGGGGCAGGACATGCTTTCTAGAACTCAAATTTAGAAGCTGGGGAGGGTCAGAGGGAGGAGGGGAACAAAGAGACATGCACATAAGTAGCTCTAATCCATGATAATATCTGATAAGAAATATAGTCAAACCTTATGGAAACACAGCACAGGGAGAGATTAATATCAACTGGGCAGCCTGGAAAGAGCTTCATGGAGAAAGTAACATCAACACTGGTCCCATTTTAACAAGAGAGGCAGGGGAATTCCAGGCTATGAGAATAGTGCAAACGATAACAACAAAAAGATGTGGGGAAATAGGGGCTTATCTTTTTTACTTCGTGAGAGAGAGAGTGAGAAAGTCCACCATTTTCTAATTAGAGTTCCAAAGGGAGAGAAAAAAAATAAAGGGTGAGGCAAAAATTCTAAGAGTTAACAGCTAAGAATTTTTCCAGGATTGAAAAAAGAAATCTTAGACAGTCCAGGCAGAGGGGAAGTGGCATAAGGGACTGAATCCAGGAGAGAGCGGAGCAGGCGCCATTATTCCCTCTCAGGCCCCGCCCCCACATACAGCGTCACAACCCAGTGACTGGACTGCCCCACACTGGGGAGCGCCTGAGGCTCCACCCCTCATACGTAATAGCTGCGACCAGACTAAAACCAAACCAAAACAAAAAAACCCACCAAAAATGGCTCAAACCGGAGGAAAAATGAAAACCCCGGAGTCAATTCCTCTAAGCGACCAAGAGATAGCCAACCTATCAGATGCACAGTCCAAAGCACTGGTCATCAAAATGCTCACAGAATTGGTTGATTTTGCTCATAAATTAGATGAGAAAATGCAGGCTACAATACGTGAAATGAAGGAAGACGCATGGGGAACCGATAGAGATGGAAGGAAAACTGGGACTCAAATCAATGGAGTGGACCAGAAGGAAGAAACTAACAACCAAACAGAAAACGAGAAAGAAACAAGAATTCAAAAAAATGAGGAGAGGCTTAGGAACCTCCGGGACATCGTTAAACGTCCCAACATCCGAATTATAGGGGTCCCAGAAGGGGAAGAAGAAGAGCAACAAGTGGAAAACTTATTTGAACAAATAATAAAGGAGAACTTCCCCAATCTGGCAAAGGAAATAGACTACCAGGACGTCCAGGAAGCTCAGAGAGTCCCAAAGAAGTTGGGCCCAAGGAGGAACACACCAAGGCACATCGTAATTACATTAGCCAAGATTCAAATGAAGGAGAGAATTCTAGAAGCAGCAAGGGATAAGGGGACAGTCACCTACAAAGGAGTTCCCATCAGACTGTCAGCTGATTTCTCAAAAGAGACCTTACAGGCAAGAAGGGGCTGGAAAGAAATATTTGAAATCTTGAAAAGCAGGGACCTACATCCAAAATTGCTCTTTCCAGTAAAGCTGTCATTTAGAATGGAAGGACAGATAAAGCGCTTCTCAGATAAGGTCAAGTTCAAGGAGTTCATCATCACCAAGCTCTTATTATATGAAATGTTAAAGGGACTTATCTAAGAAAAAGAAGATCAAAAATATGACAATGAAAAGACAGCAAAATCACAGCTATTAAGAACCACACCTAAAACAAAAGCAAACTAAGCAAACAGCTAGAACAGGAACAGAACCACAGAAATGGAGATCATATGGAGAGTTAGCAACAGTGGCGTGGGAGGAGGGGGAGGGAAGGTACAGAGAATGAGTAGCATAGATAGTGGGTAGAAAATAGACAGGGGCAGGGGAAGAATAGTATGGGAAATGTAGAAGCTAAAGAACTTATGACACATGGACATGAACTAAAGGGGGGAATGTGGGTGGGAGAGGGTGTGCAGGGTGGGGAGAATGATGGGGGAGAAACGGGACAACTGTAATAGCATAATCAATAAAATATATTTAAAAAAAAAAGAAAAGAAAAAAGAAATCCGCTCCTAAAACCAGGGAGCCCAAAAAAATCTCAAGGCAGTTAAATAAGGTCTAAGAACCCCAAGGAGAAAAGTCATAATCTACAGCAAATGGCAATTAGACTGATGGCTCATTTGAATGCAGAAACACAAACAATATTTTTTTCAAAGTGCTGGAAAAAAATTACTATCAGCCTAGATTTATATATCCATTAAAATTATCTTTCAAAAACGAGGACAAAATGAAGATATTTTCAGGTAAACAAAAACTTAGAGTGTATACCACCCAAAGGGCCCACTAAAGATACTAGTGAAGAATGAACTTCAGGAAGAAAGGAAATGTACCAAGAAGGAAGATCTGTTCACCATTTCTCTTACATTTCAAAGAAAAAACGAGACAAAAGTGAAATCTTAGACAATCACACAAAAGGAGAATGGAATTAAAAGCATTTTACAATCTTTGTATTACTGAGGACAGTAAAGATGCTAATTGATTTAAGACTCTGAAGATAGATATGCATGTTAAAAATTTCCAGAAAACCACTGAAAGACTAGCAATATCGGGTATACCTTCCAAACCAGTAGTTACAGTCACCTGACTATCACATTCAACTCTATTACTCCTATGTTGACAGCACAAATGAAAGAGATTCTAGCTCTCTTTTCAGGCAAGAGATACTAAGCTCATCCAGTATCTGGCATAGTATGTAGCCATCAAATATTTGTTAAATTAACCTGGCTGTTCCAGAATAAGATGAATTCTATTTCACAAATACATCATACTTCTCAACTCTACCTGAAAGGCTGATTTCATCTTATTATTATTAGTGAGTGGCATGACTACCCACTTCAGCTATTTTTCTTTTTGGGGAAATAGAACAATGAGAGCTTAGGATAAAATCCCAAATCCTAAGCCCCACGTCTTGCTTCTAAATTGAAACAAACAAACAAAAAAAAAAGATATACTTTTCTCCCACTTTTGCACAAAAAGAGTTAGTAACCAAAAATTAGGTATTTTATTCTAATCATGGGAAACTGGCAATCAAAGGCTCAGGCACCCAACTGTGAGTGATATTTTCCCCGCAGTTGGTAAAACTGTATATTCCACAACATATGGAATTCTACTGAAAGCTTTCACTGGCATTTTGCCTTGTTGAATAAAAGTTAGAAGTTATGCTTAGACATTTAAAAAAATCAACACTGCCTTTTCATTAGACTAACATTTAAAATATGGCTTAAAAATCATGGGAAACATATTATTATGTCTAACACTCATTGAGCTCTTAACTATGTGTCAGACATAGTTCTAAACATTTTTATGATCTCATTAATCCTCACGATAATAAACTATGAGTCTGGTACTATGATTCGCTTTGTTTTACAGAGGAGGACCATAAGAAATGGAGATGAAATAATTTCCTCAATGTTCATACCTTGCAGATGTCAATGGTGGGACTTGAACACAAGGTATTTAGTTCTAGAGCCTTTATTCTTACCCATTATATTCTACTGCCTCCCAAGTCTTGTCATGTTTGTACACTAATTTACCTTGTATCTATATCTGAAGTTGGACTTCATTACTCAGTAACTCATACTAGATGCATTTTGCCAAAATGGGCTATTCTGTTTATTTGCAAAGGAACAAAACTAATAGAAAATTCCAAATGCATGTTATATTTTTACTTATACTTACATACTCTGCATAATCCTGTGCTGGGCAGGATTATCCCAATCTGCACCCTGGGACTCTGCCTAGAATTTATTCATTCAGGAAACATGAATCGAATGGTTCTACTATAGGCAATGCCCTGTGCTAAGCAATGATTTATAGCTACTCTCTTAATTGGCAGTTAAATTTCACCCAGATTCACCCACAGCATGATATGTATTTTTCCAAATAAGTGTAAAACAGTTTTTGGCAGAGAAGCAGCAAACGGTCCTCCTATTTGTTCATTCAACAAATACTCTTCAGGGCTCTACTATGTGCCGAGCACTATGATGGGTGCTAAAAATTCAGGGGCAAACACAGCAAAACCAGTATTTGTCCCTGGGGCTTTGTGGAAAGAAAGATGTCAAGTAATAATCACACAAGTAATTACTAACAACTATGATCAGCACAAGAAAAAACATTACACAAATCATATGACAGAGGGACCCCTCAGTTTTGGATGCAGAGTCAGAGAGTGTGTCTCTAGAAAACTGACATTTAATATGGAAGTAGAGGATTAGTAGACATTATCCAAGAAAATAAGTACAGAAAAATAGTTCAGGCAGAGGGGAACGGCATATGCACAGCCTCACGAGAAGCTCTGTGCTTTGAAGGAAAGGAAAAGCTGGAGTACCCGGAGGGCCACAAGAAGAGGGTGGCTGAGGCCAACCTTCAAAGCTCTTTCCCTATTGAGGGGGCCCACCACCTGCTCACTCTGCTGCTGACCCAACTCACATTGTCTGCATGACTCCAAGGAATAAAAACTCTATTCACAGTACTAGTACACAACCCTTTAATACAAATAATTTAAAGTCTGCAATTTTCATTGGTGGAGAAAATATAGATAAAATAAGTTGTTACAAGATTATAAATTTCACCTGTATTTTAACAACTTGAGGCCAGAGACCATATCTCATATATCCTACTATCAATCTACAACGTGCATAGCTAGAGTTTGATAACTAGAGTTGCTAGTTGAGGAAAAGAGATGTAGGATGATAATTTGAGTTACTTGCCTAGATATTTTCCTATTTAATATTTATTAACCTAGTCATATATCTTCATCTATTTTAATTACAGGAATAAAAATGTGTTGTCCACTTTACAAATAAAAAAGACGAGCCAATTCTCCAGGGATGGCGGTGGGGACAGAGAAAAGGCTGGAAACATAGGCAAACTAGATAATAGAGGTCCCTCTCTCCTCCTAAATGTCCAATTTCTCTTTCTTCACAGAAAGCTTACTTGTGGGCATAAGTTAAGTTTATTTCAAAAGAAGATATGACTTGGATTGTGGCCAGCTGCAATGAATTTCAGCCACTTTCCCCTTAAAACTCATTTAACCAGAAATCTTATCACTGGGAAATTCTCCAAGGACCAAAGACTCTGTTTTGCAACTTAGCAATATTTATAAAACATTTTAGTACCAAGATTCACTACCTGTCATCCTCGGTACACATACACACATCCTACCCTCATACCAATCCTGCAACAAAGAACTTTTTGGAATCTAAAAGTCCAACTATATAACCAACATAATGTCATTTATGAATCTTTGTTTCTTTTTGTGATAACGTAGGCATTGTATACAGCAACATTTGAGGACAGGAAAAATACTCACCATGCCTTCCAAAGAAGGCAAGGTTAGTGAGCCATCTTCATCATCATGAAATAGCCTAGAATGACTCCACTGGTAAAGTAAGTACCAAAACGCAACGCACCTATGGAAGGAATACCAAGAGCAAGGGACTGGAATAAGCACGGCGCCAGAAATATCAAGAAGAATACAGCCCAGCCCTGGCTGGTGTGGCTCAGTGGATTGAGTGCCAGCCTAAGAACCAAAAGGTCGCCAGTTCAATTCCCAGTCAGGGCACATGCCTGGGTTGCAGGCCAGGTCCCCAGTAGGGGGCGCTCAAGAAGCAACCACACATTGATGTTTCTCTCCCTCTCTTTCTCCTTCCCTTCCCCTCTCTAAAAAATAAATAAAATCTTAAAAAAAAAAAAAAAAAGAATACAGCCCAGTCCTTGCCCTCCAGAAACCAAGTCTTAAAGAGAGACACCCTAAGGGAGTAGGGAGAGAGGGGGAAAGAAGAAACAACCAGATCGATCTCCCCCAAACTTGCGACCCGGTATACAAAAACAAAATGTACAAAGCTTTTTACCAAGGAATTGGAAAGAAGGCAATTAATCCCCAACTTCTAAGTCTAATTATGCAAGTTTCCTTTTATCCATTACTTTATCATACTCTATCCCTTTGTATGCACATAATGCTCATAGCAAAATAGATTTAATCATCTTAAAGACCCCATATCTTTAATAAGTATGTTGAGATTAGAAGTTCTTTCAGGACCTAGCCCATTGTTTTGAAGTTATTTCATTCCGCAGCACTTAACTGAAACAGCAGTTAGCTAGGTAGAACACAGCTCCTGAACAGCACATGACAGATAAAGTCTTGGGATGTTGTAACAGATTGGGTTTTCTCACTTTTCTTTGCAATTATTGAGTGGGAAAGTGAACTAAAGGGTTTTGAGATATATGTTTAATGGTGAAAGGGGATAAAAGCCAGTGAGTGCATCTGTACATAGTTAAGTTTGTATTTATACCCAAGGAAACACAAGTTGGTTTGGGGAGAAAATACAAAGAATAAAACACAAATCAAGGTCAAACAGACTGAAAAATACTGAGAAACATTGAGACTGAGACTTAGGATTTTCTAATTTCATCAATGAAAATGTAATACTTTTGTAATAGGTAAAATTTTGTTCTTTTTGGAAAATGATATGAAGGCTCAGCGTGACCAAAAGTGATTATTAATAGTGTACTGTTCAATAAAATACTGTATGCTTGGAGGCATCTTTGAGCTCACTGAATAGACACCATGAACAAAGCTCATCCTCCCAAGTTAAAATATTTGTGGACAAGAAGTTATCATTGAAATAAATGGTGGCAGACATATCCAAGGAATATTGTGGAGATTTGATCTCTTTATAAATCTTGTGATAGATAAATGTGTGGGCATGACAACTAGTGGGCAACAGAACAATGTTGGAATGGTGGTAATACAAGCAAATAATATCACGTCAGAAGCCTTGGAATGACTTAGGACGAATGTCTGTTTTCATCAGAAAAATCAACTGCTCCCCCATGTCCCCTCTCCACATCACCTGTTTTACTACAATATAAAAAGCAGGTCATGTACATTTTCATATTAAACTTTTTTGTTAAATTTCTGTGATAGTCAAAAAATAAAATACTATATTATTTTTAGTGTCATATGAGATCAAACACTTTAAGTATAATGATAAAAATACAAATGAACAAAAATTCCCTACTCACATATTAATCTCAGCTTCCTTACCTAATAAACCTTTTTGTAAACTGTTAAGAAGAAATAGATAAGACAGCCTTCCTCTCCAAAACGATCCCCAATGAAACTGAGCAAGTACTAAAATGGCTAATAAAACAGGGAAGCAGCCATCTAGATTCAAAACTTATGTTATGTTATCTGTGTGGACCAATATACCCAAACACTTACTGCAAGAATTCTACGAGTTTAGTGTACAAGGAAAATGAAGGCCTCCAATGGGAGGTCCTTTCACCAACACACAAACTCTGCTCTGAGTGTTTCCGAGTCTTATAGATTTGACCTTTACTCCTTAAAGTTCACTCTGAAGTATTTATAATATAAAGCACTGAAGGCTTTAAAAAGCCTTAAATTTGTGTTTTCTTCTTCCAGTTCTGTGTGTGTGTGTGTGTGTGTGTGTGTGTGTGTACACAGTTCAAGAGCAGACCTGCCTAAAAGCAACATGAACTGAGAGAATGACCCTTCCTCATCAAGAGTCCTGAGCACAAAGCATTATTCTAGAGAGAAACTTTGCTAATCTCTGACTTTTGTTCATTAAGGATACAGATTCTTTTGATACAGATCTAATGCTGGTTTACAATGTAAAAATACACCCCACTGTCATGAGCATAAGGTTCAATGAAAAGGCTAGGGCCAGGTCAGCCAGAAAGCAGGAAAGCAGCAGATCAACTTCATGACATATTTGCTTCCTGCCATGGGGTTCAAGGAAATAAAGATCTTTTAATGAGGAATTCATGGCTCACAGTGTGATTCTACACTGTAATCAGCAGGGCTCCAAATGAATATATCAGCACTTGGTCTGAATTGTTAGATTTTAAAAAGATACTCCCAATTTAAAAAGAATGCAAAATTCTAATGCCACTTTCCGATAGGAGGCAACATATTCTCGTGTTATGAATTTAGTAAGTGGCCTGCATAGTTGAAATGACTCTGAAACAGAGAACCACAACCCAAAATAGCCCGAACACTTTTGTTATCTCAAACAATGGGCATTTAGCCATTCGTTCCTTCCTCTTAGTATATATTCTACTTGTTTCAGACAAAGCTCGTTTCAAATTTCGCAAGACTGTTCAAATTCAGCTATACCAGGTGTTCGAAAGCTGGGGATAGGAAATATTTGCTGCACAAAAATTCTTATTACAAGATTTTGTATCTAAAAAATGAACGCTATACATATGTTCATTCAGGGGGAAAAAGTTATATTGCACACCTACGACCAGCCTGACACTAGAAATAAAGGTATGAATACACGATATGGTCCCTGCCACTCAGGAACCTACAATCTAGCGGAGAAGACCAACGCTGACCAAGTATGATGAACATCACAAGAGAGTACGTACATGCTATGCTGGACTGTAGACTGTGGATAATGAGAAATTCCCACCCTACCCCCTTCCTGAGCATACAGTAAAAGACCAAAAAGGTGTCAGAAGGCTTTGAAAATAATGATCCTCTCAGTTGTGAAATATATAAAACACAAGCATTTTATATATACGTAAACGACCAGTGATTTTAAAAAATATGTTAAATGACTACTTTTTTTAACAATATACAAGAAATATTAAAATCCAAATAAATCCCAACCCAATAAAAGTATTTGCTTTAATGCTCCCCTTACTCCTGGACTGTAACAGCAGGAGCCAACTTATACCGTGGTTGATACTTAGGACTTTTGCTCTTTTATTTGGTCTGCTTAGTGTTTTGCCAGTGTTATTTATAAAACAGCTTTAGAAAAGCCCAACTTTCCACTGTGTAGATACATAAATAAATAGTTTGGGGCTCCATTAAAATTATAAACATTGCTGTAGAAACACAAAAGTCTCCCAAACTCTTCTATTCTATCGATCACACAGTATGTGCTAAGTATCTTTGGGACACAGTTCACATCTGTCCCATTCTTTTATCTCTTTTGATCTTGAGAGAAAGTTTTTCAAATGAAACTTCATGATTCCCCAAAAGAATACTCAAACCTACCTTAAACACTATTTAAATATAAAATTTTTTAAATATCCTACAAACCTACTTTAAATACTATTTAGTTCTAGCAGACTTCAAGCTAAGCAGCCATATACGCTGTAAAAAGCCTTTATCTGATTTGCAGACTTAAACACTTGTGTGCTGATCTGTATCTACTTTTTTTTTATTTAAAAAGAAAGAAGTGCTATGAAATTGAATGTCACTGAAACAGAACCCTACCTTCACATCATTCTTTTCATATGGGCCCTTCACACAGGCCATGCCAAAACCAGGCTTTAAACAGAGAATCTTGCCAGGACTAAGACACACGGAAACTCTACGACTAACACCACTCTTGTTGCTTCTGATTCTAGGTGGAAAAGTTCCACTGATATTTAGCAACTTTGTTCTAAGTGGATGTAGAATGGTGACATGAAAAAAAGCACAGGATCCACAGTTAGAGAAACAGTTTGAGTCCAGGCTCCATCACTCACTAGCTGCGCCACTGTGGGCAGGTTACTTAATTTCTCTGACCTACCAATATATTCTTCATCTGTATATTCTTCATCTGTAAAATTAGGACAATAGCAATACCTGCCTTAAAGAATTGCTATGAGATTACGTAAAAATATGAAAGTACTTAATAAACTATAAAGGATTATATAAATGTTATTACTATATTAATTTGCCTTAAATAGAAATTGTATGTTCATTTTAAAAACTGGAAAATACAGGAAAGTATTAAGAAGAAAAAAATCACCCCACAGGCTTATCGCCCAAATATTGTTACTATTTATTTTAACTGGAATAAGTGTAATATCAACCAAAAGAAATTAAAGCAAAATGACCAAATTAATTGTTGATCTCTTTTTAAGAGCAGAACAGACTTTCCCATCAGTTTAAAGTAAAGACGATGCTGCTATCTGTCCCATAGCTGCTCCCAACAGTATGATATATGGGTGAGGTTCGTAAAAGTCAAGGCCACAAACACTCCCAAAATAAATATTTCATGAACCCAAAGAGGTAGTTACGACACATGCCCTCAGATATAATGGAGAAGGCAAAGTGTCTGAAGTCCCACTAATAAAACGGGCATGACTGTATAGTCACAAAGACTGACAGATTTCTATGGGCCATTTATGGGAGGGGGGAGAAAAATGTATGTATCATGCTACAAGACAGGCAGTCTAAGACTTCTGACTTTTCTCCAATTGCTTACTGAATGCCATCCTAGGAAATTCTTGTACCTCTCCTCTGATTTTTCTTTCCCACCGTTCTCCCAGACCCCCCTCACTGTTTTAATATGCATTAGAATCACTCCCGGTGTTTAAAATGGCCTCATTCCACACAATGGAATATTATTCAGCAACAAAAAGAAATGAAGTTCTGATACATACTATACCATGAATGAACCTTGAAAACATGCTAAGAGAAAGAAGTGAGAAACAAAAGAACACATGTTTTATAATTCCATTTGTATGAAATGTCCAGAATAGGCAAATCCACAGAGACAGAAAGTGACTGGTGGTCATCCAGAGGTGGAGATGGGAGAGAATGAGTTCTTTTTGAGGGGACAAAAACATCCAAAAATTAGATTGTACTGATGTTGCACAACTCTGAAAATACACTAAAAAACACTAAATTGTACATTTTAAATAGGTGAATTATATGTTACATGAATTACATCTCAACAGAGATGTTTTTAAAAAAAGGATCTTGTTCAGGATCCTGAGTTGAAACAAGAACATGTAAACAAATATTTCCATCCCACCACTTCCTAAGTCTGGAGCAAAAGTAATGACTCGGCTATGATAAGATATGTATATAAAGTGACCAGACTACCTGATTTAACAAATATACATGAAATTACAAATCCAAATGAGTCTTGCCCCCCAAAAAGTATTTACCTTAATGATGCCGTAAGTCAAAACGTAGTCCTCAGAGTCTCAATAATTGTGTGCCTTTGTTTGGATAGTTCTTGCTACTTGCAACACTTTTGTTACCACATCTTTAAATGTTTAAATTCCACCTGACTCTAAGGCCAGTCCAAATGTTACATCTTCCATGACACCTTCCCCAAGCTTTCATGAAAAGTAATCTCACATTCCTCCGAATTTCCATAGTCTTTCACTTCCTCAGGACCGCTTTGGAGTTTCAATCTACTATTATACTTATTCTGCCCAGTATCATCAACTTACTGCTTTGACATTAAAAATGCATTTCAATAAATACCTATTTGATAAGTGGATGTTGATTGCTTAACAACTGAGAATTTCATCTTTACCTGGTAAATATTAATTTTGGAAATATTCAAAAGTCATTTAGACTCAAGAATGGTCTATGAAGTAATAGGGCTAAGGAATGCCCACTTTGGATAAAATTTTCTTAACCAATTTGGGTGTGTGTGTGTGTGTGTGTGTGTGTGTGTGAGAGAGAGAGAGAGAAATCCGTCTATATATAAAAATCTATGAGGAATATATATATATTATAAATATATATATATAAAATCTATAAGGAATACACAGACAGAAGCAGAAGCACTAAAATAAGAACATAACCTCCCAAGGTAACGGAAACATGAATTATATAAACTGTAGAATATTTATTCAAAAATCAGTTTCATTATTTTATAGTGACACCACATTTTTTCCTGAGAGTTCTATTATCAAGTTCTATTAATTCTTCTTCAACTATGTTTCTAATATATATTAGTTCTAATTCCTTCTCCATTTTCCCCACCAAACACGAAGTCCAGGCCCTCATTTTCTTAATTAATGATCAACCAGTTTTAAAAGTCTCCTAATTTATCTCCCTTCCCCACAGCTCCTTCTTTCCTTCGACAATATTTATGAGCCACCTTGTATGCCAATGTTAAGGGTAAGAACTGAGGAACACTTAAAGAAATATCAAACGAGGCCTGTTCTCCAGAAACAATCTACTTGGGAACTTGGCACATGTACACAATTCATCATGACACTACTCAGCACACACCATTCTCATCCTCTCTCTCCCACTCTTTGTCATCTTACTGGATAAGGTCTTCTGTTACAGCCCACAGTGGGTCATGCACTGACCCACCTCCAACTTCTCCCCAACTTGCCTTCTGAGCTAATCAAGACAATCTACTTGCTGTAACCTGAAAGAGACTTACAAGTACCATTTGTTCATGACTATTTGTCACCACAATTTTCCCCACTTTCTAATTCATATCTACCACCAATGTTAAGTCCCTTCTTTTGTATGTATTAGGAAGTTTGTAACTATATGTAATTTTTTTCAGCTTATAACTGACTGGTCTTACTCCTTTTGTATTTGTCTCACAGTATCTACTATAGTGTTACCACCTCTGGAGCTTCTTAAGAATACCAAGGTCCTTACCCAACCCCCTGGAAAGCTCCTCAGTAAGCCTAGGGTAGGAGCTAGACATCTTTATTTCTAAAGAGCCCCACCGGTGATTCTGAGGCACATCCCTACCTGAGAACCACTGACTTATTACAATGCTCCCTATACAGCAGGCATTTGATTCTTATTAATTCATGCATTGAAGCTCATAAATAACTTCTTTCTAAATAGCCTAACCAGATATCAATCCCTAGACTACACACCAGCTCTATTTCAAGTACAACATATGGTTTTAAGATTTCATTTCCTGAAGTACTCCTTGGAGGGACACTATTACCTTGTCTCTTTACATTGTTTCCTATTTGTTGAAAAATGGAGACCTGGAGTGTAGCCATCTTAGACAACACTACATAAGAATGTACTCTGGAGCCTTAGATTAAATTAGTTATAAAAAGAACAAGAACAATGTAGAACTAACTAGACATTTCAAATGAAGTCAGTATTCTTCCTAAGTAGGTTCTTACTAAATCTATACAGAAGGCAGATCAGAAATTTGATCAATAGTGTTTCCCAGTCTTCCTATTTACCAGTGTCCTGAACTGCCTGAGACAGTTGAGGGGCCCCTGAACACTGAGGAAGACTTCTTCAGCTGCTGAAGTGCCTCTGGTGCAGTAAAGTGCTCTAATCAGATAAGTAACCTAAGCCCCACCCAGACTCACAGTTGCCTCCCAACTACCCTGACACACACTATTTACAGAGCTCAGTCGGGGAGCAGCATGAACTTTTCCCAAAGCCGGTCAAGTTGTTCCTCACAGGCAGCCGCAGTCTGAGTCACCCACCCAGGGTGGGAAAGAAAAGTGCGATATGCCAGAGGAGTGTTAAGAGACTGGTTGCAGCATCTCTTTTCCTATTTCAGAAGTAGGCTCTTCCTCCTCCAAGAATCACCTCAATTATTCATCACAGCTGTGGTCTACAGGACTCTGCAGAACGACTCAGCCACCCAGGAAAGTTGTGGACTGGGGAGGAGACTCCCGGTGTTTCTCCCTGGCAGGGGCGGCAGGTCCCAGATTCCACAGGCCTCTCCCAGCAGCTCCATCTTGCTTCCTGCCAGGAGGAGGGGCCGGGAAGGAGGACCCGGAGTCTGGAAAGGCCCCATGAGTGGAAGCCGTTTGACAGCAGGTAAAGCCAGGTGGTAATCTCCAAGGGAGGGTAAAAAATGAAAGGCGGCAGGGTTAAGCGAAAGGGTTAAAGGATTGGTGTCGTGAATTACTACATAAAGAAATTACCCGGTGTTAGAGAGTGCCTGGGACTGTGAGCATAAGTGGAATGCCCAAAAAGGTAGGAGGAGACAGACAGATGCATAGCCAGTAAGACAAGTGGACAAAAGGGCCGGAAGCAAGGGAGTGGTGGTCGGTGAGGCAGGTCTCAGGGTGAGGGACATAAGTATTAGAAAGGAGAACAACGTGGCTCAAGAATCCCAGGAAGGAAAGGCAGGGAATCAGTAAAGGAACCCATAAGCCAGGCTGGGGAGGCCTAAAAAGGAGCTGAGAGTAAGGTTGTCAACGTGAGGGGCGACAGCCTGCTGACGGAAAGGGGCCATCAGTCACCCAAACAACTACCATCTATTAAGCAACTAGTGGGGTTCATACGCTGTGCTTAGCAATTTATAATATCACCTCGCTGAATCTTCACAACAAATCCACAAGGCAAGCATTATTGTAATTGACCCCATTTTACAGACGAGGAAACTGAGGCCCGGAGACGCTCAGGGGCATGCTCAAGGTCACAGCGCGGGGTAGTCTGAATTAGAACCCATGGCTGTCTGGCTCCAGAGCCCAGGTACAAAGGCACAGGCAGCGAGTCGCGAGCAAAGGGGAGCCGCGAGGTGGGCCGAGCCCAGAGGGATGTCTCCCGCCAGGTTCCGCTCCCCACCCCAGGCCCATAACGCTCACCCGGACGAGGTTGCTGACGGCCGCCTGCACCGCTGCCACGGGCGCGGTGAGGTCAGGGATGGCTTTGCCGTCCACCTCGCCTTCCTCGTGCATGATCACCAGGTGCGAGATCTGCTGCGCCACCGGCTCCAGGATACTCTCGATCGTACGCGTATGAAACACCGGCATCGCGGCGGCGAGAGGGGCGGCGAACCGCGGGCTTCAGAAAATTGGGAGCTGTAGGACCGAGAACCCTCGGACAGTCGGACTCTGAGCAGCGACTACAGAGTCCCGGCTTCCCTCAGCGTTACCAGCTTCACGGGCGCCCCACCCCCTCGCGTCGTCGCGCCCAATGGCAGCGCGACTCAAACCTGGGCTGCCACTCCTATTGGTCGGGCTACTAGCTGCTCCACCCCCGCCCCCGCGCCTTCAAGACCCCGCCCAGCCCCGCCCCCATTCCCAAGGGAGGGGCCTGGGATTGGGGCTGCGCCGCCAGGATTGCGACTGGATTCCCAAAGCCCAGCGCCGGGAGCTCCTTATAAGGGCATGGTGGGAACTGAATGTGGGGCTGGAGTCGGTGGCCCCGCCCCCCGTGGCCGCCTCCGGCTAGGGTTGCGGGACTCCACCCTCTGCAGGATCACCTCAGCGGGGCGGGGTCTCACCTCCCGCGGCGCTGGAGCCTGCTGAGCTGAGGAAGCCAACCATAGATCTCCTCGCACCTCCCCAACTTTCTTTTCACAGATTCCTTCAAAATACTCTTTCCATTTCCTCTCAGTAACACATGGAAACGTTTTTATAAACATTCAAACAACAGAAGTGTGCAGAGAAACATGAGTGTCCCATTCATTCACAAACCACCCACTCCCATTTCTCAGATATTCAGTTAACAGTTTGGTGTGTAGTCTTGTAGATCTTTGTCTATTCATTTTTGTGTAGATGTATATTTTCTAAATATATAGGATTAAACATTTTCCTGGAACTTGATACATATTCCTCTTATTTAAAATTCCCTGGTTATCTTTCTACCTCATTCTTTTTTTAAGGGCTGCATGGTATTCCGTGGAGTGAAATCAAACAATTTCCTGGTAATGGACATTTAGGTTGGATTTTTTTCACTATTTTTGTTAATTTTTATTTATTGATTTGAGAGAGAAAGAGAAACATCGATTTGTCATTCTATTTATGCATGCATTCATTGATTTTTGTTGATTTTTGTTGATTTGGTTGATTTTTGTATTTGCCCTGACTAGGGGTCAAACCCACAACCTTGGCTATAGCAATGATGCTCTATCCAGCTGAGCTACCCCTCCAGGACCTGTTTTTCACTTTTAAAAAACAATTCTGCATGAACATCACTGTACTTGCTGATGTGTTGTGCACACGTGTATTTATTTATCTAGGACAGATGCCTAGAAATGAAGTGAAAATGAAAAGCATATACATTTTACATTTTGATAGATAAGATCAAATTTAGTGTGTAAGATCTTCTAAATGTCTTCCTCATCTCAAATTCTCTTTTGCCCAATCTTCCCCATTCGAAGACGAAACACCTTCACTAATACCTCCAAGCAGTAGATGCTCAATTCAAATGAAAATATTTCTCAAGGGCCACATTTTGCAAAAGGATAACCCATGTGTGCATTTTCCTATGTATTTTCTGAAGTTATTTTTGTAACTTTCCATAATACCTTTATTTTTAATTATTTTTTTATTTTTAAAGTTTTTTTATAGCAGCACACTTTTTTTAAAGATTTTATTTATTTTTAGAGAGAGGGGAAGGGAGGAAGAGAGGGAGAGAAACATCGATGTGTGGTTGCCTCTCTCATGCCCTCTATGGGGACCTGGCCCATAACCCATGTGCCCTGAGTGGGAATCCAACCAGTGACCTTTTGGTTTGCAGGCCAGCGCTCAATCCACTGAGCTACACCAGCCAGGGCTTAAAAGTTTTGTTTATTTATTTTTAGAGAGAGGGGAAGGGAAGGAGAGAAACATTGATGTGTGAGAGGAACATTGATCAGCTGCCTCTCCCACACCCCCAGCTGGGTACCTGGCCTGCAACCCAGGCATGTTCCCTAACTGGGAGTGAACCAGTGACCTTTCAGTTTGCTGGGTGGCGCTCAGTCCCCTGAGCCATACCAGCCAGGACCAATTTTTAATTTTTTAATTACAGTTTACATTCAACATCACTCTGTATCAGTTTCAGGTGTACAGCAAAGTGGCCCGAAAAATGACATATCCTACAAAGTGGTGCCCCCACTGCCCCAAACACCCCACCTGGCTCCATGCATATCCATAAAGGTGTTATTGACTATATTCCCTATGCTATAATCTACATTTCTGTGGCTATTTTGTAACTACCAACTTGTACTGCTTAATCCCATCATCTTTTCCACCCAGTCCCCCAACCACCACCACCCACCATTGCCTTCACTTTTTTGTTACTGTTTTCATGTCCGTATAGGCAATGGAGTTCTATAACTCCATTTTAAAATAAGATTTATTTGGTACTTTCTAAATTCTAGGCACTGTATAAGCCCTTTGTTTAAAATTACAAATGGGACCAGCTACTTAATATGCATGGCCCAATACAAAATGAAAACATGAATCCCCTTGTTCAAAAAGCAGGAAAATGCTGTTAAAAAAATAATAAAATATAAAGCTTGTTCCTTTATTTGGTGTTCTCTCCCTCAATCTGTCCTATTGTTGTTGTTGTTGTTGTTGTTGTTGTTTTTTAAATTTGCTATTTAATGTGGCACTTCCTGGGCAGGAGGATACCTTTATGGTAAATATAGACCCCCACCCCACAGGAATTTGGGGGCTCAGGCAACCACTGGCTGCCTGAAGCCCCCCTGCCTTGCCAGCTGCTGGGCTGACATGCTCTTCCCCCCTAGGGAAAAAGAGGCCCAGGCAGGCATCTCCCCTTCCCACAGTCCTGCCTCCTCAACCAACAGCACATAAGTGACCTCCAAAGGTATCACAACTTCTACATCGACACTCTCAATTACTGGACCAAGGGAGGGCAAGAGGCTCATCCTACGGCATTGATAGCCTGGGTTGAGAATGACCACCTTCCCGCCTTACTCCTAGATACAATGGATAGCACACCCGAAGTCTGCCCAAAGCAGAACAGAGGGAGCAGTGGTCCCTGGATAGGGGTGGGGTCAGGAAGCTAGAAGTTGGAGGACCAAGCAGCTGAAAACCCATCCAAGGGAGGTGATTGGAGGCAGGACTAAGCAAAAGCCGAGGCTCCAAGCCTTCAGTTCTTGTTCCATTGTCCCAATGAACTTGTAAATACTCAAAGATAAAATTATTATCTAAAAACTCAAAGACAGCCCTAACTGGTGTTGCTCAGTGGATTGAGCATGAACCAAAGGGTTGCCAGTTTGATTCCCAGTCAGGGCACATGCCTGGGTTGTGGGCAGGGTCCCCAGTGGGGGATGCATGGGAAGCAACCACATGTTGATGTTTCTCTCCCTCTTCCTCCCTCCCCTCTGCTCTCCCTAAAAATACATTTTTTTAAATCTTTAAAAAAAAATTTTTAATAAAAAAAGTAAAACTCAAAGATAAAATTATTAAGAATCAAGAGAGAATGAAGAGCATTAGACCCCAGTGTGAAGCTCTTCTGAGTGCAGGGCCCTGTGTAACTACAGTGATTGCGCACCCATGAACCTGGCCCTACTTACACAGCTAATAACCCAGGTCTGACTGTGACTGAATTTAATTACTGAACAGCTCCCTAGGAACTTCCTTTTTTTTTTTTAAGACTCTCATCAAAACTAATAAAAATTTTGTCTACTCCTAACACAGCTCCCAAAGCTGTTTTCTCTGTTCCTTATTTCACATTACTGATACAACAGTCTCCCCCCACTTATCCATGGCTTTGCTTTCCACAATTTCAGATACCCAAGGTCAACTGCAGGTCCAGAATATGAAATAAAAATTTCCAAAAATAAATAATTCATGTGTTAAAATGTGTGTCATTTTGAGTAGCATGAGGAAATCTCTCAATGTCTCACTCTGTCCCATCCAGCATGAATCACCCATTTGTCTACAGTACCCACACTTTTTCTGCACCCACTCCTTAGGCACTTAGGAGCTTCGGAGGTTATCAGAAGGATTGTCACAGTATCACAGTGCTTCAGTTCAAGTCACCCTTATTTTATTTAATAATGTCTCATTCACCACACTTCATCTTGTCACATGCACATTTTATCATCTCATATCATCACAAGAAGAAGGGTGAGTATGGTACAACAAGATATTGTGAGAAAGAGAGAGACCGCATTCATATAACTTTTATTACAGTACAGGGTGGGGCAAAAGTAGATCTACAGTTGTGAGTATATGCAACAGTTTATTCTTATATTACTGTATTGTTTTCCATATGAACAGCGGTAAACCAACTTTTGCCCCACCCTATATATTGTTATAATTGTTCTATTTTATTGATATTTATTATTAATCTCTTACTGTGCCTAATTTATAAATTAAACTTTATAATAGGTATGTAGGTATAGGAAAAACACAGTAGAAGTTTCGGTACTATCCATGGTTTCAGGCCTCCACTGAGGGTCTTAGGCATCCTACAAGGATAAGGGGGTATCAGTGTAGTAATAGTTGGGTGATGGAACTACATACGATTTTTTGCTGTAATCCTCGCTCTGCCTCCACTTTGCTGATCATGTACTTATGTGCAGTTTAACATGTTCTCCTAACCTCAAATTGGCAGCCAGTTTCAGAGGACTGATCAGGCAACAGTTTTTTAACTGTAACATATTATTCTTGCCTCCAGTTTTCTAATCCAGGCTCCTCCTGACTGGCCATATTAACCTCCTAAAATACAGCAGTTCCTTGAACAACATTGTTTCATTTGATATTTTTTTTATTATAACGTTGATGAGAAAAAAATCACTTACCACTCAGGGCTACGATCTGTGTGGAGTTGGCACATTCTCCCCAAGTCTGCGTGGGTTTTTTTCTGGGGGGCACTCCAGTGTCCTCCCACATCCCAAAACTGTGCAGTTTAGGTGACTTGACGTATCTATATTGTCCCAGTCTGAGCAAGCATGGGTGTATGAGGGAGTGCGCCCTGCAAAGGGAGCTTGTCCTGTCCAGGGTGGGTTTCTGCCTTGCACCTGAGTTTCTGGGATAGGTTCTGGCCACCCATGACCTTCAACTGGAATAAGTGGGTTAGAAAATCATTATCATACTTGTTTTTATTAATCATTCTTAAATGTATGCAGAGCTCACATTTATTTCAATGTTTAATATTAGAGGCGTTTGGGGTCTTTATTTAGAAGTTTGGTAATGTTTTTGTGACCAGAAATATGTCATAGAAACGACTCTACTTCGTATCAATCAGCTTGTGGTGAAATCGGTTTCATTATACGTCCTTTCAATTAAAGTCATAGTTTCCAAGAGCCTATCAGTGACGTTAAGCAAGGACTTATTCTACGCCATTGCTCATCCAGGCCATGTGCTCCCTTCCATCCACACCCATATCCATTTCTGTCCCCTTCCCCAAACACACAATCACACTCACCCCTAAAAACCTTCTATGGCACCCATTAACACAGGTTAACTTCAATACCCACCAAATTCTGAGCTCAGACCAGTCTTACTACCTTCTGCTTCCCCACCCAGGCCCACAGGCAGCTGGGTTAAACAGTGCAAAGAAGACAAGCTCAGAGTCATCCAGAGCTCAAGCTATAATCCCAACTTTACAGCTTGATTGGGAGATAACTGGCAAGTGGCTTTTCTTCTCTGTCTGAATTTCTTTCTTTGTAAAAGTGAAATAATATGTCCCTGATGTAAGAACTGGTGAATGAATTTGTATAAAGCACCCAGTAAAAGGGAGCTATTATTATTATTATTGGAGCCGTCACCTACAGGCATGTTTATAATCTCCAATAATCCTTGTTGGACTTTCATTTTGGAGCTTTTGCCTACATTCTTTCACACAAGAGAGCTGTCTCTGCTTGTGGAAGTTTTACCTACTGTGGTAGGTAAAAGTCTAAGACAACCCTCCAGATTTCTCACCCCTGGTATAATCCCCCGGAGTGTGAATATAATGGACTTTACTTCTGTAATAAGATGACATTATTGAATTTACTAGAGGAAGATTATCCAGGCAGGCCTGACCTAATCACATTAGCCCATTTCAAGCAGAGAGTTTTCTCCAGTTGGTCACAGAAGAAGTTAAAATTAGAAGCACAAGGAGGATTTGACAAGCTGTTGCAGGACTGAGGATGCACGAGGCCACATGTCAAGGAACGCAGGCGGCCTCCAGGAGCTGAGAGTGGCCTTTGGATGGCACGCAGCAGGAAAAAACGGGCCACATTCTTACAGCAGCCTGGACCTGCATTCTGCCAACAAGAAGAGTGATCTCAAAAACAGATTTCCCCCCTGAATTCAATCCATTCGACCTTGTGATACCAAGCAGAGAACCCAGCCATGCCTTACAGAACTTCTGACCTATTCAATTGCAAAATAATACCTGGGTGTTGTGAGATAATTTAAGCAATAGAAGCATAATAACAGAATACTAAAACACCTACCTCTAGACCCACTTCTAGTCCTTTCTGACTTCTCACTATAAAGCCCTGGCTTGAACTGTTTGGACAAATCCTTTCTCTTTCGTAGCATTTATGCAATTGTTTTTCTGTTAGGTGACCATTTTACACTTCTCTCCTGACTACGGTAGAAACTGCTAGATGTCCCTTAATGTTCTGCTCTTTTTCCACAGAAATAGAACCTCAGATTTATAGCTGGGCATTTAGCCACATGGTTCCAATTTGACACTTGGCAAGTTACAAAGCTTTGGTTTTCTCGCCTCTAAAATGAGGATAATGATGTTTCCAATCTCATTGGATACAAAGGACTTAGCACATAATAAGCATTCAGAAAATGTTGCCAGAGAGATAAAGGTCATAACCTGCACTAGACTAAGACCATCATGTGGTGGTCAAGGCAAAGCAGTCAAGTTCCAAGTAAGAGGAGATCACCATGGGCCTGAGGGTAAGCAAGAATTTATAAGACAGCAAAACTAAATCTGGTCTCAAAAGAAGAATAATATTTGGTTAGGCAGGCAAGAGGGCAGACATTCCAGAATGAGTAAGGTCTGGAGGTGGGAGCATGTTCCAGGATAGGGATTAAATTAGTCAGACAGAAATGAGTATTCACACAACTTAAAGATAAGATGCAAAGGTAAATTCCCACAAGATTATAACCTACAGAAGTTAAAGACTGTGTGACCTTTGCTCTTGGTGTGGCTAGTTCAATGTCACTCTTTGCTATGTAATTAGTTTGAAGGCCACTAATAATAGGCAACATTGTAAGATATGCAAAAATTTAGCCTTTCTCAGTAGAGAAATAACCAGGGAAGAGTTTTTGATAATGGCAATTTTTTGACACAGTGCCCCGTGACATGGGAAACTTTTGATTCTTTTAAATCCATAGTAATTCTCTGAGGTAGATAGAAAAAGAGAAGTACAGCCCTATTTTATTACACAGACTAGGAAATTGAGACAGAGTAGCAACGGTCAGGGTGAGTATAGTATGTGGCTGTTTCAGTCCAGGATAGAGATGGATATAAAACCTGTCTTCTATATTTCTATATTTAGTTCAGAGGCTCAATTTCACTCCATGTTTCCATGTTCCTGTTCTCCCTACTTTTTGCACTGCTATATATTGGTTATGTGTCTAAGAATCTGCTTACACCTTCTCCATACACTTCAGTACACTTGAGGCCCACGTGGGTGAATTTACAACTTACAGACTGCATTTTCCCCGACTCACCACAAAAGTGCTGTCTCTCTATGTAGACCACCTCACCAGCCCCTTCCCCACACTATCCCCACATTAGAACCACAGAGTGGCTCAATCAGTTCTTCCTTCCCTTCCCCAGATGCTACATGTACAACTACACTCTACCTTCAGCTCCACCCAAAACCACAACCACTTCCCCCTTCACTTTAGAAACAATGTGGCTCTTTACTTTTCTCCCGCAGCTTTATTGAGGTATAATTAACAAATAAAAATTGTTTATATGTGTGTGTGAGGTATAATTAATAAAAATTGTTTGTGTGTACATATATAGGTATACAACATGATGTTTTCATAAACATATACATTGTGAAATGATTACCACAGTCTAATTAATATAGCCATCACCTCATATATTGACCATTTTTGTGGGTGTGTGGTGAGAATACTTAAAGTATCTACTCTCTTAGCAAGTTTCAAATATATAATACATTATTATTAACTATAGTCATCATGCTGCACCATTAGGTCTCCAGAACTTATTTACATTATGACTGAAAGTTTGTACCCGTTGATGAAGAGCTCCCCCTTCCTCCCAGCAGCCCTCTCTCCCATCTCCTGGTAACCACCCTTCTACTCTGTTTCTATGATTTTAACTGTTTTAGACTCCACATATAAGAGAGATCATGCAGTATTTATCTTTATGTGTCTGACTTACTTCACTTAGCATAATATCCTCCAGATTCATCTATGTTGTCACAAGCAGTAGAATTTCCTCTTTTTTTTTTAAGGCTGAATAATGTGCCACTATCTACCATGTTTCCTTTATCCTTCAACAGACATTCAGGTTGTTTCCATGTCTTGGCTATTGTGAATAATGCTTCAATGCACATGGGAGTGCAGATAGCACTTCAAGATCTAGATCTCATTTTCCGTGGATATATATCCAGAAGTGGGATTACATTTTCTAAAGGAAAAATCCAGATGGTCAACAGGTACATCAAAAGGTGTTCAATATCACTAATCATCAGAGAAATGCAAATCAAAACCACGTTGAGATACCAGTCCACATCTGTTAGGATGGCCATTATTAAAAGTAAAAAAAAAAATTACAAGTGTTAGCAAGGATGTGAAGAGAAGTGAATTCTTATATACTCTTGGGAATGTAAATTCGTACAGCTGTTATGGAAAACAGTATGGAGGCTCCTTAAAAAATTAAAAGTAGCCCTGGCTGGTGTAGCTCAGTGGATTGAGCGCAGGCCTGCGAACCAGAGAATCGCGGTTCGATTCCCAGTCAGGGCACATGCCTGGGTTGCAGGCCAGTTCCCAGCAGGGGACACGCGAGAGGCAACCGTACATAGATATTTCTCTCCTTCTCCCTCTTTCCTACCCTTCCCCTCTAAAGATAAATAAATAAATAAATAAATCTTTAAAAAAATTAAAAATAGAACTACTGTATGATTGTGCTGTTCTCCTTTTTTGATGATTTTTTAAAAATTCAATGGGTATTTAAATCATTTTCAGCTTTACGCTTTTTCCAATTTCCTCACTCTTTTTGCATTTCAACCTTCTACATTATGTAAGAAAGCTACAAAGAAGTTTACTTAAAACTATGTAAAATTTCATCTCCCAGTGGTCAGTACTAATAACATTTTAATATATTCCTTTTCTGCCTTTTTTTGGTTCATATATATTTTTGTGTGTGTGTGCATTTTTTCTCATATAATTTTTAAAATCCTTACCTGAGTAGGATATGTCTATTTTAGAGAGGAAGTCAGGGTTGGTGGGGAGAGAGAGAGAGACAGACAGACAGACAGAAACATTGATGTGAAAAACATTGATCAGTTGCCTTCTATATGTGCCCCAACTGGGGATCAAACCTGTAACCTAGGTGAGCATCCTGACCAGAAGTCAAACTTGCAACTTTGGTGCATGGGATGATGCTCCAACCAACTGAGCAATTGGGCCAGAGCTCATACAATTTTTTATTGAGATAATTTACATGCCATAAAATTCACCCTTTTAATGTTCATTTTTTATACCTGCTATTTTCATCTTAACATTATTATATCAATAACATATGCCCATAACATTAAATAGTCTTCAAAATTTGATTTTTATAGTCCATTTATAGCCATATTACACTTGAAGTATGCAAGAATTATAATTTATTTGGGCATCTTCCTATTATTAGACATTTAAGTTGTCTCCAACTTTTCATTATTGTAAATAATGCTTTGAAAAATAGCCTTGGATTTTTATTTTTATAGGCATTGACTTGTTTTAACACATTTATTACTTACAAGAGGGGCAAACATCATTGATTGCTTACCCAATAGACATTCTCTCCTTCATCCTTAGATTATAAAACCTAATATTTTGGAGAGGTATATTAGTTTTCTGTTGCTGCACATAAATTACTCTAAAACAATATTTCTTATGCTCTTTCATGTTTTCTGTGGCTCAGGGATTTGGAAGTGGCTTGGCTGGAAAGTTCTAGCTTAGAGTCTCTCACGAGGTTATAGTCAGTTGATAGGTACACCTGAGGTCACCTCAAAAGCTTCTTCAATCACATATCTGATACCTGGAATGGGAAGACTTGAAAATCTAGGGCCTTAAATGATGGAGCCCTCATGCAACTCTGTTTCCATTTGGTCCCTCCCATTGTCTCTAAAACACACAGGCTTGAGGATAGCCCAACTTCTTATATAAAGCTTAGAACTCCCAAAAGATCAAGAGCTAGGAAGCTGCTTTATCATCTTTTCTAACCTACTCTTACAAGTCACAATATCACTTCCCACATGAGTCATATGTAGACCTGCCCAGATTCCAGGAAGGAACATAGACCCCACTCCTTGATGAAGAAGCATCAATGTCACATTTAAGGAGAAAATATAATCTTCCAGAGGTAAACATCCTCAGAGAAGGTGGGCCCCTACCTAAATCTAATGAATGAACCATGCTTTGACTGAACTAAAAATGATAATCCAACTCTTTGTTTTTAGTATAAAAAACACTGTTAGTTCTTTATCCAAAATTTATTTCCCCTTCCTCCTCTCAGATCCCAGCAAAATATACAAAATTACCCAGGCTCTCTTGCAGCTAGAATAGTCAAGTGATAAATTCTGCCCAATGAAACTAAGCTAAGAGATCTAGGAAATCTTTCACTTTCCTGATATAGGTACTTACCTATTCCTTATGCGTAAGAACACAGCTCCAGGGGTAGTACTTGATGGGCATGAGCCAATCAATCTAGTCTCTCCACCTGCTCTTAGTGATTGATTCAAGAATGAACAATTGGCCCTGACTGGTGTAGCTCAGTGGATTGAGCACAGGCTGCAAACCAAAGGGTTGCCAGTTCCATTCCCAGTCAGGGCACATGCCTGGGTTGTGGGCCAGGTTCCCATTATGGGGTGTGTAAGAGGTGACCACACATTGATATTTCTCTCCCTCTCTTTCTCCTTCTCTTCCCTTCTCTCTAAAAATGAATAAATAAAATCTTTTTTTAAAAAAAAGAACGAACAATTGATCTCATTTGGTCCAATATGAGAAAGAGTGGCCCCTGGTATAGGAGCTATCAAATACATGCTTTGCTTTCTTTTGCCTCGGGTGTGATGTGAAAATGGGAAGCATCTGTAGCCATTTTGCTTGCGTTATGAGAATGTCTGGAGCTCTGAAGGATACCATAAGGAGCTTGAATTTGCAGGCAACACGGTGGAAGAGAGCGAAGGGGCAGAGAGAAGGAAAGGAGGGGCGGAGGGGAGAGAGAGAGAGGGAGAGAGGGAGAGAGATTGAGAGAGAAATGTATCTTCAGTGAAAGTTTTATATTGAACTCAATCCTCACTTGAAGCCAGACTAACCTCAGAATTTTTCAGTTACTGAGTATGTTAGTAAGGGCTGTCCTGAGAAACAGAACCAATAAGAACTAAAAATATTATTATAAGGAATAATTGGTTCATGCCATTATGAAGGAGGGCAAGTCCTAAGATCTATCTGCAGGATGAATTGGCAATCTGGAGAGCAATTGTTCAGTTCTAGCCCAAGTCTGAAGGCCTGAGAACCAGGGTAACTGATGGTATAATTCCTGTCAAAGGCTGGCAGGCTCAAGATCCAGGAAAAGTCCATGTTTCAGTTGTAGTCCAAAGGCAGGGAAAAAGCCGATGTCCCAGTTGGAGAGCAGTAAGGCAGGAAAGAATTCTCTCTTACTCAGGGAAGGGTCACCCTCTTTTTTCTATTCAGGCCTTCAGCTGATTGGATGAGACCCATTCACATTAGGGAGGTAAATTTCCTTTACTCAGGCTACTAATTTAAATGTTGATCTCATCCAAAAGCCCCTCACAGAAACATCCAGAATAACCTTTGACCAAATATCTAGGCACCATATAGCCCAGTCTAGTTAACACAAAATTAACCAGCACGCTGAGCAAAGTAAACCCTTTTGTAGTTGAAGTCAGTTTGATGTGTGTTTCCTTTCACATGCAACCAAAAGAGAAAACCAAAATCATGTTAGCTAGGGACATGAAAGATGAGGGGGAAAAAAGAACAAATAGAATATCTAGAAATAAAAAATTATCTGAGATTTTTAAAAAATACACCGAATGGAGCTAACAGCACATTAGACACTGAAGAACTTGAAGTGAACCTAAAGACATAGCAACTGCACCTATACAAAATTACAAAAGAGAAATAACAGTAAAAGGAAAATAAATAGCTTCAGTTATGTGTGGTGCCACTTTCAGCCACTTAATATACATATACTTAGAAACCCTAAAGAACATGAGAGAATAGGGGTGTGGAAGAGGAGCACAGAAAAAAATAACAAAAATAAAAGCTAGTATTTTTCTAAATTTGATGAAATGTATGAAACCACAGATCAACAAAGCCTGATCAACCCCAAGTGCAAGTAACATAATAAAAACTACATTAAGGTAATGATAATCAAGTCACTTAAAACCAATCATAAAGAGAATATTTTTAGGACTTCCGGCCAAGATGGAGGCGTAGGCGGACACACTGTGCCTCCTCTCACAACCAAAATTAAGGACAACAAATATTTAGAAACAAGAAAACAACCAGAACTTATAGAAAATTGAACTGTGTGGAAGTCCAACAACCATTCATCCAGGCTGGTAAGAGGGGTGAAGTCGCAGCAGGAGAAAATGGAGGTGCAGACCCAGGAACACAAGCAGCAGCGGCTTGCAGTTCCCAGGTGCACAGGCGGTGGCTGGCAGTCCCCGGGCCCACAGGCAGCAGCTGGCAGACCCCGGGCACAGGGGGGCAACTGTGCAGAACCAGTGAGGCCACACAGGGCGGCTGGCTGACCAGGTGGTCCCACATTCCCGCGCGCAGATGGTCCAGGCAGAGGGGAAGTGGCGGAAGGAACTAAATCCAGGAGAGAGTGGAGCAGGTGCCATTGTTCCCTCTCAGACCCCGCCCCCACATACAGCGTCACAACCCAGAGACTGAGCTGCCCCACACTGGGGAGTGCCAGAGGCTCCACTCCTCACTACGTAACAGCACGAGCGTGTGGGCAGATAATCCAGGTGAAGGGGAAGCAGCGGAAGGGACCGGAGTCCAGGAGAGAGCGGAGCAGGCACCATTGTTCCCTCTCAGACCCTGCCCCCACATACAGCGTCACAACCAGGCGACTGGGCTGCCCCGCCCTGAGGAACACCTAAGGCTCCACCCCTCACTACGTAATAACCGCGACCAGACTAAAACCAAAACAAAACAAAACAAAAAAACCCCACCAAAAATGGCTCAATCCAGAAAACAAATAAAAGCCCCAGAGCCAATTCCTCTAAGCAGTGAAGAGATAGCCAACCTATCAGATGCACAGTTCAAAGCACTGGTCATCAGAATGCTCACAGAATTGGTTGATTTTGCTCACAAACTAGATGAAAAAATGCAGGCTACAATACGTGAAATGAAGGAAGGTGCATGGGGAACTGATAGAGATGGAAGGAAAACTGGGACTCAAATCAATGGAGTGGACCAGAAGGAAGAAACTAACAACCAAACAGAAGACGAGGAAGAAACAAGAATTCAAAAAAATGAGGAGAGGCTTAGGAACCTCCGGGACATCGTTAAACGTCCCAACATCCGAATTATAGGGGTCCCAGAAGGGGAAGAAGAAAAGCAACCAGTGGAAAACTTATTTGAACAAATAATAAAGGAGAACTTCCCCAATCTGGCAAAGGAAATAGACTACCAAGAAGTCCAGGAAGCTCAGAGAGTTCCAAAGAAGTTGGACCCAAGGAGGAACACACCAAGGCACATTGTAATTACATTAGCCAAGATTCAAATGAAGGAGAGAATTCTAGAAACAGCAAGGGATAAGGGGACAGTCACCTACAAGGGAGTTCCCATCGGACTGTCAGCTGATTTCTCAAAAGAGACCTTACAGGCAAGAAGGGGCTGGAAAGAAATATTTGAAATCTTGAAAAGCAGGGACCTACATCCAAAATTGCTCTATCCAGCAAAGCTGTCATTTAGAATGGATGGACAGATAAAGTGCTTCTCAGATAAGGTCAAGTTCAAGGAGTTCATCATCACCAAGCTCTTATTATATGAAATGTTAAAGGGACTTATCTAAGAAAAAGAAGATAAAAATATGACAGTGAAAAGACAGCAAACTCACAGCTATTAACAACCACACCTAAAACAAAAGCAAACTAAGCAAACAGCTAGAACAGGAACAGAACCACAGAAATGGAGATTACATGGAGGGTTAGCAACAGGGGTGTGGGAGGAGGAGAGAGGGGGAAAAGGTACAGAGAATGAGTAGCATAGATAGTGGGTAGAAAATAGACGGGGGAGGGCAAGAATAGTATGGGAAATGTAGAAGCTAAAGAACTTATGACACATGGACATGAACTAAAGGGGGGGATGTGGGTGGGAGAGGGTGTGTAGGGTGGAGGGGAATGATGGGGGAGAAATGGGACAACTGTAATAGCATAATCAATAAAATATATTAAATTTTTTTAAACAAAAAAAAGAATATTTTTAAAAGATTTTCTTTATTTATTTTTAGAGAGAGGAGAAGGGAGGGAGAAAAAGAGGGAAAGAAACAATGATGTGAGAGACAAATATAATACATACCCTGACCGAGGACCGAACCCACAACCCACGCATGTGCCCTGACCAGATATCAAACCAGAGAACCTCTCACTTTGCAGAATGATGTCCACCAATTGAGCCACACCAGTCAGGGCAAAAAGAAAATCTTTAAAGCAGCCAAAGAAAAACAAAACTTTTTACAGTCATCCCTTGCTATATTGCAGTTCACTTATTGCGGCTTTTTTCCTAAAAAACCCTCGATACAATGAAGCCGCAATAAGTGAACCGCGATATAGCAAGGGACAACTGTATACTTCACTGGTGAGTACCCATATAGAATTTTATACGTTGTTAAAATTATGTTGGTTTAAGAGCGTAGAAAGTGTTTAAAAGCATATGAAGTGTTTATAAGAGTGTGGGAAAGGTTAATAAGAGAGTGGGAAAAGTTTATAGGAGTGTGGGGAGGGTTTATAAAGCCTTAAATATATATAAATAATAAAATAAATATAACGCCCCCACTTCATGGATTTTCACCTATCGAGGGGGTTTCTGGAACCTAACTCCTGCGATAGGTGAGGGATCACTGTATTTAGAAAAACAAAAATAAGAATGACATCAGACCTCTCAATGGAAACAATGAAAATGAGAAGCTAGTAGTGATATCTTTAAAGTACTGAGAGAAAAAACTGTCCATTTAAAATTATATGTCCAGTGAAAACACCTTTCAAAAATGAAGGCAAAATGAAGACGTTTGTAGAAATAGAAAGCTGAAAAGCTTTTTCACTAGTAGATGTGCATACAAAGAATGTTAAAGGAAGTCTTTCAGATAGAAAGAAAATGGGATCTGTACAAAGGAATGAAGAGTAGAGTTGACCCTCCATATTCCTGAGTTTCAAGATTAGTTAAACCTGCCAATTTAACCAATCACGGATTAAAAATATTTGGAAATCCCTGGCTGGATGGCTCAGTTGGGTAAAGTGTTGTCTGGTACACCAAAATATTGCAGATTCATTTCCCGGTCAGGGCACATACCAAGGTTGTGAGTTCGATCCCCAGTCAAGGTACGTGTGGGAGACAACCAATCCATTTTTCTCTATTACTCTCCCTCTCTCAAATCAATAAACACATCTTCAGGCGAGGATTAAAAATATACCTATTTGGAAAAAAATGTTACATTGTTACTGATGTGTACTATGTACTTGTAGTTAGACCTACAATGGTTGTGTCTGTACTGAACATGTACAGATTTTGTTTTCTTGTCATTATTCTCTAAACAATACAGAATAACAACTATTTACACTGTATTAGAGATTATAAGTAACACTTATGCTGTACCAAGTATTATAAGTAATCTAGAGATGATTTAAAGTATACTGGAGAATTATGTAACTTATATGCAAATACAATACCATTTTATCAAAGGGACTTGAACATCTGAGGATTTAGGTATCCGTAGGGTCCTGGAATCAATCCTTCACAACTGAGGGATGAGAGGTGGTAAGTATGTGGGGAAGTATACTCAAATAGGGGCTAATTGTCCTCACAGAACAAAGAGGTTGCAGATTGACAATGGGTGACTTTCACTACCATACTCAATATTTGGACTCTTCATCTGAATCTTTATTTCCTCAAGGTTTTTTTAAAAAGTGTTTCTATTCATGTATTAGTGAGTTTTAGGAAAAAAACTTTCCTAAAGGCTTCTGAGGAGACTTCTCCTTAAATGTTTTAGCTGAACTGGGAGGCTGTAAAGTGAATAGCTTGCTTTTACAGCCTCTGTGATAAAGGGAGGGAGGAAAGAGAAAGGGTAGTTAGGAATGGTGGGGAGTTAACCAACTAACAGTGTTGCCATAGAATATTAACTAAAGTTGTTAAGCACACATTTGGAGTTGAGATGAAACCCAAAGGGCAATTTTCTGTCACATTATGTAAGAACCACTCAGTAACTAAGGCAGGGCCCCAGAGCACAAAGACAGGGTTCCACAGATAGGTTAGAGGGATAGGACCCCTGCCCCCACAACCCGAGGGGAATTTGGGACTTGCAGGAATCCAAGCTTATGTTCTTTGTGGTGGCTGCACCAGATACTTCTACCTGAGTGTTGTCATTGTCTGCCCTTCAGCCCAGAGCTGTTCAGGAGTCTTGGACCACCCGTGGAGCACTTCTTTTCTTCATCGATACTAAGGGAGCCAAAGAAGAGAGAGCAAATGAATGGTCTACTCTTTTCCTCTTTCTATCTCTTTTCTGTTCTCCAGGTCAAGAAGGATAAAGTCAATAAGAGAATCATTGCCTTTGTACTTCCTTGTTTCCTATATAGACTTCGGTTAAAGCCATCTGCTTCTTAGAAAAGTTAAAGAAACTTGACTAGGGCTTTAAAATTAAACCAAATTCATTTTCCACAGAGTTTGGATCCTAACTCTAGATTCTACTGTCTTTTTCAGTCCAAAGATAATGTGTACAGATATCACTGAGCAAAGAGATCTGGGAAGAGAGCAGCAAGTTTAAATGCTATAGGTAAAATAAAAAGAATGTCATCATGTAGTTTGGGGCTAAAGGAAAAAAATCTCATCAGCTTAAGCAAATTATAGTTACTAGCCCAAGAAATTGAGACACAGAGAAGATCAAAGGCAGAAAAATCTATGTTGCGCTCTGCCTCTTACCCTCTTAGACCTGTGGCACTGAACACTCAACACGCTTCTTCTGCCCATCTGTTAACGTACACACGCATTTGCTTTAGAGAATTCCTCTCCTACTTCATATGACCTGGTGGGACTCTTAATAGTAGTTACCTCTTTTCTCTAACCACTTCCCCTCACTATTATCAAAGTGGAATGAATATGACCCAGGATTAATAAATCATAGTATCCCACCTCTTTAATTACAGTCAACCATTCAAGGATAGACACATAACCCTAGCAGAGCCCATCAAAATCTTTCCCTGAAATTGATACATGGGCATTGAGAGAGAGAGAGAGAGGAATTCTACGTTGGAGTTACTAAACTTGAAGATGTGAAATTGGAGTTGGTGGAGCCATTCTCCCTGGAGGCCTGTCTGGAGTAGAAACAAATGAGGCCAAACCATTAAATGAAGCAGGGCACAAAGCTAGGGAGGGCAGAAGAGACTCGACTTGTGATTTGGGCCCCTGAATCCAGTTGTGCTTAAAGCCAGAGCCTCCTCTGAACCATCCAAAAAAAGGAACCAATAAGTTAAGTTAAATCAGGATTGTTCCATCTGCAGTCAGAAGAGCTTGGATTGCCGCGCATCGCTATTCCCCAGTCTTATCTATGTCCCTACTGTGAGGAAAGGGGAGAGAGACTATCTGAATTATTTGCACCGGCTTAGGAAGAATATCAAGGCATTAAAATCACCCAACAAAGAGGACTGTTGCTTTCCTTTTTTCACCACTCCCAAACACACGCTCCAGCATCAGGTATATATTTAGTACTTTCATTTGAAAACTCATTTTGAGAACAGCACAGTATTGTATTTTGGAGAATTATATTACTATATTTTCTTTTTTTAATATTTATTTATTTATTTTTAGAGCAAGGGGGAGGGAGGGAGAAAGAGAAGCATCAATGTGTGGTTGACTCTCACATGCCCCCAACTAGGGACCTGACATTTGCCCTGAGCGGGAATCCAACTGGTGACCCTTTGGTTCACAGGCCAGCACTCAATCCACTGAGCCACACCAGCCAGGGCATATATTACTACATTTTCTAAGAGAGCTCTTGTTTTCACTCTAGTATGTGACCTACACAAATTTTGCTTTTTAAAAAGAGGTTTTATTTTTATTTTACTACATTTTCTAAAGATACTTGTGATCACCATGTTTTAGAACCTCCTGATATGGTCATTTTTAATGAAAGTCCATGAAAGAATGTAAACCACATTGCAGCAAAAGTCCTAGAATGCAATTTATTCTCGTTAGTAAGGGGGTCTTGCATCACTCTTTATGTTCTCAAGAGCGATTGCTCCAGAAATTAGGGTGAATTCATAGATTAAAGTGACCCTGGAGAATGATGTCTCTTTTTTTTTCCTTTGGTAAGAGTGGTGGTATGGTAGGTGGTAGTGAAGGACGATATCTTATAGAATGACAGAGTATTTTAGAAAATGGGTGAGAAATAGTGTTAACTGAAGGCCTGTTGTAAAGCAATTGTTTTACCTAAGTAATCCAAATGTTTGGGCTTCATGAGCCTAAGACTACAATTTTCAGCCATACGTCCATTAATACTAAAACAAATACTCAATATTCATTCCTCTGATTGCCAAAATCACCTCTTCACTGTGAGCTGGTGGGAAGGTCTGTCCATTAAGGGCTCAGGAATATGTCTGTAAGACTGTGCTGCTCTGGCCTCCTCACCTTGCGGCCTCTCTCTTTGACCCTGATGAGGTCACCACTGCAGGGGACACCTCTGTTCCCCACTGGTTCTCTCCATGAACACTCCCAGTCTGGTGCCAGGAAAGGGGGTGTTACTGTCCCCTTAGCTACTCTCTCCCACATGGCAGTCTTAGGAATCAAATGAACTTAAACAAAAAAGCCATTTATTACATAAATAGAAGAAAACTCACAGAATCCAAGGGTTAGCATGCAGCCCAGCCCCATAAGCCACGGAACAACAGGGATTAGGGAATGCTCAAGTGCAATGGCAGGTATCTTCTGCCTGTGCATCTTCTCCTGGGACCTTGTGTTCCATGGGCCCATGCTTCCTTCTCCTCCCTCTCTACTGAGTTTAATTTTTTACCCAGAGGGCAAAAAAAAATGTCCCAACTCTCTTGGTTCCCTCTTTGTTTTCTCTCACAGGAATTTTCACTAGTAAATTTCTTGCACATTTACTATCATGTAATATTATCATGACTTTTTCCAGAGGACCAGGACTAACACATCCAGCATTAACACATTCTGGATTATTTTGTCTTAAAACTTACCATATGAAGGGCCCTAGTAGCCCAGAGCTGTCCCAGTGAATAGTTTTTCCTCCAACATTAGATGAAGTTCATGCATATAGTCCTTCCTATAGTTCTCAGGGTTCCCTCACAAGAAAATAATAGAGAAAAAATTACATAACTTTCCAAAAATAAATAATAATTTATAGTCATAGGGGCAGCCTAAATTCATAAAGGAAAGAACAGGTTTCCCTTCAAAGTTGCTAAAAGATAAACCCAATTTACATTATTAAACACATAATTTCTTGATCTAAAACCACTACATTTTAGTTCATTTACTGTATCCAATTTTTCTACTAACAACAATGGGTGGATATTTTATGGACATCTGCATTATTTTAAAGTAAAGTGGTGGCTTTTCCAGAACAAAGAGCAGTCAACTTTTCAATGTATCAGTATATCAAAATCTTCGCTTCTTTGCAGAAAGAAACTGCTTGTAACTTTTTTTAATATATTTTATTGCTTATGCTATTACAGTTGTCCCATTTCTCCCCATCATTCCCCTCCACCCTGCACACCCTCTCCCACCCACATTCCCCCCTTTAGTTCATGTCCATGTGTCATAAGTTCTTTAGCTTCTACATTTCCCACACTATCCTTGCCCTCCCCCTGTCTATTTTCTACCCACCATCTATGCTACTTATTCTCTGTACCTTCCCCCTCTCCTCCTCCCACACCCCTGTTGCTGACCCTCCATATGATCTCCATTTCTGTGGTTCTGTTCCTGTTCTAGCTGTTTGCTTAGTTTGCTTTTATTTTAGGTGTGGTTCTTAATAGCTGTGAGTTTGCTGTCTTTTCACTGTCATATTTTTTATCTTCTTTTTCTTAGATAAGTCCCTTGAGCATTTCACATAAGGGCTTGGTGATGATGAACTCCTTGAACTTGACCTCATCTGAGAAGCACTTTATCTATCCATCCATTCTAAATGACAGCTTTGCTGGATAGAGCGATTTTGGATGTAGGTCCCTGCCTTTCAAGACTTCAAATACTTCTTTCCAGCCCCTTCTTGCCTGCAAGGTCTCTTTTGAGAAATCAGCTGACAGTCTGATGGGAACTCCTTTGTAGGTGACTGTCCCCTTATCCCTTGCTGTTTCTAGAATTCTCTGCTTCATTTGAATCTTGGCTAATGTAATTACGATGTGCCTTGGTGTGTTCCTCCTTGGGTCCAACTTCTTTGGGACTCTCTGAGCTTCCTGGACTTCTTGGTAGTCTATTTCCTTTGCCAGATTGGGGAAGTTCTCCTTTATTATTTGTTCAAATAAGTTTTCTACTGGTTGCTCTTCTTCTTCCCCTTCTGGGACCCCTATAATTTGGATGTTGGGACGTTTAAAGATGTCCCAGAGGTTCCTAAGCCTCTCCTCATTTTTTTGAATTCTTGTTTCTTCCTCGTTTTCTGTTTGGTTGTTAGTTTCTTCCTTCTGGTCCACTCCATTGATTTAAGTCCCAGTTTTCCTCCCATCTCTGTTGGTTCCCTGTGCATCTTTTTTTATTTCACGTATTGTAGCCTGCATTTTTTCATCTAATTTGTGAGCAAAATCAACCAATTCTGTGAGCATCCTGATCACCAGTGCTTTGAACTGTGCATCTGATAGGTTGGCTATCTCATTGTGGCTTAGAGGAATTGGCTCTGGGGCTTTCATTTGTTCTCTGGTTTGGGCCATTTTTGGTGGGGTTTTTTTGTTTGTTTGTTTTGTTTTGTTTTGTTTTTGGTCTGGTCGAGGCTGTTAGGTAGTGAGGGGTGGAGCCTTAGGTGCTCCCCAGGGTGGGGCAGCCCAGTCACTGAGTTGTGACACTGTATGTGGGGGCGGGGTCTGAGAGGGAACAATGGCACCTGCTTCGCTCTCTCCTGGATTCCAGTCCCCTCTGCCGCTTCCCCTTCACCTGGATTATCTGCACACATGAATGTGGGACCACCTGGTCAGCCAGCCGCCTTGCGCAGCCTCACTGGGTCTGCACAGTTACCACCCCGTGCCCAGGGTCCGCCAGCTGCCACTTGTGGGCCTGGGGTCTGCCAGCCACTGCTGCCTGCATGCCCGGTTTGCACCTCCACTTTTTCCTGCTGCGACTCCGCCCCTCTTACTGGTCTGGATGAATAGTTGTTGGACTTCCGTACAGTTCAATTTTCTATCAGTTCTGGTTGTTTTCTTGTTTCTAAATATTTGTTGTCCTTAATTTTGGTTGTGACAGGAGGCACAGTGTGTCCACCTATGCCTCCATCTTGGCTGGAAGTCTGCTTGTAACTTTTAAGTAACTATTTGTATTTCACTCTAAAAATTTCAGAACCCAATCTCTATCAAGACAATCCATTGCACACACACACATTTAATCCTAAAAACAATAATGTCTTTCATTCATCCCCATTTTACAGAAGAGGACATGCATTTCAAAGAAATTAGGAAATTGACCCAAAGTTGCTACACTCTTAGGGAGAAATTAAACCCAACTTCTAGTTCACAATCTTAGGTCTTTCCACTACTTTCAGAGATGCCACTGAAATCTAGTTTGCTAAAATCTGTGTTAATGATAATATATGGAGCTTTAAGCAAACTTGCCTGTTCTTTTTTGTTACTTAAGAAAATGCTTGGTCAAAATAGTTGAATATACATAAATGTTTGCTATATATTGCTTAAGTTTCTGACACACTGAAAAGAAAAAAACCTTTTACTCTTCTTCTTCCCCTTCATTGAGGCTGAGCTCTCCATTGGTAGATAGTAAAGGGTGGAGGTATGCATGTCTGGAGGTTAAGCAAATAAATAAATACAGATTTTTCACTGTCAGATAAAGGAGTTACAAATATGGGAACTGGAAAGTCTAGAGTATATCCTGAGTGTTGCATAGGAATTGGAGATATCATTCTCGTAGTCTGATTAGATAGACAGACAGGTGTAACTAAATGTGAATGTGTAAGTGTGTGTGTTTTTTATTTTTTTAATACTCACTGGAGGATATGGTTATTTTTTAATTCATTTTATTAATTTTATTTGTTTCACTTCTTGCCAGAGGATACACTCATTGATTTTAGAAAGAGAGGAAGGTAGGGGAAGGGAAGAAGGGCAGGGGAGAAAGAGAGAGAGAGAAATATTGATATGAGAGAAACAGATCAATTACCTCTCTAACCTCGGACTGAACCTACAACCCAGGCATGTGCCTTAACCAGGAATTGAACCCACAACCTTTCAGTGCATGGCAGGATGCTCCAACCAAGCTAACCACCCTCCCAGTGTGTGTGTGTGTGTGTGTGTGTGTGTGTGTGTGTGTGTGTGTGTGTTTTCTAGCTCTATTCACTGAGAAGGTCTAGAAGCAATGGTAGTCCTATAGGAATGAATGCTTAGATCTTTAGATATTCAGATCTTGGTTTCTAGATACCACTATCCAATAAAAAGAACCAGTGCTCCTTGAAGAAATGGCTGACTCCAGATCTGGAACAGGGAAAATACAAGATGTATTTGTAATATTTGACACCATAAAGTTTTTAAAGAATGATGGGGATTCGTCTACATGACACAGCAAATAGCTTGAAGAGGCTCCCACTGGCCAAGTCTGGAATGAAATAGTGTTAGTAACAGATGTAGCCCTGTGAGTAATAGAGAATCCTGTGTCCATTTGATATTAATTAATTAATTAACTAATTAGGGAGAAAGGAAAACTCTATCCTACCTAATAAATCTAGAAGGAATGATCAGATTAGAACACCCTATTTGGCAATCATCAAAGAAATAATGTATTCAAGTTAGAATCACTAATGGATGCTAAAACTGGTGAAGTTTTGATGAGAAACAAGATAGTCACATGATCTCAAATATTCTTGCCACAAAATAATTATTAATTATTTTGCAAAAGAGACCCTGGCAGACACCATCTTAACTAAGTGATACAAATTAACATGACATCATGCGCCTCCTCATATGATGCCTGGAGACTAGTACAGCATCACTACGGTAACAAAATGCATAAATTCTGACAAAATGCATAAAGAAACATCAGACGAAACCCCATGATTGAAGCACATTCTCAAAGCCATTGCCTCGTGTTCTTCAAAACTATCAAGGTCATGAAAGAGAACTAAGAAACTGTTCCAGATTGAAGAAGACCAAAGAAAAGTCTGCAATGTGTCATACTAAACTGAATTCTGTATCTGTAAGGAACATTATTGAGACAATAGGTGAGCTTTGAATTGGGTGCGTAGATTAGATGATGTTATTGGATCAATGTTAATTTCCTAATTTTGATCGTTGTATTCAAGAACTATAAATTGAAATATTAAAGGGTAATGGGACATCGTATCTACAATTTATTCTCAAGTGATTCAGAAATGATGAATGTAAGATTGAGGTGAAAGGTATATGGAAGCTCTGTGTACTATTTTTGCAATATTTTTTGTAAATTTGAAATTATACTCAAATAAAAGATTTTAAACATGAAATACTGTGGCGGTTTCTTCCCTGAAGAGCTCTAAGCACAGAAAAGGTCACAAACACCTGTGGAACTAGGAGATTTAAGGAAACCAAAACAAAAATATTTATCTCAGTGATTATGGCTACATAATAAACAGCTCCAAAATTTAGTGGCTTCATTGTGTTTGTTTTAATTCTGTGGATTGATTGGCCTCAGCTGGACAGTTCTGCTCCATGTGACATCAGATGGGGCCGCAGTCATCTGGGGGGCTACTACACCAGGCTAGAATATCAAAGATGGCACACTCTCATGTCTGGTGCCCTGGTGAGGATGGCTGGAAGGCAGGGGGCGGGGGCGAGGGCTCTGATGAGCTGCTGGAATGGCAAGGCACCTTTCTCCATGCAGTTCCAGGGTCTCTCCTTTTCACATGGCCTCGCTAAGTAATTTCTCCACGTGATCTCTCTAGCAAGGCTTCTTACATGTTAGTTCAGGACTCTTCAAAAGCACAATAGCAAAACTTGCCAAGAACAGTTTACCCTTGAATAACATAAGGATTGGAGTGCCGAGCCCCAACGCAGTCAAAAATCTGTATATAATGTTTGACTCCCTCCAAACTTAACTACAATGTTCTTAATGCGTACATCTACAACCTGTTCAATGTCATTTTCACTGTATTCTATTGGTTAAAATGAAGTAAAACAAAACAAAAAGTAGGAAATTGTCCAAACATACAAAAAATACATGAACTTTCATGTACCCATCATCTAGCTTCAAATTTTTGTATGACATTTTAAATCAAAGTTATTAGTAATTTAAAGAAATGAGTCAAGGGTCAGTCTGGAGTCTCCATGGAAGGGGCCTACACAAGAGCATGAATAAGAAAGTGTATCAAGGGCCATCCACTGCTAATGTACCTGCCTCCCTGCCAGAAATGTGTTATGTTTTAAAATTATACGAAGGCCCGGTACTTCCGGCCAAGATGGAGGCGTAGGCGGACACACTGTGCCTCCTCTCACAACCAAAATTGAGGACAACGAATATTTAGAAATAAGAAAACAACCAGAACTTATAGAAAACTGAACTGTACGGAAGTCCAACAACCATTCATCCAGACCGGTAAGGGGCAGAGTCACGGCAGGAGAAAGTGGAGGTGCGGATCCAGGAACGCAAGCAGCAGCAGCTGGCAGTTCCCAGGTGCACAGGCGGCGGCTGGCGGTCCCCGGGCCTACAGGCAGTACTGGGGGGGCAACTGTGAAGACCCAGTGAGGCCGCACAAGGCGGCTGGCTGACTGACCAGGTGGTCTCACATTCGAGCGCGCAGACGGTCCAGGCGGAGGGGAAGTGGCGGAGGGGACTGAATCCAGGAGAGAGCGGAGCAGGCGCCATTGCTCCCTCTCAGGCTCCACCCCCACATACAGCGTCACAACCCAGCGACTGGGCTGCCCCGCACTGGGGAGCGCCAGAGGCTCCACCCCCTAACTACGTAATAGCCGCGACCAGACTAAAACCAAAACAACAACAACAACAAAAAAAAAACCACCAAAAATGGCTCAAACCGGAAAACAAATAAAAGCCCCAGAGCCAATTCCTCTAAGCAGTGAAGAGATAGCCAACCTATCAGATGCACAGTTCAAAGCACTGGTCATCAAAATGCTCACAGAATTGGTTGATTTTGCTCACAAACTAGATGAAAAAATGCAGGCTACAATCCGTGAAATGAAGGAAGATGCATGGGGAACTGATAGAGATGGAAGGAAAACTGGGACTTAAATCAATGGAGTGGACCAGAAGGAAGAAACTAACAACCAAACAGAAGACGAGGAAGAAACAAGAATTCAAAAAAATGAGGAGAGGCTTAGGAACCTCCGGGACATCTTTAAACGTCCCAACATCCGAATTATAGGGGTCCCAGAAGGGGAAGAAAAAAAGCAACGAGTGGAAAACTTATTTGAACAACTAATCAAGGAGAACTTCCCCAATCTGGCAAAGGAAATAGACTACCAGGACGTCCAGGAAGCTCAGAGAGTCCCAAAGAAGTTGGACCCAAGGAGGAACACACCAAGGCACATTGTAATTACATTAGCCAAGATTACAATGAAGGAGAGAATTCTAGAAGCAGCAAGGGATAAGGGGACAGTCACCTACAAGGGAGTTCCCATCAGACTGTCAGCTGATTTCTCAAAAGAGACCTTGCAGGCAAGAAGGGGCTGGAAAGAAATATTTGAAATCTTGAAAAGCAGGGACCTACATCCAAAATTGCTCTATCCAGCAAAGCTGTCATTTAGAATGGAAGGGAAGATAAAGTGCTTCTCAGATAAGGTCAAGTTCAAGGAGTTCATCATCACCAAGCCCTTATTATATGAAATGTTAAAGGGACTTATCTAAGAAAAAGAAGATAAAACTATGACAGTGAAAAGACAACAAACTCATAGCTATCAAGAACCACACCTAAAACAAAAGCAAACTAAGCAAACAGCTAGAACAGGAACAGAACCACAGAAATGGAGACCATATGGAGGGTTAGCAACAGGGGCGTGGGAGGAGGAGAGAGGGGAAAAGGTACAGAGAATGAGTAGCATAGATAATGGGAAAAAAATAGACAGGGGGAGGGCAAGAATAGTATGGGAAATGTAGAAGCTAGAAAACTTATGACCCATGAACATGAACTAAAGGGGGGAATGTGGGTGGGAGAGGGTGGTAGGGTGGAGGGGAATGATGGGGGGAAAATGGGACAACTGTAATAGCATAATCAATAAAATATATTTAAAAAAATAAATAAATAAAATTATACGAAGGCCCTGGCTGGTGTGGCTCAGTAGATTGAGCACCGGCCTGTGAACCAGAGGCTCACTAGTTCAATTCCCAGTCAGGGCACATGCCTGGGTTGGGAGCTAGGTCCCCAGTAGGGAGTCTTCGAGAGGCTACCACACATTGACATTTCTTTCTCCCTCTTTTTCCTTCCCTTCCCCTCTCTAGAAACAAACAAACAAACAAACAAACAAACAAGTAAATAAATAAATAAAGTCACATTAAGTAAGTAGTCTTTAAAAGCCAAATATGAGCCAAAGCAAAATAGATTAAAGCTGTGCTATAGTTTCTTGTACGTTATCTATTCTTTCCTCTATCTGACCAGTAGGCAACTTTGCTGTTGTTTCTTGTTTTTTTTTTTTTTAAATCTGCTTTCTCTTTTTATTATAACCTTGTCATATCTGAGCAACAAACTCCTACTTCAATTTATGAAGGTGTTCTTGATTATGTTTTTATTAGTTATGTATATTTGAAGGAGAGGTTAAAGTAACAAATGATTTTGATTATAATATTCTTCCACTATCATAAACTGAAATTTTAGCACCTTTCCCGAGTTAAAATTTAAATACTATGAAACTCATAAATTTAAAGTATATGATTTATTGGTTATTTATATGTTTATAGGGCTGAATAACCATCACTGCAATCAATTTTAGAATATTTTCATCACCCCTAAAAGAAATTCCTATCTGTTTTCGGTTACTGCCCATTCCACTGCCACCACCCTAGCCCTAGGCACCCGACCACCCTCTGTTGTACTGATTTACATATTCTGGGCAACTCACGTAAATGGAATCATGCAGTATGTGGTCCTTTGTGACTGGCCTCTTTTAATTAGCATGATGTTTTATGGTTTATCTATGTTGTCTCAGTACTTTATTCCTTTTTATTGCTGAATGGTATTCCATTGAGTGTATACCTCATTTTATCAATCAGCTATCCATGGGCATTTCAAGTGTTTCTATTTTTTGTTATTGTGAATAATGCTTCCATAAACATTTATGTACACATTTTTGTGTGAACATGTTTTCATTTCTTGGGTTGATATCTGGGTCCATGAATATTTTAATATGTTTTATAATATATTGAATATATATTGACTATATATATTTAATTTATATGATTAATTAATTGTACTTATATATTTTATCAATTTTGTATGTTTTATAATATACCTGATCCACTAATATTTTTACGAGAAAGTTAATAATTATTTTCCAGTTATTAAATTTCATCTTTCTAATATATAGTGAACAGTAGGTAATAGTTAATTTGAGTGAAGAGGATTTGAGAAGTTGATGGGAACTTTGCTCAAAGTATAAAGGAACTCAAGAGCTTAGACAATGAAGTGTAAATGCATGTTTTAAATCCTGATTCTACCTCTTCAAAGTTGAGCGACCTGCCCTGGTGGTTGGTGGGTGATGGGCTCAGCTGGTTGGAACATCATTCTGCACAACAAAGAGTTGCAGGTTTGATCTCTGGTCAGAGCTCAAACAAGAGGCAACTGATGGATGTTTCTCTTTCTCTCTCTCTGTCTGTCTCTCAAACCAGTAAACATATCCTCAAGTGAGGATTAAAAAAAAAAGATATGTGACCATAGTCGAGTTACTTGACCCTTCTGAGCTTCAGTTTCCTTAACTGCAAAATGGAGAAAAATATAGCTATAATTACCTCATAAGATTGTTGTGAGGATTAAATCAGATACCTCTAAACCTTGTGCTGGGCACATTGTAAAATATGAATTGTACTTCCAGCCAAGATGGAGGTATAGGTGGACACACTGTGCCTCCTCTCACAACCAAAATTAAGGACAACAAAAACTTAGAACCAAAAAAACAATCAGAACAGATAGAAATGGAATTGTACGGAAGTCCAACAATGATTCACCCAGACCAGTTAGAGGGGCAGTGCCACAAGAAAAAGCAGTGGCTAGTGGTCCCAGACTTGCAGGTGGTGGTTACCGGACACGAGGAGGCAATGAGCAGACCCAGCGAGGCGCACAAGGTGGCTGACTGCGGTCACACATTCGTGTGCAGATAAACCAGGTGGAAATGGGCAGCGAGACAGACTGCGCAACCCAGGGCCCCAGTGCCAGGAACTAAAGCCTAAAAGCATGCATTGAAAACACTTGTGGGGGTTGAAGTGCCCAGTAAGACTCCCAGCCTCACAGGAGAGTTTGTTAGACAGACCCACAGGGTCCTAGAACGTACACAAGCCCACCCACACAGAAATCAGCACCAGAAGGGCCCAATTTGCTTGGGGAAAGCGGTGGAAGGGACTGGAATCCAAGAGAGAGCAGAGCAAGCTCCATTGTTCCCTCTCGGACCCCACCCCCACATACAGCGTCACAACCCAGAGACTGGGCTGCCCTGCCCTGGGGAACCCTAAGGCTCTGCCCCTTACTACGTAACAGCTGCAGCCAGACCAAAACAAAACAAAGCAAAACAAAAAATGGCTCAAACGGTAGAACAGATCAAAGCCCCAGAGCCAATTCATCTAAGCGACCAAGAGATAGCCAACCTATCAGATGCACAGTTCAAAGCACTGGTGATCAGGATACTCACAGAATTGGTTGATTTTGCTCACAAATTAGATGAAAAAAATGAAGGCTACAATAAGTGAAATGAAGGAAAACACAGAGGGAACCAATAGAGATGGAAGGAAAACTGGAACTCAAATCAATGGAGTGGACCAGAAGGAAGAAACAAATAACCAAACAGAAAACAAGGAAGAAACAAGAATTCAAAAAATGAGGAGAGGCTTAGGAACCTCCGGGACATCTTTAAACATTCCACCATCTGAATTATAGGGGTACCAGAAGGGGAAGAGGAAGATCAACAAGTGGAAAACTTATTGGAACAAATAATAAAGGAGAACTTCCCCAATCTGGCAAAGGAAATAGACTACCAGGAAGTCCAGGAAGCTCAGAGAGTCCCAAAGAAGTTGGACCCAAGGAGGAACACACCAAGGCACATCGTAATTACATTAGCCAAGATTCAAATGAAGCAGAGAATTCTAGAAGCAGCAAGGGATAAGGGGACAGTCACCTACAAAGGAGTTCCCATCAGACTGTCAGCTGATTTCTCAAAAGAGACCTTGCAGGCAAGAAGGGGCTGGAAAGAAGTATTTGAAGTCTTGAAAGGCAGGGACCTACATCCAAAATTGCTCTATCCAGCAAAGCTGTCATTTAGAATGGAAGGGAAGATAAAGTGCTTCTCAGATAAGGTCAAGTTCAAGGAGTTCATCATCACCAAGCCCTTATTATATGAAATGTTAAAGGGACTTATCTAAGAAAAAGAAGATCAAAAATATGACAGTGAAAAGACAGCAAACTCACAGGTATTAAGAACCACACCTAAAACAAAAGCAAACTAAGCAAACAGCTAGAACAGGAACAGAACCACAGAAATGAATATCACGTGGAGGGTTAGCAACAGGGGAGTGGGAGGAGGAGAGAGGGGGAAAGGTGCAGAGAATAAGTCGCATAGACGGTGGGTAGAAAATAGACAGGGGGAGGGCAAGAATAGTGTGGGAAATGTAGAAGCTAAAGAACTTATGACACATGGACATGAACTAAAGGGAGGGAATGTGGGTGGGAGAGGGTGTGCAGGGTGGAGGGGAATGATGGGGGAGAAATGGGACAACTGTAATAGCATAATCAATAAAATATATTTGAAATATAAATTAAAATATGAATTGTTAGTAAATATTATTTTTTAATTATTTTTTTAATTTTAATTGTTGATCTTGTACAGTTTTCTGTCTTTTACTCTCACCCCAGTCCACCACCCCAGCCCACCCCACTTCCCTCCCATTTCCACCCCCCATAGTTTTTGTCCATGTGTCCTTTATACTCGTTCCTGTAAACCCTTCCCCTTTTCCTCTGAAATTTCCTCCCCTCTTCCCTCTGGTGACTGTCAGCCTGTTCTCAATTTCAATGTCTTTGGTTATATTATGCTTGTTTGTTTCTTTTGTTGATTAGGTTCCTGTTAAAGGTGCCTGTTCTAGTTGTTTGCTTAGTTTGCTTTTGTTTTAGGTGTGGTTGTTAATAGCTGTGAGTTTGCTGTCTTTTCACTGTCATATTTTTGATCTTCTTTTTCTTAGATAAGCCCCTTTAACATTTCATATAATAAGGGCTTGGTGATGATGAACTCTTTGAACTTGACCTTATCTGAGAAGCACTTTATCTTCCCTTCCATTCTAAATGACAGCTTTGCTGGATAGAGCAATTTTGGATGTAGGTCCCTGCCTTTCAAGACTTCAAATACTTCTTTCCAGCCCCTTCTTGCCTGTAAGGTCTCTTTTGAGAAATCAGCTGACAGTCTGATGGGAACTCCTTTGTAGGTGACTGTCCCCTTATCCCTTGCTGCTTCTAGAATTCTCTGCTTCATTTGAATCTTGGCTAATGTAATTACGATGTGCCTTGGTGTGTTCCTCCTTGGGTCCAACTTCTTTGGGACTCTCTGAGCTTCCTGGACTTCCTGGTAGTCTATTTCCTTTGCCAGATTGGGGAAGTTCTCCTTTATTATTTGTTCCAATAAGTTTTCCACTTGTTGATCTTCCTCTTCCCCTTCTGGTACCCCTATAATTTGGATGTTGGAATGTTTAAAGATGTCCTGGAGGTTCCTAAGCCTCTCCTCATTTTTTGAATTCTTATTTCTTCCTTGTTTTCTGTTTGGTTTTTTTGTTTCTTCCTTTTGGTCCACTCCATTGATTTGAGACCCAGTTTTCCTTCCATCTCTATTGGTTCCCCATGTGTCTTCCTTCATTTCACATATTGTAGCCTGCAATTTTTCATCTAATTTGTGAGCAAAATCAACCAATTCTGTGAGTATCCTGATCACCAGTGCTTTGAACTGTGCATCTGATAGGTTGGCTATCTCTTCAGGGCTTAGAGGAATTGGCTTTGGAGCACTGATTTGTTCTCCGGTTTGAGCCATTTTTGGTCGGTTTTTTTTGTTTTGTTTTGGTTTGGTTTTGGCCTGGTTGCGACTGTTACGCAGTGAGGGGTGGAGCCTTAGGTGTTCCCCAGTGTGGGGCAGCCCAGTCACTGAGATGTGACGCTGTATGTGGGGGTGGGGTCCGAGAGGGAACAATGGTGCCTGCTCCGCTCTCTCTTGGATTCCAGTCTCTTCCAGCGCTTCCTCTTTGCCTGAATTATCTGTGCACTCGAATGTGGGACTACCTGGTCAGCCAGCCACCTTGCGTGGCCTCACTGGGTCTGCCATCCCGTGCCCCGGGTCTGACAGCCGCCGCCTGTGGGCCTGCCAGCCGCCTGCACACTTGGGAACCGCCAGCCGCTGCTGTTTGCGTTCCCGGGTCCGCACCTCCACTTTTTCCTGCCGAGACTCCGCTGCTTTTACTGGTCTGGATGAATGGTTGTTGGACTTCCGTACAGTTCAATTTTCTATAAGTTCTGGTTGTTTTCTTGTTTCTAAATATTCGTTGTCCTTAATTTTGGTTGTGAGAGAAGGCACAGTGTATCCACCTACGCCTCCATCTTGGCCGGAAGTTGAATTGTTAGTAAATATTATTAATAATGTATGTATACTGCTGCATTTTGACATCTTTATAATGAATATACACTGCTCTTAAATTTTAAAAACAATTTAAAATGTATGAAGTCAACCTTAATTTTGTGTGTTTACTGCTTTAAATGCATTCTTACAATATAAAAGCATGTATTATAAAAGCATTACAATATAAAAGTTGGAAAGTCAAGGTTTCACCCTGCTTCCTTCGTGTCTGTGTTTTATATTAACTCAGGAAATGGAGATTCCTGACTTAAGGTCTAAATTGCGCTTTAGTTATTCTTTTCAATTTTATAAACCAAGGAGGGAGAATTTCCCCAGCAACAAAATACGTGGAGTTGTGGTGCCATTTGTACCAAAATTGATCCTGAAACAAATATGAACAATATTAAATTTCCTAGTCTATGGAGTTACTTTTATTATTCCATTATCATTTGGATCTTTGAAGCAAAGCAATTCTAACTAAATTTACGTTTGATCCTGAAGGCTTTTGGTCTTAGTGCAAAAGAACTTTTTAAATAATCTAGCATCTTGCCAAAGATCCCGTCTCATTTCCCTGTAGCTGATTTGAGCATTCCATTTTAATTCATTGCCTGTAGAATTAGTAATTATGTGATTTCTCTAGTGACTGCAATCTTAAATAATGATATCCCTCCAATAAGTCTTGTTCTATTTATAAGGCTTGTTCTATTTATAGCGCTTACAGAGAAATCAGATTTTTAAGAGAAAAAAAGCAGCAATACTAGAAATGATTGCTAAAATCTACTCTTAGAAGCCACCTCTGGCCTGACTGTACTGCTTTATTCATGCATGTGATCAGAACAGGAGCACAGAATGAGGAGCTTGTGAGGTTCTCACCCTGGCTCCTCTCACCCATGCTTGCATTCAACAAGTGGCTACTCACTAGGATCCCCACAAGGGATACTGGGGCCATATTCCAGACCTCAGGAGAACTGTAGCCCTTTAAACAAACAACTTGTAAATACACACAAGGTAACAAGTACTGTGCTCAAGGCTATTTTTATGTATGTGTATGTAACAGCTTTATTGAACTATATAGTTCATGTACTACGTGATTTACCCATTTAAAGCGTACAGCTCAGTGGTTCTTGGTATATTAACAGAGTTGTGCAACCATCACGACAATCAATCTTACAACGTTTTTATCACCCCAAATAGAAACCTCATGCCCATTGACAATACAACTCTTTTCTCCTCCATCCTATTTTCTGTTTGTATGAACTTGTCTATTCTGGAAATTTCATATAAATGGCATCATATATTGTGGCCTTTTGTGTCAGACTTCTTTCATTTAGATAATGCTATAGCACGTGTCGGTACTTCGTTCCCTTTCATGGCTGAATAAAATCCCACTGTACCCACTGCTTATCCATGCCTCAGCTGATAGACATTTGGGTTGTTTCTATTGTTTAGCTATTGTGAATAATGCTGCTATGAATATTAATGTAAAAGTATTTGTGTGAACATACGTTTTAATTTCTCTTGGGATTACCTAGCAGGGAAATGACTGGGACACGTGTTAACTCTATGTTCAACCTTTTGAGAAACTGCCAGATTGTTTCCCAAAGTGATTCCACCATTTCACACCAACGTTATCTTAAGGTCTATTTGGTCTGGGGTTAATTGTCGTTCTGTTTGTGTGCGGCCTTGGGAATAGGCCTTTGTTTTTCAGGTAAGAAACTTCTGTCAAAGATTCTCACTATACTATCACCTGAATTCAGCAGTTTGTTTCTTTGAAAACATACTCTCTTTTTGAAAGAGTATGTTTTTTAACGGTTTTTAAAAAGTAAAATAAAATGATTAGCATTCTTCTGTCTAAAAAGGAAAAGAATAATCTTATTTATCAAATTTCCAGAACTCTATAGACTCTTATGGAACACTGGCCACCTTCACTCCTTAGCATAAATTACTTTAATAATCACACCTTCCTCCTCACCCCTGGTTAAGCACAGTGGCTCAAACTAAGTTGTCCTGACAGTGGAAGAAGTACTAAAAGAAGTATGGAAAAAAAGGAATTTTAGGGCCTAAAAAGAGGAATTTAGAATATACTACATATATTACATTAATTAGATCTTTTACTCATCGTAACGACTCCACAAGATGAACACTATTATTATAACTTTAAAAGAAAGAAAAAAGCTCAAGACATTAAGTAACTTACTGAAGGTCACACAGATTATATGTGGAGAGCTAAAATTTTAATTCAAATCTGTCAGAATCCAAAGAATCAGAGTATCCCCACTCTATTGTGTAGAGAGAGCAGGTACCCAGGGGCTGGGAAGGAGGGAATGTGGAGAGTAGGGAGGGGTGTGCCCAAACCGAATGCTGCCTGCTTTACACATTTTTTTGTCTGTTCCCAGTTGTCACAACTACTTGCTGTCTGCACCCCTGACCCCGGTGCTTCAGCTGTGCAGAAGTGCTAATGAGTCTGTAAGTGCTTCCTGGCTTAGGAGAGCTACTGTGTTTGACTAAGTTAGGTCTCCAGCAACTGCAATTGCCTGAGCTACACACACTGCAGCAAAAACTTCCTTATTTGGAAAAGTCTTTTCCATCCTATTTGGGCAGAAAGAATACAATCTCGCATTTAAGAAAAACAAAATGCTTTGAGCTGTATCAGAAGGAGCACTTGGAAAAAAAAAAAAAAACAGAAAGAAATGCCGCCATCCCCTGCCAAATTAAATATATTTCAAATACTTTACTCAAGTGGAAGCTGGTGCTGGGGGGGGGGGGGGCGGGACAGGGGAGGAGTGTTTTATCGCAGAGTTAAAGGAATATTTGCAAATCTATTTTCCTTTAACCCAGAAGCTGTCCTAGTTAGCAATAAGCTTGAAATTTCAGTTATATAAAATTTAGCACCCTTTTTACTGGAGTTAAGAAAATGTACATTTTGAAATCATTTGTGCCCCTGAAGCTGGGAGGGACCTGAGTGGCAGGAGAATAGACCCTCTCAGATGTGATGTAGCATTGCTTTTCACTCCCTGAGGAGAGGCTGTATTTGAAAAGGGAGGACCAAGTAGATATTTGCAGGATGGGCTGGTGGAGTTAGCTCCAGTCATTCCTGGAAACTTCCCCAGGCAGCAGCTTGGTAGAAAGATGAAAAGAGGATATTTAAGTCTCAATTCTGCCACTAAATTGCTGGGTGACCTGGGCAATTTACTAAACCTCTCTGGGTGGGCCTCGATTTGCTCTTCTCTGAGGAGAGGATGAGCTAAATGGCCTTTTCAGAATTAACTTTCTTTTTGTGACTTCCATGATTGTGGAAAGGGATTGTCTAGGCTGAAGTGTGCAGTGAAAACCTGGACTTCCCATACCCCCCTACACCCACCACTCTTTTCCTAACTTCGCTCCTGGCACCCTTTCCCTGCAGCCCTTCTAGAGTGCAGGGTCTTACTGTTGCTTCCTGGCTTCCTGGAGCAACCTCCCAAAAGACCCACTGGTATGAAAGGGTAAGCCCAGCATCCACCCCAGGGCTTATCAGATTTATCTGGCCCAGAGTCTATCCTCCCGGCAACAACCTGGCGCTGGGTGATGATGGCTAGATTAAATAAAATAACCCTTATTAATATTTTCTAACTCGTAACCCCTCTCACACAAACACCTTATAAATACACAGAATACACGTGTCCCCCTCAAGGGTTCTAATATGTGCATTATTCATTCATGTGGAAAGAGTGTTTATCAAGGGGTCTTCTGCGCCATTTGAATTACATTAACATAGCACTGCCTTCTCTGCTCAGGGAGACTCAGGGAAGCTTCTCTTGGCAGGAATATTGGAAACTCAAAATGGAGATTTTGTTTTCCCTGCATTAATCTGAAGCTAATGCCAGCAACGTTATCCTTGTTTAATTACATCCACTACCCGACTGACACAACTTCCCTGGGGAAGAAGCTTACCCGACTCTGACTCATACTTTACAGCATGTTGGGTTTGAGGAAATGGATAATATACGCCCTGCTGGCTTTGGAATTTTAAACAGAAACCCACATGCGGCTGAGTCCCCGGCTTACTCCCAAATATGGGAGAATGTGTGCCCCAGCCGTGGTTGTAGGAGGCAAGCTCCCTGGGACAAAAAGGCAGAACCCATGGAGTGTGCTGAGTGCCGGGCGTGGAGAGCCAGAGCCAGCATCCACTTAAAGGGGAAAACAGCAACCTCCGGAAAGGGGAAACAACCCCCCCGCAAAGAACTGTGTCCCTTTTCTAGAGTTATCTCGATGATGTCATGGCCGTGAATGTCTTACTAAAAGTAAAATGCATTCCCAGCCCCAGCAACTAAAGGGAAGCATGGTCAGGGGCCAGCCTTGAGAAGCTTTTAGAGCAGTGCTCACAGGCACAGCATGTCAGAACAGGAGAGGAGATGATTCCAGCCTTGTGCTGAGCTTTCAGGTCACCTTGGACCCAGATCGTGGTGAAAACTGCTCTGGTGGCCAGTGTGCCCCAAGGTTCCCTGAGAATTAGAGATGTTGCTAGGGTAAGGCTAATTGGGACAATTGTTCTTGTGCCTGAGCTGAGGGTGCAGGGGGCAGTACAAGAGATGGCTCCGCAGCTGGAGGCAAAAAAAAAAAAAAAAAAGACTCACAATCGACTTTGCGGCTGCCACACCATGGCTGAGCCCCTTCCTACTTCTACCCATGTCCCCCTAAGGACCCACATGTCCTCTTACAAACTCTCTTCATCTTCAGGGCTGTCCTTATTTTTCTTTTTAAAATAATCTTTGTTTTTATTAAAAAATATGTGTTCACTGAAAGAAATAAAACAATATAGAAATCTAAAAGTAACAGCTCCCATTTATGGAGCATTTTCTTTGCCTAAGACACTATATTAAAACACTTAACGTGCATCATATTTTTAAAATCTTCACATGAGGGTATGTTTATTGATTTTAGAGAAAGGTTGAGAGAGGGCAATAGAGAGAAAGAAAAACAGAAACATCAGTCAGTTGCCTCTTTCGTGTGCCCTGACCAGGGATTGAACCCAAACCTAGGTATGTGCCTGCCTGGGAATCGAACCCACAATCTTCTGGTGCACGGGACTACATCCCAACCAACTGAGCCACCCAGCCAGGGCTTCAGTGGATCATTTTATTCAAACTTCCTAATATCTCTATAGAGTAGGTTTATTTTCATCTGCAGATAACATCAAAGTTACAGATAGAAAAACTAAAGTTCATACAGGTGAAGTAACTTGCCCAAACTCACATAACTAGTAAGGGGCAAAGCTGAGATTTGATCCTAAATGTCTGATCTCCAAAGGTCGCATACTTCAGTATGACACACGCTGCCTTAAAAAATACAAGAAAGAGAGAAGTATCAACACCAATCCACCACTCAAAGATAGTCCCTATTATTGTCCTTCCAGACTACTCTTCACATACAAGCGCATGGTGTTTATTTTAACATGATTTTAGTAGAAGAAAATTGAGTTGATTGGCTTCTAGGAAGAGGGAAAATGAGTCACCCAATGTCATTTATTCAGATTTCTCTTATGCCTGAAAACCTCTAGCTCAGGAAATCTGCACTTGGCTGAGTCCTGAGCCCTCTGCTCCTGGCTCCAAGTCTTCAAGAGGTTCAGATGTCATGCTGGGAGCATCAGGTCAAGCACACAGTAAGCACTCAATTAATTCTCCCCAGTGGTATCATCAGGAACAGATTCTTCTGAGATCCTTAGCCTCTGTTCCCATGTAGGTATTTAAGAGCTCTGGGTTCCTTCTTTCTCCAGCAGGTGCCGTTGCTGGTGTTGGGGTCAAATAAAGAACCAACTGCCCCAATAATCCCAAAAGCGCAGACATGTTATCACCCTGCATCAGAGCAAAATTAATGCTACTACTACTGTCCTGTGACTGCCATTGAAGCCCTTGCTGAATTTGTAATCCTGGTCTTTCTCATGGCTGCCGGTGAGGAGAGAAGCTTTGGGGACAGAGGTAGTCACAGGGAAGGGGGAATGTATATGTTGTGGGAACAGGGGAAGCAGAGCAGGACCTGGATTCAATGGCACTTCTGGAGCTCGTGGGAGCTCCTGTTATCTGGTCCACCCAGACTTCAAAGGGCTGGAGAATCATCCACAGCCAATGAATGGACTGACTTTGGGAACAGTAACATTTCCCTGCCTGGTCACGAGACCTTATCTGAGCCAGCAGAGCAAATGCTTGCCACATCAAGGCAGACCATAACAGAAGTGAACAGGGACGCAGGAGACCTGTCTTTCCTTCTCACCTCCCACTGACCAGCACCTGCCCTGCCAGACACATGCTCACACACATTCTCTCTAAGAAAAAAAAAGGAAAAAGATATTATAAAGTGGTAAAAAAAAATTTTTGCTGAATTCATTGGGGTGACATAGGTTAATAAAATTATGTAGGCTTCAGGTGTACAATTCTATAGTACTTTATCTGTATATTGTATTGTGTGTTCACCACCCCAAATCAAGTCTCCTTCCATCACCCTTTATCCTCCCCTTACCCTCTTCTACCTCCCCCACCCACATTAAATATTCTATTATCTCTTTATTCCTATGTCTATATGCAGGGTGGGGCAAAATAGGTTTCCAGTTGTTCATACGGAAAATAACACAATATAAGAATAAACCCTGTGTTTCGTGTACTCACAACTGTAAACCTACTTTTGCCCCATCCTGTGCTCTATTCCTTGTTTGTTTGTTTGTTTGTTTTTTACCCCCAAGCCCTGTAACACACATTATTGCATCTTATCCCCTCAATTTGTGATACAGTAAGAGTGGTTATCATTAGTTCCTTATACCGAGGATTAGTCATTTTTTTCTTTTAACTTTTTGTGGAAGTATAACATGTACCAAAAAATGCACAAATTGTAAATATACAGCTCTATAAAATTTCAAAAGGCAAACACCCCCACATAACCAACACCTAAAAGAAAAAGCAGAATGTCACTAACACCTCAGAAGCCCCCTCTTGATATCTCCCAGTCACTGATCTCTCCAGGGTAATCCCTATTCATAGATTAAAAGCGTAGATTAATTTTTCCTATTTTTGAACTTGATACAAATGGAATAATAAGCATGCATTCCTTTGAGTCAAGCTTCTTACACTTAATATTATATTTGTGATATTCATCCTATTATTGTATATAGTATGGGTTATTTATTCCCATTGCTGTATAGTACTCCATTGTGTGAATTCACTATGATTTATCTATTCATCTTACCGTTGGTGGACATTTAAATTGTCTCTGGTTTTTAGTTGTTACAAATAGTGCCTCTATGAACATTCTTGCACATGTCTTTTGGTGAACATATGTAATAGGACAAAAGCCACTTTCTCGGACCCTCTTTCCCAGAGCTGCCTGGACCCCATAAAGCATGACTGACCCTAATTGTTTTATGAGCCTTTATCCTCAGGTCTAGAACATTACTGGAAGTGCCCTGAAGGCACAGAGGCTCCAGGACTTATGAAACAGGACACACCAGACCACAACGATGGACAGGAGCAGACCCTGCACCCAAAGATAACATTGAAACACTTTGCAGTCTAATCGAAACAGCCTGCTCTGCAACACCACCCCCACCCCCTCCCCGTTACCCTGCAAAAGCTCACAGCCCTGACCCCTCAGGGCTGGTGCTGGTGCATTTCTCCGCACCTAGCCCTTTCCTTCCCTTGGGAAAGTGAAAATAAAACCTTTACTCTATGCGCTTTCTTCTCTTTGTGAATTCTTTCATAGCCCATGTCACCGACCACCCTCACAATATGTATTTCTAGAAATGTAATTACTTATCACAGGGTATGCATGAGTTCAACTTTGGTAGATGTTGCCAGTTTTCCAAAGTAATTGTACCAATTTATACTCCCACTAGTAATATATGAGTGTTCCGGTTGCTGCAGATCCTCACCAACATTTAGTGTCTTTTTTATTTTAGCCATTCTGGTGGTTATGTGGGGATGTCCTGTAATGCTTTTCACTTGCATTTTTCTGATGATTAGTGAAATGAGTACCTTTCATATATTTATTTGCTATTTGAATACCCTAGAAACATTTTAAATTTTTTTCCTGGTTGTGACAGTAATATATGCTAATTGAAGAAGTTTTGGCAAATACAGAAAGAAATCACGGCAGATTTATACTATGTCAATTTAGCTAAATTGGAGCTATGCTTTTCAGAATTCCTTTCCTTGTCTGGTGCTGGGCTAAGGTTGGCCACAAAAAAAAATTGCACAGGATCTGGAAGGCAGGGGCAAAGCAGCCATGTTTATGCTCGAATGTTCAGTACAGAGTCAGATGCAATTGCAACTCACACACGCTGTATTAGATCTGCAGGCGCACATTGTCATCACAGACAGTGACTGAGCCACAGTTCCTTCATTTCGCACCTTGGGATCTCATCCTTCAGCTTTTAACTCCTGGACCAAATGTGTGTCTAGCTACATGACAAAGAACCCAGCTCCTTTTGCAGTTCACTCACATCATTGAAGTTGGAAGTTTTGGAGGCAGTGAGAGACTGATGCAGTGCACCCTCGTGAGCACTACATCATTCTTATGGATTCCAGTCTGCCCTTGCTCTCCCGTACTTTGTGTCTATTTCTTCTTAATGACTATCTGCGGGACTTCAGGACTAGCACCAGAGCGTACAAAACAGTCACACAAGTTGTTTAACCAGCTCCTACAATTGCATAATGTCAAATCCCTATAATAAACCTCCTGCTCTTTGTCAGTCCTAGTAGTTCTGCCTCTCTGATTAAACCCTGACTGATCCAGACACTAAGAAGAAAACAAAATTCACCTGTAATTCCACACCGAGAGAGGACCCCTGTCAACATCTCAATGTATGTATTCTTCACGCCTGGAATACTTAACTGACCAGAATGTGCCCTGGAGAGGTTAAAGACTGCTCAGGACTCAACTAGCTGGTGGCAGAGGTGGTCCTTCAGAAGGGTGGTTTCATCCCTGCTGATCTGGTATTGCTTTTACTGAGTCTCAGAAGCCCCGAGTGACCCTGAGCACAAGCTCTGAGCCTGTGAGAGCAGGTTCTGAACACATTTTGGGAGGCTTTGCTTTTACATCTTCCTCATTTTGTTCTGACCAAATTGCAGGAGTTCCACCTTTCTGTTCTTCTGCAGGAAAAACAAAACAAACAAAACAAAACAAAGCCAGTCTTTTAAAACTAGAGCCATGCAGTGCCATCTACCTCCCTGGAACTGACAGAGCAGTGATGGCCACCAGGGGGCCAGAGAGAGTCGTAATGCCTCCCTGCGGTAGTTCCCCAGATGCCCCTGAGCGATGTAATCCTTTGATTTAAACATTACTATCTCAAGAATTCTCTTTTAAAACATAAGTACTCCTAAGAGAGGTAACACATGAAATCGTTAATTTTTCAGAACGAATGTTTCCCTAGATGCAGTGATAAATGATTTGCTATCATAAAATGTTTTAGTAATAGCAGGCTGGGCGGGTGGGGTGGTGGGGGAAGATGTGGGGGAAGGCCAGGGAGAGAAGAAGCCAAATGCAAACTTTGCTCACTTTGCAATTTGGCTGAGGCCTCCTAGAGTCTGAGTTTTGCATGAACATGTGTCAAAGGGCTCTTCTGTTCAAACCTGAGACCTGGGCCCAGGCTCTCCTCATAACTTGGAGGGTGGCTCCAATAGGAAGACACATTTGCTTTCCTGATAAGAATAGAATCAAAGCCATGGCTGGTGTGGTTCAGTGGATTGAGTGTGGGCCTGTGAACTGAAAGGTTGCCAGTTCGATCCCCAGTCAGGGCACATGCCAGGGTTGCAGGCCGGGTCCCCAGGTGGGGGCATGTGAGAGGCAGCTGATTGATGTATCTCTCACACATCGATGTTTCTCTCCCTCTCTTTCTCCCTCCCTTCCCCTCTCTCTAAAAATAAAAATAAATAAAATCTCTCTCTAAGGAAAAAAAGAATAGAACCAAAAGAGAAGCCACTGAAGATGGAGGGTAATACAAATTAGTGATGATGAGAAAGAACTGGTGACACATTCTTGCCCAGCATGTCAGTTCTGCCTGGCTGGTTTCTTAAAGAGGAACAAAAAGTGGATGTTGTACAATAGTTAAGTTTTCTTACTTGGTTTTCTTTTCTCTTCCAATGCCTGTAGATACTGTTGGCCTCTTTCCTGGTACACTCCTGTCACCATCTCCCCCCCCCCCACCCACCGCACCCCCCCCCACCCTTAGAAGAGGGGGCATTTACCCCACACGTTAGCTGCTGAGCTGGAAGCCTCAGGCCACAGCCCAAAGCACAGGAGTGCCCAGGGGTAACATTATCCTGCCAGAGCTAAACAAGGAGCTGAGTGTTTAGAATAACTTCAAGAAAGTCGTGGGCGTTTCCTCTGTCAGGGAAACAAGAAACCACAGTGAGATAATGGATGGCTATATTCAGGTCACAGATTATCAGCTGCCACTGCTGCTTCCTGTTCAGAATTCTATGAAACTTCTTTCTAGTCACCGGAGTCTCCTGGATTCTGTGAATGTGACAACATTTACTGATGTGGGGCTTGGATGCTCTGCCCGAAGGTCTGGCATAACTCAGAGGTGGAACTATCTTTCAGGATGAGGCTGGAGGGGCCATTCCTGGCAGAGGAGGTGGTAGGTGAGGGACCAACGGTGAGAATAACTTTTACCAAACTCTTAGCATTTTTCAGACTCTTGGACTAAGAGATTTTTGTGCACTCTTTCATTTGACACAAAATGACCTTATGCAAAAAACAAGTGTTGGAGAGGCTGGGAGAGAATGGAACCCTGTGCACTGATGGTAGGAATACGAATGGTGCAGCCTCTTTGAGAAACAGTGTGTCAGTTTCTAAAAAAATTAAAAACTTATATGATCCAGCAATTCCACTTCTAGGTATTTTTTCAAAGGAATCAATTTTTTTCAATTGGAATCTCAAAGAGATACTAGTGTAACAGTGAAAAATTGTAACAGTGGAGAATTCCAACCCACCCCACTGTTCTTTTGACATTGTATCTGTAAATGCTGACTCTGGCTACTATGTAGCATTTAGATAAATAGCACGTTTGTATAAGAATCCTAGGAACTAACTCCAAAAGATACAGACTCTGACCTTCAGGCAGCCCAGCTCCAGAAGATTTGCTGACCTTCAGCTGTGGAGCCTGGATGACGTAAAGCCTGGATGATGTGAAGCCAGGGTGACTAAACCAGGCTGATACATATCAGACCATCACTGGGAACGGACTGTGCTCATATGCACGCAGATAATTTTTCAACTTGCCCCACCCCCACCTTGATCTCTTTGTTCCGTTTCACTCTCCTTCCTTATAAAACACCTGCCTCTACTGAAAGGTGGTGATGGGCTTTGAGATGTGAATCCCTCATCATCTCAGGAAATGGGTTTTGTGACATGAGTCCCCCATCTTCCAGGTGGCTGGCACCTGAAAATAAACCACTTTCCTTTACATCAGCACCTGCTTTTACAGCAGCAGGCAGCCGGACCTGCATTTGGTTACATTAGCACTCTTATGTTCATTGCAGCACTATTCACAATAGTCAGGGTACGGAAACAACCTAGATGTTCAGTGAGGGGTGGTGAGTGGATAAAGATGATGTGGTATACACATGGAATAAAATATTATTCGGCCTTAAAAAAAGAAGGAAATGCTAAGAATATACAACAACATGGTTGAGCCTTGAGAGCATTATGCTAAGTGAAATACGCCAATAACAGAAGGACAAATCCTGTATGTTTCTACTTATACAAGGTATCTAAAATAAACTTATAGAAGCAGAGAGCAGAATAGTGGTTGCCAGGGCCAGGCTGGAGGAGAAATGGGGAGCTGCTAACCAATAGGTTTAAAGTTTTAGTAATGCAAAAAGAATAAGTTCTAGATATCTGTGTTGTGCCTATAATTAAGCAGCATTGTATTGTACACTTAAATATCTGTTAAGGGGAACTTCTGGTTAAGATGGAGGCATAAGTAAACATGCTTCACCTACTCGTGCAACCACAGAAAGAATTACAACTAGACCTCAAAACAAATAACACCCAGAATTGTCAGAAAATCAAGCAGTATGGAAGTCCAGCAACCAAGGATTTAAAGAAGCCACATTCTTCCAGACAGGTAGGAGGGGAGGAGACACAGAGATGGGTGGAGAGGAGTGGAGACACAGTATGGAGTGGAGAGGCAGCCTCAGCGAAACAAGTGGTCCCACATTCACGTGTAGTAGGTAAAAATCGGGAGGGATACTTTGGGAACCAGCAATCACAGCCCCAGGCCAGACTGCACAGCCCAGGGTTCCAGGATCAGAAAGAAAAATCTCCATAACTTTGGGCTATAAAAACCAGCGGGGTTTGGAGTGGCGGAACAAACTGTCAGATGTTCAGGAGACTCTGCTTAAAAGTACTGCGTGGACTTAAAAAGTACACAGACCAAGTCCCTCTAGAATTCATTACCAGGGCAACAGCTGGAAGGACACCAGTTGCACAGGGTGAGTGCCAGGCAAACCTCCAGAAACCAGGCAGGGGCATTGTCGCCTTTCTGAGCCCTCCCCCACACAGAGTCACAAAGCAGTGAAGGAGGTTGCCTGACCCTGGCAAGTACCTAAAGATCCACACCACACAATTTACAGATGCATTTTCTACAATAGGCCACACTAAGACAGGGAGTCATAGCAGCTCTACCTAATAAACAGAATCAAATACAGGGAGGCTGCCAAATTGAGGAGACAAAGAAATATGGCCCAAATATAAGAACAGAAGAAAAGCCCAGAAAAAGAACTAGATGAAATGGAGATAACCAACCTATCAGATGCAGAGTTCAAAACACTGGTGATCAGGATGCTCCAGGAACTCATTGTGTACTTCAATGCTATAAAAAAGACCCAGGCAGACATGAAGGTTGCATTAAGTGAAATAAAGAATTCAACAAGAACAGCAAGAAGAAAAAAGAATTTTTAAAAAATGAGAATAGACTAAGGGGCCTCTGGGACATCTCCAAACATACCAACATCCCAATCATAAGGATGTCAGAAGGAGAAGAAGAAGAGCAAGAGATTGAAAACTTATTTGAAACAATAATGAAAGAAAATTTCCCTAATTTGGTGAGGGAAATAGACATACAAATGTCTATTTGTCCAGGAAGCACAGAGAGTCCCAAACAATTTAGGCCCAAAGGGGATTACACCAAGACACATCATAATTAAAATGCCAAAGATTAAAGATAAAGAGAGAATCTTAAAAGGAGCAAGAGAAAAGCAGAGATTACCTACCAAGGAGTTCCCGTAAGACTGTCAGCTGATTTCTCAAAAGAAATTTTGCAGACAAGAAGGGACTCGCAAGAAATATTCAAAGTGGGGAAAAGCAAGAACTTAAACCTGGATTACTCTATCCAGCAAAGCTGTCATTTAGAATGGAAGGCCAGATAAAGTGCTTCCCAGACAAGGTAAAGCTAAAGGAGTTCATCATCACCAAGCTATTATTACATGAAATGTTAAATAGACTTATTTAAGAAAAAGAAGATCAAAACTATGAACATTAAAATGGCAACAAATTCACACCTATAAACAACTAAATCTAAAAAAAAAGACAAAAAACAAAAAACACTAAACAAACAACCAGAACAGGAGCAGAATCATAGATATGGAGATCATATGGAGGGTTATCAGTGGTGGGGGGATGGGAGAAAAGGTACAGGAATTAAGAAGCATAATCAGCAGATACAAAATAGACAGAGCAATGTTACAAAAAGTACAGGAAATGGAGAAGCCAAAGAATTATCTTCCCAAATCATGTACATGAACTAAGTGGGGTGATTGCTGGAAGGAATGGGGATATTGGGTGAAGGGGGGCAAAGGGGGAAAACTGGGTCAACTGTAATAGCGTAATCAATAAAATATATTTTTTAAAATGTGTTAAGGGGGTAGTCTCATGTTGTGTTCTTAACACAATAAAATAAATATTTAATTTAAAAACCACCCTATGAGGTCCTGGCCAGGTAGCTAAGTTGGTTAGAGCATCGTCCTGATACACCAAGGTTGCTGGTTTGCTCTCTGTCAGGGCATGAGCAAGAATCAACCACTGAATGCATGAATAAGTGGAACAACAAATCAATCTCTCTCTCTCTCCCACCCCCAACCCCTCTCTTTCTCTCGAATAAAATCTATAAATAAATACCACCACCCTATGAGAGGGGTACTATTATTATCTCAATTCTGTAGGTGAGGCAAAGGAAAACAATATTAAGTAACGAGCAGGGGGTCACAATGGCAGGACTGGGAACCAAAATGAAGACTTCCTTCTCTCTCTCTCTCTCTCTCTCTCTCTCTCTCTCTCTCTCTCTCTCTCTCTCTCCCCCCTTTATTGAGCTATCACTTATATATACTTAATATCTATACACTCTTGTGGCCACCTCCCAGATCAAGACTAAAACATTTTCATCACTCTCAAAAGTTCCCTCATGCCCCTTTCCACAAATATTCACTGTCCCTAATTCCCAAGGTAACTAATATTCTGACTTCTATTCTCATAGGTTCATTATATGTATTATTAAACTTCATATGAATGGAATTATATTCTTATATTTGGCTTCTTTTGCTCAATACCATATGTCTAGGATTTGTCCACATGGTTATATCAGTTTTTTTCTTTTTATTGCTGAATAGTATTCCATTTTATTAATATACCACCCAACTTATTTATCCATCTTTTGTTGATAAATATTTAGGTTGTTTTCAATTTTAGGTCATTTTGAATAATACTACCATAAGCATGCTTATTAGGTAGAAATATGTTTAACTTTATAAAATAGTTGCTCGACATTCTTGTCAACACATGGAATTGTCAGTCTTTTCATTTTAACCATTAGAGTGAGTTTGAGAATCAGCTTTCTGATTCCAAACCCTTGCAGCATCATAAAGCTCTGGAGGATGTAGAGTCCTCCTACATCCATGGCTCTCTGTCTTGGGTGGTCCAAGTACCACTTATATGCTGGCAGTGAGGTTGGAAAGTGGCTCCCCAGGAGAGCTGGGTGCCAGGAAACCTGCCTCTTCCATCATTTCTGAGGGATACCCACCAACTTCAAGAGTGAATGTGTACACGCAATTTTCTAGGAAAAGTTCACTTGCAGAAAGCTCTTTTGTGGCATTTGGTACAAGAGTGTGCCAAGAGTGTGGCCAGTGTGGTCAGAGCCTACTGTGAGGATGACCCTGTTCTTTGCTAACAACTTGGAATGCTTTAAGCAAAAACATCAGAAGGCTCTTAAGAATGGGGCCCAGTCCAGGAAGCACTGTGGCCTGAAAATTAAAAACCCTAGAAATATCTTCCAACTTGGCCTCACCCTCTAATGTGACCTTGGGCTAGTCATTTACTCTTTCTGAGACTCACTTTCTTCAACTATTAAATAGACAACAATGCCTCCATTATTTTTCATACGAAGTTCTTCAAACACTTCTTACTATTCCTAGGATGTCAGTTTCTCCAGCCCATCTTCTCTCCACATCACCTGTGCTCTGCTACTCTGAACTATTTAATGTCCATGAGCAAGATATTCTCTTTTATTCCTCCACGTTTTTATAAAAGGTGTTTTTATGTAAGGTATTCTATTTCTCTGGAAGGCCATTCCCCAGCTAATCCAACTGGCAAACCCCTCCTTAATCTCCAAGACTCAGTGCATAAACAACATCTCTGTGAAGCCTGCCCGGGTTTTTCCTTAGCTCTCCTGGCAGATGGCCTCAAACTTCATGCCAGAACTGAACTGTGACATACGCCTTCTCATATCACATGTTTTCTTGTGACTCTTCCCCACCAGAGTGTGAGTTTCTTAAGGAAAACTCATAGTATTGTGTCAGGCTGGTAGCTATTGCTCAATAAACATTTACTGAATGAATAAATAAATCTTAAATGAAAAGGAAATATGGAAATAGTCAAAAAATTAAGCCTTCATTATTGTCTGATAGTAAAAGACATATGTGCATATTGTAAAATGTCAAGCAATAAAAGTAAAGGCTTCCCCTAATCCACCACACACCCAGGGTTAGCCCATCAGTCACTTTCTTTTAGACCTTTTTCTACACCTATGTACTTTTCCCCAAAAATGTGATCATACTTTTCTGAAATGTATGATTTTTTTTTATTTATTATACTATGAACTTCTTTGAAGAATGTTTTTCTTACACTATTGTTCAAATATAAGTTGAAAGAACAGGACCCAGACTTGGTAAGGAGGTTGGAGATAGAAACTTAAGGACTGACTTTCCTTCTCCATTCTCCCCTCTGAGGACCCTAAAAAGCCCCTTGTTCAGTCACTCTTCATTCATTTTAATTATGAAAGTAATATATTATGAAATCTAAAAAATTCTTTAATATAGAAATGTGTAAATAAAAGGTAGATGTCTTCCGCATATTATACAATTTTGAAAAGAAAAAGAAGACGGGATATCTGGTCAAGATGGTGGCACAGACAGACATGGCTCTGCTCTTTGTACAACCATATCAAAATTACACCTAAAATATAGAACAACCATCACTCAGAACTGTCAGAGATTGGGTTGAATGAAAATCTGAGAACTACGGAATTAAAGAAACCACATGCATCCAGATTCATAGGAGGGGCACAGACGTGGAATGGGCTGCTTCCTCACACACGTGTGATGGATAAAAATTCAGGAGGGATATCTTGGGAGTGAAGAAACCCAGCCACACACCAGTATCCCTAGCCCAGGGTTCCAGTCCCAGGAAGATAAGTCTCCACCAGTTCTAGATACAAAAACCAGCAGGGATTGAGTCAATGGAAGAAATTGCTGGGGCCCCAAGAGTTCTCCACACACAGACTCACCCACTCACACTCACTCCCTTTAAGCTCCATTACTGGGGTACCAGCTTGAAAGACACCAATGGTACACAGGGAGAAACTGAAGTGTCTGGCATCAAGGCGAGCAGAGGCCATTGTCCCTTTTCTAAACCCTCCCCCGGCAAAGCCTGTAAGCTGGTGCCACCCATATCTGAGACACCATCCATATGGCTAACACAATTTGAACTGCTTTAGAGATTCCCAGAGACTTTCAGCCCCATCCAAATTACAGGCCCACTCAAGTTGCTTTTCCATATGAATGGCTGGTCTTGGCTCATGCTTCACATCTTCCTAAATCCTATCAAATGAGCAACAGCTGACCTCAGTGAGCCCCAGGCCGGGGACTAGCAGAAGCCAGCCTATTTTCACAGCTTGGCTTCACTTGGGAATCTCCAAGCCCAGCATAAGCAGCAGACATCTCACATTGTTTTATAGCTTGGGAAGGGTACTCCTGGGAACACAGGTGGGGGTTGATCTTGCCCTGTACCACCCAGGAAACGCCAGGGCCACTGCACCCAGTGGACAGCTACAGACCACGTTGAGAGCACCACTACCCTGCCCCTATACAATTGATCCTCCACAGAAGTGGAGGTTTGTGGTCAGTGGTCACACCCAATCCTTGTAACTGACTGGCCTGGATAAATCCCTCCCATTGATCTGCCAATAGCAACCAAGGTTCAACTACAAGAAGAGGGTGTACTCAGCCCACATTAAGGGCACACCTCCAGTACCCAGGATGGGTGATAGGGGAGGCTGTGCCACTGGGCCCTACAGGACACCTACTACATTTGGCCACACTATGAAGACATGGAGTCAAAGCAATTCTACCTAATACATAGAAACAAACACAGGGAGGATGCCAAAATGAACAGACAAAGAAACATGGCCCAAATGAAAGAACAGATCAAAACTCCAGAAAAAGAGCTAAACGAAATGGAGATAAGCAATCTATCAGATGCAGAGTTCAAAACACTGCTTATAAGGATGCTCAAGGAACTAGTGAGGACCTCAAAAGCATAAAAAAGACCCAGGCAGAAATGAAGGATACACTAATTGAAGTGAAGAACAATTTACAGGGAAGCAACAGTAGAGTGGATGAAGCCGAGAATCCAACCAATGATTTGGATTATAAGGAAGCAAAACAACAACTAATCAGAACAATAAGAAGAAAAAGAATCCATAAAAACAAAGGTACTATAAGCAGCCTCTGTGACAACTTCAAGAAGTCCAACACTCACATCATAGGGGTGCCTGAAAGAGAAGAGAAAGAGCAAAAAAATTGGAAATCTATTTGAAAAAATCATGAAAGAAAACTTCCCTAATTTGGTGAAGGAAATAGACATACAAGTCCAGGAAGCACAGAGAATTCCAAACAATTTGGGCTCAAAGAGGACCATGCCAAGACACATCATAATTAAAATGCCAAAGGTTAAAGATAAAGAGATAATCTTAAAAGCAGCAAGCAGTTAGTTACCTACAAGGGAGTTTCCATCAGAGTGTCAACTGATTTCTGAGAAGAAACTTTGCAGGCTAGAAGGGACTGGCAAGAAATATTCAACGTCATGAAGAGCAGGGACCTAAAGCCAAGGTTGCTCTACCCAGCAAAGCTACCATTTAGATGGAAGGGCAGTTGAAGAGCTTTTCAGACAAAAAACAACTAAAGGAGTTAATCATCACCAAACCACTATTATATGAACTGTCAAAGGGGCTTATGTAAGAAAAAAAGAAGATCAAAACTATGAACAATAAAATGACAATAAATACAAATCTATCAATGACTGAATCTAAAAAAGAAACTAAGCAGACTTCCGGCCAAGATGGAGGCATAGGCAGACACACTGTGCCTCCTCTCACAACTAAAATTAAGGACAACAAATATTTAGAAACAAGAAAACAATCAGAACTTATAGAAAATTGAACTGTACGGAAGTCCAACAACCATTCATCCAGACCGGTAAGAGGGGCGGAGTCGTGGCAAGAAAAAGTGGAGGTGCGGACCCGGGAACAAACGCAGCAGTGGCTGGCAGTTCCCAGGTGCACAGGCGGCAGCTGGCAGACCCCGGGCACAGAGGGGCAACTGTCCAGACCCAGTGAGGCAGCACAAGGCGGCTGGCTGACCAGGTGGTCCCACATTCGAGCTCGAAGACAGTCCAGGCAGAGGGGAAGTGGTGGAAGGGACTGAATCCAGTAGAGAGCAGAGCAGGCGCCATTGTTCCCTCTCAGACCCCACCCCCACATACAGAGTGACAACCCAGCGACTGGGTTGCCCCACACTGGGGAGCACCTGAGGCTCCACCCCATATTACGTAATAGCCGCGATCAGACTAAACCCAAAACAAAACAAAACAAAAAACCCACCAAAAATGGCTCAAACCAGAGAACAAAGGAAAGCCCCGGAGCCAATTCCTCTAAGCCGTGAAGAGATAGCCAACCTGTCAGATGCACAGTTCAAAGCACTGGTCATCAAGATGCTCACAGAATTGGTTGATTTTGCTCACAAATTAGATGAAAAAATGCAGGCTACAATACGTGAAATGAAGGAAGATGCATGGGGAACTGATAGAGATGGAAGGAAAACTGGGACTCCAATCAATGGAGTGGACCAGAAGGAAGAAACTAACAACCAAACAGAAAATGAGGAAGAAACAAGAATTCAAAAAAAAAGAGGAGAGGCTTAGGAACCTCCGGGACATCATTAAACATCCCAACATCCGAATTATAGGGGTCCCAGAAGGAGACGAGGAAGAGCAACAAGTGGAAAACTTATTTGAACAAATAATCAAGGAGAACTTCCCCAATCTGGCAAAGGAAATAGACTACCAGGACGTCCAGGAAGCTCAGAGAGTCCCAAAGAAGTTGGACCCAAGGAAGAACACCCCAAGGCACACCGTAATTACATTAGCCAAGATTCAAATGAAGCAGAGAATTCTAGAAGCAGCAAGGGATAAGGGGACAGTCACCTACAAAGGAGTTCCCATCAGACTGTCAGCTGATTTCTCAAAAGAGACCTTGCAGGCAAGAAGGGGCTGGAAAGAAATATTTGAAATCTTGAAAAGCAGGGACCTACATCCAGGATTGCTCTATTCAGCAATGCTGTCATTTAGAATGGATGGACAGATAAAGTGCTTCTCAGATAAGGTCAAGTTGAAGGAGTTCATCATCACCAAGCCCTTGTTATATGAAATGTTAAAGGGACTTATCTAAGAAAAAGAAGGTAAAATATATGACAGTGAAAAGACAGCAAACTCACAGCAATTAAGAACCACACCTAAAACAAAAGCAAACTAAGCAAACAGCTAGAACAGGAACAGAACCACAGAAATGGAGATCATATGAAGGGTTAGCAACAGGGTAGTGGGAGGAGGAGAGAGGGGGAAAAGGTACAGAGAATGAGTAGCATAGATAGTGGGCAGAAAATAGACAGGGGGAGGGGAAGAATAGTATGGGAAATGTAGAAGCTAAAGAACTTATGACACATGGACATGAACTAAAGGGGGGAATATGGGTGGGAAGGGGTGTGCAGGGTGGAGGGGAATAAAGGGGGAGAAATGGGACAACTGTAATAGCATAATCAATAAAATATATTAAAAAGAAAAAAAGAAACTAAGCAAACAAGAACAGAGACAGAATCATGGACAGGGAAAACATTTTGATAGTTGCCAGATGGGAGAGGGTACGGGGAGAATTGGTGAAGAAGTGAGGGGATTAAGAATTATAAATAGGGCCCTGGTTGGTGTAGCTCAGTGGATTGAGCTTGGGCTGTGAACCAAAGGGTCGCCAGTTTGAGTCCCAGTCAGGGCACATGCCTTGGTTGCAGGCCAGGTCCCCAGTGGGGCCATGTGAGAAGCAACCACACATTGATGTTTCTCTCCCTCTCTTTCTCCCTCCCTTCCCCTCTCTCTAAATAAATAAATAAAATCTTTAAAAAAGGAATTATAAATAGGTAGTTATAGAATAGCCATGGGGATGTAAAGTACAGTATAGGAAATGGAGAAGCAAAAGAACTTATACACACATGGACATTAACAATGGTGGGGAGGTTGCCTGAGGGAATGTAGGGTGCTGGGTTGAGGGGGACAAAAGGGGGAAAATCAGGACAACTATAATAGCATAGTCAATAAAATATTATTAAGAAAAACAAAAAAGAATGGAAAAAAGGAAAAGAAGACAGTATTATATGTGTTCTGTAATTTTTTTTTCACTTAACAGCTGATGGATATCTTGCTATATCAGTAAATATGTATCTATCTCATTTTTTAAAGATTTCATTTATTTATTTTTAGAGAGAGGGGCAGGGAAGGAGAAAGAGAGGGAGAGAACCTCAATGTGTGGTTGCCTCTTGCACACCCCCTATGGGGGACCTGGCCCGCAACCCAGGCATGTGCCCTGATGGGGAATCGAACCAGCAACCCTGTGGTACACAGGCCTGCACTCAGTTCACTGAGCTACACCAGCCAGGGCTACCTTATTCTTTTTCATGCTTGCATAATATTCCATTGAATCATGTGCTATGATTTAGATGTTTCTAATACCCATTCAATCTATTCAATACATATTTATTAAGCACTAATAGAAAAAAATTAAAGTGGCGGACTATCGATGACAGGTTAATAACAGAATATTGTGGGAGCCAACAAGACACATAGACTGAAAGGTCTGTGTTTGATAGCAGCCACAGCATTGAGGATGGAACTGGAAAGCAAGATGCTAAACACCCAATTTCCCAGGACTCCCCCTCCCTCTCAGGCCTTGCATTTCATTGAGTAGAACAAGGCAGGATCCAGGACCCCCAGAGAGAGCTTCTGGGATGTGAGCTGAATGGAGCAAGCACAGTTTGCTTTAGATGAACAGATTGATTTTGCAGAAACAGGAAATTTCTCTCATACTTTAAGTCCTAAAATAGAAGAAATGCTGGGATGCACAGGGATTTGGGGAATTTGGTTAATGTTGTGAAGTAAATTTAATGTGCAGTTTGAATCTGACAATCTCAAAGTGAGCTGTTACTTATCAAAAAGGCTTTTATTGAAAATCAAGGAATGACCACAATCAAAGAATGTCACAGAATAATAGAACAGAGGGAAGAAAACACCTCTAAGTATTACTGGTCTCAAAGGTGCAGGAAATAGAACCCTTCTTGCTCTTTCAAGGACACTATAAAGTAGGCAGCCTGAATGGCCAAGCGCAGCCTGGCCCAGGCTTGCTCTTTAGCCTCGCTTCCAGATTTTCTCCCCAACACTGGCCCTGGTGTTCCTTCAGCTCAGCAACTGCCCAACTCAGGGCCTCCACACACACACACCTTTTCTTTGTCTAAAAGGCTCCTTTTCTCCCAATCAATCCCCAGAATCCCCGTCTTCCTAGTCTATCCTTATTCATCCTTTAATTCTTGGCTTCATGGAGGCTGTCTCTGAATACCCAGCATAAATTAGGTTCCTCTATCTATATTTTCCATCAACCCTGAACCTTTCTTTGAGAGAAATTACTACGATAGTGGTAATATATTGATTTGTATGATTATTTGTTTAGTGATAATGTCCTCCCCTGGGTACTGTGTCTGTTTTGTTCATAGCTGAATTCCCGGGGTCTTGTAAACATCTGACACAAAATAGTATGCAATTAATATTTGTTGAATGAATGAATGCTTTTAAAGGGCATTCTCTACCAAAATGATAAATGTGATACTGTGTGACATAGCCATCCTGCAGGAAGACTCTATCCTACAGAAGTAGCACAACTGCACTAAGATATGGGATCAAGTGTATTCATGGATGCATCATTCATATTAACATAGGTTTAGAAAATGCCTACATTATAATACATAATTGATTGGAATACTATGTAACCATTCAAAAGAATGACAAATATATACAATTACTGACATGAAAAATATCAAGGGAGGGATGAATGAAAAGTGCACAAAGGATTTCTAGGGCAGTGAAACTACTATGCATGATATGAAAATGATAGATACACACTATATATTCTTCAAAACCTGTAGAATGTACACCAAGAGTGACCTCTAATGTAAACTGTGCACTTGGGCGATGATGATGTGTCAGTGTAAGTTCAATTGTAACAAAGATACAACTCTGGTGTGGTATGTGAGGAGGCTGTATGTGAATGGTGGTAGGCAATGTATGAGAAATCACTCAATTTTTCTATGAACTTAAAACTGTTCTTTTATATCTTTTATATATATATATATAAAATTGATTATGCTATTACAGATTGATTTTATATATATATAAAATTGATTATGCTATTACGGTAGTCCCATTTCCTCTCCATCCTGCATACCCCCTCCCACCCACATTCCCCCCTTTAGTTCATGTCCATGTGTCATAAGTTCTTTAGCTTCTACATTTCCCACACTATTCTTGCCCTCCCCCTGTCTATTTTCTACCCACCATCTATGCTACTTATTCTCTGTATACCTTTTCCCCCTCTCTCCTCCCCTACTCCCCTGCTGCTAACTCTCCATGTGATCTTCATATCTGTGGTTCTGTTCCTGTTCTAGCTGTTTGCTTTTGTTTTAGGTGTGGTTGTTAATAACTGCAAGTTTGCTGTCTTTTTACTGTTCATATTTTTTTCGTCTTCTTTTTCTTAGATAAGCTCCTTTAACATTTCATATGGTAAGGGCTTGGTGATAATGAACTCCTCTAACTTGACCTTATCTGAGAAGTGCTTTATCTGCCCTTCCATTCTAAATGACAACTTTGCTGGATAGAGCCATCTTGGATGGAGGTCCTTGACTTTCATGACTTGGAATACTTCTTTCCAGCCCCTTCTTGCCTGGAAAGTCTCTTTTGAGAAATCAGCTGACAGTCTGATGGGAACTCCTTTGTAGGTGACTGTCCCCTTATCTCTTGCTGCTTCTAGAATTCTCTCCTTCATTTGAATCTTGGCTAATGTAATTCTGATGTGCCTTGGTGTGTTCCTCCTTCGGTCCAACTTCTTTGGGACGCTCTGAGCTTCCTGGACTTCCTGGGGAAGTCCAGATTGGGGAAGTTCTCCTTTATTATTTGTTCAAATAAGTTTTCCAGATTGGGGAAGTTCTTCTTTATTATTTGTTCAAATAAGTTTTCCACTTGTCGCTCTTCCTTTTCACCTTCTGGTACCCCTATAATTCGGATGTTGAAACGTTTAAAGATGTCTTCGAGGTTCCTAAGCCTCTCCTCATTTTTTTGAATTCTTCATTCTTTTCTGTTCGGTTGTTTGTTTCTTCCTTCTGGTCCATTCCATTGATTTGAGTCCCAGTTTTCTTCTCATCACTATTGGTTCCCTGCACATTTTCCTTCATTTCACTTAGTATAGCCTTCATTTTTCATCTAATTTGTGACCAAAATCAACCAATTCTGTGAGAATCCTGATTACCAGTGTTTTGAACTGTGCATCTGGTAGGTTGGCTATCTCTTGGTTGCTTAGATGTATTGGCTCCGGGACTTTGATCTGTTCTTCTGTTTGGGCCATTTCTTTATCGTTATCCTTTTTTTTTTTCATGGTCTGGTCGCACCTGTTACATATGAGGGGCAGAGCCTTAGGTGTTCCCCAGGGCTGGGCAACCCAGTCTCTGGGCTGTGATGCTGTACATGGGGGTGGGGTCAGAGAGGGAACAATGGCGCTTGCTCCACTCTGTGGTTTCAATCCCTTCCACAGCTTCCCACAAGCAAATTGGGCCCTTCTGGTGCTGGTTCCTGGGTGGGTGGGCTTGTGTATGTTCTAGGACCCTGCGGGCCTCTCCAACGAACTCTCCTGTGAGGCTGGGAATCTATCCCAGCACCTCAACCCCACAAGTGTTTTCAATCGGTGCTTTTAGGCTTTATTTCCTGGTGCTGGGGCCCTGGGTTGCAAGGTCTGTCTCACTCCCCGTTTTTGCCTGGTTTATGTGCGCATGAATGTGTGACCGCGGTCAGCCAGACGCCTTGAGCGCCTCACTGGGTCTGCCCGTTGCCACCCCACCCCTGGGGTCTGCCAGCCACTGCCTGGGTGCCCCAGTCGCCAGCCACCACTTTTTCCTGCTGCAACCCCTCTCCACCAGCTGTCGACTCCACCCTCTTACTGGTCTGGATGAATGGTTGTCGGACTTCCTTACAGTTCAATTTTCTGTCAGTTCTAGTTGGGGTTTTTTTTTTGTTGTTGTTCTAAATTTTTGTTTTCCTTAATTTTGGTTGTGTGAGGAGGCAGTGTGTCTACCTATGCCTCCATCTTGGCCAGAAGTCCCTTAAAACTGTTTTTTTAAAAAGCCTATTTTCTGCCCTGGCCAGTGTGGCTCAGTTGGTTGGAGTGTCATCTGTAACCAAAATTTGTGGGTTTAATTCCCAGACAAAACACATACTTAGGTTGTGCGTGGGATCTCCGGTCAGGACCATATGATACTAGGTTGGGATGCTTCTGGGAGACAACCAATCAATACTTCTTTCTCGTATTGATGTTTCTCTCTCTTCTTTCCTCTCTCTGTTAAAGCAATGAAAAAATACACTCAGATGAGAATTTAAAAAGTGTACTTAGGACTTCTCGCACAACCATATCAAAATTATAACTAAATTATAAAACAACCATCACTCAGAAACAACAGAATTAGAGTTGAATGGAAGTATGACAACTACTGAATTAAAGAATCCACTTCCATCCAGGCTGGTAGGAGGGGCAGAGACATGGAATGAGCTGATATCAAATCCACATGCAGTGAATAAAAATTCAGAAAGAATATCTTGGAGCAAGGAGTCCCAGCCCCAACCAGATCACCAGCCCAGGCATCCACAGCTGGGGAGATAAGTCTCCACAATTTCTGACTACAAAAACCAGCAGATTCAGTCGGTGGAAGAAACTTCTGGAGACCTAAGCAGTTCCTCTTAAAGAACCCACACATGGACTCACCCACTCAGATTCACTCCCTCTGAGCTGTAGCACTGGGGTAGCAGCTTGAAAGGCACTAGTGACATAGAGGGAGGACCTGAAGTGGTTGGCATCAAGGTGAGAGCTGGGGGACAGCTTTCTCCCAGACAGAAAAGTGGGCAAAGCCACAGAACCAGCAGGCAAATGCCATATCTGAGACTCCATCAACCAGACTAACACTGTTTGTACACCCTGGAGACCCCCTGAGGCTCCATCCCACTCAACGTACAGCTGTTAATAGTAACTTTTCCATATAAATAGCTGGTCTTGGCTCATGCCCAACTTGCTAAATCCTATCAAACAAGCAACAGCTGACCTCAGTGAGCCCCCAGGCCCTGTAACTCTTCTTAAGTGGCCCCAGACACAGCACTATGAGCTCCCAACTTAAGTCCACAGCTTGGTTTGCCTGGGCATCTTCCAGCCCAGAACAAGTAGCAGCCATCTCAGAGTGGTCTATAGCTGAGTCAGGGTGGACCTGAGCAAAACATGGGTAGGGGCTGACCTTGGCCTGCACCACCCAGGAAACCCCAGGGCCAGCACATCAAGTGTACAGCAAAAGACGGTGTCAGAGCACCACCACCCTGCCTCTGCACAATAGATCTTCCATGCAGGGAGTACATTGGTGGTCAATGGTCACATCCAATCCTTGTAACTGACTGGCCTGGATAAATCCCTCCCATTGATCTGCCAATAGCAACCAAGGTTCAACTACAAGAAGAGGGTGTACTCAGCCCACATTAAGGGCACACCTCCAGTACCCAGGATGGGTGATAGGGGAGGCTGTGCCACTGGGCCCTACAGGACACCTACTACATTTGGCCACACTATGAAGACATGGAGTCAAAGCAATTCTACCTAATACATAGAAACAAACACAGGGAGGATGCCAAAATGAACAGACAAAGAAACATGGCCCAAATGAAAGAACAGATCAAAACTCCAGAAAAAGAGCTAAACGAAATGGAGATAAGCAATCTATCAGATGCAGAGTTCAAAACACTGCTTATAAGGATGCTCAAGGAACTAGTGAGGACCTCAAAAGCATAAAAAAGACCCAGGCAGAAATGAAGGATACACTAATTGAAGTGAAGAACAATTTACAGGGAAGCAACAGTAGAGTGGATGAAGCCGAGAATCCAACCAATGATTTGGATTATAAGGAAGCAAAACAACAACTAATCAGAACAATAAGAAGAAAAAGAATCCATAAAAACAAAGGTACTATAAGCAGCCTCTGTGACAACTTCAAGAAGTCCAACACTTACATCATAGGGGTGCCTGAAAGAAAAGAAAAAGAGCAAAAAAATTGGAAATCTATTTGAAAAAATCATGAAAGAAAATTTCCCTAATTTGGTGAAGGAAATAGACATACAAGTCCAGGAATCACAGAGAATTCCAAACAATTTGGGCTCAAAGAGGACCACACCGAGACACATCGTAATTAAAATGCCAAAGATTAAAGAGAAAGAGAAAATCTTAAAAGCAGCAAGAGAAAAGCAGTTCGTTACCTATAGGAGAGTTCTCATCAGAGTGTCAGCTGATTTCTGAAAAGAAACTGCAGGCTAGAAGGGACTGGCAAGAAATATTCAAAGTCATGAAGAGCAGGGACCTACAGCCAAGATTGCTCTACCCAGCAATGCTATCATTTAGATGGAAGGGCAGTTGAAGAGCTTCCCAGACAAGAAAAAACTAAAGGAGCCCTAGCTGGTGTAGCTCAGTGGATTGAGTGCAGGCCTGCAGACCAAAGGGATGCTGGTTCGATTCCCAGTTAGGGCACATGCCTGGGTTGTGGGCCAGGTCCCTAGTGGGGGGGGGGAGTTGTTTGTGGGAGGTAACCATACATTGATATTTCTCTCCCTCTCTTTCTCCTTCCTTTCCCCTCCCTGTAAAAATAAATTAAAAATCTTAAAAAAAAAAAAAAAAAAGCTAAAGGAGTTCATCTTTATCAAACCATTATCATATGAAATGTTAAAGGGGCTTATTTAAGAAATAGAAGAAAATCAAAAGTATGAACAATAAAATGGCAATAAATACATATTTATCAATTCTTGAATCTAAAAACAAACTAAGCAAATAAGAACAGAGACAGAATCATGGATCAGAGAGTGTTTTGATGATTGCTGGATGGGAGGGAGTTACAGAAAAATGGGTAAAGAGGTGAGGGGATTAAGAAGTACAAATAAGTAGTTACAGGATGGGGGTGTAAAGTAAGTATGGAAAATGGAGGAACCAAAGAGCTTATACGTATGACCGTGGACATGAACAATGATGGGGGAATTGCCTGAGGGAGTAGGGGGTGCTGGTGAGAGGGAAGCAAAGAGGGAAGTATTGGGACAATTTTGATAGCATAATCAATAAAACATAATTTCAAAAATAATGTATTTTTCATATACTTTATTGATTATGCTACTACAGTTGTCCCAATTTTTCCCTCTGGTGCCCTCTGACTCATACCTCCATTCCCTTTTGCAATGCCCCACTAAGTTCATGTCTGTGAGTCACACATATAATTTCTTTGGTTTCTACATTTCCTATACTATTTTTAATATCCCCTTGTCTATTTTGTACCTACCAAATGTCCATGTTTCTTAATTCCTGTACTTCTCACTCTATTCCCCTCTTTACCCCTCCCAGCTGATAACCCTTAAAATTATCTCCATTTCTATGACTAATCCTGTTCTGTTTGTTTGCTTACTTTGTTTATTTTAATTCAGCTGTTCATAGATGTGAATTTGTTGCCATTTTATTGTTCATAGTTTTGACCATCTTCTTTTTCTTAAGTAAGTCCCTTGAACATGTTCTATAATAAGGGCTTCATGATGATGGACTCCTTTAGCTTTACTTTGTCTGGAAAGCACTTTATCTAGCCTTCAATTCTAAATGAAAGCTTTGCTGGATAGAGTAATCTAGGAGATAGGTCCTTGCTTTTCATCACTTTGAATACTTCTCGCCAGTCCCTTCTTGCCTGCAAAGTTTCTTTTGAGAATTCAGCTGACAGTCTTATGGGAACTCCTCTGCAAATAACTCTCTGCTTTTCTCTTGCTGCTTTTGAGATTCTCTATCTTTAACCTTTGGCATTTTTTTAAGTTTTATTTTTATTTTTAAAATATATTTTATTGATTATGCTATTACAGTTGTCTCATTTTCCCCCTTCACTCCCCTCCACCCTGCACAGCCCCTCCCATTCCCTCCCTTTAGATCATGTCCATGTATCATACATATAAGTTCTTTGGCTTCTACTTTTCCCATACTATTCCTACCCCTCCCCTATTTTCTACCTGCCATCTATGCTACTTATTCTCAGTACCTTTCCCCCTCTCTCCTCCTCCCACTCCCCTTTGCTAACCTTCCATGTAATCTCCATTTCTGTGGTTTTGTTACTGTTCTAGTTGTTTGCTTAGCTTGTTTTTGTTTTTGTTTTAGGTGTGGTTGTTAATACTTGTGAGTTTGCTGTCATTTTACCGTACATATTTTTATCTTCTTTTTCTTAGATAAATCCCTTTAACATTTCGTATAATAAGGGCTTGGTGATGATGAACTCCTTTAACTTGACTTTATCTTGAGAAGCACTTTATCTGCCCTTCTATTCTAAATGAAAGCTTTGCTGGACAGAGTAATTTTGGTTGTAGGTCCCTGCCTTTCAAAACTTGGAATACTTCTTTCCAGCCCCTTCTTGCCTGCAAGGTCTCTTTTGAGAAATCAGCTGACAGTCTGATGGGAACTCCTTTATAGGTGACTGTCCCCTTATCCCTTGCTGCTTCTAGGATTCTCTCCTTCATTTGAATCTTGGCTAATGTAATTACGATGTGCCTTGGTGTGTTCCTCTTTGGGTCCAACTTCTTTGGGACTCTCTGAGCTTCCTGGACTTCCTGGAAGTCTATTTCCTTTGCCAGATTGGGGAAGTTCTCCTTTATATTTGTTCAAATAACTTTTCCACTTGTTGCTCTTCCTCGTCTCCTTCTGGTACCCCTATAATTTGGATGTTGGAATGTTTAAAGATGTCCTGGAGGTTCCTAAGTCTCTCCTCATTTTTTTAAATTCTTATTTCTTAATTCTCTTCTGATTGGATGTTTCTTTCTTCCTTCTGGTCTGCACCGTTGATTTGAGTCCCAGTTTTCTTCCCATCACTATTGGTTCCCTGTACATTTTTCTTTGTTTCACTTAGTGTAGACTTCATGGTTTCATCTAATTTGTGATCAAATTCTACGAATTCTGTGAGCATCCTGATCACCAGTGCTTTGAACTGTGCATCTCATAGGTTGGCTATCTCTTGGTCACTTAGTTGTATTTTTTCTGGGGCTTTGATCTGTTCTTTCATTTGGGCCATTTTTTTGTCTTGATGCGCCTGTTATGTAGTGAGGGGCGGAGCCTTAGGTTTTCACCATGGCAGGGCAACACAGTTGCTGGGTTGTGACTCTGTATGTGGGAAAGGGGTCCAAGAAGGAACAATGGTGCTTGCTCCACTCTCTGATGGATTTCAGTCACTTCCCCCACTTCCCACAAGCAAATTGGGCCTTTCTGTTGCTGATTCCTGGGTGGATGGGTTTGTGTACATTCTAGGAGACCCTGTGGGTCTCTCCAACGAACTCTCCTGTGAGGCTGGGAGTTTCTCCCACTGCCACCTCAACCCCCACGAGTGTTTTCAATCAGTGTTTTGAGGCTTTATTTCCTTGTGCTGGGACCCTGGGTTGTGTGGTCGTCCAGCTCCCCCTTTGTTTCGCTTGGTTTATCTACACACGAATGTGGGACCACCTGGTCCGCCAGCCACTGCCTTGCTGGCCAGCTGCAGCCTTGTGTACCCCATTCCACAATCCTCTGCCTTGCTAGGTCTGCCAGCCGCCACCTTGCCAGGTGTCCTCTCTGCCTCAACTGCCCTCCTCCACCCCTCCTACTGGTCTGGATGAATGTGTCTCCTTTAACTCCTTAGTTGTCGGACTTCCATACAGTTGAATTTTTCTGTAAGTTCTGGTTGTTTTTTTGTTTGTTTGTTTGTTTCTAAATTTTTGTTGTCTTTCTTTTGGTTGTGTGAGGAGCCACAGTGTGTCTGCCTATGCCTCCATCTTGGCCAGAAGTCCTAACCTTTGGCATTTTAATTATGTGTCTTGGTGTGGTCCTCTTTGCATCCATCTAGTCTGGGACTCTCTGTGCTTCCTGGACTTATATGTCTATTTCCTTCACCAAATTAGGAAAGTTTTCTTTTCTTTCTTTCATTCTTTTTTTAAATAGATTTCCAATTTCTTGTTCTTCCTCTTCTCCTTCTGACATCCCTGTGATATGGATGTTGGTATGTTTGGAGATGTCCCAGACTCTTCTTATACTATTCTCACTTTTTAAAATTAATTTTCTACTTGCTGTTCTCATTGAATGCTTATTTCTTCCTTATATGCCAAATCATTAATTTGAATCTTGGCATCATCCCCTATTCTGTTGGTTTTCTGTAGATTTTTTATTATGTTATTTAGTGTAACTTTCATTTCTTTCTGGGCCTTTTTTTGTGCTATTACTGTTTTCAATGAGTTCTTTGAGCATCCTAATAACATTTTAAACTCTGCATCTAATAGGTTGGTTATCTCCATTTCATTTAATTCTTTTTGTTTTAAAATATTTTATTTCTTTATTTTTAGAGAGGGGAAAGGAGGGAGAAAGAGAGAAACATCAGTATGTGGTTGTCTCTGTCGTGCCCCCTACTGGGGACCTGGCCTGCAACCCATGCATGTGCCCTGATTGGGAATTGAACAGGCGACTCTTTGGTTTGCAGCCCATGCTCAATCCACTGAGCTATGCCAGCCAGGGCCACAGCTTGATTTTCTGATGGTTCTGGTGTTATTTGTTGTAGTATTACTACACATGCACAGTAACAGGTAGACAGGCGAACGTGCTCAGGGCTCTCTGACCATCAACAATAGCACCCAAGCTTTCCCTTGAACAACTGCACACCCCCATATTTTTGTTGACTGTTGACCTTGCAGAGGGAAAAAAAGTTGCTCATCTCCAGGTAATCAGCCCAAACCTGGCCCTGGGAGAGGATGAGACTAGGACCTGGTGGCAATTGGAACCTGAGCAAGACAATAGGTGTCTATGAGCCTGGCACCCTGTTCTTTCAGGCAAGCCCCAGTGAGCTTTCTTCCCATAATTACACCACTTCCACATTTTATTGTGAAATATTCAGATAACACACACAAAAAAAACTATAAAGAAGACAACCAATTACACCTAATAAAAGGTCGGTGTAAATTTTTTCAAACTTTAAAATTTACACATATGTAAACACATATGTATACCACATCTTATATATATACCTCATGGATATATTGGCCTATTTTCATTTCTTTTCAATGTCTTTGGGCTGGAGCTGACTTTTACTTTCTTAACTTTTTATTTTGGAAAAATTTAAGATTTACAGAAAAGTTGCAAAGATAGTACAGTTTGCCCTAATATTAAAGCCTTGTACCTAAAAATGGTCCATTTGTCAAAATCGAGAAACTAACATTAGTACAGTACTATTATCTAAATACAGACATTATTTACATTTTACCCATTTTTCCACTTGGTCCTTTTTCTGTTCCAGGATACCACATTGCATTTAGATGAATAAGTTTTCACAAATTTCACCTGCTTCTTAAGTAGCTGCATTTGTTTCCCCACCATGTATAGCATTAACATAGGGTCAGAATGCCTTTCTTCATTTTTCTACCTCCTTGCATTCAGGCTAAATGTTTGCTTTCCTTGTATGCTTCTCCATAGTCTGCCTCTGGGGACCACAGAGAGATGAAAACTCCCCCAAAATGACTTTGGTCAAGCAAGTCCTGTCCACTGTGCTCTGCCTGAGCAAGACAAGTTGGACAAATCTCTTCAGTTCATGGTACATCGTTTCATTATTGGTAAGTAGGTGCCCTCTTTTATTTTTTTCCCGTTTGTCCCCCTACCCATTCATTCTTCTCTCCACCTCACAGAAGGAACCTGCTAGAATGCTTTTAATGTATGTACTCAGGTATATAGACCTTTCTAAAAGATAAACAGTGCTTTTGTGTGGATAGATGTAACTTTAGCCTACATAAAAAGTATTATACTATAGATCTTACTGTCTTTCTTTTTACATGATACATGTTTTTAAAATTGTTGTGTGGCTCAGCACATCTGGTTCATTGCATCTGACTGTCATACAGTATTGCCGAGCATGTATTCACACATTTCACTTCCTCATTTCTCAGTGATGGACACCTAGGTTGCCTCTGCAATCCTCAGACAAACATGCCTGTTTATCTTCCGTTAGGAACCTGTGTGAGTTTCCCCCAGGCAACATACACAGGAGTGGGATCCCTGGGTCTTTGGGAAATAGCATATTTAAATTCATGAAATAGAGTCAGATGGCTTCTAAAATAGTTCTACAAGTTTATACTCGCACCGACAATGGTTCCCTTTCTCCCACATGCTTGCTAACACTTGGTAGGCATTATCTGGCTTGTCTACCTTTTGCCAGTCTATGGACACAGTGATACCATGTATTAATTTGCATTGCTCAGAGTGCTTCTAAAGTTGAGCTTTCCTTCACACAATTCTTAGCCGTTCTGAATTCCCTTCTGTTTTCCTAATTTACCCATTGTTCACTTTTCACTGGATTTCTGTCTTTTTCTTATTGATCAGCAGGAGTTTCCTGTGCATTCCAGATGGTAATCATTTGCTAACTTTAGACATTGCACGTATCTCTTCCCAGTCTGTCTGGAAGGAGGCCTGTTTTCCTGGGCCTCAGCTCACTCTCAGGGAATAAAAGCAACTCACTTGCTGAGATCCAGCCTCTCACCCTCTGCTGAATTTCTGGAGCCTTAGTCACCCTCCCTGATCCAAGGACAATGGAAATATCCCCCCTTTTGTTGGGCTTATCTGTCTAGCCAGTCCTCCCAAATACCTATCTAGGTTCAGAATAGCAGTTGCTTGTGGGAGGAGAGCAGGCGTTGTGGTTGGGACAGGCACGTGGTGGAGCTTCTGGGAGGCTGGCAAAGATTTGTGTCTTAATCTGGGTGGTTTTTCCTTAAAATAATCAATTAGCTATACATTTTGTTTGTATGGGTTTTTCTGTGTTTTGTTTTACAATAAATAGATTAAAATACATGCCCTTTAGTTACCTTGTATTTTTCCACTACTCTTCTGCTTGCAAGAGCAAAACTAATTTTTCAAACAAATTCAGTTTCTCTCTGAGTCTGAGCAAACTTGATTCTTGGACACAGACTGCTCCAGAAATGAGTTTTTCAACGATTACAAATCTGCTTTTCCTCTTTCCTGTCCATTGATAAAACCAACCACCTCCTGTTGTTGTTAAGCTTCTGTCCCGTAAAATTCACAACCATGACAAGCGCCTGCCAATCAAGCAGCCAGGCTAACCTGGGCTCATGAGTGGAAGAAGGCATGCTTTCAGGAACCCCTAACCCTACCTCATGAACTGAAAGGGTTAGCTCTGCCACAGTGCTCAACAGCCCCTGGGAAATGTACAAAATGGGAGAAAGAGGACAGAATTTGAGGAGGCTGCTACCACTAGTGATTTAAGGGTTCCAAACTTCACACGTAAGTGTTCTTAGTCCATATGAAACTAAGCTACTTTTTGTACAGTTTAAATTTTCCATCTGCAAGGGTAAAGGGGGAAAAGCAAGCTGTGGTAACATAAATTGCTTTACTCATGACAGTGAAAACCTGTCTGTTCGAAGTGAGGTTTCGCCAGACCAGAAAGTTCTATTTCCCCATAACCGGATCCCAGCCGCTGTCATGGGCCATGGCAGCTGCACTAAGCTGCGGGCTCCCCTGTGTTATTTTTATACCAAATAGTCACTGGGACCCACTTGGTCATTGGTATGTTCAGAGAAGGGTCTGGGGGCCTGAATGCTACCTTCTACCTCATAGGGATAAAATGCCACAGGGGCAAAAAAAAGCTTTGTGCGAACTGTCTGGGTAAGGCTCCCCCATGCCCTAGTAACAAGGTTCTTTAGTAAAAGCTGGATCAGAGAACTCAACCGTGGACAGGATGCCTCAGCCAGACCTCCTATTCCCTCTCTGTGGTTCAGAGAGTTCATGACCCAGCCAGCTGCACAGAAGGATGACTGCCCTTCTCAGAAAAGCAAGGCCCTTTACAGTCATCAGTCATCATATGGAGGCAGGAAGCAAACGAGAAGAGACTGGGTCATTAATACCCACTCAGTGACAGAATGTTTTTCTGCCTGGGCTCAGCCATATTGCCCCTCAGACCTGGACTTGTTTCCCTTCCTCAGCACCACTATCAGACCAAATTCTTCAACCCAGAGCGAGGCATAAATAACCTTGGAGTAGCCAGACCTTGTCCTCTTTGAGTCCCTTCTGGCACCAACGTCCTCACACTACCCAGCAGACGGTCCCATCTCACCCAGCCTTTCCCTTCTCAACCAGAATTCTGAGCTGTACCCCATCCTTGGTCGCCTTTCACCCCCAGCCCAGCAGAGGCCGCTAGAGTGATGCAGATGAAACCACAGTTGGTAGGAGCCGTGGAAGAAGGGCCCAGGGGAGACCTTAATACCCTGTCCTCCAGAAGAAGCTGTGTCCAAGCATCCAGCCAACACAGGCACTCCGAGCCTCCTACATGGAGCTCCTTTTATCCTTCTCAGAGGTGAAGATAGGCAGACAGTATGTTCATTATAATATTTTTTAAAAATGTGTTTACTACTTCCATTTTTAAGACTCCTGATTTTTTTTAATGTCAAAACAAAGTTACTTAAACTGTGGTCTATTTCAAATGTTTATACTTAGCAAATTAAATCTCTCAACCCCCCCCATATACACACACAAATAAGCCAACATAATAGTGCAATTTATAAGATGTATGAAAATAATAATTTACAGCTCGCTACAGTTGGCATGTCTGGTAATGGGGCAAGTTGAGATTTATATCTTCTGCTGTTCCCAGTGAGCGAAGCTATGTAGCTCTGGCGGATACATAACCCCACACATTTGAGGTCTGTATCTGAGGCCCTTCACAAATGGCCCTCCTAGTCCACAGTCCACGCTCCACCCTCAGTCTCCAGGGACCAGGTCTCAGTGAAATATTACAGTACGTGCAGAGTAGAGAAGAGGAAGGGGGTATTCAAATGTTACTGGTCCCCCTCTTCCAGATCCCAACCTGTCACCCCCAGTGGAGAAACCTCTCAGCTGCCTTGAGGAATACAGCTGGAAGATGAAAGGGAGGCTCCCTTGCTCCTGGCTATTCTCTGCATAAGCCTCATCCCAAAGTCTCCATTCCAGTCCATTATTCCCTTCCCTCAGGCCCCAGAGTCTTTCCTGTGTTTATGTTGTTTTTGTCAGAGCAGGAAGTCTTCCTGGAAATCCACCAGAAATTCAACATCCTTCTCCTGACCCAGGGGACACTGGCCTTAGGCATGAACCCCACCCCACCTCAGCTCTGGGATGGGACACAAGGCCAGAGCAAGAAGCCATCTTCCCAGGGCCTCAGCATCTGGCCCTCAGGAGGAGCACCACCCCTGGGCCTGCCTCCCTTCTTCAGCACCACTTAAAACAATCACTTCTTGCAGTAGAAAACAACAAAAAGCCCTGGCTGGTATAGTTTAGTGGATTGAGTGTGGGCCTGTGAACCAAAGGGTTGCCAGTTCAATTCCCAGTCAGGGCACATGCCTGGGTTGCCAGCCAGGTCCCTAGTAGGGGGTGTGCGAGGGGCAACCACACATTGATGTTTCTCTCCCTCTCTTTCTCCCTCCCTTCCCCTCTCTAAAAATAAGTAAATAAATAAAAATTTTTAAAGAAAATAATGATAAGTTGTTTAAGTGAGAAACAATAAGTGAGAAAAAACTTAAAAATTTTTAAGGACATTTGGAAAATGTGGAAGAGGACTAAAAAGGAAACTACAATAACCCATATTTTCACAATCCTGTTCTTCATGTCTGCTTTTTTCGCCCAGAGCCTGAAGGCTGAGCATGGTGGTTCCCTGACAAGACCTGCTGTTTCTGGTCAGTGCTTGGTACAGCCGACCTCTTCCTCTTTGTACAATGTCAAAATCTCCATCTCATCCACATGTCACAGGAGGTGATAAGGCCAATGGGAACAGCTGGCAACTGCTGGGAAGGCTGCATGATAGACTACAGCTCAGGGCGTCCTAAAGAGATTGGGACATGCTAGTCCTGCTGGATGCTCCTGGAAAGGGGAGTTCTGTGGACAAATATGTTTGGGGGATATCACATATAGGCTTACAGTCCTTTATCCACAATGTAGAAGTCGAAAAAGTCCTGGAAACTATGTTTTTTTATAACTCAAGGGCAAAACCCGACCTAAATAGATGTGTAGTTTTTCAGATTCTTCATTTAACCAACTTAGTGTGAATATCCATACATTTTGCTGCAGAAAGTATATAATTATAGGGCCTGTCCCACTCTGCGGGGGATGCTATAGGATAATAGCATATTCACCATTTTACCTTATTAAAATCTGAAAAATTACGAATTCCAAATACATCTGGCCCCAAGGATTTTGAGTACGGTACTGGAAAATGTGTAAAATTCCCTTAATGGAAATATATTCTGTCCATAACATTTCAAGGGCTCTGAGAAGTCTTGTTATAGGAAAGAAACTAACCTCACAAAGCACTCCCCAAACTCGTTTAGCTACAAAACCCTTTGTTCCATTTAACATCTATTAACATCTTACAGAATTTCCATGTGCACAGTTTGGTAACATGGGATGTTTAAAGAATTTAACTCTCTAGCAGATGTAGGAAAAGGGTGGCTCTTCATGAGAGCTCTTAGATCCTAGGCCCTAGGGACCGTTCTTCCTTATTCTCAGGGATACGACTGTGGGAAAGATAAGAAGCTAGAAGAGGGAAGACTGAGGCAAGACTGATGATGGCTCATGTGGCCCTGGGACAGGGACAGGACATGCTGAAAACCCAATTAGGGCAGACACATATGTCAAGAGTAAAAGCAGAGAGCCAGACAAGAACCAAGAGGGGAAAGGTTAGAAGTTCAGCTAAAGATCAGAAACCAAGAGTCTGCAGAATTTAAAGCACTCATGAGTCTGAGTACTCAACACAAAGCATCCTGCAAATTAATGTAGCATTTTGCCTCATCTTATGAGCTTTTATATACTTCCTGTAAAGATCTGCACCCATCCTGGAGTTCACAGGTAGCTCAGTTGGTTAGAGAGTTGTCTTGATGGGCCAAGGTTGTGGACGTGCCCAGTAGGGGCACATACAAGAAACAACCAATGAATGCATAAATAAGTGCAACAACAAAATTGATGTCTCTCTCTCTCTCTCTCTCAAATCAATAAGTTAAAAAAAATATTTATTTATTTATTTATTCATAAAGATTTTATTTATTTATTTATTTTTAGAGCGAGGGGAAGGAAGGGGGAAAGAGAAGGAGAGAAACATCAATGTGTGGTTGCCTCTCGTGTGCGGCCCCCCCTCCGCACTGGGGACCTGGCCCAGGCATGTGCCCTGACTGAGAATCAAACTGGCAACACTTTGGTTCTCAGCCTGGCACATGATCCACTGAGACACACCAGCCAGGGCAAAAATTAAAATTTTTAAATATTACAGTGTTTGGCACAAAAAAGCATTCCAATACCTGTGAGTTGTTATTAATCCCTATTTCCAAGCCCTCTACACCTTCCTTTAAAGTGACCACTAACTGACCTTAAACTTGCTCGTAGAATACCTCATAACTGACCTCACTTTTCAGCTTTATTCCTCCAACACTCCCTCCAAACTCAACACTCCAGGCCTATTGACTGCTTTCAGTGCCAGGAAAGCAGCCAAGTGTTTTACATCCCCTGCAGTCTTTGCAAAGGTTGTGTTCTTCCCTGTGCCTGAAACTTTCTTCCCCGCCCCCACCTAACCCCTAGTTACCTCTCAAGCCTAAGCCCGGTCAGCACCATGCCCAGGAACGCTTCACCTCCCTGAGTCCAAGCAGAGGAGCCTCACTTACAGCTCCCTGGTCTCTGTAATTCCCTGTCACCATGCTTCTGACACTGTGTGGTCACTGCCTGGCTCTCAGTCTGAATGGGTCTCCTGACTGGGGTCCTTGTGAGACAAGCGACACAGTGTTGCTCCATGCCGAGTGTCCTGAACCTAGCCTGGTGCCTCACGTCCAACAGGGACTCCATAGTTTGTCTGGTCAATAACAAACTTCATGAACTTTTTTAGAACTAAAAGACTCTTTTTCTCTTCCTTCCCAGGGGACCATGTATTCTTTCCATTTGCATAGGTAATACTTGCAAATGGAACTAAATTTAAAAGTTATCAACCCTTCCAGAGATAGACCAACTATGAATTCTAAATGGAGCCTTTGTAATTTAGTATCAGGACTCCAGTCTGGGCAGTATGCAGCGTGCTCCCCATTTCCCCAATTTCCCTTTCCATACTGAAGGATATACATTCATTGAGCCAGGAAACAAACTTTTGACTATCCTGAAAGGCAGCAAAGCAGGAGATGGTGGAGAACAGAGGTGACAAGGGGGAAGTCTGGTAGATCCCTGCATGCCTACTATCCCCACATCTCCTAAACTGTCTACACACACACGCAGAGCACATACATGCGCACACAGTACAAGCAGAGGCTGTTGGACATCCCCTGGAGTGTGGTCACCTGCAGAGCCCCACCCTTCCCTCACTACCTTGAGAAACCTAAGGGTGCGGGCAACGATCAGGTCCAGGTTCAGGCTTCCTCCTCCCTCCCCACTAAGAGGAAGCCAACTTCAGTGCTTAGTCACTTCCCATACGTTGGGCTTTACCTGGGAGCCTGAGTCACCAGCCAGGTGCCAGGGAGGGAGAGGAGCTGCCCAACATGACACATCGGCCTGCCCAAAGAGGAGCTCTGCCACTGGGCGTTACAGGGACCACCACAAGTCTAACCCTGGACGCTAAGAACCCCTGCTGCTCTGAGAAGGACTTTGGAGTCCCAGGCTTAGAATAAGGCCTTAGGGAAATAATTGAGAGTGCAGGGCTCCTTTGCCTGTCTAACAGCTTTCTCTTTTTCCTTCCTCATCCCCTTCCACCCATGGGGAACCAGCCCTCCGGGCCTGAATCTCCCAGTAACTCAGTGGGTAAAGCCACAACCTTCCTGAGAGGGCATGGGTAAAGGCCCCCACAGTCTCAGGCATTTGGTGGGCTTAACAGATATTATTTCTCTTTTCCTCTCTCTGGGTTGAAGAGAAAGCCCAAAGCCTGAGCAGCAGCAGTAAGCATGCTGATCCCAAGGCAGCCTCACTGGCTGACCAAACATCTCAGCTTTGCCAGGAGCCTCTTGGAGCTGGCCAGAAGTGACCAACCCAACCCTGGAAAAGGCTAGACTCTAGACTGGGGATCTTCACCTGTTTGACTTTTACTGTCCTTGAAGCAACCATTTCCGTTGAGCTGTGCTGACTGTAGTGGGCTGAATAATGGCCTCCCAAAGATACATACTTCCTTGTCTGTGGGATCTGTGAATGTTACAGATCATGGCAAAGGAGACTTTGCACATATGATTAAGTTAAGGATCTGGAGATGGGGAGATTACTCTAAATTAATCAGGTGGATCCGATATAATCACAAGGGTCCTTATAAGTGGGAAACAGAAGGACCAGAGTGAGAGGAGGGAATGTCATGACAGAAGCAGAGGTTAGAGTGAGATGGGATCAGAGCCAAGAAATGTGCACGGCCTTTAGAAGCTGGAGAAACAAGGGAACAGGTTCTGCCTCCAGCCTCTCGTCCTGCTGACTCCTTTCGGACTGTCAACCTCTGAAACTCTAAGCCAATATCTTTGTATTATTTTAAGCCACAAAGTTTGTGGTCCTTTGTTATAGCAAGGTAGGAAATTAATACAGATTTTCACACCAGGAGTAGGGCGCTGAAAGACCAAGTGGCTTCAGAATTTGGAAATAGGCAGTGGATGGAAGAATTTTACTTTCACTTTTTTTGATGGAAGAAATTTTAAGAAATGTGATAGAAAAAAACTTAGATTGCCTTGAATAAACTGTTAGAACTATGGCTGTTAAAAACTCTGCTGGTGAAAAATGATAAAGAAGTGAAGAACACAGTAAAGAAAACCCATGTTGTCTTAGAGAATACCTAAATCATCACAAACAGAATGTTAGTAAAAATATGGACGTTAAAGGTGCTGCTGGTGATGACTTAGAAGGAAGTGAGAAATCTTCTATTGGAAACTGGAGGGAGGGGGCCTTTGCTATATTAGTGGTAGACAACTTAGCTGAATTGTATCCTACAGTTATATGGAAAGCAGAACTTGTGAGAAATGAACTTGGATATTTAGTTTAGGAGATTTCCAAGCAAAGTGTTGAAGGTGCAGCCTGATTTATTTTTGTTCTTTATAGTGAAATGTGAGAAGAAAGAGATAAATTGTGGGATGAATTATAAACAGAAAGAAACCAGGACTTGGTGATTTGGGAAATTTTTACTCTGTACAGACTGGAAAAGATAGTAAAGTTAGGAGATTCGCTGCCAGGAAATAATACTCTGGAAAGAAAGACAAATGTGTGGCTGGGCAGCCTTTTGATTATGCCTTGGAAGAATTAATCGGGGAACTTAAGACTGAAAGATTTTAGCTTCTGTGATTAATGCACGTGGAAAGCTGTTATTTCAGGAACTAGAATACATGACCTATGTTAGTTACTTCAGAAGGTCGACGAGCAATTCATCTTTTGTGACCCAAGGGGTCTGCAAGTGATGGAGATGACACCTAAGCCATTGTGTTCTAAGGAGGGAATGTTTGTGAGGCAGATAAAAAATCAACAGATAAAGTACTAGAAAAATCTGCCAGACTGTAATTCTTATCCAATTACACTTTTTTCCCAAACTCCTCATCTACCCTTTCTTCTGATAAAAAGGCCAGCTTGAGGTAAAATTTTAAGACAGTTTTTAAAGGGCACATAACCCTCCATCTTCTCAGTTTGCCAGTATCTGAATAAAGTGCCCATAAAGATTCAATCCTTGTCTCTATTTATTGTTTCCACTTTTCCAGTTTCAGGATCAAAACATCAGAGTATTCATTCACATAGAGACCTGTTAGGAGAGATTAGGCATGTGATTCATGGGTCCCCCACAACCATCTCAGCAGAGTCCAGGAACAGAGCTGGAATCATCCAGGAAAATCTGCAGCAGAGCCTCTTGTCTAAGGGAGTGAATGTGTGTGTGACATGCATGGGAGACAGACAAGGTTCTGAGAACTTTATACCAGCAGAAACACTGCCGGCTTGGACTGAAAGAGACACAGAGAAGACAAAGTGAAAAAAGGCTGTCAGACACCCAACATTCGATAGGCAGGAAGCAGGATGATAAAATTACTCAATTGCAAACTTGAGTTACCCTTCAAAAAAAAAAAAGGAAGAGTGACTTGAAAGAGGTGGGGCAGGCCCAGAGGGCAGAGCCTCGAGCCACAGATTATTCCAGGCCTTGAACTCTAAAAAGTTTACCCAGCTGTATTTTGAAATTTTTTGGAACCAGTGACTTCTTCTTTCCTTCCATTTTCTCTCTTTTTGAACGAGAAAGTATATATCTACTGTGCTATGCCTGTCCCTGGAAGCAGGTAACTTGTTTTTTAAGTTTCACAGGTTCACAGATGGAGAGGAAAAAGGCTTCAGGATGGATTACATACCACGCCTCACCCATACTTTATTTAGAGTATTTACACAATGAGATTTAGAGCTTTTGAGCTAATGAGATTTAGGTGAGATTTTTAGACTTTGAGTTGATGCTCTAATGGGTTGAGATTTGGGGGAATGTTGGAAAGTAATGAGTGAATTTTGCATATGGGACAAACGTGAATCGGTGGCCAGAGGGCAGATTGTGGTAGGCTCAATAAACGAAACCCTGCCCTAACTGGTGTGCCTCAGCTGATTGGGCATCATCCTGCAAAGCAAAAGGTCACTGGTCGGGGCACATGCCTGGGTTGCAAGTTCAGTCCCCAGATGGGGACTATGAGGCAATCAATCAATGTCTCTCTTTCACATCAATGTTTCTCACCTCTTTCTCCCTCCCTTCCCCCCTCTAAAAATAAATAAATAAAATCTTTAAAATAATAATAATAAATATATGGATTATTATTATTATTATTATTATTATTATTATTATTATTATTATTTAGGATGTGGATATCCAAGAATATCCACATCCTAATTCCTGGAATCTATGAGTTTGCTAAGCTTACATTGCAAAGGGATTTTGCTGATGTGATTACATTAAGGACCTTGAATGGGGAAATTAACCTAGATTATTTGGGTGGGGCCGATGTAATCACAATGTTTAAGAGGATCCTTAAAAGAGGGAAATGGAAGAGTCAGAGTGAGAGAAGATGTAATGACAAAAGCAAAGGTCAGAGTAATATGGAATCATGAGCCAAAAGAATGTGGTAGATTCTTGAAGATGGAAAATGCAAGGAAATGGCAGCTCCCCTATAGCATCTAGAAGGAACACAGCCCTGCTAATCTGTTTTGGACTTCTAGAATTGTGAAATAATATATTTGTATTATTTTAAGTCACTAAGTTCATGGTAATTTGTTATAGCAGTAATAGGAAACTAATACACTAACCCTCTTCCTACACCAAGTTCCATACCAATCGAGCTAACCTACTCACTCTTGTATCTGGGGCCCCTCCAACCCTTCTGTCCTCTCTGTACTTCCAACTTGACATTTCTAACTAGCCTCCCACACAGGTTTCCACTAATTATTTCCTTGGTGCTCCTTCACTTTCTCCTCTTTCTTGACCCTTCCCAGATCTGCATCATCCTTTAACCAGATGCACACACTAAAATAACTTGGGTAAGAGTGAGGGATTTTATTTATAAAAAATATTGAAGCCCCAGCCCAGACCAATTAAAGAAGACTCTATGGAGATAAGTCAACAGAAGATGGTGGCATAGACAGACATGGCTCGCCTCTTCGCACAACCACATCACAATTACAACTAAAATATAGAATAACCATAACTCAGAACTTCCATTCAGTTGAATGGAAGTCTGACAGCTACAGAATTAAAGAAACCACATCCATTCAGAGTGGTAGGAGAGGCACAGATGCGGAACCTGCTGGTCCCTCACCCACATGTAGTGGATGAAACTTTGGGAGGGATATCTCAGGAGCGAGGAGTCCAAGCTCCACAAAGGCCCCCAAGCCCAGGGCTCCAGTGTCAAGAAGATAAGTCCCCACACATCTGGTTGCAAACACCAGCAGGGATCGAGTCAGTGGAAGAAACTTCTGGACCCCAGGCAATATTTCTTAAAGAACCCACACATGGATTCACATACTCAGACTCACTCCTTCTGAGCTCCATGACCAGGGTAGCAGCTTGAAAGTCACCAGTGGTATACAGAGAAAAACTGAAGGGTATGGCATCAAGGCAAGTAGAGGCCATTGTCTCTTTTCTAAACTCTGCCCCAATAGAGCTGGTAAGCTGGTACCATATCTGAGACTCTATCGACCTGATTAATACTATTTGACCTGCTTTGGAGATCCCCAGAAACTCTGCCACACTCAACTTATGGGCCCACTCAAACTTCTTTTCCATATAAATGGCTGATCTTGGCTCATGCTGAACAACTTCCTTAACCCTATCGAAGAAGTAACAGCTGGTTTCAGTGAGCTCCAAGCCCAGCACTAGCAGCAGCCAGCCTATTTTCACAGGTTGGCTTTGCCTGAAAATCTCCAAGCCCACCACAAGTAGTGTAAGATGGTGCAGCCAGGGGGCCCCCAAAAGAAGGATTTGTAGTTGGGTCCAGAACTCAGAGTGTTCAGGAAATATTAAAAATACGGGATGTCCTCACCCCCACAAGTCTGAACTGGGAGATGGGACACATGGAGCAGGGCCATTGAGAGTTGTTTTGAATGGCAACAGTTCTGCAGATAACCTCTAGAACAGTTATATAACATATCTATAACTTTTCATTGGTTTCATAGATATGTTAAATAGCTGTGGCCATGCTTTGAGCCAGGAAGATGGGAGTGACTTCCACTTAGGATGTAACTGGGAGGCAACTCCTCCTGGTTACAGAGCCTGCATAAAAGCTTGTCGATGATTGGCTTCACACCACAGGGCCACGCCTGCCTGGACTTACTATGGCAGCCCAGAAAACGTGGAAAAAAATGGGAATGGTGGCAAGTATAGCTGATTGTGGGAGGAGTTGGAAATGGGGCTGCAGAGTAAGATGGATGCTGGGATTTAAACCCAGGCAAAGCAGCCATAACGAGAAGAACCGCAAGGCTCTGGGTCCCCCTTTGCCATGCAGCTTAGGAAGCTGGAAAGCAAGATGCAGCAGCGCTGCAGAGCTCTCTCTTAGCAGTTTGGAAGAATGCAGGAGAGTCATGGGAAGGAAAGGAGTGAAAGGACTCTTGCTGGTGGGCCATGAGAAGGTGCAATATGGTTTTGGATTAAGAACTGGAGATCCAAATTCTGGCCAAGATGGACGCATAGGCAGACACACTGTGCCTCCTCTCACAACCAAAATTAAGGACAACAAATATTTAGAAATGAGAAAACAACCAGAACTTATAGAAAATTGAACTGTATGGAAGTCCAACAACCATTCATCCAGACAGGTAAGGGGGCGGAGTCGAGGCAGGAAAAAGTGGAGGTGCGGACCCGGGAACGCAAGCAGCAGCAGCTGGCAGTTCCCAGGTGCACAGGCGGCGGCTGGCGGACCCCGGCCACAGGGGGGCAACTGTGCAGACCCAGTGAGGCCGCACAAGGCGGCTGGCTGACCAGGTGGTCCCACATTCGTGCACACAGACGGTCCAGACAGAGGGGAAGTGACGGAGGGGACTGAGTCCAGGAGAGAGTGGAGCGGGCGCCTTTGTTCCCTCTCGGACCCCTCCCCCACCTATAGCGTCACAACCCAGCGACTGGGCTGCCCCGCCCTGAGGAGCACCTAAGGCTCCACCCCTCACTACGTAATAGCCGCGACCAGACTAAAACCAAACCAAACCAAAACAAAACAAAAAAACCACCAAAAATGGCTCAAACCGGAGAAAAAATGAAAACCCCAGAGTCAATTCCTCTAAGCAGTGAAGAGATAGCCAACCTATCAGATGCACAGTTCAAAGCACTGGTCATCAAAATGCTCACAGAATTGGTTGATTTTGCTCACAAATTAGATGAAAAATGCAGACTACAATACGTGAAATGAAGGAAGACGCATGGGGAACCGATAGAGATGGAAGGAAAACTGGGACTCAGATCAATGGAGTGGACAAGAAGGAAGAAACTAACAACCAAACAGAAAACGAGGAAGAAACAAGAATTCAAAAAAATGAGGAGAGGCTTAGGAACCTCCGGGACATCGTTAAATGTCCCAACGTCCGAATTATAGGGGTCCCAGAAGGGGAAGAAGAAGAGCAACCAGTGGAAAACTTATTTGAACAAATATAAAGGAGAACTTCCCCAATCTGGCAAAGGAAATAGACTACCAGGACGTCCAGGAAGCTCAGAGAGTCCCAAAGAAGTTGGACCCAAGGAGGAACACACCAAGGCACATCGTAATTACATTAGCCAAGATTCAAATGGAGAGAATTCTAGAAGCAGCAAGGGATAAGGGGACAGTCGCTTACAAAGGAGTTCCCATCCGACTGTCAGCTGATTTCTCAAAAGAGACCTTACAGGCAAGAAGGGGCTGGAAAGAAATATTTGAAATCTTGAAAAGCAGGGACCTACATCCAAAATTGCTGTATCCAGCAAAGCTGTCATTTAGAATGGAAGGACAGATAAAGTGCTTCTCAGATAAGATCAAGTTCAAGGAGTTCATCATCACCAAGCTCTTATTATATGAAATGTTACAGGGACTTATCTATGAAAAAGAAGATCAAAAATATGACAGTGAAAAGACAGCAAACTCACAGCTATTAAGAACCACACCTAAAACAAAAGCAAACTAAGCAAACAGCTAGAACAGGAACAGAACCACAGAAATGGAGATCATATGGAGGGTTAGCAACAGGGGCGTGGGAGGAGGAGGGGGGGGAAGGTACAGAGAATGAGTAGAATAGATGGTGGGTAGAAAATAGACAGGGGGAGGGCAAGAATAGTGTGGGAAATGTAGAAGCTAAAGAACTTGTGACACATGGACATGAACTAAAGGGGGGAATGTGGGTGGGAGAGGGTGTGCAGGGTGGGGGGAATAATGGGGGAGAAATGGGACAACTGTAATAGCATAATCAATAAAATATATTAAAAAAAAAAAAAAAAGAACTGGAGATCCCAGTGACACAGTTCATGGTGCTGGAAAATGAGAGGAGGCCTACCAGCCAAGCATGGATTACTGGGAAGAAGCAGGGGCTACCTGAGCTGTGGACTTCTATTTCTTTTTCTGATATATGGTACCCCAGACTGGACAAAGGGTGGAAGAAAGGATTGTGTGTGTTTGTGGGTGTTATAAGGGACTTCGGGTTTTTAATGAAGACATTAAGTCATTACTCTTAAGTGTGTATGACTTTTGAATAAATAATTTCTTTCCTTTTCACCAGTCTCTGACATGAAGAATTATAATTCCCTGGCGACGGGCAAGGTGAACCTAGTACAGGGGGATCCCAGGAGTAGGGGGTCCATTTGGTAGCATTGTGTGACCCCTTCTCTGGTGGCCAATCAAGGAAAATCATGGGAGACCACATGCACTGTAGCTTTAAAGTAACACAACTACTTGTACAAGTGCAATAAAAGCTCACCAAAGCTAGCTAGGAAAGATCTGCCCTATAAGAATAGAATCCCTCCAGCCCATGAGGTTAATCTCTGCTTGGAGTTGGCCTACTCCCATGTTCTCTGCTATAAACTCTGTATGTTTGTTCAATTCTTTGTCCCGATCACCAAGAACCCGGTTACCTGTACCCACTTATGACAGTAGCAGCCATCTCAGATTGCTTTATAACTCAGGCAGTATGCCACAGGCAAAATATAGGTGGGGGCTGACCTTGGCCTATACTACCAGGAAAACTACAGGGCCAGTGCACCCAGTGGACAGCTATAAACCAAGTGGGAACACCACCACCCTGCCCCGCTACAGCTGATCCTCCACAGAGGGTGGATGTTGGTGGTAAGAGGTCACAGCCAGTCCTTGCAGGTAAAGGGCCTGGGTATACCCCTCCCATTGATCTGCCAACAGCAACCAAAGCTCAACTACAAGAGCAACATGTACTCAGCCCACACAAAGGGCACACCTTGAGTACCCAGCTTGGGTGATAGGGGAGGCTGTGCCACTGGACCCTACAGGGCACCTACTACATTAGACCACACTACGAAGACAAGAAGGCAAAGCAATTCTACCTAACACATAGAAACAAACACAGGGAGGCTGCCAAAATGAGGAGACAAGAAACATGACCCAAATGAAAGAACACATCAAAACTCCAGAAAAAGAGCTAAATGCAATGGAGATAAGCACTCTATTAGATGCAGAGTTCAAAACACTGGTTGTAAGGATGCTCAAGGAATTTAGTTAGGACTTCACAGCATATAAAAGATCCAGTCAGAAATAAAGGTAGACTATTTGAAATAAAGAATAATTTACTGGGAAACAATATAGAGTGGATGAAGCCAAGAATAAATCAATGATTTGGATCATAAGGAAGCAAAAAACAACCAATCAGAGCAAGAAGAAAAAAATTCAAAATAATGAGGATAGTATAAACAACCTCTGGTACACCTTCAAGAGGTCCAACATTAGCCTCATAGGGGTGCCAGAAGGAGAAGAGAGAAAGGAAGAAATTGGAAATCTATCTGAAAAAGTACTGAAAGAAAACATCCCTAATTTGGTGAAGAAAACAGACATGCAAGCCAGGAAGTGGCTTCATCCCAATTATGACGGATGCAAACAGACCCACTCCAAGACATCATTGTTCAAAGGCCAAAGGTTAAAGATAAAGAGAGACTCTTAAAATGAAGAGAAAGGAAGTTAGTTACCAGAAAAGTGCCAGATGGGAGGGGGGAAGGGGAGAATGAGTGAAGAGGGGAGGGGATGAAGAAATACAAATAGGTAGTTACAGAATAGCCACAGGGATGTAAAGTACAGTATAGTAAAAGGAGTAGTCAAAGAACTTATGTGCATGACCCACGGACATGAACAATGGTGTGGGAATTGCCTGAGTGAGTGTGGGGCAATGAGTGGAGGGGAGCAAAGAGGGAAAAATCGGGACAACTGTAATAGCATAATAAATGAAATATAATTTTTAAAAATGAGGAGAGAATAAGAAGACTCTGGGACATCTCCAAACGTGCCAACATCCAAATCATAGGGATGCCAGAAGGAGAAGAGGAAGAGCAAGAAATTATAAAGTTATTTGAAAAAGTAATGAAAGAAAACTTTCCTAATTTGGTGAAGGAAATAGACATACAATCCAAGAAGCACAGAGAGTTCCAAACTAGTTGTGTCCAAAGAGGACCACACCAAGATACATCATGATTAAAATGCCAAAGGTTGATATCATTTAGAATTGAAGGGCAGATAGTGTTTCCCAGGCAAGGTAAAGCTAAATGAGTCCATCATCATGAATCTCTTATTATACAAAATGTTAAAGGGACTTACTTAAGAAAAAGAAGATCAAAACTATGAGCATTAAAATGATAAACTCAAATATCAACAACTGAATTCAAAAAACAAAACAAAAGCAAACTAAGCAAACAACCAGAATAGCCACAGAACCATAGACATGGAGATCATATGGAAGGTTATCAGTGGGGAGGGAGAAGGAGGAAAAAGGGGGAAAGGTGCATGGATTAAGAAGCATAACTTGTAGATACAAAATAGATGGGGGGGGGGAGGCATTTAAAATAGTATAGGAAATGGAGAAGCCAAAGAACTTAAGTGCATGGCCCATGGACATGAACTAAGGGGGTTGATTACTGGAGGAAAGGGAAATACTGGGCAGAGGAGGGCAAAGGGGGGAAAAATCAGGACAATTGTAATAGCATAATCAATAAAACATACTAATACATAGATTTCCAATTCCTTGCTCTCTCTTCTTCTTCTGGCACCGCTATGATGTGAATATTGGACCTCTTGAAGTTTTCCCAGAGACTGCTTATATTATCCTTGTTTTCTTTTTTGGATTCTTTTTTACTTCTTGTTGTTCTGATTGGTTGTTTTTTGCTTTGTTATGTTCCAAAGCATCGATTTGATTCTTGGCTTCATCCACTCTACTGTTGTTTCCCTGTATATTGTTCTTTATTTCAATCAGTCTATCCTTTATTTTTGACTGGATCTTTGTTAAGCTGTTGTTAAGTCCTAACTTAAGCTGTTGTTAAGCTGTTTGTTAAGTCCTAACTAAGTTCCTTGAGCATTGTTATCACCAGTGTTTTGAACTCTGCATCTGATAGATCGATATCTCCATTTTGTTTAGTTCTTTTTCTGTTTTTTTTTTAAAGATTTTATTTATTTATTTTTAGAGAGAGGGGAAGGGAGGGAGGAAGAGAAGGAGAAAAACATCAATGTGTGGTTACCTTTCACAAGCCCCCATCTAGGGACCTGCCCCACAACCCAGGCATGTGCCCTGACTGGGAATTGAACCAATGATCCTTTGCTTCACAGGCCAGCGCTCAATCCACTGAGCCACACCAGCCAGGGCACTTTTTTTAGAGTTTTGATGTGTTCTTTCATTTGGGTCATGTTTCTTGTCTCCTCATTTTGGCAGCCTCCCTGTGTTTGTTTCTATGTGTTAGGTAGAATTGCTTTGCCTTCTTGTCTTCGTAGTGTGGTCTAATGTAGTAGGTGCCCTGTAGGGTCCAGTGGCACAGCCTCCCCTATCACCCAAGCTGGGTACTCAAGGTGTGCCCTTTGTGTGGGCTGAGTACATGTTGCTCTTGTAGTTGAGCTTTGGTTGCTGTTGGCAGATCAATGGGAGGGGTATACCCAGGCCCTTTACCTGCAAGGACTGGCTGTGACCTCTTACCACCAACATCCACCCTCTGTGGAGGATCAGCTGTAGCGGGGCAGGGTGGTGGTGTTCCCACTTGGTTTATAGCTGTCCACTGGGTGCACTGGCCCTGTAGTTTTCCTGGTAGTATAGGCCAAGGTCAGCCCCCACCTATATTTTGCCTGTGGCATACTGCCTGAGTTATATAGCAATCCGAGATGGTTGATTCTTGTGCTGGGCTTGGAGATTCCCAGGTGAAGCCAAGCTGTGACTCTAATTTGCCTGTGGCTAAGGCTCATTGAAGGCAGCAATTACTTGTTTGATAGGATTTAGTAACTAAACCAGCCATTCATAAGGAAAAGTAGCTTGGGAGGGCCCATAAATTGGGTGGGATAGAGCCTCTCTGGATTCTCAAGGTAGGTCACATAGTGTTAGTCAGGTTGATGGAATCTCAGATATGGCACCAGCCTACCAGCTCTGTGAGGGGAGGGCTCAGCCAAGGGAGAAAGGCCTCAGCTTGCCTTGATGCCAGACACTTCAGTATCTCCCTGTATATCACTGGTGCCCTTCAAGATGCCACCCTGGTGCTGGAGCTGAAAGGGAGGAGTCTGAATAGGTGGGTCCGTGTGTGGGTTCCCCAAGAGGAACTGCTTAGGGTTCCATCAGCCTCAACTGACTCAATCCCCACTGGTTTTTGGAACCAAAAGTTGTGGGGACTTATCTTCCTGGCACTGGAATCCTGGGCTCTGGGGACTTGTGTGCAGCTGGGACTCCTCACTCCCAACATATCCCTCCCAAATTGTTATCCACATGGGTGTTTGGCCAACCCTTTCCACATCTGCCTCCTACCAATCTGGATGGGTGTGGTTTCTTCAATTCCATAGTTGACTTCATTCAACTTGATTTAGTAGTTGTCAGACTTCCATTCACCTCAATTTCTGATGTTTCTGAGTGATGGTTGTTCATTATTTTAGTTGTCAGTTTGATGTGTTTGTGCAAAGAGGCAAGTCATGTCTCCCTATATCACCATCTTGACAAGAAGCCTCTCCTCATTTTTTTGAATTCTTGTTTCTTCATTCTGTTCTGGTTAACTGTTTATTTCTTCCTTATGTTCCAATTTGTTGACTTGACCCCAGGCTTCCTCCCCTTTACTGTTGGTTCCCTGTGGATATTTCTTTATTTCACTTACTGTAGCCTTCATTTCTTCCCTTCTGCTCTTGCCATACTCAATGAGATATCTAAGCATCCTTATCACCAGTGTTTTAAACTCTGCATCTGATAGGTTGGCTATGTCCATGTTGCTTAGTTTCTTTCTTGTTCTTTCATTTAAGCCCTATTTCTTTGTTTCCTCAATTTGGCAGCCTCCCTGTGTTTGTTTCTGTGTATTAGGAAGGGCTGCTTTGACTCTCTGTCTTGGTGCACCTGTTACATTGTATGGGGTGGATCCTTAGGTAATCACTGCTTCACTGTTTTGTGGCTCTGTATGTGGGGAAGAGGTTGGAGAGGGGGCAAGGCTGCTGCCTGATTGCTGGAGGCTTCATCGGCATTCATCCTGCTTCCAGTCACTTATGTTACTGGTGCCCCTCTAGTTGTTGCCCTTGTAGTGATTCCCAGAGTGGGTGAGTTTGCATGTGTTGTAGGATGCTATGGGCCCCTTAAACAGACTCTGCTGAGAGATCAGCATTTCTTCTACTGCCCCAACCCCCACTGGTTTTTATGGCCAGAAGTTATGAGGCTTTATTTTCCTGGCACTGGAACACTGGGGTGTGCAGTTTGGCCTGGATCTTGCTCCCCAGATATCCCTAATGTGGGACTGCCCATCCCGCCAGCCACTGCCACCTGGTCACCACCAGCTGGTTGCCATCACCTTGCAACTGCCTCCTTATCGCACCATACCACGTGATCTCTGCCCCCACTCCTTGTCTCTGCCCCTCCTACCCACCTGGATGAATATGTCTTCTCTAAATCCTTGGTTGTCAGACTTCCATATGGTTTGATTTTATCACATATCTGGGTGGTTTTTTGTTTTGTTTTGTTTTGTTTTGTTTTGAGGTTAGTTGTAATCCTTCTTATGGTTGTGCAAGGAGACAAAGCATGTCTGCCTATGCCTTCATCTTGACCAGAAGTCCTGAAAATCTATCTGAAAAAATAGTAAAAGAAAACTTCTCTAATTTGATGAAGGAAATAGACATGCAAGTTCAGGAATTACAGAGAGTCCCAAACAAAATAGATGCAAAGAGGCCCACTCCAAGACATATCATAATTAAAATGTCAAAGATTAAAGATAAAGAGAGAATCTTGAAAGCAGCAAGAGAAAAGAAGTTAATTACCTACAGGGGAGTTCCCATAAGATTGTCAGCTGATTTCTGAAAAGATACTTTGCGGACTAGAAGGGACTGGCAAGAAATATTCAAAGTAATGAAAAGCAGGCACCTATAGCTAAGGTTGCTCTTCCCAACAAAGCTGTCATTTAGAACCAAAGGGCAGATAAAGAGCTTCCCAGACAAGAAAAAAGTAAAAGAGTTAATCATCACCAAGCCATTATCATATGAAATGTTAAATGTACTTATTTAGAAAGAAGAAGATCAAAACTGTGAACTACATAATGGCAAAAAATACATACCTATCAACAACTGACTCTAAAAAACAAACTAAGCAAACAAGAAGAACAGAGACAGAATCACGAATATGGAGAGCATTTTGATGGTTGTCAGATGAAAGGCGGTATGGAATATTGGGTGAAGAGGTGAGGGAATGAAGAAGTATAAATAGATAGTTACAGAATAGCCACAGGGATGTAAAGTACAGTATAGGATATGGAGTAGCCAAAGAACTTATACATATGACCCACGGATATGAACAATTGTGGGGGGATTGGTGAAGGGAATAGGGGGTGCTCAGTTGAGGTGCCAAAGGGGGAAAAACCATAATAGCATGATCAATAACATATATATATTAAGTAATTATAAATATAGGAATTTCAGCCAAGATGCAGGCGTAGGTGGACACACTGTGCCTCCTCGCACAACCAAATTAAGGACAACAAAGATTTGGAAACAAGAAAGCAATCAAAACTGATAGAAAATTGAACTGTATGGAGGTCCAACAACCATTCATCCAGACTGATAAGAGGGGAGGAGCCACAGCAGGAAAAGGTAGAGGTTGGTGGACCCAGGCGTGCAGGCAGTGGTGGCAGATCCCAGGTGCACAGGTGGTGGCTAGCAAACCCTGGGCACGGGGTGGCAACGGGCAGACCCAGTGAGGCCGTGCAAGGCCGCTGGCTGACCAGGTGGTTCCACATTAGCGCACAGATAATCCAGGCAAAGGGGAAGTGGCAGAAGGGACTGGAATCCAAAAGAGAGCGGAGCAAGAGCCATTGTTCCCTATTGGACCCTGCCCCCACATACAGCGTCACAATCCAGAGACTCGGTTGCCCCACCCTGGTGAACACCTAAGGCTCCGCCCCTCATATGTAACAGCCATGACCAGACCAAAAAAAACAAAAAACAAAAAACCCAAAGATGGCTCAAACGGGAGAACAGATCAAAGCTCCAGAGCCAATTCATCTAAGTGACCAAGAGATAGCCAACCTATCAGATGCACAGTTCAAAGCCCTGGTGATCAGGATGCTCACAGAATTGGTTGATTTTGGTCACAAATTAAATGAACAAATGAAGGCTATGCTAAGTGAAATGAAGGAAAATGCACAGGGAACCAATAGTGATAGGAGGAAAACTGGAACTCAAATCAATGGAGTGGACCAGAAGGAAGAAACTAACAACCAAACAGAAAACAAGGAAGAAACAAGAATTCAAAAAAATGGGGAGAGGCTTAGGAACCTCCAGGACATCTTTAAATATCGCAACATCCGAATTATAGGGATACCAGAAGGGGAAGAAGAAAAGCAACAAGTGGAAAACTTATTTGAACAAATAATAAAGGAGAACTTCCCCAATCTAGCAAAGGAAATAGGCTTCCAGGAAGTCCAGGAAGCTCAGAGAGTCCCAAAGAAGTTGGACCCAAGGAGGAACACACCAAGGCACATCAGAATTACATTAGTCAAGATTCAAATGAAAGAGAAAATTCTAGAAGCAGCAAGAAATAAGGGGACAGTCACCTACAAAGGAGTTCCCATCAGACTGTCAGATGATTTCTCCAAAGAGACCTTCCAGGCAAGAAGGGGCTGGAAAGAAGTATTTCAAGTCATGAAAGTCAAAGACCTACATCCAAGATTGCTCTATCCAGCAAAACTGTCATTTAGAATGGAAGGGCAGATAAAGTGCTTCTCAGATGAGGTCAAGTTCAAGGAGTTCATCATCACCAAGCCCTTATAGGAAATGTTAAAGGAACTTATTGAAGAAAAAGAAGATAAAAAACATGACAGTGAAAAGACAGCAAACTCACAGATATCAACAACCACACCTAAAACAAAAGGAAACTAAGCAAACAGCTAGAACAGGAGCAGAAACACAGAAATGGAGATCACATGGAGGGTTAGCAACAGGGGAGTGGGAGGAGGAGAGAGTGGGAAAAGGTACAGAAAATAAGTAGCATAGACGCTGGGTAGAAAATAGACAGGGGGAGAGCAAGAATAGTGTGGGAAATGTAGAAGCTAAGGAACTTATGACACATGGACATGAACTAAATGGGGGGAATGTGGGTGAGAGGGGGTGTGCAGGGTGGAGGGAAATGATGGGGGAGAAATGGGACAACTGTAATAGTATAATCAATAAAATATATATTTTTAAAAAATTATAAAATATATATATTTTAAAAAGACTATGGAGGTAGGGCTCATTCGCATATCAGGTCATTGTTAAAGCTCCTCAGTGCATCTATCATTGAGAACACCTGCAATTTGTTGTGCAAGGGTTATCAAACATTCACATGTGTAAGAATCACCTAGAGAACTCTGCAGATGTCAGGGCCTCAGGCCCAGAGTCTCTGTTTCAATACATCTGATACTCAGATGCTGCTTTTTCAACAAGCTCCCCAGAGGTTCAGATTCAGATGGCATTTGGATCTTTGAGAGACATCTCCATAGTCCTCTGCCTGCTCCTTCCCCAAGAGACTCAGCTAATTGATAAGATAAATTCCTTAGATCAATGATTCTCAACCTAAGGAAATTGCTAAAAATACAGTTGCCCAGACACCAATCCAGTTTTATTTAACCAGGTTATGGTTAAGAAACTCCCTGGGTGGTACAGAAGCATACTGAGGTCTGAGAATCTATGCCTCAGATCAGTGGTTCCCAAACTTGTGCATGTAACAGGATCACTGGAGGGCTTAATAAAACTCATATTCCTGGGCCCCATCTCTAGAGTTTCCGTTTCAGTAGGTCTAGGGTGGGACTTGATAATTTGTGCTTCTAACAAGTGCCAGGTGATGCTGAAGTTGCTAATTTGAGAACCATACTTGGAGAACCACCACTTTTGATTGATGTTCTAACAGGGGTGTCCAAACTTTTGGCATCTCTGGGCCACACTGGAAGAAGAAGAGTTGTCTTGGGCCACATATTAAATCCATTGCAACACGTAATTACAAACAAATCTCATAATGTTTTAAGTAAATTTATGATTTTGTGTTGGGCCACATTCATAGGCATCCTGGGACACATACGGCCCCTGGGCCACAGGTTGGACACCCCTCTAAATGTTGATCCCACCCTGTGTCTCTAGTTATCCTTCCTCCTCATTCTCTCAGCCATGAAGGAGTCCAGCCAAGCAGAAAGGACTGAGGTAAGTTCTTGAGGGAATCTTGACTTGAGGAGGTTGCAAGAAGGGTCTGTCAAGAAGGACTTCTGATAAGCTCACCACTGGGCGTCCTGGCATAATGTTAACAGCTCCCCAAGGCCAGGGACAGTGGCCAAATTCCAGTGGAGAATACAAACTATCTGACCAGTAGCTATTAACTCCACATATACATCCAGTCCCACCAGGAGTCAAGAGCTTAAAGCTTCCCTGGTAGAGCCATTCAGCTTGTGATGGTGAAGGGTGTGCTGGCATAATGAAGAATGAGAGAAAACCTGAGGTTCGGGCTGACCCTTGTCACCAAACTAATTATGCAAAAGCCAAGCTGGAGCTATAGTGTCCTGCTCACCAATAGCAGTGACACCAGCTTATGCACATGGTCTGGAGAGAGAGCTGAACAGACCTGCTTCCATTTACCAGAGGCAGTGAAAAATTAAGGGCAATTTGCAGGCCATAGTAAAGGGGATAAAGGGATTGGGCTGGAAAACCCTCATCAGAGTTCTTACAAAATTCACTTCAACCCTGGCTGGTGTGGCTCAGTGGATTGAGTGCTGGCCTGCAAACCAAAAGGTTGCTGGTTTGATTCCCAGTCAGGGTACATGCCTGGGTGGCAGGACTGGTCCCCAGTTGGGGGCATGCCAGAGGCAGCCAATTGATCTTTCTCTTGCACATTGATGTTTCTCCCCCTCTCTCTGTCCCTCATTCCCTCTCTCTCTAAAAATAAGTAAATAAAATCTTTTTAAAAATTAAAAAAAAGCACATAAAATTCACTTCATTTTCATACCCTGCTTGCAGAACTTGGTTATGTACTAAGTACATACGATCTGCTCAAACACCAGAAGTAATGTCTCAATTCTAGGAAGCCAGAAGGCAATCCACCACACTCAGTGTCTGCTGATCCCCTTATACATACCACAGGCCAATCCACTAATTTACTGACAGTACATAAAAGGACTGGGAGGTTCTGGAGAAGTTCGTGGAGTCAAAACCACTGTCACAGGGCTGAATAGACCTGGGGTGTTTAGGGAAGAAGCATGAACCCCCAGAGGTTTGTGTGGCATCACCCTTTGATGATTATGGTGAGGGGGAAATTCTCTAATTGAGTAGACAGAGTCACTGAGGTTATCAGCAGGCCTGGATTGCCCTGTGGATACTGATCCCTAAAATTCCACCAGTAGTGACTCTGGCTTAGTCAACGACCTACTAGATATGGCTTTAGGAAGACCACTTATGGTGAAAACTCCTGTCTGAAGCCAGGAGGCCAAACCTAATGATACTCTCCTTCTACCTTCAACCAGGTACCAGGTCTACCCTATCTCCACAAAATCTCCCTTATCTGTACCCTCCCCTTCTAGCCCATTGCACTGCCCTGGTTCAGACACCCTTTCGCTGCAATCTGGCTAACTGTAGTATTCTCTGAACTGGTGTTCCTCACCCCTAGTCTCATCTAGGACCAAAAATCTTCTTTTAATCAATCTTTCACACTGCTGCCACATGCTCCAAACTTTTGAATGACTCCCCATCACAATAAAGTCTAAAGTCCTTCATGTGGCAGGCCAGGTCCTCACGGCCCATAGGTTCTAGCTCTCACCAATCTCGCCAGCCAAATCACTTCTCCAAAGCCGGCCCTGTACCCCACCCGCTGGAACAACCTGCAGTTCCTTGAGTGTCCCACGCTTCTTTCCCCTTCTTTACCTTTGAACATGCTGTTTCTTCTGCTCAAAGTGTCATTTCTCTCTTCCATATTTGCCCTTCAGGCCTCCACTCTTAGCCCTCCATGATCATCTTGCTTATCTTCCTCACAGTAATGGTCTCACTGTATTCACTTACTTGTCTGTTCCCTCACCTGACCTTTAGCCCACTGAAGCTTTAACTGGCGCCTTCATCTCCACACAGCGCAGTGCCAGGCCCATGAGCAACTCTTCATGAGTGAAGGATGAGTCAATGATCAATGAATACCCTGAGTGCTTTCCTAGCCCCCAAACCTCATCAGCTTGGACTGAGTGCCTTTCTTTTAGAAGTCATTTAAAAAAATGCAAACCCCCTTGGACTGGTAGAATATTAAAATTAATAAGTTATTTTAGACCTTAACTAGGTGACCAGGCAGAACAAAGGCACTGAAAAAATGCCCAAGGAAAAGAGGTATAAAGGCAAGGGTGGAGAGGGCACCAGAGACAAATTTCACCCACATTTACTTTTGTGTATTTATTTTATATTTTTATTTATAGATTTGAGAGAGAGAAACATTGATTTGTTTTTCTACTTAATAATAAATTCATTGGTTGCTTCTTGTATGTGCCCTGAAAGGGATGGAACCAGCAACCTTGGCATGTTGGGATGACGCTCTAACCAACTGAGCTACCCAGCCAGGGCTACCCACATTTCCTTTTAAATGCAAATAATGTCTCATATGTACATGTAGTTGGCAAAGAACTTTTGCATACTTTACCTATGATACCTCAATCTGGAAAGGTAGGTCGAATGAGTATTACTATTAACTACACTGTGCATATAAGGTTTGGAGTTACTTGCAATACCATAGGAAAAGGCTTGTGACAAAATAGCCAAAGGATAAGGATGAGATACAAAATTATGTAGAGAGTGTGAACACAACTATGTAAAAAATAAGCAGATGGGGGAAAGGGCAGAAAACTGTATTTGAACAACAATAAAAGTCAAAAGTATTAAAAAAATAAAAATAAAAATGTCAAAAAAATCAGATAGAGGAAACAAATACATCAGAATGCATTCATTCAGTAAATACCAATTAAATGTTCACCATATTCTAGACATCATGTTAAGTGCTGAAGATACCGTAGTGATCAAAAACGCACTGTCCCTCATTGAGGTTACAACTTGGCGAGGAAAAGCATGCATTAATCAAGTAATGACGCAGCCAAGGTAAAACTGCAACAATGACAAGTACATCAAAGAGGTAATAGTCTCATGCTATAATGAGACTACAAGCAAAATAGCGAGATCCTAACGTGGGCAACCTGGAAAAGACTTCCTTGAAGAAATGATCTCTAAAGCAAGAGGGAGAACTTAACTAGTTAAAGAAAGTCCGAGGCAGAAGGAACAGCATGCCCCAGGGCCCTGTGGTGACAGAGGGACTGACGGGTCATAGAATAGCTGAGCAAGGCGAGACTGGGACAGCTCTATGCCAAGTGGAGCTGGAGAGGAAGTAGGGGCCAGTCCTGCCCAAGCTAGCCAGCCAGGAGCACAGGGAGTCATTAGGCCCATCTGCATTAACAAAAGATTTCTCATTTCAGGTGAATAGAAGGGATTGATGGGGCTGTGGGAAAGTGTGGAAGGAGAGTTGGAGTCAGTGGGGGAGGCCAGTTGGGAAGCTATTGTGGTAGTCCAGGCAAGAGTTGATGGTGGTAGTGAAAATGGAGAGAAGTGGATGACTTCAAGAGCTATTAGGCAAATTAGGCAAGAGCTATTTTCAGGATGTGGTGATGGATCAGATGAGGCGGGCAAAGGAGAGAAGCATCAGGATGACTCCTACATTTCCGGGTGTGAATGGAGGTGATGCCATTACCTGAGCAGAGTGATGAAAGAAGCCCATCAGGCTGGGGGCTTGAAGACAGGGCCAGTTTGGGGCAGGCTGAGTTTCAGGTGCCTTACATGTGACACCCAAAAGGGGGTCTCAAGTAGACAATAGAAAACAAGAGTGTGAAGTTTAAAGGAAAAGTCTGGCTAGAGATAAGCATTTGTAGGTCAACCATTTATTGGTGGTAACTTAAACTTGGGTGTGAATGAGACTGTGGGAGAAAGTCCAGGGTGAGAGGAGGAGGAGGAGGCTGTCAAAAGATCACAGAAAAGTCAGGAGGCTTTGGCTAGAAATAAATGGTCAAGATTTATTCCAGGGTCTTAGTGTATGCAAACCAAAAATACAGCTAGGCGGTGCCCAGAGTGTTCTAAAGAAGAAAGAAAAGCTGAGAATTCTTGTAGTGAAAAGTTCATTCTTCACAAGAATCAGTCCTGCATTCTTAGCTTCTAAATTGGTCAAGGATGATAATGAATGTCAGGAGGTCTGGACATGTGGACATTGTTTCCTAAGTCCTTCAGAAGGTAGCCAGAGGGTTATCTATAGGAGATGGATAGAGATACAGATGTACTTATAGAGATAGAGATGAGAGAGGCAGATTTTCAGGCATAATTGGAGGGTTCTAAAGTTGTACATTCCCTGACTAGTTGAAGCAAGAGTAGAATTATTTCCTCAGGCCTCAGCCTACTTGATTTTAGTAATTTAGCAGCTTGACTATAGTGACTCCATGTTGTTCTTTAGTCTTTCCTCAAAGTATAGGATCAGGCCTCCAGAAACTCAATATTGAGTCAAGTAGAGGAGTTTGGGATTACAGAGAAGACCTAAGGAGCCAAAAGTATTAACAATGGCTGTGGAATTCTATGGAAGTGTTTTACTTTTATAGTTACTTATACAATTGAGTGGGAATTTTTAGTTAAGGAACAAAACCTTTTTATGACTCTTTGACATTAATTAACTCTCTAATTTTGAAAAATAGTACCTGAGGGCAAGAGGTGATACTGTAAATATTTAACTAGCAGGACATTGAAGTACCAACACTTTGATAGCAGTGGGGAGGAGGGAGGGGTCTCAGACGCCCCTGCCTGCCAGGCGTTAACCTTATGGTTGCTGGATCCTGAAGGAGTGAAGAGAAGCTGGGTGGCAGGGGGCCATGTGGACAGGATCTCAGTACAGCAGCTGGTTAGTGGTTGAGCAGTACTAGTGCCTGCAGCGCAACTGAATATCAGCCTTGCCTAAGGGTCCTCACCAGCTGGATCCCACCAGCAAGTTCCTCCCCCTAGTCTCTGACTGCTCATTGCCCCTCGCCAAAACTTTCATCTACCACAGCAATTTAGTCATCATTTCTTGTGAATGTCTTGTCTTTTCATGTCTTCATGACCTTCCCTAAAATATCTAGTATGCCTTTCTTCTCCTTGTTTGGCAATTTCTTTGCATCTTTGAAGGCCAAGGTAAAATATCACATCCTCTATAAAATCCTCCTTGACTTCCCAAGGCAGAATTAATTGCTTCCTCATCATTGTTCCATGCACTTTATATATACTTATATTATAACATTCATCACATTGAATTATAGTCAAGGTTCTGTCTCCTTCACAAAGTTGAGAGCTCCTTGAGAACTAGAACAATGTCCCATTTATTTTCATATCCCCAGCATGTAAAAGAGTACCTAGTATCCGGGTACTTAAATGTTCTTTTAGGGGTTGTTGAATAAATCTCAAAGGGACTGCAAGGTCAGAAGGGGCCGAGGCTATCTTTTCTCCCAATTTGCTACTTAAAACTCAATAACGGTACTGATACATGCTACGACATGGAGGAAACTAAAAAACATTATGGGAAGTAAAAGAAGTCAGTCACAGAAGACCACATAGTATATGAGTCTATGTATATGAAGTGTCCAGAATAGGCAAACCCATAGAGACAGAAAGTAGTAGCTGAGGAGATTGAGGTGAAAAAGAGAGTGACTGCTAAGGGGGTACTGTTTTTTTAATCCTCACCCAAGGATATGCTTACTGATTTTAGAGAGAGGGGAGGGGGCGGACATAGAGAGGGAGAGAAACATCGATGTGAGAAATATCAATCTGTTGCCTCTTGTGGGGGTCCCTTGACTGTGGACTGAACCCACATCCTAAGCATGTGCCCTGACCCCGAAGCAAACCTGCAACCTTTCGGTTTATGGGATGATGCTCCAACCAACTGAGCCACACTGGCCAGGACTAAAGGTTGTTTTTTTTTGTTGTTTTTTTTTTATAAGTAATGAAAATGTTTTCAAATGGATTGTAGTGAGTGTTGCACAACTCTGTGAATATACTAAAAATCATGAGTCGTACAGTTTAAATGGGTGAATTTTATGGTATGTGTATTACATCTCAACAATACCATTATTTTAAAAACAGCTCAGCAGTCTCTCTCACTAGGTCTGATTCAAAGGGAAGGCTCAGATGTTTCCTGCCAGGGAGGAAGGTGGACACACTGGGGGTGAGTGTGGACGGTCACGTGCAGGAGTGTGCTGGTGGGGGCGCTGGTTTGAAAAAAGCCAAGTGTAAGTGGAAATCAAGTTGAGTCCTGATCATAGAATGGGACACGAAATATTTCAGAAGGAGGAGTTCTGGTGAAAACGGAAACCACTTCAATGAAATCAGGTTTCAACAAAAAAGGCTGAGGTTAGCTTGAGAAGGTGGTTTTACTTTGAAACTGGTGGCTGCGTGTAGTATACTCACTTGGCCAGGGAATCTTTTAAGAGGACAGCACTATAATCTAGGTAGGTGTTGAAATTCTGATATACTTACCCTAGACACCCAAGGGACCTTGAAAGGAGGGCTACTCTCCTTTCCTCAGTTGGGCCCTGCTGAAAGGTCATAGGTCACAGTGCTTGGCTTGTGCACTCTGGAACCAGCTGCCTGGGTCCGAGCACTGGCTCTGCCACTTACTAGCTGCATTGCCTTGAGCAAGTCACTCAGTCTCTCTGTGCTTCCATTTTCTCTGCTGTAAATGGGGCTAATGACAACACCTTTCTCCTAGGAGTTTTGTGCAGACTAAGAACTTAGCACGGTATCCAGTAGGTGGTGAGCACTAAAAGGTGGCAGTCCCTAAAGTGAGTGACAGGGTAGTATCTGGAGCCGACAGGGTAGTATCTGGAGCCGTGAAACCGATTGCCAGAGAAGTAGCTGATCTCTGCCAGCTCTGAGTGAGGTCCACAATTCAGAGAAGAGGCAGCAGCTGGCTGGGGTCGGGGTGGTGGCTGGGAAGCGATCTGAAGAGAGTTAGCAATATCATTGCTCAACCCCGCCAGTGGAGCTCCTACTTCCTGTTTTCAGGGTCTGTGAGCCGTGATGCCAGAGCTGCTCATGTTGGGACAAGATCTTTCTTGGCCCCTTGAGGGGAAATGCAGAGGCTGAGCAGCTACTCAGGCTGGGCTGGGCCCTTAGCTTCACATGATGCCTTTGCTTTCCTAGCAAGTTTCAGATCCCACAGAACACATCGGTACAGTCCTGGGGAGGAAGGATTTTATAAGAATTTATGTGCCTTTGTAATAACAGCCACCATTTTTGTGCCTTTACTAGGTGCCAGGATTATGCTGAGAGATTTATGAACTCATGAATCCTTATAATAATCTGGGAGGCAGATATTATTATCTCTTTTACGGATAGGAAACAGAGGCACAGATAGGTTAACAGTTTTTCCCAAGTGACACAGCTAGTGTTAAAGCAAGGATTCTAGACCAGGCCATCTGATTCCAAAGTCCATGCTCTGAAACTACTGCATCACACTGAATAAGACAACATGCCAGATTGTGAGGATTAAAAACTGAATACTTTGGGTCCTTGCCCTCCTGGGGCCTATGGTCTCGGAAGCCAGGAGGACCTGTACCCTGAAACCCCACATGGAAAACTGACTGTTCCTGCAGAGAACACATGCTGACCACATCTCGAATTTACTGGGCACTTCACATAATCTGGCCAATTGTCCCCAAAATATATTCAATCAGAGTGCTTATCAGAAACACCTGAGGCACTTTTCAAACCCACAAAGCCTGACACCAGCCCTAGTTTAAATCACAGTATCTGTGGGTGGAACATAGGCATGTATATATTTTTAAAAGGTTCTCAGGTGACTTGGTTAAGAACCACTGCCAAAACCCATTAACATAGCTTGGGAACTCCAATATTTTTGGCACCTAACTATACCTCCCAGCCTGCCTTTTACACCCCGGTTCTTCAGAAGCTGATGTTTGATTCAAAATATATGCTCGCCTTCATTGTGGTATCAGCTTTAGATTCTGAGTCACCTGACCTTAGGGGTAGCAGTAGCAAGTTATGAGCTCCATTAACATATTGAGAAAACTCAGCACCGCCCCACGCACAGACATTGTAGATAATGGGAAATTATGTTTTCTGTTCCCTGAGCGCCACAGACTCAGGCTGAGCTGGGTTTTGGATCAACCACTTTCACTCAGACAGGTGTTCTCCTTGGTTGAGGTCAGCCCAAGGACTGTCGGGGGCACAGTAAAGAGAATACAGCGAGGCTAATACTAAAGAAGGTCACCATGCACAGCTGCACGAGATGTGCATTGTGCAAAAGCATCAGGCTGAGGAGGGAACTGAGAGCCGACGCCCAGCCTGCACACCATGTACAAAGCTATGGTCCCCTTGTTGTGCCCTGTGCGTTGTGGAGGGCCTGGCCTACCACTCTCTTAGCCTCTGCTTCCCAAAGCCGTACTGGGTCCAGAGATGCAGCCCCACAGGAAACTGGTGTACAGGCCGCCATGGTGACTTTCCACGTTTTATGTTTCCCAGCTCCCTCCCGTAGGAGCACCAGGGAAGAAACGAAGTCTTCAGAAGAATCACATTTATCATCTTTATTCAAAATTACAAAAATAGATATAAATAAAAATAGCAGAATATAATTATTAAATATTCGTGAGTGGTTTTCACCCCACATAGTGAGGAGTGCATGGACTTGGCTGGAAGATCAGAAGGGATAACTGGCCAAGAGAGTGTGAAAGTGAAACTAAAATTTTAATGCTGGTCATGGGCCATGCCCCAGAATGACACATTCGTAGGCATCATCACATGAGAGACCCAAGAGGCCCCAGGAATGACCCATGACCTCTCCTGACAGACCCTTCTATGTGACATAATAGTCCATAGAGTTTAGAGAAATATCCAGACTTTTGGTCAGATGCAGAAACACCAGCTCTTACTCACACTGACTACTCATAGCCTGTGCACAAGTGTGCAAACATATATGTGCATATATAATATTTCCTGATACATTCACGGAATGTCAGAGCCCTTCCCTCAAGGTATTAGTGTCCCTACTCCCCAAACCACTGTTCCCACATTGGCCAAGCTCCCTCAAGAGACTTCAGTTCTGTTACACTTCCTAATTGGGAAATTATTCATTTCCCAACAGTACACCAGCTGTTGGGGGAGCTGCCTCTTCTTCCCATGCATAGGAGATGCCATTTTTATCTCCAGGAGACTTTAATCCAGAGAAAGACAAACTACTGGTCAGTACCATCCTGGATTAGGACCACCCCTCCATCCTGGCCAGAGGGGATCTGAGCGCCCAGCACCCAGGCCTATAACTGAGGGTAAAGCTATTGCTGCTCACCCTGGTGGGCAGCACAAGCAAAACCATTTCTGCAGAGCCTATCTTCCTCAGTCTCTTCCTTATACATAGCCAGGGCAGATGGACCTGCTGCAAAAACAACGGTCACCATGGGAGTAGGTGGCTCCCAAGGGGCCATTCACAGGGTGAGGCTAGTCTCTTCCTGGGTGTTAGTACGGATCCAGGACAGGAAGCGCGAGACTCTTGTGTAGACACCTGGCTTGTCCTTCATAGCACAGTCACGGCCCCAGCTCACGATCCCAGTCAGAGTCAGGTGGCCTCGGATGGAGCAGACCAGGGGTCCCCCTGAGTCTCCCTGTTAAGCCAAAGACACAAAAGGTGAAGAAGTTAGGAGGGGGCCATCGGATCTACCACCCAATCGTACCCGAGAGAGAGGGGAGAGCATCCCAGAATCAGAGTCCTTAGTGACTACCATTTCCCACCATGTCAAGTTTAAAATCCTCTGCTTGGCTTTCAAGGCCCTATTACCTGCCACCATTCCACCTACATTCTCGGGCCCTTCCTCTTCCCCCATCCTGGACTACGCTGCCCTCATTCTCATTTTTATATCTTGCAACTAAAACGCTCTTGTTTCTTTCCTTTGCCTCCTTGAATCCCTATTGAGTCACAATCTCTTTAAAGCTTCCCCTCCGTGACCATCTAGTTGGCACTCGCCACCTTCTCCTCAGTATCGGATCGTTTATAATTCACACCGCACCCTGAATACTGGGCTGTATTATTTTCTATCGTTTCTTCTTATTCCCCTCTCTCCCCCAGTCTGAAGTGCCTACCACCAAGACAGGTTGACGACAAATGTTTGGTAAAGATGTAAGGACTGGTTTAAACATTATAAAACTTGAGCTCTTGATTCTGGTTTCTTGGGGCTTTGGCTGGCAAGAGGCTCCCCAAAGCTGGCAGAGACATGCCCAGGAGCCCTGGTGAGACGGGAGTGATGGAGAGAGATGCTCAGAACTCTCACCTGGCAAGAATCTGTTTTCCACTGTGGGTCAGCAGCACACAGCATTTTGTCGGTGACTTCAGAGCCATAGTAGTGGGGCTGCTGACACTTGATGTGGGACACCAACTTCACAACAGTCATTTTCAGCCGCTCTGGATAGATGTAGTCATCTGGATGGAAGAAACATGAAAGAATTTATGTCAAGATGTGTCTGTCCAGCCTTCCCACTGGGATTCTCTGCCAGGGAGGAGACCAAAAAGTATTCCTACAGGGGAAAGTCTCTATTCTTTTTCCGCCCAAATCTGAGTTTTTTCACCAGTCATAGCCCCTCACCCCCCAACTATGTACATTCCCTAAAAAATGCTCCCAATTCCATCCTGGACCCATCTGCTATCTCACAATCCTCCTTAATCAAGCTGAGCTCAGCTCCAGTGACAACACTCCCCCAGGACCCTGTCAGCTAGCCCCAGAGGTCACTTACTGGTATTCTCTTTTCCAAAGCCAGTGATCTCACAGCTTGTGCCAAAACTAGGATCGGTAGACTCTGGGGGTAGGCAGATGGTCTGAATGGTCCGGGATGGCTGTGCACACTGGCTCAAGTTGGAACTGATCTGCAGCAAGGCTAGGGGAGGGGGAGGACATCAGAGGAGAAAGATCACCACCTGGTCAGGTGGTCACCGTCTCTGCCCTCCAAATGCTGAGGGAGCAGTTGTCTATCCCTAGGTCAGTTAGTGTCAGAGGTCATCCTGGGACGTGTGTTGGTAGTATGAAACCAGCCTCCCCTGTACCATGCCTCACGGGCTTTGTTCCTGCTGCTGACAAAGGCTTGGACAGCCAAGGCTAGTGCATACAGCTGTATGAGGTTTTTTTCCTACGAAAAGCCCTGGCTGAGGTAGCTGGGCTGAAATCCAGCCCAACGCTCTCTCAAAGGTCTGTATCCTGGGACAGACAGAGCCTACATCTAACAAAGGAAGGATCATCCCAGGCCAACTATCTGCCCATAGGGCCACTGCCACCCAGAAAAAGCTACCTGTTTGAAAATTCAGGGACTTCACAGGGGAGCACCAAGCCTCTCATATATGTATATCACCCCAAACCCTTCCCCACTTCCCTCTTTGTTGTGTAAAGGAGGGTCTTCAAGTTCCCCTCCAAACACTCCAACTCCCACTCCCACTCCCACTTCCGCTCCCACTTGAGTGTCTTTGAACCCCCGCTCTCCTGGCCATCATGGTGATGGCCGATAAGGGTTTTCCACTCACCTATATCATTGTGGTGAGCAAGTCCATCAGCGCTATAGCCCTCATGCAAGATGAGCTTTTTCACCTCAAACTTCATCTCCCCAGGTGTATTGGAGTTCAGAAGTGACCGACCCAGGTAGACAATGTAACTCTCCTTCTTTGGGTCATTACTGTGGGAAGGGAGACCTGTCAGATAGTCTGATCTCATGAGACCCTGTCACTTCCTCCTCCCCACCACAGTGACCTCAGAGCATGACTTGTCCCCAAGGCTAGGGGCTACATGGAAGGGCTGACAGGGTAGAATTAAAGTGGAATCCTTTTCTGGGAAGGAGAAAAGGAGGTGTTTGGGGTAGGACAGGAGGGTCAGGGAGAAGAGGCAGAGGGACATACATGAAGCAGTGTGTGGCGCTGGCCACCCAGCAAGGACTGATGAGGCTGCCACCGCACACGTAGGTCACAGAACCTGCACGATTCTTCCTATAGATGGCTGCAAACCAAGGCTGGTTCTCGATGTCAGTGGATTCTCCTCCAACAATCTTAAAGCGGGGCCTCAGAGCCTTCTGGCCACACTGAAACCCTTTTACAGTTGGAGAATAAGTACCTTTTCCTGGAGGAGAAAGAGAGGGATGCCTTAGGAAGACAGATAGGATAAAGTGTCCCTCTCCTCATCCTCTGACCTCCTGGTTTGGGGAGCCAGAGAGGCCTCCATCCTCACACCTCCTCTGATGGAATAAAGGGACTTATGAGTTTGTCCCCTTTCACCAACTATCATAAACAGGTTGGTGACACTCACCAAGAGAGCAGTCTTGCACCAGGCACTGCTGGACAAGCTGCTTCAGGCCAACCTGCACGTAGCACCAGGGCCTTCTCTGGTTGTCTGGGTTCCTGGCAACAGAGAGGGAAGAGGAATGTCACTTCAATACAAATGTCTTTCCTGCATCCTTCCCTCCAAGAAAGAGGCAACCAGAAGCCTTGCCTTCCTCGTGTTACGGCCAGTACTCTGGGAGCTGAAGGGACTGTGAGGCCACGGGGAAGGTCCTTGCTGCCCCCACCTCACCTGCAGTAATTGTGTTTCCCCAGGCCCAGCTGAAGAGCATCATGTCTCTGGGCATGGTACATTTTCTGAAGGACATTGGCAGAGTTCCAGGCCAGGCAGGGCCGACCACTGAGGTCGGTGTTGGCCTTCCCTCGGTAAGAGTGACCGTTTCCCTGATAGCAGGTTTTTGATGTATCTATGGAAAGATGTGAGGATGAGAGAATATCAGAAAGAGGAGGAAGTTCAGGCAGACATTTTAGAGATGCTGCCAGGCCTTGCATGTCTTCAGGCCTGGCAGAAGACACTGGAAAGGATCTCTTTCCATCATTTGTGCAGCCGCAGCTTCACAAGACCATACATGTTTATGTGTTTGACTGTGTATATCATATCGCATACGGATGGGGCCCCCACTCCACCTCCAGTTCTTAACCCCGATGTGCCCTTGCTTCCCACTCATCTCTCCCTGCCTCCAAATCTCTGGTGCCCCCTCCTCCCAGTTAGAGCCAGGATCCCCATACCTATCTCACAGTGTTCCCCCTGGAATTTCTTTGGGCAGCTGCATCGCTTAATGTTGGAGAAGTACTTGTAGGATACGCATGTACCTCCGTTCAGACAGCTGCATTTAGCTGAAAAGCACAAAGTTGGGGGTAGGTAAGCAAGGCACAGGAGAGGAGAAGGTAAGGGAGGGGCCAGCCCTGCATTAGGGACAGGGAAGGGCTGCCTCCGGAGGCTTCTCCAAGATATCTTTGCAGCCAGATATTGTGCAAGGGGTGGATACTCACATGGACCAGACACTGGATGAAGGTCATGGCTGCCCTGGAAAAGAGAGGGGGACGGGGAAAGTTTACCAAAGGCCCTATGTCCCTGGGGCTCCAGGGTGTGGATAAACTGGCCCCTACAGCTCCCTCTCTCCTTACTCTGACCACATCTAACTTGCCCTCAAATGCAAGATCATAGGTTTCCAGAGTGGAGAAATGGATCGACTCAAGCAAGCTTCACATATCAAGCCCTTTTTCCTCCTTTGCCTGCAAATGCGAACTCCCCCCTGGTTCTCAAGGTCTCCACTGCCACGCCTGTCCCATGTCTCCGAGGGCCTGGCCCTGCTGGGATGGGACCCGGGGTACTCCAGCTCCCTCTGCAGCCCCTTTCCTTCCCCTGGTGCTATTCGCGGGTCCTGCAAGCCTCCTCCCACAGCTACAGATCAAAGCAGGGAAGTCTCTCACTTCGCAGTTGCTACCAAACAGGACACAGAGGAACAGGCACGTCAGGGGGACTCTCATGGTGTCAAGGCTGGGGTTCTGGACAGCGAACCTGCAAGGGAAGGAGAAGTCAGGGAAAGAGGCGGAGGAGCAAGAAGGCGAACCCCGTGGGTTACTGCAGTTCAGGGCAGACCCTAGAGGTCACAGGCGAGGGGAGCCCGTGGTCGTCTTTCCTCTCTGGGATTCAGGGGTCTCTGCATAGCCTGGACCCGCACCCGAGGGGAGACGCATGGGCAGGCGGGGCAGGAACTGGGCGCGCAGCCGCTGCCGGGCGGGGGCAGCCGGGGCTGGGGGAAGGGAAGCCCGGAGGAGTGGGGGCTGCTGCGCATCCGCCCAGCGCTCTCAGTGTGGCCTGCACTCACCGGCAGCTGCGGCGAAAGGGGCGCGGGAACGGGACCTGGAGGTTAGATTGCCACCCTGAAACAGCCGTGTTCTGGGGCTCCAGCCTCCCCGCTGTGCTGCAAGCCCGCTGCGCCGGCTGTATATTAAGACCCGCCTAGGCCCTGGCCCCGCCCTGGCCCGGATCGCCGGATCCACCCCCTTTCCTACGGTTCCCTGGGTAGCCTCTCCACCTGGACCCTGCGTGTTTCCTCTTCTGTGACTGAGAATGAGAAGCAGCGTGGTCTCTGGCAGAGGGGACCAACGAGGTCTGAACTGAGAGATGGAGGCATCTAAATTCCCTGCTCCTCCTCCCATTCACCTGTCCTGGGTCCCTCCCAGTGCAGACCACCCATCCACCTGCACACCCAAATACAGAGAGAGTCGCTCCAGAGACTCTCTCCCCTGTCCAGCTCTGATGCCTCCCCCCAGGCCCCCTAAATCAGCCCTTCTCCAGCTTCCCACCCTCGACCCCCAACTGCCTGGGAGAATGAATGAGAGCCCTGGGTTACAGGGGCACGGTCCACAGCTCGCATAGCTGTGACGTCTTTTTCTCAGCATGAAAATGCACGGGGCACATGCTCGCTGAAAACAAAGACTAAAAACCAGCTAACGGGGCTGCTTATTTCGGATGCCGGCTCTTCCAAAATCATCAGCACAACCAGTGGATAAGACAAAACTGAGATAATTGCTTGTCAAGGTAAGGGAGTTTGGTAGTGGTTGGGGAAGGGGGGGAAGCGCCGTCGGAGTTACGGAGAATTGCAGTTTGGTTTAAGGGCAGTCTTCGAAAGTGAGGGCTTGATAAGGACTAGATGAGGGTCCTGATACCGTGTGGTGGAACCGTGAGAACAAAGTCTCAGGGCACAAACTGCTGATGCTTTCTATTGAAGTGTCGATGGGTCTTTCAGGACGTTCCTATAAGGAACTACTCACTCATTTATTGGCCTGGGCCAGAATATAGTTAGTTAATAAAGCCAGTGAAATAGCGAAGCCTTGTTAATGCAGAGAGAAAGCTGCAGAGGGGTAGGAAGTTCTGTTTTCACCTCTGAGGAAGCAAGTGGGGGACCGGAACGAGAAGGCTTATTTTGCACTGTTCAAGTTTTTGAAAACATCTTTGTACCATCCATTCCAAGAAGATAATTATAGCTTTTAAATGCATGTTTATTTAGTGTTCTACTTCATCCCAGGGCACTGTTTCTAATGAAATAAAATTATTGCTTATCAAATAAGACTGAGCTCCAGTAAGACTGACCCTGCATAAAGGACTCAGATGCTCTTCTTGCCCAAGGGCAAGGCAAACAGTTGTGTAACACACGTGCACACGCACATTTGCCATACCCCAGGGCAGAGGTGAAGGAGCACAGCAGGGACTCTGAGGTTCGCTTCCCCCTACCCTCTCCCTCAGTGTTGGGAACCTGGGCTTCGGGTCACTTGGATTCCACCCACCAGGACTGTCTCCTCTGATGAGAGGGGAGAGGTCTGAGTCCCTGTTATTCACTAGGGTCCCCATCCCAAGGCTTGGTCCTCCTCCCTGCTGAGGCCTAATGCATTTTGCTGCCCGGCAACCCTGGACCTTGAATTTGGGTCCACTTGAGAGGGACAGGAAGAGGAGGGCAGGGCAAGTGCCAGGACGGTAGGAAGGAAGAACATCTCTTCATTCTGTTCCAGGCAGAGGGCTCAGGTTGCCAGCCTCTTCGTGGGGAAAGTGTAAGTTAACCATCCACTTTAGGCAGGCAGGTGCCCCATTGCTCTCCAGAGTGAGTTTTTCATGCCTGGCTAATCAGCTGCCAGCCTCCCAGGGGATAGACTGAGTCAGAGGTGCTATAGGTCTCGGAGCCGGCCTCACCACTTCCTCTAGAAGACCATGGCATGCTTTGTTTGGATTTAGAACCCATTAATTGTAAATAAACGTGATCAAAATGTAAACAGAGGTGTTGCAGCCTTAGGACTTACCCCGAAACTCCTAGGTTAGTTACCAGGAAATTCCCAGCAGACTGTCATGATTCACAGAGCTCCCAGCAGCTCTCATGACTCCGGATTACTTGGCTGGAGGCTGTCATGCTGATTTTGGAGGGCAGGGTGACCTCATTTCCTCCCCAACAAAGAGGCTTGCAGACCGTTATGCAGCGTGACATCCCTCTCCTTCCTCCTTCCCTCTGTGGCCTCTTCACCTGGTTGAACAATGCTAGAGCCTCCAACTTTTCACAGAACGTCCTTCTCACTCTGTGAGGTTTGGCACTCTGTGGAATCTCTGTGTCCATCTTTTAGTGCGGTCTGTGCTAGTCTTTCAGTTCTTTAAGGGCAGAGACCGTGTACATCTTAGCTATCTTTGTCTAACCCCGCCCCTCAGCATTTGTGCATACCTTGTTCACATAGGTGCTTATTATGAATGAATCAGCGAACAAGTGGCAACAGAGAGATTTGGGGAACACTGGACGTTTCCCTCCTCTCTGTCTTTTTTTATTTTTCTCTTGCCATAAAAAATAGTACTGGCATTGTTTCTGTCTTGTGCTAAAGAGCACTTTAGTACAACTCGTTCCTCTTTAAACTCACAATTGTCTTGTGATATAGTTGGGAATCATTATTCCCATTTTGCAGGTGAAAAAAATGAGGTGGAGAGAAGATACGTAGTTGGTGAGTAGCAAAGCCAGCACTAGAATCCAGGATTTCTGATCCCTGTTCCTGTGCCCTACCCCTCCCTTCCCCCATAAGAGAGGGGTCTAAGACAGACGCCTGAAGAGAAGGGCCAGGCAATGGAAGATGTTGCAGCTTGGGGGGAGCCCTCCTGCTGGCTCTGGAGCTCTCCTTCCAGAAACACACCTCAGAGTGTGGGCTCTGAGATCCTGGAAAGCCCTTGCTGTGTGTAACATGAGTTAGTTGCTTGCCTGAATTCCAGGAACTAACTTGGTGGTCTAGGCTCTCTGAAGTTTCTGTCAAGAGTGAGAGAATAAGGAACTGAATGTGTGTGACTTCATTCTGCTCCTGACTCCCAGAGTATAGGCATCAGCCCCCTGCCTCTGTGTCTCAGGGGTCCGGACCTCCTGAGTCAGATGTGGTAGCAGAGATGGAGGGGACGCCTTTCCTGGAGCTGCTTACAAAAGAACAGGCAGATGCCAAGTGTTCAAGGAGGACCAGGATGTCTGAACTTAGCCCTGAGACTGTGTCCAGGAAACTGGGCCCCTGAAGGGCTATTTTCTGACCAGCATGACCCACAAAGAAGTTCATGTCGAGTCTCAGGATGTATTCCTGGGTTGCTGTACCAAGAATGTTCAGCATGGTGTTATAGAGAGACTAGCCTCTAGTCTGCCCCATCCAAGTTGAATGACCTTTGGCAAGAGCTCCCCACCCACAAAATGAGGCAAGGCCTGCCCTGCCTGTGCCTCTCTTTGCAGACTTAATGAGATAATGCTTGTGTGGTGAAAGCATCTCTGCATTCCTTTATTCACTCATTCAATTTTTATCATGGACCTACTATGTGCCAGGCATAGTTCTAGATGCTAGAGATAGAAGGATGAACTTTGTAAACTGCAATTCCTACCCCACGTGCCTGCCTGCCTTGCATACCTGACTATGGCTGTACTGACCCAGAAGACCAGGGCATTCTCTGGAGTCCATCCCAGGATTCCAGTTAAGTGGGGACGCTGTGTCCTTAACAAACAGTTCCCAGCAACTGGCCAACTGCGTGTGCTGTTCACCCCCAAAGACTCAATTCCTACTCCCTCTTCTCCCCTCTCCGTGGCCACAGCTCTTCTCTTTCCCACCTACACCTGGGGCAGACAGATTCCTCTGCAGTTCTTCGATGGAGGCACTGAATGCTGGTCACATAGCTTCCTTGGGTCTGAGGACTCCTTCTCCCTGCGTGTTTAGTGCTGAGGGGGAAGAGGCTGCTCTCACTCACAAGAGGCACTAAAAGCCAGGTCTTGGGCCTGTAACATGATAGGGAAGCTGCTGAAGCCGCTAGGCCCCCAGTGGCTGCGGAAAGAATGGGGCTGGGGAAGCCACATACTTGCCTCCTTACTCATGGAAAGCAAAGAGCCCAGGGGCTGCACCCTGAGGTTATACTACCTCATTAGCACCGTGACTGGAGGAGCCAAGCTGTTCCCTCCAGCTTTAGCCTATGCCCTCCTAGTCTTTCTCTCCCTTTCCTCCCTCACCGGCTCTGACCCACCCAGGCCAGTCAGCTCAGACCACTGCATGAATATTTTGAGACTAGGCCACATTTTTCTTTTTCCCTATCCTAAACCCATTTACTTCCTAAGTCAGGAACTTAATTTCTTAAAGGGATGTTGGTAATTGATTTCCAGACTTTCTGGATTCTGAGTCCCCACCAGGGCCCAAAGCTGGGCCCCGGCAGCCCCTAGAACTTCAGCTTAGAGCCCAGGTGATCATGTAGGATGGCAATGGCTGCTTAAGTGGAAGCTAAAGGAGGCGCCCAGGAACAAAGGGCTAGGATGGGAAACCAGAAACTGGTGGGTTTGCTGAAAACTGACAAGAAGTCAAGGACATTTAAGGAAATATGTTCAGCCAGGAGCTAGTATTCTCAAAAAGTTGTTCATAAGAAAACCAACCTAACAATCATAGCCTACAGGGTGTATAATTTCATGGGCTCGTGCCTGTCCCAGGCTGGATTCTATACGCTCCTCTGTCTTCAAAGTAAGTGCAAGCACCTCCCTTTCTATTACACAGCGAGGAAAAGAGAGGGCTAACAAAGGGAAGTGAATCATCTGAGCTCATTCACTGAAAATGATGAGATTCAGAATTCACTGATTTTGAGGAACCTCATGACACATTTCCACCCCCTCTCCTCCTATTCTGAATCCTCACTACTCCCTTCCTGACCACTCTCAATCCCCACCCTCAGTCTCTTTGTCTTCCTACTTCCTACTTCCTACCACCTGCAGAAAGTGCTTCTCTACTCCAACCGGTGACTGAGAGCAGTGTGATGAGGCAACCAGGTCCTGGGGAGAGGTCAGTCTCCTTTCTGAAGGCATCACAGAACAAAGTAGATGGAAGTCTGCGGGAACCAGGAGCAGGGACACGCGGGGAGCCCCTGAGACAGGTGTGCATGCAGAGTGAGTGGAAGGAACAGTACGTAGATAAACCAACCAGGCGGCTCCTGGTTACTCTGAGAACAGTGATGGTGGGGAGTGTGACAGGAATGCAAGAAGAAAAAGTCCATTCTTTCCAAGGGGATATTGTAATCTACCTCTTGTCAAAGATAGATAACAATAGCTGACTTGTATTTGCTTTATATTCCTTTTCTTTTTCAAAATTACCAACAACTTTTAAGGAAGATACTATTAATATCACCATTTTATGGGTGAGAAAACTGAGGGTCACAGAGTTTAAGCAGTTTACCTAAGGTCACACTGTAGATAAATGGTAGCACTGTGAATCAACCAGACCTAGTTGGTTCCAGGGTCTGGAGAACTGTCTCTGAGGTAGTATTGTATTCAGTCAGGAAGGTGGGGTACCTCTCTCAATACCTGAGAATCATCCCACTTCTAACCTGTGGGGCTCTCTTAAGGTAGCCCAGCTCTCCAAGTTATGTCTGTGTTGGTTGCTGCCTGCCCAGCTCAAGCCAGACTTGATAAAAATGGTCTTTCTTTTGTTTAATATAGCCAGCCACACTTGAGTCTGCTGGGTCTGGTCAGAGAAGTGAACGTTGGGTCTTCTGGTCACGCTTGTGTATCTGTGTGGATCCCTGGAGCCATCCTTGGCTAGTGTTCCTTCCTCACATTATTCACCCATTTTATATAATGGGGATGCCCTAAAGTTCTTCTATGGAGAGATAAAAATAGCACCTATTTATTGAGCATGCACTTTATTCAGCAGGAATTGGACAACCATATGCATTATCTCCTTTTATCTTCAACGAGGGAGATGCAATGTCATCCCCACTTTATAGATAAGGAACTGACACTCTGAGAGGTTAAGGTCACACAGCCAAGTCAATACCCGGCAAGTCAAACCCACAGTTCCAAATGCTGTGTTGATAATCATGATGATGGTGTTGTCACTTTACCCCTCCCTGAGGGAAAAAAAGGACCTTGTTGAGTAGGTGCCAGAATCTGTAGTAAGAAATATTCACTAATGTTATTTTTTCCAGCTTTGTCTGATGATAAGCATCACCTGGTTTGAAGATTTAAAGATACGGTATTTCAGGTACTTCTTGGGAAATTCTGATTCAGTAGGTCCAGGATGGGGCCTAGGATGATTCCTAAGATGTATTCCAGAGGATTCTTATCACTAAACAAGTTTGAGGGAGATTTCAGCCAATGCACATCTAGGGAGTACTGGTTTATGTTTTCACCTGGGAATGCCCAATGACATTCTAAATTTTCTTTCTACTGGGGCTACTACTCCACCCCTATCTTTGGGATGGAGGCCAGAGGAGAATGTAGAGGTGGGAAAGGCCCAGGGCTGGATGGCCAGCTTGTGGACAGATTTCCCAGACAGGGATGAATCAAGGAGGGGATGTACATCTGAGAGCCTTGTGCCAACCCAGCCACCTTGGGGCGAGTTCCTAAAGACGCTATGCTCCAAAAGTTAATTGCTTCAGCACTTTTATACTTGTTCGCTTTTAGATCCTAGTGATAGTTTCATTTTTAAAATGCCAAATGGATGGCTCATGGAGGGACTTTTCCACAGAGAAACTAAAAGAACTTGGAGAATAAGATAACCCTCTTATTGGCAGTGAATGGCAGTGAATGAAAAATTGGCTTCCCAAGACCTCAGGAAAATCGGGAGAAACTGAGGAGAGAACAAAGCAGACCAAGAATACCTGTACTTACTAGGACCTTTCTGTCTGTGATCCTTCCTCACAGTGCCTGTGCTGGTCCTCTCCCTAGCTTCAAGAAGATCTTCTCAAGCTTCTTATTTTTACCCTCCAATCTTCTGGTTCCTGAATAGACCTGGATTTCCAGAGCATCATCCCTGTGCAAGGAGAGTGGGAACTGCCTCCGACAACAATGAGCCCAGCATCTTGTGGGAGGACCACGTTCGCTTTTTAGTCAAAGGGAAAGCAGCAGGGACGTTGTCCCCATGCACAGTGTCCTGGATGTATTCAGTCTGCAGCATGGCAGTCCAGCCTCTTCTATTTGTAAAGAAAATTCTACCCCAAGTTCTAAAAATAAAAGAATTGAGCTCAACTCAAACTGTTAATTTCATTCAGTCAACTAAGTTACTTGCAAATACCTAAGGCATGCCTAGCATTGTGCTAGGCTCTGAGGGCACACAGAAGAAAGACATGATCCCTGCCCTGAAGTTTAAAATCTGGTAAAGAAGACAAAATATATATATATTCATGAAACAATCAAGCTATTAAGTGATCTGGCTACTTTATTTATTTTTTAAAAGATTTTATTTATTTATTTTTAGAGAGAGGGGAAGGGAGGGAGAAAGAAGAGAGAAACATCAATGTGTGGTTGCCTCTCACACACCCCTTACTGGGGACCTGGCCCACAAGCCAGGCATGTGTCCTGACTGGGAACTGAACCAGAGACCCTTTGGTTTGCAGGCCAGCACCCAACCCACTGAGCCACACCAGCCAGGCTTGAGTGGGCTACTTTAAAAAACAAAGTAACAAGTGTTGGCAAGGATGTGAAGAAGTTGAAATCCTTGTGCACTGTTGGTGGGAACCTGAAATGATGCAAATTGCTTATGGAAAATAGTATGGTGGTTCCTCAAAATAAAATTAAACACAGAACTGTCAAATGACCCAGCAATACCACTACTGCATATATATCCAAAAGAATCAAAAGCAAGAGCTCAAAGAGATATTTGCACACTCTCAGCACAATAGCCAAGAGGTGGAAGCAACCCAGATATCCACTGATGGATAAATGGCTAAGTGAAATGTGGTCTATACATACAATGGAATATTATTCAGCCTAAAAAAAAGGAGGAAATCTTGTCACATACTACAACATGAGTGAATCTTGAGGACATTATGCTAAGTGAAATAAGCCAGTCACAAACAGGCAAATACTGTATGATGCCACATGTATCTTTAAATATAGAGGTATCCAGAGCTCAGTAGTCCCCCTCTTACCCACAGTTTCACTGCCTGCAGTTTCAGTTACCTGTGGTCAACTATGGTCCAAAAACATTAAACGGAAAATTCCTGAAATAAACCACTCATAAGGTTTAGATTGTATGCCATTCTGAGTAGTGTGACAAAATCTCATGCAGTCCTTCTCTGTCCCACTGCCCCACCTGGGCTGGGAATCATCCCTTTGTCTAGAGTCTCCACACTGGATATGCCACCCGCCCATTAGTCACGTAGTAGACGTCTTGATTATCAGATTGATTGCCAAGGTAACACAATGCTATCTATGTTCAAGTAACCCCTATGGTCAGGTCAGTAGTAGCCTAACTTCACCTTACAATGCCTATGTCATTCGCCTCACTTTATCTCATCATGTGGACAATGTATCATCTCACACCATCAATCACAAGAACAAGAAGAGGGAGTAAAGTGCAGTAAGATATTTTGGGCTTGGGCTGGAGGGATTTGGGGGGAGGGGTAGGGTCGATAAACTCCTGGGGCTGGGTGTAGTAGCGGGGGTGAGAATTGGAATGAGAGGACACGGGAAAGGAAGAGGCAATGCAAAGGAAGACATTAGGACTGCTACAGCTGTCTTTGTTCCTGTTCTGTGGGAGCTTTTGTTTTCCCAAACACTCAGGGTCCTATGTTTGGTTTACAAAGAGCCTTGGAAAGTTCTATTGAAGGGCCAAACCATGAAATCCACATTCGAAGGCCAGTAGTCTCAGGGATCCCAGTGGGAAGACTGAGGGTAGAGAGCCCCACTGCCCAATCCCAGTGGCACCTGTCAAGTACACAGGCCATATCTCTGAGCTTGAGGGAGAGCTTTTTCTTGAGGAAGAGGTGACTGCCTGTGGCAAGGGCTGTGGTTTTAGGAGTCAGAGAACGAAGGCCCATTCCCTGTTTGGTTGCTGACTCCATCTGTGAACCTTGGTGAGTCACTTCCCTCCGTCGGCCTCCATTTTCTCCTTTGTGGAATGCAGAAGGACTTTTTTCCACCTGCTTTTGCAGAAGACAGAAGTGGCTGAAGAAACAGAAATTTACATCAGCACCTTTAAGCAAAGGGGTGAGGCTTGGGCTGAAGCAAAGCCCAGGATGTCTGGGGACATGGGGGCCAGGTTTGACGCACCCTGCTCTTGACATCAGGAGTCCACAGAGAGGACGTAAGTATTAAACAAGATAAACAAATGTTGCCCCAGAGAGACTGGGTTCTGGGAATGTGAATAGGGAATCCTGACCGAAATTCCAGATCTCCGAATTTCCCTCGTCGAGTCATGAGGCCCAGGCAAGGGGTGAATCACCCACCCAGGATCTGCGTTAGAGACCTAAACCACGGAATCCAGCCTCAGCAAAGGAAGGGGCTAGAGAGCAGCCTGATTCAAAGAGCTTGGGGGTTGCAGCTAAAATATAAGCTGTTCCCTTGGGTCCTGATGACACCAAGAAACAATTTAGCCCAAGGCTCTGGATGCAGTTCTAGTCCCGAGGTCAGTGGCAGGTCAGAGCCATAAAGTTGGTCCCCATGGAGTCCGCACAATCGTCTCTGGCCTGGAAGACTGCACGGAAAAAGGAGCTCAGAAGATTGTTGATCTAAAGAAATTGAATTAGTGTTTTTCCCAGAGTCTGTATTATTTTTTAGTCCAATTCTCCATAAGCAAAAGGTAGGAGGGAAACAGCAGCTCTTCAGAGCCTGAAGGAGAGACCAGAGGGTCAGGAGAAGGAAGGATATTGGCTGCTGATCAGCAATGATGGTTTCTCTGCCACAGGGAAATGCCAACCCTCAGAGCCACGGGCGGAGCAAGCCCTAGAAATCTGCAGCACTTGGACTGGAGAACAAACACTGTGTTCTCATACCACTTCACACCTACTAGGATGATTATTATTGAAAAAGTGGAAAATGACAAGTATTGGTGAGGATGTGGAGAAATTGGAACCCTGTGCATTGCTTGCTGGTAGGAATGGAAAATGGTGTAGCCACTGTGAACGAGAGTTTGGCAAATCCTCAAAAGCTGCATAGAACTAACATACGATCAAACAATTCCACTCCTAGGAATATACCCCAAACAACTGAAAGCGGGGACTCAAACAGGTGTCTGTATGCCCGTGTGCACAGCAGTATTATTCACAATAGCCAAGAGGTGAAGCGACCCAACTGTCCATTAACAGAAGAATGGATAAACAAAATGGAATATCATTCAGACCTAAAAAGGAATGAAATTTTGATACATGCTCCAACATGGATGGAACTTGAAAACATTATGTTTAGTAAAATAAACCACACACAAAAGGTCACATACTGTGAACTTTTCATGATTCCACTTAAATGAGGTACCTAAAATAGGCAAATTCATACAGAGAAAAAGTAGAACAGAAGGGTTACCAGGTGTTGAGGGGGGAGGGGTTGGGAAATTATTATTTAATGGGTACAGAGTTTCTGTTTGGAATGATGAAGTTCTGGAAGTGGGACCTGGCTGGGTAGCTCAGTTGGTTAGAGCGCTGTCCAGATATGCCAAGGTTGCAGGTTCCATCCCTGGTCAGGGAACATACAAGAAGCAACCAATGAATGCATGAATAAGTGAAACAACAAATCTCTCTCTGTGTCTCTCTTTCTCTCTCTAAAATCAATCAATCAATTTTCTTTTAAGAAAGAAGAAGTTCTAGAAATGAATAGTGGTGATGGTTGCATAACAATATGACTGTACTTAATGCCATGGAACTGTACACTTAAAATGGATAAGAAAATAGATTTTATATTTTATTTTTCCACAATAAAAAATAAATAAAAATATTTGAATGGTTAAAAATGGTAAATGTTACACTATATATATTTTGCAAAAAGAAAAATTGCCAAAAATGGGGCAGTGGGGAGGGAGTCTCATAACACAGGGATCTACCAGGCACTCAGATGAGACTCAGAAACACAGGACATGAGAAGGTGGCAGCAAAGATATTCAAAGTCATGAGCTGGGATGGGGATGGGGACTGGGATGGAGACAAAGAAACCTGTCTGTGAAGGAAAAGAATAGTACGGGAGTCAGAGATGAAAGACAGAGAAGTTGAGACCAAAATAGGGCCCTGTTAGGGGGTAGAGCTACATCTGAAGAAATAAATGAGTATTGGAAGGTCTTATCTTTCAAAATAACTCTAAAGTCTTTGGCAGGCACATGGGTTTCCATGTCCGATTGCTGCGGGGCTTATGGTGGGTGCTTCTGGGCTCTTCAGCCACTCTGCAGGGTCAGCTGGCAGTTGTTTTCTGAGGCTTCCTGTCTCATTTTAGAGCTGACAGACACCACACTGAGTCAGTCCTACCAAAGATTGACTCATTTTTGACCCAGTTTTGATAATCAAGCACAATGCCCTGGTATTTGGCACTACAGCGCGAAAGGCATGATGGGAGCATGGTTGCAAGACTGAGGCTCCCAGCTCCTTCCTGTCACCATCCCACTTCTTTGTGAAGGTTCAAGTGAACTGCATTTAAAGTCAGAGAGACTTGGGTTCAAATTCTGGCTTGCCTCATACAAGTTGCGTGACATTGGGCAAGTTACTTAACCTCTATAAGCCATGGTTTCCTCACTTGTAAAGTGGGGCTCCAGAGCTCTGCAGCCTTTGTGGGGGATTGGATGAGGTTATATATCAAACATCTCTTAGCATTTTTGCTTGTCACAAAGAAATTGCCCAGTGAGTTAAGTCTATTATTATTATCACGACTATTATTAGTATCCTGCGATGTTTGATTCTCTAGGATCACTTTGCCACAAGGGCATTGGGGACCTAAATCTGATCTGGGCTCCCCAATTTACTAGTGGTGTGACCTTGAGCATTTTTCCTTTTTTTTTTTTAGAGAGAGAGGAAAGGAGGGAGAGAAAGAGGGAGAAAAACATCCATTGATTGCCTCTCATACACGCCCTGACCAAGGGCCGAACGAACCTGCAGCCCAGGCATGTGCCCTGATCAGGAATCAGTCTGGTGACTTTTGCTTTACAGGATGATGCCAAACCAAGCCAACCAGTCAGGGGGAGCCTTTTCCCCACTGAGTCGCAGTTCTCTCATTTGTAAAATGGGGACAGTTACATAGAGTTGTAAATGTCAAATAAAATAATATGTATAAGAGATTTGTAAATAACAACAAAAGTACAGATGTATAATGTAGTGAATCAGAAGCGTGGATGTATCTGGGCCATCATGTTAGAGTCACGATGGGAATCAAGGTTGGGATGGGCTCCAGGGTTGTAGAAACAGTTGTGATCAAGACTGGGGTTGGCACTGGGGTCAAAGCAATATGTGGGGCTAGGAGAGGGAGTCATGAGCAGGGACATGGTAGGGGGTTGGCTGGGGTTTTGGTTTGGGCTAGGAATCCCAGAGGATATTGTGCACTGTCTGCGCCCTGAGGGGTACAGCAGCCCTGTGCAGTGACTCACAGTGCAATGATGCACCGCCTGGCAAGAGGCTCTCATCCAGTGATCTTGCTTTGAGAGAAAGTAGAATGGAATACTTAACAAATCCCGAGAGACCTGTAGAAGTGCAGGCCTTTAAGGAGACAGTCCAATCACACCAGTTTAACCACCTTGCTTCCTTCATCCTTCTCCCCGCAGCCTGGTGGGGAGCTAAGCCACATTAGCCTCTCTCCAGTTGCATCCTGCACAGCACGGCTTCTCACAGCTCTCACAGTCCTTCCTCCGTCATCCATCTGCCACCCATCGTCTATCATCATCCATTCAACAAAGGCTCATTGAGTCCTTACTAGTGAGTACTTACTAGTAAGTACTTTGCTTGATCCTGAGGACCCCGCAATGATAGAGGCAGGCCTATTGTCTGTCCTCAGCGAGCTTCAGTCTAGAAGGAAAGACAGATAAAGCAGCAGATTTGTGTGTATTTATAGGGGTACTAGTAGATTCTGAAATCAATTCAGAGGCACAGATTACAGAATTATTCTAGAAAATCCCTTAAGTCACCGGGACCTTGGCATTTAGAAGTACAAAGGCCAAGAAATAACACTGATTTCTCTTTGTACTTTGGGTGTGATCGTGAGGCAGTAGATGTCAAGACCTGGCTTTTAATGGTGGAATGCAACTTTAAATAAAGGAATTTCTTTGTTTCTTGGTCTTTTAGCTGAGTGTGTATAATTGGGTTTGCACTATGTTAACTGCATTAATACTGGGAGTCTGGTGTAAATACAATCACACCAATATGTTTCTAATTATTATAAATACATTAAGGAGAAAAACAGCGAGAAAATATACAGTGAAGGGATATAACCTAATTAAGGATGAAAGACAACTGATATGAAAGGCTTCACTGAGGAGGCTACATTTAAGCTGAGTGCTAAAGGGTGAATACAGGTAGCTTGTCATGAAGGGAGAAAGAACTTTCCAGACAGAGGAACTGACAAAGAACTTTCCAGACAGAGGCAAAAAGGAGCTCAGTGCATCTCAGGAACTAAAAGCCAACCAGGCTGGAGATGTTGAAGAGATAACCAAGGGCCTCCCAAGTCAGTCCCCAAAGTGAGGACCTCTTCCACATGTTCTGATACCTCGTGTATAACAACATGGGGGGAAGGTGGTCTGAGACTCAGGGAAGTAAATATTTCAGAGTACAGAGCTAGAGAAACAAATAATCACTCCACATGTTTAGGAATCACTGGGCTAGCTGCCCAGTAGGATGCCAAGAAGAATAAGAAACAAGTTATTGGAAACAGAGGAGTGGGATTCATAGTGGTAGCAGAGTAGCCTATGCATAGGCATGAACCAAGTGTTACAAACGCAAAGGCTAAGCAGGTAATGTAAAGAGTAGAGCAGGCTGAGTGCAGGACAATAGGGAGGAGTAAGGACTATAGCAGCCTGGAGAGCTCTTATCTTGTTTAAAGGGACAACTGCTACTCAACTCCTGGTAACTGTCAGCAAGTGGGAAGTGAGGACCAGTTTGCTGGATCTTCCATATTGTAGCAGATGCTCTCAGTTCCAGCTCCCTCTGGCCTTTGGAGCCTACTTTTTCCTACTGAACAATAGGCTAGATATCTCCCCAGGAATTAACACCACCATTACCTCTACTCTCCCACCTGGTAGAAGCTCCCAGACAATGACTGATGGGTTTGGTGGATAAATATGCCAGTACCTTTGCCTCAGGCGAGATAGCTTTGAGACATGTGTTCTTCACTCTTTCCCCAAGATTCCCAGGAGAATTAAACTCCAGATGCCCATATGGTAACTAACTACCTTATTGGCCTCCACCCTTCTCTTCCCTGTCCACTTCCCCACTCCCTAACTGGTGCTTCCTAGGATCACCCACCAAATAAGCTACATGCATCTGAAGCCCATCTCAGGGTCTGCTTCTGGGAGAAACCAGCATAAGGACAAAAAAGGTTAAGAAATATTTGAAATCTAGATTCCTTTTTATGTAAAAACTTTGCAGTTCAAGGGGTGCATGTCAATAGAAACAGGTTTGAAGGCTGGATGAGACCAACAGACCATCAGTTTATTTGGTAGTGATATAAATTAAGACTTCATCTGTCCTTCTCATAGTAATCAACCAGGAAAGGAACACATTTGCTAACGAAAGCTTTGGATGAGAAAGTCCTAAAGATGGAGGAGACTCGTGTTGCGTGGAAGCGACTGTCCGAAATACGGAATCTGAGAGCTGCTGAACAGCGATGAATGCTGCTGCTTGAATCGTCGCTCCTACTCATGGCTCACTGCTGCAAGGCCTCCTGTGAATCGGGTCTCGTCAGCCACCACTCCCACCAGGGTAAGTCACGTTGAGAAGTCTCAGAACCAGACAGGCCCAGCAGCCGCCCACACCAAACTGGTTCTGCAGCAAGAGTGACAAGCCAGGACCTGCTGGCTTGCAGGGTCCTCAGAATCAGACTTGCTTGGTCCCCAGTCCACAAACCCTCCCTGGGGCCATGACACAGCTATTGCTCTGGATGATCTTAGCCCAGCTTGCCTGGCCTGTTGGTGCAAGGAGAGGTCCTCATAGTGTGGGTGTGAGGAGCTGGTAGGGGGAACCGTAAGCCCCCCTCCCACACCTCTAGCCAAGCCAGCTTTCTAGGTAGTCATCCAATTCAGCCACCCAAAGTGCTGACAGGAGGCACTGTCATCCTGGTGCTGCAGAGGGGAAGACAAGCCAGCCCCTGGAGGATGGAGGGCTGCACCTGGCTGGGATGCCCAGACAGGCCCACAGGTGACAGGCAGCACCTTATGCCCCAAGCTTTCTCTCCAGCAGTGTTTGCACAGCCTGTGCTATTTTAGGCTCCTTTGTCATCACTGCAGGCAAACTGGACTGGAGGAGTCTGATTAGAAGAGAAAGAACCGGTTTTATAGAGCTGAGCTGTTGGGAACTGCTTCCCTGAGTTGGCACCGTAGTGCTGGGCAGAAGGGCCTGATGTCAGTGCCTCTGAGGCTCAGGACTGAGTTAGGATGCTAGCATTGGCTTCAGAACAACATGTCAGACAAAAGAGACAAAGAGAAGGACTTTGAGGTTCAGGGGCCAGCATCTACAATTCTCAGGAATACACATGACAATAATAGAAATGTGCTTTTAGAAATGTGCTTTATAGTGTATGATACCTCCATAGACATGATCTCATTTGATCCTTACTGCAGTCCTATCAGGCAGGCAGGTATTGTTCACCCCACCTTAAATATAAGGAGTCTAGGATACACCAGAGTAAGTGACTTGCCCAAGGTCACAATCTTAAGAGAGTGACAATTGCAGAGCCTGAATCAATTGCAGACGGGGGTGTGGAAACCTAGACTTGCACATCTAGAAGTCTTTGTTGGAAGAGGGGGACTCAGGGAGAGAGGGGGAGCCTTGGCCTTCACCTGGTGGCCATTGGAAACATGGGGCTTCATGGGCCAGTGGCTGAGGAATGCCCCAGCCACGAACCTACAGTGGGCAATCAGGGCAGCTTCATCTCCTCTCTTAGTGGGTGTGAAGCGTTTCTCTATTCCCCTCATACCGCCCCCTGAGTCAGCTCTCTGGCATTGCCCTGGCATGTCCTGGGCCCCACGCCCAGGCAGTGGGGAGGTGCTGGCAAATTGCCAGGGGAATGCTGCTCTTAACTCAAGCCAAGTCCTAGTTAAGACCCCCTTCCCAGGGGCAGCCCAACAATGACTGCATTGGGAGCTGTGACTTGTAGGCACAGGTGAGTCTCCCTCACCCCTTGGGCTTCCTGGCATAGGCGGCATTGGGTTCAGGCCTTTACCTCAGGGCTGCAGCCCAGGAGGGGATTCAGGGACCAAATACATTTTATAGACTAGCTGAGCCAGGCTCCCACCCCAGAGCCCTGCTTGGGTTTCTGGTCACATCCAAATAGCTGGGGAGGGAGTAGCTTTTGGACAGAAATGGAGAAAAGAGAGCCAAGACTCCAGCCTGAAGCTACCTCAGCTGTTTCTGGGGCTCTGACTCAGAAGCTGCTTCTCAGGAATGTTGAGCACATGGGCCTCTGAGCCTCTTGTCCAGGCACAGCGGAATGAACAGCTGGGCCATGGTGGGTGTCTTACCCTCCTCTCTCTTCTCTGAAAATACCTCTTCCAGAGAAACCCCACCACAGGGCAGATCAAAGGCTCATCCTGGAAGGCCCTGCTCCCCTCCTCCAGGAGGAAAACCTTCCCAGAACCCTTTAGCCCCCAGGGACCCACCCCAGCAATGACTGTCTGCAGCAGCCCATTTGCACTTATCAAAATGCTGCATTTCGTGAGTGTCTGCCTGACTGTCTCTACCCTGCTCTCTAGTTGCTCTATCTCCCCAACTTTGTTGTAACTTCCTTGACCTCATGGTTCTGGGTAAAAAAAAAAAGGTGCTTTGAATGTAAAATTTAATAAATACATTGACTGACTGATAAGCTGTGGAAAAGGGGGGAAGAAAAGGACAAGGCAAAGAGAAACAGCAAGAAAGCCATCAGCCTGGGTCACACTCCTAAACCTGGCGACTCTGCTTCCCTGCCCAGCAAGGCTCCCAGACCTCGGGGAGGAAGGAGAGCAGAGAAGCTGTGGTGAGGTGGCCTGGTGCTTCCTTGCCGCCAGCACTCACCTGGGAATCCTTCCATCTTGGAGAGCAGGGGGCTCTGCAGTGATTCTCCGAACGTGGGCAAAGCTCTTTTTTCTGCCTCTCATCTTTATTTCATTTCTCTAAAACAGGTAGATATCCTATGGGGTAATCCCAGTGAAAGGAAGCCTGAGGAGAACTAACCCTGGAACAGAAATCATGTCAGCAGCTTATCACGAATACGAAAATTTTTGATTAATTGTCTGTATATTTTCTTAGATCATAAGAGCTGAGAAGGCAGAAACAGAGTCTGTCTCATTCACTGAGTTAGTCCCGGAGTTTAACACACTGCAGGGTACCCAGTAGGGTGTACCGTCAGCAACTTTTATTCTGGAGCTAACTCATCCCAGGTCTGGGAGTCTGGTGATCTATTGGAAGAGATTGAAGCCACAGATACTGGTAAGCTATTCCTGGAGCCTTAGGTTCTAGGAAGGACTCGGTGTTAGAAATGACTCCTGGGGTGGGGTCAGTTGAGTAATCCACACCCTGTTGGCTCACTAAAACCAGACCTACTGCGGCCTCTAGTGGACAAGCAGAATCACTGCCCTTTTGGGGTGGAGGTCCAGCTTCCTTACTCTTTGCCCCTAGGGTCTCCAGGATCTCCATCCTTGGGTTCATGGTCTAATGAATACAAGATGGCACCCCCGGCAAGATAATGGAGTATATAGAAAGATAGAGCAGACATCCAACAGACCAATCCATTAAAAAGCAGAGTACAGTACACAGTATTCTGATGAAAGCTATGAGGAGAGGGAAAGGGGAGATATAGGCATAAGCTGCCCTTAAGAAACCTATGATCTAATTGAGAAGGCAAAACTAAATTTAAAAAAAATCAAACAGCAAGCCTGTTATTAGGTGCCAAGCATAGCAAGAGCTGAGGTCAGTGGATCAACACAACTTCTCTGTGTCTCAGTTTTCTCGTCTGTAAAACAGGCTTATAAAATTTACCTTGCAGGCCCTGGCTGGGTAGCCTGGTTGGTTAGAGCATCATCCTGAGATGCCGAGGTTGCAGGTTTGATCTCTAGTCAGGGCACACACAAGAAGCAACCAATGAATGCATAAATAAGTGGAACGACAAATTGATGTTTCTTTCTCTTCCCCTATCCTTCCTCTCTCTCTTTCTAAAAATCAATCAATAAAAAAAATCTGTTTTCTAAAGATTTTAATTTATTTTTAGAGAGAATGGAAAGGAGGGAGAAACAGAGGGAGAGAAACATCAATGTGCGAGTGATACATCAATTGGTTTGCCTTTCACACATTCCAAGCTGGGGCCCTGACCCACAACCCCAGGCATGTATCCTGACTGGGAATTGAACCATCAACCTTTCAGTTCACAGGCCAGCACTCAATCCACTGAGCCTAACCAACCAGGGCAAAAAAATATTTTAATTTTACATTGCAGTTATGTAAAGATTAAAGTAAGATGATAGGGAGAAAGTATACCATTATTGTTGCTATTATTCAGGAAATCTCTGTTCACCATTTAAAAATTTAGAAAGAACATGCCCTGGCTGGTGTGGCTCAGTGGACTGAGCACCGGCCTCTGAATAGAAAGATCATCGCTTTTATTGAAGGTCAGGGCACATGCCTGGGTTGCTGGCCAGGTCCCCTGTTGGAGGTGTGCGAAAGGCAACTGACTGATGTTTCTCCCCCACATTGACATTTCTCTCCCTCTCTTTCTTTCTCCTTTTCCCTCTCACTGAAAATAAATAAATAAAATCTTATTTTAAAAACTTAGAAAGAACATTTGAGGAAGAGAAAAAAATTCACACTAAAAGCACTGTCAGAGATAAGTACTATTAATCTTACAATGTATACTCTTAAGCATGTTGAGCATGTCTGCAGAAGCAGGGCATTCTGGGAGTGGTGCAAAAATCACAAAATTGACCAGAATTACAGAGAATGTAGAAAGTTATACATGAATATTCATACTTAATTCGGAAAGAAACAGCATTACAGTAAAGTTGTGACCTACTAAAAGTGACTTATTTCCTGTAGATCTCTGCCTACGTTCCCCTTGGCAGAGGAGTTTTGCTCCTTTTAAATTTTTTTCAAAGATTTTATTTATTTAATTTTTTTAGAGAGGGGATGGGAGAGGGAAAGAGAGGGAAACATTGATGTGTGGTTGCCTCTCACACGCCCCCTACTGGGGACCTGGTCTGCAACCCAGGCATGTGCCCTAGAATGGGAATCGAACTGGTGACCCTTTGATTTGCAGGCCAGCACTCAACGTCTGAGCCACACCAGCGAGGGCCCTGACCACCCTATATTAAGTAGAACCTCCATCCCCTTTTCCTGTTTTCATTTTCTTCATAGCACTTATTACCAACTCATATATTAAATATTTGTTTGTTTATAGTTTGTCCCTCTCAAGAGAAGGTAGCTTCTTGAGGACAGGGACAGCATTTGTTTTTGTCCTTTGCTCTTCCCCAGCACTGAGACAGTGCTCTGAAAAGACTGGAAATTCAGTTAAGGGTGGTGGGGGGTGGGAGGAAGGAAGGAAGGAAGGAAATGGAGTTAGCAAAGTTAGGAGGGCTCCTGTAGTAACTCTGGAGGGCAAGGTAAGCCTAGTCTAGGTTGGGAGGGAAATGTGAACGATGAAATGAATACAAAGACATTTAAAGGAGAAAATATACTGGTGTTGGTTCCTAATGATATACAAGATGATAGTAATAACAACTACCATTTATTGAGCATAAGTCATTGAGCCATTCACCTGTAAATATTATCATTAAATTATTATAACAGTCCTATAGTGAAAGTTAAGGTATCTCTATTTTACTACTGAAGAACATGAAGCTCAGGGAGTTTAAGTAACTTCCCCAAGGTTACACAACTAGTAAGTGGCAGAATTCAAACCCAGCTCTGGTCCCTAAGTGAGATAAGGGATGAGTCAAAGTTGACTCCAAGAGTCTGAACCTAGATCATTGGCAGGATAATCATGTCACTGTCAGAGCCAAAGAACTGGAGGAAAAAACTAGTCAAGGATGGCTTAGGGAACAATTATAATAATTAATATTAGCCCTGGCCAGGTAGTTCGGCTGTTTAGAGCATTGACCAAATGCAGCAAGGCTGTGGGTTAGATCCCCCCACCCAGGGCACATATAAGAGGCAATCAATGAATGCATAGGTGGGTGGAACAAGATGATCTCTCTCTCCCCCCCCCTCCTTTTGTCTCTCTCTTCCTTCCTCTCTCTCTCTCTCTCTCTCAAATTCAATTAAAAATAAATAAAATTTATATCAGTTTAAAAAAAATAATAACAATAATAATTAATATTTATTGAGCCATGACTATGAAAGGCACTGTTTTACTCTTCTTAGGTACTAATAATTTACTTTTCATAAAACCCTGTGAGGTGAGTACTATTATTATCCCCATTTTGTTGATGAGGAAACTGAGGCACTGAGAAGTTATAAAACTTTCAGGCCCCCACAGTTAGTTACAGGTAGAGCCAGGATTTGGCTTCAGTGTTCTTAATCGCCATGTTATACTGCTTCTGAATGTGATTACTTTGGATTTGGATCACGTTGAATTTGAGGAGACAGCAGGACATTCAAGTGGGAATATCGGGTAGATAATATGTTTAGTTCAGGTCTGAAATCTAAGAGCCTTTGGACCTGCTCGGGAAACCAGGAAGGTGGACATTGGTCCTTCTGAGGCCCATTTCTGCCTGGCCTATGAGCCCACCCACAGTCAGAAAGTATCTACTTCCCGATGGTCCCCAGCTTCATGCCCTGTTTCTCCCCTCTCCACACCCTTCCCTCCCACTCTCCTTGCCACTCAGTTTTCCAAACACCTGCCAAATCCTCAGTGTTTCGGAGCCTGATGCCCACTCTCTTCTTCACCAACAATGACTTACCTCCACCTCCACCTGCCAACATCCTCCCCCTCCCTACATCTCCTCCACGAAGTCTTTTCTGATTGTTCCAACTTACCTGATTCCTCTCCCTTTACAATTCCCGTACCACTTTGCCTTTACGTTCCATGAATTTACTGCATACCGTGGGGGAGAAAGAAGCTTTCCCCTACCCTCAAGATTCTTTCTACTGATCTAGTAATTAAATTTTAAAAAGACATTAACAAGAGACAATAACTAAATTTAATTACATGTATACATTTGGAAACCCCACATACCTGAGTCAGAGACCCACACACGTGCGGGGACAGAAAGTTAAAATGAGTTACATATGGCATTCTGAGCTAGGGATGAGTGAGGTGAGGTGCCCTGGAGCTTCATAAGTTCATCGCAGGAGGCAGATGTTCAGATGTTCAGTATTTAGAAGTCTGTCTATCCTAAAAAACATCCAAAAAGGTTATCTCTGATAATCTCTTATTATGGGTAAGGCCCATCATAAGGGGTAAGGGCAAAAGTTTCTCTTGAGCCTGTAGGGTCTCAGTTGCCTTTAGCTCAAAATAGTCCACATACCACAGAGGCACATCTTGGGATAAACCATTCTGAGCCCCTGTAGCACCTACTATGCCCCAGGAACTTTAGGCACTGAGGATACCAGCATGAACACAAACAAACACAGACCCTATTCTCATGGACAGTGCTTTGAAGAAGTGGTGGATGGCACTTTCAGGGCCGTTGTTATAAGGATTTGGCCTGGTCAAGATTCCAGGGTGCAGTACTACAGGGAAGTGACACCTGAGCAGAGAACTGGAGGACAGGCAGGGGGCAGGGAAGTACGATTTGAGCAGCCGTTTGTACAAAGATCCAGAGGTTGACTCTGCTACTAATCTTTTTTCTTACATCATTGTTTTATTTTCAGGCTTATCCTCTTGCCCCCAGTGAGTGAAGCTCCTTTAAAACAGGACCTATTTCTGGCCCATCTTGCTTTCCCCTATGGGAGTTAGGACTGAAGCTTACCCAGGGCAGGGAGATTGTTGTCTAAAGGGGCCAAGGGGACATTAGCTGTTTCTGTAGAATCCCTCAGCACACCACCCCCAGAGCCTCTGGAGCTCTGAGAAGTAATCCTGAGCCCATGTCCACTACCCGCCTTTGCGGTAGCCAAGGAACAGCATCATTTCCAGCTCCAGGTCCACATTTATGTCTGCCCTTGATAAAGGGACCTTCTGGCATTGAGCTAGGAATCAGGTCTCACGCCTTTGTGAGCATGGAGGCAGCCTGTCCTTGTGGACTTCCTGTGACCTATAGAGTTTGGAAGGAGCACTAGGGTGGCTGCGCCAGGATGATGGGTTTTACTAGGGCCTCTAGGTCCTCTTCTTCTTCCCGCCGTGGCCACTCTGCTCCTGCCACACCAGCACTCTTTCCACCCCTTAAATACACTGTGACTACTTTCATTTCAGGCCTTTACAGCTATTCTTTCCACCAGAAATACTTCTTGTTCCAGATCTTCAAATGACTACCTCCTTATCATCATTTAGATCTCCCTTAAAAGTCACTTTCTGAAAGCAGCCCTATTTGAGAACTTCAGTTCAAGAAATTCTCTATTTCCTGCCCTGGCTGCTGTGGCTCAGTGGATTGAGTGCCAGCTTGTAAACCAAAGGGTTGCCAGTTCAATTCCCAGTCAGGGCATATGCCTGGGTTGTGGGCCAGGTCCCCAGTAGGGGATGTGTGAGAGGCAACCACACACTGATGTTTCTCTCCCTTTCTTTCTCCCTCCCTTCCCCATCTCTAAAAATAAATACATAAAAATATTTTAAAATAAAAGAAATTCTCTGTTCCCACCTCCCTCCCTTACTCTCTATCCCACCACTTTATTTTATTTTCTTACTCCAGTCTAGAGTGTCCTCTTTCTAGGTCCATTGTCTGCCTACAAGAATGTAAGTTCTGAGGGCAGGAGTTTTATGGAATTGTTCTCTTCTTTTTCCCAAATGACTGGAAACAAAGGAGGTGCTCAATAAAATGATATAAAATGAATGAGTAAATGAATGTCACCTCTGAGTGAGTGCCTGGATTCAGAACTGGGACTAGATTAGGAAAAATCCACATTGGGTTTAAGATTCAATCTACAGGTCAGGATGGCAGTGTAGGCAGACATGGCTTCCCTCTTTGCACAACCACATCGAAATTACAACTGAAATATAAAACTACCGTCACTCAGAACCACCAGAAATTGAGTTGAATGGAAGTCTGACAACTACAGAATTAAGGAAACCACCTCCATCCAGACTGGTAAGGAGGGGTGCTGATGCAGATTGGGCTGGTCCCTCACCCATGTATGGTGGATAAAAATTCAGGAGGGATACCTCGGTAGTGAGGAGTACCAGCCCCAAACCAGGGCCCAGCCCAGTGTTCCAATGCAAGGAAGATAAATTCCCACACTCTGGCTCAAAACCCAGTGGGGACTGATTCCATGGAAGAAACTTCTGGAGCCCCAGGCAGGTCCTCTTAAAGAACCCACACACAGACTCACCTACTCAGACTCACTCCCTCTGAGCTTCAGCACCAGGATAACAGCCTGAAAGGCACCTGTGGTACACAGGAGGAAACTGAAGTCTGGCATCAAGGCGAAAGAGGCCATTGTCCCTTTGCTGAGCCCTCCCCCAACAGAGCCAGCAAGCTGGTGCCATATCCGTGACTCCATCAACCTGGCTAACACTGTTTGACCGGCCTTGGAGATCCCCAGACACTCTGCCCCACCCAACTTATGGGCCCACCCAAGATGCTTTTCCATAGGAAGGGGTGGTCTTGGCTCATGTTTAACAACTTCCTAAATCCTATCAAACAAATAACAGCTGGCCTCAGTGAGCCCCAGGCCTGACATTAGCAGCAGCCAGCCTAGATTCACAGCTTTTCTTCACCTAGGAATCCCAAAGCCCAGCACAAGCAGCAGCCATCTTAGATTGTTTTACAGCTCAGGCAGAGTGGCCCCAGGAAAAACACAGGTGGGGGCAGAACTTGGCCTGCACCACCCAGGAAACCAGAGGGCCAGTGCACCCAGTGAACAGCTACAAACCACATCCAGAGCACCACCACCCTGCCCCCTGCTCAGCTGATCCTCCACGGAGGGCGGAGGTGGGTGGTCAGTGGTCACAGGCAATCCTTGCAGCTGGCTGGACTGGATAAATCCCTCCCATTGATGTGCCAATAGCAACCAAGCTCAACTACTAGAGGAGGGTAGTTGATCAGCCCACAAGAAGGGCATACCTCCAGTACCCAGCGTGGGTGATAGGGAAGGCTGTGCCACTGGACCCTACAGGACACCTACTACATTAGGCCACATTACCAAGACACGAAGTCAAAGCAGCTCTACCTAATACATAGAAACAAACACAGAAAGGCTGCCAAAACAAAGAGACAAAGAAACATGGACCAAATGAAAGAACAGATCAAAACTCCAGAAATAGAACTAAACGAGGTGGAGATAAGCAATCTATCAGATGCAGAGTTCAAAACACTGTTTATAAGGATGCTCAAGTAACTTAGTGAGGACCTCAGGAGCATAAAAAAGATCCAGTCAGAAATGAAGGATACACTAATTGAAATAAAGAACAATTTACAGGAAAACAATAGTAGACTGGATGAAGCCAAGAATCAAATCAATAACATGGAATATAAAGAAGAAAAAAACAACCAGTCAGAACAAGAAGAAAAAAGGAATCCACAAAAGTGAGGATAGTATAAGCAGCCTCTGCAACAACTTCAAGAAGTCCAACATTTGCATCATAGCAGTGTCAGAAAGAGAAGAGAAAGAGCAAGACATTGGAAATCTAGTTGAAAAAATAATGGAAGAAAACTTCTCTAATTTGGTGAAGGAAATAGACGTGCAAATCCAGGAAGCACAGAGAGTCCCAAACAAGATGGATGCAAAGAGGCCCACTCCAAGACACATCAAAATTAAAATGCCAAAGATTAAAGATAAAGAGGGAATCTTGAAAGCAGCAAGAGAAAAGAAATTAGTTAACTACAGGGGAGTTCCCATCAGACTCTCAGCTGATTTCTCAAAAGAAACTTTGCAGACAAGAAGGCACTGGCAAGAAATATTCAAAGTCATGAAAAGCAGGACCTAAAGCCAAGACTGCTCAACCCAGCAAAGCTATCATTTAGAACTGAAGGGCAGATAAAGAGCTTCCCAGACAAAAAATTAAAGGAGTTCATCATCATCAAACCATTATTTTATGAACTGTCAAAGGGACTTATTTAAGAAAAAGAAGATCAAAACTATGAACAATAAAATGACAAAAAAAAATACAAATCTGTCAACAACTGAATCTAAAATCAAACGAAGCAAACAACAAGAACAGAGAGAATCAGGGATACAGAGAGTGTTTTGATGGTTGCCAGATGAGGGAGATGAGTGAAGAGGTGAGGTGATTAAGTACACGTAGATAGTTACAGAATAGCCACGGGGATGTAAAGTACAGTATAGGAAATGGAATAGCTAAAGAACTTGTAGGCATGACCCATGGACATGAACAATGGTGGGGGGATCACCTGAGGGTGTGGGGGGTGCTGGGTTGGAAGAGGGCAAAGGGGGAAAATTAGGACAACTGTAATAGAATAATCAATAAAATATAATTTAAAAATATTCCACCTAGAGCTCTTTGGTGGTAGGAGCATATCTGCTTTGAAGCCTCAAGCCATTTACTAGCCCCCTTACCCTTTATATTCACTTCCTGTCGATCAATCATCCCAGCTCTACCACAGAGCAGCTTTTTACCCTCAGGCAATCCACTTCACCTTTCTCAATTTCAGTTTCCTCTTCTGTAGAATAAGACTGATGCTCCCACACTCACAGGGTGGGGGTGAGGGTTAAATGGAATAACTTACACGAAGCGCTGAGTGCCTGTGACATGTGGCAAGCTTTCCCCAAACTTTAGCTACAATCATGGTTTTATCTTCACCACACCTCTCTTCAGATTCTTGCTTTCCCTTTGCTCCCTAGCAGCACCCAGTGTGCCTCAGGTCTGCCCACCAGGGGGCCCCACACACTGCTCTTCCTGTCCTGCTCTTTCCTGCTCCTGCAAGCTGCCAAGCCCTCCGGTTAGTACCTCCCTCTTTTCCTCAGATGACAGCTCTGTCACCTCTCCACCAGTGCTCCCTCTTCAGCCCAAATATCTTGGCTTCTTGCCCCCAATTTTTCATTCATTCCACAAATATTTACTGATCACCTACTACATGCCAGGTTTCATGGTAAGTGTTGAGGATACAGGAAGAAAGTTCAGGTACCCTCTTTCTTCAAGGAGTGCACTGTCTACAGGCGCTTGGTGGAGAGGTTCAGAGGCAGAGGGAGCCCTGAACTGCGCTTGGAGGTGGGAAGGCAAGACTCAGACTGCCCTTGGAGCTAGCCCTCAAGCTGGAAAACTGAAGGGAGTGCCTCACATTACATACTCCTACAAATCACCTGAAATTCTGAAAACGTAAGTTCCATGTGGGGCTAATTTTTTCAAACAAACAAATCAATTCAAACACCTCAATTCGTCACATTATATGCTGCAGCTCTCACCCCAAATAGTCTCAGCTTCACATCCCAAATTCTCATTCCATCTGCTCAGTCCTTTAGGAGCACAGCCCCTCACCTTAATATGTTTCTGTTTTAAAAAATACAGCAGTCATTGATTTAATCTGTGGTTATTAATCCTTATTTTTTCCAGCTCCTAGACACAGGAGGGAGGGGCAGCACTCCCACTAAGGACAGCGGCATGGTTTGGAGTCGTCCTCACTGGGGGTGGAGCGTATCAACTCTTCTGTGCATGGTTATGATTTGATGTGTCTTCCAGGGGACAGAGGGGCATCCCTCACCGCCTACTAAGTTTGGGAATTGCTTATTTAAATGTTTTCATTTGTCTTTCCCTCTCTTTTCTATCCCCATTATAACATTTTCTCACTAGTGTCAAATATCTCACCACAAATAATTTTCTCTGAGTCCTTGGAGAGAGGTCATGACCTCATCACCTCTAATTCTCCAAAGTTAGTCACAGAATCTTAGAGTTGGAGGGGACCTCAGAAGCCACTGGTCCAATGATTTTCAAACTTCTCTCAGGGACTTATTTTTCTTAGATAGAGACTCCTTCAACGAAGTCTTATGTGGAAATATTATATATATATTTATATTATATATATAATTTAGATATATATAATTTAGATAGAGACTCCTTCAACAAAGTCTTATGTGGAAATATTATATATATATATTTATATTATATATATATATATATATATAATTTGTAGGGTTCTGTGGATTATGGATTGAAAACCCTTCATGGGTGCAAGACTGAATTCTCTTCAAATTTATTTTATAATATCCCCAAACAAGCAGGTAACTTTTCTTTGTTTCCAAAAGCATCAGCCAGCCCCCTTGCATTTAAATACCTCACATTCAACTGCCCATTTTCCTCAGGCCTGAAAAATAAGTACCTTTCTTTTTACTCTAAAATTGCATTCCAAAATTAGGGAGGGAAGCTTCTCTCATTCAGGGGGCAGTCCCGTGGTATAATTTTCAGAGCCTTCAAAGACAAAGATTAGCAGAATGACCAAGGGTCCCACCTAGTGGGGCCCTCTGGTGATTATCAGGGCATCTATTTCCTGTGTAATTCCCTGTTCCTTGCTCTGTGGGCAGGGCCTGAGTGCTGGCGCTGCCCAGGGGACCGGCTGCAACCGGAACAGAGCAGCTCCCGGACCCCAAGAGGTTGCCATAGATACTGATGCGCAGAGAGCTAGGGAACTCATTATTTAAATGTATCTTCCCTCTAATTGCTCTGGGGTAGCTGGCAGTTGTGTGGGTGCTACAGCCATGGGGATCACAAAGGGTGCGTGTTTGTGCATGCATGCAAAGGTGCCTGTAGACCCCTAATAGCCACTGTGGCCACACCAGAGTCTGGGCTGTTGAGAGAGGTGATGAGGGAGGGAAGAGGTGAGGAAGACCTAGAAAGGAATAAGGAGAGAATAATTTGTTTCCTTCTGATTGTGTAAATTCTAATTTTCTACTTTATTTGGATGCTTCACAAAGAGACAGTGCCAAGCACTTAGTAGGCAGTTGATACATTTTGTTGTTGAAAGGAAACTGACTCCATTTACTCAGTACTGTGAGGCATCCCTGAAGCTTCACCCCAATATTTTTCTCATCACTTTTCCTTTTACCCAGAAACTCAATGCAAAGCGCTTTATATGGTTACCCTAAAATACCTAGCATAGAACCCTCACCCTCAGCTGGGAAGATAATCCCTGTCACGGTGGGCTCATGAGAAAGGTCAGGCAGGTTGGTCCTCTTTTACGCTTTCCCCTGGGACTCCATGGCAGCCCTGAGTCTGTGGTTGTTCTGACCTCTCTGTCTTCTCACTCCACCTTATGATAATGAATGTAAAGTTTCAGCATCTGGAGGTCAGGAACCAAGTCGCCTTGAGAGCTTGGGAAGGACACATTGATGATTAACTTATATGCAGCCCCTATTTCTGGAATGCAGGTTAGCCATCACTCTGCCTTTAAAGCAAATGACAGAAACTCAAGACTTACTGTCATTCCCTTGTGTACAGTCTCACTGCCCCAAACTGGAACTTGGAACCAGGTTCTCACCCCAGTGCTTCAAGATAGGAAGTGGCCTTTCTCCTCAGTGCCTTACTTCCTGTTGCCCTGGGAAGAGGTGGGGCATGGTGTTCTGTCACCTCAACCCTTTCCTTCTTGGCCCTCCCAGGCAATCTGCTCATGTTTTCTTCTCCTGTTCCCTTAATGGCCCCCACTGGGCAGTCTGGTTCTCAGACTAGCTCCCAGGGCTTTGGGGTAAGGTTAGGAGGGGGGCCCTCCCTAGGAGCTTTGCTCCACCCACCCCCTCAGGGATGAGGCCTGGGAGACTGGGAGGCCTCAGCCTCTCAGCTGCCTTCTCCAGGAGAGCCAGCCTGCTGACAATGAAGGCCTGACTCCCAGTGGGCGTCCTGCTGGTCCTATTGTAACCAAGACTGAGCTGCAGCAGCTGGCTGAGCTCTGCCCTGCCCAGCTGAGGCTGATATCTGACTTGCGGTATAGAGGTCTGGGCAGGTCAGGAACTTGCCCAGCCTGTTTCTCCTCTACCCAGACAGTTATGCGCCAGGGTCCTACCATCTCCTGGTAGTGGGGACAGAGGAAGGGAGGGTAACCTCCTCTGCCAGGGCCGGAAGGAGTTCATTCCACAAACGTTTACTGAGGGTCTGGGCTGAGAATAGATACAATGGTGAACAAAAGAGACAGAGTACCCTATTGGAGACCACAATTTAGTGGAAAGGCAAATGTTAAACAAATAATTACACCTAACACTGTTCTAATTAGGTGCCAGGTACTATCCTAAATGCTTTCTGTGACTTAGCCCATTTAATACTCACAACCCCATTAGGTAAATACTATTATTGTTCCCAGTTTTCGGACAATGTAACTGAAATTCGGAAAGATTAAGCCCAACATCACACAGCTAGTCAGTGAGTTGCCCAGAAATCAAAGCCAGCAGTCTGACCTGAGTTCACTCCTTACACAGCCTTGCTCTAGCTCTACTGCCTCTCATACCAGTAAACATATTACAAAATATGATACATGTACAAAATGAAAATACAGGGTGTCCCGCAAGAAAATGGGGTATGTTCTCCTTCCTCCGCTTGCTTTTCTAGCCCACACAGTACCTAGCCTTTTCTAATCGTTTCCACTTCATTACTGGCCTGAGAATGTCTCTCATCTTTCAGGTCGGCGTGCAGGAAGGCAGAGTTCCACCTGCATTCTTGGCCCTAACCTGGTCTCCCTGAACAAACTGTGCCTTAAGGGTTTTATCTAATAATGGCCCTGATGCTTACACAAGTCTAGACTGTCAGCTTCCCGAGGGAAGGCTGCTGAGAACTGGCTCTGCACAGGCTGGGGGCGCCTTCCCAGTGTGCAGTCTGACACGGACTTTTTGACCTTGGCCCTCTCCCATATCGTTGTGAATTGGGCTGTGGGCTTAGGACCCGTGTGTGCGGCCCCGCTACAGAACTCGGCGGTCCAAATCCCTACCCAGTCCCAACACACACATTCTGAGCCCTCGCAGGGTCCGCCCCGGGATGAGCCCACTGGTCGCAAACCTTTCAGTTCCCTCCCCGTGGCGCGGTGCTGGGACCCCCTGGTCTCCGTTCCCCTGCGCGTCCCGCCCAACGCGGGCGGCTCCCGAGGCGGGGCGGGGCCGGCTGCGGGAGGCCCCTCCCTGGAGGCGGTCCGGGGGCCGGGCGGGGGGCCGGCGGGGCTGGAGGCGGGGCGGGACAGGCGGGCGCGGGGGTGTCACTCCCTCCTTCGCTCTCCCCGGTAAAGTCTCGCGGTGCTGCCGGGCTCAGCCCCGTCTCCTCCTCTTGCTCCCTCGGCCGGGCGGCGGTGACTGTGCACCGACGTCGGCGCGGGCTGCACCGCCGCGTCCGCCCGCCGTCAGCATGGCCACCACAGCCACCTGCACCCGCTTCACCGACGACTACCAGCTCTTCGAAGAGCTCGGCAAGTACGGCCGCCCGCCGCCCGCCACGGCCCCCAACCCTGCCCCCGCCGCCCGGGCGCTATGCGGCTCCTCGCCCCGCCCCCCGGCCCTGCACCGGCAGCAGCAGCGCCCCCTCAGCCCGCCCCACCCCCAGCCTTTCCCGCCCGCCGCCTCCGGGGCCGCCTTGACCCCCAGCTGCCTGCCCCGCAGCCCCCTCCGCGCCCTGCAGCAGCTGCCCGGGCTGCTGCGCCCCGCGCTGCCTTGGGGACTGCAGCCCCCGACCGCTCCTGGGCGCCCTCCAGCCCCGCCCCTCCCGCACCCTTCAGGCGCCCCTCATCCCGACCCCGCCAGCTCTCGGTCTCCTCCCCACCCTGCTCAGGAGCTCACTCAGCACCCTGTCGCGTGTCCCACACGCCTGGCACTCAGGACCCTCCCGGCCCTGCAGCTTCAACCCCGCTGCGGTGCCGGGGTGGGGGGGAGGTTTGGTGCCCGGCCCCGCCCCCCCGCTAGTGCCGCTTCCAAGATCCCAGCCCGGCTGCTGGGCTCTGCTGCAGCACCCCCGTCCCCTCCCCCCATCCCTGCAGTGGTCCCGGGAGCCGCGCGCCGCAGCCGCAGCATCCCCCTCCCCTCCGCACTGAGCTGGCCTCTGCAGCAGCCCCGGCCCCCCCACACCCGCGGCGCCGAGCCCGGCCACTGCAGCCCCCGCCCTGCCCGCCCCCCTAGACGCTTACAGAGCTGGAAAGTGCGAGCTCCCGTTTGGGAGGGGAAGAGTAGAGGAAAATATCATGGGAAAGGGGAGCTATTGATGTCTGAGACCCACTACTGGATCCCCTCTTTCCGTGCTCTCAGCTGAGCCAGGATGCAGTGGGTTTAAGCGGGCTGAAGACGGTTGTGGGAGATTTGAGCCTCATTTGCCTCACCTTTCCCTATGGTTGAGGGAGATGTCTCTCCCAGGACGATACCCTCTTTCAAATCTCTCCTTCCCCTACCTTCACCTATTTCTGCTGAGAGAAGGGCAGGTCTCTTTCCTTCTCTGATTCTATCGCCCGGCCGGGACCGCAGGGCTGTCCGTGTGATGCAGCAGGTGTGTGTTTTAAGCATCGCCCACCAGCTCCCGATGTAGTGCCTGAGGTTGGGGCTGCTGCTTTGCCCAGTGACTAGATGTGGGGGTGGGAATGGGGTCGAATGGGGTCGTTCTCCACACACACCTGTTCACTGTCACGCAGTGGCCACATCCTTCTGCCCCATGTTGGGTAGTGATGGCCACTACAGTGGTGTGTGTGATTTTGACTAAAGGTTGATGGGAGCATCCCTGTCCTCAGACCTGAAGCATGTCTGTGTCACTCTGCTGTGCTCGGTGTCCCAGTTCTTTTCCCCTTCTCCCTCCAGGGGTGCTTTCTCTGTGGTCCGCAGGTGTGTGAAGAAAACCTCTACGCAGGAATATGCAGCAAAAATCATCAATACCAAGAAGTTGTCTGCTCGGGGTGAGTGTTCCCCAACTTGGCATCTTCCTGGGGTGCCTCCAGGGGCATGGCTTCTTCTGAAGATACTCCAGGAGTTGGGAGTTGTGCATTTTAGCACTTAGAGAGGAGTTGGGATTTCAGGGTAGGTGGACTTTGAAGCCAGGGAAGGAGTTGCATGGGGAACTGGAAGTACTCAGGTAGAAAAGAGTGAAGATGTAAGATGTAGGTAGCTGTCAGAAGGAGCTGGCCCTGAAGGCTTCAGGGAGCTTGGTTTTTAGGGAGGGGAAGGATATTGGGAATGGTGGGTGGCATGGAACAGAGGGCTCTTAATTTGCGGCATTTGGAGTTTCTGTTTGGGGCAGTAGTAGCCACTCCAGGACTATCCTAGTCCCTGGGCCCCAGTGGCAGTTTAGGATGGAAATGCACTAAGTGAGCAGCTCTGACAAACCCCACCTCCCCCTGCCCACCAGGCGGTGGAACAGACTCCCAAGGGAAGGGAATCTGTAAACATCAGAGAAGGTTGCTACTGGTGAGAGCTTCTGGGAACAAATCCTGCCAGATGAACTTGATTGCTTTTTTGATCAAATTACAAAGTTGGCGGTGCAGCAGCAGATGCAGTCTGTCCTGGGTGGAGGGTAATGCCTCCTGGTCTGGAATTCTCAATGGCCTGGTCTGGGTGGGAACAGCATTGCCTCAGGGTCTGAGGATTATGGAGCGCCAGGCCTCGGAGCCTGACTTGTGGGATCCTCCTGCATACCTGAGAGTACCTGAGGCCAGGAGGGTCAGGCCCTGTTTTTCACACCTTGAACCTACACTCCCTGAACCTTGTATTGGGTGCTTGCCAAACTCACCTAATCTGATAGATATAGACTCAGCAATGTGTAAAGCGCTCCGTGAACAGGTCGGGTGAGTACAGAGGCATGTGGATGGGTTGGGTCATTGAGGGCTGCAGGGTGCAGCAGGGGGACAAATTTTATGAGATTCAGAGAAGGGAATTGGGTCTGGGCAATAAGATGCCATAAATACATTAGAAGCCAGGACAGATGCCTGGGGAGGACGTAGGCTATAGCTAGTAATGACCCAGGCGTCTCTGGGGTAAGAGATGTAATAGATGTCCCTAAGTATTGGAGAAACTATAAAATTCCACAGTGGGCTTCTGTCATGTTGACAGTTGTTTTGGGACCTATATAGTAGGGTGTCTGCCTCCTGGCTAGGAGGGCCTCTCTGCATCCCCACAAATAGAGCCTGTCTTGCTGTCTCCCAGTGCCCATCTCTTGCCATTCCTCTACGTTGGCCGTAAAGTTGACTTGTTTGTTTGTCTCCTTTCTCTCTGGGTACCTTGAATTAGAGGCAATGGTTACCATAGAGATATGTGGGTAGTCAGAAGCACTCCTCCCCTCAGGGTGGGGGGTGTGCAACACAGTGGGCTGGGCTCTTTGGCAGACATCCTCTGGCCAAGGATGCAAGGTGCAGGCAGAAAGGACAGTCTGAGAGTGCCTACCTCCCCGTGTCCACACAGCACAGCCTTGGTGCAACAGAGAGGGGGCTGGTGTCTGGTGTCTCCAGTTAATCATGCAGTGCTTTGCTTTTTCTCATTCCACCAGTGTCCCCTGACCCAGGGGTGAGGGACAGAAAGATAACTGGGAGTCCAGCTCTGGGGTGTGGGGATAGCTGGTGAGGGGACTTTGTAGAGCTGCCTGCCTTGGGCTGTCATTTTCTACTCCCTCCCCACTCATCTGAATTTCTCTGACCCGTGTGATCATTTCTTTTTCCCATCCTTACCTCCTCTCAACCTTGTCCTGTCTTTCCCAAATGATAATCATCTTTCCCTGCCCAAACCAGGTGAGATTTGATTTCTCTTTGATTTTTTTTTCTTCCTCAAGAAGAACATTTTTGTGTAAGATCATATGCTTCAGACTGCAACTCCCCCTCTCTTGAGATGGTTATGCCAAGACTGGGGCTCTGTTGTATGGTTTATGTGCCAGGTTGACTGTGGGACAGAAGCCTACTCCTGGCGGATAGGCACAGAGGCCAGGAAGAGGGGTCAGGAATTTGTAAGCGCCAGGACCTTTGGGAGGTGGGAGAGTGGGAAGGTGTTGTCTTGGAGGGAGCAAGCCAGGGGCTGTGCTATAGGTGTGGGTGTAGGGGATGTGAGCTCAGGGAGAGGGTTGGGCCAGGGGGCCCACTAGGCTGGTGCCCATGGGGTTAGGGAGTGAAGGCCATGGCTTCCTGCAGCCTCTCAGTTTACGCTGTATATTTTATAAAGGTGCAGCAGCTGGGGCTGGGTTTCACTCCTCGCTGTCTGTCTGTCTAGGGCTCTGCAGGTGTTGGATTTCTGCGTCTGGAAATGTGGTGGGTCCACCAGGGTCATCCATAAGGGTCTAAAGGGGCTTGCTGTGTTTGCTGAGTCTCTGCCTGATTTCTTTCTTGCTTGTGATTCTCTGTGCTGCAAACCGAAAGGAAAGAAAGAGGGTATCGAGCTGCTTCTCCTTGGCATTCATGGTGAGGCGGCCCAGGAGAGATTACCTGCTCTTCTGGGACCTGGAGATCTGGATGGAATCCTTCTTTTGCTCTGCTCTTTCTTGTCATTGTGACCTCAGGCCCATGTTGGTGGCTGGGTTGTAAGGTGGGATGTTCACGGGGCTGTGCACTGAACACTATCTTTATTTGTGGGCCTGTCTACATAAAGCCACTGAGAGTCACATAACGCCCCTCCATTTGCTTTGGAATAGCAACCCATGCTATTCCAAAGGGAACCCATGTTCTCAAGCTGAGCTCTCTGCTAGGCCGAAGGAGGCATTTAAAATAGGTTTGGATGCAGGCACTAGTGGGCCAGGTGATGGCAATGATAAGTCGTTATTTTAAGATTTAAGAGCACCGCCCCCCCAGGAGCTTGAGCCCTTATGTCTTTTTTTTTTTTTTATTTTTAAATCTTCATATTCCCTTCTTATCTTTATTCAAATGCATGTAGATTTTCACCTCATGGAGCATAACCTTTTATTTATTATTTATTTATTTATTTATTTATTATGAAAGATTTTGTTTACTTGTTTTCAGAGAGAGAGGGGAAGGGAGAAAGAAGGAGATAAACATCAACGTGAAAGGGAAACATCAGTTAGTTGCCTCTCACACCCCGGACTGGGGACCCACAACCCAGGCATGTGCCCCGACAGGGAGTTAAACGCATGACCTATTGGTTCGCTGGCCCGTGCTCAGTCCACTAAGCCACACCAGCCAGGGCGGAGCATAACATTTTATATCTTGCTGTCTTGCATACATCCAAAACATTTCCCCATATTGCTACAGTCAAAGGGCAAATGGTCCTTTCTTTCTTATACATAGTTTACGATTTTTTCTTGAAACAATTAGCATCATAAGAAACCTCTGTATTTGGACCATTTAGCTTCATTCCAATTGCTTTTACTCTGATGGATACTTGGCCTTACTAAGAGATGCTACCAGAAACAATATAATGAAACCCATTCCAGCACTTGGCTATATTTATTTATTTACTCTGTCCACCTTATGTGAAGAAATTTCTATTGAAGCTAAATGTAAGCAAACACTTTCTTCCTGAGGACCTGAGAGGTAAGGGTAGGGACTATATGTTTCTTTCCTTAGTATGGGCAGGGCCTTGCAAAGTGCCTGAGACACAAAGAGCACCTACACGTTGAACAAATAGGTTAAGGGGACTATACGTAACCCATCACAGTTGCTTTTTGGCTTTGGCTCTCAGGAACCTCAGAGCCAAGTTGCGGGAACCCTTGTACCTTGGTACTGGCTTCGGCTCCCTCTTTTGGCTCCCTCTTTCGGCTCCCTCTTTCGGCTCCCTCTTTCGGCTCCCTCTTTCGGCTCCATGCAGCCAGCCTGTAGGCCTGACACAGCTGTTAGAGAGGACAGGTGAGATTAAAGACCTGTGCTTGGGGCATAGTACAGGTGGGAGGTGTCGGAAGGCAGTGTAGCTTATGATTCCCTGTCATAATGGCCTTCTAGGGCAATGTTGGAACTTCTCGAAGCAGTGATTTTCAACTTAGTGTGCATAACGATTACCTCAAGTACTGGTTACAATGAAGATTCCTGGGCTCCACCCACAGAAGTTCTGCCTCTGGGTGGGCTTCCAGAGTCTGCCTGCAGGTGGTCCCTGAGCTGTACTTGAAGAAATGCCATCTGAAATCAGCAACAGCAGCGCAACTTGCTCTTGCCACGCTTCCTGAGATTTACCAGACACACCTTAATCCAGGCTTCTTCAGGCGGTGTCTCTCTCTCTCTGCTGGGGTGTGGCCATCTGTGTACATGGGCTGTTCTGTGATTTGGGGCCTTCTTCTGAGCTCCCAGGTTGGGGTGTCAGTCCATGGTCAAGGCTATGGCAAGCTGAGCGGCTGGGTTGTGGTATGTTGGCCACCAGAAGGGCAAAGGCTGTCTCTTTCTGGGTCCAGCTGGCCTTGGGGACTGAAATAGGATCCCCCGGGGTGGTGCCAGCTGAGAGTCCCCACCCCCTTAGTGTTGGCCTGAGTAGCCCCCATGACATTTGTGTCCCCTGTGGTATCTCCAAGGGAGACTTTACCGTTCAGGATCTGGGTGAGGGGAGGGGAGGGTAAAGCAGCCATGAGGGAGGGGGAGAAGGAAGAGAAATCTACGTAGTCCTGGAACCTGGGACTCTGGAACGTGAGGAAGCATTGAAGGAGGTTGTACGCAAAACCGCGCTTTCCTCCTGAGGATGAAACAGGCCATTTTTGGCTGTGTGTGAGTGACTGAGCTCCTCCGACTCTTCCTCCCAGGTGGATGAGGAAGCAGCCTAGAGGTCCCTCGTCTGTGCCAAGGCGTATGTATATGCTGGGCCAGCTTCATACAGTCCTGCTGTGAGCTGTGCGAGTTAGCTCAGACAACACTGGCCTGTCATCCTGCCCTCCTGTCCACCTTCCCAGGGTGACTTGGGGCGCCAGCGTCATGGGGTCCCATCCCATAGGAGAGGCCCCTGCTTTCTTCCAGCTGCTTGCTCTCGTCCCTTGTCAGAAGCTCTGCTCCAGGCTTCAAGGCTGTGCTGAACCCCTAGAGGTGAGCGGCTGACCCCGTTCCCTTCTGAGGCTGGAGACAGGGAAGGAGAGGAGTGGGTGTGAATGGCTTCTGCCCCCCTCTCTTTGCTTGCTGCTCTCTGGATAGCCTTGGCAGGCAACAAGCACCTGATCCCATGGGTGCCAAAAGGGTGGTGACAGGAAGAGATGGGCACTTTGCACTTCTTGAGTGCCTCTCAGTGGAGACCCTTTGCCATTTTCCCATGGCCAGACAGATCCGCCCTGGGCCTGTAGGGAAACCAAGGCACAAAAGTTTTGTTTATTTTGAGCTGTAGATATGCCAATGATTTTGCTGGTGTTCAGGCCCCAGCATCCTCAAGCAATGTGGTCTTCATTTACCCCTTGGCTCCTTCCTTGAAAACACAGATTCTGGGTATTTTGTTCCCTGTGATGAATCCTGACATATCACTCCCACTCCTCTCCATCCAGGCCCAGAGCTGTGAGACCAGTGGAGCAAATCTCTCCTTTCTGCAGGATGAGGCCTTGCTCTGGTCTGTACCCGCCTCTCTGGGCACAGACCCCTCTGTGGTGGGGAGATTTCCAGCCACTCACTGTCCCTAGCACCAGCTCTACTTCCTGGGCCCCAGCAGCTTCCCATCTGCTCCCCTCTTTTCTCCTCCCCCCCAACCTCCCCCCTTGCTGCTGCCCTGGGAGGAGCTATTTTTAGGGGCTGCTTCCTGGGATGTTTTACTTGGGGCTGGTTACCATGAAGGAAATGTCACCAAAACAGTGGGCAAAGGCTGCAGGCACCCAGAGCCTTGCTGGGGGCATGGGGAACTCAGTGGCTGGCCCTGTTCTGACCCTTCAGAGTGTCCAGAGTGTCCAAAAGCAGAACCTTGCCTTCTTGGGGCTTGGTAGGGACCCCATGGGGATTTTCTCCATCCAAGCTGGTTTGGGAGACTTTTGCTATGGGGCACGTCTTGGCACCTCTCTCCTTTGCCTCCTTAGTTAAAGCTTCTCTTAAGACCCAAAGGCCAAAGTGGGGCTCAAGTCTTTATGTTGCTTGCTTAAAAGTGCTCAAATTCGGACTGAAGAGAAAGGGAGGATGCCAACGTAAAGGACAGAGCCTTGGTGTTCACGTGGCCCGTGTCAGGCCCTGTCCCACTCTATTCACAATCCTCAACTAGTTCCTGAGTGTGTGTGGGTGTGAAGAAAATAGAAGCCGTGCCCCCTCTTACGTGGTGGGCAGTTTTGCTTTTAACTGAAGGCTGTGCACCTTTATAGTGACAGTCAAAGAGGAAGGGGTGTGGCATCGCGGTGTCAGGGTGAGGTCAATGGAATTGTGGTTTGGGATTCCGGCTGGTCAGTGCCCAAGGTCAGGGGCTGTTTATAAGTAGCTGGAGAACTTGGACTGTGACACCAAATCCCTACAATGCCCTTGTTTCTACTCAGTGATGCCTCTGGGGGCCAGACAGGGCCTCTGCTGCTTAGGAAGGAGGGGGGACACTTGGGAGGGCAGCAAGAAGGGGAGCCCCACGTTGAGCATCTGAAATTAAGAGGCTGTAGAAAGCTTCTCACAGAGTTAGGGCCACAGGCAGAGATCTTTGAAATACCCTTTGAAAAGTTAGGGTTATCCCCAAGATGGGATTGAGGAGGGTACTCATAGCTGGAGTTAGGGCTCTGTGTCCTTTCCCACCTAGAGGTTGTATGTTTAGGTGGCAGCAAATCTTATTTGAAGCTCGTGCTGGCATTTGTGGTTTAGAGAAATGCCACTAAGTCAGCGGGCACGTCCCCTCTAGGGCTGTAGAGAACCAGTGGCCAGCCCTCCCTGGTCCCTGATCCTGTCGGGGAAGGAAAGTGCTTTTGGAGTAGGCTTCTCTCCTGCAGTCCTAGGGGAGAGATGGTTCTAGGGCTCTGCGCTCACCTTCGCTGCATGCTGTTTCCTCACTGTTTGCTCTCTCTTTTCTGCCTCTCTTTGCACATCTGGTCAGTCCTTCCTGTCCTTCCTGCCCTTCCTGTGAAGGGTACCTGTCCTTTGTGGAGCCCCGGACCAAGTCTCAAGGCAGAGGTGGGAGAGGCAAGGCCTCCAGGGACCCTTTTGTTTCAGGGCCTGGCTCTGCCCTGGGTGGGCTGCTGTCCTGATAACAGCGGCTTCTGCTTTCTGCTCCTGTCGCCACCTCTGCTCTTGAGGGGAACATCTTGCAGAGGGCTGTGGTTGGACCTGGGCTGAAGGCCGACAGGGGTGGGTCTCTCCATGGCAGTAGCACACAGGCAGGCAGGAAGTGGCCCTGTGCAAAAGCGGGAAGTGGCTGTTGTCGAACAGGAAGGGGGGGCTGGGCAGGGGGGGCGGGGCGGGGTCAAGCCTGGTGGAAAGGTAGGTGGGAAGAAAGTCAGCCTTGGCAGGTCTAAGCTGTCTCCTAGAAACAGGGAGCTCAATGGGCGCTGGGAGCAGGTGTGTCTCAAGGAAGAAGGCTGCCTTTGTGACAAGAGCTGCTGGTGTGTTATCACCTTGGGTTGTGGAGCCAGGGCCTGGACCTACCACTGTGGACCAAGGCAGTTCAGTGGCTTCATTCCTTTGCAGTTGGGGATCCTGTGTTTAGTTAGGGCCACTCTTGCAGTTGAGAAAGATGCTCTACAAACCATATTTGTTCCTGAGCCCTGCTGCTGGGCTGGAGCCCTCCTTTTTCCTAGACATGGACCAGGCCTGGAGGGGATACAGGACAGTGGAAAAACAACAGGACATGACAGTTGGAGAGGCTGGGGTGCTGGCCCGTTGTGCGTGGTGGAAGGAGGCAGGGGAGAGTATGGTCGGCAGAAACTGCACGGCTCATTGAGCAGAGCTGGATGGCAGGGCACCACAGCCAGCGAGGCCGAGGAAGAGGAGGGATCCTGCAGGCGATGGCACTTCCTGGGCCTTACTTTCTGGAGAACCCCTGTTGCTGACTTTACCCGTAGGCTATAGACAGGAGGAGCGGAGGAACGCTCCACCACCAGAAAGGTTGATGGAGCGGGTCAGAGGGCTCGGTTGGTGTTAGCGTACCCTGTGCCTGCCCGGGCCAAGGGAGAGTCAGTCCAACTCTCTCAGTGTCTCTGGGCAGAGCCACGGCCACAAAGCCCAGTCTGGGAGGCCTTATCCATCTTACCCCTGGGCCCTTGGAAAGGAGGCTGCCAGGCTCCACACTGAGCATTTACCCAGTTTCCTCATTTAATTCACAGATATTGCTGCCTCCATTTTAGAAGTGAGGACCCTTTTCCCAAAATAATGGGCCTGGCTCACTGTCTCACCTCTTTTGGGTCCTAATCAAATGTCAGCTCCTTGCTGAGGCTTTCCCTGACCACCTTTCCTGCTTTGTTTTTCTATGCAGCACTCACCACAACATCGACCATGCCATCCAGTGCTTATTGTCTGTCTGTCCCCCAGCCCAGCCGCACTAGAGGAGCAGCTCAGTGAGGCCAGGGGTTTTTGTCTATTCTTTCACTGCTGTATCCCAACATCTAGAACAAGTGCCTGCCACATATTTTACTGCCACATTTACTGAGGCCCAGGAGGCCTCAGTAAATATTTTTGAATGAATGAACGCGGCTCAGATGGGTTTAATAACTCACCCAACATGCCAGCGCTGGGCCTCAACCCAGCACTGTCGGACTCCACAGCTGGTGTGTTAGTGGTGGGATTCCATGGCAGAGGATCAGAGCAAGGACCAAGGCACAGTCTGGGGCTTAGAGAAGTCACAAGCTTCACTCAGAATGTGGGGCTTGGCTCCTCGGAGGCAGGGTCTCACTGAGTGGCTAACATAGACCCTCTGGACTCCAGGCAGCTCCTTCGAGGAGCTGGGAGCATGAATCTGGGTCCCTCCTCTTCCCATCCTGAGTCACCGATAGAGCCAGCGCGCCCTTATTTTTAGTGCCGTTGCTGCTGTGGGGCTGTAACCATTAGCCAGTAAGAGACTTGAGGGACAAGATAAACATTAATCTTCTGGGCCTTCCCCTTAGCTGCCACCTCCACATAGTAAGATGCTGTCTTGCACCTGCCCAGGCAGCCAAGCTGAGGGTTGGAGGGTGGTGAGGTGAGCAGTCAGAAAGAGGGCTAGTGGGTCTGCAGCATTGGGGATGGCTAGCTAGCTCCCTCCAAGCCCAAGTCCCAGGGAAAAAGGAGGGTGGGTTAGCCCTCACATCCTCCCAGCCAGACCTTGAAGAAGTGAGCCCCCCCGCACCAGGCAGGGCCATCACTGCTTTCTTGACCACCTCACCTTCGGAAGGCCCCCAGCACTGACAGTTCTGGGTGATGCGGGGGTGTGGGGTTACCTGGGGTTCTCCTGACTACATCCTGGTCAGTGGTCATGCCGAACCCAAGGACAGAAAGGAAGGCCTGACCCAGATCTTTGGGCAGCTGGGATGGATTAGCTGGGCAGCAGGAACTAATCTCTGTCTGTTCCTACCTCCTCCTTCCACAAAGCAGAGCTGTCATTAGAGGGAAAGTGTAGCATAAAGCTGGGGGTGGTTGGTGAAAGAACACGTATAAATTCCTTCTAGTCTGTAATCCCGACCTCATCTCAGACTGCGTCACCCGAGGCCTGAGCTTGAATCCCAGTTCTGTCCCTTTCCTGCTGTAGGACCTCAGGCACATCATTTAATGTCTCTGGGCTTCAGTTCCATCATCTGTGAAGGAGGACCAACCCCGAAGGAGGGTTGTGACAGTCAGGGGAGGCTTCATGGAGGTTCCTTCTGTTTCCGTTGAGGTGGGGCGGGCAGAAGCCCTAGTGAGGGAGGTGGGAATTGCTGGGCAAGTGTGGATGGAAAGGCACCTGCCTGGGCCTAGAGATGTTGGAGTGAGCTGGACTGTGGTCCCCGGAGCCTGGAGTCTTTACTTGATGCTGTCCCTTTTCCTTATCTTGTCACCATAGCACAGCAATGGAGAAAGAGGGTTCTGGGCTCAGACCACCTGCATCCACTGCCTCTGTGAACTTGGGTCATCACTTTAACTGTTTAAGTCTGTTTCCTCATTTGTCACATAACAGCTAATCAGACCCCTACTTTAAAGGATTTGTGTGAGGATGAAATAAGATAATCCTGGCACGTAGTACATGCTTAGTAAATAATAGTTATCACTACTGTTGTTGATAAACCCTTATTAAGCCCCTGTTATGGGAGTAACTCTAGAAAACACCACTAAGAAAGGCCCCACCCTTTGAAGAGCCTCTAATCGAAAGAGAACTGATATAACATATGATGTGAGAACTATAAGACATTCAGTGGGAGGTGGGAGGGGTGGCATTGGATGGGGAAGTGATATCCTCTAAGAGGAACAGGGAAAACCTTGTGGAGGAGATAAATTTGGAGTCCAGCACGTGGAGCCAGTGAAATAGAGAGTGGCAGTATCCTCTCTTTCTACTTCCTGGAGCTCTACCTTCCTGTGGAAGGAATTGACCAGTGCAGCTGGCTTGGATCTGGGGACTCTTGCATTCTGGTCATTTTACCAGAGTAGAGGAACCCCAGAGCCTGAGTGCCCCCAGCAGTGGGTGCCCGAGAGGATCCTGGGGCAAAGCAGGTTTCTGTAAAATGGGTATCATAGTAGTACCAGCCTCATTAGAGTTATGAGGGTAAATTAAAAGGTGTATCCGCCTGGTGTAGAAGTAAGCTCTCAGTAAATGTTACCTATTATTATTTTTTCAAATCATCATGATCTTCGTTGTCAGCACCATTGTTTTACAGTTTCTCTGAAGACCCAAGTAGAGAATGTATGCAAAACTCCTAGCACAGCACCTGGTCATAAAGCAGCTGCTTGACAAAACTTAGCTCTTATTAGTATTCCTAATAAGAAGGAGATTTTGGACCCCCTAGCCCAGCGAAATCCCTACAGTAGTGGAAAGAGTACCACAGTGTAGTTGAAGACCTGGATTCACATCCTGGCTCTGCCGCTCACCAGTTCTCCACTCACCAGTTCTCCACTCACCAGTTCTAGGTGCTTTCCTGAGGCATTTCCTTATCTGGAAAGGGTAGTAACAATACCTATCTCCGGGATTGCTGTGATTTGCTACATTAATTCAGCACATTGTTAGAAGTGTATAGTTGGTGCCTAAGAACTGAAGGAGTATGAATAGCCAGGTGGCCATAAATAGAAAGGATGGTTGATGGCTTTTGGTTTTTCTCCTTTGCTTTTAGATCACCAGAAACTAGAACGTGAGGCCCGGATATGCCGACTTTTAAAACATCCAAACATTGGTAAGTGTGCTTACGTAGAGTATTTCTTGGACGTTTTGTAGCAGGGGGTGAAGAGAGCCGCTGCTTTCGTATATGGAACCACTTCTGCCCCTGGGCCTTTGCTGCTGGTGTCTTGTGTTTCCCAGAAGGGGAAGCAGCTGTGCTGTGCTCAGAATTCTGGGACATTCTCGTTTTGAGACCTAGGTGTCTTCATACCTACAATGCCATCTCAGGGCTGGGATATGAGGTATTGGAACAGATTTCAGACACCCGTTCTTCCCTCCTCCTCCAGTCTTTGGGCTGAGGGCCAAGGTCCTCAGCGTGTGAGGTTCTGGGCCAGTAGCCTGCCAGCCTCCCTCCCCAGGGGCTCTCCATGACCATCATAAGAGGGTCCGGATTTTGTTCCTGGACTTGAAAGAGTTTTGTTCCTGTTGCAGTGTCGTGCACACTCTGGGGTTTCCATGGTGCTCCTGTTTGTACTCCCCAGAGCCAGGAAAGCAAGCTGCCCACCCGCCTGGCTTCTCTGGAGAAGGGATGGTGGGAGCCACTAGGATGGGGAAAGAGAAAAAATGAAGAGGGTTTCTCCCTGCTCCCACCCTGACGTGGGGGACAAGAGCACATTGTTGGCTGTTCTAAAGCCTGAGGAGGTTTGCCTGCCACAACCCACTCCAGCTCAGTTTTACATTGTTCAGCTGAAACAGTCTTTGCCAAAAGCGTTGGCCCTGATTTGGTGCTTCTCACAGGGAGGATAGAAACTGGGCTGGCTGCAGTGTCTGAGCAGAAACCCCAGTCTTGACTTGAGGCAGAGAGGGAGCATCTCCTAGGTTCACCCTAAAAACCCTGAGTCATCACAAAAAAAAAAACAAAACAAAACAAAAAAAAACATGTGTTCCATGCTCCTCAGGCATGGCCTAAATGTCAGGGCTCCCTCAGTGCCCCAGAAGCTACCCGCTCTCCTCTGCTGGCAGCCAGGGCTGTGAGGCAGCTTGCTGAAGCTCGATGCTTCCTCCAGAGCTACTCAGCCTCTGGCTTCCCAGAACTCGGGCTAGAATACTTCACGTGAGCTATTTCTGGGGGGGGGAGCTGAGGGCGTACTCCAGCCCAAGGGGACAGGAACAACTCTGAGGTAACCAGAACCCCAACCATGCAGGGCTTTATAGATGGCAATCAGCAGCTTGGATTACACGCGAAGCAGATTGGCATAGCCCGTGCTCAAGGGCTCGGCTTTGCCTGGTGCAGTATGTTCCTTGGAGCCAGCAGCTCTCAGCCGACAGGTCCTGGGCTTGGAGCTGCTGGGGCTCCTGGGTGATCTATTGAACTTAGACTGACACCTGAAAACGGCACAGTGGGGACAGCATAGGAGAGATACAACGAAGAGGAATGCCGAGAACAGCAGTCACAAGTTCAGGGATCTTTGGTGTGGTTGGCTGAGTGGCCTAAAAATATTTTTATTATTTGCCAGTCAGTATTTAAAAATGAGATTTTACATTTTGAAAAAATTTTTATTTCTCAGTCTTTCAAATCAGAAGGCTTGGTTCTGCTGAGCCCACGTCCATGCATGGCCAGCATCAGCTGTGGTTGGGCAGTGGAGGCCCCTCAGCCCACTGGCCAGTGTCCCTGCCACACCCTGTCGTGTCACGTGGGCACCGCCCATGCGGTGCCTGTAGGCTTTGTGAGCTGGTGACCTCTGACCTAGAAGTTCTAGAACAGGAAGAAAAAATGTGGGTAATTAAAGCCATCGCAAGCACGGAAGCATTTTGGTGTTCTAGTTCTTGGTCTCAGGGTCTGAGGTCAGCAACTTTCCGTATGCTCCTTGTGACCAATTCGTAGAACAGTGATGAATTATCCTCGTGGAGGGGGAAAACAAGGGGTAGGGGCGGTGAGGTGGGAGGCAGACCTGGTCTGCATCGCCTGCAGGCCAGGCATGGTTCACCACAGAACGGTCTGGGTAGGATAAAAAGTTCTAACCTTTTAAACATTTTATTTCTAGAAATCAGATATATACTTTTTGACCTTTTAGACTTAATTGGTTTGGTAGCCCTTTTTTTGCACCACCTGCCCCCAACTCAGCATTAAGGCAGATGGAGAGATGATCCACCCTAGCCACCTGCTCTGTTGGGGAGACGGCAAGACCCAGGCAAGGCCAGGCAAGTCACACTCACTTGGTAGTGTCTGACTGCCTAGAACCGTGCTTCCATTTCATGGTTGCGCCCAGATCCTGAGGGATGTTTGTCTGAGGCCCTATTCTGGGATCAAGGGCAGGGAGAGGAAAGGGTGAGCCAGGACTGTGTCCTGGGAGGGCTGGCGGGCCAGGCTGTCTGGCTTCCGTGGACAACCAGGGCTCCAGGAGCTGTGGCAGGGCTGTGGGTCCAGGAGGCCAGGGTTGCCATGGATTCTGACCTGGCTTGTGGCAGGGGAGGAGGCAGTTTGTCCCCCTAATTCACCATTCCTCTCGTCTCCCCACTGCTTCATCCTTTAGCGCTGTGGCCCTTTTGGCTCCAGCCTCTTTAACTCCATCGCACAAGGATACCCATGGATCAGCCAAGAGTGGTGCAGAGCTGAGGAAGCTGAGAGCAGAGAGCTGATTGTCAGACACTGGTTGCTGTCAGACTCAGAAGGGAATTTGGTGCAAGGAGGCAGGCGTCCCCAGCTTTATTCCCTAGTAGATACTCTGTCCCACGAGTACAAACCCTGTTGGGAGAGTGGAGCCTAATGTAACCTGTGGACTCTGGGTGACGATGAGGCACTAGCAGGTTCATCGATTTTAACAACTGTAACCACCTGGGTGTGGAGTGTGGGTAGTGGGGAAGGCTGTGTGTATGTGGGGACAGAGGGTATGTGGGAGCTCTGTGTACTGTCTGCTCAGTTTTGCTGTGAACCCAAGTGCTCTAAAAAATAAAGTCAATTAATTTTTTTTAAAAAAAGAACAGGCCTATGAGGTGTACTGCAGAACGTAAAACAACCCTAGGAGAGTGGCCAGAGGAGTGCAGTTAAGAGGAGGAGACAGCAGGCGTGCTGGTTGTCTGAAGTCTGAATGGACTGTGTTCCCCCTGTGATGTGCTTGCTCCCTGCTCCGAATTCCTCTGATGAATAGACTGTCTTCCTTCATCATGCTGAGCTGCCCCAGCAGTTTCAATCATAGTCTAGCCTTGCGGTTTAGAGCAGCACTCCTCAAACTTTTATGTGCTCGTGGATCACCTAGGGATCATGTTAAAATTCAGATCTGATTCAGTAGGTCTGGGATGGAGCTTCCTCACATCTCTAGGTGATGCCCACGATGCTGGTCTGTGGACCATATACCTGGAGAAGCAAAGGTCTGTGGCTTTGGTGTCAAGTCCAACTCTGAATTGGGGTTTGCTGGTTAGTTAGCTGTGACTTTTGGCACATTATTTTGCTACCTGTGCCTCCGTTGTGTCATTTGTGCCTCTTTGTGGAGTTGTTGTGAGAGGGTTCAGCGAGAAAAGGAGGCCTAGAAAATAAATGGAGATGAAAACAGATTCCAGCACCCAGAAATAATCTCTCCTAGACCCCCAGCCCCAACTCAGTCCATAAGGTATTCAAACTAGGCTGCCTTCGGGCCCAGGATCCATTCGGGCATCCTCGGTCCTCTACCAGTCCCCGGGCACAGGGCCTCCTTCCTCCTGTGCTGCTGCTGCAGACATTAACAGGGATGCTTTTTTTTTTTTTTTTAGTGCTTTTGGACCACGGCTTCTTAGTTAAAACATGGCGTATTGTTGGGTGGTTTTAAAGAATTGGAAATAGCCACAATATTTGGGCTGTGGCTTTGTCAGTCCTTGAAGGTATGAAACATCAAGTGAAAGATTTTGGGTGTTTATTGTCCTGTTCTTCTTTCTACAGTTTGTAAAGAACAATAATTAGGCTTATTGCTGTAATGTATTGTACTGAACACTTTATACCCCTTTCCCCAGATCCTCCTGTCTGTAGACTTGGTCTGATGCCCTCTCGTTACTGTGGAATGGGCTAGGGGTCAGATTCTTCCACTGTGCACATCCATAGCATCCTTACTTCTGCCGCACAGCCCTCAGCACAGCAGTGCTTAATTATGTGTTTGCGTAAGTGCTGGTTCAAAGCCTGTCTTCCCCGTTCACCTGGAAGCTCCTTGGGGGCAGGGCCAGGTTTCTTGTCTTCACAGCTGAATCCGTTGCATGTACAGCCACACCTGCTTCAAAGAAGGTGCCAGATGGATGTTGATGAGTGAATCGGAATGGCCAGGGCTAGTGGGGACAGGTTGGAGCTCCTTGGCCTACAAGGATGGAGAAAGGGGCTCCCCAGTGGGCAGCTCTACAGTATCAAGGATCTTGATGTCAGTTTGTTTTGGCATCAAGTCTCAGTTCTGCCACTGGGTATGACCTTGCGTGACTTTCTTTGGAGCCTCAGTTTCCACTCCTGTTAGATGAGGGTAATAGAAGTACCTGTCCCACACAGTCAATAGGAGAGTTTAATAAAATAACATGTAAAGCACTTGGCACAAGGCCTAGCACATAGAAACGGCTCAAGTAAGCGTTAGTTTCTGTAATTTGGATTGTTATTAAGAATCTGCTAGGTAGGCTCTTAGAATGGTGAAGTCAAGTTTCTCCTCTTGTTCTCACTCCCTGTTAAATTCCTTTACAAATGGAAAAACAAAAATGATAGCAGTCTTGTTCAGATATGGGCCTTCCTTGCCTGTCCCTCCTTGTCTCAGTGGAGCCTTGTTCTGGCGCCTACAGCAAAGCTGTTCTCTGGGCTGGGTGGCCTGAGCGGATGAGTCTTCCTCCTGATTCCCCACCTGGCTTCCTCCCACCTGGGCTCAGTGTGTGGCCTTCCTGGACAAGGGCACGTGCCAGTGACTCCCTGTCTGGGCACAGGCATGGGGCCCACACTTTCCGTCCCGTTCTCAGCCCTGCTGTGCTGTGCTGGGGGTGGGGTGGAGTAGGGGTTGGGGGAGGCCAGGTAGGCGGCAGGACTCCCCAGGAGTGGTTGTTAGCATCGTACCTGCTGTCTTGTGAGCTCACCACCCTGTTGCTGTTAGTCACCTCCATAACGAAGCTGGTTTTTAGTTTCTGGGACAGCTGATTTCCAGGGGATTATTTGTATTACACACTTTAATGCTTTTTAATAGCAAATTTTTAATTAAATGGAAAGTCCTTTTGGAAGCGAGGGAGCAGCAGCCACAGCAGGACTCAGCACGCAGCACTGACGTGGACCAGAGAAGCCCAGTGAGGAGACCGGTGGCAGGGCTTCTGGGGGACCTGCGTCAGTGCACCGGGGTTGGTTAGGGTGGGAAGGAGGCAGGGGCCCGGCTGTAGCTCCTTCCTTCTGTCACCTGCAGGCGTAGAGAAGCAGGACCTTGTTTGCCTGCGGACAGAGAAGAACGGTTTGAGGAGTGGTTTTAGAAGTACCACCTGCCTTTGATCCCATTGGCAAATCATAGAAATACTCAGTTTGGAGTGGAATTTGGGGCTGAGTAGCCGATCGGATCAACTAAGGTAGGCAGTAGGAAGTGTAAACAGTTGTTAGGCCCTGGTTCAAACCCTGGCAGGCCCGAGCCCGCCTCTGTCAGGTGAGGAGAACCACGGAGCCCTGGTGATGGCTTAGTGCCTGTATTTTACGTTCCAGCTGATCTTGTTTTGATGGGAAGGGGTGCAGGGAAGCACCTCAGCCCTGATAAAACGCTCTGACAGTGGAATGGAAGCTGTCATTTGGGGGTAGTTGGCAGCCTGGGCCAGGCTAAGGGAGAGAAACGGTGATTTCTTTGTATTCCAGAACCTCACTGGTCGGTGTTTGGTGTTGGGCCATTCCTGAAGTGCTCTGTGAGGTGCTCCTGCGACTGCTGGGGGTTGGGGCAAAGGTCAAACAGAGGGAGCCCTTTGGAACTGAGGTTTTCCATCAAGAGAGTTCAGGTGAGGGAAGGGACAGGAAGAGCCAGACTGCCAGCCAAAGCATTGCATTGTGTCTGCATTAGAATGATGCTCAGAACTTGGCATTTAACCCAGAGGTGGCTTTGTGGGCAGAAGCTTGAGGAGAAGACCTCAGAAGACGCTAGGTTGGTTTTTTGCCCAAGTGCTGTGGAGGCAGGAGTGGGAAGGGATTCTGCTCGCCAGCCTTCTCTTGCAGTTTGTGAGTTGCTGTAGTTTGTTCCACGTGGTGGCCTCCCAGGCCCATCTGTGACACTTATAGGTATATTCGTGCATGGTCCCTTTCCCTGGCTCCATTACTTTATTGCCTGGGTGTGTGGGCCACTCCACATGTCTTACAGCAAGCAGCAGTGTAGACCAGTCTTTGGAGACAGACAGAGCTGGATTCCCATCTTAACCCACCATATGTTTGGCCTTTGGCAAGACACTCTATGTCCGTGAACCTCCTGTGTCCTCATCTGTAGAATGGGAGTGTCCTCATCTCGTGGTGTTCATGAGAAATAATAAACTCCTTGAAGGCAGGCACCATGTCCTTCCCAAATCTCTGAACCACCTAGCACAGGGTCTGGCACATAGTACACACTCAATAAATGCCTGTAGAAACAGTAATGTATGCAAAGAGGCTTACACAAGGCCTGGCACATGATAGGCACTTAATGTAATGGTTCTTGTTGTCTTTGCCTGAACTTGTGTGTTGCATCCTATGCTCACCATCCGTCATCCTCACTCCACATGCCTTCCTTCTGGGCTCTGCCTCTCCCACTTCTTTCCTCCCTTTAATTCTTCTGTTCCCATTTACTCCTCTGAAAGAGCTCTCGGGCTCTCTCCCCTGTTGTCATTCTCTGTCCCCTGTGGTGAGCATCACTACTGCTTCTCTGCATTACACTGTGACACATCATACCCTCTGTCTTGGCTGGGAAGCTTCTCTCTCTTGCCTACATCTGAGGCAGTTGGATGTGGCAACCAGAGCGCTTGCCCTGGGGTCTGGCTGTCTCTGCTCCGGGGCTGCTTACCCTTGGATTGAGGAGTGCCCGCCCTTCTCCCTGCCACTCCTGCAGGAGACAGCCCACCCCGGGAAGGCTGACAGCATGGGGCGAGGGTGGGGCTGCTGAGGAGGAGAGGAAGAGGGTTTCCAAGTTTTCTCTCTGTTAATTAATGTCTGTCCCATCTCCTCTCTTGCAGTGCGCCTCCACGACAGTATTTCTGAAGAAGGGTTCCACTACCTCGTGTTTGACCTGTAAGTGCCATTTCTGAGGGTGCAAAGGCCTTTCCCTTCAGCTAGTTCAAAATGAAGTCTCGGAAAAAGGCCTGAACTGGGTCTTCAGCCTCTGCCAAGGGTCCCTCTCCTTTGCCGGAGGGGAAGAATTTGATTTTGAACTTGCTCTGGTGAGGGACATGTTGCTGAGGGGTCTCATTGCTCAGTCAGTGTCTCCCCCAGGCCCCAAACCCCAAATGGCACTGCTGCCACGGTCTGTTCAGCAGCATACCTCGTGCAGATGCTTTCTCCTTCATTCTTGGTGTGTTGTCCTTGGCGGAGAAGTGGGATGCCGCTGTTTACATGGCCTCACAAATTCGGAGAACTCGGAGGTAGCTTTTAGTAGTTGTAAACTGGGCTCCAATTGGTATCTTGTCCACTTTGGATGTGGTTTAATATCTTAAAAGTGGCTCTTCACCTCCTGGAAATGCCTCTTTGGTATTTTCAAGGTTGGATCACTCTCCACAGTCTCATTATTCTTCAACTTCAAGTAGTAGGTCTATTCTTTTTGGGCAACTGTATCTTACTTAGTGTTTATGTTGGTCTCAAATCTATGACTTCCTGAGTAGGTCAATTATTTTCTCTTAGACCCCTGTATGTTCATCTTTGCCTGAGTATTAGGCATATGTAGATTATAAAAACAAATGTGCAAGAGGAAGAAGGGAGGGCCCATATTACCACAGAGAAAAGCCCCATGTCATTGAAGGATTGGTTGTGTTCTGGGCTGTCAGATGAAGTGCACACAGAATTAGGATTTCTTTAAAAGCTGTTCTACATTATGACCTGTTACCTATTGGATGCTGGGGTTGGCCAGCTGGCCTGCTTCCTCTGACCCTCTTTGTTGGTTGCAGTGTTACTGGCGGAGAGCTGTTTGAAGACATCGTGGCCAGAGAATACTACAGTGAAGCTGATGCCAGGTGAGATGAGGGCCCTGTAGTTCAAGTGTGAGTCTTGGTCATCTTAGGGACTAGGCATTGTGTCTGTTTGAGTAGTCTTTGGGGAGGAACTTGTGTCCAGACAAAGATTTTATAGAACTGGACTCGGGCTGCATTCTGTGGGTGATACAAAAAGTTTAAAATTCAACACTTGCAGATCAGTTTTTCTTTTAAAGATTTTATTTATTTATTTAATTTTTTTTTTTAGAGAGAGGGGAAGAGAGGCAGAGAAACATTGATGTGCCAGAGAAACAGCAATTCGTTGCCTCTTGCATACCCCGCACTGGGGACCTGACCTGCAACCCAGGCGTGTGCCCTGACCAGGAATTGAACCTGCGACCTTTCAGTTTGCGGGCTGGTGCTCAGTCCACTGAGCCACGCCAGCCAGGGCAGTTTTTTTTGTTGTTTTTTTTCCTGCAGAGCTCTTACAAGTCTCGTTTACCCCATCACCTCAGAAGTACCTTTCCTCCTGGCTGATGTAGCTCAGTGGATTGTGCGAAGCAAAGGGTTGCTGGTTTGATTCCCAGTCAGAGCACATGCCTGGGTTGCAAGCCAGGTCCCCACTTGGGGGCACTTGAGAGGCAATCACACATTGATGCTTCTCTCCCTCCTGTTCCTCCTTCTCTTCCCCTCTCTAAAAACAAATAAATAAAACTTAAAAAATAAAAATAAAAAAGAAGTACCTTTCCTTTGCACTACAGTGTATACCTGCAGGCATGCGCAAGGACACTCCTTATCCCCCTTCTTCCCTTTGACAAATTGTACTGTGTATAAGGCATCCTGGAGATGATCCAGAGGTGGAGAAACACGGCTTACGTCCCAAAGGGTTAAGCATCCATCCAGGAGGAACCTTTTGGGGAGATTTCAGCCTTTGTCTCATTGTCTTTTGACCACCATGACCAGTCCTGATGTGGGGCTCCTCTGGCTGAAGGACCATTCCTCCTGCCACACCTCTTGGCCCCAGGCCCTCCATGGAAGCCCTGGCAGCTCCTTCATGTGACACAGCAGAATTCCTCCCACACCACAGCTCTGGGCGCTTGTTTGGCCTCCATTCCTGCCTCGGCCCCGCCCCAGCCCGAGTTTTCTCCGAGGGTGATGTCCTTACAACCTGGTTTTGATCATCCTGCCTGCAGCACATGTGGCAGCTCTGCCGCCTCTGGAGAGTGAGGGAGCACAGCTTCCTCACCAATTTCTCAACTGAGAGGCCAGTGTTTGCTGATCAATTTCAGATGCTTCAGCCTCAGGAAAAACTCTCAAGCGAGGAGATGGATTCCAGTGCCAGCAGGGGAGGACCAGGCTGTGGGGTGGGAGGAGGTGGTGATAGCTCAGGGAGTACAGCGGGGAGGAGGGAGAGCTGGGGGGTGGAGTGACTGTACCAGTGGGCTTGGCCTGGCTCTGCTGGGACACTTCGCACTTTTGCCATTTTTGGCCAGAAGGCTCTCCCTGCTAGCCTGGCTCTGTTCTAATTATACATTTCTGTGGAGACTCGCCTCTTCAGCTCAGTCTTAAAGTCTCTTTGGCCTGCTTTTGGGCTGTATCCTGTAATATCTGTAGGGAGGTCAGAGCCTTATAAGCCCCTTTGGCTCTTATGGAAGCCCAAGTACCAGATTTTCAGGAAGGAGTAATAAGCCCAGGTCCCCAGCCCAGCGCTCCCAGACACTGCAAGCCTGCTCTGTGTACCCCGTAGTACCTTCAGCTGAGGCTCCATTCTCTCGGCCAGGATTCTTCTGCCTCGGCAGCACTGACATTTGGGACCAGATAATTTTTTGTTGTGAGACTCCCCCCCCACCCCCATGTATTGTAGAGGTTTAGACGCACCCCTGGCCTCTACCCACTAGATGCCAATACACGCCTCTTAGTTGCGACAACCAGAAATGTCTCCAGACATTGCCAGATGTCCCTTGGGAGGCAAAATTGTCCCCCAGTTTTCACCACTGCTCTGTACTGCCAACACCGTCTGCCAAGAGTCTGCCTGGGAGTAGAGCAGGACGGCATGGACGTCGGGCGGCCTCATTCAGGCATCAGCTCAGACAGTTAACATACACACACTTACTAAACTCTGGATGGTTTTAGCCTAATTACCTACAGAAAGACTGTCCACTGTGTTAAGCTATAAATATTTTAAAACTTAGATAATCTTCCACATTTTTATTTTAACATTGTTCATTATTAATAGCCTATAACCACAATAAATTATGAGAAATCTTAAAACAAAAATCATCATGAATGTGACTCTGTTGTAATTTGTCTTTTTCTATGCAAAGTCATGATCAGAAATGCTCCTTAGGGTTCCTGGCCAGTGTGACTCAGTTGGTTGGAGTGTCAGCCTATGAACCAAAGGGTTGTGGGTTCGATTCCTGATCAGAGCGCATGCCTAGATTGTGGGTTTGGTCCCTGGCTAGGGCAAAAATGAAAGGCAGCCAATCAGTTTCTCTCAAATCAATGTTTCTCTCCCTCTCCCTCCCTTCCACTCTCTCTCCATAAAAATCAATAAGCATGTCCTTAGGTGAGGATAACAAATTTTAAGAAAAAAAAAGAAAGAAAAGAAATACTCCTTAGGTACCCTGTTTGGACCCCTCTTAAAAGCATTACGTTGTTTCTTAAAGGTGTCTGTGTGCTCATCTTCTCTCCCCTACTAGGTGTCAGTGTAGGCACTGGGTCTTATTCATCTTTGTAGCCTGTGCGGTGCTAAGCACAGTAAAGCCTGGTGCCTGCCAGAAGGCACTCAATAAATGTTCCAATAAACATGAGTGCACCCACCCCAAACAACTCAGGTTTAGTTGGGTTCTCCTGCCTAAGTTGCCGCCACAAGCCTCTTCTAGAACAGAGTTACAATAGGGAAAAAGAGAAGAAAGGAAAGGGTTGGATGGTTCCCCCCCTCAGGGGTCTGGGGTCTCTCTAGTATCTTGGAAATAGAGTGGGTTGTGTTGGGCCTTTACAATCTAAGGAGGCATGGTGGACTCTGGCGGACCCTGTTCTAGTTGCTCCTTTGCTGTTATCTAGTGGGAGACTCTGGACAAACCACTTAATGTGCCTGGGACTCAGTTTCTTCTTCTGTAAAATAGGGTGAACTGGATGGTATCCAAAGTCTGAGGTTCTAACGTACTGTTCAGTGGTTTTCTGTGAACGCGAGTTACGTGTTCTAGTCTACACCATGTGGTTGTGAAGGAGGTGGTTTAACCATGCCCTGACATTTATTTTTCTTCTGCTTTTGCAGCCACTGTATACATCAGATTCTGGAGAGCGTTAACCACATCCACCAGCATGACATCGTCCACCGAGACCTGAAGGTACTACTCAGGCTCCCCCTTTGCCTCCTGCTTGTGGAGTGTTATTGCCACCTAGTGTCAGATGGTGGTACTGCGAGGGCCCACCCAAACTAGGCTCCCTCTGGGCCTAGGGGTGGGGGTCTCACAAGGTTCTGTCTTTTCCTCATACAGCCTGAGAACCTGCTGCTGGCAAGTAAATGCAAGGGTGCCGCAGTTAAGCTGGCTGATTTTGGCCTAGCCATCGAAGTACAGGGAGAGCAGCAGGCTTGGTTTGGTAAGAGTGACCCTGTCTTCCTGGAATGCAGCCCCCGCCCTTCCTCCTCTTCCTGATCTGCCTTCCTCTTTCGGAACTAGAAGCCAGATCCTTAACGGTCCTGGCCTCCTCAGAGACTGGAGGAGAGGGAGCGTGCAAAGCTCCCCTCTGGCCGTACGTGACTCAATACAGTGAGCCTAGCTGTTGTCAGTACTGCGGTCTTGCTGCCTCTGGAGAGGACAGGAGTTCCTGGTAGGCACATGGACTTGCCCTGTGATTTAGATTCCGGGCACGGCAAGCATCTGAGCCTGTCATCTCTTGCTGCCCATGTGCTGAGAGCTTATGTAGAAACAGCATCAGAAGTGAGGAGGGACTTGGGGAAAATTGGTGCTGTGGATTTAATGAGAGAGAAAGTGGATTCAGTGTGCCTCCGCCCTCTCTTCTGCTACAGGTTTTGCTGGCACCCCAGGTTACTTGTCCCCTGAGGTCTTGAGGAAAGATCCTTATGGAAAACCTGTGGATATCTGGGCCTGCGGTAAGCCCATTCCACACTCTCAGCTGTTCGGTGTTAAGGGCCCTTGACTCCAAGTGATGGCAAGAAAAAGGCATCGCTGTGCTCTGCAGGCCCCACCAAGTGTCTGGTGTGTGTGAGACCACGGTGTTTGCTCTAGTGTCCCGGGATGGCTGTTCCCTCATGCCCCTCCCCAAATACCTGATGTGTTCTCTGCCATCCTTTTTGAAGAAGGGTTTGCCCACGCCTTAGAGGATGTGTTGTGCTTAAAGAAATCCCTGACGTGGCCTGGTGTCATGGGGATTGAAGCATAGCAGGAAGGGCCAGTGGCACAGCGTTTTTGGCTGATATCCACTTCTATGTCTGGTATGGCCCTTGACCTTCTGGGTGGCTCTGAGCCCTGTGAGGCTTTTCTCAGTTTCTCAGCAGAGTAGGTGACTCACCCCAGTGACCTGGGTTCTGTCTCATAGGAGTCATCCTGTATATTCTCCTGGTGGGATATCCTCCCTTCTGGGATGAGGATCAACACAAGCTGTATCAGCAGATCAAGGCTGGAGCCTATGATGTAAGAACTGCTTTGTTCCCACTCTGTGGGCTCTGTCCAAGGGAGAAGGTGGGATGGATGCAAGGAGGGTCAGGGACTTTGAAGGCCCAGGGACGGGCATGCAATTCTTACCACCCACTATCCCAGGGAGCAACTTTTTTGCACAGCCATTCTTAGTATCTGCAAAATCAGGGAGCTCACTGAAACTCTTGGGCATGGATGTGTGATGTGCTGCAAACGTAGGGATGGAGTCTGGAAGCTCCCTCCACTGCCGTAGGGCCTTGGGCACATCACTCCAGCAATCACTCCAGCCAGCTGCTGGAGCCCCTTCCTGCTCTCATCTTACATTCTGGTGTTCTAACCTTGATTGCTCTGTCTCCCTTTCCTGGTCTTTAAGTTGACACAAGTGCTGGGATACCCCAGGGCTCCTCTAACTCAGTGCCTCTCAGCTTCAGGTAGCACAGAGTATCCCGCTGCTAGGAGTTGGGGTGAACACAGAGCCTACTTTTCAGGGTGTGAGGCTCATAAATTCCATATTCCTTCTTCTCCTGTTTCTGACCCTTAGTTCCCGTCACCAGAGTGGGATACAGTGACCCCTGAAGCCAAGAACTTGATCAACCAGATGCTGACTATAAACCCTGCAAAACGTATCACAGCCGACCAGGCTCTCAAGCATCCGTGGGTCTGCGTAAGTGTCTTCACCGAGATGGAGGGATGTCAGCCCTCAGTATGCCCTTAGTACCCTCCTTACCCTTCTTTTTACTAGCTGGGAATGATTATTCTGTGCCCTGAGCAAGGACTCCTCAGAAAGGGTGGGGCTGGGGGTGGGGCCCAGGGTCAATAAACATCACCAGGAAGGATTGGGGAGGCTAACTGGCTTCTACCTGTCTCTCTCCCACTCACTTGTCAGGTGTGATTTAGTTCTGATCTTGAGGCGGGAGGAGATTGACCTTTGCAGACTCTAGGTAATTGAAATAGAAGGCAGCTGGCAGAACCCAAAGTGAATCGCCAGACTTAAGGTGCATATTCAGACTTCAGCTCTCACACAGCTCTAATGGAAATGAAACCAAGACTCAATAGAAGAAAAAGGGGCCTCTGAGCAATTAAAAAAAGCACCCTGAAGTTCAGTCATAAAGCTCACCTTGGGAGAGCCTTCTAGGCTACCAATGTGGGATACTCTGTTTTTATGTACAATTCTATTAAGCTGAAATATCTGTTTTCAAGCAGAGCAGAAGATCCGCTACAGTTAGGCCTTCCGACAACCATGACGCATTTATTTATCATTCCTGTGTTCACTGAATGCCGCTTTGGTGCCAGTCACCATGCGGGTGCTGCAGATACAAAGATGAATGAGGCCTGGTCCCTTCCCCCGAAGATCTCAAAGATTATCTAGGGAGCCAGGCATTCAGACAGACAAACTGCAATGTGACAAGTACATAAAAGAATCTAAGGAGTGCTTAGGTGCACCTGCAGTCCCTGATGGGCAGTGGGATTACTGAAGGCCGAATAGAGGAGGTGACCTCTGTCCTGGTTCTTGACAGGTGACTAGGAGTTCCTCGGGATGATAGCCTGCAGACAGGGGTTCGCTTGGGCCAGGGTGAGAGGCCACGGGAAATTGTAGTGAGTTTAAGGCATGTTCGTTTGGTTATAGATGAAGATATGGTCACAGAAATGCAAGAGAATGAAGCCCATGTAAGTTTCTACATAAAGAGTTTAGATTTTAGTCTGAAAACATAGGGAACCATTTATAATTAAGAAAGAGCACTTTGGAAGCTGTGTAGAAAATGAGATTGAAAAGCAAAGAGGCCATGGGGCAGAGAGCTCAGGGAGTAGTCATAATTGTCTAATCCAGAGGTGTCAAACTCATTTCCAGTGGGGGCCACGTCAGCCTCGCTGTTGCCTTCAAAGGGCCGAATGTAATTTCAGGACTTTATAAATGTAACTGCACCTTAACCAGGGGCAAGGAGCTCAGCGCTGTCACCGGGTAGAAACGAAGTGCTGGGCAGATAAAACAAGGTGGAGGGCTGGATTAGGCCCGTGGGCCTTGTGTTTGCCACTGTGCTCTAAGCAAAGCTAGGTGAGGTCTCAGCTCAGGGTAATCATATAGTGGGTGGTATGGCAAGAAGAGGACAAATTTGAGATATTTGAGAGAGAGAACCAAACGAATTTACTAACCAGTTGGATTTGTGGGGTAGAGAGGGTTCTGTGGGGACTGCCACATTTTGAGTTGGTAACTGATGGAGGGTGGTACCCTTCACCAACCCAGAAAAATTCCGGAGGAGGGCCCAGTTTGTGAGAAAGTATGGTGATTTTCGTTTCATACACTTTGAATTACGGTGTCTGAGACCTTCCGCTGGAGACATTCAGTGGGTGGTTAGAAATATGGTTCTAGAGGTTAGAAAAGTTAAAAACTGGAAATGCAGGTTGTAGCTGTTGCTGCGCAGGTAGTGTTGCAGCTGTAGAAATAGACGAGATTACTTCTGTGCCGATCAAGGTTTCGCCATGGGCTTGTTGTATAACAGAAGAGATGGCCGCTAAAACCTCAACATTTCATGACAGAGGATCCTGCAGGGGGACTGAGAATGAGCGCTTCCGTTGTAGAAGGAGCAGGAGCAAGAGGTCTTAAGAAATGGGAAGGAGGAGGGTCATCTCAGTAAGGGAGCATCTGTAATCAGATGCTTCAGAGAATCCATGATAAAGACAGGAAAGCGTTCATGGGCTCTGACCCCTTAGAGGCCACAGTTTTGTTATTTTTATCAATAGAGGCAGTGGAGTGAGAGAGACTGATGTAGCCTGTTTTCAGTGAGGTGAAGAGCTAATGGGGGTGAAGGGAGAAAGAAATGGTACTACTGAGAGAGGACAGATGGGTTAGGGGAATTTTTAAGCTTTTGTTTAAGGAGAGGCTTGACTGTAATGTATAGGATTGCAGAGAAGAATATATTGGGAGTAAGGGGTTAAAAATATTAGCTGATTGACGAAGCAAAGGTTTTAACAGCTGAATGAGACAGGGACTCCCAAGTCCAGGCTGAGGACTCAGCACTGGATGTGAGGGATGCTGCTGCTGAGACCCAGGTGGGCGAAAGTGAGCTTGGGGGTAGGGTTGTTGAAGTTGAGGATCTGTCTCAGTGTGCTTTCTTTTCCTTTTGTGGAGAAGTTTACCCTCTGGAGGAGGAGGTGAAATGAGAGAGAAGGCTGGGAGAGGTGCTTTGGGAACCAGGAAAGGGAGCAGGCCCAGAATGTGGCAAACAGTGCAGGGTGGCCTGGTGGGCTTGTGGGCACCAGACAGCACGTGGTAGGATTTATTTTTCCAGCCTGCTGGCCAAGACAGCAACAGCAAAAGGAGGTGGTGAGCCACTTAAAATGTGCACTCAAGAACTGGGGAAATATCACGTTCTGGGGGTCATTTTGCGGGCCCCACTCTCCACTATCCTATATCTCTCAGTAGCCCCTGAGGACATCGAGGCACCATACTGTGTGGTAACTGATTCTCCTTCGGCTGACGCTGAGTCATCAAGGAGATGTATATCATGTCCAATGGCCTCTGTTTAAGGAGGAAGGAAGTTAGCAGTCATACAGTAAAGAAAAATTCCCTTCCTAAATGATAAAAGGAAGTGATGCTGGGGGGTAAAGTTCCTTAGTTTCTCAGATCACAGCTGCTTTTAGGTCCTTGTGGGGTATGTTAGGAGGAGTTCCCTGGAAGGAATGAAGGTTTGCAGAGAGTAGCCCTGGCTGTTCTCATGCTCAGGGTCTGGAACTCCATAGGTGCTCAGTGACAGTTGCTGAAGGAGCGCCTGCATGAGGGTACAACACGCAGGACACTCTCAGGCCCCCTCCTCAGATATGGTGGCATTTTCATATTCAGATTCTTGTCCTTGCATAACCTTGAGTTTCAGGTAGTAGTTTTATTTTAAAAGCATTTTTGTATCTGTGACCTCATTTTGTCTTCTGAGCAACTCCGGTGGCTGAATGCGTGGCCATCATTGCTGGGACTATGGTGAGGGGGGACAAGAGTCTGGCTGGGGGCTCACAGGTGTGTCTGTCTGGTTTCCAGCAACGGTCCACAGTGGCATCCATGATGCATCGTCAGGAGACTGTGGAATGTTTGCGCAAGTTCAATGCCCGGAGAAAACTGAAGGTGAGTCTTGCCTTCTGGCTGCTAGTGCCCTGAAGTCTGACATTTTGACAGTCACCCCCTGCCCCATCACAGAAGGAAGCTGTCCCCCTGGCTGGGGCTGAGCAATGGAAGGTGCACATATTGGGGGTCTCAAGAGACTTGATGTCCTCAGGCTCCAGCCAGCAGCTGCCCTCTGCCTGAGACCAGGCGATGTTTTTCTAGAGTCAGATTGGATTCACAGGACCCTCTTCTTTCCCCAGGGTGCCATCCTCACGACCATGCTTGTTTCCAGGAACTTTTCAGGTATGTTTTCCCAGCCATGCACTTTAATGCTACTGAGGTGAGTGGGTCAGACAGGGTGTTGCCATATGCTGCCATCCTCCTGCTGGGTGTCTCAGCAACGCCTGGACCCAAGATGATGAGGATCCCGCTGCCGCTGGGTCCTATGACCTGACATTTTGGGGGGGGGGTTACGTGGGTTCAAGTTTATGAGCTCTGCTCCCTAGAATCTCCCAAGGAGTAGCCTGTCTGGCCTCCCATTGACCTTATCTCTGGGAATTCTTATTTAATTTTCTGAAGAACTCTCAGCACTTTAAGAGGTTAGCTCATCTCTGGGGTGTTGGATGATGTGCTGGGGAAAGGAGAGATGAGATGCACTGAACCTGCTAGTCCCCACCAGTCATTTGCAGACTGGGATGATCTCTGCTTCACTGTGTCCAAGGAGAGATGACTAATAGAAATTATTCCAGGGGTTTAAACCTTTTACAACAACTGTGCTTAAAATATTCTCTGTGATAGTAGCTGTAAAAGTGGAAAAAATAGAGGCTAGCAGGATGGAGGGAAAGGCATTTGCTTAAATTTGCATGAGGAATTAGGAAAGCTGGGACCAATAATTTGCAAATCACACTTGACATTTCTTTTTAAGATGCAAGACACTCCACCTCCTCCCCACCCGGCCCCCACCCCCACCCCCATCATTGTTTGCCCTCAATTGGGAAGCACAGTGGCTTTTCTGTGAGAAAAAGATTAATGTCAGGACTAACTGAAGACAGTTCTCTTCTCTGCTTTCCTTTTTCCCTGGCCTTCCCTGCCCCTGACCCCCAGCCCCACTGTTTTGGTTCAAGATGCCCTGCTATCATTCTGATAACAAGCCTGCTCCCTTGCTTTCCTTCTGCTCTGCCGTGGAGAGGGGCTTGTGGGAGGCTCGGGGAGCAGCCTCTCTGGAGAGGCTGCTCCCTGGAGCTGAGTCCCAGTGGGCTCGTCTGTGTTGGTTCCGGTAACCTAAAGCCCTGGCTCTGAGGAAGCCACAGGTGAGAGGACAAGGGCCTCCTGAGCCCTATCCTGAATGAGAGCCGCAGGGCCCTGGAGAGTCAGGACTGGAGACCGAGGCAGGGGAGTGTCCCACCTCAGGCCGTCCCCTTGGCCCTGGTTTGGGGCTCATTCTTGTGTTGTAGGTGCCCATGAGGGCAAGTCCGCGGTCCCTGGTTCTCTGCTCACAAATGGGAGCAGGAGGGCCTAGTCAGCTGCCTCCAACAGGGGTGGAGCTGGAGTCCCACAGCGTGCTTCTTGTCTTCTAATTGCTTGCAGCGTCTACTTTCTTGGTTTAAGAGCCTTTTTTAGGACGCTCAAGGGTACTCTGTGCTGACCCTAGAATGGTGATCTGTCCTTTCTCTGAGTGGAAGAAATGTGAAAACAGGCTACTGGGAAATCGATAGCCTGCGCCCCACCCCGTGGCCTCAGGCCTCTGCATCAACCTATCCCCATCCATTTCAGGAAATCAGTCTCTCTGTTAGAACAAAGCACCTTCACTAATCCCTAAAGAGCCTCCTGTCCTTGCTGCCCAGACCTCGTCTGGCCTTTGCATTCACTTTGCTGTGGTTCAGAGGAGAAAAAAACAAAAATACTGTCAGCACTCCAGGATGACCTTTTCTGCCCTGACTCTAGGACAGGTGAGGACAGCCTATCTCCAGAAGCTTCTGCAGAAAGATGGTGTACAGGTGTAATCCAGAAGGAAGGTCACCTGTGCGTTTCTGTAGGAACGAGCTAGGATATTTGCTGAGTTGATCCCAGGCGGGGGTGTAGCTTAGCTGGGAACTCTAGCAGTTTGGCTAATGGCGAAATCAGGGCTTCCAGAATGTATTGCTTCAGCAGCCTTTGTTTTCTTTCTGGAGCCTTATTTCTTGGGCATCTTACCCTTGGAACACTGAGAAATACTGGCTCTCTTCCTGAAAGAGGAAGCAACCTGTCTCTAAGGAGCGAGCGGACATGGAACGTCAGTGCACTTGGCTACAGGAAGGCCACGGACCGGTCTTGCGCCCTGAGTGCCAGTCTCTCTATTGTTTGGAATGTGGCCCAAGAAGAGGGCTGCCCTCTGCTCTGGGCTCTCTGAAAATGTCCTCACTTAGGCCCCTTCAAGAGGGAGGCTGGAAAGTAGGGCTCAGTTTCCTTATGGTCTCACGCTAGGGCTGGACTATCTGGGAAAGGATACTGCCTTTCACCAGTTCAGGCTTTTCCCTGGAGACCCTCATGTGAGGTGGTCACAGGACAGGTACTGAGCCATTTCCACCAAGCCGAGCCGTGGCATTCCCCCCACCCCGTCTGAGCCCAGTCCTCTCAGGTCCCCAGACTGCTGTAGGGCTGGCTGCACCTGTTCCTCAGCCTGCCCCCAGCGCCTTCGCTCCCCCAGCTCGGCTGGCTTGGCCACGCCGCCCGGACCCTGCTGTGCGTGGGCGGCCAGCGGGTTCCTGCGCCTCGCGCTGGGGCATGCTCGCTGCTGACTGGCCTCCGTGGCTTTGCGGCAGCTCTGTGCACTGAGAGATTGTATCCCCTCAGTTGGCAGGCAGAGCTCCGCCCCCGCCTCGCCTGCCGCGAGCGCCGCCGGCTTGGCCGGGCAAGGTACGTGGCATGAGTCCTCCCCGACCGCCTGCCTCGGCTCCCTGCCACCCCACCAGGAGGGCCAGCATGCCAGGCCCACTCACCAGGGAGGCGAGTCCCATGCTTGCGGGCTGAGATGGGCATGCCGGACGGACCACCTAACTTGGCATCTGCGAGCGCATTGGTGTTACGGAGCCCCCTAACCAGCCATGCATGCTGGGCGCTTGCCAACTCTCAGGAGGCAATAGCCTGGGGACATGGAGCTGGGCAGCAGGAGGCTTTCCTCCAGATGGCCTGAGAGCTCAGCCTCCCTGTGAGGCTGCGGCTAAAGGTGGGCCCAGCCACATCCCTGGGCATGCTAGGACTCAGCTTCAACAGCACTGTTGGAGACCCCACTGAGGAAGCCACGCTCCTCAAAACTGTGAAGTCTGGCATTTCAGGCCTTCAGTCTGACAGGCTAGAGAGTGCAGAAGCTGTGGAGACAGCGTCCCTGGGTTTGGATCCTGGCCCTGCTGCACCCTGACCGAGCCACATCAGCTCTCCCAGCCTCGGTTTGCTCATCTCTCCAGTGGGGCTAATAAAATGTCATGGTGATGATTACAGGCTCTCACCCTGCCTGTACAGGACAGCTTGTGAGAAATCCTGATGCTACACTCCACCCTAGTCAAATAAAACAGGAATCCCCACACCATGGGATAGGCATAGCATTTTTTTTTAAGCTCCCCAAGTGATTCTGATGGGCAGTTGGAGTTGAGAACTCTGATGTATGTAAAGCACTTAACACAGGTGGTAGTCAGGCATCGTAGTAAATACATTAAAAACATAACTTTCCAACCATCCTAGCATGACTGGAAGTAGGGCCAAAGGCCATTTTGGGAATCAGAATTCTTGTGACGGAAGGACCCCTATGCACATAGTAGGGAGAGGGGACCCAGCTTGGGTCCGGATGCCCACCTGAGGGCACCAGTGGCGGCAGCAGTAGTAACAGCCGTTAGCACAGAGCACTTGCTGTGTGCTGAGTACTTGCTGTGGGCCAAGCACTCTGCTTAGTGCTTTTCACGCATGATCCTACTGGGTCTCCATCATTGTCCTATGACCCAGGTCCTGTTTTATCCCATTTTGTCAATTAAAAAACAAAACAAAACAGGTTCAGAGAGGTTAAGTAACTCATTCAAGGTCACGTAGCCAGCAAGTGGTAGAACTAAGATGCAAACCCAGTGAGGTCCAGCGGATCAGACAGCTGGGCTGATTCCACGTCCTCGTGCCTCCCAGACTCTCCCATCTACTTTCTGCTACCAGCCTTCCCGCACAGAGCTCATCAGCCTTGAGCATCCGTCACCCTGTGCTAACTAGAATCTGTTTAATACCTTGTTATTCTGCCCAGTCCTTGTGCTCAGTGGGTTCAGAGAGTGGACTGTGAGGAAAGGGTGGCAGACAGGACCCAGCAAACCTGGTGAGGACCTGCCCAGTCAAGGCTTCATCCCCTGGCAAAACCCTCCTGTAGGTGGTCCTGGTCTCTGTGTCTGTGTCTGTCTGTCCTCATGTATGGTCTTTTTTGTGAACTGTGACACTCTTGTTTCTTGAGAACACTCAGGAGATGTCTTGCATCCTTCCAGCTTGTCCATCCTGAGAATCTCCATGGCATCTAGGGATGGAGCCCCCACCTTTCACCCTGGCACTCTGCTCCCAGGCCTGGGTGGAAGCTGTCAGGGGCAGAGCTCCCAATGGCCCAGGCAGCTCCAGTCCTGAATGTGGTTTCTTCTCCTAAGCACAGCGTGCCTCTGTTTCTCCTGAGCCCTCTCCCATGGCAGAGGAGATCCTTGGGTGCTATACCCTGAGGGTCTGATGCTGCTTGAGATGTCCTTCATGCTTTGGGGCTACCAGGCAGGGCATTGCTTTCAGGGGTCTCAGGAGACTCCTTGGCCCCCTTTTCAGACACAGCAATCTCCTGTGGATCCAGCTGCCAGACGTCAGGTTGAAGAAAGGGTACGATGCTAGAGACTTGATTTTCCTCTTTGTTTTCACAGCTGCCAAAAGCCTATTGAACAAGAAGTCAGATGGTGGCGTCAAGGTAGGTGTCTCCACCCTTTTAGCCTAAGACTGGCTCCTCTCCTCTCGTCACTTATGGGAATTCTTGGCACCTCATTCCCCCTTTCCCTGGGAACCTTTCTATCCTTGCTTTTCTGCTTTAAACCAGAAACCTTTGTGTTCAGAAGAGCAGGTTCCACTGGCCTGAGAGGGCAGAGGGGAGATGTGTTTCTCCTGACCCTAGCTGATTGGAGAGACTCAGGGGGAGCGACCCAAATCACAGTTTACCAGAGCTAAATCCTGAGCTTGACTCAACAGGGGCCTCATTCCCAGGGTTGACTCTCTGGATTTTTTAGTCATTTGGTTAACTTATTTTTTTTCTTTTTAAAGTACAAACCGTTTTTATCAAATGAAAGTAAAGTTTGTCTGGTTGACTCATTATCCTTTTGGTCTTTCCTTATCAACAAGCACTTCCAGAACCCAGCTCAGGTACCACTAAGTGAAAGTGTCTTAAACTTTCTCGAGGCATAGGCCCCTCAGAAACAGGCGAGGGACATGGTGCATCTCAACCCGTTCCCATTTCATAAGGGAACTTCCTGGGACCAGGGAAAGAGGAGGGAACAGGAGCCTGCGGGGACCAGCAGGAATCCCTAGTGCGAGTCGTTGCCTGGCCAAGACAGGGGAGGGTGGCTGGTGGTCCTCACAGGGCCCAGGGTGTTCTGTAGATGCTTTGGGGACAGAAAGCATCTTGGGACGAGGGCCTTGGGTAGGAGTTTGTGCTATTGAAGCCTACCAATTTATGCCATGGTGAATAATCTCAAACTGTGAAATTACCCAAACCTTTAAATTCCAGCAAAAGTTTAAATTAGACCTTTTCCCAGGATCTTATGTCCCCAGCTGAGATATACACGTGTGGCCCATTTCCTTCTCCCCACCCCTTCCTCTCTTTCTCATTCTTTGCATACCTGCTTCTGTGTACTTGTGCTCCAAGGAGGGGAGCTTGGGCTCTGCACACACCTGTTGACACGGAGCTGGAATTGAGCAGCACCCCCCACCCCTCCAAGTTACAGGGCTGTGAGCTAGATGAGTGGAGCCAAGGTAGGAAAAGTGATAGATTTAGTTGCAGAGAGATTTTGCATATTTCTATTTGGGAAGAACCCACAGTAACCTTACAAAGTATTTAATAGGTGTCCATCCAGCCCAGTGCTGCAGTCAGGTCTAGGGGCACACAAGAGGTATAGGAGGTGATGCTTTAGGAAGAGGCGATGCTTTCATCTAGCTTTAGGAAGTTGCGAAGTTAATTAGGAAAATGGACACACCTGGAATCAGCTGAGCACTGAATGTCATACAGTGCTGGAACCTACGTGAGATGATTCAGTTCAAGAAGCTTCTGGGAAAAAGCTTATTAGACAAAGCTTAAGGATGTAGGAAGATTGGAACCAAGTCAGTAGTTGCCTCTAGGGAGTGGGATTGGAGGTGAGGACAGGATAGGGAAACATACCTTTTGTTTTTTACATTGTACACATGTGTTTTTTTGATAATGAGAATGTATTTTATAATGTAAGAACAACAAAAAATATTTTTATGGTTCTGTTATCCATATTGATGTTTTCTGCCCAACTGGAACATGGGCCGTGTGGTAGAGGGATGTCAAAAATACAGCTGCATTGGCCTGCTGGGCAGAGGAATGGGGGTTTGTGTGTTAGACTGCGGGCCACGCTAAAGGCTGCTGAGCAGGGAAGCTGTGGTGAGAGTGGTATTTTTGAAAGGGTGAATAGAAGAACATAGAAACTGGACGTGGTAGTATCATGTAGGACTTGTTATAGTCTGGGTGCAGGGCGAAGAAAAGTGATTATAAATAGAAAGCATTAATATTCAAAATACCCACCACAAGAGCATAAGTGCCAACCAATCAGAACAGGTGTTGCCTGTAATTAGTCGAGCTGTACCCATGAATGCTAGGCTCTGATTAGATAGTAGCTCTGATTAGAGGTGTGTCACAGGAAGGGGGATTTAAAAAGGACCCATCAATGATAACATCAGAGTTCTTGAATGTTGAAAGAACTGGTGGTGCCTCTGCTAGAACTCAGAGTAGTTGTGAAAGAATGTCCAGCTTGGAGCGGGGAAGAGTTTTGTTTGACCAAACCTCGATTGAGAGACAGGCAGAGATCTGTGTGGAGCGGTCTTTAAAGGTGCTGGGAGATACCTGGCGTAGCCCAGGAAGTAGGTCAATACTGGAGGGGCAAATGGGGACTTGCTTGAGTGAATCACCCAAGTCCACTTAACCAGTTCTGTGCCTCAGGAGATGGGAGGGCAGCGACATAGTCCACCCTTGAAGTGTTCACAGTGGGGGAGAGATGGGGAAGCTGCCGGTTCCGGTGTGTTCTGGTAAGGCCTGTGAGGAGGCGAGCGTAGGGCAGGTGCTGGGGTGCAGAGAGGCAAGCATCGGAGTCAGAACAGGAAATTTTCCTGAAGAAGGTGGCCCATGAGCTGAGTTTGAAGGATTAATTGGATTTTGCCAGATTAAGGAGGAAAGAGGAGGAGGAAGAACATTCCAGATAGAGGGAACACATATGTGAAGATACACAAGTTTGAACAGCATGGTGATTCTGGGAACTTTAGTACCTTCTGTGTGGCTGAAGCAGAGTGGTTGCACAAAGTAGGACCCGGAATAAAGCAGTGACAGCTGAGATGGTGGCGAGAGAATCAATAAAAGAGCCTCTAAGGAACACTTTTCCAGCAGAACTTTCTAGATGCTGGCCCCAAGGATGGCTGTCAGGTGCAGCCATGTAAGGTTAGCCTGAGGAGCTAATTACAAATATAGATTCCTGGGTCTAACCTAGAATTCAGATTCAGGAAGGCCTGGTTGGGAGGTAGAATCTGAATTTTAATAATACTCCCCTTTCCCTTATGAACCCAAAGTACATGAAGGATTAAGGGTTTAATAAAGGCAAAATTTTGAGGTTATCTGTTATTAAGGATCTAGAAAGGAAGAGGAATCAACAAAAGAACTGCAGAAAGAACAAAGAGGTGGGGGAAGAACAGAGGTATGCAACAACATTGGCCCTTCCAGGAACACAGAAGGACTAAGGGCTAGGTGAACAGAATCATTGAATTGCTTTACATGAAAACATATGTGGGGAAGCCAGCCCAGTGTCTGATCTGATGTGCTCAGTAAACGAGTTTGATTCTTGAGAAAAGACTTAGCCTCTGGTGGGACCAGAGGCTAAGATGCAGGTGTTTAAGAAGACAATGACCAGCCAAAATTAAAACACCAGCAACAGACAGTTTGGGGAAAATTATCACAGCAGGCTGGTTGGAGGAGTTAATATTATTTTTATACAAAAGAACTTTGTCTGATAAACAAGAATCCTCCCTAAAACCCAGCTCAAAGATGAACTAACAGCCTGAAAAGAGAAAGTAGAACTGGTTCACCAATGTGGACGTTTAGCCTCACTAGTATCGGAGAGATGCAAGTTGAAACAAAGTGTCATTTTTTACTCTTAAGTTAATGGTAAATCCGAATGACCTTTTGTAAAACAGCCTGTGTGTTAAAAACTATACAAGTGTTCCTACCCTTTTTACCCTTTAATTCTACTTCTGGGAATTTATTCTAAAGAAATAACTCAAAATATGGAAACACTGAAAGCAGAAAGATGTTCACCATGACGTTATTTATAACTGTGAAGAGGTTGGAGATGATCTCAAAAGCCAGTTAGATAATGACTAAACAATAATAGGAAATCCTTAATAAGCCATTACAAAGTTATTAATTGCCATGACCATATAATGGCAGAAATTTTATATTAAATGGGATATAAAGCAGTACATACTCTACTATCTACATTTTTTAAAGATTTTGTTTTATTTATTTTTAGAGAGGGGAAGGAGGGGAGATAGAGAGGGAGAGAAACATCAGCGTGTGGTTGCCTCCTGCATGCCCCCTATTGGGGACCTGGCCCACAACCCAGGCATGTGCCCTGACTGGGAATCTAACTGGAGACCCTTTGGTTCATAGGCCAGCACTCAATCCACTGACCCACACCAGCCAAGGTTAAATTTTGTTTTAAAAAACAATATGTTTGTAGATTATATTCAGTATATAATATGTAGATAAATGAACTGGAAGGAAACCCACTGAAGTGCTAATAATAACTTCAATGGGTGATGGGAATTTGAGAAACTTATACATTTTTTTGTGTTTTATACATTTTTCAGTGCATTACTTTGATAATTAGACAGTGTATTATTTTGATAATCATAGTGAAAATCAAAATACTGTTTATTGTAAAAGTAAAGCAGTGGCCAAGCGCTCAGTTGGTTGGAGCATTATTCCAATACACCAAGATTGTGGGTTCAGTCCCCGGTCAGGTCACATGCAAGGAGCAACCAATGAATGCATAAATAAGTGGAACAGCAAATAAATGCTTCTCTCCCTCGTTCGCTCCCCTTCCCTTCCCTCCCTCCCCTGCTTCCCCTCTCTCTCTCTAAAAATCAATCAATAAAATATATTTAAAAAGTAAAGCATAGCCCTGGCTGGTGTAGTTCAGTGGATTGAGCGTGGGCCTCTGAACCAGCCAGTTTGGTTCCTAGTCAGGGCACATGCCAGAGGGTTGCAGGCCAGGTCCCCAGTGGGGGGCGCTCAAGAAGCAACCACACATTGATGTTTCTCTCCCTCTCATTCTCCCTCCCTTCCCCTTTCTCTAAAAACAAATAAAATCTTTTTTAAAAATAGCCAAAAAAAGTAAAGCATAAACTTGTATATAGCTTACAGTGATACATATATTTTTTATTTTTACAGATTTTATTTACTTATTTTTAGAGAGCGGGGAAGGGAGAGAGAAAGAGAGGGAGAGAAACATCAATGTGTGGTTGCCTCTTGTGTGCACCCCATCAGGGACTTGGCCTGCAACCTAGGCATGTGCCCTGTGCCCAGGCATGTGGGAAGAGAACCGGAGACCCTTTGGTTTGCAGGCCGGTACTCCATCCACTGAGCCACACCAGCCAGGGCATGACATTTTTACATTGTATAAGAAAACGGACTGGCAAGAGTGATAGGATTATGGGTGGGGTTTTTTTCCCTCCCTCTTTTCTGTTTTCCAAATTGCTTGTAATGTGGCTGCAGTACTTCTGTAATCAGGAACAAATATATGACATTTAACGACATGGTTGGACAAAATCAAGATGTGGGGGTTCAACTTTTCTGGGCCCTCCTGGAAGTTGAGGTGGTAACCTAAGTCATGAGGGAGGCCTGTGAAGTTGCTCGGATCCTGAGCTGTTGGCATCTTAGACCTTTCTTCTTTACTCCGTCTTCCTTTCCAAACTCCTCCTCCCCCAGTTCCTGCTACCCTAAGGTCCACAGAGCAGTTTCCCTCTCACGGTCCAGGAGCTTTCACAAGGTGCTCAAGTGTTAGCATCAGTTTGAGCAGTGAGTCTACTTTGTGGTCTTGAACTTGGAGACTTCACGTTATAGTTAGGTTTCTTTGGAGGTGGGTGTCAGTGACCCAGGGTCTATGGAAGATTAAGAGCCACTTGTTAGGACAAGAGGGGTTTAAGTATGGAAAGGAGGCTTGAACCCTTTCCTGGTTTAAAATTTTAAATGAATGTTTAATTTTTAAATAGAAGTGAGATATGGTTCTTTCGAAGTGATCTGGTATTTAAACAGTGCTGCAATGTACTGGTTGAGGAGGGGTACTGCTGTGCATGGCTGAGGGCAAAACCTGAAAGGCTAGCGAGAGGAATTGAAAGAAGTCTTCTCACCTAGTGGAAACTAACCCTTGAGTAGAAAAGGGTTATCTCAGGTTTTCATGCAGGACCGTTTAGGAGAAAGACAGCCAGTTAGGAGAAGCTTGGGTACTTAGTCCTCATTAAATGAACCAGGCAACTGAAAGTGCTCTCCCTAAGGCAAGGTCCAGGTAAAAGCAACCTGCTGTCACCTTTGACCATAAGTCCCTGAACATCAGAAGAACCAAGACTGGGCCTGGCCTGTGCCCCCACAGAGTTTCACTGATCTGATTCTGGGCAAGTCAGAAACCTGTGCTCTTCCTTTGCTGGGGGAAAACCAGTCAGCAAACCCAGTTTGGCTCAGTTTGTCGATCGTATGCTAACTCGGAGGCATTCTGCCAGGCACCACGGACTTACAAAGATAACTAAGATATGAACCACCTTCCTTTTAAAGCGTTAACATTTTAGTTGGATAAAGCGAAGGGGTAAGTTTGAATGTAAGGCAACTCCTTCTTTTGGAGGGATGATTTTAAAAGTAAAATCTTCACTTCTGGCCAAAATGGAGGCATAGGTGGACACACTGTGCCTCCTCTCACAACCAAAATTAAGGACAACAAATATTTAGAAACAAGAAAACAATCAGAACTCATAGAAAATTGAACTGTATGGAAGTCCAACAACCATTCATCCAGACTGGTGAGAGGGGCGGAGTTGAGGCAGGAAAAAGTGGAGGTGCGGACCCGGCACAGGGGCGGCAGTGGCTGGTAGTTCCCAGGCATACAGGCGGCAGCTGGAAGACCCAGTGAGGCCTCACAAGGAGGCTGGCTGACCAGGTGGTCCAACATACACGCACAGATAATCCAGGCAAAGGGGAAGCTGCTGAAGGAACTGGAATCCGAGAGAGAGCAGAGCAAGTGCTATTGTTCCCTCTTGGACCCCGCCCCCACATACAGCATCACAACCCAGCAATGGGGCTGCCCCACCCTGGGGAACACCTAAGGCTCCACCCCTCACTATGTAACAGCCGTGACCAGACCAAAAACAAAAACAAAAAACACCACCAAAAAATGGCTCAAACTGGAGAACAAATCAAAGCCCCAAAGCCAATTCCTCTAAGCAACGAAGAGATAGCCAACCTATCAGATGTACAGTTCAACGCCCTGGTGATCAGGATGCTCACAGATTGGTTGATTTTGCTCACAAATTAGATGAAAAAATGCAGGCTACAATACGTGAAATGAAGGAAAACGCATGGGGAACCAATAGAGATGGGAGGAAAACTGGGACTCAAATCAGTGGAGTGGACCAGAAGGAAGAAACAAACAACCAAACAGAAAATGAGAAAGAAACAAGAATTTAAAAAAATGAGGTGAGGCTTAGGAACCTCCAGGACATCTTTAAACGTCCCAACATCCGAATTACAGGGGTACCAGAAGGGGAAGAAGAAGAGCAACAAGTGGAAAACTTATTTGAAATAATAAAGGAGAACTTCCCCAATCTGGCAAAGGAAATAGACTTCCAGGATGTCCAGGAAGCTCAGAGAGTCCCAAAGAAGTTGGACCCAAGGAGGAACACACCAAGGCACATCGTAATTACATTAGCCAAGACTCAAATGAAGGAGAGAATTCTAGAAGCAGCAAGAGATAAGGGGACAGTCACTTACAAAGGAGTTCCCATCAGACTGTCAGATGATTTCTCCAAAGAGACCTTCCAGGCAAGAAGGGGCTGGAAAGAAGTATTCCAACTCATGAAGGGCGAGGACCTCCATCCAAGATTGCTCTATCAAGCAAAGCTTTCATTTAGAATGGAAGGGCAGATAAAGCACTTCTAAGATAAGGTCAAGTTAGAGGAGTTCATCATCACCAAGCCCTTATTATATGAAATGTTAAAGGGACTTATCTAAGAAAAAGAAGATAAAAAAATATGACAGTAACAAGACAGCAAACTCACAGCTATTAACAACCACACCTAAAACAAAAGCAAACAACTAGAACAAGAACAGAACCACAGAAATGGAGATCATATGGAGGGTTAGCAACAGGGGAGTGGAAGGAGGAGAGAGGGGGAAAAGGTGCAGAGAATAAGTAGCATAGAGGGTGGGTAGAAAATAGACAGGGGGAGGGCAAGAATAGTGTGGGAAATGTAGAAACTACAGAACTTAGGACACATGGACATGAACTAAAGGGGGGGAATGTGGGTGGGAGGGGGTGGGCAGGGTGGAGGGGAATGATGGGGGGGAATGGGACAACTGTAATAACATAATCAATAAAATATATTAAAACAAACAAACAAAAGTAAAATCTCCTATACCAGTACTTGGGCATAAATGAAAGGCTAATTAATTAATGCAAAAGAGTCCTAATTGTATTTAGGCTTTAAAAAAAATTAGATCTAATTGTAAATTATGGACCATTCTTTTAAATATTTGTAGTCCCCCTCTTTTTTTGAATACAATACATTCCCAAAAATGTCTTCTAAACTAGGGTGTCATGATATCCAGTGTAGCTGAAGGGCTTTATGATCTTACATCTTTCGGCTTGGAGGAGGTGACTGTGCAACTTTTCTTCGGGCGTCCCGAATCCGGGTTCATCCAACCCCAGCTGCCTCCACCGTGCCTCCGAAGTTCGCCCCCAGTGAGATCAAAGTCCCTTACCTGAGGTGCCCTGGTAGGGAAGGCAGTGCCACATCTGCCCTGGCCTCCAGGGTCTCCCCGCCCCCCGACCCCACGCCGGGGCCTGTCGCCAAAAAAGGTTGGCGATGGTGATTGGAAGCGTCTGAGGGTGACAGCGAAACTGACCGCTCAGAACAGGCAGGCCCAGACGGAGGCTGTGCCTTCTGCCCCTGCCCTCACATCAAAGCCCTCTGACCATGAGACAGAAAGAAGCAGAAAACATTAAGCACAGCGGAACTACCCCTTTGGATGAGACTGCTAACATTGCTCGACTTGTGCAGCACTGATCCTTAGCTGGAGAACTCTCTGGAACCATTGACGAGATCCTGGGGACTGCCCAGTCTGTGGGCTGCAGTGTCGGTGGCCGCCACCCTCATGACATCACGGATGACAGTCAGCAGTGGTGCAGGGGGAGGCATGGCTGGTGAGGAACTACAGAGGAAAATGTTCCAGTCCCAGCTAATTTGACAGCAACGAACAGAGTGGCAGGCTCTTAAGGGCAGGGACAGTTACCTGACATGTTAACTGTGCCTGGAACGGCCCTTCACAAGTGCTTTTTGGATATTGTTAAATGAATATGCAATAGTCACACAGCAGACAGGCATGGTCCGAGGGGACTTCTGTCTCCCATCAAGCTAATTATAAAATTCTTAATTACCTTTCACCTTTCAGACACAGTCTTCTGAGATGTACTTTCAGTGTTCCTTGTGGTCTTTATTTTTATGCTCTTTTTTTACACCTGAACACAAAATCCACGTGCATCTGGTTAAAGTTGAGACACCCCTGCTCCCAGCACCCCTGTTGCTGAGATCTTTTGTGTCTTTGTAATCACTGTACTTTAATCGCCAGCACTGCTGTGTTCCCATTTCCCACTAATTGCAAAATGTAATAAACATTGAAATTTTACAAATGAGGGTGGCCACACTGGTAAGGGTAGGGATGCCAGAATTTGCCTGTCAGGTGATTTTCAAAAGCTCAACATTTTTATCCAAAAAGCAGTTTAGGGGGGCAGCAAAAAAAGTTGAGGTTCAGAAGTCAAATGTTATTAATCTGAGAATGGCCTACAGTATCTCGTACTAATATGCCTAGTAGCTGCTCACCCAATTTTCAGGCAGACTTAGTGAAAGCAAATAATTAACCTTATAGGTGAACTATCTTTAAAAGCCCCAAACTTGTAAACTTACGGCAAATGTTACTTACCCTCACAGACTTGTGACTTAATCTCCTCAAGAAGCTTTCTCTGAGCAAGGCTGAGGCATGTCAGGATGCACTAAATCTGTGTTCTCCCGGGGTCTGGAGGCCCTCGTGTGTCTGGCGGTCTAGGTGCTGTTTTAACTCTCTGGGTGCTGGACTCCAGGTCTCTTTCCGCTCTTTTTTCCTGAAGCAGAGCCTACGCTGGTACACTAACCTGCAGTGTCTCTGTGCTTCTCTTCTTACCTCCTCCTTCCTGTTCTCTTTCCCCTTTGCTATGGTGTGTCCAGAAAAGGAAGTCCAGTTCCAGCGTGCACCTAATGGTGAGCCTTGCCTGCCCACCCATCCGCCCATTCCATGCTGCCTGTGCCCGCCTGCCAGCCACGCAAACCCATTCTGCCATGTGCGTGTGCTTCACTCATCCTCACTGCATGTCTGTGCCGTGTGGGCAGGTGTGGCTGTCCTGCCAAGCGGGGCCATCGCCCCAAATCCCCTGGTAGCCTAAAAAGTGGGCATTAGAATGTGTGGTACGGCACCCCTGCTGCGGAGCTTGGACTCCTCCAGCAGCCCAGGGCAGGAAGTGAAGCTGACAGGGACTCAGGGCCAGGTGACAAGCACAGGGAGAGACCCTCACTCATGGAGGAGAGGCCCTGCTCCCCAGGCGTAAACATCTACTCTCTACAGACTGGCAGCCAGTGGGCATCTATGTGGTGGGCAGAAGAGCTGGTTGGAGGCTCATGGCTCTGGCCCTTGCCTTCCTGGCCTTTTTCCCTGTGCAAGAGCCTGTTAGCGGTGCCTGGTGTTTATCCTTCCCACTCAGCCCTCAGAGGGAACAGCTGAAAGACAGCAGGGAACAGTCTTCTTTCTCATGGGACACAGGGCACTGAGAGGAACAGGACAACCTGAATCATTATGAAACCGTCCGCTAAAGCCAGAGGTGGGGCAACCTGGGTGACATCCCAGCCCTCTACAGATATGGCAGGTTTTACAGACACCCTGATGTCCCTGCACCATGTCAGGGTCTTTGTCTCAGCTGGGCTTGGCAGACAAGGCTGCCTGCTGCAGGCAGCCCCACACAGGAGGTCAGTGTCAACAGCTGAGCTGAGAGGGCTCTGCTCCTTCCTGGTGGGAATGGAAGAGAGCAGAGCTCACGTGAGTTTAGATGCATGCCCTGACTACTGCTGGAACCCCTCTTCTCCGGCCTGCAGGGTTTAGGGGAGTCTTACAGCACTCAGTTCCTGGTTTGCGGTTCCATGCCTACCCCCAGGTTTGGGGATGCCTCAGCAAGCTAAGGGTGGGTGGCTTCAGCCCCTTCCAAGGGACTGTAAAAGAGGTCTGCAGGCTAGAAGAAAAAAACAGTCTGGATATCTTCCTGTGTGTATGTCCTCAGTGCCTGCGCAGTCGGTAGCCACGCATTTGTGTGTGTGCCCATTGAAGAACTCGTAGGCATCAGGCTGCTTCTCAGTGGCCGCCAGCCCCACTGGGACTCGCAGTGAGACTGAGCCCGTTGGTTACGGGATTGTACGAGACGGGGAGCATCGGTACAACTCCCGCCCTGGAGATTGACCTCCTTCCTTCCTTCCTTCCTTGCCATTTCCCCCCATCCTCCCTTGCTGTGCGACTTGGTGTAACATTTTGAAAGACAAGGAGGCATTCTGGTGGTCTCTGCTGTTGCAGTGTTGTCCTGAATGTCAGCCTGCTCTTCCCTGGGGGCTAGGTTCTGGGACTGCAGCCACAGCCCCACCTGGATTCACCTGCCCCTCCTTGGAGCTCTGCCCTTGCTGCCAGCTGATCACATCCAAGAATCATCAGGCAGGAAGGCCAACAGCGTGGTCCCATCTCTGCTCCCTAGCGTCAGTAGATGCACTTTGTAACCAAAGCCAAATTTCCACCCCTTTCCTCTCCGGACACCATCTCCCAGGCCAGGTTTTCTGTCTCTTCTTGTTCCTCTTCTTTTCAGATCAGGCTTTAAGCTGGCGTTTTAAGGGAAGGAAATGCGGGGGGGCAGGTTCGAAGGGCAGCAGGATACTGCCCACAGACAGGAGACCCAGAGTTTCTGAATTTTGTTCTTCTTTCTTATAAACCACCTTCCTTTTCCCTCTTGTAAAACGAGAAGATCCTGAATTTCTTTGGGTGAAGTATGGTTGTGTGGTGACATGGCATCTGGTATAAGCAGAGATTTCTGGAGAGATGCTTTAAAACAAGTCCTTGGGCTGGTCCCACCTTGAGGATGATTCCAGAGCCAGGTCTCTGGACCCCTCCATATACTGCCCCCTCTCAATCATCTCTCCAACCATTGTTCCCATTGACAGAGTTACAGAGGTCACCCCAACACCAGCTCCGCTAGGCCAGGCCAGGGGGCAAGGGAGGTCTGGGAGATGGACCTGAGGGGCTTTGGTGACTCTAGAGGAACTAAACCATCTGTTTTCTTGTCTCAGCCACAGAGCAACAACAAAAACAGTCTCGTAAGCCCAGCCCAAGAGCCCGCGCCCTTACAGACGGCCATGGTACCTCCTGACTACAGCTTCTCCGCCCCTGCCCCTGGCTGCCTCCCGCTCTTTCCTGCTTCTTCTTCTTGCCCTCCCTCCTAGGGCCTCTTTGGCCCTTTTCCTTTCTTGATCTCTGTAGAGCAGGCTGCTTTGTGTTCTGCCCCATAGGCCCCTTCCTCTCTCATTGTCCCACTTGACCAAGATCTTTCCTGCATGGCAGAACTGCTGCCCCTGCTCCTTTTGCTGTTATGGGGGAAGAGTGATCAGGGCTCCTAGCTTAACCTCCCAGCCCAGGCTGGGCCCCCAGTGGGTCTGCTGTGGGGGCCGGGAAGGTGAGTTGCTTATAAAAGAAGAGGGTAGGAGCTTTCTTGGGACCTGTACATCAATTCTTGGAGACCTCCTATAAAATCTGCCTCAGGCTCTCCTTTGCAAAGCCATAAACAGGAAAGGGGGCTGGGGTACCCCACCTGTGGACAGTGCTGATCTCTGGGTTTCTGGAGAGCCCTGTGCTGCCCGTGCTGACTGAGTTTTCTCTGGGCTCGTCCAAGGAGCACTGTGTGCTCTCAGAACTCCCTCTGCCAGGGATGGCCAGCTGGACTCAGCCGGGGGATGACTAGGAAAGAGGGCAGGGTAATTGTGCCTGCTACTCCTTCTGTTTCCCGCGCACCCTCATGCTGCCTGACATGGTGATGTTCAGGAACTCGGGGGAAGGCAGAAGGTGGGTGAAGCAGGCAGTTTTCTGGGCATAGCTTGCTGAGGGGGCACCCTGGGTCTTTCTGGGAAACCTTAGTCCGTTGTCCTGCTTCCTGCATACGCCTTGGTGAACAGTGTTGGCAGGACCCAGCCTGTGCCCTTAGCCCCGTAGCTCCTCCAGCATCCTTGTCCCATGGGGAAAGAAAACTCAGAATTAGCAGGAATCAGGGATGGCTTCCCTGGTACCTGCTTCCATTAAGTATCTCTTTCTTACCAGCCAGTGCTGTCCCCTAAATCTGGGGCTTCCCAGCTACTTAGATCCCAGTTAAATCAGGACATTTTGTCTTGTGAGAATGGCTGGTGGGCAGGCCTCCACAGTGGTCATTATAGACATCTCTGAAGGTACTGGGGTAGGGGTGGGGTCCCTCGGGGAAGAGCAGTAAGTCTATCCCTAAAGTCAGGCGGGTAATTTTCATCTTCTCTCTCAGGAGCCACAAACCACCGTGGTGCATAACGCTACAGACGGGATCAAGGTGAGTGGATCCTGAGTCTGTCTCCTGCTTTCTGTCAGCAGTAAGCCAGTGGGCTGGGCCACAGGGTCTTAGGGCCCTGCAGACGGCAGCCCACAGGCTGTACGTCAAGGCCAAGGTGTTCACAGAAGCTAGGCTGTTTGTTACTTCATTCTTAGTGATTCTGAGCTCAGGCTCTCCAGTCAGACAGGCCTGGCTTAGAATCTGGGCCCTGGGCCACTGGACAAGCCAGTCTGTTGCTCTGTACCTCAGTTACCTTCTCTGTAAATTGGGGATAATAGTAATAGAAGTTTCCTCCATGACTTGTGAAGTTTAAATAAGAATAAGTGTTAGCTAGAAAAGCTGAGCAAAAATATAATCAGACCCTAGAGCACTCTCCTTGACCTCACCCTTTATGCCCTCAGTAACCTTGTCTCCTTTTATTACCTATATTACCAGTAGCAAATATTTTTTGAGCCCCAAACCATCCATGGCTCTGGTTTACAGAAGTGACAAGACAAAATCCCTCTCCACAGGTAGGGGGGAGAGGCAGATAATAGACCAAAGACCAAATACATAAGATAAAATCCAGTTGTAATAAGTGCTGTGGAGAAAATGGCCCAAATTAAGAAAGAGAATGAACAGGGCATTTAATTACATGATCAGGAAAGATCCTCCCTCAGGAGGTGGTGTTTGAACTACACAATGGGAATAAGACAGCCAGGCAAACTCTGGGGCAAAGTGCCCTAGACAGAGGGAACTGCAAGTGCAGGGCCTTGGCATGTGTACGGAATGAAGAAATGAAAGGAATCAAGCAGAGCTAAGAGCAAGAAGAGCAAGGGGTTGGGGACCGGGGCAGCAGGGGGTGGTGATGTCGGAGAAGCAGGCAGGACATGCTATATCGGACTTTACAGGAGTTTGCATTTTATTCCAACAGCCACAAGAAGCTGGTGGGGGTTTTCAACAGAGGTGTGCTATAGTCTGATGGACTCTTTGAAAAACCGCTCTGGCCATGTTGTAGGCAAGAATTTCAGGGAGGAGGCAAGGGCGGAAGCTGGGAGACCAGGAAGTGATTGTAGTAGTTCAGGTGACCGGTGTTGGTAGCTTGGACTCAGGTTATAGCTGTGCATTTGAAGAGTGCAGGTAAGATGGGATTTGTGTTGGAGGTAGGACTGACAGATTTGACTTTAGATTGCATAGTTGATATCTGAGGGAAAGAAAAAAAGAATCAACCGAAAATCAAATCTAGGAGATGACTCTCAGTCTTAACCCGACTGATGGCATAGATAGTGCCATTTACTGAGTTGGGGAAGACGAGGGAGGGAGTTTGGGATTCCGGAGTTTTGTGAGAGTCAGGTGGAAGAGCAGAAGTAGAACTGTCTGTGATTCCTCCTTGTACCACCTGTAGGAGCACATGCTCTGCTTTCGTTCTGCGTAGTTTCTTTGGTTTTCCAAGGGCTTGAGTACTTTAACACGTGGGTTGTTTTTTGTTTTGTTTTGTTTGTTTTGTTTTGTTTTGGCGTACAGGGCTCCACAGAGAGCTGCAACACCACCACAGAAGATGAGGACCTCAAAGGTAGGTGCTGGGCCCTTGCTGGGGGAAGGATGCCCAGCAGTGTCCCAGGTACCTTGGCTTCGGTGGAACACCTGCCTTACCTGCCCCCAGAACTGAGATCGGTGGCTCTTTCTACCCAGGAGAGGGCCTGGCATAAAGCTACTTTCCATGGGCGAAGGCGTGAGGCCCCTGTCTGTCATGGCTGGGCTAGGCAAGAGGCATCTCTTCTTTGTCCCCAAGTCTGGTATAGCTAAACCAGAGCTGTTTCCAAGCCTGCCCAAGGCCAGGGCTCAGAGAACTGTTCCTGTTGCTGATAATGATGTGATATGCCAGAACAGGGACACCTTGAGTCCCTGCAGAAGTAGCCCACCAATGTCGTGAGTCATTAGTAGGGTGACCAGTTGTCTCAGTTTCCCCAGGATTGAGGTGATTCCCAAGATGTGGAGCTTTCTATTTTAAAACTGGAACAGGCCTAGGCACACTGGGGTGAGTTAATCACTCTCATCATAAAGCCTTGGCATAAATAATGGAGTGAGAACCACATTTCACTATGTCCTGGTGATGCTGTAAGTACCACCAGCCTAAGTTTGAGCCTGGCCAAAGTGCCAGGCAATGAGGAGGGCATGGTAGGACAGACCACTGGGAATCTCTGTCCTACTGTTTGGTTTGGCCTCCTAGAATTGTTCCCTTTGCCTTCAGAAAGGGGCCTTAGGCCAGGCTTTCAGAAAAGATGGAGGAATGTTGCAGGACAGAGCTGAGAGAGCATGCCCAGGGGTAATAAGGGGGCACCAAACTTTTGGGAAGCCCCCAAATGGGAAGGATAAATGTATAAGGCAGTAAAAAACAGCAGCTCGGGGCTGCTAGGATGAAGGTCAAATCAGTTCAGTTCTGGCAGTGCTGGCAGAGTACACAGCTTCTTCACTGCTGGGCTCTTGACCTTGTAGCCTAGCCCCCTAGACATCTTCCCTGGGAGCAGGGCCCCTTGTACACGCTGTTTGAAGGCTCCTCTGGAAGCCCCAAGCCCAGGTCTGCGTGCACTTTCCTGGGGTTCTTGGCTGGGAGGCCTCTCTTGCAGAGGTGGCGGCGTGGGATGTGGTCCAGTGTCCACAGCAGCCCGAGGCCTCGCCTTGCCCCGGCTCTGCAGTGCCACGGGCTCGGGTCCTGGTCGGCTTGCTCGCTCACCTGCCTTGTTCTGTTTGTTTTGGCTGCTCTGCCTTGCCCTGCCCTGCCCTGGCTGGCTAGCTGCCCCGCTCCGCACTGGGAATGGCAGCTCGGTGCCTGAAGGACGGAGCTCCCGGGACAGAACAGCCCCCTCTGCAGGCATGCAGCCCCAGCCTTCTCTCTGCTCCTCAGCCAGTAAGTGTGAGGGAGGCACAATCTGGCTTCCGTTCCCTGGCTCGTCCTGAAGCCCCTCAAGGATTGCCCCCAGAGCTGGCAGCCCAGCCCAGCCGTCCCTTTCAGTAAGCTGTGGGAGCTCGGTCTCTGCTGGGTGGGAGAGCTGATTAGAGGCACCGAGACCAGGGCCCAAAGACACAAAGAGTGGGTGGAATAACTCGCATGGTGGGAAGGAGTAGAAATTCGTGGGATGTGCAATGGGCCTTACCTCAGCACTGAGCCAGGAAGAAAGGCTGAGTTGGAAGGCAGGTCAGAGGTGGTGGGAGCCGGGGTGATGGTGAAAATTGCAATAGCTGAGAGACTATATTGGGAAATGGAGTTTCCCAAGGCTCAGCCTGTCATATTAAGAGCATGGGGCTTGAGTGAGACAGACCTGCGTTTGAATCCCAGCTACACTACTTTAAAAAATGTATGATGTGGATTAAACCTCTCAGAGCTTGTTTCCTAATCGATAAAGTGGGAATAAAATGGCCACTTCCTTGTAGCACTGTTATAAAAAATAAATGAGGTGGTAGAATGTCTTGATATGATGACTTGCTGGGCAAATGGTAGCTCGTATTTATGTTTTCAGTTGTGTCTGTGTAGAGTATGCCTTTTTCTGTTTCTTTTCCTCCTACTATCTATCTTTTTAGAGTCTCTAAATCCTCTTTACCCAGGGGACCCATCAGGCCCTGCAGATGGGTTTGGTGGGGTTGGAGAAGGGGTGTGTGTGCGTGTGTGTGTGCGTGTGCGCGCACTCACACCTCTAGAAAGTGGGTAGAGCTCGATGGTTTCCCAACCTGCTGCTTACATACCTGAAGGTGCCGATGGCTGTGGGGCCCCCTCCTGGCTGTACCTGTGGCTGCGTGCCCTCTCCCAGCTCTGCCCCTGGGCCGTGCCGTCCTAACACTGGCATTTACCTTGCAGCCTCTCACTCCTGTGAGGCAAGGCTTATGGCCTGGGCCAGCCCAGGGTTCTGATTGGGGTTAGCCCGAGCTCAGTCCAAGCCCTCTCTTACCCTGGCAGCACCCTCTGCTAATAGTGGTGCTCCCTATAAGTGATCTGTCCGCGAGTGCGGGATGTCACCAGCAGTTCCTGGGCTTGGGATGGGTGGGAGCTCTGAGGGCACCAACCCAGCCTGCCTGTCAGTTTGTGTCTTGCCTTGGTTTTCCTGGGGGAGACATCCTGGCGTGAGAGCCAGTATGAGATTTAGAGCTTTTCCAAGGCTTGTCCAGAGTGAACGGAGCTGTCTTTCTGGTGAGAGTCTTCTAAAAAGAGTGTTTCTGGTTCTAAGATACTGTATCCCCAGAAAAGCCCTGTGAAGGAGAGGAGCAAGGTGAAGAGAATTAAACATCCATCCTAGGGCTCTGTTGATCCTTTTGGAGCCTGCATCCCTGGCTAGATTTGGCTCTCAGGCTGGCCCTTGCCCAGGGCTAGGTTCCAGACCACTGAGAGCTGGGGGGTGGGGAGCATGGTAATTGAGATCTGATTGAGCCCCTTCAGGTGAGAGGCATAAGCAGGTGATAGAAACAGCCTTATCAGGAGATGCTTCTTAGAGAAGCTGACCCTGCTGGAGACAGGATGCACAGACTCTGGACAGAGTATTAATGACATGCCAGGCTCCTCAGCTGTTAAAAACAAGAGTGTTTTTTGCACAATAACCTTGTGCTCTGCACCCTGGTTATTGATGGATAGGGAGACAAAGGCCAGAGAACCATAATGAATGTATGGGCTTCAGGAGGAGGGGTCATTACTTCTACGGACAACAGAGGAGGGATGGAGAGAAAGGTGGATTCACCCTTCCTGCAAAGGACCTTAAAGACAGAAAAGAGGGATGTCTTTATCAAAGAGATCACAGGGGATTCTTGAAGGACCAGGTGGGCTCTCCATTACTTGGGAGCTCCCCAGTTCCACACAGGTAAATTGCTGGATTTTTTTCCCCCTGCAGTGCGAAAACAGGAGATCATTAAGATCACAGAACAACTGATTGAGGCCATCAACAATGGAGATTTTGAGGCCTACACGTGAGTAGAGACCCAATTCCTACTCAAGTTTCTCAAGGCTTTTCTCTCCTCCCCAAAAGCAACTTGGACCCTGGGGAAAGAGAAGGCTGGGCTTCGGGCACAGTGCGTGAGTTCAACACCAGGCCGCTGGGCTGGGAGCCCTTCCAGGTAGATAGCCTGTGATCGAGCCTGCCCAGGGTGTCCTGGCAGTGGGCTGAAAGGACAGGACCAAGAGGCCCAGCCAACAGACCAAGCCCACAGCCTAGCTCACAGCCAACCTGCTGCAGGACAGGCACCAGTGATGAAGAAGGAAGACAAATAATTCCCTGACAGGCTACTTTTTTTTTTTTTCCTGCAGGAAAATTTGTGATCCAGGCCTCACTTCCTTTGAGCCTGAAGCCCTTGGTAACCTTGTAGAGGGAATGGATTTCCATAAGTTTTACTTTGAGAATCGTGAGTGGGTTCGTGCTGCTGATATACTCCTGCCTGCCCCTTCACCTCCTTTGCCTCTGTCCCTGCTCACCCCTCTTCTTCCCTGTTGCCCGTTTTTCCCTTATTTGACCTGCCTGCCGCACCCTGGTCTGTGTGCTCGCCTCTTTGTGCTCTGAAAATGGCCTTAAACGGCACCTCTGAAGGCCCTGCCCCTGAACCCCACGTGCCCCTTTGCTCTGCAGCTGCCTCGCGGCGGTGCTGGTTGCCACTGTCAGGGTCACTGCATTTTTTTTAAGTCTCATCTCTTTCCAAGATGATTGGAAACCATTTGAGATTAGGTTGAGATGATCTCAGCAGATAATAATGAAGCTCTGTGTCTACAGATGTCACAACAGAGGAAATTAAAGCCAGAATAAGAATGTGTAAGCAAGTAACAGGGCACTGTTGGTGACTTGTGAGATCAGAAGTTATGGCTAGGGTCTTCCTGCATATGGAGGGACTGGGGGGTGTGCCCTGGATGGTTCATGGAAGTCCCAGGGGATAAGAAACTAAATATTCACTTCCTTTTTCTCTCCACTCTCTAAGACCCTCCCTACCCCTTATTTTTTCTTTTTCCTTTCTACTTTATCCTGGGCTTTCCCCATTATGCCCTAAATTTTATTTTGTCACTGTTTTCTCTACTAACTACATCTTTTCCATGTCTCAGCTGCAAATGTAAACCCTAGGCCATCTAAGTAATTCTATTATCCAGAAGCAATTCCAGATTTTATAGAAGCTCTAGGGGAGGTTTCTGGTAGCCCCTATCTACCATTTGAATTGAACTAAGATGTGAATCTCAATAAAAGTAACACAATTCACAGTGTTTGCTGATAATGGCAATCTTTTGACTTTCCCCCAGAAGATCCTGGGAACCCTAAGAATATCCTAAGCTTGGTGCTTTGATGATTCTATTTTAACTTTGGACTTTCTTTTTTTTAAATCACAGATCAATTTTGAATATTGTAAGTTGTTGATTTTGCTCTAGAGCCCTAATTAGGGACAAGCTAACACTTATAAAACCTAAACATCAGCCTAGCAGAGTAGAAAGATCATAAGCTTTAGTAAGATGGCCCTGGGTTCAAATGTTGTGTAATCTCAGGAAATTACTTAACCTCCTTGAGCCTGACTCCTTGTCTTATAATGAAGAAAATACTATCAACCAAAGACTACAGTTCATGCATGTAAGACATCCAGCACAAGGTCTGATTAAAATAGTATCCGCTGTTATCATTGTTCCCCACCTTTCCCTTCCTTTTGGATAACTGAGACTAATGTGATGAGGTTTCTTGGCCTCTGGAAGGTGTATGGGGGGCCTTGGAGACTCCCAGAATGGCTGCTGCAGTGAGGGTGAGACTTGGAAGTGCAGGCTGGGAGGAAAATGTCGGTGCTCAGGCCTGACGCCTCCTACCTACCCTAACCCACCCCGCCCCCTGCAGTCTTATCCAAGAACAGCAAGCCTATTCATACCACCATCCTGAACCCACACGTCCATGTGATCGGAGAGGACGCAGCTTGCATCGCCTATATCCGCCTCACCCAATACATCGATGGGCAGGGCCGGCCTCGAACCAGTCAGTCGGAGGAGACCCGGGTCTGGCACCGCCGGGATGGCAAGTGGCTCAATGTCCACTATCACTGCTCAGGGGCCCCTGCTGCACCGCTGCAGTGAGCTCAGCCACAGGTGCACCTGGTGGGGGCATGGGGAGGGGCTGGGACAGGTGGGGTCAGAGGAGGAAGAGTTGGTTGAAAGTTGGCATTAGGGGAGGAGGTATGGGCCACCCTGGAGGAATGGCAAGGGCTAGGCTATGGTTGTAACAAGTTACGCCCTTAAATCAGACTCCAGTCTAGTGCCAGGAATCCAAATTGGGTTTCTTCCTTTCCCTAAGCCTCGGTTTTCTTAGCTGTCAAAAAGAGGGAAAGAATGGTGCCTATTTCTTTAGTTCTGACAATTAAATAAGTAAAGCATTTAGTAAGTGCTCAGCAAATGTGAGGCATTGTTATACTTAAATACTAGCTTCTCCCCCATCCTCCACCTTCCTGGGCAGAGTTGGCCATGTGTGTAGTGTGTTTAAGTCCCTGGAACTCATCTATGTGTTTATTGTCCTCTGTTCTGTTACCATGTCTGTCCTGTTTGACAGGGGCATTAGGAGATCCCAGCTGGAGGTCGAACCTTTGCAGCCAGTGGCTCTGGAGGGCCTGAGTGACAGCGAGCGGCAGTCCTGTTCGTTTGAGGTTTAAAACAATTAAATTACAAAGCGGCAGCAGCCAATGCACGCCCCTGCATGCAGCCCTCCCGCCCGCCCTTCGTGTCTGTCTCTGCTGTACTGAGGTGTTTTTTACATTTAAGGAAAAAAAAAAGAAAAAAGATTGTTTAAAAAAAAATGGAATCCATACCATGATGCGTTTTAAAACCACCAGTAGCCCTTGGGCTGGCAAGAAGGCAGGAGTTTGTGTGACGACCATCCTGGCATGAGCAGTGGGGCTCACTCACCAGCCCTGAAGAGGTGAGCTTGGCCTCTGGCCTCCATGGACTTAGGAGACCAGGCAAGAACTCTGACAAAACTTTGGGGGCCATGATGTGATTGCAGCCCCTGAGGTGGCCTGCCTGCCCCAGGTCTAGGAATGGACTTTTTCAGAATTTACATAGGCACCTAGAATGAGGCTGATGAGAACATCGTGGCCATCAGACCTACTTGGGAGAAAATGCAGAGCTCCCAGCCTTCTGTGGAGGAAGCTGAGAAGCCGTGGCCTCAGGACTATGGGCCCGGATGTTGCTGTACTGTTTCACTTAGCATAGAAGGGAAGAGAATTGGTGCTGCAGAAGTGTGTCCGCTACGAAGCCAATGAAAAGCCTCGTGTTAGTCTGACATGTACTCACTTACTCATCCATTTCTATAGGATGCACAATGCACGTGGGCCCAGATATTAAGGCCCAATCCCTGCAGAGGGAAAGGGGGAGGGGTTGCGCTTTGCTTCGTGTTTGTTTTCTTATAACTTAGCAAGGAGAGAGCCAGACCCTGGTCAGGGCTCCCTTTGCTGCCTTTGGCAGTTCTGTTTCTGTGCTGATTTGGACCATCTTTGTCTTGCCTTTTCATGGTGGTGGTCCCGTGCTGACCCTCATCTGGGCCTGGGCCCTCTGCCAGTGCCCCTGTGGGATGGGAGGAGTGAGGCAGCGGGATTGAGTTGATGGTTGTCTCTATGCATTCAGGCTGCCCGGATGGCTGTCTCCCTTCTTACTATTCCCTTGCTGCACGTCCATCTCTTTTCCTGTTTTTGAGATTGACCCAACTGCTTTGGCAAGAAGAGCTATCCTCTTTAAGAGGTCTCTTTACTGACCAACTGAAGTATAGACTTCCTGCTGGACAATCTGCATGGGCATCACCCCCACCACCACCACCTGCATGAACCCAAAAGAGGTATCCAGAGCCAAGACTCCTACTTACATTCATTGTCCCTCTCTGTGCTCAAGGAGTTCCATTCCAGGAGGGAACGGTCTATACTCTAAGCAGATAGCAGAGAAGATAATGGAGGAGCAATTGGTTATGACCTTGGTTTCCCCAAAACAACGGCAAACTTCTCTGCGCAAATATTTGCACTATTGCGGGGGGGGGGCGGGGGGAGAAGGTGGGTAGAGCCCAGCTGCCTGGACTACCTTCAGGAGGCAAAGCTACAGATTTTCCTTGGAGCCAGCTGAGAAGAGAGCAAACTCACAGGTGCTGGTGCTTGGATTTAGCCAGGCTCCTCTGAGCACCTCATGCATGCCAGCCCCTGGGCCCTGGCCTTTTCCTGCCCTGCAGCCTACAGTACCAGCACGCAGACACCTTCACCACAGGGTTTGGTTTTGCTGGCTTGAAGACAAATGGTCTTAGAGTTCATTAAGACCCATAGCTTCATATGGCTGCTCCAGCCCCACTTCTTAGCATTCTTACTCTTCTGGGGCTAATGTCAGCATCTATAGTCAATAGACTATTTAAAAAACAACACCTTTTAAACAGGAAATGGAAGGCATTTGATGCAGAATTTTTGCATGATGACATAGAAATAATTTAAAAATAGTTAGTGTTTGTTCTGAATGTTGGTAGACCCTTAATAGCTTTGTTACAATGAAACCTTGAACTGAAGATATTTAATAAAATAACCTTTAAACCGTCCATTGTTGTTACTGCTGTTGGAGGCTTAGATTTTAGACTTTAGCAGCCTGAATTACAAGGCTTCGGATGGAGAGATGTGCCTTCCCCCACTCCCTTTGGGCCCATTTTGGGATAAAATTTCCTAAACTCATCAGCCCCCAGGCAGTTCACCGGGCTGGAGGCGAGTTTGGGGTGAGAGAAAGGAGTTCGGTCCTTGGTGGGTTAGGGGTCTCGCCCCGCCCTCTGGCCTGCGCCAAGGGCCTCCCCTTCCTGCCCCCTTGCAGTCCCCCTCCGCCCATCAGTGGGCCGGGCCGGCTCCCCTTCGGTAGGGCTGAGTGGACCAGCCCGTACCCTGGGCCCGCCCCTTCTGGTGAGCCCAGGCGCCCGACGCTCTGCAGACTGTGCCAAGCTGCAGGGGGGAGGGGGTTCCCTTCTGCGGGTGGGGCTGGGAGCCCGCGGTCTCCGAGGTCGAGGCTCTGCTGATCGCTCTAGAGGGCCGTCCGGCTGCCCCGGCATATCGGCCGCGCGACTGTCCGGCCCAGAGTCGGCGAGAACCGTAGCGGACACCTCGAGCGGCAGCGCGCCGCCTCCCCCCGGTGGGAGCGGTGGTTGGGCCCGGGTGCAGCGGAGCTTTTGCTCGGAGATGGCGGAGCCGCCGCGACACGGCCCGAGGCCCCGAAAGCAGGGAAGCGGGACAGCCCCGGGACGCGGCGGAGCCCGGGGTCAGCGGGGACGCCGCCCAGTCCGCCGGGTGAGCCACCCTTGAGGATACCACCCCATGTGCGGTCGCTCGCAGTTCCTCTCCTCACAGACTTCCCTACTGTTATCCCCATAACCACCCACAGGGTCGTCCCGGGCGGCCCCTCGCGCGGCCCTGCGCTTCCCTCGCCCCGAGTCCTTTCCCTCGTAGTGCCTTCGCTCCCTCAGCTCTACCCCTCAGTACGGGGCTCCTCTTCCCTTCGGGTTCTCCCAGCCCAGTCCTGCCTTATTAGCCCGGACTCTTCTGTGCGCGTCCCTTGCCTCTTCCCCTTTAATGCTCCACATCCGGTGCTCTCCTTATATCCACCTGTGACCCCATATGCTCCCCAGCAGGGTCCCTCCGTCTGTGACCCGATGTGCCAGTACCCCATGCCCGTGTCGCCGCTCGGTACCCCTTCCTCCCACAGCTTCTGCTTATCTTCCAGCTCGGGGCCCACACCCCCACCTTCCCCAGGCTCTGTCACTAGCGCTGTCCTCCAGCCCAGGCCTGGATGACCCTTTCGGTTTCTCCCTCAAAAACCTCCCACTGCTGCTCACACGTACAGCACCTCCCTCACCCCGTGTTCCTACTTCCATATGCACACCCCACAGCACACCCTCCCCCAGTGGCTCCCTCAGCATCCCTTCCCTAAACATCACTGTCTCTTCTAGGTATGAAGGTAAAATGCAGTGGTTAAGAGCTCGGGCTATGGAGCTTGACAGGCCTGACTTTGAATCCCAGTTCCTCCACTGTCTGAGCTGTGTGATCCTGGGCAAGTTACTAAACTTCTCTGACCCTCAAATTACTCATGTAAAATGGGGATAATAATAGTATCTACTTCTTAGGGCTGGTGTGACCATTAAATATATGGAAAGCTCTTAGAAGAATGTCTGGCAAAGAGTATACTCTCAGTAAATGTTAACTATCTTATTACACTTAATTTGCCCCAAGTGTCTGCTTCCCCACAGTGACTTCTTCTCATTACTGTGTTTTCTCCAAGGAGTTTCCTCTAATTCTTAGGATTCACCCCTTTCCATCACCATTTAGATCCTCTCAGGGTGCTCTTTTTGTCAGTTACTGGTAGTTTTACCCAGGCCAAAGCTGAACTATTTTTAAATCATCCCTCTCAGTCCTGAAAGACCCTGTCTCTCCTAATCACCCCTGAGATGTGTATGTCTGGGAGTTGCGAGGAGTTGCCAGACACTGGCCTTACTAGGAGTAGCTAAGTTGGGGAAAGCTACCATAAAGCTTCTAGAAGCAGTTGATCTATTTAAGATAAAAGTCTCCAAAATTAGGTATCCTTAAAACTGTCTCCCAATCACACTGACCTGCTCTTCTCTTTCTCTCTCTCTCTTATTGGTTGAATATGACTTAATTTCTCTTTCTCATCCAGCCCCACTCAGTTTTCTCTGTTTTTATAACAGGACTGAACCCCTCATGTCTCTCCAGGCTAGCTGAGGACTTTTCTTGAGCTGTTAATGGATGAGGGTATAGCACCACCTAGGTTAAGCTAGGAAGGAGAACTGGGATGGATGGGGTTAGAGACTCTGGACTCAGGTCTCTGGCTTTTGTTAGGTCCCAGTGATGTGACCCACTGTGGGGCTACATACATTTTTATCACCTCTCCTGACACTGGCGCAGGTGAAGTGAAAGGCAGAGAATAAGTAATTTTTCACAAGCGATGGAAAGGACAGTCCCCAATTTCTGGGTTTGGAAGCTAATTGCATGATTAGCTAGCACCATTTCTCTTTCCTCTTGAATTCCACTCCCCCTCCCGCCCTGCCATAGTGTCCACCTGACTGTAAGTTTGTTAGTGCTGTTAGCCTGTGGTGTTGGGTTTGATTGATGAAGAAGATTAACAAGCTCATGAGTTTCCTCTTATCTGATATTTCGTTGGAGCATGGGACTTCTGGGGCTTTCTGTTTGTTCCTCACAGGAAGACCAGATCTCTTGCTGACTGGCCAACTGCTTGGTCATGGACTAGGACCTCCTTTCAGAGCAGGTTCATTTTCAGCTTCCTGGGCTGTTTGGCTTCTTGTTGATGGGGGAGTTGTTCTTTCCAGCCCCTGAATATACTTTTCCAACTTGAGCTTAGCTCAGGGAGGAGAATTTAGACAGTATTCTGAGAAGAGGAGCAACCTCTAAGGCTAAAGTGAGACTCAGATTGTGTTGTTCTTCTACAGGAACTTTCTTTTTTTGGAGAACAAATCATCCTGTGAGCAGAAGGTAAGAGGATGGGGTGAAGAGGGTAATGGATTAATGACGCAGTTTCAAAGGGAGAAATAATCTTTCAATTTCCCTGTCTTACAGATAGGAAGGATAGAGATTGTGAACTTTGCTGACCTCTGATGTGAGGAGCTCAAACAGGACCAGGGGTGGAGCCTGACTGGATTTGCATCCTGGAGCTATGGGCCAGGGGGCCATGGTGACCTGATAAAAATGGACTCTGTCCAGTTGCCCCCTATTGCCCTTTCTACCTCCCCTACCCTACTCTAAGGGAATTTGTCTCAACCTCTTTGGGGAATTAACCCTAAGGGAATCCCTTTTCCCTATTTTCCTATCCTTCTACCCTCCCAAGAGAGCCCTAGCCTATAGAACTCCTACCTCCCATCCCTTGAGGTAGTCCCCATCCCTGACTCCCCTCCCCCGCCATGCTCAAGCTGTGGAAGGTGGTACGCCCAGCTCGGCAGCTGGAACTGCATCGCCTCATACTGTTGCTAATCGCTTTCAGTCTGGGCTCCATGGGCTTCCTGGCTTACTACGTATCCACCAGCCCCAAGGCCAAGGAACCCTTGCCTTTACCCTTGGGAGACTGCAGCAGTAGCGGGGCAGCTGGCCCTGGCCCTGTACAGCCTCCAGTCCCACCTCGGCCTCCGAGACCTCCAGAGACAGCTCGAACCGAACCTGTGGTCCTTGTGTTTGTGGAGAGTGCATACTCACAGCTGGGGCAGGAGATTGTGGCCATCTTGGAGTCTAGTCGTTTTCGTTATAGCACTGAGCTGGCACCTGGCCGAGGGGACATGCCCACGCTGACTGATCATACCCGCGGCCGCTATGTCTTGGTCATTTATGAGAATCTGCTCAAGTATGTCAACCTGGATGCCTGGAGTCGGGAACTGCTAGACCGTTACTGTGTGGAGTATGGCGTGGGCATCATTGGCTTTTTCCGAGCCCATGAGCATAGCCTACTGAGTGCCCAGCTCAAGGGCTTTCCCCTTTTTCTGTACTCAAACCTGGGGCTCCGGGACTACCAAGTGAATCCTTCTGCCCCCCTACTGCATCTCACACGCCCTAGCCGCCTAGAGCCTGGGCCATTGCCTGGTGATGACTGGACCATTTTTCAATCCAATCATAGCACATACGAACCAGTGCTCCTTGCCAGCCTTCAGTCAGCTGAGCTCCCTGTGCCAGGACCGGTGCCCCGCCGGGCGCGGCTTCCCACTGTAGTACAGGACCTGGGGCTTCATGATGGCATCCAGCGGGTGCTCTTTGGCCACGGCCTTTCCTTCTGGCTCCACAAACTTATTTTTGTTGATGCCGTTGCGTACCTCACTGGCAAACGCCTTTGCCTGGACCTCGAACGCTACATCTTGGTAGACATTGATGACATCTTTGTGGGCAAGGAAGGTACCCGCATGAAGGTGGCTGATGTTGAGGTCAGTCTTTTTCCTTAGAAATTGTTTCAAGCTCTAACCTATGAGACTCCCTTCTTTGATTCTGAGCTTGCCATAGGTATACTCTGCCCTTTCCAGGTAGGAAGAACACTACTCATTTTTCTCCTGCTCAGTCTGCTATCTCCTGACTTCTTGTGTTCCTGCTACTCTTCCCAGGCTCTGTTGACCACCCAGAACAAACTCAGGACCTTAGTCCCCAACTTCACCTTCAACTTGGGCTTCTCGGGCAAGTTCTATCATACTGGTGAGCTTATTTCCCTGCTCCTTCAGCATATCAGCTTAGTTTGATGTTTCTTCACTGTCCTATCTTCCTGGGTAGACAAGTTGGAGGAAAGGAGCAAGATTTGTGGTCAGGATGCTGCGAGGAGCTAATAGTGGGTATGAATTTTGGTTGGCATGGGTGGCTGGAGGGTAAGGTGGCAAGGAGGCAAATAGGCAGTCTTAGATGGACAGATGCTGTCCCAGGGATAGAAGGTGGTCAGTGTTGTTACAGAACAGAGGAGAGTACAGGGGCTAACTGGCTGTGTTCAGTGGTCAGTGTGTGGTCATAGGGACAGAGGAGGAGGATGCAGGGGACGACATGCTGCTGAAGCACCGTGAAGAATTTTGGTGGTTCCCGCACATGTGGAGCCACATGCAGCCACACCTGTTCCACAATCGCTCCGTGCTGGCTGACCAAATGCGGCTCAACAAACAGTTTGCTTTGGTGAGACCCTTGGATCTTTTCCCCATATTTTTCCCCAGAGATAATGCTTTCTTTTTAACCTTTCCCTCATGGGGTACCCTTTCCATTTTTCCTTCTGTGGAGGCATCCCCACCCTATTCCCCAAACCTCGCCAGGTCCTGGTGAGAATCTATGCCATTCCCAGGAGCATGGGATTCCCACGGATCTGGGGTATGCTGTGGCTCCCCACCATTCGGGCGTGTACCCCGTCCACACGCAGCTCTACGAAGCCTGGAAATCTGTGTGGGGCATCCAGGTGACAAGCACTGAGGAGTATCCCCATCTCCGCCCTGCCCGCTACCGCCGTGGCTTCATTCACAATGGCATTATGGTAAGGGACTCCCAATGCAAACTTGAACTCCTACATTTTGACAGCCTCCAACCTGCATTGATCTATGTTCAGTCAACTGCCAGTCCAGTTCATCCACATAATGGGGTAGGAGGGTGAAAAGTCATAATGCATATAGCAAGAGTTTTCTTGTTGTAACTTTAGACTGTATCCTCCACAAACCCAGGGAATCTTATGCCACTGAACCATCAATTTACCTTTCAAGTCTCATCTGTCCGTTTCTTCTTTTCTCTGCAGGTGCTGCCACGGCAGACTTGCGGTCTCTTCACTCACACAATCTTCTATAATGAGTATCCTGGAGGCTCTCATGAACTAGATCGGAGCATCCGAGGTGGAGAGCTCTTCCTGACAGTGCTGCTTAATCCAGTAAGGTGCCAATAGGAAGGGCTAGAAGACTGTAGAGCCAAAGTATTTGCAGGCTGGGACCTTTGCTTACCAATCCTGATTCTGAGGTGGGTAGGCTCTCCAACTCTGACATGCAAGCATCCCCTTGCAGATCAGCATATTTATGACCCATCTGTCCAACTATGGAAATGATCGACTGGGCCTGTACACCTTTGAAAGCCTAGTGCGCTTCCTCCAGTGCTGGACACGGCTGCGCCTACAGACCCTTCCTCCTGTCCCACTTGCACAAAAGTACTTTGAACTCTTCCCTCAAGAGCGAAGCCCCCTTTGGCAGGTATGGGTGGAACTCGGGATGACAAGAGACATGATGAGGGTGTGCATTGAAGAAAAGAGTAGGCCTTCTCTGATTCTTGGCTTCACCTTCAGAATCCCTGTGATGACAAGAGGCACAAAGATATCTGGTCCAAGGAGAAAACCTGTGATCGGCTCCCGAAGTTCCTCATTGTGGGACCCCAAAAGACAGGTGAATCATCCTTAGCCAATTTCTCTTGCTCTGCCTTAAACCTAAAGGGTTCTTGGGCTAAGGAACTCCCTTCTCATACCCACCCCACATTAATCCAGTCTCTTGAGACAGTGATTCTTAACCCTGGTTGTATATCAGAATCATTTATGATATTTTTGTTTTAAAAGATCCACAAATGTTTTCTCATCTGCCACAGAAACATTCCAGAGTACTGGGACTGCCTTGACCTGTCAAGGGTGACGCAGCTGCCCTGGGACACGGTGAAAAGGAAAAAAAAAAAAATCCACAAATGGCCCTGACCGGGTTGCACAGTTTGGTGGAGTATCATCCTGATACCCTAAGGTTGTGGATTCAATCCCCAGTCGGTACATGCAAGAATCAAACAATGAGTGCATCAATGAGTGGAACAACAAATCAGTGTTTCTCTCTCTCTTTAAAGTCAATAAATAAAAATTAAAAAAAATAAAAGGACCACAAAGATTCTGATGCAATCAAGGCTGAGAACCACTACTTGAACCTTTCCTGGTATCTCTCAGAATTTCCTTCTCTTGCTGCAGTTTGGCCAAAGGGGATTTTACTACCCAGAGTGGTTATTTTCTCACATTCTTCAAGCTCATATTGAGCTAACTTCTCTCCCACAATGGCTGGACTTTTTTTCTTTTCCTATTTAGGGACCACAGCTATTCACTTCTTCCTGAGCCTGCACCCAGCTGTGACCAGCAGCTTCCCTAGCCCGAGTACCTTTGAGGAAATTCAGTTCTTCAACGGCCCTAATTACCACAAGGGCATTGACTGGTGAGATTGGGACCCTTTGGAATGCTTCTCAGAGGAACACTTCCTTCCCCCAAGGTATCCTATTTCAGCTTCCACTGCACAGACATCTGATCCCTTAATTTTGCCTCTTTTCTGTGCTACTTCCTAGGTACATGGATTTTTTCCCTGTCCCTTCCAATGCGAGCACTGACTTTCTATTTGAAAAAAGTGCCACCTACTTTGACTCAGAAGTTGTGCCACGGCGGGGTGCTGCCCTCCTACCACGAGCCAAGATCATCACTGTGCTCACCAACCCTGCTGACAGGGCCTACTCTTGGTACCAGGTGAGCCTGAAGCTAGGGACACATTAGGGCTTAAAGGAGGGAGGTGGTGACTGCTAGAGAGACAGAAAAGAATAAGGGTAGGAAAATTAAACTGGTGCCTTGGAGAGGGGTGCCTATGCTATCTGTTTATCAGACCAAGAGTAGGGCCAAATAATTCTGTCGAGTCACCAGTCTCTTCTCTTCCTTTCCTATTTTTCAGCACCAGCGAGCACATGGAGACCCAGCTGCTCTGAACTATACCTTCTACCAAGTGATTTCAGCCTCTTCCCAGGCCCCTCTGGCACTTCGTTCCTTGCAAAACCGCTGTCTTGTCCCTGGCTACTATTCTACCCATCTACAACGCTGGTTGACTTACTACCCCTCTGGACAGGTACAATCCCCCAATAGTCCTCACTGGGGTCACCCTTACCCTCCTCTTTCCTTTAGCCCAGAGTCTTCTAAGGAATACAGCAGTAACCACATCCCTGTCCGTAGTTGCTGATTATGGATGGGGAAGAGTTGCGTACCAACCCAGTTGCTTCAATGGAGAGCATCCAGAAGTTCCTGGGTATCACACCCTTTCTGAACTACACACGGACCCTCAGGTGGGAGAGCATGACCTAGGAGAGGAGGACCATGGGGAAAATGGGGAGGCCAGTTGACCATGTCTGTCTGGAAGAGACACGAATTTACCATCTCTCAAAGAGAGACATAGGTCCCTGTGGGCTGGGACAGGTGGTGAACATTTCTGGGGCTTGAATTCCTTTTCTACCTGCCCCTTAAAGGTCTCTTCCTGTTGAGCAGGTTTGATGAAGGTAAGGGATTCTGGTGCCAGGGACTTGGCGGTGGTAAGACTCGCTGTCTAGGCAAGAGCAAAGGTCGGAAGTACCCAGATATGGACACTGAGGTATGTAAATTCTGGGGCAGGTTCTCTCTCTCCACCTGTAAGACCTGATTCTGTGTCCCACTCCTTACTGTTTCTGCCTTCATTTTTCTCCTATCAGTCCCGCCTTTTCCTTATGGATTTTTTCCGGAACCACAACTTGGAGCTGTCAAAGCTCCTGAGTCGGCTTGGACAGCCAATGCCCTCATGGCTTCGGGAAGAACTGCAGCATTCCAGTCTGGGATGATGTCCCAGCCTCCATACCAGCAAAACAAACAAGCAAACAAACAAAAAAACAGCCCATTTCCCTAAGGGGCAAGCCCAGAGCAGAGCCCACAAGGGGAACTTGAGTGGCCTGGCCTCTCCCCCTTCTACCTCAGTGGCCCCAGGCTTGGAATGGCTGAGAAGGGAAAGTCATCTTTCCCATTGCTCTGAGGTCTGATAGAGGGGCTTCCTTTCACACCCCACATTATGGTACTAGCCACCTTTGACCCATGGTCTTGGAAGGTGGGGAGGAATTAGAGGCAGGGTCTAGAGGAACATACTAATCAAATAATTTACCTCTTCATCCCCAGAATGTAGCTATATATGGCTGTGGGAGAGACCCCTTACTGTGGGAATAATGGGATCTACCTGTGGCCCGGCCTCCCTAATGTCATTCACATTGAATGCGGATGAGGTCCGACAGTGGCTCATAGAGCTGAGTATGAGCCCTAGCTGGGGGCTAGAAATGTCCTTAATAAACATCCTTATTTTTCTGTTTTGTCTACCTCACTGGAGTGGGAAAACCCTATAATAAAGCAAGTGTCAGATTTTCCCCTGCCCCAGTTCAAGGTTCATAAGCTCACGGAGGGAAAGAAGGGAAAGGCCCAGGCAGATTAGAGTAAAAAAGGAGTTTATATATTTATAAATGCCAAATAAATACCAGAGGCCACCCAACACCCCCTCCCAGATGGGGTTGTTTCCCCCAACCCTAGGCTTCTAGGGTTTGACACATCTTGGCCCCAAGCTACAGCCCAAGAGCAGCTGCCAGTCTGGGCTACCAGGGAACTGGGTGGGGATGATCTGTCCAGCCAAGCTCCCCCTGTGTGAGAGGCCCTCATAGCCACAGGCTTGTGTCCCTATATAGGGCCCCAGGGAAGCCAGATTCAGGGAGAGAAGGTGGTCATCTCGAGTGAGACCCGTTGCCACAGCTCCTTGGTCTGTTTGCTGCGCTTGAGGTTCTGCAGGATGTCGTTGAACTGCATCATGCCCATGGGTGTCAGGCAGAAGGCGCTGCGGGCACTGCGGATCGCGTTCACAAAGTCGTCGTAGTCGGCAGGGGTCAGATGAATCAAGCGGTGATGGATGTACTGTAAGAGGATGTGTGCAGATGAGCTGCTAAACACAGAACCAGATCCCTCTGCTCTTGCGTGCTGAGTGATCTGTTCCATGCCTGCCCAGGAGGTGTTCCACCCTGCTCTACACTTCTGGTTTGTCACCTGCATGTATGCCTGCTGGCAACGCTGCACCAGTTGGTGGAAGGCCGGGGCACGCAGGTGGTTGTGGGCATGAGCAGGGCTCAGCCGCTGCAGTGTCTCCATGACGATCTCCTGCAGCACAAACGGGCTCAGCACCCCCTTGGCTGCCCCCACACAGAACTGGTGCACGTAGTTCACTCCTGGGGGGCAGGGGGAGGGGCATGAGACGGGGGTGGCCACCTCTGCCCTAGGGACCCAACTTCTCTCAGCTCTAGCCTGGCAGAGAGTCTCCCTCCACCCCAGGAGCTGAGGTAGCCCCCCTCCCCCCGCGCACGCACACATACCCGACCAAGGCCTCAACTCTGAGCAAGAGCTAGGAAGTAGGTCTGGGATAGGAAGGTGGGGGAAGCAGGTGGGGGTGGACAATGGTCCTAGGGAGGGGAGGTGTTACCCAGCTTTGCTGCCAGCCCCAGCAACCATTTGACATCATCAGTGTAGGGGGGGGAGCGGGAGAAGTTGTTGGGGTGATCATTATGTGCTCGGCGACCCAGCATCTCCAGTGCCAGCATTCCTGGGGGAAAAGAGTGGGCACACAGTGTGGGTACATTCTCTTCACCCTCTACCCTAACCTGGTACCTGACCCCACAGTAAACAAATTAAGAACTAGGGGAGGTGGTTGTCACTTAAGTCTCTGGCACAACTGCAGGTGGGGGTACAGAAAGGGACCTCCTCTCACCAACACGGTAGGCAGCATGCAGGTGATGTAGGCTGTGTGGGTTGACAGGCTGACTGTGCGTCTCTTCCTCGGGTGGTGGAAAACCTCCGCTCACCAGAGGGCTGGGCTGTGTGGTCAGGGCAGGCAATGAGGCACCCTGGATGGCTGGAAATGTGGATGCTGGATGGACACTGCTCACTGAGGGATGAGAGCCACGTGAGGAACTCAGCCCAAAGAAAGGCAGAGGTAATTCCCTCCTCACCTCCCCTGCCCAGTGTACCTCCCCTCCATTCACCTGTTCCCTGTCCCCACAACTCACAGGCCACACTGGTGGGCAGTGGGAGCCCTGGCTCTGTGTGATAGGGATGTACTGTGATGGGTGCCATGGAAGGGACAGGGAAAGACACAGCAGTGGCAGCAAGTGAGGGGGGAGTCACTGAGTATGGGTACTGAGCCCCCAGGAATGCAGGATGCACACTCTAGAGACAGAAAGAGGAAGAAAAGGAAGATACCAAAATTACATTAGGATGTAACACTTCCCCTTTCATCCCACAACTGGGTATCCCTACATTTCTTTCCTTAGTTGGGCTGGATTCCCCAGACTCCCACCACCTCATCCAGGACTCTGACACCCCTATTCTCCCAGAATACCCCACTCCAACCCCCCCATAAACTCCTGATGTTCTCCCATATGCCTGACCACCCACCCCCACAGAACACTGGTCTCACCTGTGGGTATGCGGAGCTGGGCACAGGGAAGACGGCAGGCCGGGGCATATGAGGCATGGGGTGGGCGGGGTGAGCTGGGTGGGTGAGGTATTGAGGGCTGCAGGGCAGGTGGGGCTGTAGAGCAGTATAGGGGTGCAGGCCAGGGGAATGACCATGCCCCAGTCCTGGACCTGGATATAAACTGGACCCCACTGAGATGACTGGCACCACTGTGGCTGCTGCTGTCACTGCTGCCGCCGCCACTGTAACCGGCTCAGTCCCTGGGCCCCCCCTGCCCTCAGGCAGCCCCCGCCCAGCCTCCCCAGCTGCCCTGATCCCACTGGCACTACAGCTTGTAGCCCCTTCACGGGCTGTGGATGAGCCACCTGCTGTTTGCTCATATAGCCAGAACCACTGGTGTGCAACCTCAAACAACACTTCGGGGTATACACCCCCACCCTTAGCCGCCTCTTCCACTGCCATACAGGCCTTCTCCAACATCAGGTTGTCCTGGAAGGGAGGAGGACAGAGGGTTAAGGGGAGAGGGCTTTATTTGGGATAACATTCCATCTCCAGAGTTGGCTGGTTCCCGGGGACGCACCAGAGGTCAGGGCCAGTGCTCTGTCAGAGCAGTGAAAGCTTCACACAGACACAACAAATACTTGCTGACCATACAAGTCAAGTCCCAGTTCCAAACTAATTTAGCCACTTGGTCCTACCCAAGCTCCATCAGGTCCCCGAGGCGTTCCCTTAGCATTCCATCATAGTGATCATCTTGACGCCTAAACTACAGGCCTCTATTTCCTTATTTGTAAAATAGGAACAATTTTAACCTCACAAATGTAAGGTAAAAGAAGTAATGGCTGTGAAAGAACATTAGTATGTTGTTGGGAACCGCCCTGCCTGGTTTCAGGAGCTGTAACCCCTTGTGGCTAAGGCTGAATAAAAAGACCTTGGGGCCACAAGGCACTAAGGAGACAAAGCTTATCATCCTAGCAGGGGCGCTGCCTCTGCCTCCTTTACTTCACTCTGCTTGGCCCCAGGCAGATGACTGGTTTGGCCAATGATGGGTAAGATTCCTCCAAGGAGGGATGACCTAAGACAGGCATGGTCTTGAAGGGGCCTTCAGAAAAGGGGTGATGGACCCTCACCCCTTGGCTATGTCAGAGCCTGGGTCCTCGTTCTATTTATAAAAAGTCTCCTAATCTCTTGGCTGCCCACATCCACCACCTAAGCCTGAAACAATGCGGAGGTGCGTGCAGCCCTATGCTGGACAGGGTGGTTCCCTGGGGCAATCTAGCCTAAGAATGCTAAAAATCCTGTGAAACCTGCTTTGCTAAGAATGCCATCAATTTAAATGATAAGGGTCCAAGCATAAAATGAGTTTGTTTCCCAAGGTTTCATGGCCCTTTGGCTACCTGACCCTGACTCAGAATAACCCTCATAGTTCTTTAAATGTTATCTACTGTTTGATCATTACAGCTTGACAATGATTGATGAGCTTTACGTATATGCCCTGCATTCCTATGCAAATTAAACCCAATAAAAGCCCACTGAGGAACAGGCTCAAGGCCCTTCTCCTTTGAGAGATTGGCCACCTTTCCTCCCCAAGCAGATCATGTCTTGAGAGAATTATTCTCATCGTGACAGCTGGGGGGGCTCTACTGGACAAAGCTCCACCACAGTATGTCAAGTGTCACCACTGAGAGGACAAACTGGATAGTCTGTGAATTCCAGGATATGGAAATCAAGAGCTGGGCCATCAGCTTTCCCCACGCCCAAACCCCTTGCCCAGATGCCCCAGAGCAGGTCCCCGGATTGCCTGTAAAAATACCTGCTCCTTGCACTGGACCAGGGCCCTCTGGATCTCATTGGGGTTCAACGCATGGGCGTGAGGCAGGCAGCTTAGGGCTAGCTCCGCAGCTGCCCTCACCATATTGGAGTCTCGTGCCCGTGATGCCCTGTCAGCCAGGGATGCAACCTCAGGAGGCGTCAGGTGCCCATCCCAGCATTCTACCAGTATAGTCAGTGCTGCGCTGCCAATCTCCATTGCCTGGCCTTGGGGAAAGGAGAAAAAGAGCTGTATCAGCATGAGCACCCCTGGAGAGTGGAAATCGGTACCTCTCCTATCGGATCAATAACTCCAAAGGGATAAGGTTCTTATCTTCATCAATTAATCCCCTTCCCATACCCAAATCAAAACATTGGATTTACCTGTAATCCAGGAAACGTGGGAAGAATAGGTACGTGAGAGCCAGTTGGGAGAAACAAAGTTGTGCAGGCCAAGGGCGTAAAGCCCAATCTCGAAGGCGCAAAGGTGCAGGTTGCGGTGAGGACCCTGGTGGCCCCCTGAGGAAGATGGGTGTGTGAAAATGGAAGTGCTGCTGTTGCCCCCTGCCTTGATCAGCACCGTCTTCGCCAGCTCGAAGTAGAAGTGTGCAGCTGCCTCTGACGGCTGATTGGGTACATGGGGAGCATGACTCTCGGGACGGCGGCCCTTGTACCTGAAGGGGCAATGGGGTAGGGACGGGGATTGGGGTTTCTCTGAAATGGGTGTCCAGGTGGGTTGGGAAAGACCAGGGTAAGTGAGGATGTTGCGAGGACAATATTTGGATTATACTAGGAATGCGGCTCTGAGGGTGGGCCAGATCAGAGATAAGTATTTCTTCCCACTGACCTGCCAACTTCGACTGTCTTTGCTCGGGCCCCTCCACTGGCACTGGCCCGGCGACTTCCACTGGAAGACGAGGAGCCCAGGGAATCTGAGGAAGAGCTGCTAATGCTGTCACTGTCCTGTCCTCGACCCCAAGAGGTGGGGGCCCAGCCCCCTCGAAGTGGCCTCCGGCTTAAGGTGGGGGAGCTATCCGATGTTGTTTCAGGGGCACTGCTGTCAATGCTGGCCATGCCTAACCCCCCCAAAAGACAAGTCAGTCTCAGAAGTTCTAGAAGTCAGACTCCAGGAATATTCTTCCCACTATGTCACCCCCTGGACTGTCATACCTGTGTGCTTCTTCTTAGGCCGCCCTGGGGAGCCCCAGCCCCGTCCATTGTAGCCTCCACGACTGCCAAGTGCCAAGCGGCTGGGAACCTTCCCTTCCAGCCTTGGGGTCAAAGCCGCCTCAGATGGGAGACCCTCACAGGGGGAATGTGGGGAACTCTCTAGGTGGGGAAAATAGGACATTGGGATTAACCCAGGAAAGGGGACCCCAACATGGTTCCATACCACTCATCCCCCTGCCCAGTGCCCCCACCTCACCAGGCACATTCTTCTCTGTGAAGCCCTCAGTGGGGCCTGGCCCAGCCCCGGCCACATTCCCTGGCTGAGCAGACCCTGCAGAGCCTGAGGTCAGTGGTTGCAGGGCCCCAGGGGCAGATGGGCCCCCATGCTTTGAAGGAGACCTCTGGCTGGCTGTGGCTGGGCGGCTGGATGAGTAGAACGAACTCAGGGTCTGTGGCTTATGTGTCTGGCTCTCTCGGTCCAAAAGTTTGTCTAAGATCTGGAGGACAGAGAAGTGGTGACAGGATGCCTTTATCTCCTGACTTCTACTACTTTCCTGTCTCCTTGAAACAGCTTAACACTACACCTCTTCAAGAAGGCTTCCCCAATTATAACGATAGGAAGACCTCCTAGAACAGCGATTTTCAGCCTTTTTCATTTCATGGCACACAAATTACTAAAATTCTGCAGCACACCAAAAAATATTTTCCCCCATGTGATTTTAAAAAAGGGTATAATTTTGATATATTCACACCAGGTAGCTTACTGTCTTGCCTGTTGCCATTTTTTTATTTGACAATCTAAGGGAAAAGAGGTCAGTGCCCCTAACTAAATAGTTAGGCATTGCAAGTTTTAAAAATTCTTGCAACACACTGGTTAAAAATCACTGTCCTAGAAGATAGGGGCTGTCTTAACATCTTGGTATCATCTATAACACTTAACACAAGTGAATGAATAACCAACTTTATGTCCTCTGCTTCTCTTCCTCCACCCTCTGCCCAAGCACTCCTGTAAGAACCATTGCTCTCTCTTGTTCATGAGGTATCCCCAAGATCCCCCACTTATCATGGGCAGAATAGTTCTTTTCTCATTGTACTGGAAACCCCTGGGAAAGATGGTGGAGCCTGTTCTCTTCCCCTCTCAAAATCCCAGCACCTCAGTCCCTTACCTTTTTGAGCTTGGCCTGATCATCCTTGTAAGTGATCATCAGTGCCAATGCCAGGTCACCCTTCTCCCGACGTGTACCTTCACACAGGAGGGGATGCTCTGCCTCGCTCACAGTTGTCTTCATGCCTGTGAGGAGGGGCTCATGGGAATTGAGAATCACCATAACTCCCAAGACAGCAAAGGTAAACAGGCCAGGGCTCCTCAGCCACCAGCACATAAGGTAAGGCATTCTCCTGGTCCAACCCACATCCCCTATGCAGGGTCCCCACTGCCTGTTATACCCAGCTGAGCTAAGCTCTGGTCTGCTTTTTAAGACTTTCATAACTTTGGCCCATTCTACCTTCCTGGCATATCCAACACTTTAGGGAAGTTGGGCTCCTCAATCTCACGGACACTTGACTGCCTTTATATCTTTTTTCAAGGTATTTTGTCCCCCCATGCAGAACTTAACTGATCTTTTAAACCACATTCCATATTATACTCCCTCCCTGAGGCCTTTCCATAGATTTTTGTTTCACTGACCTTACAACACTGAAAACCTATAGCACCCTTTTTTTTTTAAGTCCTCACCGAAGAACATTTTTTTCATTGCTTTTAGATAAAGAAGGAGAGAGAGAAACATTGATGCAAGAGAAAAGCATCGATTGGTTGCTCCCCATACACACCAGGGACCAAGGATCGTAGACACTGGGACCAGGGATTGTACATGTCCAGACTGGGGGCAGCAACCACCTGTCCCTGGACCAGGAATTAAACCCACACGTAATCCAAGCATGTGCCTTGACTGGGAACTGAACTCTCGACTTTTCAGTTATGGAGACGATGTTCCAAGCAGCTGAGCCACACCAGCCAGGGCAACAGAGCACACATTTTTTGCCCTAAATTCTTAAGTGTCTCATAGGCACTACTTGAATTACACATGTCCATCCTGGCTTTCCCATGACCACATAGCCCCTTTTGTACAAGGCCCACATCTCATGCCCTTCACAGTCTGGGGCAGGCATAGCTCAGACATGTTTAAGGTACTGACATACTCACCCAAGGCAGCAACTGCTGCCTCAAATCCAAGCTCCTCATCCCCAGGCATCTCGTTGTTCCAGTTGCGACTTGGGGGCCGGGAACCCGTGGGAGAAACCACTGAATGAAAGTTGGAGTAAGTCAGGCAGAAGTATCATGGGAAAAAAATGAAAGGGAGGGAACCCAAGCCCCTCATCATTCAGACCCTCCCATGAAGCTGTCAGATGGGTCCTAGGCAATTCAGAGCCTTGGAACTCTTGGTTTTTCCTTAGAGAAAGCTACCCTTGCCTCAGAGTCCCCCACTTGCTATAGAGTCAGGCACCATACCTGGAGCACAGAGAACATCAAAGATGAAACTGGCCAACATGAGAGGCAAAACAGGCCGGTAGTCACAGAGTGTCCCCTCCCGAAGTTCCTCTGCCCGGCACCGCATGGTACTCATCTCACTTGGACCCAAAGGAATCTTCTTGAGCAAGGCAGCCACCTCAGATTCCTGGTATGCCAGCTTCACCTGAGGGCACAGAAATGACCTCAGACCTCTAACACTTCAATGGAGATCAAGATGTAAGGCTCTGAGGAGATTATAGTATAAGCCTCAGACAGAACCTCTGACCTCCAAGGCCTTGGTAGAAGCCGGGGGCCGCTGTAGCTCCAAGGCAAACATGCCAACTCGAAAAGCCAGGTTGTGGTGTTCTGGGCGTTCACTGAGCACTGTCAACAGGAAGGCTGCCTTGGTCAGGGTGTTGGTAGCTACCCAGGTCTGACGGCTGGTAGATACCTTATTTTTCTTGCCCTAAGCAGAGAAGCACAAGGAGGCAGGCAGATGAGTCTGGCTCACCTTGCTGGAAGGAGGAGGCTCTTACTTGTGGTGGGTCATGGGAGAGGATTAGGGATAAATGGGGAGGGCTGAAGAAGGGGGTCTCTCTCACCTTGGCAGGGGGCGGCTCTACCTTGAGGTCAGGTGGGTTGGCTAGCAGGTCCTGGGCAAGCTCCACGGTGAGGCGGCAGGCCTCACTGCTGTAGCCATGCGCATGCAAGGCCTCAGCACAAGCAAATAACACCTGGAGAGAGGCCATGGGCAACAGACAGGTTGAAGCCCCAACTTTCAAGGGCAGAGTACCATACTCATTCATACAGCAAACATCCTATAAGCACTTATTACATGCTAGGCCTTATGCTGGTCCTGGGTGTACCACAGGAACTCATCTGGTTACAGAAACAAATCAGTGTGAATCCAACTACTAAGGAAGGTCACTGGGACTTGGGACAGAGGGGCAGACTCAGACAGAGGGGCAGACTCAGGGAAGACACCTAGAGGAAGTGATCTCTAAGATCTCTTGAGACACAAAGAAGGGATAGGAGCTAACCAAGTAAGGTGAGGGAAGAACATTCCAAGCGGAAAGGCCAATCTATACAAAAGCACAGAAGCAAGAGAGCATGGCAAGCTACAGGAATGGTTCAAATTACTGAAGTGTAAAGGACTGAGTAGCTAGATGAAGCTGGAGAAGCATGCAAAGATCATGCCAAGGCCTTTCCTTTTTTAAACGAAGGACAATGGGAAACCACAGAAGTTTTAAGCAGCAGTGACATAATGGGACATTTCAGGAAAACTAACATGAAAGCAGTGAAGAATGGATTGCAGGCAAGGCCAGTTAGTAACCTGCTAGAGGGTTCTAATAGTCATGCGATAGCCAGCTATGGCTAAGGGACAGTCTTCTCACCTCCATGCGGCTCTCCTGTTCCAGTGGCTTCAGTCCAGCAAAGAGGTCGTGCTCCTCCCCAGCCCCACCCTCGGCCTTCTCTTCCTCACCCCCAGCCCCATCCTGGGCATTCAGATAATATGCCTGGTAGTCATCATCCTCCTCTTCAACTGTAGCGGTTGCTTCTTTGGTTTTGGGGAGCCCACTGCCACTCTCATCTGTGGAAGGGAGGTCATCCCGGCTACAGACCTCCCCAGGTAGGCCGGGGGGCCCAGCAGAAGCTGTGGGAGGTTCAGGCCCTTCTGAGAAGTACACGCCACCATCTTCTTCGTAAGTATCTGGGGGTTCAGGAAGGAAGGTAGAAGGGCCTCGGGAGCCACCAGAGAAAGAGCAGGGTGGCGGGCTTTCAGGGAATCCACCAAAGGTGCTGGCCTCTGCACCCAGGACCAGGCTGCTGTCATCCAGGCTCATCTCAGCCAGATCTGGCTCCAGGGAGCTATCTTCGCTGCTCAGTCGTCGCTTGCTCCCACCACCACCTGCTGAGCCCTTGCCCCCACTGCCAGACCCACCCAGTGCCTTGGTTTTGCCCCCACCTGGACCCATCTTATGCAGAGCCTTATCTCCCCCCTCAGCTGAGAGGCGGCGGGGACCCCTCTGTGATGAAGGGATCCCTTCACCCAACCCCTTGCGTTTAGCCCCAAGCTCCTTGGGCCGCACAGCTGGCTCAGTAGGAAGAGGGCGAGGCCGCTCCCGGGATTCCTCCAGGGCCCCAGATCTGGAGGCACCAGGCCGAGGGGGCAGGGCTCGGGCCCAGCACAGTGCCAGCTTCCGGTCAGTGCCGCTGTAGGTGACACCAGGAAGTGGGTAGGCCTCTTCCCAGTTGAAGTAGCAGGCCTCCACTGCTGGCCGGAAGCCAGGGAAGAGCCGGTCCAGGGTCTTCTTGTGCTGTCCCCGCTTCACATTCTCAATCACCTTCAGTTGCCACTGGCGGAGCTGCACGCACAGTTCCCTGCGGCTGTGGAAACAAAGGGGCGAGGCTGCTAAGGGACTACACTCTGCACTGAGAAGCGATGAAGGGGGTGGAGGAGACATACACCCCCAAGGAGGGCATAGCGAAGGACCCAGGGAAGAACTTAAGCCAGCCACCTCCAAAACTTGGGGTTGGAGAAAGCAGGTGCTATTAAGAGCAGGGAAAGAAGGAAGCCTCTCATTAAAAGGACTCATAAGTCACTGAATAATGCGCAGCATCTCCCACTTCCCTAGGACTAGAAGAATGGTACATCTGTGTGCGGACAAGGAGATGAGGCTTGGTCTGTGCCGGCTGTAGTGAGCATAGGAGGAGACTCACCGCTGGGGGCTGAGTGCAGGGTCCAGCACAGCCAACCTCCACAGTGTGACCATCTCGTCACACATGCTGGCACAGGCATGGGCTGCCACCTCTGACTGCCCATTGCTACGACCCGTGTGCCCACTGGCACTGCTGTGTGACGCTGAGGTGCGCACGCTATACCACCAACCTGTTATCTGGAAACAAAGAGAGCTCTGAGATACACCAAAGAGCTTGGAGAAAAAGTAGCCCTCCCCAGTGTCTGTCAGCCTGAAGGGAATGAGGTTAAGGGAAGGGGAGAAAATGAACCATCATGGGGCTATCCAACTCTGGGGAGTTACCTGTTCGTAGGTGAGGCACTGGTCAGTAAGGATTTCCAACAAGGGGGCAGCATTGCTGTCCCTCCGTTTGAACATCTCCCGCACGATGCTAAGCAGGTTCCAGACACCCTCTGGCTCACGGCCCCTCAGAGGGCGCAGCAGACATGCCCATTCAGCTGCAGCCGGAGGCTCCGTGGAAGACAGATACATGGAGTTCACATCACTGTGAAAGTAGTGGAGTGGAAAATGATGACCCTAAGATGGGACTGAATAAAGCAGATGAAAAGGCTTTGACACAAAAGGAACACTAACCCAAAATACACCTTATGTGGAATAAAGAATGTCCATGACAAGGATTCTACATCTCACTCTGCCTCAGTCTCCTAACCTTTCAAAGGAAGAAAAATAACTTCTGTTCTACCTAGCTAAGAAAAGACCACTCTGTGACTATATAAACCTACAATTATCCACTGGATTATTAATGACATCTTCTGTGTGCCAGGCAATGTACCAGTACAGGGAACAAAAGGTGGGAGGCACAAGCATTTATAGAACAAAGGATCCATCAACAGCCTGAGGGACGCTCCCTTTCCACCAGACACAAGGATGAACAGATCCAATTTACCTGAAGACCACAGGGGAAGGGCCGCAGAACTTGTGCAGTGTCTTCTTGATGTTGTCAGTAAGTGTAGATTCATCCAAATACCAAGTACTCTGGTCAGAGGCCGAGGGCCCTGCTGTGGGGTCTGGGAGTGACAGGCAGTTAGTCACCTAGAGACAGGGACCTGGATTCGCCTGACAACAGCAAGCCTTTAGTAAGTGGCGCTCTGCATTACCAGCTCTCTATCTTCCTACTGCCCTTTCTCACCACACTCACCTGGAGCTCCACACACTGTATTGATGGCTGTTGACTGGGAGGACAGGAGTTCATCCAGGAGGCGCTGGGCTGTGGGTAGGATCTGAGGGGAAAAGTAACAAAAACATAGGTGACCCAAGGAAGCCTGGGCCTAATAGGAAGGCTGATAGTGCAGCCCTGGAGCTAGCTGGAGGAGTGTCTGCCAACCTCACTCACCTGCTGAGGGAGCTCACTGATGAGGTACTGAGCAAACTTCTGCAACTGGTCCCTCTGTAGCCGAGACAGGGACTCTGAGACTGGGGCCCGCAGACAGACTGCAGAAGCCTGGGAGGACAGATAGAAAAACAGAACAATCTGAGAACGGCTTGCTGGTGCTGAACCTGGGACTAGAGAGTCTGAGTAGGGGAGGCGAGGGGGCTCACATGGTGGCCAAGCATGCAGCAGAGAAGAGGGGGATGGAGCGTAGGATAGGGCCAGGATAAATTGGGAGGGCCTCACGTTGTGGATTCGGAAGAGACAGAGTGCCACGACATGGGTGCACCATTTGGCCCCAGCCCCACAGGTGCAGCTGCAGGAAGTGACCCGGCAGCGGTCAAACATCACAGCCACGTTGTAGGCTCCTTTTGGGGGGACCATCTGAGGTGGCACCACTGTAGCACTCAGATGGAACCCTGGGGAAAAACATGGGTATGGTCAGAAAGAGCCATTAAGACAAAGGTCTGTGCCCTCAACTCTAGTCCTGCAGTTATTTGGACAACCTGCTCCAGCTTCTTGCAGTAAGTCCTTAATTCATAACACATGGGATGGGAGGAGCATGAGTGCCACAGGACACAATGGGACTCTTACCTATCTGCAGTGGGTCCTTCACAGCCCTCATGCGGAACAGCTGGTCCCCTCGCTGGAACTCATCTGCACTGCCATTGGCCAGGCATGAATACAGCCTGGGAGTGAAGAAGAGGAAGACAGAGCCCCAGCTCAGCAAATGATCTCTACAGACCCTGTCAGAAATCACAATACTCTGGGTGCTGTCTCCCCAGTGTCACTCCCTCTTGGGAAAAATCCCAGGCACTCCCTCCTCCCCTTGTCTTCTTACTACAGCCCCAAATACAGTATCTCCTTTGTTCTATGGGAAGCCCAGCACACTGTGTGAAATATCAGGACCCCACTCCCCACCATCAGTCCTTTAGCCTCACCGAATATCCTCTTCATTCTCAGGGAAGCTCCAAAAAGCAATTCGGAGCTGTAGCTGCTCAGGCACCGGTGGGTAAACTTTCTCCACCACTTCAAATGGGATATGAAATGCCACCTGCTTTGCTGACAGCTCCACCAATGGGATCACTAGTCCATCTTTGGTAACAAAGGTTGAAGTGAGGAGAAATGAAAACAGCCATGATTACTTGGCACCAATGCCAGTGCCACATCTTGGGCCCCACCTTCACTATGAAAGAAAGGGGAGATCTAGATGAAAAATCAAAGGACCCTCCTGTCAGGACACACTACTAACCCTTAAAACTCTATGGGGGGCAAGGGAGCTAAATAACCTCAGCCCACAGCCTTCTACCTGAGATCTAAAATAGAAGATATGAGGGATATCCCAGAAACTCCTGGTCAAACAGGAGTATTGTTCAGGACCCTAGCAAGTAAGACCTTTCACAAGCCTCAGCATCTAATTTCCCATGTATCTACCACTTTAGATTCACATTACACTGTTAACATCTCTCCTCTGACATGCTCTTCTTTAAATACTTTTTTACTATCCCTTTTCTCTAGATGACTCCAGACCTCTATTTAAGGAGGGAAGACAGACCAGAGCCCAAAAGGAGAGACCTCCAAAACGAGAGGCTGCACTTCTTTGGCACACCTGAACCCCAACTTCCCACAACAGAAGCCCTGCAGGGAGGGAAGAGAGATAGGTTGTCCCAAGGGAACAGAGCTGGTACTCCTGGCATCACCTGGAGTGGGATGGCGTTACCCCTCAAGGTTTCCCACTGTTTTAATCAAAAAGTAGTGAAACACCACAGATTACATACATCCCCGAACTGCTGGTCAGATTAGAAAACAGAAAGAAAATCATGGAGCTGAAAGTACCTTTTCTCTGTTTTTTGTGGTTTTTTTTTTTTTTTTTTTTTTTTTTTACTGTTAATCTCCTTATTTTACAAATAGGCAATTGAGGGTAGCCCTGGACAGGAGAGGGGTCAGGGAATGACATGTTTTCCTAGATTTTAACCTATTCAGGAAGATACCAGTATGTTAAAAATCTTCACCACCATGACTGCATACTTCCCTCAAAGTAAGGGATCTAAGCCTCCAGGCTACCCGCATGCAACTATGAAAGAAGCAGAGAAGCCATCAAAGACACACAGTGAAGCTGTCTATGAACCTGTGTGTGTGTACTGTGCGCTCTCTCCAGCCGAAGCTGAATACTGCCACTCCTAAAAAGTAACACATGCACAGTTCTCTCTGTCCCAAAGGGGTGCTAGAAATCTCTGCAGGGCAGTTTGGAAAAAAGGACTTTTGGAGTAGCAAGAGTGGACGCACAAATCAAACCCCTCAACTGCTGAAAAAGTCAGCTTCCACTGAGGCCCAGGACAAAAACTGTGCCATGAGGAAGGCAGGGAGAGAATTTGGTGAGTCCTGAGCCCACGGAGCTTCTCTTATCACTCTCCTCTCCATCCTCTTTAAAGCAAAATTCTTTACAGCACCTACTGGTTAATTCACTGAAATACCCAATGATGAAAGAAGCTCACAGTGAAAACCAGGAAGAGTGCTCATAAGGAGACTCCAGAGACAATTACTCACAACCTTCCCCCAGGGCCCACATGATGGAAATCTGAGGTTGTTGATCCAGTTGCCCCAGCCTTGACTTCTGACAGATGTTCACTATGGCCAGGAACCTCTGACCTACACTTGTGGAACTATGGACTCTTCTTCACAGATCAGTTCACCTCCACTTTCTTCTGAGTGGAATCCCTCCCTGGTGCAGCTGGGATCAGAGATCGTCACCCTGAATCAAGAAACTCCCAGTGCACTTTGCAATGGCATGACACAACTCAAATGGTCACTTCTTCACAATCCACCCCCTACCCACATTCTTCTCTACTTTCTGGCTTGCCTCAGGCTGAATTCGTCTAAGTATTCCCAAGTCCGAGAAGATATTCTTTCTTATCCATCTCTAAGGCAAACGCACAACAAAAGATCTACTTTTTGCCGCTAATGTTCAACCCAGGATTTCCCAGCCATCATCCCTAATTACTCACACTAACACATGCACACACACACACAGGCTGGTGTGGAGAAGCCACCCCAGAAAGACTAGAGAAGCAAATCCTGAAGTCCGTTCAAAGCTTCATACAGCTCGTGGTCCGGGACACCTCCCGAGCAAGAAAAGCTCTCAAACAAGGCCAGAGCAGGGCCTGCTCGTGCCCCTCCCCCCCACCCCCAGCTCTCCGTCACCTCGCATTCTGGTACCGCCACTGCCACCTCCGCCACCGCCGCTGGTGGGGGAATTGGGCCCCACTGACTGTTTGCGCCATCCCCGCCAGTTCTGGCAGAGGCTCTCGGCCTCGGAGATGAAGGAACATAGTGAATCCTCCTCAAAGCGGTCCGAATCCTCGAATGAAAAGCGCTCTCCATCTTCCCACTCCGCGAACATCAGCTCCATAGGGCCCGCACCCCCCGGGGCCGGGTCCCCCCCCGCGGATCCGGGGCCTGGGCCGCCGGCCGGGGACTGAGGGGAGGCCCGGGGCCTGAGGGGCGAGCCGGGGCTGGGGGTGGCCGGGGCGCTCAGGGCGGCCGTGCCGGGCGAGGATTTCAGGCCTGGGAGCGATACAGGACCGGGCCTCGCCCAACTGCAAGGTGCGAACGGGGAACCCGGCCAGTCTCCGAAACCCAGGGCCCGGACGAAGCGCTCGGCAGCCGGGGCCTCTCCGTATCTGCGGCACCGCCTCCCCCATCAGCTGATCTGAACTTCCGGCCGCGCCGGCCACCACCACTTCCGCCCTCGCACGCTCGAGGACCCAGTAAGCGCTGATGTAGAGGCCGTGTGTGTTTAATTGCTGCATTTCCTGCTTTTTTTCCCCTTGAACCCACCCTCAGATACAATAAAAGGAAGCCAACCCCCAAAGGTAAACAAAACGACTGCGGGTCCCAGCAATAACTTGGCATCCACAATGTCCCCAAGGAATAAACATTCGCCAGGCATGCTGGGAATCGTAGGCTGTCAAGCAACAACACAGGAACCACTGGATAGTTATTGTCCTAATTCAGAATAGGACTCGGGCGGCTTCACCTTCTGGGAATTGTAGTCCAGAAGCCTGCATTCCAGAAGACTTTATAGGGGAAGTCCAATTGGGGCGTTTGATTTCAGGAAATGGTTGGTACTTTTTGTCAGTAGTGCCCTTAAGTCTAGCGGTTCTTAGCCTTTCTGTGTGCCACGGACTCTTCAGCAGCCTGGTGAAGTCCCTGGGTCCCCTTCTCGGATTGTTTATAAATGCGCAAAATAAAATAATGAGAATTATAAAGGAATCAATTATGTTGAAATACAATTACCAAAATACTAGTAAATTTGTAACAATAGTATTTATTTAAACATTACATAAGATCCAGCAGCAAGTGTAATAAATAGCTATGATAATTTTGAAGCTAGTTATCAGCATAAATGATACTGAAGTACCTGTAACAAACTGTAATGATATGAAAATACCATGATTTCATATTGGTATTTCTAATGATACTGATTTATTTCCCACAGTCCTAACTGAAATGCTAAATCAGTTGTGGTTAAAGATAAAAATTTTTTCCCACCCATGACCACAGATCTCTTGCTGGGCGTCTATTGACTCTTGGTTAAGAACTCCCAAGTCTAGTTCAAAGTGCTTAACCACTGAACTTCTTCCTACAGCTGAAAGCTTCAGCTTGCAGAACTAGACAATTGCTCAGTGCTCTACTTACTGAGTATGAGGACTATAGGAAGAAGTACTTGTGGAGGATCAAGGAGACAAGACCCCTTCTTTATCTTAATAATTATGCTACTGGAATCCTTAAAAGAAGTGGATAATTATTCCACTGGAGCTTTAAAAACCCCACTGATCCCTTTATCCATATAATGCTGGGAGGTACCAAGGTTAAATGAGTTATGACTGAAAGGGCAGAGTATACATAAAATGCTACACAGTTGTTTCTAATATGGGGGGATCACAAAAATAAATGCCTTCAGCAACTGAGTGGATGAGAGACGTAGATAGGTGACACACAAAGAAGTAACTGACGATTACATCTCAGTTGTACTATTTTGGAGAGTCCAATGGACAGGCCTCTGAAAAATGGAGAGGAACAATAATCAGCTGTATTTGATTAATGCCATGTGGTAATGAGAAAGTAAGGTTGCCAGATCTGTCCATTGTTTTAAAGAAAAGCTGCCTTGACTGGTGTGACTCAGTGGATTGAGTACTGGCCTGCAAACCAAAGGGGAGCTGGTTCAATTCCGAGTCAGGGCACATACCTGAGTTGTGGGCCAGGTCCCCAGTAGGGGGCACTTGAGAGGCAATCACACATTGATGCTTCTCTCCCTCTCTCCCTCCCTCCCCCTCTCTCTAAAAAATAAAAGTAAAATCTTTTTAAAAAGCAAAGAAAAGCTAAAAAGTGGATTTTTAAAAAAATGACATTTTCCCACCCTAGCGGGTGTGAGTGGCTCAGCGGACTGAGTGCCAGCCTGCGAACTGAAAGGCTGTCATTTCAATTCCTGGTCAGGGCACATGCCTCAGTTGCAGGCCAGGTTCCCAGTTGGGGGTATGCGTACAAGAGGCAACCAATCAATGTATCTCTTGCACATTGATGTTTCTCCCCCTCTCTCCCTTCCCCTCTCTGAAAATAAATAAAATCTTTAAAACAATAAAATGATGTTTTTCCTAGTTTTAAATGTGATCAGCTAATATAAAAATATATTTTTAACTATGTGGGCCAAATAAAACACATCTGCAGTACTTTTGGATCACTAGTTTGTGAAGTTCTGATATTCTGGGGACACCTTGCAGGAACTATGCACAAAGTGGGTAATCACTAAATGCTCATAGATGATGGCAAAAAAACAAAAAACAAAAAAAAACCCCACATCTCTGTATATAGGCATCCTTAGTGCATCCAAAGGCAAGGGCACTAAATGTTGTAAAGGACTTCAAATGCAGGATAAGATGATGGTTTCTGTCCTGCTCCTGAGGTATATCAAGGAGCAAAGAACTTTCAGAAGCCTAGGGAAGGATACAGGATTCAAGAATGGAGGGAGTAGCTAAACCACAACAGCAGGCCAAGTTCTCTTCAGAGAAGTTTATTTCAAGATAAGACATAACTTCCTCCCAGACAATAATTCCAAAGGGCAAAAAAAGTGTTTTGCCTCCTTTTACCCTTCAAATAGAGCATGGCAGTGCAAATATTCATCTCTAAAACGCCTCTGCGTAGTTCTCAGAAGCTACAGTCCAGTTATTGAAAATGTTTCTCCATTTTCAGCTGACGTGTGGTTTGTTAGGAAACCTCTGTAACAACATATTCACTTTCTTAGGGGATAAATTCCCACACTCTCCCTGGATTGATCTCATCTTTCGTGCTGCCTGAAAACATAAAACAAAACAAAAAAACAACTCTAAAGTCTGTCCTGACCTAGGGCAATAGATCAGGATCACAATGCCCCCAAATACATTAAGATATCAACCAGCCTGGAGAGATCTGTATCATCTCGGTCCCCTTTCAACAAAAGGGACTTGGGACCTACAAATGACTGTAGGGTCTGAAGCTACCATGCCAGCTAATAACTAAGCCTATGCCGGAAATCAAACAACCTGTCCTTCACTATCTTTAGTTCTACTTCAGAGAATAATGTCTATTGCAGCAGCAATTTAAATTTTACAAAGTGGATTCCCATTCATTTCTTCATTTGACACTCACAAAATTCTGTAAAATGAGTGTCAATTATTAACCTTATTTTACATTTCGTAACGCTAAAAGCTCAGGATCGCAATGCCTTCAAAATCGTAACCTTTTCTACTTTGGCTACTTTCCCAAAACTTTCCTCGTATTTTTAGAATGAGAGGGGCTTTCTTACCACCTAGAAAGAGGCAGGTAAAACCACTACTTGTATCCTCCCACCTCCCACCTCCATTATCCTTCCAAGAGGGGCACTACAGGAGCCTTCTTTCACCTCAGCCTTCGAAGCACAATCGAAGAAGTCCTGGATCTCTTTTCTGCACGCTTCATCGCGAAATTCATTCCGCTTCCAGCAAGCCATCATCACCGACATCTCCGTGATACAAGTCGCCTCTGGAGAGTAAAAATGGGGGGACCCTCAGCCACAAGGAGACCCTCACCTTCCAGCCCTCCCACCCAGCTGCCTCCGCACCCCTTGGGTGCCGCTCTGGAGTTTCCTCGGCTCCTACTGCTCACCGCCCCTCTCCCGGCGCCGTTCCCCGACACGGTCAGCTAGGATGAGGGGCTTGCTAGGCTTCAGTACAGGTTTTCGCGGGTTTCCTAGCCGCGCTAAGCGGCCCCGCAGACTGGGCGTCGCCATTGAGCGCCCGGCTCCCGGCAGACCCTGCGGCGCGTGCGTGACCCCGCGTGACCCCTACGAGCTTGACGAGGCTCGGTGAGTGGCGGGCAGAAAGCTTGGCGGCATGTTTGCAGGTACCCGTTTTTACTTGGCGGGGTTGCCCGGATCCTGGGCTGGTACGCCGGCCGGTCCAGACTGTTGTACAGGTTAGAAGAGTCTTTGGAACTCGTACGATGACCTAGGTCACTAATTTGTAGTTTCCGAGCCCCGAAGTCTCCGGGCAATACTGGGCCAGGAACACCCAGGAAGGGGCCCCAATAAATGAATGCTCGATTTATTGTGCTACGCGACTGGACTAGAGAGCAATTGATATAGGCAAGGCCAGAGTGAATGGAAGCGAATCCAAATATGAGACTTTAAGATGTTAGGTTGGGAAATATTTGTGCTGTTTCAATGTCTGCAGTAACTATGGTTTTGACTAGCTTGTGGACCACAAGCAAAGAAAAATTAGGCTCACTTATTTAAAAGCTTCTACTGCCATGCCTGGTATGGCTTAGAGGATGGAGCGCTGGCCTGCGAACCGAAGGGTCACTGGTTCAATTCTGGTTAGGGCACGTGCCTGGCTTGTGGGCTTGATGTTGGTTTGGGGGCCTAGGAAAGGCAACCAATAGATGTTTCTCTCCCTATCTTCCTCCCTTCTCCTCTTTCTAAAAATAAATAAAATGTTAAAAAAGAAAACAGCTGCTACAACTTAGATAGTTTGCTTATTTGTAATGATCTCATTGGGTAGGGTGAAGTTTAAGCACTTTCACATTCACCGTCTTGTTTAATCCTCTTACCAGTCTTTCGAAGATACTTGGTAGTATCATTCCTATTTATAGACTTGGCCTCACAGTTGTGATGCCTAGCTTCATCAGACTTAGTTCTAAATGGCCTGTTTACAGAACAGTCCAAAGATGTGCAAGAGATTCTCAAGGAATTTACAAATGAGCCCCAAGAAATGTTTCTGGTAATGGAAGCATAACTTAAACAATCTTGTAGTTCACAAGGTGACTGTTTTGGAGGAGAATGTTTATTTGGTTGTGTAAATGTAATGTGCTAAAATCATTTATCACAGATGTTTGTAATCTTCCCATTTACCACTGCATGACTGGCTCTTTTTCCTCTGTTGGGTCTCAGTTCATGTCAAAAAGGCCTTCCTTAATAACTTCTTACACCCCATCACCACAACCTGTTTTGTTTTCTTCACAGTACCTATCACATGCTGAATTATTGTTCATTTATTGCTTGTTTACTCCTTACTTCCTACTGACACCCATTTAAAATGTAAGCACCCTAAGAGAAGGGACCTTGTCTATTTTGTTCATCTCTGAATCCCCAGTGCCTAAAGTAGTGTCAATACAATAACTACTTGTTAAATGAACAAATGTTTGAAATATTTTTGTAAGTATCCAACTGTATCATACCACAGAAATATAACCAAGCAGAAGACACTTTAAAAATAAGCCATTTATTATACAAAAGGATGCCTGAGATCATAGAAAATAGCAATGATTGAATAAAAGCATCAGCCCTATGTTCCATCCCCTCTCCAGCAGACAAGTAAAACTGATTCCTATCAGAAATTTCTACCACCAATAATCCCAAGCCTGCTGCTGTATACAGAGCAAGCTGTGCCTCAAACCAGAGAACATTCATTCACATTGCTTCACATTGCTTGCTTTCTCCATAGGGAAAGTAAAGTCCTTAGTTGATTAAGTGATACATGGCTATTCCTGGTTCTGCTTTCCCTTATGGAAATGTAGCACCTGCTCTACCTGCTCTTTTGTGAATACTTTAATGGCATTGGGAATAAAGGAAAAAGTCTGGGAAGTACTGACCACAAAACAGGCATAAGTCTCCAGGCACAATCATTCACAAACAACTAGCCCACTTTGTACATAAAAGTGCTAAAGGAATGGCAGTATGAACTGGTACAATTAAGACAGGAAAGGTAAGGATGATTATACCTTATGTAACCATGACTTAACCCTTTTTATCGCCCATAATGAAATTTGAGTCCTAACCTTAGTTGGCACTTGGGTACTAGTATTTTGCACTATAAATGAGCAATTGCATTTGAACAACTGCAAGCTTAGAGATCAGAGTCCTGAATTTTGACTTCTTTTGTGACTCCCTACTGTATCAAATTTTAATATAAGTATTTTTTTTTAATTTTTAACTTGCTGATTTGAGAAAAAGAGAAACATCAATTTGTTGTCCACTTACACATTCATTGGTTGCTTCTTGTCTGTGAACCTGAAAACTTGGTGTATTGGGACAACACTCTAACCAACTGAGCTACCTGGCCAGGGCCTGACTAACAGCTTTTTATTTAGCCAACCACTTGTGGTGGCTTAAATCTCTTGCCTCAGCTCTCATCCCCTTGACCTTGGGTGGGCTTCATCAAATTGTCTCAGAAATATTATAAAGTTGTAAAACTGGATATCAGTAATAGAATAAATGAAATTAGAATATTCATACCACTTAAAATGAAAAGTGCTACAGAGTATGAGATAATTACTAAAGCTATAGCTGGGCTGGTTTTCCCACCACAATATTCATGACTCTTCGGGAGAAAGAGGACTTTTGTAACATAAAAATAATAAAACGGGGGAAGACTTCATTAGACAGACAAGAACAAAGACTTATAAAAAATTCACTTTGAGTGGAGAGGGTTGGGGGAGAAAGGCAGAAAACTACTTGAACAATAATTTTTAAAAATTCACTTTGATTCACACTGGCCTCTTTTAATATTTAAAAATGAATATATATTAAAAAATTTTTCCTGCTATCATGTCCAGCCTTAGTCTCCATCTCTAACTAAAATAGAGTGGAATAATTCATCAAATTTACATGGCATAGATTAGCCACTGAATCTTTCTGTTCGTGAGGTAAGAAGGAATTCCAGATACTCTTTAGGTAAAAAGCATACCAGCAGTAAGAAAAGCTGTTAAATCTATAGCCAGTTTAATGTAGGGAAGAATGAATGTAGGAACGGTGGCAAGGCTGCTGCATCTTCATCAGAAATTGTGGAAAAGTAGGGGGAAAAAAAACACATTTAAAAGGTTTAACATGGAAGTCAGGTAAATGATATAAAAAATACAACTCCAGAAAACCAGAATACAACCCACCAGGAATTCTGCTTCACCACCAACATAACACTATAAAGCAAAAGACCTGGAAAAGAGATTAATTAGGAAAGGAACTGAATATAATAAGGGATTTGAGGAATAGTACACAAGAAATTTTAAGACCCTGAACCTGGTCAATCTTACCTCATTTGTAGCCAAGTACTAAGGCATTGTTCTAATCATAATTGAGAGGATGAAATGGCTAGAGAAATAAGCAGTTCCTAAAAAATTGTGTTGGATCAGCACCTTGAATTAAATATGTGTTTCAGGCCTCTGTTTTCCACTGAACCAAGAACAGGATGCCTTCATCTCTCCTTGAGGAGAGGCCCTAGTACCACAGGCTGAGACCCTGGCTACACATCATTAGGCGAGAACATCGGTGGATATAACTGGAATCCCTTGAATTCAGGATAACAGTGTTCATTAAGGGTTTGTGCAGCAGATGCCCCTCATGTCCTTTGGTAGAATGACTTCCATGTCCTTAGCTCTACCAAGTTTAAAGCTCTTGCAGGGTAATTAGAGATTCTGGTTCCTTTTCAGGAAGATCTCATGTAGGTAATCCCAAAATTTCTTCATTTGTGTCTCATTGTTGTGGATCATGGCGGTGAGTGCTTCTCCCTGGTCCAGACCTTGCCAATAATCTTGCAGCCACATCTCCTTCCAGCTGAAATATCAAATTGGAGTTGGATTATGAAACCTCAACATAGCTATGAGTCCTGCTTTTCTCTGAATGGAGCCAACAAAGTCTTAAACAGATACAGTGGCCTCTAGCTAACAGCACTCTGCTTTAAAGGGAAGGAATGTGCAGTAAATCCAGTACTAGTTCAGGTGACAGGCAGTTAAGCCACAAACATAAACCTATCACACAGCCCAACCAATGAGTTAAACTTTCTGACTTGCCTGCCCCTAGGTCCCAAATATGGAGGGAGTTTAAAGACAGGCAAGACAGGGACCAGATTAGGGAATCGCTGTCTCCCTCAAGAAAGCAAGGGAGCATATTTAGATAGATACCTTTTAAGTTGCACCTTTATTTCAATAATCAAAATGAAGGTGCAATGGCATCCAATGTCCAGATTAAGATATAACCAAAAAAATTTTAAATGTTTACATTGTTTTACACTTTTCCTCTAGTAAATCATAATATTATGTTCAGCATAAACTAGATACAAATTACCTGATGGAGAACTTCGTTTCCATGACCAAACTGTGACAGCAGCACACATAAAAAGCCCTCTGCTGCCATCCACCATCAAAGCCGGCCTTTGCAGGCCACTCTGGCACGCTGTCTTCCCCAAACTTAATAATATTTTATTGCCTCTCCCCCAGTAGGTGTGGTTTGCTGCAAGTGGCTGCAATATTTTCCCCCTCCACCTCCCATGATGACCTTATTCTCCAATGCTACCACATTCTGCCATGTACTGCAGTAGTCTCCTTACTTCCCTTCTAATCCACACTGCCCACCATTGTTAATTATTGGGTTGGCCAAAAAGTTCTAGTTTTTCACCTAAGATGGCTCTAGTAGTGCTTAGTTATCTTTAACTTCATTTGAAACAATTATATTAGATAGTATTGTGACAGCTGTCAGCGGGTATTTAAAAACATTTATCAAAATTGGTGAAAAATGTGTCTTTTATGGAAAAAGCTAAATGGACTTTTTGGCCAACGCAGTATTACCTTTTTAAAAAGAATTCCCTCTATTCTGCCTAGGGTGAACATAAAATTTATCCAAATCAGGGTACTTTTTTAAAAAAGGTTTTTTATTTTATTTATTTTTAGAGAGGGGAAAGGAGGGAGAGAGAGAGAAACATCAATGTGTGGTTGCTTCACAAGTGGCCCCCACTGGGGACTCAGGCATGTGACCTGACTGGGAATTGAACTGGTGACCCTTTGGTTCACAGCCCATGCTCAATCTACTGAGCTGCACCAGCCAGGGCTAAATCAGGGTACTTTTAAGAGTGAAAGGAGATGCTATTTATAATTACGCCAGGGTAATAGAAATAAACCCTGCATATTGCAGATAATCTTCCCTCAAAATTCTCATCTTTGTATTCCTCATCCCCACCCCAACCATATATATAAAAGGTACTCAATAAATAGCTGAATTGATTTTTCAGAACAGTCTCAACTCCTGAGCCTGGTATTCAGGCTGTGTAAACTCTGGCCCCACTTTTATCTGCCCAACTGTGTGTGTCTTTTCCTGATCACTTCTCCAAACAGGCCCTCTGCTCTAATTGAAACCTTTTTTAAGTTACTATTGCAAACATTGTCCACATAAGCTAATTTTCATATGCTGTTGCCTTGAATTATATTTTACATCTTTACTGAGCTTTTCCAGTTTGTCTTTTTTTTTTTTTAATATTTTATTTATTTATTTTTATTATTTCTTTATCTTTAGAGGGGAAGGGAAGGAGAGAGGGAGAGAAACATCAATGTGCGGTTGCCTCTTGTATGTCCCCTGCCGGGAACTGGCCTGACAACCCAGGCATGTGCCCTGACTGGGAATCGAACCGCAATCCTTTGGTTCGCAGGCCCGCGCTCAATCCACTGAGCTACGCCAGCCAGGGCTCCAGTTTGTCTTATGTCACCAACTAGACTCTTGATACTTTAAAGGCAGAGTGAACCCATCTCATAATTTCCTTATATTGGGTTGGCCAAAAAAGTCCATAGTTGTTTTTTTTTTCCCATAAAATAACATTTTTCATTTTCACAAGTAACTTTATTAATCTGGATATTTTGAGTATATTGGCTATCTCCCACTATTGGCTTCTAGTGGGTAGAGGTCAGGGGTGCTGCTAAACATCTTCCAATGCATAAGATAGACCTACAGCAAAGGATTATTTGGCCAAAATGTCAACAGTACCAAGAAACTTCACAAACCACTTTTGACACCTTTGATCAGTCACAGCATCTTTTCCATACACTGCACAAATCCTTTTTTTACATATCAGTTGTGTTTTTACCTTTCTTGAAATAAAGCATAATTTGCCAAAATGTTGCATATTTCCTTCCAACTTCAATATTGAAATGCCTGCACAAAAATTCACCAATTTTGTTAAGTTTTTAAAAAATGCACACTGATACGACAGATGTCACAATACAGTCTAACAGAAGTGTTACAAATGAAATTAAAGACAATTAAACAGGACTTCTAGTCAGATGGTGGCATAGGTAAACATGGCTGGCCTCCTTGCACAACCATATCAAATTACAACTAAATTATAGAACAATCATAACTCAGAATTGCAAAATTCAAGTTGCATGGAAGTCTGACAACTATGGAATTAAAGAAACCACATCCATCCAGTCTTGTAGGAAGGGCAGAGACATGGAACCTTCTGGTTCCATACCCACATGTGGTGGAAAAAAGTTCGGGAGGGATATCTTGAGAGCAAGGAGTCCCAGCGCCACTCCAGGCCCCCCAGCCCAGGGTTCCAGTGCTGGGAGAATAAGCCCTCATAACTTCTGGCTGTGAAAACCAGCAGGGATGGAGTCAATGTAAGAAAACTGCTTGAGTCCCAAGTAGTTCCTCTTAAAGAACCCACACAGGGACTTACTCAGACACACTCCCTCTGAGTTCCAGCACTGAGTTAGCAGCTTGAAAGGCACCAGTGGCATACAGGAAGGAACTGTAGTGGCTGGTATCAAGGCAAGAGCTGGAGGAGAGCTTTTTCCAAGATAGAAAGGTGAGCAGAGGCCATTGTCCCTTTTCTGAGCCCTTCCTGCACAAAGGCACAGAGCTGGCAGGTGGATACCATACCTGAGACTCCCATCAACCTGGCTAAAACTGCCCAGCCCTGGAGAGTCCCCTGAGGCTCTGTCCCACCCAACTTAGAGCTGTTAACAGTGGCTTTTCCATATGGTCTTGGCTCATTCTTCACAACTTCTAAATGTTTTCAAACAAGCAACAATTGGCCTCAGTGAGCTGACAGCCCTGCACATCCTGCTAAGTGGTTGCAAGCATAGAGCACTGGCAGCAGCTAGCCCAGATTAACAGCTTGGCTTCACCTGGGAATCTCCAAGCCCAGCACTAGTAGCAGCCATCTCAGATTGTTCTATAGCTCAGGCAGGGTGGCCCCAGGCAAAACACAGCTGGGGGCTGACGTTGCCCTGCATTACCTGGGAAACCTGAGGGCCAGCACACCCAGTAGACAGCTGTAGATCACATCAGAGCACAAACACCCTGCCAGTGCACAGCTGATCCACCACAAAGGGCAGACGCTGGTGATCAGTGGTCACAGCCAATCCTTGCAGCTCACTGGCCTGGGTGAATCCATCCCATTAACCTGCCAACAGCAACCAAGGCTCAACTACAAGAGGAGGGGGTGCTCAGCTCACACAAAGGGCACATCTTGAGTACCCAGGTTGAGTGATAGGGGAGGCTGTGCCACTGGATCTTACAGGACACTGCTACATTAGGCCACACTACCAAAACATGAAGTCATAGCAGCTCTAACTAATACATAGAAACAAACACAGGAATCCTGCCAAAATGAGACAAAGAAACATGACGCCCCCAGATGAAAGAACAGATCAAAACTCCGGAATAGAACTAAACAAAGTGGAGATAAGCAATCATAAGCAATCTATCAGATGCAGAGTTCAAAATATTGGTTATAAGGATGCTCAAGGAACTTAGTGAGGACCTCAACAACATTAAAAAGATCCAATCAAAAACGAAGGATATACTAATTGAAATAAAGAACAATTTACAGGGAAAGAACAGTAGAGTGAATGAAGCTGAGAACAAATCAAAGACTTAGAACATAAGGAAGCCAAAAACAACCGATCAAGAATAAAAAAGAATCCAAGAAAACGAGGATAGTGTAAGCAGCCTCTGGGACAACTTCAAGCATTCCAATATTTGAATCACAGGAGTGTCAGAAGGAGAAGAGAAAGAGCAAGAAATTGGAAATTTATCTGAAAAAATAATGAAAGAAAACTTCCCTAATTTGGTGAAAGAAATAGACATGCAAGTCCAGGAAGCATAGAGTCCCAAACAAGATGAATGCAAAGAGGCCCACTCCAACACATTTCAAAATTAAAATGCCAAAGGTTAAAGATAAAGAGAGAATCATAAAAGCAGCAAGAGAAAAGAAATTAGTTACCTACAGGGGAGTTCCCATCAGACTCTCAGCTGATTTCTCAGAGGAAACTTTGTAGGCTAGAAGTGATTGGCACAAAATATTCAAAGTCATAGAAAGCAAGGAATTACAGCCAAGGTTGCTGTACCCAGCAAAGCTATCATTTTGGATCAAAGGGCAGATAAAGAGCTTCCCAGACAAGGAAAAACTAAAGGAGTTCATCATCACCAACCCATTATTTTATGAAATGTTAAAGTGACTTATTTAAGAAAAAGAAGATCAAAACTTTGAACAATAAAATGGCAAAAATATGTATCTATAAACAATTGACTCTAAAAAAAACAAACTAAGCAAACAAGAACAGAGACAGAATCATGGATATGGAGAACGTTTTGGTGCTTGCCAGATGGTAGGGGGTATAAGGGATTGGGTGAAGAGGTGAGGGGATTAAGAAGTACAAATAGGGGTTCCAGCCAAGATGAAGGCGTAGGTGGAAACCCTTCACTTCCTCACGCAACCGAAAGGAGGATAACAACCAATCTAAAATAAATAAACCAGAAGTACCAGAAAATCAAACTGCATGGAACTCTGACAATCAAGGAATTAAAGAAACAGTCAAACAGACCAGCCAGACCAGTAAGACAGGAGGACAGAGAGAAACCATGGCAAGGCAAAATGCTCACACAACTGATTGAGCTTGGTCAAAAAATGAAACAGAAAATAAAAGATACCCAAAGTAAAATAAAGCAAAATACTCAAGGAACCAACAGTGACAGGAAGGAAGCCAGGACTCAAATCAACGATTTGGAACAAAAGGAAGAAATAAACATCCAACCGGAACAGAATGAAGAAACAATTCAAAAAAGTGAAGAGAAGCTCAGGAAACTCTGGGACAACTTTAAACTTTCCAATATCTGAATTATAGGGGTGCCAAAAGGAGAACAGCAGCAAGAAATTGAAAACGTATTTGAACAAATAATGAAGGAAAACTTCCCCAATCTGGCAAAGGAAATAGATTTCTAGGAAGCCCAGAGAATCCCAAAGAGGAACACACCAGGGCACATCATAATTTAGTTACCCAAGATTAAAAATGAGAGAATCTTAAAAGCAGCAAGAGGAAAAGAGACATTTACTTACAAAGGCATTTCCATAAGGCTATCAGCTGATTTCTCAAAAGAAACCTTGCAAGCGAGAAGGGGTTGGAAAGAAGTATTTGAACTCATGAAAGGCAAGGACCTACATCCAAGATTACTCTATCCCCCAAAGCTATCATTTAGAATGGAAGGGCAGATAAAGTGCTTCCCAGATAAGGTCAAGTTAAAGTAGTTCATCATCACCAAACCCTTATTATACGAAATTCTGAAGAAGATCAAAAAGTATGTACAGTAAAATGACAACAAACTCACATCTATCAACAAATGAACCTAAAAAAAAGAAAAAGAAAAACAATGAAAACAAAACCTAAGCAAACAACTAGAACAGGAACAGAATCAGAGAAATGGACATCACATGGAGGGTTTCAGTGGGGAGGGGCAGAGAGGAATAGTGGGAAAAGGTACTGGGAAGAAGAAGCATAATTGGTAGGCATAAAATAGATGGGAAGAGGTCAAAAATGGTATAGGAAACAGAATTCAAAGAACTTGTAAGTACAACCCATGGACATGAACTAAGTGTATTTATAAGTACAACCGATGGACATGAATGCTGTAGGGTGGGGGATGCAGGACAGAGGGAGGATAAAGGAAGAAAAATTGGGAAAATAGCATAATCAGTTTTTTTTTTTAAAGTACAAATAGGTAGTTACAGAATAGCCATGGGGATGTAAAGTACAGTATTGGAAATGGAGTAGCCAAAAAACTTACACGCATGACTATGGATATTAACAATGGTGAGGGAATTACCCGAGGGAGTTGGGGGTGCTGGGTGGAGGGGAAGAAAGGGGGGGGGGGAATTATGACAATTGTAATACCGTAATTAATAAAATGTAATTTAAAAAATAAAGATAAGTAAGCAGTACTAGAGCCATCATATGGAAAAAACATAATGGAGTTTTTGGCCAACCCAATACAACATCCCCTGAACACCTAGTGCTAGCTAATTCATTGCCCACAGTAAGCAAGTAATCATTTGATTTGACAGCAGCAGGGGACTCCAGCTACCCTTACCTGTCACTGTCAGGAATCTCTTCCACACTGCCAAAGCCAGGTGTTGGCATTGGGCAGTCCATGTGTGAGGGCTGGGCAATGTGAGGCTCAGGGACAGGGATGTCCCCAGGAGAGGCTGCATGAGCTTTTTCAGCATCCAGCCTAGCCAGTTCATGATCACAAACAAAACACTCGAAACCATTGAGGTAGTTAGGCAGCAAAGGATCATTCACTCCCCACTCCCGATGCTTCAGACTATCCAGAAGGAACTGGTTGGTGATACCCCCAGGTTGTTTGTATGCCAGGTATTTCATATATTCCTCATCATTCTTGTCCAGAAAGTCAATAAACTCTGCCAGCTTCTGAGGTGACTCAAAATCATCAATGAGGATGATGGAGTGATTGTTGGGCATCCAGTCCTTCACAGAGGGAGAGCCCCGATACACAGGCACCGCACCAAGATGCATGGGCCGCCACAGTTTTTCTGTCATGTAGTCATCACAGATAGCATTTTCGAGAGCCAAATGGAACTTATAACGGGACAAGAAGGCCAAGAGTTCCGGATCCTCCGTGGTGGCTGTGGTTGTGTCCTGTAACCGTTGAGTGGGCAGCTCCCGATTTTGCAGGCATTTCCCGTATGAGTCCACCTGAGTGGGATAGAATACAGCGGTCAAGAGGGTAGGGCATATTGGCCTGGACACCAGGGGTCCTGGTCTCAGCCCGGCACGCCCCCACCCCTCCCAGCCCCTCCACGTCTGCACCCACCGGGATGTAACGCATGAGCTCGCGCACGTAGCGGTCCCTGTCCGCAGGCACATCACAGTGGGACTGCAGGTAGAGCAGTGGTGCATAGCCGCGACGGCGCCACTCTGCACGTTCCTGGAGTGGAGGCCCTGCACGGAGTAGGTAGGCAGTCCCAGGCAGCCACTGTAGAGACAGTGGGTAGTCAGAGTGGCGGCTGAAGGTGGCGGTAAGATTGAAGAGGCGGATGCCCGGGCCGTGGCTCAACAAGAAGTTGTTGAGGGGCGACTCCTCGTGAAGCAGGGCCCAGCTCTGATGGGCCAGACGGGGCAGTGGTGCCTCAGACGCGCGGAAGTCTGTGCCGTAAAAGAGCAGCGCGCGCGTGCGCGAGTCCCCTCGCACTTTTCTGTCCCGGGATGCTACGCACGCGCCGCGAACACATTCAATGCGCTCCGAGTCACCCGGGAAGTGAGGGAACAGCCCTGGGCTCCACCACAGCAGAACCGGCAAGTCCGCTGTTTCTTCCCTCCCTGGCCACAGGGTCCCCGGACTGCGTGCCACCCCCACTGCACCTAGTGCCGAGGGCGGCCGGAAAACTGTACCATCCCATGGCTCCGCCCACCCTGCCTCCCCACCGGGTTCCCCTTCTATCACAGGCCCAAGGACGCTGGCCACACAGACACTAAGCATTCCCAAGGCGGCAAGCATAGGCCGGGTGCGACGGGCCGCCATGTCCATTCTGGCAGCCAGCCCCTCTTAGCTTAGCACCAGACCCCGCCCTGCAGTTGTAACGGGAACAGGGCCTTACGCCACAAGGCCATACGGTGCGCGTGCGCAGCTCCACTCAGCCTTCCACTTCCCAGGAGCTATTGCGCCAGGCAGGAAGGACCAGGGGGCAAGTGACACGTCGCTGGAAAAATGAGGCTACTGGTTACATCTTAATTTATTTTATTTCTTTACAAATTAAAGATGCATTGAAAAATAAACCAATGAAGAGAAATGAGAGGTCCAGAGCAGGGGCATTGCAGGCTGGGAGCAAGCCCGGCCACCATCAAGCCTAGCCCTTGTCTTGCTCCAGCCGGTTCGCATTGGAAGATAACTGTCAGCCACTCTGTCGATACCAAAGCCCAAGTGATGTCTCGGGAGGAGAGAACAGAGCTCTGGCCACCTTCACCTCGTTCCCCAAAAAACCCCATCTTGGAGAAGCAGTGTTTCCAGTGGGAGTTCAGAGTGGGATGTGGGTTGGCTCTGTGAGGTATTGCAAGTTGATGACCAGGCTTCCCACAGAACCATCCAGTGCTGGGCCTCTCCAGCTGGAAAGGAGGTGCTACCTTTCCCAGGTCTTTATATACTTTGCAACTCAGTTCCCAGGCTTTTTCACTTCTGACAATGTGTCTCTCTATCCACAGATTCATCACCAATCATTGCAGGACAGAAAAAAGCAGTGGAAGCAGAGAAAGCTAATCCACCACCCACCACCCTCAGTAGTTTTGACTTGGCTGCTGACTTCTAGGCCCAAGGAGGACCAACCACTTTTCTCCCCACCACCTCAGGGTTATACTCAAGCTCTTGTGCACCTGTATGTTTTATCCCTAATGTAGGAAGTTGCTGATGGCACTGAGCTGAATTAGCCCCTCCCCCCACAATAATCCTGGTATCTCCACTTCTTCCTGCCTGCTCCCTCTTCTTGGAGGTTGGTCCAAAAGGACACGATACTGCCAGGGTTTAAGTGCCTCCAAATCCCCCAACACCGAATCATATACAGTGAACTGAGAAACTACATTCATTACGACAGGATTAGCAGGAAAAGGAAGGCAAAGTGAGGGGACGGGGCACCTTCCATCAGCAGGACATGACAGAGTGGTAGGATACTTGAGCCCAGAAAGAAGGTGTCTCCTTATACCTCCCCCTCCCCCCAAAAGAGACTGAGGTCAGCTTACATGACTTATAAGATATGGAACTGTCCTGGTTTCCCTGCTATCCTGAAGTACTTTCTGGAAACTGGCCTAGGACCCTATGCCATTTACCCACTTGCTCTAGCTCAGTAGCTGCCGAATCTCCTTGTGCATATGACAGAGAAAGTCCACATAGGATGCTCCCCCATTCAGGCTCTTGTCTTCCACCAGGAAGTGCTTGAACAGCATCTCCAGCTTGTCCTCCTGTTTCACCACGATAAGCTAAGGCCAGAAGACAGGATCATGAGGTAGAGCCAGTGGGAATTAAACATGCCCTGAAATCCCATTATCCAGTCACTTACTCACTCACCACACCCCACCCCTTCCAGGTGAGGACTTGACAATGTAAAAGATCCAAGGTTCAGATCAGTGTTACCTTCATGTACCGCGATCTCTGTGCCCTTAAGCTATCAATGAGGCCTCGCACCTTCTTGGACAACGGATTATCCAGAACTGGCAGAATACTCTGGTGGAACACAAAATTCATTTATCCTTATGGTAAGGGACTCAAATCCAATCAAAATGGGGCAGCACAGACTTAAGCATCATCCGAAACAAGGAAGCCTGGGAAGAACGACAGCACCCTCCCTGCCCTCCCAAGTGGCCCCTGCTATTTAAGAGGACTAGCACACTAATTTTATTGGTTCCTGTGACAAAGTACATTTCCACACCCATATTCTCCTTGATGCCCTGCCCTCACCAAGCCACTGTTGATCTGACTGAAGGAGGAGACGCCGAAGAGGCTCTGGACAACACCCTGTTGGACACTTGCTCCCACCCAGACGAAAAGGTTGAGCCCATTCTCCAGCAAATAAATATCTCCGTTGCTTAGACGCTCTTCAGATGCTCGAACTGCTGGTGGTTCAGTGGTACTCTCAATAGGAGACTTTGTCTAGACCAAAGGGGGAAAATGTTACTGAGGACCGTAAGACAAGTTTACCTCCTCCCACACACCAAAATTTCAGAAAGCTAAATCCCTCAGTAATTTTCCCTGTGAAAATCACATCAGATAATATAAGTAAAAACAAATTCATTAATGGCAGACACAAATAACACTAATCTTTCTTGTCCTCCTTCTATGATGCCTGTCTCATGCAATGTCTCATACTCCAGCCCTCAGTCGCACCAGTGGTAGGAGCCGAGGATAGAAGAAGACATTGGTATCAGCCACATCCATGGAGGTAACCAGCTGTCGGACATAGGCACGGTCATCCGTAGTGACTTCAGCTCCAGGCTGCAGGACATCACTCTTCAACACACAGTTCAGGTAAACTGGGAGTAGCTTCATGCACTCAGGAAGGATCAACTGAGGGAGGTTATCAAGATCAAGTCAATAATCATAAGAAATCGCTCCCAAATGCAAACTATTCCTCCACCAACATTCTTGCCCCACCTGTCCTGCAGAGGAGGGGCTGGCACAGTTCTTTCTGTAACAGGCCAGGATCTGTGCACACTGCGTGATAAGAGTGTCACGGACAGTCTTCACAGGACTGTTCAGAACCCCCCGGTATGCTAGATAAGAAACAGAAATAGCATGGTCACTGGTCAGCCACTCTAGCACATGTACCTTCCCACCACACCTACCTGGGAATGCTGAATCATTGACTATCACCTTTTTCAGCCCAAATCCCACCCTGCCCTGCCTCTCTCCTCACCAAACTTAGCCATGTAGTTGATGAGCGTGTCGGTCTCACAGTTTCGATACAGATCAGCTAGCTGAGTACAGCAGTTCAGGGCCAGGTTGTGTATGCGGAGCCGTCGCTGCCCTGCACAGCTGGTGTAGAGCAAGGCACACTGGGGGAAGGGAGAAAGGGGGAGCTCACACCCCTCCCTCACCAAAGCCCTCTGAAAAACTGCTCCTTTGCTATATTACTTAATTACAGAAAAGACATAAGCCATCCCTTCCCCATCCTCTTCTACTCCTCTCTACCCGCCCCTCACCCTCTTTCCTGCAGCCTATTTATATCCAGTGAAATGACACCTGAGACTTCCTCCCCAGTCCCTGTCTCCCGCCTGCCACCTGCAGGAGGGCTCCACTCTCTTCATTAAGTCGATCATCATGCTTGAATTCCACAGTCACCGTCTTGTCCCCATCTAGCCCAGCCAGCTCCACATCTGTTGTATTGCTCATGTAGAAAGCTCCAAAAAAATCTACAGCACGGATACCTGAGGCCACATGGATAGGATCAGGGCTGAAGGTATGATAGGTGCCACTTGCCTCCCTCCCCGATTAAGCCCCCCACCTGCTCTTCTCCGACCAGGACTGACCAGTGCTCGTCCGGACCCGCATCACAGCATCAAAGCCAACAACCTTCTGTACATCCCGACGCAGGTCACTCATAAACCGTTCCTGGTCATTCTCCACCTGTAGCCCACCATGCCCAAAGTCACACCACATAACATCCTGCAGACAATCTCCCTGCACCTCCTCCATTCTACAAGCTGAATTGTAATAGTAGTGAAGATGATGATAATGGTGTTGATGATGATAATGATAGCTTTTAAGCACATCACATGCCAGATCCCACATCAAATGCTTTACATATGACTTGATTGTGATGACAAATCCTAATTAATAATAAGTATCAAAACCCCATTTTATAGATGAAGAAACAAAGAGACAATAATTAATTTCCCAAAGGTTATACAGCTAGTAAGTGGTAGGGCCAGAATATCAACCCAGGACCGATTCTAAGCCCCACACTCCCAACCGCTACTCATGGCTCTCTTCTTCACACTCTAGTGGTCTTCTCTTCTAACACTACTCCTACTAATGAGTCCGTAGCTAAACAGCAACTCCACATGTAGACAGACATTCCCTGTCCTGCTTCCATAGGCCACCCAGAGTCCCATGCCGTACCTGAAAGCAAGCATATTTGTAGACAGAGCCACCAGTGAGCTGGGGCACAACAGAAAGCGTGGCCACATCCACATACTGGTTAGGGAAAAGGAAGAGGTCTACACAGCAACCTTGGGCCACACACTCTTTGGCCAGGGTCTGATAAGCACCTGTCTGAGGCTGGAACAGAGTCTGGGGTGGAATAGAAGAAAATGTTCAAATATCTGTTACACCCTATGTGAGAATTGAACATGTAATATGGGATATTCAAATATATGTAAACTTCTGATCTACTCACAGGAGTTTGTAATAGTAGAACATTCTTTTTTTAAAAAAAGGAATCTACCCAGGGCTTTGGAATGAGATGGGACAGAAAGGTGGGGAGCAGTGGAGAACGTTGGCAGTCACAAATGTAACATGAGAAAGGGCAGAATATCTCTTTCCCCCTCAAAAAAATTAATAATACTGTATTGTATTGTGAAGAGTCACCACCCTCCTCTACAAAGGAAAGTTCTCCCCCTATCTCCCAATCCCACACCTTCTCCTTGTCTGTGTTGATCAACTTCCTGTCATCTCTGTTCTTCAGTTTCCCTGGGGCCTCTGCAATGGGCAGGGAGGTGTGGAACAGAAACAGCTTCCCTGCACACTCGGCAGCCTAGGAAAGAAGAGAGGACTACTTATTTATTCTTTCCTTTATTCATCTATTATTCATCCTCTCCCTCATCATTTACTCAGTGCCAGCTATGTCACACAGGCTAACTCACTGGGCAGTAATAAAAAACTGATGAAACAGTGGTTGTATCCCAAGGGGTGCAATGGTCAGAGGAAAGTGAGGCAGAGGAGGTTGCTGGGTACTCTAGCCTTACCTTCAGGGCCTCCATCCCAGCCTGGATAACTGGGGCAAATACTGTCTCTGTCTCTCTTGTATCTGCAAACATTTCTGGAATCTGATCCAATAAGCTGAAGAGAGAGGTGATGGGAAGCAATCAAAATTGTTATCCAGATTCCAGAGTCCTAAATTCTTTGAGGAGTCCCCTGGCCACCAAACTCTGAAAACTCCTGAGGCACAGCTCCTGCTCTTCTGCTGACCCTCTGTTCAATTCTATAGCTTTGTTTGATTGTACCCACTCCACATCTGCTCTACTGCTGCAATCTGGCTCTTACCTCGTGATGACTGCCCGAGACTCATTGACGTTGACCAAGAAGCCATCCAGCAGTGGCACAAACATGTCAGCCACATCAGATACAACCATCATCTGTGGCTGGGCCAATGAGCTCTTCACATTGTAGAAGTGGAGCACCTTATTATAGGTGACAAAGCCAACGCGGATTGCTGACTCTTCTGCTCCACCCTCCCTGTAGAAGGTGACATTGTTACCCAAATCTGTCACCTTCTCCACCACCCAGTCTCATGACATCAGGCTCCAGCTGCTGTCAACCCACACACCACCTCACACCCGACATCATTATGCAAAGGAAGCACCTCAGCTCCCTAACTCTCACCTAGGTAGAAAGTCTAACAGTGACTTGAGCTCCTCACAGAGGAGCCTAACAAGACCACTCCTGATGGCATTGTAGGAGACATCAATCATGAAGATGAAGGCAGGAGGGCTGGGGAATTTATTGTTCTGCAAAGGAAATAAATGGGGAAAGAAGGGTATTGCTAAGCAGGCCAGTTGATTAGAGGGAAGTCACCATCAAAGGGGACAAAGGGGTGAGGGAAATGATCACAGCAGTTCTTAGCTGTCTCATTGTCCTCTGCCCACTGCTCCTCCCCATGCTATCTTCCCTCACCTTGCAGTAATCTACAGTGGCCAAGAATTCGTAAGAGCCCAGGGATAGCTCAGGACGGTCGTAAGCATCCACACGTTTTCCGGTATGATCCAGATGTTGAAAATACTGGGGAGGAACTGTGGGGAGTATGGCAGAGTGTTATTCAAAGGTCCACTCTCAATCTTAGTAAATCTGGCCCTGGCTGAGCTCACTCTACTGCCCATATCCCCATATGTGACCTACTTCCTCAGTTCCTAGATAATGGACCCTCATCTATCTAACTAGAAAGAAAACACTGAAAATGAAACTCAGATCTTCCCCCCAGTCCCAGCCACTGAGAACATACCGTCATTGATGCAGCTGCAAAAGCAGCACTGGAAGCGCCTCCCTCCCTCAATGAACTGCATGAAAGGGCACATGTATGCTTTGCAGCGATTGCAGCGCAAAGGGCCAGATTCCCCATGGTCAACGACATACGGTGAAGCCTAAGGAGCAAAAGGGAAGGGTTCAGACATACAGAGAAGCTACAGTGGTTTGAGACATGTGGCAGCACATGAGAAGGAATGACCTGGAGGGAGAAGCCATGGCTCAAATATTTTGCCTGGGGAGGGACTCCAGTGAAGGGGAATGAAGACAGATGATGAGGGTACTGGTCACAGAAATATCCCTAAGAGTCTAAATTCCATGGTTGTCTCTCCTTACTCCCCATCTCCAGAATTTCACTTCTTCTGGAAAGAGAAAACGGACTGTGAAATTGGCCCTACCAAGCCAACCACTGCCATGGACATATGAGGAGAAAGCCAAAAATTACCGAGGATTCTCATTCTGGCCCTATCTTCAATTACCTTCACTTTTGCCCCAGAGTTCCTGCTTCCTTCCCCAACCAAATATCTATGACGCTTGCGCTTCCCATCCCTGGGTTTATGTGGCACTTACTGATGCCCCAGGCAGATCTCACCCTACAGATAAGAGACCAGCAGCCAAATGTCTAAGCATCTCCACTGAGACCCAGGAAGAGAAAAAGAGAAGACAGAGACAGGATATAAAGTGAGCCTTGAGTTTCTGGTTATAGAGAAATCTACCCTGAGTTTAATAAGCTAGGCATGAACATGTGGGTACTCTACCAAGGCCTGGCAGAGCGGATGCCACGTCTTTTCTCTTTTAATGCTGCTTTCAAGTGCTAGGGTGACAGATTAGGGCCCAAGCCAGGTAAGAGAAGGACTACTGGATCCTAATCTACCTTTTTTCCTTATATGCTATCCTAACATTCCTAACCTACCTAGTATGATTGGATGTCATATAAGAAAAAATACAACAGAATAATTTTGTTTTTAGAATGGTGTTCTTCTAATCATCTAGAAATTACCATACTATCAGAGGCTCCTGTATCCAGCTGTCTCCTCAATCCAGCTGTCTCTTCCCCTATAAGATGGCCCTGCCTCTTTTCATATTGTTTGTTTCCCCTATAGATCCTGATCCCATTCAGCAATGTCTTGGGCTCTTGCTCTTATCCCTATCACCCTCTTCAGGCATGAGCCCTGGAACAGAAAACAATTGAAGGCACTCTCCCTCCTGCCCAACCAAGACTTCTTCCACTAGGAAGCAGTCCCTCCTTTCTTCCCTTTCATTATACCCTGACTTACCTCTTCTAGAGGCAGCCTTGCCAGTGGCTTGATGACGGCTGCCAGGGGCACCTGGGCCTGCTTAGCCATGTCAGATGTACAAGGGATATTATAAGATGTGCATCGAATGTATCGAGGACTTGCATTCCCTGAAGGAGGAAGTAGGAAACCTGAGTCAGATTACAGAATGCCTCCAGCTAACCAGCTCTCCATTGCTGATCCACTCTATCACCCCAACAAATGCTAGAGCTGATGGTGGCTTTTCCCCTCCTAGAGACTAATGAGGGGCTAATCTTTGATTAAAGACTGATAAAAGTCCCATCTATAAGCTGATGTCTTGGAGTAAAAGTCCCCACAGGGAGGAGTTAATGCCCTTCTCACCTTGGTCTTTCACTAGGAAGTTGGTGGTAACTAAGGGTGGCACCTGGCCCCGTACTCCAGTAACGAATGGCTCTGAACCTCGGTTGTTCCGGTCATCCTCAATAACCTGAATCTGCAGAGAAAGTGAAATAAGTGAGGTGGCAGAAGGGAGTACCAGGTCCCAGAGAACCAGGAGAAAGGCTGAAACCGCAGCACAGAAACTAATAATTTGCCAAGGAACACCTCATGTACGAGGCCTGCTCTCCTTCTGGAGATGATAAAATGCTACAATGCCAATCTTCTGCTCTACAATTAGCAGCAAAATGCTGGACAGGCAACACCAAGAATGGGCTTCTTTATGAATTGCCCAAACCCTCAAACCGTAATAATCACCCTTTTATTCCCCCAACTCCAGAACAGTTCCAGTGCTTATCAGAAACCTTCAAACATGATCAGATTTTACTTCCCTCTCCCATCTCGCCTACCCCATTTCTTCCCCCAAAAGGCACAGTCTGAGTCAGAGTAGGAAAACAGACAACAGTAACCATGTAAAAATGAATCTACCTGGAATGACTCCACATTTAATGAAAGTAGAAGGGACAGGTTGAGGAGAGGATTAAACAGCCAGAAATGATCAGGTAAGGTGAGGAAGCAGATGCTGCCTTATGCTGAGGTAAGCATCAGTGTTTAAATATGGGAGAAGAGGTTAAGAGCCCATACATTATAGCCCAATCCTAGTCTCCCATCTTTTGACAACCCAGAAAAAGAAAAAAATATAAAAAAGATTTTTGTAAAGCTGGTAATCAGGTCTTTGTGCAGGCTGATGACCCTTGGCCAGTTACTTCAAGATGAGTTTGGTAAAACCAGAAAAAGTAAAGGGAGAATAAGACTCCATATCCCATAGCAGAAGGAGTCGAAGCTTAGAAATATATCAGAGTCAAAAAGACTCGCCAGATGAGAAAGTGACCCACATTTTCCCAAACCAGTAGTTCTTTCCCCTGTAAGAAAGCGTGTATCTCAAACTTGTACATTCATAGCCACCTACTCAAATGTTTGTCCATCGTCTGTAGAAAATTCAAACCCAAAGGGGAAGGATTAATGCTCATCTCTGTCCTGTTCCATCAAATGCCACATATAGGCTCCTGGAGGAGCCAGAAGGACTAACACCAAAGCTTAACAGGCCACCTGACCCCACCCTTAGAGCCTGACCTTCTACCACCCCATACTTAAGGCACTGGTAACAGCTTGCTACTTCTTCATTACATGGTGACTTGAAACATGCACATCCTTCTAGTTTATAAAAGCGAGGTCTAGAAGGACTGAGGGAAAGGATGGAGAGGGATGGATATGGTAGATGAGGTGAAGATGAGGTCACACGCATGCATGGATGGCACTAACACAGGGATGACACACACACACACCCCCACCCCCTGCACTTACTGGACTAGGAATGGCATCAGGGTCTATTCTGTGCCTGGTTTTCTGCTGAGGAGGCAGCTCATTGAGTTGCTTTTAGTGTTTTAATAATAAAGGCAGCAGGGGAATATAGGGAGGGAGACAAAAGAACAAGAAGCAGATGTTACTTCTCTCAACCCTGATGAGTTAGACATGAACAGCTGGAGCCCAGCTCATAGCGCTGATATCAGGCTCTGTCTATATCAGAAATTCCAAGTCTTTCTGGCCCAACACAGAGGCTTTAATGGCTTAGACTATGATGTAGAAAAATAAGGAGAAGGGCATATAGGAGGCAAGCAGGGGTTATACAGAGAGGGGCTAAATGGGAGAATTCTTAAGGAAGAAGAGGAATATTCCCTCCAAAAGGCCAAACCTCCCACTTAAGGACTAGTCTTATGCTGAAAGAAGCCTCCCCTCACATGCACTGGAATCTCCTTCTCACTGAAGGAGGGGAAAGGAAGGAGGGGCTCCTTAATACTTTCAGGTCCCCCTTAGCCAACAACGTCCCTCACCCTGGTAGTTCCCCAAAGGAAGAGGGAGAAGAATGGAATATGACAATGGCTAAGCATGGTAAGGTAACTGACATAGCACATGTTGCAGACAGCGCTATAAAGTGGCCCCTGCTTCAGAGTTCAGTCCCAACCTCTATTCTGAGTATGATAAAGAAAGCCTGAGAATTCCGATGGCTCTAAGGGTGAGATTCACCCTCTTCCTGGGAGAAGTAGCTTCCCCAAACTGACCTTGTAAACTGTAGATCACTTTTCTCCATCCACACAGGAGCCTAGCAAACAGAAGTACTACCAGTTTTTTCCTAAATCCATCCAAGTAGGGGCAGAGAGAAACCAGTGAAGTCTTCCTCCTCTTAACATTTAATACCAGAGAATTCCCACCAGCTTTACCCATTAAAGCTGCTGTCCTACTGGATCTAAGAGGACCACACCTGGACACAGCCACTATAGCACAGAAGGGTAGAGATTACCATGCTCTGTCCAATAGTTAAGAGAGCACAGCACTCAACCCAGAGCTCTACTGATACTGCTGATCACTCCTGGCTTCCCTTCCTTTCCTGACCAGCTATGGAATAAAAGTGCCCCAAAAGACGTCTGGGGCCTCAAGCTACAGTTCAAAGGGTCAAAAATTACATCTAGTTTCTACATCTAGAAGAAGACGAATAAAGAGGGAAAATAATCAGAGAATGTTGGCAAACATCTCATCTAGGTTGATTCACTTATCTGGCAGCCACAAACTCCTTCCCCAGGACCACATAACTAATCTACTTACAGGGCTCGGGATAGCATCAGGATCCAGGCGCTTAGGAGGCAGTGGCTGAGGAGGCCCGGGCTGACTGCCAAAAGTGGGTGCTCCTGGGTAAGGACTTCCATAATTGGGCTGAGGGCCCCTGACTGGTCCAAAGGAACCTGAGCAACAAGGACACAAGGATGATGAACTCAAAATTCCCTCTCTTCTTAAGGCCTCAGGGAAATAACTAGACTCCTATAAATGTAGAATTATGAGGCAAAATAATAACCATTCAGAGAAAGACCACATTATCTGAACAATGAGAATAAAGAATAAACAATGAGAATAATGAATAAACCCTACATCCTACTAATAATAGCCCCAAGCTGTCCATCTAGTTCACCACTTAGCAAACAATACCAAAAACAAACAAACAAAAAACCACCTAAATAGCTGAAGCTTTTGGCTTCTAGACAGACTTTGGGGAAAAACTCACCATTTTGTTGCAGTTGATAGCCTGGCTGCTGAGAGGAGTGCATAGGTGGCGGCTGTCCTGGGAGCCCAGCCATCTGGGCACCAGGGTGTAGAACTTGAGGAGGAGGTGAGGACATATGGTTGGGCTGGTTCACTGGGGGTCCCACAAAACTCTGTCCAGGCAGTATTGGACCAGTCATGGAAGGCATCCGAGGACCCCCTGAAGCTGGGGGTGTGAAACTGGAGGCCTGCTGTGGGGCAGATCGCTGGGGAACCTGGGCCCCAGAAGGACCCTGTGCCTGGCTAAGGGGAGGAGCCTGGCCTTGAGGATAGGAGCCATACAGACCAGAGTTAGGGAAACTTCCTGAGGCTGAGGCCAGTGATGTTGGTGGGCCTGAGAAGTAGAAGAGGTAGAATCAGAATCCTGTCATTACTCAATTTATACTCAGTAAATCACTTCCCTTTCTACATAAGAGGAACAGGAATGCCTGCCCTATCAGCTAGGGCTCAGAGGCAGAAGAAATAAAAGGGATTAACGTATAGCTCCACAGCCTGATGCTTCTAAAAAAAGGGAAGAACAGTAACATTCCTGTGGTCATAGCTACTCACCATAGCCCAACCCTGAAGGGGGAGGGGCTGGGGCAACAGCACCACTGATCTGCATTCCAGCCATCTGGGCAGTCACCTGTGCACTTGTTGGGGGAGGACCATAGGGCTGAAGCACAGTTGGCTGGCTGACCACAGGGGCCAATGGGGCTGACCCAAATGGCTGAGACCCAGGGAGCCTGTGAAGAGAAGGGAGACAGGACTAGTGGGGCGGGACACCTTTCAAAGTTGGCAGGAAATCCACATCATACAGGAAGCTATATTGTTTCACAGTATCTTAATCTCATCTTGGGCTCATTTATGACTTCATACTTTTGTATATATTCAGATAAATTATATTCCTGGTGATCCACACTGATTATTCATGACAAATTTTATTTTCCATCAGGTTCACTCCACAAACATATGCCAAGCACCCTCAGATCAAATATTATTTACTCTCCTACTTAGATTATCAATCTCCTCTGCCTCAATCCTTTGCTGACGAACCACCTCAGTTTTGTAATCAGAATCCCTAAAGGAACTGAAATAGAAGGTGCACAGAAATATTAACTCAAAAGGTACTTAACAAATGTAGCCCTGGCTGGTATAGCTCAGTGTATCGAGTGCGGGCCTGTGAACCAAAGAGTCGCTGGTTCGATTCCCAGTCAGGGCCATGCCTGGGTTGCAGACCAGGTCCCCAGTGAGGGCCACGTGAGAGGCAACCACACATTGATGTTTCTCTCCTTCTCTTTCCCCCTCACTTCCCCCCCTCTAAAAATAAATAAATAAAATATATTTTTTTAAAAAGGTACTTAACAAATGTGGAATCAAACAAATGAAGTTTGACTTTTTAACTTTTAAACCAAAGTATTTATTACTTTATCCTGGGAAAGGTGTTAGAAAATTCTAGAAGATCAGTGGAGCAGGACAGCTGAGTTTGGAATCTGTGCTAATTGTAAAAATGTGTAAACTCCACCAGAAACAGGCTACCAAAATTCTACATAAACCAGGTAGCCTTCTAGCTGGGTCTATCTAGCCACATCTGATTACTTGGATAGCTATGTCAGGCAGTCCCATGGTATTAGATGGCACATTAAAATATACATACAAAATCATTCCAATATTATTGCCTACCAACTAGCAACTCATACTGGTGTTTTAGTGTTACTACTACAGAAATCTACAACATAGAGCACGGGTGGCAAACACAAGGCCTGCGGGCAAATCTGGCCCCCCACCTTGTTTCTACCCAGCAGTAGCACCAAACTCCTTGCCCCTAGTTAAGGAGTAGTTACATTTATACAGTCCTAACATTACATTCAGCCTTTGAAGGCAACCACAGGCTGATTGGCCCCTGGTGAAAATGAGTTTGACACCCCTGACATAGATTATTATACACAACAAACTCCCTCTGGGATTTCAAGAATGAATCAAATTCTTCACAACAGTTTATTACATTGAAATTCTGATTTATCCTTCTTGTTTATTTTGTCTTTACTGAATAGCTGGTACTTTATTATATTTGGTCAGCTTCTATTAGTCCAGTAGTGTAACATGTTTTTTTTTCTCATTCAACTAGTATTTTCTGTTAGGCCAGTGAACCTTACCTCCCTAAGTGCTTTGCTGGGTTTTGCAGTTTGGGGCTTTTTTTTTTTTTTTTAAGATTTTGTTTATTTATTTTTAGAGATAGGGAGAAACACTGATGTGAGAGAGAAACATCAATTGGTTGTCAATCATACCTGCCCTGAATGGGAACTGAACCTGCAACCCAGGCATGTGCCCTGACCAGGAATTGAACCAGAGACCTTTTGCTCTGCAGGATAACACACAACCAACTGAGACACTCCAGTCAGTGCTGGCTTAGCAGTGTTTATCTTCCATAGCACCAAACTATTAGCCCCACGGCAGATGCTCATAAATCCTTGTCAGAATTATTATATTCCACAGTCCTACTCCATTAATATGGATAATATTATTAACTACCTAATGTTATCCTGTCATGTGCCCTAATAAGAATAAACCATCATCTGTGTATATACCTGTATATAGCTTTACAACTTATAAAGTGTCTCTAAGTGCTTTAATGTAATCCTCACAGCAAAATAATGAGGGAGACAAAGTAGATTAAAAAAAAAAAAAAAAGACATTAGTGGCAAACCAAGCTAAAACTAGAGCCCAGACCTGATTCTTAGTCCAAAGCACTTTGTTTTTAAATTGTGAAATGACATATAGAAAAAAATACATTAAACACATATATACTGTTGAATAATTATAATTCAAACACCCATGAATTCAAAACCAAGTCAAGAAATAGAATATAGTAAGGCCCCGTGTGCCTCTCCTCCACTATAACCCTCTCCCTTATCACAGAAGCAACTACTTTCCTAACTTCCTAATAATCTTCCCTTGTCTTTAAAACAGTTCAGTTTTGTTTATTTTTTAAACTTTTGTAAACAGAATCACATCATATATATGCTTCCTTTTGTGTAGGAATATTTATGAAATTCATCTATCCTCTACTCATCATGAAATGTTATTCCACTAAATAAACATGCTATGATGTACTTAAGCATTTTAATGCAGAGGGATATGTGGGTTTTCCTAATTTTTGGATATTGCAAACAATGCTGCTATGACAAACATCCAATAAACTTATTACATAGAAGAGTTTTTCTAAAGCATATAACTATGAGTGGAATAACTGGATTATAAGGTATGCATATCTTCCATTTTAACAGATAATTCCAAAATTATTCTCCCCAAATAGTTGTATAAATTTGCATTTGAACAGCAGTAGATAAGAGTTCCTGTTACCCCATATTCTGAGCAATATTCAGTATTGTCAGACTTTTTAATTTTGCCAATCTGATTGATACATAGGAGAATCCTGTTGTAGTTTTTCAATTGTTTTTCATTACTTATGAGGTTGAGCAGCTTTTTGAAAAATTCTATTTTTCAATTACAGTTGACATATAATATTATATTAGTTTCAGGTGTACAAGATAGTGATTAGACATTTATATACCTTATGGAGTGATTACCCAGATAAGCCCAGAACCCATCTGACACCATACATAGTTATTACAATATTACTGACTATATTCCCTATATTGTATTTTATCTCCATGACTATTTTTATAACTGGCGATTTGTACAGAATTCTTAATCCCTTTCACCTTTTTGACCCATCCTCCCAATCCCCCTCCCATCTGGCAATCATTAATGACTGACTTTCTAATATGTTCTCTGGCTATTAGTATCTCTTCTTTGTAAAAACCTGTTCTGGTTTTTGTCCATTATTTTTTCAACTGGACTGACTTTTTCTTATTGGTTAAAAAGTAGGAGCTCTTTACATAGTCTGGATACTATTTTACATGTTTATGTCTACTATATGTGTAAATACCTTTTTCTATTTGGGAATTTGTCTTTCCAATGTACTTTTTTTTAAAATTTTTATTTATTGATTTTAGAAAGAGACAAAAAGGGAGAGAAAGAAACATCAATTTGTTATTCCACTTGTTTATGCATTCACTGGTTGATTCTTGTATGTGTCCTAACCAGGAATCGAACCTACAACCTTGGTGTTATCTGGATGACACTCTAATCAACTGAGTTATCCAGGCAGGGCCCCAATGTACTTTCTTTCCTTTTTTTTTTTTCTTAAAGACTTTATTTATTTTATTTTTAGACACACGGGAAGGAAGGGAGAAAGAGAGGGAGGGAAACATCAATGTGTGGTTGCCTCTCACGCACCCCCTACTGGGGACCTGACCCACAACCCAAGCACGTGCCCTGACTGGAAATGAAACTGGCAACCTTTTGGTTCACTGGCTGGTACTCAATCCACTGAGCCACACCAGCCAGGTCCCCAATGTACTTTTCATTCAATCAAACACACAAACATCTTAAAAAATAGCCAATTATAATGAAAAAACCCAAAAGTCCATCAGGGGACAAATAGATAAACAAAATGCGGTATTGTAACCATATAATGAAATATTACTTGGCTGTAAAAAAGTACTGATACATGCTGCATTACAAACATTGAAGTTATGCCAAGGAAGTTAGTTACAAAATATCACACAGTATATGATTTCATTCATATAAAAGTCCAGAATAGGTAAATCTATAGCCACCGAAAATAATTAGTGGTTGCTTAGAGTTGTGTGTGTAGGGGATTGAAGAAATAGATACGCAGGTGCAGCTCCTTAGCTAAAGGATAAGGTGTTTCTTCTTGAGGTGATAAAATGTTCTAAAATTGTCTGTGATGATGGTTGCATATAACTGTGACTACAATAAAAACCACTGAATTGTACACTTTAAATTCACATGGTATGTAAATTGTATCTCAATGTTTTTTTTTAATCCAAATAAAATTGCCTGAAAACTTCACAGCCCCCTCAAGCTTTTGCTCCTCTTTTTAGCCAAATATTGTAAAAGAACTGATCTATGCTCTGTCTCTAATTACTGTTTCTCTGCCTCTATAAAGCTCCTACTTTCTGGGTTCATTTTCTTTTCCTTTCTTTTTCTTAGTAGTTTTCTCAACCAGAGTCTGTACATAATAAACTCTCAGTCTGTGTCTGAAAATGTCTGTATTTGGCCTCTCTCTTAGCTAGAAACATAATTCTAGGTTGACCACTATATTCCCTTAATGCTTTCAAGGTACTGTTCTACTATCTGCACTCCTCTAATAGTCTCTACTTACTCTAATCAATATTGTTTTTCCTGAGAATCTCTTCAGACTAGGCTGAGGGAGTGTGATTGTTCTGCATTTGCTTCTGGAAGATGCTGCCACCCAAGATCAAACTAAAAAGCTTTGAGATAATAAGTTTCATGCCATCGAATTCACTCCTTTTAAGTGTATAATTCACAATTTTTAGTAAATTTATAGAGCTGTGCAACCATCACCAGAATCCACCTTTAGAACATTTCTGTCACTCCAAATAGCTCCCTCATGTTCATTTACAGTCCCAAAACTTTTTTTTTTCCTACTTATCCACAGCCAGCCCAGGAGAAACAGGATTCTCTCTCTGCCAGTGTGCAGATTTTTTCCCCTAGTTGATCTGTTCATGAAAGGTGTAGCCCACGTCTAGACTTCATAAACAAGGTCTTCATTCCAAATCTCAGCTCAGAAAAGCCAAAGATTCATCCTCCACCCCCAGTATCTGCTTAAACCCACTCCAGTACCTGCTTAAGCACCAGATTCTCAAGATGATAATTCCCACCCTCTCCACAGGCAGCCACAGTATCAGCTTACCACTCTCATTTTTCAGTGCCCACGCGGTGTCTCTAGCACTTAAGGATTTCACTTTCTTTTAAGCTTGATTATGCACTTGAAAAAATTTTTTACTTCTATTTCCTTTCTCCTTTCTAGATGTTTGTAGCAAATAGCTTTTCAGGTTATAGTAATCTACTACCCAACTGAAACTCTGTGACCCACTGCAACGAAACAGTTGTCCTCATATCTCCACTGAAACTACATTTATCAATGATGCTGAACTTTGCCATGCCCAAGGTCAATCCTCAGTCTGCATCTTACCTTTCAGCAGCAAACAACACAGTTAATTACTCCTACCTTCCTGAAATTCTTTCTTCATCTAGTTTTAGGATGCAACACTCTCCTAACTAATCTCCTACCTCACTACTGGTCCTTTTCATTGTCTTTTGACGGCTGCTCTTCTAACTTCTTCTTCTTTTTTAAATATATTTTATTGATTATGCTATTACAGTTCTCTAACTTCGTTTTAAATGTTGGTAAGCTCCAAGGTTCAGTATTCAATTCTATTCTTTACTTTCAACCCTCACTTTCTAAGTGATTTCATCTAGTCCTGTGACTTAATATCTCTACACGGAAGACCTCCAGATTTATATCTCCAGTCCCAATATCATTCCTCAGCTATAGTATATACAACTACCCACTCAATATCTCTACTTGGTAGCTAGAAGCTTATATTCCAAAACCTATGCTGCCATCTTCACCAGTCTCCCAGCTAGTAGCTTTCTTAAATCTAAATTTATCATGAACAAAATAAAACCCTTTATTTCACCCCTCAAAAATCCACTCCTTAAATATTTCCTACCTCAGTAAATAGCACCTAGTTTCTTAAGCCAACAAGTTAAGAGACATACAGAATTCCTCTCTCTTTTAACTCATGTCCAATCCTATCAACTCTCCCTTTGAAATGTATCCCAGATCTATTTCTCATACCTCTACCACTGCCATCCTAAACCAAACCAAGATCATCTCTTACCTGAATCACTGCAACAATATCCTAACAGGAATCCTTACTTCTACTCTTGAATCTAGAAAATTGACCTCTTTTTAAAATAAATAAGATCTTTTTCAAAAATTACTAGAGAATAAGAAGAGCATATACAAATTTTTAAGTAATATTTTTAGTAACCATACTTGTGACAGTGTTGGCACTGGTGTGCTGAGACTGCTGTGTTTGACGAGGGATAAAATAAGTGAGCAATTGTGGCATATTCCAGTATTCTAATTCTATCATCTCACAACCTTCAGAACCAAGATTCCTGGTTTGAAGAAAAGAGATATAAATATAATACAGAGGTCAAGTAAAGGCTCTGCAGTGTTCAATGTGATTTAGAAGTACAAATTTAAAATAATGAGGTATTTTACCTTTAATATATGAGATACATGTATTTCTTAGCTATGCCCACTGAAAAGGCCCAGAAAGTGACTAGTCAGGTAGCAATGAACATGCCTCATGCTCAGACTACAGTGAAAAAATATCATTTCTCACCAACTAAGTAAAAGATTTCTTGGAAAAATGGCTACCATAAGAGGAACCTAGGTTTTAGAGGAGGAAAATAGGAAAAAAAATTTTGAAGCAAAAAATGTGATAAAAAAAATGTGTCTTATAATGTGAAAAATATGGTAACTCCTGGTCTGAGGAATAACACATATAAGATAAGCCTGGAACATCTTACCATACTTAAAGATTACTAGGGTCATGTCAAAAGGACTCAGGAATTATCACCAAGCCCTTATTATATGAAATGTTAAAGGGACTTGTCTAAGAAAAAGAAGATCAAAAATATGAACAGTAAAAAGACAGCAAACTCAGTTATTAACAACCACACCTAAAACAAAAGCAAACTAAGCAAACAGCTAGAACAGGAACAGAACCACAGAAATGGAGATCACATGGAGGGTTAGCAACAGGGGAGTGGGAGGAGGAGGGAGGGGGAAAAGGTACAGAGAATAAGTAGCATAGACGGTGGGTAGAAAATAGACAGGGGGAGGGCAAGAATAGTGTGGGAAATGTAGAAGCTACAGAACTTATGACACATGGACATGAACTAAAGGGGGGGATGTGGGTGGGAGGGGGGTGGAGGGGAATGAAGGGGGGAAATGGGACAACTGTAATAGCATAATCAATAAAATAAAGTAAAATTAAAAAAAAAGAAAAAAAAAAAAGGACTCAGGAATCAATGAAAAGGCTCCCATTGGCCAAAATGGGACATTTTCAACTTCAATAATGATAATAATTACAATGGATTGAAATCCATCACATATGTTTAAAGTCCATTAATTCATAATGAGATCAAAAAGAAATAGTGACCTTCAGTAGATAATGGAAAACCAATTCATTCCCTTGTAAACTGGTAAATAAAGGCAAAGAATCAAGCATTTACCTTACATGAATTTCACAAATGATAACCAAATAACAGATGACAAAAATTGTCTATAATGGTATTCAAACAAATGAATAAAAAAAAACAAAAGAATTCGAATGTCACCATTTTGAAAACTCAACAAATTAATCTACATATGCATTAAGCATCAACAACTCCTAATTTCACAAAACAAGAGAAAACAAGATATTATGTGCCTCCTATAGTCTTGGCCCACACTACCGAAAGAAATCAAACCCAGATCCAGTCTCTGTACCCGGCTGCTAGTTTGCAGGAAATACAGAAGAAAGAGGAACACATTAAACTATAACATGAATATGCAACCAGGAGAACCCAGGCTGTGGGACACTCTTCACTTCAATTAGCTTGGATTCTTCAATGATAAAGAGTAAGAAAGAGATAGAGTTAATAGACTCTCTATAGACTTAAAAGACACATTAAGGTGGTTGTTTTTTTTTTTAATAGGCAAAACTAAACTGTGATATCTTGGGAATGTACCTTTAAGTGTAAACTATTTTTAAAAACACAAGAAAATAGTTATGAAGTTAGGATAATGGTTACTTATGCAGGGAGGGAGGGAGTTATGATTTAACTGAGGTAAATGAATGGGCCTTTTAGGGTATGTGACAGAGTTCTATTTCTTGATCTGGGTTATAGTTACAAGGGAGTACACTTTAAAATAATCTATTAAGCCATAATTTGTCTTGTATGTATTTTTGTGTTTTACATTGCAATGAATATCCATTGCATAAATAAACAAATAATGGGAACATTACTCCCTAGCTTAATATTCTCCAAAGGCTTCTCATAGCAACTAAAATCAAATTTAAACTTCTAAATAAGGCTTATAAAGCACTGCGTAATATGATTCCTGCGTGTTTCTCCCTCATCTCCTCCACTCTCCACTGGGCTAGCTATACTGGTCTCCTTGCTCTTCCTCACATCCACCAATTTCTCCATCAGGACCTTTGCACTTGTTGTGACCTCTATCTATAACACTTCCCCTAGACCTTTGGAGAGCTCCCGTCATCATTTCACTGAGGTTTCCAATACCACTTAAGAGAGGCTTTCCTTGACCAATGTATTTAAAACAGCTCCCTACCTTCTTACAGTCATGCTCTATATCCTTACTATTTTCTTTCTTATGTATATCACCTACTTATTATCTTTTGAGTATTTTATAGATTGTAAGCTTCATGAAGGCAGAGACTTGGTCTGTTCTGTTTACTGCTATATCTCCAACCTCTAGAATAATGTCTGATACATAATAGTACAAAATAAATATTTTTTTGAATGGATGAATGAATGAATTCTCTATATTGCTTACAGAATATTCAAACACCCAGGGTTAGAAGAGTTTCTCAGGATCTTTCTCCAGGTTTGCATTTAATACTAAAAATTTACATTCTGGACACCCAATAAAAATGTCAATAAGTGATTCTTCCATTACTATACATCCTACCCACAGTTACACAGACCATGCACCACCAAAGTTTTCATCATTTATATGTGGGATTTTTTTCGATGATCCTCATAATATATTGGCCTTGATAATGAAAGCTTTCACAGAATGATATATATGGTTTTCCTTTAAGATCTTTTCTTTCACAATTGGTCATACCTGAACTTAACCAATAAGTCCTACTAAGTGCCTGATCTACAGGAAAGAGGAAAGTCAGAGGAGACAAATGTCCTAAGGTCCCTTTTTCCTGTTTCTCCCTTGGGTAGGCCAGTATGATAGAAATATTATAATTATTGAAGATATATGTCTAGGCAGGAAAAAAAACCTCAGGTTCAAAGAAAGACAAAGAATATGCAAAAGAACCCAGGTACTGAGAGAGGTCAATAATCCACAGAGTGGACAGCAGCATTTGTAACCTGGAAAAATAAAAACAAAATACAAAAAGGTGCACAAAAGAGAAAAGGGGGTCTAAAAGAAAGGCAAAAAGAAGGGATTAAGAAAAAAAAGAAAAAAGCCACCTCATAAACACAAACAACATGGTGATTACCAGAGGGAAAGGGGGATGGGGGAAGGTAGAACATGGTAAAGTGGGGATAAATGGTGATAAAAGGAGATTTGATTTGGGGTGGTGAACACACAATACAATATACAGATGAAGTACTATAGAATTGTACACCCGAAGCTTATATAATTTTATTAACCAATGTCACCCCAATAAATTCAATAAAAAAAGAAACTATGCTAAATTCACAGAAATAAATAAATAAATAAGGTAAATAAATAAATAATAAATAAAAGGCAAACAAACAAAACAAAAAAAGGAAAAGGGAAATAGGCCCTCAAACATTCCTAATCCTTCCAGTTTCATTGGACCAATTTTAGGTTGACCCAAGCACATACCTCTGCATCTGAACAGTGGAGCTAGGCCCATTCTGTATATCTCCTTGGCCAAACTGGCCATATGCACCCTGGCCAGAAGGGACTTGTGCTGTGGAAGTTGGAGGCACCCCCGAAGAAGGTGGGGCTCTTGACGCACCTGAGGGTAAAGGACAGAAAATAAGAAATTGGGAAATAACTTTCTCCTCCACCCTGAGCAAGGAATGCAAAGCAAAGATCAATAAGCTCAGACCTTCACTGACCCAGTATCACAGCTTTGTAATGAAAAGGAGACCACCCACATGCAAACCCAGCTACAACAGATTCTGAACACTGATGCCGAATCAGAGAGCCTCCACTCTCCTCAAGAGGTATTAATACAAATAAAGCTGGAGCCAGAGCTATAAGAATGTAGGACCTTCCTGGGATCACCATACACTTACTCACTCAACACCCTAGACTAAAAGTCAATTCTTTTAAGGAAAAAGTTTGTACTCCAGTACTTAGAAACTCAGAGTATATATGAGAAAGGTGGCACAGAAGATGACCAAGTAAACACTGAACTAGGTTGTAAAGAAAGGTACCTCTTGGGGAGACTATTCTGCCAACCACCTCTTCATATATTCAACTCTTCCTAACCATCTTCTTTTCATCCACTTCTAAGTGGATGAGTCTTCTAAGTGCTGAGTCTCCCTATCATAGCACATGGCTCAGACAAGTGTTCCCACAGGTTGGAGACTTTGTTTCTGCCCAATAGTTCAGTAAGGATAGCTGGCCTGACCTCCCATTAGTTCTGCCACTTACATCTTTTTTTTTTTAATATATTTTATTGATTATGCTATTACAGTTGTCCCATTTCTCCCCCATCATTCCCCTCCACCCTACACACCCTCTCCCACCCACATTCCCCCCTTTAGTTCATGTCCATGTGTCATAAGTTCTTTAGCTTCTACATTTCCCACACTATTCTTGCCCTCCCCCGTCTATTTTCTACTCACCGTCTATGCTATTTATTCTCTGTACCTTTTCCCCCTCTCTCCTCCTCCCACGCCCCTGTTGCTAACCCTCCATATGATCTCCATTTCTGTGGTTGTGTTCCTGTTCTAGCTGTTTGCTTAGTTTGCTTTTGTTTTAGGTATGGTTCTTAATAGCTGTGAGTTTGCTGTCTTTTCACTGACGTATGTTTAATCTTCTTTTTCTTAGATAAGTCCCTTTAACATTTCATATAATAAGGGCTTGGTGATGATGAACTCCTTGAACTTGACCTTATCTGAGAAGCACTTTATCTTCCCTTCCATTCTAAATGACAGCTTTGCTGGGTAGAGCAATCTTGGTTGTAGGTCCTTGACTTTCATGAGTTGGAATACTTCTTTCCAGCCCCTTCTTGCCCGTAAGCTCTCTTTTGAGAAATCAGCTGACAGTCTGATGGGAACTCCTTTGTAGGTGACTGTCCCCTTATCCCTTGCTGCTTCTAGAATTCTCTGCTTCATTTGAGTCTTGGCTAATGTAATTACGATGTGCCTTGGTGTGTTCCTCCTTGGGTCCAGCTTCTTTGGGACTCTGAGCTTCCTGGACGTCCTGGTAGTCTATTTCCTTTGCCAGATTGGGGAAGTTCTCTTTTATTATTTGTTCAAATAAGTTTTCCACTTGTTGCTCTTCTTCTTCCCCTTCTGGGACCCCTACAATTCGGATGTTGGGACGTTTAACGATGTCCCGGAGATTCCTAAGCCTCTCCTCATTTTTTTGAATTCTTGTTTCTTCCTCGTCTTCTGTTTGGTTGTTAGTTTCTTCCTTCTGGTCCACTCCATTGATTGGAGTCCCAGTTTTCCTTCCATCTCTATCAGTTCCCCATGCATCTTCCTTCATTTCACGTATTGTAGCCTGCATTTTTTCATCTAATTTGTGAGCAAAATCAACCAATTCTGTGAGCATCTTGATGACCAGTGCTTTGAACTGTGCATCTGATAGGTTGGCTATCTCTTCACTGCTTAGAGGAATTGGCTCTGGGGCTTTGATTGGTTCTCCGGTTTGAGCCATTTTTGGTGTTTTTTTTTGTTTTTGTTTTGTTTTGATTTTAGTCTGGTCGCGGCTATTACGTATGAGGGGTGGAGCCTTGGGTGTTCCTCAGGGCGGGGCAGCCCAGTCGCTGGGTTGTGACGCTATACGTGTGCTCGGGGTCCGAGAGGGAACAATGGCGCCTGTTCCTCTCTCTCCTGGACTCCGGTCCCTTCCACCGCTTCCCCTTCACCTGGATTATCTGCGCACACTCGTGTGCTGTTACATAGTGAGGAATGGAGCCTCAGGCGCTCCCGAGTGCGGGGCAGCCCAGTCGCCAGGTTGTGACGCTGTATGTGGGGGCGGGGTCTGAGAGGGAACAATGGCGCCTGCTCCGCTCTCTCCTGGATTCAGTCCCTTCCACCACTTCCCCTCTGCCTGGACCGTCTGCGCGCATGAATGTGGGACCCCCTGGTCAGCCAGCCGCCTTGTGCGGCCTCACTGGGTCTGCACAGTTGACCCCCTGTGCCCGGGGACCGCCAGCCGCCGCCTGTGCACCAGGGACTGCCAGCCGCTGCTGCTTGTGCTCCCGCACCTCCACCTTCTCCCGCCGTGACTCCGCCCCTCCTACCGGTCTGGATGAATGCTTGTTGGACTTCCGTACAGTTCAATTTTCTATAAGTTCTGGTTGTTTTCTTGTTTCTAAATATTTGTTGTCCTTAATTTTGGTTGTGAGAGGAGGCACAGTGTGTCCGCCTATGCCTCCATCTTGGCCGGAAGTCTGCCACTTAATCTTAACAAAAGCTAGACTCTATCCTTTCTGCTCATCAGAGCCCCCAACAAGGCTACTTCTACTTTCCCAAATCATCCTTCCTGCATACTGTCCCCAACCATCCTTTTCACATGAAATGCAAGAAGAAAGCCATTAGTTACTTGGCACATCACTTTGGAAATGATGCTGACCCCTGTTCATTTGTTTTTGTTTTCCTCTGCCTTCAGCAGAGATTAGACACTAGAGAACCTGCTTACAGGAACAATCTGAACCTGCTTACTAGCCATCACCAAACCACATATGTTTTCCTCTCAATAACAAGGCTTCCTCTTGAGGCAATGCCAAACTCCACCTTGATAAGCCAGGACTTCACAGACCAGAGGTGGATTCTGTCCAGCCAAAGTCCCACCCCAGAGTAAGCCTCTTCCAGAAACCTGAGACCTAATCTCCCCATCACATGAATTTTTTTCAAAGTTAAAATTAAAATAATAATACTTCATTTTCCAAATCTCACCTATGCCTCCTTGGTCCAATATCCTTTCCTGGAATTTACTTTTTTTTTTTTTAAATCCTCACCCAAGGATAACCTATGGTTATTAATTTGAGAGAAAGAGGAAGGCAGAGAGAGAAACATCAGTTGGTTGCCTCTAATCAAACTTTTAACCTAGGTACGTGCCTGATGGGGAATCAAGCTCACAACCTTTTGGTATACAGGACAACACTCCAACCAACTGAGGCACCAGCCCAGGGCTGGATTTACTATCTTAAAAAGCAGCATAAAGCCCTGGCTGGTGTGGCTCAGTGGATTAAATGCCAGCCTGAGAACCAAAAGGTTGCCAGTTTGCTTCCCAGTCAGGGCACATGCCTGGGTTGCAGGCCAGATCCCCAGTACGGGGTGCACAAGAGGCAAGCACACATTGTGTTTCTCTCCCTCTTTTTCTCCCTCCCTTCCCTTCTGTCTAAAAATAAAGAAATAAAATCTTAAAAAAAAAAAAAAAAAAAAGGCAGCATAAAGCATTTGGCATATCCTAAGTCCTCAATTAGCCTAATCAAAGATCTACTGCTGTTTTCTAAAAGTCCTAGATATTCTGTAGAGTATTAGCTGCTCTTCTTGAAAAAGAAATGTAAAAGCCAAACACTGATTTTAAGGAAGCACCAGATAAAGTGCTTCTTTATTGCCCTGATATTACAGAAACTCTAAGAATCAGAGGGAACTCAAGCAAAAGGAAAGGAATGATATCAGCAGAAAGATATGAGAGGCAGCAAAAATCAGGCACACAAACACCACACTTTCTATCCATGAACTAGCTCCCCACATCCAAGAGTCATTCTTCGATACAACTGTCCATCCAACAAAAGGCATTATCAATATACATGAGGAACAAGTAATTTCAGGGAGACTTGAGGCCAACAGAAAAGATTCAGTCTTGGTCATAGCCCCTGGAGAACCTGTAACCACAGCCCTTTCATCCATCTGTGAACAATGCAGCCAGGTAAGGCTGCACAGGGTGACACCCACAGGAAATGAAGTGCCATTGAATATGGAAGATATGGCCTCATTAGATGTCTTAAGGCAGAAACACAATCAACTCATGTAAAAACGGGGAGGCGCAGACTGCTCACAGGGCTCTGGCTCTCAGTGACCAAGAGCCACATTCATATTCCTCAATCCCAGCCACTCCAACTCTCTAGACAACTTTGGTAGGAAAATACAACCCAATCTAAAGATTGATTCCCCTGCTTACTTCAAAGGAAACTTGGAAACATACCTGGGGGAGGTGTTTGCTGATAGCCTGGTACCGGCCCATTGTAGGCCCCATAGGGTGTGGGAGGGGCTGTGGACCCTGGTTGCCCACCATAGCTGGATTGATGATACCCTGGGTAGACAGGCTGGGGCTGCCCAAATGGCGGCACAGGTGGAGCTGATTGGTTGACGTTCATTATGAGAGCATCCCCAACTTGGTCTCACCTATTAGATATGAGAGAAGAGAGAAATTAGTCAAAATCAACTCTCTAAAGAGAGAACAACTATACAGGGTAGGAAGTAGATATAAAAAAAATAGGACTGACCTTATCAGGCAGTGATCAGCCTAATCATTCCCACACTCCACAGGATCTTTGTAATTTTCTGCCCCAGCAGTAGCCAGATTACCTCCCCAAAGTAAGGATTTTGTTACTCTGAACCCCATGGTATGTCACTGCCAAGAGGGTATAAATTTCAACTTCAGACAGGCCCACTGGAATGGAATAGCAGCCTCCACTCCCCAGTGGTATGATTTCTAGTGTCTAGACACACAAGGAGTCCTGCCACTAATGAACTTCTGTGATATTACACGTAAATGAACCAATGTTCCCACTTTCCACTCATCCATTCTAGCATCCATTCATTCAACAAACACTAAATATCCTCTAGTGCATCAGTCATTTTTAATCACTCAGGCTACATGTCTAAAACAGATCAGGTAAATTCTGTTCCCTTGAAAAGACAAATTTTAGAGTAACTAATTAGAGAAATGACATGCTTTGGCTAAATTACAATAATCCAAATACTATTCCATCTCCAGTCTCCCCGCCCCCCCAAAGAACTGTATGTAACTTAGAACTGAGGCATTAGAATAACTAAATGTAAAGGACACCTAAAAATTCTAGCAAGGTATCAGATTAGAAGCAAGTTCAGGCCAGGCACAAAAAAAAATTCTCACAATAACCTAGGGAAACAGTTCAAGGATCAGCAGCAAAGTTAGATTTCATGGAAAAAAGATCATTCACTTTATCCATCAAGCAGAGAGACCATGAATATTTCCAAATCCCTATGCACCTCTCCAACTCTCCCTGTTTCTGCTCTCCTTATATGCTTGTCATGAATCTAGGCTACCACCAAAATGATTACAATTTTGCCCGGCAACAGAGGAATGAATTTGAGGTCCTTTCCTCGATCCCTCCAAGAACAAGACTACCTGATTACAGAGAAGGGGCCCAGGAAGCAGGAGAGCTCAAAGCTGCTGCAGTGGAACAATGGGCCTCTTCCCTTCGTTAAGAAGGGTCATCTTGACTATAAAAGAGCTGAACTGCCTTCTGGACTAGAACTCCTTAAACTCAGAGCCATCTTGGCCGTTGTTCTTCCAAATCCTAAACCATACACAGGTCACAACACTGAGCTTGACAGATGATCCTCCCCTCTTCGTCTTCCTAAAGTCAGTGTGGGGCTGAGGGTGAAAGCAGAGGACCTTCTTCTCCAGAACATAATTCCCTCAAACACACCCAAGAGTTTGGAGCAGGCTCAAGTTTCCACTCCATTCTGGGTGGACAGTCGAGGGTGCAACCCAGGAGGCGGGGCAAGCTTTCTAAAACTCTGAAAGTAGTTGAGCTGTGGAGACTGGGAGCGCCGGGGCTCAAGACCGAGAAGCCAAGCCAGCTTCTCGGGCCACGATGAGGGAGAGCTGATCCATTAAGCATGGAGATCGAGCATCTTGCCCTTTCAACAGGCTCGGGGCAGGAAGCGGGAGCCGGAATCTGGGCCGGGAGGAGAGAAGGGAGGTAGGGTCTAAGGCTGATCTTAGACAGTGTTGCATGAGGTGAGGGTCTTTCACCCAGCCCCGCCCCCGTGCTCCTCCCTTCCTTCTCAGACTGAACCCCGATCTGGCCAGTGATACCCCAGCCTCTCCTCTTCTTTCCTACCCACCAACCTCCGGATGCCACTCCTCACCCGGCTCCAGATCCAGGTTCGACTCGTTCCTAACGTCAAGGATCCCAGGCTCCACTTCCGGTTCCTAGGGGGCTGTCTTGTCGCCCCCGGAAGTTCCACCCTCACGCTCTAGGGTCGAACCACTCCTTCTGCCACGTCTGCAGTGGGCACGCGCCCAGGAACCCGGATGCCGCGCATGCGCCAATTTCTTCCGCGATCCGCGCCGCCCCTTTGGAGGCTCCGCAGGGTTTTTTTGCTTTTCTGTTCCCCACCCTACCCCTTTCCCCTTCCGATGTCCTGGTAAGCCTTACGGTTCCACCAGCTGAGAAGCGATTGCGAAGACTACTAGGTCAAGCTGTCTTTAGTAACGAATCCCTCAATCGTCTATGTCTCGTTAGTGACCTCTGACCTAGAGTCCCGTAGCTACTTCCTGCTGACCCCTAACTACATTGATTTCCGCCTTCTATGTTCTCACCCTTGACCTTCTCTGGTCATGAGGTTTGCGGGACTTTATGGGAAAGTAAAGGACACTAATTGTGCTTTAGGGTTTCATGTTTTAGTGCCCAGGGTCTGTAGTCGCTATCTCGGGCAACTGAATCTCTGCCTCAGTTTCTTTCATCTGTAAAATGGAGAGAATATTAAATACCCTTTTAATAGCGTGATGCCTTTCTAGTCCTCACATAAATGCTTGGCGCCCAAGTGAGCAGTCGGTGAAAGTCAGCTGTTATTGGTTAACCACTTATACAGCTCCTTGATTTAGATGCAGAGCTATGAAAGCTAGATGATCTGTGCTCTCAGAATACAGCCAGCATGTGGAATAGCTACGGTTTCTGGAGTAATTATTACCCCTAGTGAACAATTGCAGTTAATCTTCGAATGTTTTTTTAAATATACCATATTTTGCCATGTATAATGCACTCCCGAGTACATACTGTGCACCCACATATCCGGCCCAAACTTTCAGGGAAAAAATTTTTAATTTTAATTTTTTAAATTCAATTTTTTATATTAAGATACTGGTTTTTTGTATTATAAAGGAATTTTAGCGTTTATTTTGAACATCTTATGATACAAGAAGTTTTGTATAACAAATAATTACAAAGCACAAGAACAGATACAAGGTATTTCAGGTGCTACCCATGTATAATGCACAGCCCTATTTTTTCCTCAAAAATTTGGGCAAAAAAGTGCACATTATACATGGCAAAATATGGTACATGGCCTCATTGAATCATTTCAGTAATGTTTATTTGATAATCATCTTTGAGCCCTGGCTGGTGTGGTTTGAGTACCAACTTGCAAACCAAAGGGTCACTGGTTCCATTCCCAGTCAGGGCACATGGCTGGGTTGTGAGCCAGATTCCCCAGTAGGGGGCGCATGAGAGGTAACCACACACTGATGTTTTCCTCCCTCTCTTTCTCCCTCCCTTCCACTCTGTCTAAAAATAAACAAAATCTTTTTTTTTTTAAGATTTTATTTATTTATTTTTAGAGAGGGGAAGAGAGGGAGAAAGAGAGGGAGAGAAACATCAGTGTGCGGTTGCCTCTCACGTGGCCCCCACTAGGGGCCTGGCCTGCAACCCAGGCATGTGCCCTGACTGGGAATCGAACCTGCGACCCTTTGGTTCGCAGCCCGCACTTTTTTTTTTTTTTTTTTTAAATTATCTTTGAGCACTGCTATATGCCAAGCTGTGTTCTTGGTTCTGGGAGCACAGTGGCGTACAAAAGTTCTTGCTCTCATATTGTTGATGGTAAATATTAGTTACTTTGAGGCACAGAGTGATATGAACCATTCGTTGGAAAATATTGCACTGGTAGTCTGTGTTGGAAGCTGTATTAGGCATTGAGCAAGCTTTAGTAAATGAGTCAACTCCTGTCCTCAGGAGTTTATAGTTGAGGTCAGTAGTTCTCAAAGTGTGATCCTGGACTCAACAGTATCAGTATGACCTGAGAACCTGTTAGAAATACAAATCTCAGACCCATCCTAGATATACTGAATCAGAAATTCTGGAGGTGGGCCTAGCAAGCTATGGTTTAAGAGGCCCTCCAGATGATTCCTTTTGGACACTGAAGATTGAAACCCACTAGACTAGGTTAGTAACTTGCCAGATTCAATAACATTGTTGAACACTTACCATAGGCTGGGATGTCTGCTAAGTATTTTCACATAATTTATCCCATTTAACTCATATCAGCATAGGAAAGTTAGTATCCGCTGTCTTGCTTACAGTTGCACCCCTAGTAAGTGGTAGAGACTAAATTCAGTTCCTTGAAAGGCTGATGTGTTGCATTTTATCACCTTCTGTATCTCCACTTTGGTTCTCAATCTTGATGGCACATTAGAATCACCTGTGGCTCTAAAGTGGCACTACCAGCCCTGTCTGGTGTGGTTCAGTGGACTGAGTGCTGGCCTATGAACCGAAAGGTCACTTGTTCAGTTCCCAGTCAGGGCACATGCCTGGATTGCAGGCCAGGTCCCAGATGAGGGTGTGTGAGAGGCAATGGATTGATGAATCTCCCACACAGCGATGTTTCTCTCCCTCTCTTTCTCCCCCCCTTCCCCACTTTCTAAAGATAAATAAATGAAATATTTTAAAAAATAAAAAAATAAAAATAAAATGGCAATACCAGGTACCAGACCAATAAAATCAGAATCCCTAAGACCTAATAATCACACTAATAGATTATTTCATTACAGTATCATCTAATTCTATATGCGGTCTCATTTTAGGGAACCAGTAGCTTTAAAAGTTTTCCAGGTAATTCTAATGTGCACTGAGGGTTAAATGAAAGCTTACGTGTAGCTAACACTTAGTAAATGCTTGAATAGTGAATGAATGGATATTTAGATACTCTTTTTTACTGATGAGGTCAAGTAACTGCCTAAGGTAACTCAGCTAATAATGGAACAAAAATCCAAGTCCATACCTGATTCTGTATCCCAAGTGCTTTCTTTTTTTTTAAATATATTTTATTGATTATGCTATTACAGTTGTCCCATTTCTCCCCCATCATTCCCCCTACCCTGCACACCCCCTCCCACCCACATTTTCCCCTTTAGTTCATGTCCATGTGTCATAAGTTCTTTAGCTTCTACATTTCTCATACTATTCTTGCCCTCCCCCTGTCTATTTTCTACCCACTATCTATGCTACTCATTCTCTGTACCTTTTCCCCCCTCTCCTCCTCCCATGCCCCTCTTGCTAACCCTCCATATGATATCCATTTCTGTGGTTCTGTTCCTGTTCTAGCTGTTTGCTTAGTTTGCTTTTGTTTTAGGTGTGGTTCTTAATACCTGTGAGTTTGCTGTCTTTTCACTGTCATATTTTTGATCTTCTTTTTCTTAGATAAGTCCCTTTAACATTTCATATACTAAGAGCTTGGTGATGATGAACTCCTTGAACTTGACCTTATCTGAGAAGCACTTTATCTGTCCTTCCATTCTAAATGACAGCTTTGCTGGATACAGCAATTTTGGATGTAGGTCCCTGCTTTTCAAGATTTCAAATATTTCTTTCCAGCCCCTTCTTGCCTGTAAAGTCTCTTTTGAGAAATCAGCTGACAGTCTGATGGGAACTCCTTTGTAGGTGACTGTCCCCTTATCCCTTGCTGCGTCTAGAATTCTCTGCTTCATTTTAATCTTGGCTAATGTAATTACGATGTGCCTTGATGTGTTCCTCCTTGGGTCCAACTTCTTTGGGACTCTGAGCTTCCTGGACGTCCTGGTAGTCTATTTCCTGTGCCAGATTGGGGAAGTTCTCTTTTATTATTTGTTCAAATAAGTTTTCCACTTGTTGCTCTTCTTCTTCCCCTTCTGGGACCCCTATAATTTGGATGTTGGGACGTTTAAAGATGTCCCGGAGGTTCCTAAGCCTCTCCTCATTTTTTTGAATTCTTGTTTCTTCCTCGTCTTCTGTTTGGTTGTTAGTTTCTTCCTTCTGGTCCACTCCATTGATTGGAGTCCCAGTTTTCCTTCCATCTCTATCGGTTCCCCATGCATCTTCCTTCATTTCATGTATTGTAGCCTGCATTTTTTCATCTAATTTGTGAGCAAAATCAACCAATTCTGTGAGCATTTTGATGACCAGTGCTTTGAACTGTGCATCTGATAGGTTGGCTATCTCTTCACTGCTTAGAGGAATTGGCTCTGGGGCTTTGATTGGTTCTCCGGTTTGAGCCATTTTTGGTGTTTTTTTTGTTTGTTTTGTTTTGGTTTGGTTTGGTTTGGTTTTAGTCTGGTCGCGGCTATTACGTAGTGAGGGGTGGAGCCTTAGGTGTTCCTCAGGGCGGGGCAGCCCAGTCGCTGGGTTGTGACGCTATAGGTGGGGGCGGGGTCTGAGAGGGAACAATGGCGGCTGCTCCGCTCTCTCCTGGATTCAGTCCCTTCCACCACTTCCCCTCTGCCTGGACCGTCTGCGCGCGCGAATGTGGGACCACTTGGTCAGCCAGCCACCTTGTGCGGCCTCACTGGGTCTGCACAGTTGCCCCCCTGTGCCCGGGGTCCGCCAGCCGCCGCCTGTGCACCAGGGACCGCCAGCCACCACCTGTGCACCTGGGAACTGCCAGCCGCTGCTGCTTGCATTCCTGGGTCCGCACCTCCACTTTTTCCTGCCGCAATTCCGCCCCTCTTACCGGTCTGGATGAATGGTTGTTGGACTTCCGTACAGTTCAATTTTCTATCAGTTCTGGTTGTTTTATTGTTTCTAAATCTTTATTGTCCTTAATTTTGGTTGTGAGAGGAGGCACAGTGTGTCAGCCTACGCCTCCATTTTGGCCGGAAGTTCCAAGTGCTTTCTATGACTACATAAACCAAGGCAAACAGCATTTGCCATACTAACAGAACAGCTGTTCCAGGAAATGCTGTAGCCTTTGATAATTACAGTATTATAATGTTTTATAACAGACAGCCCTTAACATAGGACACATTCATGGTAACAGAAACCTAAAAATAAGTAGGGGTTTTATTACTAACATGGGTTGGCATGTTTATGCACACATATCCGTGTTCACCTTTCTATGACTACCTATTGTAAGACTCAATTTAACTTAGCAAGTATTTATTGAGCACTATTTACATCCATCACTGCTATGTGGGCTGTTGCACATAGTCCTTGCCTTCAGGTTTCTCACAGTCTAAGAGTGAGACAGGCGTATAAACAAATGATAATATTGGCTGAGAAATACAACAATAGACACTATTGATGCATCTGTTGCCCAGAAGGAAGGGCTATTGTATAGGTAGGGAATCAGGAGATAGGCATGAAAGGCTTTATGGAACAGGCAACCACAGTTCAACTGGGCCCAGGCTGATCATAATTCCTCTACATTGCACCTAGCACTGCAGTGGGGTATAGATATCCATTTTGATTAATAGATAGATTCATGCAGGAAGGGGGCATTATTTCTGGGGACCTTGAGAATCTGTGGGACAAACTCGGCCATTCCTTGCTCTGGAATTGAAGCCCCTGCTGCTGCCACTTTGAAGTGAGCTTTGGAGGAACGTGGTTGGAATTCGTCCATGACCCTATCAGGGAAGCCACAATCCCTGAAAGGGTGTACATGAGTTATGGAGACTAGAGAGCTAGTACTCTGAGTCCTGAATAAAAGGCCCTTGTAGGAGAATGGGGGACAGAGGAGGACAGAAGTTTTTGCTATAGTTAGCTCTGGAAGTAATACAGCTGGGGGTGGGAGAAGAGTACAGCCGGCAACTATTTTGAGCACAACTCCGATTGACAGGACACGTGTGCTGGACTCTACTGATCCCAGGGCCAAGTTGCCTGTCTGTGGTGTGTGGTGTGGGGTGGGGGGGAAGGCCTGGGGCAGCAGGAGCAGGACAGCCAGACAGGCCGGACGGGGTACCAGCACCTCGACTTCTCTCCCTGGGACACTCTCCAAACTCCGAGGGCCATAGGTCAACCTGAGCGATGGGTGCTGAGGAGGTGCTGGTCACACTGTCAGGGGGAGCACCCTGGGGCTTCCGACTTCAGGGGGGGTCCGAGCAGAGGAAACCCTTACAGGTATCCAAGGTAAGGGAGAGCCCCTATATTGAGGTTTCAGGGAAAGAGGAAACCCAGGGGAACCTGGGAAGAGTCATGTGGTGGTCTACGGGGAGAAGCGGGAGGCTATGGAGGAGTGGGAGTGGGTGGGCAGGAAAGCATGCTGAAGTTTGGTGGGGGGAATGGTGTCTGAGCACAGGCTTCTTATGGGCGTGAGGGCTATTAGAAAAGGGGATTCCTGGTTTCTGGTAGCAGAGAAAAAGAAAGACTCTGTCTCTGTTCCCTGCAGCACCAAAGCAGCAGAGGCCCAGGTCTGGCCATGCAGTCTTGACTCTCCTGGGTCTGTGCCTCTACTCCAAACTCCAGGAATGTAGGGAAGTTTCTAATTTCTCTCTCACTAAACTGATACGTGATGAGCTGAGGCTGTCTTGTCCAGCCCAGCCCAGCTCAGCCTAGCCCTGCCCGGCCTTGCCCATGACTTCATTGCTCCTCTTTCCCTACACCATATCCTTCTCACTGGGTGAGACTCTTTTTTTAGTGCTAGCAGGGTGATGGCAAGATCCGGCCTGTCAGATGGAGTTGTTACCCTTTTGGTTTCACCATACAGGCTTAATTTTCTCAACTCTAAAATGTGGGTAACAATAGTACCTACTTCACAGAACCATTCTAAAGATTAAATGCAATAATACATGTAGAGTGCTTAGCACAATGCCTAACATTTAGTAAGCACTCAATAAATGACAGCCACCGTGACATACATACACACACACGGTCAGTCTCCCACAGTTCCAGAATCTGCAGGACTCCCTCCAATTCGGAATACTGTTCTAAAACTTTGACTCTGTAGATAATAGTGCCTGGGGCTCCAAGGCCTAGGAGAGAACTATTAGCTACTATAGATATTGCCCCTGGAGGAGAATATTAGAAAGCTACCAGTTTTAGTACCTGCTTCCCACAACCCAATACACATTCGGTGATTACTCTACTTCCCCTCATATAATGTATTATTCTCTCCACTCTGCACCTTCTCTCCTCTAGACAGGCACCCTTAACTGCAGCCCCATTCCCCTCTCCACCCTTTCTAACCATGCAAAGTAAAATCCCTTCCATAGGTCCTTCCTGTTTTAACTCTTTTCATTCCATTCTCCCTTAGAGCCCTCCCTCACTTACACTCTTTCCTCCAACACTTTCTCAGATTCGAAGACGGAGCCAGGCTGGCAGAGCAGGACTCCGAGAGAGGGACCAGCTTTTGACCATCAATGGGGTCTCCTGCACTAGCCTCTCTCATGCCAGTGCCATGAGCCTCATTGATGCCTCAGGGAATCAACTTGTTCTCACTGTGCGGAGGTATGGAACCCTCCCACCCCAACCAACACTGTCCCGCTAGTCCAGGGCTCCCACTGCCTGACTTGGCTCTGTGTCTCACTGGCCTGGCTTCAACAACTAACAAGTACCCATTTCTGCTTGTGTGTTAGTGCTGGAGTATAGATGTTAGTACAGGCCTCTCAAAGGGCTTGCATGTATCTAAAATTAAAGGATGGGGAGTCAAGTGGGCATTTGAGTGCATGGGCCTCCTTCAAGCCTTGCTGTCTCATCATCACAGCTCCCTGAAAGCTCATTTCCACTCACAGCCCTCCAAGCACATTTGCCTCCCAGTTTGTCTTCAGACTTCTACTCTTTCCAGTCCATTCCACCTACATCCCTTTTCTCCCCTCATCTCCTCTCCCATCCCTTCTAGATCTCTCTAGCTCTCAACCAGCCCATTTCTCAAGTTCTGTCATCTTTCCCAGGGTAGAGGATGAAGGGCCTTTGCGATCTCCATCCCCTGGTGAGCTTCGGGTGCTGTCACCCTTATCTCCGCTGAGTCCTGAGCCCCCTGGTGCTCCAGTTCCCCAGCCTCTTCAGCCTGGGAGCCTCCTCTCACCCCCTGACAGTGAGGCCTACTACGGAGAGACAGACAGTGATGCCGATGGCCCTGCCACCCAGGAAAAGCCCCGCCGACCCCGCCGCAGAGGCCCTACCAGGCCCACCCCACCGGGAGCCCCGCCTGATGAGGTCTACCTGTCTGACAGCCCTGCAGAGCCAGCACCTGCTGTCCCTGGCCCTTCCAGCCAGGGTGACAGCCGTGTGATCTCCCCATCTTGGGAGGATGGAGCAACCCTTCAGCCACCCCCAGCTGAGGCCCTGCTGTTGCCCCATGGTCCCCTCCAGCCTGGCCCAAATCTCATCCCTATGGTGGGACCTGTTTCCCACCCGGTGGCAGAAGATCTTACTACCACCTACACCCAGAAGGCCAAGCAAGCCAGTGAGTGCCTGAATCCTTTTTCCCTGGCCAGGATCTTTTAATCAGAGTTTTAAATCTACCCTTCATAAGAAGACCTTGTGCTTCTCTGGGTTATAGTCTTGGGGACAAGTGGAGAAGAGTGATGAGTAAGAGAGAGAGAAATAACTCTCATGGTCCCCATTATTTTTGCTGTTTGAACTAATGTGACAAAAATGTACAGGTGGTTCAAGGGAAGTTGGAAAGGGACATGAATCAACGAAGAGGTTGCTTGTTGGTGTTGCTATAATTTTGCTAGGTGCCAGACATAGGGCAGAGAAGTATTTGGAAGCAGGGCATGGCTGCTGGGGCTCTTCAGTATTAACTGCAGACAGACATTCCTGGGGACTGGGCGGCTATGGGATAATCATGAGTCCCTAGGAAGTGGTAGAGAGGGATCTTCAGCTCTTTATCTCAGGCAAGAATGTAGGCCTGGGCAGAAAAAAACCAATTCCACTTATCTCAAGCTCTCAGCTATTTTTGATGCGAGCCACAGACCAAGGCTAAGAGTGAACCTTCTCCCTTTCCTATGCCTCCCACGCATCTCCCCGAGAGCCCTTTCTTGCCACCTTGTAAATCTCAGGATTACCCCTCTAGTTCTCATCTCTCATTCCTCCCCTCCACCATTCTGATTCCTAATCCATAGAATTTTGTGTCTCTAAGACTGGATTAGAGGCTAATGATGTAACAGTTTAAAGTCTGACATCCTGAGAATGTGCAATATACCACAAAGAAATTCCAGATGCATGCCTATGATCCCATGTTTATCCCCAATTCTCATTTTAGCACTCTTTGCCTTCCTAGCATGCTGGGTGAGACTAGTTAGTGGCTCAGAGGTATTTTTAGCCAAGCAGACCTCATTGTTCAGTAGGGTGGAGTGGGGGGTAGGGTAGGCAGGTGCCCATGTCTATCACACCGGGGCTTGTGGAGCAGGCCGGAGAAGGGAGGGGGAAAGGCTGCAAAAATAGCATAGTGAGCTCATTCAGCTGCCAGCTCTGGGATCAAGACAAAGGGGCTTTAAAAGGCATGGGGGTGGCTCAAGCTGGTCCTGCTCCAGCCAACTCTGCCTTTCTCGGCATGGAGACTTTTGAGCCCATCAGCCAAGAGTCCCTCAGCCAAACCAGCTCCAACAAATCTCCAGGCCCAGTTCCTGAGATACAGGACCCATTCTATGCAGGTACTACCCTCCCGTAGCCAAGAGAGTTCTGGGATCTAGAATGGAGGGGAATATATCAACAGTTTAGGGAGGGAGGTCTTTGGGAAAGGTCTTACTCCCTTATCTATTCCTCCTTTTTGCTTTTCTCTTCTTTCTTTTCTGAGTTAGCTCCTTTCTTAGAATGGGCTAATGCTATTGTCACATGTTAAAGGGTTTGTGACCACATGAGATATAGAAAACTGATGGGGAGAGCATGTGTATGAGAGAGAAGTGTGAATAACCTATGAAGTTTTAAGGTCTGTACATGGGAGAAGATATGTGTGAACAAGAAAGTGCCCGCACCCAGGGATAGCTTGCATCACAAAAGCTTTGATAGTAATGGTTACTCACAGTGGAATTTACGGCTGTGTTAAATGCTAAATTTACCTGCATTACCTCAGTTAATCCTCATAGCAACCTTATGAGGCAGCTATTATCATTTTCATTTATAGATGAGGAGACTGCACTTCAGTGAAGTCACTCTTCCCAAAAACCAAAAACCTAAACTGAAGTCGACTCCAGTGCCTGCTTCTTGTTCACAGTTCTATTCTGTGGTGTAAATGTTAGGATGGACACAATGAGAGCCCTAATTAGAAAGGAGCTTGTTATCTTGAGTAGAAAGTAGATGGAATTTCAAGAATTTTTCAGGAGGAACTGGGGATCATGGATCAGAGAGTATCCATGTCCAAGGCAGGGTCCCAGCAACAGGGCAGCCTCTCCCCTTTCTGGCCCCACCTCCACATCTCATGGGAAGCCCTGCCCTGCCTCCCCCTGGTATATAATCCTTTCCTGCCAGCCTGATAGTGGCTGCCCAACCTCTCTACCTAGAAGGCTGACCCCTAAAGAAGACCACTCCACTCCCACCCTCAGCTGGAGAGAAAGGTGAATATATTTAGCCAGTGATCTTGAGGTATCCTAAAGGTTTAGAGGACTGCCTTGGAGAGCAGCACTCTGGCTTTTCCAGCATCTCGGATCTGAGGACATCCCTGGCTGTGAGTAGCAAGGGTGTGAGGCACAGGGAGTGCCCTGGCAGTTGGAAGGCCAATATCAGCTCTATAATTTTGTCCAGACCATTAGGAAAAGGACCCTGCAGGGGGAACTCTGAGAAGGGCCACCTGGAGTGCGCATGTGTGTGAATATGTTCAAGTTACTCCGTGTTTTTGTGTGAGCACACATGCATTTACAAATAAATTAAAGAAAAAAGTACATGAGAAAATATGCGCACAGCTGGCTTTTACTTAGACTTGTATTCTTGTTGAAATGGTGTGTAGTGGGAGTTATTTCTATGAATGTAAGTGATAGGGACTGCATGATGAGAGGTAGAATCGAGAATCAATATCTTTGTTGCTAAGGGTCCTCTGTGTGATTATCGTAGGGGTAAGGGAATAAGTCCCAAACTGTCTGAGAAACACCCCTCTGTGGTGCTTTTTTTGTCTCCCTGGGAAGTGACCCCTTCCCCCCACCCCTGGGCTGCCAGTCAGGAATTGAGGGAGGCAGGGGAGGAATGTGTGTGGGGTGGGTAGGAGCATATCTCTGGGAAGATAGGAGTGGAGTAGAGGGAGGAGAGCTGTGGTCAGAGTGGTGTCAGGGCAGCCGGCTAGACCCTGCCTTCCTTTTGGAACTGTCCTTGGTTTCACCTTTCACCTTCCACTCTGCCCCCAAGTCAGAGGACTTTGCCAAAGGCAGGAAACATTATGGGTCAGGAGGTGGGAGGGCTTAGTCAGCTGGGGTGGAGGTGAAAGCCTTGGGAAATAGGATTAGAAGAGGCTCACCGATCTTTCTCCCTCCTCAGAACTGCAACGGGCAGAGAGCCTTCAAGAGAAGAGTGTGAAGGAGGCCAAGACCAAATGCCGGACAATTGCATCTCTGCTAACTGCAGCCCCTAACCCCCACTCCAAGGGGGTGCTTATGTTTAAGAAAAGACGGCAGAGAGCCAAGAAATACACCCTAGTGAGCTTTGGGTCTGCAGCTGGGACAGGCGCCGAGGAGGAAGAAGACGGGGTCCCACCAACGAGCGAATCCGAACTGGACGAGGAGGCCTTCTCCGACGCCCGCAGCCTCACCAACCAGTCTGACTGGGACAGCCCCTATCTGGACATGGAGCTGGCCAGACCGGGCTCAGGCACAGCAGAGGCCCAGGGCTCAGGGCTGGGAGCAGGAGGGCAGCTGAGTGAGGCCTCCGGGAGAGGGGTCCAGCTCTTTGAACAGCAGCGCCAGCGCGCAGCCTCCAGCACCCAGGAGCTGGCCCAGGATGGTCCAGCAGCCATGCTCAATGGGCAAGGCCTGCAGTCACCACCTCGGGCCCAGAGTGCTCCACCCGAAGTGGCAGTCCTCCCCAAGTCGCCAGGCCCTTTAGCCAGCGCCAGACCCTTCCTCTCAGGCGGTGGAGCCCCTACCCCAGCTCCAAGCATCTTTAACCGGTCAGCCAGGCCCTTTACTCTGGGCTTACAGGGGCAGCGGCCAGGTACCACCCCAGTTATTTTCCGGCCCATGGCCCCCAGGAGGGAAAACGAAACCCTGGGAGGCCTCAGCCCCGCCCCACCACCTTTCTTGTCCCCACCTCAGGGGTCCGCCCCTCTGCCCAGCTTCACCGCAGGGGTTCCCAGCCACATGTCAGCCTCCAGTCCTCCTAGCACCCCACGCTCTTCTGCCCCGGTGACGGCCACCAGCTCTCTGTATATCCCAGCCCCCAATCGTCCTGTTACGCCAGGCGGGGTCCCAGAGCCCCCGGCTCCCTCCAGCACAGCTGCCATGACCTCCACCGCTTCTATCTTCCTGTCGGCGCCTCTGCGACCCGCTGCGCACCTAGATGCACCCTCCCCAGGCCCCGTGGCCCCTGAGCCCCCCAGCGCTCGGGAGCAGCGCATCTCTGTGCCGGCTGCTCGCACCGGTATCCTCCAGGAGGCCCGGCGTCGGGGTACCCGGAAGCAGATGTTCCGGCCAGGAAACGAGGAGACGAAGAACTCGCCCAACCCCGAGCTGCTGTCGCTGGTGCAGAACCTGGATGAAAAACCCCGGGCCGGGGGTGCCGAATCTGGTCCAGAGGAGGATGCTCTGAGCCTCGGGGCCGAAGCCTGCAACTTCATGCAGCCACCAGGGGGCAGAAGTTACAAGACCCCGCCTCACGTGACACCTAAAACCCCGCCTCCAATGGCTTCCAAGGCCCCGCCCCCTACGACTCCTAAGACTCCACCCCCAGTGGCTCCTAAACCCCTATCTCGAGGGTTCCCTGAAGGGCTAGTGAATGGGGCAGCCCCTTCTGCTGGAATGCCTGAGCCACCAAGGCTTCAGGGCAGGGGTGGGGAGCTGTTTGCCAAGCGGCAAAGCCGAGCAGACAGGTACGTGGTGGAAGCTACACCTAGTCCTATCGTTGGCTCTCGGCCCCGAAGCCCTTCTCCTACTCCCTCACTGCCCCCTTCCTGGAAATATTCACCCAACATCCGTGCCCCACCTCCTATTGCTTACAACCCACTGCTCTCACCCTTTTTCCCCCAAGCTGTCCGAACTCTCCCTAATAAGGCCCAATCCCAGGGGCCGCGGGCAGGCCCCAAGCAAGGCATCAAGGCTCTGGATTTCATGCGGCACCAGCCCTACCAACTTAAAACTGCCATGTTCTGTTTCGATGAAGTTCCCCAGACTCCTGGCCCCACCTCCTCAGGGCCCCCCAAAACTGCTCGAATCCAGGAGATCCGCCGATTTTCCACTCCAGCACCCCAGCCCACTGCAGAGCCGCTGGCCCCCACTGTGCTTGCGACCCGAGCAGCCACTACATTGGATGAGCCCATCTGGAGGACAGAGCTGGCCTCAGCCCCTGCCCTTAGCCCAGCCCCTGCCTTTAGCCCAGCCCCTGCCCTTAGCCCAGCCCCTGCTCTTAATCCAGCCCCTCCTCCAGAGTCTCCCAGGGATCTTGGGACCTCTCCCAGCTCCTGTGGCTTCCAGGTAGCCAGGCCCCGGTTTTCAGCCACCAGAACAGGATTGCAGGCTCATGTGTGGAGGCCTGGAGCAGGCCACCACTGAGCAGAGCGCAGCTCCTAGGACCAAGGAGAGGTGGAACATCCAGTTCCTAAAGCTGCTTCTCCTACTCAATCCACCCCCTGTCTCGGGCATCTGGAGGCTAAATTCCCTGCTGCCAGAGATAGTTTCAGAGTTTGTATCCCATTCCCAGGCTTCCTCCTGGCTTCCTCCCTCCCTCCCTCTTTCCAACCTAATATCCCTGCTTTGGTATCTGTGCTTCTCTTTGTCTCTGTAGTTCCTTGCCTGGATCTCTGTCTTTATCTCTAAGTCTCTCCACCCATATTCCCCCACTGGTCTCTATTTCTCTACTTTGTTCTTTACTCTATGAGCTTCACAACAATCAATGAGAAGCACACAGAGAAGCTATCCCTGAGACCTCAAGCAAGAAGCTCACCACCAGGCAGGCAGCAAAGGAACTGAACTAATCCTTGTTTGTGCTGAGTTGCTCTCTGCTCCTCACCTTTCCCAAACTTGGCTGGCATATACCTAGGCATGTATGTGTGTGTGAGTGTGTATGTGCCAGTGTGTCTGCACAGATGTCCTCTTCTGTCTGAAGCAAGAGTTAGAGGAGAGATTTAATAAAGACCCAATGTGGGTCTCACCCTTGCACTGATGAAAGAAGGCTGAGATAATGCTACGTTAGTGGGTAGTCTAGTAGGGAGGAAGGTTCACTAAAGTTAAAGACCACCATCTGTAGCAGGTACACAGCATCTTGTGAAACTCATGGACTTGAGTTTCACAAGACTTGAAGGCAGTTTGTATGGGCTGTTATACCAGATAGACCAGGAATCAAACTAAGAATTCTATTCCTTAGGATTTTAGACAGCAATTTGAAAGGCCCTGTCCTGAGCAACAAGCACCCAGGAAGTGAACAAAAAGAAAATTTTCCTTTGAGAACGAACAAATACATTGGATTCATTGCCTCATAAACCTAAGACAGAAAGAAAAGAGCCATGGTGTGGAAAGTGAGGCAGAACCAGGAGCGGAGCAGAAATTAATGAAATTGATTGAGCCACAAAGAGGAGCATGGTGAGAGAGAGTGAGAATGCAGTGTTGGCAGAGAGTAAAGTTAGTAGCAAGAAACCAACCGTGTACAAGAGGGGGGACTGGGGGAGAATGTGACAGAGAAGAATATTTTTTAGAGTGAAAGAGATGATGGTGGGGGGATGTGAGAGTATATGCCGAATGCTGCAAAAACAGTTGGTATCTGTGCTACCTCCTTTGAGTCCACCCCTCTGTCTTCTGCAGCTTGTACTGACTACCTGGGAAAGGGCAAGGAAACACCCAGAGCAAAACCTCTTTTCAGCCCTACCCCATCCCTCAAACCCTAGCTCTTGTTCCAGCTTTAGGTCCTGATCACTGACCCTAGAGGAATGTAGACTCCCCTCTCACCATGACTACCAAGGGGTCACATTTGTTGCTTGATCTGGAAACTGATCTTTTCCTTTGCATAATGAGTGTGAGTCACAGCACTTTTGTTTGTGCACAAGAATAAACTTATACCCCACACCTTCTGTTGCTGTCATCTCTTCTAGGTTTATACCCAAATCCTGATCTCCTCTCGATCTTCTCCAGCTCAATCTCCTGATTCCTGACCTCTTTCTCCATTCCTGCCCTCCTATTTTTCACTCTTTTGCCCTTTACCCCTGGTCTCTTGCTCTTCTCTGCCCATTCCTATTTAGCCACTTCCACCACTCCCCTTGGTTCCCTCTCCCCACATTCCTCATCTAGAGTCTCCTCCTTTCAATCTCCTGCTTTATACCCCCCAAGCTAAACCTCAGTTTACAGAAGAACTAAGAGAAGTTGAAAAGGCCTTCTGAGCCTTTTGCTATCAACATTTCCTAGCTCCCTGGAAGCAACCATATTTCCATGGGAAACAATGCTGGAGGTGAAGGTGTGTGGGAGAGGGAAGAACAATAGAGAGAGATTGAAACTAATAAAAGAAAGCACAAGAAGCAAACTAGAAGTAAAGACTTCTGAGAAAGAAAATGCCATTGCTCCAATTTTACCAGCAGGGGGCATATTTGAGCCAATAACCAGGCCTAAGACCTAGATGCCCCCAAGCACACAGTCTCAGAATTGCAAAGAAGGGATCCAGAGAGCACAGGCTAAATATTCTGTCTTCACCCCCTTGGTAGTTTTAGGTACTCAATCACAGGAGACCAAAATTTTGGTTTGTTTTGAGGGGAGGAAGGTAGTGATGATGAAATTTTGGTATTTATGTGTTTTATGTTATAGCTGTTTGCTATTTATGTTTTTTTCTTCTCATTGCTTCTTTGGGTTAGGAGGAAATGGAGGACAAAAGATGAGGCATCTAGAGGCTGAACTGGTCTAGGAAGAGGCCAACTACAGGGGGCTGGAAGCCCTTTCAGCCCCTAGCCTGAACCTGAAAAGCTCAGGATGGGAAGAGAGCAGGGTCAGGAAGAGTGGAGAGCTCGCAGAGGGACAGGGGGTTATTCCAGGAGCTACAAAAGCCACTTCTTAAAGCAGCCACAACAGGGTGGTTCCAGAACCTCAGCAGAACGTAGTGAAGGATCCAGGGTGTTCACGGAGCTACTGAGGAAGGGGCTGTGCAAATGACAGACTTCTTACAAGGGGGCTCTCCAGCTGGTGCCCCTGCCCAGCGGTTCCTCTGGAACAATGCAGATAGAATAGTCCAGACCCTATGTGGTGTGTCTTCCTTTGAAGAAAAGCCCAAGTAGGAATCTCAGAAAGTGAGGCTTTGGTAGGTCAGAAGCCTTCATGCACTTCTCCAAGGGACATCTATCCTGCAGAGTAGGCTGAACTGATCACCCCAACAGCAAATGGGGGTGAAAAGGCTGGAATTGGTCAAGTCTTCCCTGAATCTTCCCTTACAGCCTAGGAACCACTAGGTTTGGATAATTTGGTCCTTTAATCTGCTAAGCACTGGCTTTTCCAGAGGAAAGACCAACTCTTTGAGACCAACTACTCTCAAAGAGTAGTTCCACCCCTGACTGGATAGCTTAGTTGGTTGGGCATTGTCCTGCAATATGAAAGGTCACAAGTTCAATTCCCGATAAGGGCACATGCCTGGGCTGTAGGTTTGGTCCCCAGTCAGGGCGAGTACGAGAGAGATTGATGTTTCTCTCCCTCTATTTCTTCCTTCCTTCCCCTCTCTCTAAATATGAACAAATAAAATCTTAAAAAAGCCAACAGAGTAGTTCCATTGTGAACAGACTTCGCTTCCCCAAACGTAGCGCCTTAAGCCTTCCCATTCCCAAAATGCACCCACATGTCCTCCCAGCTATTGTCTAGGTTGACTCTGAGCGGCTCTCCGGACATGTTCTTCAGGTTCTTGTTCTCCCACTCTGAATTCCTACCCACCACTTGCTGCCTGCCTTCTCTCTCCCTCTCAGTTTTCAATTTCTCCGTGAATGCTTCTTTGGATCTCAGACTCCAAGTGCCAAGAGAAAGGGAGTCCCTGGGCAGACTGATCCCTGGCTCAGAGAGCTTAGTGGGAGACTCCCAAAGCCCTTTCCTCCATTCCTGAGCCTCTGGGCAAGGAGGGCGGGATCTTGGTTCCAGGGTCTCAGTACCCCCTGTGCCATTTGAGCTGCTTGCACTCATCTATTAATAACCACCCTCCCTCCCCCACTGCCAGTGCTGCCCCCACGCCTGCCCAGCTCGGGTTCTTCAGTCACAGCAGCTCAGTCCTCCAAAGCTGCTGGACCCCAGGGAGAGCTGACCACCGCCCGAGCAATCCGTAAGTCTCCAGAGGGGCTGGAGCCCATTCACTTGACTGCTGTGTCTGTGTGTGTGCAGTTTATCCTGGGGTAGTTGCCCGCCTCCCCAATCTGTGCTCAGCTCTCAGCTGTCCAGTTCAGGGGAGCCACAGAGAGTTAGAAGGAGAAGGGCCCAGATGAGGAGGAATAGAGATAGTGGGGGAGGAGCTGGAGGAACGAGAAGGGGACCTAAGAGGCTGGATGGGAAAAAAGGACCTCAGTGAGGCTGACAAGTACAGGGAGAGTACACCTAGCAGTTCCTGGACGCTGACTGCAGCAGGTGCTGCTAGTTAGTGGAACTGCAGATGTGTTGTGGGACGGGACTCTGCAGAAGGCAGTGTGTTTGCTGGTGGCCAACTTCTGTTCAGAAAGACTGTGTCTTTCCCAGCTTGTCCCCCTTCACTGCCAGATACTATTATTGTGTTCCTGTCCTCCCTCAGTTTCCCAGTGCTGTGATATTGCTGAGTTGACATGTATCAAGGCTCACATGTTCCCTGACCTCCCTCCAGTTCTGGGGTCTGGGGCAGGAGTGACTGAAAGGGAGCAGGGATCACTGCTGTGACCTCCCAGGCCCCACTCCAGCTGGCTCAATGGAAGAGCAACAACCTCTCCTTTCTATGGAGAATGTTTTTGGCTGGATCTCCTCAACCCTGGCAGAACATTTTTCTGCCCCTTGGGGATTGGGGAAGACTGAGGAGAGACCAGAGTGTGGAATGACAGCCCCAATCTGAGATCCCCATGCACATAAGGACTTCAGCTCATGCCAGTGAACCCTGTGTGCATTGCCCTGCTGTGAGTTGCTTGCTTTAGCCCCTGCCCTCCATCATGCACTATGTTCCCAATCCTGCACCAGCTCTTTGTAAAAGAACTGCCAAGAGATTGGGAACCCGTAGGGGCAGGGGCTACATCTGTAGTATCTGCCCTGCCTCCCAAGAGAAGAGAAGTTCTTACACAGTGGGTTTTCACTGTTTGAGGGAACACATATTTCTTTGAAAATCTAATGAAATTTTGCTCCTTGAAGTCCTTAATTCCAGGTTAAGCAGTACTACCTTACTGAGACACTCACACTTCCCATTCTCTGTCCATCTTTCAACTCCCCCTTCCCACCCGACCCAGGCTAGATCTGCCTCTACAATGCCGCTCTCAGGAACCCCGGCTCCCAACAAAAAGAGGAAATCCAGCAAGTTGATCATGGAACTCACTGGAGGTATGGATACTTGTACCTGCCTAGTATGGGGCTTCTTATTAAGAGTATCTCTGGCCCAAGAGTCCCAGAAATATCACAAGATTACATATGTCTTAGGGTGAAGAGACAAGAGGAATTCTGGGATCCGGGGTGGGAGATGGTGGTGGTGGGGCAGGAAAAAGTATTCAACACTGACCACTTACCCTTCCACACTTTTCACCTTATAATCAGAGATAATAATATTTATGCCATATTACCCAGCATAGGTCCAGGACAAAGGGACCCACAGGTCAGTGAGGTCTGTTTAAGGAAGAAAATATATATGATAGAGATTGGCACAGAGTTAGGTCTCAATAGATGGTTAATTGCCTTACTTCTTTCCCCAAATCTAGGGAGCCCGTGTAAGTATTTAAAAATGGAAAACTACACAGGCTGTTCACTGCCAGAGTTCACTGAAGGGAAGAGTAGGGAAGGGAGCTGAGACAGGAGTCTGTCTGTACGAAGCACAAACAGTGTTGGCCTTTGGGCATTGCCCTGGGATACAGCTCCCCCGGCTTCCATCTGTGATACATCTTGCTGCCTTCACCCCGTGACCCCATGCTCACGTCCCTTTGAGTCCACTCACCCCCTCTACTCTAGTATTTCCACTCTCTCCATTCTGCACTCCAGTTTCTACACATTCTCTCCAACTTCAAACCCAGGAAATAAAAGTCCCTCACAAACTAGACAGAATTTGATGAGACATCACAGATAGCATCTGCTTCCCTTAGCAATCTCCTCTGGGACACACACACCTAGTGTGTATGGCATCTGCATTTTGAGCCCAGCAAACCCTACTTTCCTCTTTCCCTTGCCTCTTCCTCCCCCATCCCTAAAAGGTGGTCAGGAGAGCTCGGGCCTGAACCTGGGCAAGAAGATCAGTGTCCCAAGGGACGTGATGTTGGAGGAACTGTCTCTGTTGACCAACCGGGGCTCTAAAATGTTCAAACTGCGGCAGATGCGGGTGGAGAAATTTATCTATGAAAACCACCCTGATGTCTTCTCTGACAGCTCCATGGTGAGTTCAGAGCTTCACTACTGTCAAAGCCTAGTGCCCCTCCTGACGGCTTCTTTGTAGGTGCTGGATCTCCAAAATACCACCAGTCTCCCCTTCTTGCAAATTTAAAAGCCCATTAAGCCCCCAGATATAGTGAGTGCTCAATAGCTCCAGGGTGAGTTACAACCTCTAAAACTCAGTCACTATCTTAGAGCTAGTGAAGGGGGTTGGTGAGTACCACACCCTCAGAGGGAAAATTTCCTTTCCAGTGTGGGTGTTAAAGACAGAGTTACCAGATGAAACACAGGAAGCCCAGTCCCATGTTTTAAAGTTGAGATACACACAGATAACTTTTTAGTAAAGTATGTCTCATTCAATATTTTGGACATAAAAATGAAATAGCCCTGGCTGGTGTGGCTCAGTAGCTTGAGCCCCAGCCTGTGAACTGATAGTTTGCCAGTTCAATTCCCAGTGAGGGCACATGCCTGGGTTGCAGGGCCGGGTCCCCAGTTGTAGACAAGCAAGAGTCAACCAATTGATATTTCTCTTGTACACTGATTTTCCCCTCCCTCTCTTTTTCCCACCCTTCCCCTCTCTCTAAATATAAATAAAAATGAAATCTTTAAAATGAAATAAAATAAAAACCTAAGACACTCAAATTAAAATTTCAGATACACAATAAGTACTTTTTTAGTATAAGTATGTCCCACAAAATACTTGGGACATAAAGAATAAATTAAATTTACAAATATAGGAAACTCAGTTAAATTTGAATTTCAGCTATACATTGGATACTCTCATATATGAGTATGTCCCATGCAATATTTGTGATGTATTTATACCCAAAAAAAGATTTATTGCGTATCCAAGGTTCAAATTTAACTGGTGTCCTATAATCTTATTTGCTAAATCTGGCAACCCTAGAAAGAGTTAAGTGAATTTTTACAGCCATCTCCTTCTCTAAGAACCCCAGATGTGGGGAGTGACACCATCCTTGAAGATCCTACATTCTCTAGTCAGGATTCTGCAAAGAAAGAAAAGTAGGGATTGGAGAGAGGCTAGGCATAAGATGTTATAGCTGAGAAGGAAGGGATCATCTTCATTTCTTTTCTTCCCCCTCTACCTTCCTGGGCAATTGGAGGAGAGTGGAAATAGATGCTTACATGAGGCCAGGGGCTGCAGTGTCTGTGATTGGCCCTTACGTAGAAGCAGAGTAAAAATGCTGAGCTGGTTATATCTAACTTTAGGAGACCAAAAGCCCTCCTTCCTGCCCGGGTCTGGTTACACGGGGTGGAGCCTGGGGATGTGCATAGTGGGTGGCCAGGGGAGCCTCTTGAAGGAGATGGGTTATTTTTAGGCTTTGGGGCTGAATCCAGTGTTGCCCTTTTGGTCACCCTTTCCCCTCCCCACTATAGTTACACTGTCAGGAGGTCCTGGTCCAACAGGCACCAAGAGGAGAGAGGGGGAGGAAGAAAAGGAGAGAAAGACAAAAGATGAGAAGGGGGAGGGGACAGATATCTTTCTAGTTCTTCAAATTAAGGCTGGATTCTCCATGCCAAAGCTATCCTCTCAAATTGATCAGCAGCCTTGGTCCCCTTTGCCTTGGTAAGGCTGGGAAAGAGGAGTGTGGAGAATGACTTGCTGCCATCCTAAGGTGTAATTGGAGAAACTGAATCAAGGTGGTCCTACCCCTCAAGAAGAGTTTAATTCCTCATAGTCAGGTTATCCACTATCCATCTATTGGAGGGGAGAATTGTAGAGGATTCCGTGTCCTCTGGTTGACCATTGTCTCTAATCCTTCATGCTATGCATACCTGTGTCTTTGTATATTCCCCATTCCCATAAACTTCTCTTCACTTCACTCCATCCTTTTCTTTCAGGATCACTTCCAGAAGTTCCTTCCCACAGTGGGGGGACAGCTGGGCACAGCCGGTCAGGGATTCTCCTACAGCAAGGGCAGTGGCGGAGGCGAGGCAATGGGCAGTGGCTCTGCTGGACAGTACAGCTCTGAACAACAGCACCATCAGGGCCCTGGGTCTGGAACTGGGGGTACAAGAGGTCTGGGGACCCAGACTGGCAGAGGAGGAGCTGCTGGCACAGCAGGGGCTGGTGATACAGGAACAGGCAAGTATCCTTACCCAGGAGTAATGTGTCTGTTCCCTACAGCAGCCACATCCATAAGGAATGAGGCCTAGATTGGGTATAGGGAGCAGGGGAGGCCTGAGATACCTTAATGGACTTAAAGGAGAATACAGAGATGTGTCTGTTTCACCTAGAAGCCTTATTTCTTAGTCACCTTTCTGGCTTTTCAGTTTCAGCCACAGATCTGACCCCAGGCTGTTGGTATCCACAAACCTTATACAATTACCAGGAGAGGAGGATATCATACCTTTGTTCCCTGGCCCCGGCAACTTTCCTAGTGCAGGGTGTGAAACTAACTTCCCTTGGCTACTAACTGCTATTATTTGACTTACTTTTCTCTCCCATGGCTGCTAGGAGATCAAGCAGGTGGAGAAGAAAAACATATCACTGTGTTCAAGACCTATATTTCCCCATGGGAGAAAGCCATGGGGGTTGACTCTCAGCAAAAAGTGGAACTTGGCATTGATCTGCTGGCCTATGGGGCCAAAGCTGAACTCCCCCAATATAAGTCCTTCAACAGGTATGGGTGATGTGGGAGGAACCAGATGTATCATAGTGTGTGGCGTGTCCTTAGTTAGATGGAGACTTGGGTTCAAATGTTTCAGAACATCTGAGGCATGGGAGGAATACAGAGGCTCTAACTCAAGGCCTTTCCTCTTTTCACTCTAGCTCAGAGAAACAGCAAAATATGATCAAGTGAAAATTTTCTGGGAAGCAGGATTTGAATTTTAGTTCATAGGCCATTTATTGGCTGTGTGGGCATGGGAAAGTCACCCTGCTTCTGAGCCTTGGTTGCCTTCACTATAAATAATCCGTTATGCATTTAAAATCCTTTTGAGGCTCCCTTTATTCAAAGTTAGGATTTCATTACTGTTTCTGAAGTATGATTCTAGTCCTTTATACTCTACTTTAGCAAGGCTTAAGTGTCTGTTCTTTTGAAATTGGGCTCCTTTACACCTTGGATAGTAGATCTGTGAGAGCAAGATAGGGAAGTGTTAGAGAAGTGCTTTTGCACTTGATCCAGAGGAGCCTGGATTTTCCAGGAAATGTTCATTCCTCTCATCTAGACTATGCATTATCCACTAGAGGTAGAGTATGGGTTCCATGTTGAAATTTAAGGTGGTGTCAGACCCTTGGGTCTATAGTATTTGGGGTTACTTTCTGTAAAATGGTGGTCTGGGTCACAGCTACTCATGAGACTACCTAGTACCAAGTAGACTCCTTTTCTCATTGTTAGCTTTGGGGGAACAGGGAAGCCAGGAAGGGGAATGGAATGCCAAGGAAGCAGAAGAATAAGGAGCGCAGAGGCAATCTCAAACGAGAATTCACAGACTCCTCTATCCTCCAAACAGAGTAACATCTTACTGATAAAGCTCTGCTCCTTTTATTGTTTTTTGTTTTGTTTTGTTTTGTTTGTTTTTAATGAAATAATGTATCTCCTTTTTAGGACAGCAATGCCTTATGGTGGATATGAGAAGGCATCCAAACGCATGACCTTCCAGATGCCCAAGTTTGACTTGGGGCCCCTGCTGAGTGAACCCCTGGGCTTCTACAACCAGAACTTCTCCAACAGGCCTTCTTTCAATCGAACCCCCATCCCCTGGTTGAGCTCTGGGGAGACTGTAGACTATAATGTGGATATAGGCATCCCCCTGGATGGAGAAACAGAGGAGCTATGAGGTGTTTCCTCCTCTACTTTGCATCCAGTTTCCCCTCTCTGATTCCAATTTGGAGAGGGAGGGAATAAGGAGCAGGACACCCCAAACTCCATTCCTTTTGGGAATGGAGGAAAACAGGAGGGAGAAATCTGCCTTTTCATCTGTCTCTCTAAGTCCCCACTCCAAGCAGCCTTCCTCACCAGCTCAGAGCTCCCCTTCCAGTTGCTCTGTATGAAACCTGCTCTTTCATGGAATTTGCTCTGCCACTGTTAACAGTCAATAAACTTCAAGGCAATGAACTCATTCTTCCTCTGATATTTGAGGGCAGACAAAAACTGAGGCTAACAATGCACAGAGGCTAATTAAAGTCAAGTACTAAACATTCATTACTCAAATTTCAAGACCAGACCTGAGCTCTGGTTACTTACACACCTACGCCTACATCCACACCCATGAAACCACAGTCATAGGTATATACAAAGACATACTTATTCAATAGTACATAAGACAATTGTCACAAACACATGTGCTAGCCCATATGTGAGTACAGCTAAGAAGCTATTATGTGCTATGGTTAGGAAATAGGTGCTGGTGACCCTGCTGTTAGTTTTCTTTATGTAGCTGATTAGAAATTGGAATAATCAAGGATTACCCAATTATTACAGAAATAGAGCATGCCATAAAGTTTCCGGATGACATCAGAGTGGGCTTAGGAATATATGTGTCAAAGATTCATATATTTAGATTCCTAAAAGGATGAGGTAAAACAGGGTGCCACATCAGAATCCAGGAGGAAGTGGGAGCAACCAGCTGCAGTTATACAGGGTCTGGCACAAATACCACCCCTTTTTTATTATAAAATCTTTTATTACAAAATCATAAGCATGTAATTCTGTAACATAATAATATCACACTCAAGTACACCATATGACATTTTACGTGAAATGTGAAAATTAAAACTATAAATTATTACATCCATATTATTACCCTACCAATCACTCTCAAGCAGGCGTTACTTCTGAAGGACCCTGTAGTATGCGTGGCTCTGTGTGAACACAGTGAGAAAGGATCTAAGGGTCACAGGGGCACAGCAGTGGTGTCCTGAAAGCACTATGATTAGGAAGAAACAGTACGAGCCAATAGGAATGAGTAACAGTACTCTCTTTCTATCTCTCTCTCTCTTTTTTTTGCATGTTTACACAGGTTTTATTTTTTTCAATTACAATTTACATTTATTATTATTTTTTATCAGTTCCAGGTGTACAGGATAGTGGTTAAACACTTTACAAAGTGTTTCCCCTGATATTTCCAGTACTCACCTGGTACCATACATAGTTATTACATGTTATTGACTATATTCCCTATGCTGTACTCTACATCCTGATGACTATGAACATATCCCTTTTTATTGATTTCAAGCACAGAGTTTCTTTAGAATCCCAGGACTTACTACTATGTTCCACAAAGTAAGAATGGTGCAAAGCAGGAAAAATAGAGATTACTTAATGAGTTCTGAGAAAATAAATCCTGAGAGCTGGTTAAAGTCAGCCAAATTCTCAAACCATTAAAGATCATATTAAGTTGCTAGACTCTTGCTAGCTATTAAGTTGCTATCTATGCAGATAGACTGATTCAATTTTTATGGACCTTAGGTCACATGACATTTACCCTGGTCACTTTCCTTTACAACCTAAATTCCAGGGGATTCATACTTTCTGTAAACTTATACACAAAACTCTATTTTTATGTACATTTTTCTAAGTAGAAGGTTGTTATAATTTGGATTTTCCCCAAAAAAGTCCTAAAACAAAATTTGGATATAAGTAGCTAATTTAGGTGATCGTAAAATGCAAGATGTGTAAGGGAGTGAGAACAAAGTCTAAAAAGGTGTTCTTGGCAATTAGAGTTGAATGACACTGGGGGCTCAGAAAAATACTGTTCAAAGTGTGGTCCACAAACTGACAGCATGATTATCTCTTGGGAGCTCGGTTAAAAGTACAAACTCAGAAATCGATGGCTTATTAAGCTCTTGAGGTGATTCCTAGGTGTTAGTAAATTTTGAGCAACACTATAGTAGGTCATAGCTCAGAATTGCCCCACTGAAGGGGGAGGGAACTGAAGTTTTAGTCTCCAGATTCCATCTCTCATTGGTTGCAGATTACTACTAGGAAAGTCAACTCTAGGCAATTCCAGACAAAGGTGTTTGAGGTAGAAAGCTACGGGCTTGTACAGGATCTATCAAAGCTGTAGTGAACTCTGAGGTTGACTGAGGAAATAGGGATAGGCCAGGATCTGGATAAGGGTCAGAGCTTTCATCAGTTTCTCTTATTTAACAGTCTGTGAGCCCTCCCAAAAAGTTAAGGACTGTATTCCTTTAACAAATGTTTATTGAGTGCCTCTATATACCAGGTACTAGGTCAGACACCAGAGGTACAAAGACAAATAACAACTCATGTGACAAAGAGATTTCACATCCAACCATGAAATAATTATTAAATACCTACTCTTAAGGCTGGGATTAAAAACAAAATCCAAGGTCTGCTAGTCAACAGCTCTGAAAACTTAGAAACTTAATTTTGTCCAAGCTCAGAATGTATGAATCTTAAATATAACAAAAGTGTCACAATACAAACTTACTAATTTACAGGGAGCCCAGGCTGGTTGTGAAATTAGGTCCTTAGAAGAAAAGTTTGCTTGGAAGTCAAATTATCATCAGAAGTTGCAGTGGTGGTTTAATGCATTAAAGTACACACTTGTACAGGATCCAGCCAGAAATCCAGTCAAGTCCTCAGGATATGCTATCCATTTGCCTGGACATTATTCTTCTATTAAAACACCCTTTCTTCACAAATGTTTCATACATTTGAATACCACAGTTCACAGAAGCCACATATTGGCAGCAGAGCTGTCTGTACTGCTCACACACATGTTCTGTTTTGCCATCACTGTGTTTTAAAACTCAGGAGCTCACCGGAGCTCTCTTTTAGATGGGAGCTTGTGCTCTCCAGTGGGTCCTAGTCCCCACTACTACCTGGTGTTTTACACCAGGCCATCTTTTATTGTTACTTGCCTAGACTCTGCAGCCATTTGAGTTAGCAACTTCAAGGTTTCTTTTACGTAAATCACATGCCCATAATACCTTGCCGCTAAAATCACCCAGATAACTCATTCCCTAGTTTAGGGTCTAGAGCTTTGATGTTTAATACCATTATCACTAGCCACATATGGCCATTGAGCTCTTAAAATGTGCGTAGTCTGAATTGGGATGCTTTGTCAACATAAACACTGGATTTTGAAAACTTAGTTTGGAAAAAAGAATGTAAATTATCTCAATAATAAGATATGGATAACATGTTGAAATGGTATTTTGAATACACTGGGTTAAAAGATAACTAAAATTTCATATTTATTGCTTGTTACAAATGTGGCTACTAGAAATTTTGAAGTGCATAATGTGGCTCGCAGTACATTTCTACTGGTCTAGACTGAGAGCTATCCAGGGGCTTTGAGAGAAGATGAATTCTCCATTTATTATTTCTATTCCTTTATTTGTTCCCTTGTTTCACTCTTCCTTGTTGACCAACATTAAGTACACCTATTTCAGATGCTTCTCAGTCTGCATTTAAAAGGGTCTGAGAGCAGAGACAAAATCCTGCAACCAAGTGTTGACAGTCACTAAATTAAGGATGTGTCCACTGTGCAGAAAGCAACAAGCGAGAAGTTCAAACCACACACCAATGCAGTCCCCTTTCGCATCCAAACACCTGTTTGTGTTCCGTTAAAAAACAAATCAAAACAAAATACTTTTGTTCCTATTTTGGTCGGGCTAACTGATGGTGTGGCCCTCGTGAATAAACTAACATTTCCGTGGAGCCAAATACGCCTAGGGGAATAAACGCGTGGAAACTTCCTGAAGGAAGGTAATGAGGAGACGGGAAGGCCCATTTCTGTCTTTTTCGCTCCATCTCTACTCGGCCTGAAGAAGGAAAATGCTGGTAAAACGGAACTTCAGCCAAAGGCGACACTGCTCCAATTTTGAGGCACTTGGGAAAAGAGGGCCACATCCCTAAATTTATTCTGGTGTAGGGTTTGCTATACTAACATCCCCCAGCCCAGACTGTCATGTCTGCGACAGCTTTTCGACTCTGCCGTCAGCTCAACAGTCTTCCTGGCTCTCGCCCACTTCCAGAACTTTGCGTGCCATCCCTGACACTCCTTGCGGCCGCCATTTTACAATAACTATCGCGAGACATACTTAGCAGCCTGGGTCCTGACTCATTTACTTTCTTGCGAGAGGTTCTTGTTGGTTGTTCTCGCCGTAGCAGAGGAAAGTGTCGCGAGAGCTGGTTGCCTTGGCTCCCTGTAGCTATAGCAGCCGCGGCGGTTAAGAATGCGGCGGCAGGAGGGGTGAGTGCGACACCCTCAGGGGGGCGGGGCTGGAGGTAATGGGGTGCAGAGGGTAGCACCTGGGGGGTGGTGGGGACTGCAGGGTCGCGGGAGGAATGGGCCCGAGTGTGACGCTTAGGGAAGGACCCGGGCTCCGTGGTTACAGGGACAGGGCGCCGGTCTGCACTAGGACACGCAGGGAGGGCTGGATCTGCTGGGAGGTCCAGGGGGAGGGACCGGGGTGTAGGGTTCAAGGAGCGGGGACCTGAGTGTGGCAGCTTGGCGGTGGTGGGAATAGTAAGATTACGGGGTCTCTGAAGTGGATAAAAGGACCCGACTACATTGAAGAATAAGTGGGAAGAAATGGGGTACAGCTGGGAGGAGGGTATGTTGAATGGGAGCACAGAGGTTGGGCCCGGTTTACTTTGCACTGGTGGGGATGGGTGTGCGTGTGTATGTGACCCTCGCTGTGCGCGCGCGGGCGCGCGCGCGTGTGGGTGTGTGTCGGACCTTCGTAGGTCTCGGGAGCCCGCCTGAGGCTGGTCGCAGATTTGAACCGCGTCAGGAGCTGGGTCCTAAATGGCTTGGCGGGAATGGTGGCGTCCCGGACCTTCACCATCTCCCGCCCCTTCCACAGAAATCCCCCACGGACTCTGAGATGTGAAAGGAGGTTCCTGGTGAGCTAGTATTAGTTGGTGGAGAGACCGTGAGTGGGATAATGAATGATTGCTGCTCTAAAATAAAGTGTGGGGTGGGAGCCCGAGAGAAATTTTTGAGGAAAAAAACAAAAAACTCGGATGTTCTTCCTCTAGAGCGTACTGAGTTGGAAGAAGGGGGTGTGTGCTAAGATCACGTTTCTTCCCAGATTCATTCAAGTGTAGAATTCCTTTACCGTGCATTTATTAAATTATACATGCAGTGTAAAATCAGTTTAGATGGTACAGTGAAAGAATGTGCATTACGACACTTAAACCTTCCACGAATGTAACTTAAAAACTAAGAAAAGTGTTTTTATTGCTGCAGAACCAGGCTGAACACTAGGGATAGTTTTAGTTACTTGAATATAAAACCTAGTGTTCCCTAAGTGTGCCTGTGGATAAGGTTTTATTTTAGGAGATCGCATATGTTTTGAATATGGTCAATCTGAAGTAAAAGGAGTCTCCCAGGAGTTAAAATCACCAAGAGGGCAAAACTGAGTCTCAAGGACTGTTTTCTGGAGAGAGGTTTGCATTATTACTTTTCTCGTTAATTCTTATTTTTAGTGCAAACAATGAAATTTAATGAAACCATAAAAATGATTTCAATGTACAGGTATAGCTTTCCGATAATTTTGCTCACTATCTTTTGTAGGTATAAACTTGCAAGGGATAACCTTTTTTTATTACATTACTGGATTTATTCTGTGTTGAGGTTCAAAAATAGATTAATTAGAATAATGACTTTTAAATACTTTCAGAGCTAGCCTTGATGTGGTTAGTCATTGAACTTACTTATTTGGTATATATAGACTCAAACTTTTAATTTATAATGTTAATAGCTAACCTTTAAAGTGCTTTTCTGAGGCAAAAGAAAGCTTATGTGGTTGGGTCCAAAAGATTTCTGCATGAATCCATTAACAAGCTTTACTAGTTCTTATTATGTGTAGAGTACTGTGTGTAAGGCATTACAGGAGGGGAAAAAATATTAATTCATTTATTTATTCCACAAACATTTATTGAGACTTATTTTGTGTCTGATTACTAAGCCTTCAGGATAGAAATACAAGTAAGCCTTGGCTCTCTGCCTTGAAATTGCTCAGAGCCTGGGAAGGCAGAGTGATAGAGAAACAAATAATTACAGTTTGAACACAGACTCAGGTTCTGGCCCTGAGGAGTTTACATAGTAGCTGACAAGACTAAAAAGAAAGAAAGAATTTAAAACATTACAAAACATTAAGCAGATTCTAAACTGTATGCTGCATCAGTAAAATATATTACATTTCTCTGAAGAGATGAAAGAATGGAAACTTGAGAAAATTCACAGTCAGTTAATAATTTAATCATCCTTTAAACAATTATTTATTTATTTATTTTTAAAGAGAGGGAGAGAAACATCTATCAGTTGCCTCTTGCACATCCAGAACCAGGGACCTGGCCCGAAACTCAGGCATGTGCCCTGACTGGGAATCCAACCACAGGCTGGCACTCAGTCCACTGAGCTACACCAGCCAGGGCTGATTTATTCATTAAAAAATATTTTATTTACTTATTTTTAGAGAGAGTAGAGGGAGAAAGAGAGGGAGAGAAACGTTGATGTGCAAGACATATATTGATCAGTTGCCTCTCGCAAGCCCCCGTCCAGGGACCTGGCCCACAACACAGGCATGTGCCCTGACTGGAAATCGAGCTGGCAACCCCTTGGTTGGCAGGCCAGCGCTAAATCCACTGAGCCCTGCCAGTCAGGGATAATAGTCTTTTTAAGCATTTTTTAAAATAAATATCACTCAACTTTTTTTTTTTTTAAGGAGAGAGAGGAAGGGAGAGAGAAAGAGAAGGAGAGAGACATCTATTTGTGAGAGAAACATCCCCCAGCTGGGGACCTGGCCTGCAGTCTGGCATGTGCCCTGACTGGGAATTGAACCAGTGACCTTTTGGTTTGTAGGCCGGTGCTCAGTCCACTGAGCCACACCAGCCAGGGCTGATTTATTCATTTAAAAAATGTTTTATTTATTTATTTTTAGAGAGGGTAGAGGGAGAAAGAGACAGTGATTTAATGAACATTCTTAAGTCAAAAATAATAATAGGCATAATAGCTAACATCGGGTGATTATTAATATGCCAGGCACATTATCTCATTTTATCTTCACAGCACTCTGCTCTTCAGCTGGTACTAATACTTCAATTTTAAAGATAAGAAAACTGAAGATAAAAAAAATTAAGGAAGTTGCCAAAGATCACAGAGCTAGTAAATGGCAGATTAGGAATTAGAGTTAGAAATATATGTAATTGGAAAAATGTAAGCAGGATTCCTTTCTTTAGCAGGGAGGGAGCCCGAAGATGGGGGAAGGAGGGCAGAGATTGAAGGTGGAATTGGCCAGAAGACCAGAGTTTAATCTGTGTCTTTATTCGTAGACTTTCCTCTCTCAAATATTTACACTCTATATGGGGAATGAATTTGAATATTAGCATGATGCTAAATATGAAGTTTGAATTGGGTAAATTACCACATTCATGTTGTATATAATTGTACAGGGAGTAGTGCTTGGGAAAATGATTATAACAAGCAATTGTTATATTTGTAAGCTTCTAGAAAATGATCATTTTAACAGTGGAAATGGTTATTTATATTCATATATACTGCAAATGTTATTACAACAGACTTTAAAGGATTAAGTCATTTTTTAAATTATATTTTATTGATTATGCTATTACAGTTGTCCCAATTTTTCCCCTTTGCCCACCTCCACCAAGGACCCCCTACTCCCTCAGGCAATCCCCACACCATTGTCAATGACCATGGGTCATGTGTATAAATTCTTTGGCTACTCCTTTTCCTATACTATACTATACATCCCCATGGCTATTCTGTAACTACCTATTTGTACTTCTCAATCCCCTCAACTCTCTACCATTCCCCTACACCCACCTCTCATCTGGCAACCATCAAAACACTTTCCATATCCATGATTCTGTCTCTGTTCTTATTTGCTTAGTTTGTTTTTTAGATTCAATTGTTGATATATATGTATATATTGCCATTTTATTACTCATAGTTTTGATCTTCTTTTTCTTAAATAAGACCCTTCAACGTTTCTTTTAATAATGGTTTGGTGATGATGAACCCCTTTAGTTTTTTCTTGTCTGGGACACTGTTTATCTGCCCTTCAATTCTAAATGATAGCTTTGCCGGATAGAGCAATCTTGGTTGTAGGTCTCTGCTTTTCATGACTTTGAATATTTCTTGCCAATTCCTTCCAGCCTGCAAAGTTTCTTTTGAGAAGTCAACTCAGAGTCTTATGAGAATTCTCTTGAAGGTAACTGTTTCTCTCGCTGCTTTTAAGATTCTCTCTACACCTTTACCTTTGGCATTTCAACTATGATGTGTCTTGGAGTGGGCCTCTTTGCATCCATCCTGTTTGGGGCTCTCTGTGCTTCCTGGACTTGCATATCTATTTCCTTCACCAAATTAAGGAAGTTTTCTTCCATTATTTTTTCAGATGGATTTGCAATTTCCTGCTCTTTCTCTTCTCCTTCTGGCACCCCTATGATACGACTTTTGGACCTCTTGAAGTTGTCCCAGAGGCTGCTTACACTTTCCTCATTTTTTTGGATTCTTTTTTCTTCTTGTTGTTCTGATTGGTTAGTTCTTGCTTCCTTATGTTTCAAATTGTTTATTTGATTCTCAGCTTTATTCACTTTACCGTTGTTTCCCTGTAAATTGTTCTTTATTTCAATTAGTGAATCCTTCATTTCTGACTGGATCTTTTTAATACTATGAAGGTCCTCACTAAGTTCCTTGAGCATCCTCACAACCAGTGTTTTGAACTCTGCATATGATAGATTACTTATCTCTATTTCATTTAGTTCTTTTTCTGGAGTTTTGATCTGTTCTTTCATTTGGGCTACGTTTCTTTGTCTCCTTGTTTTGGCAGCCTTCCTGTGTTTGTTTCTATGTATTAGGTATAGCTGTTGTGACTCGTGTCTTGGTCGTGTGGCCTAGTGTAGCAGGTGCCCTGTAGGGTCCAGTGGCACAGCCTCCCTTATCACCCAAGTTGGGTACTTGAGGTACGCCCTTCATGTGGGCTAAGTACACCCTACTGTTGTAGTTGAGCCTTGGTTGCTATTTGCAGATCAATAGGAGGGTTTTACCTAGGCTAGTCAGCTTCAAGGACTGGCTGTGACCACTGGCCACCAACCTTCACCTCTGTGCAGGATCAGCTGTGCAAGGGACAGGGTGGTGGTGCTCCAGTGTGGTCTGTGGCTGTCCAGTGATTGCATAGGCTCTGGGGTCTCCTGGGTGGTTCATGGTAAGGTCAGCCCCCACCTGTCTTTTGCTTGGGGTACCCTGCCTGAGTTGTAAAGCAGTCTGAGATGGTTGCTACTTGTGCTGGGCTTGGAGATTCCCAAGTGAAGTCCAGCTATGACTGTAATCTGGCTGCCACTATAGGGCTCGCTGAAGGCAACTATTGCTTGTTTGATAGGATTTAGGAGCCAAGACCAGCCATTTTTATGGAAAAGCAGCGTGGGTGCAGCCTCTATGAGTCTTCTAGGTGGGTCACACAGTGTTAGCTAGGTCGATGGAGTCTCAGATATGGCACCAGCCTACCGGCTCTGTGTGTGTGGAGGGCTCAGCAAAGGGACAATGGCATCTGCTCACCCTGATTCCAGACTCTTCAGTTTCTCCCTGTATACCTCTGGTGCTTTTCAAGCTGCCACCCTAGTGCTGGAGCTGAGAGGGAGCAGCCTGAGTAGGTGAGTCTGTGTGTGGCTTCCCCAAGAGAAACTACTTAGGGCTCCATCTGACTCCTCCACAGACTCAATCCCTCCCTGGTTTTTGCAGCCAGAAGTTGTGGAGACTTATTCTCCTGGCACTGGAATCCTGGGCTGGGGGGCCTGGTGTGGGTCTGGGACTTCTTGTTCGCAGATATCCTTTCCGAATTTCTATCTATGTGGGTGCGGGGCCAGCCCATTCTGCATCTGTGCCCCTCCTACCAGTCTGGATGGATGTCTTCAATTTAGTAGTTGTCAGATTTTCATTCAACTGGATTTCTGATGTTCCTGAGTGATGGTTGTTTTATTTTAGTTGAAATTTTGATACGGTTATGCAAAGAGGCGTGCTGTGTCTGCCTATGTTGCCATCGTGACTGGATGTCCTATACATATTTTTTAATGCTTAATGAGAATTAGTTGAAAAGTAGGATTTATTTTGAGTTTCACTTTTTAGTCTTTTCCCCCCAGAGAATTCATCTATAGAAAAGGTTATCTAAGTTCTATGTATTTTTTGGGGGAGGGGTGGACCGTGCCATATAATATTTGTGAGCTTCTCTCTCTCTGTCTCTCTCTCTCTCTGTCTTTGTCTCTCTCTCTGTCTCTTTTTGTTTCTCTCCCTCTGTCCCCCCTCCCCGTTCCCTTCCTTCCTCTCTTTTTTCCTCTCTCTATTGATGATTTCTTTCAGACACATACATGAATATTTATATGAGTAGTATGTAAAAATGTTTTTAATTTTGTTATTAAGAGTTTTTCTTATTTCCATTTGGCTATATAAATATTCTCTATAGACAAGTGTTTTTTTTTTTTTTTTAAGAAAAAGCTATTACATTCATTACTTACGAAAAAACTATTATGTTCATTACTTAGTTTTTTGCGAATAGGATGTATAGCTCTGTCATTGTTGGTATGTAACAAATGAACTTTTCTGAAATCGCATTGCAGTATTTTAGCACTTTGTGTTAGCAGTACCTTCCTATACCATATTGAAAGCAAGACATATGTTTTACAAAGCACATTTTTCAAATAGCATTTGAGTTTTTAAATTAAAACAGAAGCTGAGGATAAGACTGTCACTGGGCTCATGCAAAATATTTTTGTTGGTAGGAAGTCAGTGACTTATTTGCAATTCCTAGAAGAAAAAAATATTTTTCCCAAAAAGAAATTTCTGAATAAATAAATTTTAGATAATGCAGTAATTTCATAGTCAGGTTTGTAGAAAAATTCATTGACTGTGAAAGCAGAAAAAAAGAAAAAAAACAGAACTTTCTCTTTGGGTTCCTTGTCTCAGTTCTGTCTTGGGCTCAGTTCTTGGTTCTCTGCGAAGATCCATTTCCTTCAACAGTGCGTCCTGTTTTGGGTGTCGACCCTAGTCAAAGCTGTGCGGTGCCAGAAGAAAATAAGTTACAAAGAAACAAACAAACAAATTTTGTAATTACAATGGTAAGTTTTAGACACCTCAGAGTTTTAAGGGTATTTATTGTTACTGAGAATGCAGGTTTATATGACTCATGCTTTACCCATCAACTGATGTTTAAACTACAGTTTCCTACACAGCAAGTTATTTTCAGGAGGAAATCTGTGTGAGCCAGTCTCCAGCCATGATTTTAATTGGGCAAAGTATAGACATCTGAATTTGAGTTGTCTGGTTTTCTAATTCTCCTTTAAAAAGTCATGAAAAGAAATAATAAGTTTCTCTTTAAATTCAGTTTGAAGTTCTTGTTTCACAGTGATTTTCATCCTTTTTATTCTTTCAGTAGATAGTTACTAAGCACATGTTTTTAAAATAACAGTTTTATTGAGATATAATTCATGTACCGTACAATTTACCCATACAAGTGTACAATTAAAAAGTTTTTAGTATGTTTACAGAGTTGTACAACTGTCTCTACAGTCAATTTTATTACATTTTTGTCTCCCCCAGGGAAATCATATATCCATTAAGAGTCACTTTCCATTCCCATTGCCCTTGGCAACCACTCTTTTATTTCTGACTCTAGAGCACAGGTGGCAAACACCAGGCTCGCCAGCCGAACCTGGCCCTCCACTTTGTTTTATCCAGCCAGGCATCTTGTTTGTACCCGGCAGCAGCGCTGAACTCTCGCTTAACTGTTAAGGAGTAGTTACATTTACACAGTCCTAAAATTACATTGGGCTCTTTGAAGGCACCACAAGGCTGATGTGGCCCCTGGTGAAAATGAGTTTGACACCCCTGTTCTATAGATTTACCTATTCTGGACACTTCATATTAATTGAATCATAAAATATCAATATTTGGTCTTTTATGACTGTGTTCTTTCACTCCTTATACTATTTTCAAGGTTTATCCATGTTTTAGATACGGCTGAAAAAATGTTTATATTCCATTTTATTATTTTATTTTATTTTTAAAAAGATTTTATTTATTTATTTTTAGAGAGTAGAAGGGAGGGAGAAAGAGAGGGAGAGAAACATCAATGTGTGGTTGACTCTCATGCACCCCCTACTGGGGACCTGGCCCGCAGCTCAGGCATGTGCCCTGACTGGGAATCAAACCCGGGACCCTCTGGTTTGCAGGCCAGCACCCAATCCACTGAGCCACACCAGCCAGGGCTATTTTATGAATATAACACATTTTATTTATGCATTCATCAGTTGATAGACATTTGGGTTGTTTCCACTTTTTGGTCATATAGGTAAGACAAATGAAGTGCTTAGCCCACAAAATAAGGATACTAAGGGTTGTGCAAGTACAACATTTAAATAGGCACTTACTCCCAGGGTTGTGCAAGTGGAGAGTCACTTGATTGACCCTGAGAGTGAGTGCTGCCTTAAATTTTGCACCTGGGAGCTTCAGGTGTCCCACCATAGTCCTGGCTGTGCGTTGGCTCTGATAATACGCCTTCATCTTCACTGAGTACTGGCCACTTTTGCAAACTGAGTGAAAAAGTATGCTTTGCTCTTTGTCGCTTTCCTGTTCAACAGCTTTGAGTGTTCTATTAACCATCAAAGACTGACTTGTGATTCTAGCTTTATTTCTGGTTAGGTTTCTACTATCTTATCCTTTTATTCAGTCTAAACTACTTTCTATTCATTAAACTTGTCAAAATCTTTCCTGTTTTCCTGACTTTGCCCATGACATTTTTCACCTGGAACTGATATATTGAACAAAATCTATCGGTGGTGGCATTGATCAAGATGAACCAACTCTTTGACCCTATGGCATGAATCTTGTTCAGACTCTAGTTCTCAAAAATGACAGCTAGCCTCCTTCCTCTTTAGGTCACAGATATTTTCTAGGAAACTAGTTAGGAACTTTAGGTTTCTAACTCAGAGTGCTGAAAACTGTAAGTGTCCCTCATCAGGACAAATTCCACAGTTACTGGTTCAAATTGTTCTCTTTTTCCTATAGTTTCCTCAAAGTGCTTTGCTCAGTTGTTGCTGAGCAGCGCCCAAAGGGAGTCTGTCCTAACATTGTGCAGCTAATTTGTTTGTACCAACATCTGAGATAAAACCATGTAAATTAGAAGCAATTAAAATCTAAAAACAAGTCATAGTAATGCATGTACATTGTTCAAAAGTGAAATAGTATTTTAAAGCTTATAAAGAAAAACATCATTCTTTTGCCCTACTCTTCTTTGTATACATACCTCTGATTCTTGTTTTTCAGACCATTTTTAAATATTGGTGTTTAGCGGGGGGCAGGGCGGTATTTACCTTCACATATGTTTCTAAATGATATGCTTTAACTGTTATTTCCTGTACTTCCCCCCTCTACTCAAACACACACACTTTTCTCTCCCAATGTACGTATAATACAATTTTTGGTTAAGTCAGTTGTGGTAAGCAGAATAATGTGTCCCACTCACCTACCTGCCTGCTCCCCATCCCTCGACCCCATATATCCACCTTTTAGTCCTTGGAACCTGTATATTCCCTTACAGGGCAAAAGGGAATTAAAGCTGCATATGGAATTAAGGTTGCTAATCAGATGATTTTAAAACAGGGAGATTATCCCAGATTATCCAGATGGGTTCAATGTAATGAAAAAACTTGTTAAAAGTGGAAGAGGGAGGCAGAAGATAAGTTATATGAGAAGGACTCAGTCTCTGTTGCTGGTTTTGAATGTGTCAGAAAAAGCACTATGGTCAGAGGCATGCAAGTGCCCTTTAGCATCTGAAAAAGGCAAGGAAACAGATTCTCTCCTGGAGCCTCCAGAAGGGAACACCTTACTGAAAGTGAGGGTCCTTATGATGTTGATTAAATTTAGCTTTAAATCCTAGCTCTAGAAGTCATCCCTCTCTATATATATACACACGCAAGAATGGTATTTTCTTCAGAGACCTAGCCTTTCCCCCTGATAATCAGCAGCCCCTGAGGCAGCAGAAGGCAGTAGTCCAGACCTGCCTGACTAATGATCACAAGGTCTGGATCTCTGGCAGGCTAAAGATAACATCTTGACCTAAGTTGTGTTTCAGCTCCTGAGCCCCAAAGCGGAACAACCCCCAGGCTACCTTCTCATGAGACCAGTCATCGAGACACCTGAAAAGGCCTCTGCGCTGTCCTCAAGACCTGAAGAAATGTTTTATTACCTTTACTTCACTCCAGCCAATCAGCTTCCAGCATGATCCTGAATCCCCTAACCCAAAGTATCTTGTGATTTTGCCCTATATAATCTGTAGCTTATTGGACCTTGGGGAAGTTCGGGCTTTTGAGCATTAGCTTCCCGATTCTCCTGGGTGGCGCTATTCATAATAAAATAGCCAGAATTTCTCCACTGCAATTTGCAATGTTTAGGGTTTGGTTCTGCTGGGGCTGCATGGATGAACTCTTTCTGTTCCTTAACATTACCAGCACCACGATTTTAGTCCATGAGACCATTTTGGACTTCTAACCTATGGAAGTGTAAGGTAAAAAAATTGTGTTTTAAGGCACTAAATTTGTGGTAGTTTGTTACTGCAGCATAGAAAACTAATACCTCTATATTTTATTGTACATGATTTTGTAAGTATCATTCATAACTAAGTCATGTAATAATTAGTACATTTCATTTCTTACACAAATTTTGTTTTTCCTAGTATTAGTAACTGCCTTTTTTGTATTTTTCAAAATATATTTTATTGATTATGCTATTACAGTTGTCCCATTTCTCCCCCATCATTCCTTTCCACCCTACACACCCTCTCCCACCCACATTCCCCCCATTTAGTTCATGTCCATGTGTCATAAGTTCTTTAACTTCTACTTTTCCCACACTATTCTTGCCCTCTCCCTGTCTATTTTGTACCCACTGTCTATGCTACTTATTCTCTGTACCTTTTCCCCCTCTCTCCTCCTCCCACTACCCTGTTGCTAACCCTCCATGTGATCTCCATTTCTGTGTTTCTGTTCCTGTTCTAGGTATTTGCTTAGTTTGCCTTTGTTTTAGGTGTGGTTGTTAATATCTGTGAGTTTGCTGTCATTTTACTGTCATATTTTTGATCTTCTTTTTCTTAGATAAGTCCCTTTAACATCTCATATAGTAAGGGCTTGGTGATCTCCTTTAACTTGACCTTATCTGAGAAGCGCTTTATCTGCCCTTCCATTCTAAATGACAGCTTTGCTGGATAGAGCCATCTTGGATGTAGGTCCTTGACTTTCATGACTTGGAATACTTCTTTCCAGTCCCTTCTTGCCTGGAAGGTCTCTTTTGAGAAATCAGCTGACAGTCTGATGGGAACTCCTTTGTAGGTGACTGTCCCCTTATCCCTTGCTGCTTCTAGAATTCTCTCCTTCATTTTAATCTTGGTTAATGTAATGATGATGTGCCTTGGTGTGTTCCTCCTTGGATCCAACTTCTTTGGGACTCTCTGAGCTTCCTAGACTTCCTGGAAGCCTATTTCCTTTGCCAGATTGGGGAAGTTCTCCTTTATTATTTGTTCAAATAAGTTTTCCACTTGTTGCTCTTCCTCTTCCCCTTCTGGTACCCCTATAATTCGGATGTTGGGATGTTTAAAGATGTCCTGGAGGTTCCTAAGTCTCTCCTCATTTTTTTGAATTCTTGTTTCTTCATTCTTTTCTGTTTGGTTGTTAGTTTCTTCCTTCTGGTCCACTCCATGGATTTGAGTTCCAGGTTCCCTGTGTGTTTTCTTTCATTTCACTTATTGTAGCCTTCATTTGTTTATCTAATTTGTGAGCAAAATCAACCAATTCTGTGAGCATCCTGATCACCAGAGCTTTGAACTGTGCTGATAGGTTGGCTATCTCTTGGTTGCTTAGATGAATTGGCTCTGGGGCTTTGATTTGTTTTCCCGGTAGAGCCAGCTTTGGGATTTTTTTGGTCTGGTCGCAGCTGTTACGTAGTGAGAGGTGGAGCGTTAGGTGTTCCTAGGGCAGGGCAGCCTGGTCACTGGGTTGTGATACTGTATGTGGGGGTGGGATCCGAGAAAGAACAGTGGCGCTTGCTCCACTTTTCTTGGATCCCAGTCCCTTCCGCTGCTTCCCCTTCACCTGAATTATCTGTGCTCGAATGTAGGACCACCTGGTCAGCCAGCTGCCTTGCATGGCCTCACTAGATCTGCACTGTTGCCACCCTGTGCCCAGGGTCCACTAGCTGCCGCCTGTGTGTCTGGGGTCTGCTAGCCACCACCTGCACACCTGGGATCTGTCAGCCACTGCTGCCTGCGTGCCCGGGTCCTCCAACCTTCACTTTTTCCTGCCACGAGCCCCTTTTACCGGTCTGGATGAATGGTGGTTGGACTTCCATACAGTTCAATTTTCTATCAGTTCCAGCTGTTTTCTTGTTTCTCAATATTTGTTGTCCTTAATTTTGGTTGTGAGAGGAGGCACAGTGTGTCCACCTATGCCTCCATCTTGGCTGGAAGTCCTGCTTTTTTTTTTTTTGTTTGTTTTTGTTTTGTTTAGTGCTTTTGGAAGTAATTCTTTTTTTAAATATATTTTTTTAATTTTCACTGTTTTTTTTTTTTTTTTTTTTTTTAATCTTTAGAGGGGAAGGGTAGGGGAGAGAGAGGGAGAGAAATATCAATGTATGGTTACCTCTTGTGTGTCCCATGCTGGGAACTGGCCTGCAACCTAGGCATGTGCCCTGACTGGGAATCGAACCGCGATCCTTTTGTTCGCAGGCCTGCGCTCAATCCACTGAGCCACACCAGCCAGGGCTTGGAAGTAATTCGTAACTATACTGAGTGAAGGCATAGAGCTAATTGTCAAGACTTAGGTTTGAATGTTAGCTAAGTCTCTTTGTGATCATAGGCAAGTTACTTACATTCACATTTTTTTATTTTTTATTTTTTATTTTTTTTTTTTATTCAGTGAGCTCTGAACTTTTTGTTGGCCTCCCGCCCTTCAAGGGATACCCACTTCTACTGACTTTAACAACTCAGAACTTTAGTGTCGTTGACCTCAGACACCACTTTGCTATCCACAATCCTGCAGGTGGTGGCTCTTGTCCAGGGCATCATCGAGAAGGCAGTGGTTGATGGCAATTCAGATTCCACCTTGACCTTAATGTTCAGCAGAGCCTCGTACTTCTGGGCCTGGTACTGCCCCTCTGACTAGGTCTGGGCCAGCTCTTATTCCAGGTGCAGTAGGATCCTGTTGAGCTGTTCTACCTGCATGGTATTGGTTGCTTCTTGTGTGTATCCTGACCTGAGATCAAACCCACAACCTTGACGTGTCGGGACTACGTTCTGACCAACTGAGCACCTGGCCAGGGCCTCAGGGCTTATACATACATACATATATATACATATGGTCTGTCCAGGAAAAGCCCAACCATTGTTAATATAACAAGAACTGCTTGCGTGACATTGAGTAACCTGGCAGCCAAGGAGAGTGGACTGGAATGTGTATGTGAGAACAGTGATGACTTCACTGTACTAGTGGGTGGGGGTGGTAGACGCTGTTGAGTGAGCATGTGAACTGTGTGGCCATCACATTCCAAATGACTGTGTGAGTAGAGCAACAGATATGCATCGGATTTTGCGTTAAGCTTGAACATTCCTCTGTAGAAACAATTTGGATGATTCAGAAGGCTGCATCTGGTGATTGACAGCTTCATTAAAACAACATACCTGCTCATGTATCATGTCTTGTGCAGAGTTTTTTTTGCGAAACATGTCACTCAGGTGACTCAGCCCCCTTACAAGCCAGATTTGCCACCCTGCAACTTCTGGCTTTTCCCAAAACTAAAATCACCTTTGAAAGAGAAAGGATTTCAGACCATGTTTGAGATTCAGGAACATATGACAGGGCAGCTGATGATGATGGGGAGAACTATGCGAGGTCCCAAGGTGCCTGCTTTGAAGGGGGTGGAGCTGTCATTGTCTTGTGTACAGTGCTTCTCACAGCTTCTATCTTCAATAAATGTCTCTTTTTCATATTGGATGGATACTTTCTGGACAGGTCTTGTTGTATATATTTTTTAAAGAAATAAATAAGATGTTATTTATTCATTTTTATTTCTTTAATCCTCACCTGACAATATGTGTACTGACTTGAGAGAGAAACATCAATGTGAGAGAGTAACATTGATTGGTTGCTTTCTGTATGCTAGGGCCCAGATACATTCTTTAAAGATTTTATTTATTTATTTATTTATTTTTAGAGAGGGGGAGGGGATGGAGAAAGGGAGAGAAACATTAATGTGCAGGAGAAACATGGATGGGTGGCCTCTCACAAGTCCGTGACTGGAGACCAAACCTGCTACCCAGGTACGTGCCCTGAATGGGAATTGAATCAGAGACCTTTCAGTTTGCAGGTCAACACCCAAGCCACCGATCCACACTGTTTAGGGCCTTGTAGTTTTTTAATTAAATGTTGTATTGAGATAATTGTAGATTCAGATGCAGTTGTAAGAAGTAATATAGAGAGATCCCTTGTATATTTTGTCCAGTTTCCCAAAATGGTGACATTTTGCAAAACTGCAGTGTAATATTACAACCAGGGTGTTGACATTGAGACATACTACTGAGATCTTATTCAGATTTCCCCAGTTTTACTAATATTCAGGATGTGTGTGTTCTATATGACTTTTTTTACATGTATAGGTTCATGTATCCATTACTACAGTGAAGATATTGAACATTTCTTTTTTTTTTTTTAATTTTTTTTTTCTTTTAGATTTTATTTATTTATCTTCAGAGGGGAAGGGAAGGAGAGAGGGAGAGAAACATCAATGTGCGGTTGCCTCTTGTATGTCCCCTGCCGGGAACTGGCCTGGCAACCCAGGCATGTGCCCTGACTGGGAATCGAACCGCGATCCTTCGGTTCGCAGGCCCACGCTCAATCCACTGAGCTACGATATTGAACATTTCTAAAACTGCAAGGATGTCTCTAGTATTGCTCCATAGATACCCCCATCCCTGGCAACCACTAATCTGTCCTCTCTTTCTAAAATTTTATCTCTTCAAAAATGTTATGTAATTAGAATCATACAGTTTGTAGCTTTTTGGTGTTGTTTTTTTTCAGTCAGTATCATTTCTTGGAGATTTATTCAAGTTTTTGCATGTATCAGTAGTTTGTTTCTTTTATTCCTGAGTACTACTCTATAAGGATATGCCACCATTTGTTTAAACACTCATCTGGTGAAGGACATCTTGGCTGATTTCAGTTTTTGGCTGTTGCAAATATAGCTACTCTGAACATTCATGTACAAGTTTTATGTGAATATTCATTTTCATTTCTCTAGGATACATGTCTAGGAGTTGTATGTTTAGTTTTGTAAGAAACTGTCAAACTATCTTCCAGAATGACAGTACGTTTTACATTCCCATCAACAATATATCAGTGACCCAGTTTCTTTGTATCCCTCACCCTCATTTGGTGTTGTTACTACTTTTTATGTTGGCTGTTCTGATAGATGCGTAGTGATAGTACATGGCGGTTTTGATTTCCCTGCTGGCTAATGACATTGAACATCTTTATGTGCTTATTTGCTATTTATAAATCCTATTTGGTAAAAGATCTCTTTATGTCTTGTGTACATTTTCAAATTGGATTTTTTGATTTTTTACTGTTGAGTTTTGAGAGATCTTTATATATTGTAGGTATACTAGTCCTTTTGTTGAATATATGGTTTGGATATTTTTAATATTTATTTTTTCCAGTCTGTAGCTTGTCTTTTCATCTTTTTTCCTGGGCTTTTATAGAATAGAAGTTTTTTAATATTGATGAAATAAAATTTATCAGTTTTCTTTTATGAATCATGCTTTGGGTATCAAGTCTAAGAGCTCTTTGCTTAACTCTAGATCACAAAGATTTTCCAAAAGGTTTATATCTTACATATAAAGTCTGTGATCACTTTGATTTTATTTTTGTTTGAGGTATGAAGTTTAAATTGACTTCAGAAAAGAAATAAAAACAACTTGAAAGAAAATAAATTGAGTTCAATTCCTTGTTACTTTTTTAAGTGTATTTTATTGATTATGCTATTACAATTGTCTCAATTTTTTCCCCTTTACTTTCTGTCTGCCCTGTACCCACCAGCCCTTCAGTATTCCCGCAACCCCCCTTAGTTCATGTCCATGGATTATACATATAAGTTCTTTGGCTTCTCCATTTCTCATACTATTCTTAACTGCCCCCACCCCTGTCTATTTTATGTCTACCATTTATACTTCTTATTCCCTGTACCATTCCTCTCATCCCCCCTCCCCCTCCCCACTTATAATCCTTCATGTGCTCTACATTTCTGTGATTCTGTTCCTGTTCTATTGTTTTTGTTTTTTAGGTTCAGTTGTTGATAGTTGTGAGTTCGTTTTGTCATTTTTACTGTTCATATTTTTGATCACGTTTTCTTAGACAAGTCCCTTTAACATTTCATATAATAAGGGCTTGGTGATGATGAACTCCTTTAACTTGACCTTATCTGGAAAGCACTTTATCTGCCCTTCCATTCTAAACGATAGCTTTGCTGGATAGAGTAAATAAACTAGGTTGTAGGTCCTTGCCTTTCATGACTTTGAATACTTCTTTGCAGCCTCTTCTTGTCTCCAAGGTTTCTTTTGAGAAATCAGCTGATAGTCTTATGGGCACTCCTTTGCAGGTAACTCTCTCCTTTCTTCTTGCTGTTTTTAAGATTCTCTCCTCTTTTATCTCGGGTAACTTAATTATGATGTGCCTTGGTGTGTTCCTCCTTGGGTCCAGTTTCTGTGGGACTCTCTGAGCTTCCTGGACTTCCTGGAACTCTATTTCCTTTGCCAGATTGGGGAAGTTTTCCTTCATTATTTGTTCCAATAAGTTTTCAATATCTTGCTCTTCCTCTACTCCTTCCGGCACTCCCATGATTCAGATGTTGGAACGTTTAAAGTTGTCCCAGAGGTTCCTAAACCTCTCCTCATTTGTTTGAATTCTTGTTTCTTCATTCTGTTCTGGTTGGATGCTTATTTCTTCCTTTTGTTCCAAATTGTTGATTTGAGTCCCAGTTTCCTTCCCATCACTGTTGGTTCCCTGTACATTTTCTTTTATTTCACTTTGCGTAGCCTTTACTTCTTTCTCTATTTTGCAACCATACTCAACCATTTCTATGAGCATCCTGATTACCAGTGTTTTGAACTCTGCGTCAGATAGGTTGGCTCTCTCCTTATCACTTAGCTCTTTTTCTGGGGGTGTTTTTATTTAAATTTTATTTTATTTTAATTGTTGTTCAAGTACAGATTTTTGCCTTTTACCCCCATCCCAGCCCACCCCTGCTTTTTCTGGAGTTTTGATCTGTTCTTTCATTTGGTCCATATTTCTTTGTCTTGGTGCATCTGTTCCATGGTAAGGGGCGGAGCCTTAGGTAGTTGCCAGGGTAGGACAACTCTCTGTGCTGCATTGTGGCTCTGTATGTGGGGGAAGGGTGAGAGAGGGAGCAATTCCGCTCCCTTGCTCCACTTTAATGAACTCTCCTGTAAGACTGGGAGTTTCTTGTGCCTTTGCAACCCCCACAGTATTTTACAGCTACTATTTTGAATTTTTAGTTTCCTGGTCAGCCAGCTCCTCTTTGCCCAGCGGTCTGCCACCTTGCTGCAGGTCCTCTCTGCCCACTTGGCTGTCCATCTCCATCCCTCCTACTGGTCTGGATGAATGTTTCTTTAACTGCTTGGTTGTCAGAGTTCCATGCAGTTTGATATTGTGGCAGTTCAACAGCAATATTTAAATTGTTGTCCTTTTGGTTGTGCGAGGAAACAGAGCGTTTCTACCTATGCCTCCATCTTAGTCTGAACTTGAGTTCAATTCTTTAACTATATATGTCCAAATGCTCCAACACTATGTATTGAAAAACTTTCTTTCTCCAGTAAATTGCTTTTGCATCTTTGTCAAAAATCATTTAAGGATATTTATGTGGGTTTAATTTTGGATTCTCTATTTTTTGTTGTATTAATTGGTGTGTCTATCTCTCTGCCAATATTACACTGTTTTGATAACTGTAACTATGTAGTAAGCCTTAGTATTGGGTAAAGTAATTCCTCCAATTTATTTTTCTTTGTCAATATTAGGTTAACAGTTCTAGAGTTTGCACCATTCTATATAAGTTTTAGAATAATTTTGTCTGTGTCTACAAAAAGCCTTGGTGGGCTTGAATTACATTAAACCTACAGATAATTTGGGGAGAATTGACATTTTTATCATGGTGAATCTTCCAATCCTTTTTGTTTAGAGCTTTGATTTTTTTCAGCATTTCATAATATGCAGCATACAGACCCCAAACATGTTTTGATAATTGTATACTTAAGTATTTCATTTTCTTTGGAGTGATTGTAAATGGTAATGTGTTTTACATTTTGGTTTCTGTTTATTATTAAGTATATAGAAATGCGATTGATTTTTGTGTGTTGATTTTGTATCCTGCAACTTGTTGTTATTACTTCTAGGAGGTTGTTTTGTAGATTCCTTGAGATTTTCTATGCAGAGAAGCATATCATTTGCAAGTAGAGATAGTTTTATTTCTCCCTTTCCAATCTGTATGCTTTTTATTTCTCTTTCTTGCCTATTACAGTGCCTACAACTTTTAATACTGTGGTTGAATAAGAGTAGTAAGAGCAGAAATCCTTGCTTTGTGCCCTACCCTTGGATGATGGGCCATTTAGTATTTCTTGATTTAGCTAGACAGAATTCAAATCTCAGCCATTCAATTTTATACTACTACGGAAAGTTGAGCAAATTTTATTTATTGATTGATTTTAGAGAGAGAGGAAGGGGTTGAGTCTTTTATGTGCTCTGACCAGGACTGAACCTGTAACCTTTGTGTATCGGGACACACTCTAATCAATTTAGCTACCTGGTCAGGGCCGCCATTTAGTATTTCACCGTTAAGTGTAATGTTAGCTGTAGGTGTTTGTGTAGGTGCTTTATCAAGTTGTAAAACCATATATTTAACTAGCTGAAATGGTTATTCTTCTGCAATGATTTTTCAGATTTCCCTAATCTAGTATTCACCCTCCATGTTTCCTACTTAATCTATTATTCTTTGGCTCTTATTCTATTGTATTGTGGTTGATTTGTGCTCATTCATCCCTCTCTCTCCTCAGACACATACACCCTCTAGGCTATGAGGGTAGAGGCTGCTTTATACATTTTTATATCATTAACTTAGTACAGTTTGCCTGGCAGCTTTGAATTGTTTGATTAAATGAGAGTCAGTGAATGAATAATTGAACACAAGAATGAGAAATTATCTGCCACAGGGCTTAAGATAGTTTTAGTGATAAGAGTATGAGCTTTGGAGCTAGACAGAATTCAAATCTCAGCCATTCAATTTTATACTACTACGGAAAGTTGAGCAAATTATTAAATATTTCTGAACCCCAGTTCCTTTATCTGCGAAATTAGGATTATAATATACTACCCAAGCAAATTAAGTGAAATAATAGATGTTAATTCTTAGCACAATAGCTGTCATGTAGTAGGCATTCAGATTTTAGTTTTATTTTTCCTTCATTCAACTGTTAAGTATTAAATTATGGTGATTTAAAATCACTTTATGAACTGTATATAGTTATTTCAAATACTGTTCATGTTTTTTTAAATATTTTATTTATTTATCTTAGAGGGGAAGGGAAGGAGAAAGGGAGAGAAATGTCAATGTATGGTTGCGTCTCGTGCATTCCCTGCTGGGAACTGTCCTGCAACCCAGGCATGTGCCCTGACTGGGAATCGAACCGCGATCCTCTGGTTCGCAGGCCTGCACTCAATCCACTGAGCTACACCAGCTAGGGCTCAAATGCTGTTCATGTTTATCTTAAAAATAGTCAAACTAGGACTTCCGGCCAAGATGGAGGCGTAGGTGGACACACTGTGCCTCCTCTCACAACCAAAATTAAGGACAACAAATATTTAGAAACAAGAAAACAACCAGAACTTATGGAAAATTGAGCTGTACGGAAGTCCAACAACCATTCATCCAGACCGGTAAGAGGGGCGGAGTCGCAGTAGGAAAAAGTGGAGGTGCAGACCCAGGAACGCCAGTAGCAGTGGCTCGCAGTTCCCAGGTGCACGGGCGGTGGCTGGCGGTCCTGGGGCGCACAGTCGGCAGCTGGTGGACCCCGGGCACAGGCGGGCAACTGTGCAGATCCAGTGAGGACGCACAAGGCGGCTGGCTGACCAGGGGGTCCCACATTCGCGCACGCAGACGGTCCAGGCAGAGGGGAAGTGGCGGAAGGGACTGAATCCGGGAGAGAGCGGAGCAGGCGCCATTGTTCCCTCTCAGACCCCGCCCCCACCTACAGCGTCACAACCTAGCGACTGGGCTGCTAAGGCTCCACCCCTCATACGTAATAGCTGCGACCAGACTAAAACCAAAACAAAACAAAACAAAACAAAAAACCCCACCAAAAATGGCTCAAACCGGAGAAAAAATGAAAACGCCGGAGTCAATTCCTCTAAGCAGTGAAGAGATAGCCAACCTATCAGATGCACAGTTCAAAGCACTGGTCATCAAAATGCTCACAGAATTGGTTGATTTTGCTCACAAACTAGATGAAAAAATGCAGGCTACAATACGTGAAATGAAGGAAGACGCATGGGGAACCGATAGAGATGGAAGGAAAACTGGGACTCAAATCAATGGAGTGGATCAGAAGGAAGAAATTAACAACCAAACAGAAAACGAGGAAGAAACAAGAATTCAAAAAAATGAGGAGAGGCTTAGGAATCTCCGGGACATGGTTAAACGTCCCAACATCCATCGAATTATAGGGGTCCCAGAAGGGGAAGAAGAGCAACAAGTAGAAAACTTATTTCAGCAAATAATCAAGGAGAACTTCCCCAATCTGGCAAAGGAAATAGACTACCAGGACGTCCAGGAAGCTCAGAGAGTCCCAAAGAAGTTGGACCCAAGGAGGAACACATCAAGGCACATCGTAATTACATTAGCCAAGATTAAAATGAAGCAGAGAATTCTAGAAGCAGCAAGGGATAAGGGGACAGTCACCTACAAAGGAGTTCCCATCAGACTGTCAGCTGATTTCTCAAAAGAGACCTTACAGGCAAGAAGGGGCTGGAAAGAAATATTTGAAATCTTGAAAAGCAGGGACCTACATCCAAAATTGCTCTATCCAGCAAAGCTGTCATTTAGAATGGAAGGGAAGATAAAGTGCTTCTCAGATAAGGTCAAGTTCAAGGAGTTCATCATCACCAAGCTCTTATTATATGAAATGTTAAAGGGACTTATCTAAGAAAAAGAAGATCAAAAATATGACAGTGAAAAGACAGCAAACTCACAGGTATTAAGAACCACACCTAAAACAAAAGCAAACTAAGCAAACAGCTAGAACAGAAACAGAACCACAGAAATGGAGATCATATGGAGGGTTAGCAACAGGGGCGTGGGAGGAGGAGGGGGGGAAGGTACAGAGAATGAGTAGCATAGATAGTGGGTAGAAAATAGACAGGGGGAGGGCAAGAATAGTATGGGAAATGTAGAAGCTAAAGAACTTATGACACAAGGACATGAACTAAAGGGGTGAATGTGGGTGGGAGAGGGTGTGCAGGGTGGGGGGAATGATGGGGGAGAAATGGGACAACTGTAATAGCATAATCAATAAAATATATTAAAAAAATAGTCAAACTAATTTTGATTATGTTGGTTTAAGGGGAAATATGGGGACACGAGAAAATTGTATGCAGGAAGTTTGAATGTTTTGTTGAGCAATTCCATATGCCAATCACTGTGTTCAGTGCTTTGCATGAAATAGCCCATTTAATTCATACAACAACCCAATGAAGCACATTTCTTCCTTTAAGGATTATTTATTAGTTAATTATAGTTTTTTCAACTCCACCCTTAGGAATAAGTCTCAGGAATGGGGCTAATACAATTTAATGCAGATTTCTAACTTTATAAAGGAGGTAACAGACAATAACTTTTATTTCCAAGCCACCATCCTTAATATTTAGGTGTTTTTTAGGCTGTCTTCCCCGCCCCCCCAGCAGAACTTAGTAATGATGTTTACTAACTACTTTTGTAGAAGTACATTTGCTGCCCCCAATATATTAGGTTCTTTATTTGTATGAAACTGATCAGAGTAATGAATTTGCCTGTTGCCTATGGCACATGAATATTATTCATGAATTATCACCAGTAATGTTTGAGTTACTTTTTCAAAGAGGAGAAAAGCAGCAGACTGAATTTGAATTTGTAGTTTTTCTTACTTAATGTCTTATGTTCATCAGGTGAAGACCTGTTTTGATTAGTTCTATATTTTTTAAATTATGGTAAAATACATGAAATAAAATTTACCACCTTAACCAGTTTTAAATGTACAGTTCAGTAGTATTAAATACCCTCATGTTGTTGTCCAACAATCTCCAGAACTCTTTTCATTTCACAAAACTGAAATTCTGTACCCATTAATTCTACACCCTTCCTCCCGCAGTTGCTGGCAACTACCATTCTGTCTGTCTCTGAATTTGACCGTTCTGGGTTCCTGATAGAAATGGAATCACAGTGCGTTTGTCCTTTGGTGTATGACTTATTTCACTTAGCACGATGTCCACTAGGTTCACCTGTGTTGTAGCGTGTATCAGAATTTTCTTCTTAAGGCTGAATAAATATTTTACTGTGTGTGTATGTATGTGTATATATATGTACATATATATATTTAGATTTATATCTCACATTTTGCTTCTCCATTCACTTGGGTTGTTTTCATCTTTTGGCTCTTGTGAAAATGCCTCTATGTAGAGGGTACACAATGATCTCTTTGAGGCCCTGCTTTCAATTCCTTTGGATATATATTCAGAAGTGGAATTGCTGGATAGTATTTTAAATTTTTTGAGGAATTGCTCTACTATTTTCCATAATGGCTATGCCATTTTATGATCCCACCAACAGTGCACAAATGTTCCAATTTCTCCACATCGTCATCAACAATTGTTATTTTCTGTCTTTTTGATAATAGCCATCCCACTGGATATGAAACAGTATCTCATTGTGGTTTTGATTTGCTTTTCCCTAATGACTTGTGATGTTGAGCATCTTTTCATGTGCTTATTGACTATTTGTATATCTTTGGAGAAAAGTCCATTCAAGTTCTTTTCGAACTTCTAAATTGGTTGATGTTAAATTGTAGTTTTTAATATATTTTTGATATTAACTCCTTATCAAATAAATGATTAACAAATATTTTCCCCATTCTGTTGCCTTTTCACTCTGTTGATTGTCTTTGATTCACAGAAATTCCACTTTTTTGTTTTTAAAATATTACTATTATTTAAGACATTTAAAAAGAATAATACAGTAAACTTTCTTGTAGTCACTATTTAGGACACTAAACAGTACTAAATTAGTTGGGAGACCCTAGGTTTCTCCTTCTTGATTGCAAGTCCTTTGCCATCTCTTGAAGGTAACCATTAATGAATATAAGTGTTTCTCTTGACTAGTTTGTACTCCTTAGCCACCCTGTTAGTGTAGTGTATGGAATAAGTAAAAACACTGCAGAAGTGTCCTGTGGAAGGGTAAGGTGGGAAGGGTTCTTTCTCAGATTTCATTTTATTTAGTTTAGTTTGAAGTCCAATTCAGCACTCTGTCAGAGAGAGTTGTACATAATAAATGCACAAAAATATTTGTTGTATGACTGTTTGCTACACAGGTACTTTTTTAAAAATATATTTTATTGATTATGCTATTACGGTTGTCCCATTTCTCCCCCATCACTCCCCTCCACCCTGCACACCCTCTCCCACCCACATTCCTCCCTTTAGTTCATGTCCATGTGTCATAAATTCTTTAGCTTCTACATTTCCCACACTATTCTTGCCCTCCCCCTATTTTCTACCCACCGTCCATGCTACTTATTCTCTGTACCTTTTCCCCCTCTCTCCTCCTCCCACTCCCCTGTTGCTAACCCTCCATATGATCTCCATTTCTGTGGTTCTGTTTCTGTTCTAGCTGTTTGGTTAGTTTGCTTTTGTTTTAGGTGTGGTTGTTAATAGCTGTGAGTTTGCTGTCTTTTCACTGTCCTATTTTTTATCTTCTTTTTCTTAGATAAGTCCCTTTAACATTTCATATAATAAGGGCTTGGTGATGAACTCCTTGAACTTGACCTTATCTGAGAAGCACTTTATCTTCCCTTCCATTCTAAATGACAGCTTCACTGGATAGAGCAATTTTAAATGTAGGTCCCTGCCTTTCAAGACTTCAAATATTTCTTTCCAGCCCCTTCGTGCCTGGAAGGTCTCTTTTGAGAAATCAGCTGACAGTCTGATGGGAACTTCTTTGTAAGTAACTGTCCCCTTATCTCTTGCTGCTTCTAGAATTCTCTCCTTCATTTGAATCTTGGCTAATGTAATGATGATGTGCCTTGGTGTGTTCCTCCTTGGGTCCAACTTTTTTGGGCCTCTCTGAGCTTCTTGGACTTCCTGGTAGTCTATTTCCTTTGCCAGATTGGGGAAGTTCTTACACAGGTACTTTTGATTGAAGATATTTAGTACCAGTATTATATCATTGGAAATGAAGTCTATATATCTTTTTGGTTAGAATTATTAAGTGCTTTACTAATAAATAGATAACTGTGGTAGAGTGAATGGCTTCTTAGAAGTAGTGAAACTGAGAGGCAAACTTGAGTTCCCAGCATTTAGCTCTAACTACATAGGGCGCATTTAGCTGGCTGGGTTGAGATACTTGTAGATAGGACAAACAGAATAAGAGAGGTGTAGAAGCCTTCTGTTCCTGGTTCAGGAAAATGAATGGTAAATTCTTGAAAAAGAGCTTGAGTCGGGTAAGATCTGACTCTGGGCAAAGAGCTGTTGAAACAAACAGTGCTATCTATGTTCACAGGATAGTGGTAAAGGATTTGAGCTCCATTATAGCTGAAAATGAAATCCTTTTCTAGAGAGGTTATAATAGAAGCAGCAGCAGCTGCTGCTGCAGCCACTGCCACCTGAACTTGGTGACTGTGTAAAGTGGCTAGAGCAGGAAATGATTATATGGCACTAGGCGTGTACAGGGAAATACTTGTTCTGGCTCTGGACAAGTGGTTGCACAGGTTGTGGGTGTCACTTTAAACACATAAAAACCTGCTTGCTGGAGGAGAAGCACTTTCCTGAGGATCAGGTGTGCATCTGAAGGGATGAGCTCATTCTTCTAACCAGACCTGCTGTAGACGCTGAGTGAGTGTTTTCCTAATTACGAGTCCTGCAGCTGGAGAAGCAGGACATTGTTGAAGCTTCGGGTATGGTGAGTAGGAAAATATAAAAATTTAAAAAAATCCATTTTGGGACTCTCAAAATGTGTGGCTGTGAATATCGGGTTGAAGGTGACACACATGTACATTCAGTGTTTCGGCTGAGAACTGCAGTGAAGGGTTGAGGAAAGTGTGGTGCTTCTGACTTTATTTAGTGATTCTTTTGGTGGTGACTTAGAAATTTCTTTCCTACAATGTCTTGTTTGGTTTTGCTGTTTTGGAAAATAAGAATCCTGGGGGCTCTTTTTCAATTTCCAAGGATCTTTATGGCTTTTTTTTTTTTTTTTGAGCCTTTGGTTGAGGGGATTTATCCTACTTTTGAAGTCCACTGGCCACTTTCAGAGACATAAGCATGATTCTATTTTGTTTTGTTTTAATTTGCCTAAACTATTCACTTTAAGTAAGCCTCTTTAAAATAAAATTAGATTTAAAAAGAAAACCAATTATTATTTTTATTTAGAGATAAATCTAGGTTCACACAGTTATGGAGACCTCTAACTCTGTAACATCTCGCAAAACTGTAGTGCAATTATTACAACCAGGATATTGACATTGATACACTAAAGGTACAGAATATTTTCACCACAGAATCTATCTTATTGCTCTTTTATGTCACACCCATTTCTTTTGTACTTCACCCCCTCCTGAACCTCTGTCAACCACTAACAGAAAAATCAATTTTTAAGAGATTTCATGTTCCATCTTCAGTAGTTTTGTATTAGAGATCCATATGGCTTTATGAAAAGAGCCCTAGACTGCAATAGGAGATTTTGGTTCATTGTAGGTAGCTCTGTGACCTTGGGCAAATAAGTTTAATCTCTGTGTTTCAGTTTCCTTATATATAAAATGAGATAATGGTATGTTAATTTTTCTATCCTCACCTGAGGACATGCTTATTGATTTTAGAGAGAGCGGAAGGGAGGAGGAGGAGAAGAGAGAGGGGAGAAACATCAAGGTGAGAAAGAAACATCGATTAGTTTCCCTGTCCTGATCAGGGAAGGAACCTGCAACCTAGGTATGTACCCTGGCTGGGAATCAAACCTGTCACCTTTCAGTTTACAGGGTGATGCTCCAACTGAGCCACACTGGCCAAGGCTGGTATATCAATTTTTGTCTAACCTATATATAGGATTTTAAAAAGAAATTACAAAGTTCTTTAAAAAAATTACTATGGCCCTGGCTGGGTGGCTCAGTTGGTTGGAGTATTGTCCCATTCACCAAAAGGTTGTGGGTTCGATCCCTGGTCAGGGCACATGCCTAGGTTGAGGATTTGTGCCCCCTAGCGGGGGCACGTGCAAGAGACAACCAACTGATGGTACTCTCTCACATCAGTGTGAGATTCCTCTCGCTCTTACTCGCTTGCTTCTTCTCTCCCCTCCTTCCTCTCTAAAATGAATAAAAAATCCTTGGGTGAGGGTTTTTAAAAAAGTACTGTGTAGATTATTATTAGCAGCAAGAACAATAATTTTCAAACTAGAAAGAACATAGCGAATTGTAAACTAGAAATTATAGCCCAGTATGGTAAGGCTGAATATTTAAAAATGAATTTAAGTCTTAAGGCTTAGCTGAATTTCAGAGTGCTGAATTAACTAATGATCTCAGAACTACAGTTATTAATCTTTGAGAAATCATAAAAACCAGAGAGAGACAAATGTTCTGATATACCAAATGAGGGAAGTAGTTGGAAAACTATAAACCTCTAAAAATTGATATTAGCTACTGGGAAAATTTGATTACCAACGATCCAACAGATGATAATAGAGTATTAAACAAAAAGAGTTAGCATGGGTTGATTTATCATAACAAGTTCCTTCTCTTTCTATTCTTGAATCCCATACTTCTATTTCTATTTAGAATTATGAGGTTAGTAGATCAGGGGATTTTCTAGTTATAGACATACTCCTGCAGTTTCATATTCTTTCATGATACATCTGTGGCTGATATGTATAAAATATGGTTTGGTTGATTAAACGAAGGTGTAAAAGATTGAATAACTGTACCCACTGATATGTTGATTTTACCAGGAAGGTTTCTGGTGGATTATCTTTGGACTTTGGATAGAGTAGAAATTTTAAAAAATGTTAATGAGGTATGTAATTTGCAAAGCTGCTAGAGTAGTTAATATGACAGATGATGAGTAAAGCCTTAAAATTATATCAATAGGATGAAATCATTGGCTCAATTTGAAATGAAATTTAACAAGGATAAGCCTATGTTTAAATTCAAAATCTAAAATGCTCAAAAACAGTATGAGGAAGAGATGGTTGGGCAGCGGTTCATATGAAAAATATCTGGGAATTTTGGTTAATCACAAATGTAGCAGGAACTGCCTGTGCAATGTGGCTGCTAAAAATACGTTCAGCTGCATTACAGGGAGTTTATCCAGGTCACAAAACTATTGGTTTCACTATATTTTTGTACTGGATTGAAAATACATTTTGCATTTTGCATATTGGCTATTTCAATTGACACTGACAAAGTTGAGAGTATTCCAAGGGAGGCAGACAGGACCATAAATGGTCTGAAAACCATTTGTATAGGAATCTATTGGGGTTTTGGGAAGGAAGTGTTGAGAAATTTTAAAACTGCAAGAAAAATAATATAACAAATACTCCTAGTCCTACCAGAATTAACCATTTTAACAACTGTTTTTTTCCCCTTCTCAGAAATAAGACACTGTAGATAAAGCCAAGGCCTCTTTACTCTCTTTCCCCATTAGGAAATCTTATTTTTCTCAAAGTAATGTGTATAGTTTTAAAAATTCAAATAGCGTTATAAAGATTTTATTTGTTTATTTTAGGAGAGAGGGACAGGGAGGGAGAAAGAGAAGGAGAGAAACTTCAATTAGTTGCCTCTTGTACGACCCTGACAGGGATGAACCTGCAACCCAGGCATGTTCCCTGACCAGGAATCAGTGGCGACCCTTTACTTTGCAGGACGATGTCGAACCAACTGAACCACACTGGTTGGGAGCCCAATAGTGTTATATGCACAGAAGGAAAAATCGCAGTTACCCTACCTTCTGAGGCAACGATATTCACCTGCCTGAATTGTTTCTAATAGTATAATTTACCACTTGTTATAAAATATTAAACATCTATAAATGCCATAGAATATGGTTTTGGCTCTTTAATGCATATAGGTCTTCTCCCTCATAGTCTCAATATAATTCTGTAATTGGGGGATTAAATCATTATTTACTGTTTATATTTTACAAATATTGAACCTGAGCTATATAATATTATACAATGATTATAATTCTTTTCTTCCTTAAATAAAATTATATTGGTTTCAGGTGTATAGTTCTATGTCATGTCATCTGTATATTGCATTGTGTGTTCACCACCCAAGTCAAGTCTCCTTTCATCACCATTTGTCACTCCTTTACCCTCTTCTACCTCCCCCACCACTTTTTCCCTCTGGTAATCACATACCATTGTCTGTATCTGTGAAGTTTTTTTCTTAATCCCTTCACCTTTTTCACCCAGCCCCCCAATCCCCTCCCCTCTGACAGTCTGTTCTCTGTATCTATGAGTCTGCTTTTATTTTGTATGTTAATTAATTTTGTTCATTATATTCCACATGTGAGTGAAATAATAATGATACTTGTCTTTCTCTGACTGGCTTATTTCACTTAGCATAATACTCTCATATTTTTTTCTTTGTTTCCCTTACCTGAGGAGATATATCAGAAAATACGTTGCTGAAATGTCTGAGATTTTACTGCCTATGATTTCAATTTTTATGGCTTTGAGTCTAACATTTAAGTCTTTAATCCATCTTGAATTTTTTCTTATGTATGGTGTAAGAAGGTAGTCTAGCCCTGGCTGGTGTGGCTCAGTGAATTTCTTGCCAGCCTACGAAGTGAAAGGTTTCTGGTTCAGTTTTCTGTCAGGACACATGCCTAGGTTGTGGGTCCCTGGGGGCATATGAGAGGCAACTAACTGATTGATGTTTCTCTTGCATGTTGATGTTTCTCTTCCTCTCTTTCTCCCTCCCTTTCCCTCTCTCCGAAAATAAAAAAAGAATATCTTTTAAAAAAGAAGGTGGTCTAGCTTCATTCTTTTGCAAGTATCTGTCCAATTTTTCCAACACCATGTATTTATTATTATTTGTAAAGATTTTATTTATTTATTTTTAGAGAGGGGGAAGGGAGGGAGAAAGAGGGAGAGAAAAGTCAATGTGTGGTTGTCTCTCACGCGCCCCCTACTGGGGACCTGGCCTGCAATCCAGGCATGTACTCTGGGACTCAAACCAGCAACCCTTTGGGGTGGGCACTCAGTCCACTGAACTACACCAGCCAGGGTAAGTTGCCCTATTTTTAATAAGGCATCTCACCCAGGTTACCTGTGCTTGATGTCCTAGAATCACACCCTCTTTGGCCCACACTCTTCAGAAAGTAAGCCTACAGTCTTCAGATGTAGGGGAATGGCATTTGCCTGGCTGTGTTGGGTTGAAAGAATCTGAAACATCAAACTGCTTCTTAAACACATCTTAAAATTGCTGTACCATTTTAAGTCCTACCCCACATTCCTACCTGCAGACAGCTCCAATTCCTGAGCCTTTTCTGGGTTCTGTAGTGGGAGTATGCGTGCATTTGGTTGCCAACATTTACCCTCCATTTCTGTCTCTGGTATGCTAATCAATTACTGCACATTTATCTGCTTTTCAGCTTCCCAAATTTTGTGTAAATTCTACGCCTGCAATCACTTTCTTTCTCAATTTTTCTGCCCTTGTGGATTTTTATCCTTTGTATTCTTTTATTCTTACTTTCAGTAGAGACATAATTTAAGAGTCAGTAGAGGTAAAATGTGTGTTTAATCCACAATTTAAATGAATGCAATGCATTTTTATAATTTTATATACATATAAAGTGCACGCACAAATAACATATAATAGTACTTTATGTGTTTTATAATTTTTATGTAAATTGAATATTTATAGGAGTAATTCTACAACTTTATTTTCATATTATGTTGAAATCTAATGTTGAAATAAATGTGGTTCATCTATACTTAAATAATGCATAACATTAAATCTGAAGAGTATATCACATTGTATTTGCCCCCTTTGATGAACATTTAAATTGTTTCTAGTTTTTCTCTATTTAATATACGTGAATATAAATTTCTATATTTAATGTGTGAGAATATTTTTAGGCTATGATGAGAAGTGAATTGCTAGATGTATTAGTTATCTATTACTGCATAACAAATTATCCCCAAATTTAGTGACTTAAAACTATGAATATTTTTTTAACTCATAGTGTCTATGGGTCAGGAATCAAGGTGTCTGTCTCAAAGGCTACAGTCAAGTTGTAGCTGGAGCTTTGATTTCATCTGAAGACTTAACTGATTGAGGATCTGCTTCCAAGTTGGTCAAGAAGCTTCCAAGTTGATCCGCTTCTCACATGGTCATTGGCAGGATTTAGTTCCTCATGGGTTGATTGATTGAGGTTAACTAGTTAGTTCCTTGATGGCTTGTTGGCTGGTGGCCTCCTTCATTTCCTTGCCTTGTGGGACTCTCCATAGAGCAGTTTACAACATGGCAACTGGCTTTCATGACGGTGAAGAAGATGGAAGCCAGAGTCTGTAACCTAATCCTGGAAGAGACATACCATCATCTTTGCTGTATTCTGTTCATTAGAAGCAAGTCACTAGGTCCAGCCTATGCTCAAAAAAGGGGATTACAAAAGGGCATGAATAAAGTTGTGTACTACAATGAGTTATAGGTGTACTAGAATATTTAGCCTAAAAAGAGATGATTAATGGAACACATAAGTTTTGTCTTACATATTTGAAAGCCTTATATAGATTGGCTCATACTCTCTTTCCTCAAACGTACTCTATCAGAGGCTGGGTGACAATTTGTAAAAAAGGTTGTAAAAAAAAAAGATTGTAACCTCTTGCATTAGGTTAGAAACTTAACTGTATGCTTTCTAAAGGGTCTTTCTGCTCTAAAATTCTGCTTATAAATGAGTGAGATTCAAATTGTTAGTATTTGAATAGTCTCACTGATCAGGGAGCAGTATATAGATGATACACTGCATTTGCACATATGAGGTTTCATTTAAAAGATCCCGGTTAAGTAGTTAAGAGGAGATCTGTAGGTTTATGCTTTTAATCATTGAAAAAAATCACTGTTCATGTTCTGTTTTTACTTTATATTCCTTTAGTTACCTGAGAATGCTTATTAATATAGTTCATATTTTAAAATACTATAAGTGACTCAATTTTTTCATATATCAAACATTTTTATTGTAAAAAAATAAAATCACAAATAAGAAAAAACAATCCTAAATACACTATAATCCTTTCACCAAAGATTATATTAACTATAATAACACCATGATATAATGGTATATAATCTCTGACCTTTTCATTTGAGACACACACACACTACACTCATTATTTGTGGTAGCATATTCTATAATGTTGCTGCAAACACAATGAATATTGAATCATTGCTCCTAGGAGAAATAATGGATTAGGTTTCTGTTAGTCTTTTTATTTTATTTTATTTTTTTTAAAGTTAAAAAATCTTCCCTTATTACATAAAGCCAAAATAGCTATTTCTAAGTTCAACTGTTTGTGCATCTCTATGTTGTTCAAAGTGTTATGCCTGTGATGTTAAAGACAATCGCTTCCATGTGTCCTCAGGCGGCAGCTTTCTGTGGGTGTCATCATTTGTCATTTTACATACAACTGACACATTGCTCTAGGATGTTAAGAAGCTCTCCCAGGCCCCAGAGTAAACATATACCTACAGTTCTTCCACACCTTAATTGTGCTAGAAGCAACAATGTTCTGAAGAAGACACAATTAAAGCTATCACAAGTGTCCCAGCTTGGCAATATACTATTTTATCATTTTCACTAACAAAGTGTAGTACAATGAGGCCCTAATTTGCATTATAATTGGTTGTTACAACATACTGCACAGTCTCCTGAGGACATGTCAAGATTGTAAAGATGCAAGGTCACTCTCAGGAGAGTCTCCAGACTAGAAGTGGAGAGTTTACCACAGGTGCGAGGAGTTGCTTCCTGTACTCCAGTTACATGCTTGAAATAGTGCTTTGCAAGAGCAGCACTGATGATAGTGTACCCAATTCTGAGACAGTCTTCACTACACATGTCGTAGAATTAAAAGACTGTCTAGTCTTACTGTAGTTAGTGTTATGACATACATGTTGTGAATTATTTTCCATTCAGTTTAGCTCGAGAGAATAGAAAATTTGAGCAAATATAATCAGATAATGACCAATTCTCTAAACTAAAGAAACAAAGCGATTGATTGCTGAGGCTAACAAAGATGCAATGATTCTCTTCATATGACCCTGTACTGTTTTGTGAGCTGCATTACTAAAAATCATGAACTCAGTAAAAATCTTTACAAGCCAGCTCATTAAAACAGACATTTGACCAATAAGGATTTAATGTCACACTAATAAAACTTTAGATTTTAAATTTATTTAAGACCATTTCCACATGTTTATAGAATATTTAATTTACTTTAACAGATGACAAGATAGCTCCCCCTCAGTGAGACCATGGCCTAACTACATTTGCTTAACTTACATAGCAAGAGGATAACATTAAACTTGGAAGCATTTGATTTGCGGCAATGAATGATGATCTATCTACACAAGATATCCTTCAAAAGCTACAATTAAGGAACCACCTAGTTTTTTAGCAATTCAAGCTCGATTAAGGCCTTCTGGCCCATTAGCTTGACATTTGTGTTTTATGCCTTGAAATTTCTTTTTGGTTGCACCCTTGGAGCTCGCATAGATCATTTTACTTTTCAGAGGTGCTAGCTCTGGTGCCCACACAAAAAATCAACTCTTTTCTGGATTCTTTGGTTTCAAAGCTTGCATCACACAAAGCATAGCAACAGTCTTTCTCAGGAAGCATTGAGACAAAATGCTTCAAAGGATCAGTTATAGTTACACCAACATGTCCAACCAAGATCTCTTTGCCTTTTACAATGATGCAATTTTTGACTGACTGAGGCAAAAATGACAGCCTTCTTTATTTCTTCTGATGTGGAACACTTCCTAACTTTCATGTCATAGAAAATGCAACATACTTCATCAGCAACTTGCACTCCGGAGGCCTGTCTCCCCCATTATAGTGTGTACTTCATTGGGACAGGGACTTGGTCATATGTAACCAGAGCCTTAACATCATTGATAGGTTCTGCAAAATCTTCGCTGTGGCGGTTTCAAGGATGCAGGAGAGGGGGTCCACGGATGCCTAGTCTGCTGAACACCCTCCTCTATTATATTTTATTGATTATGCTATTATAGTTGTCCCAATTTTTCCCCTTTGCCCCCCTCCACCCAGCACCCTCCACTCCGTCAGGCAATCCCCACACCATTGTTCATGTCCATGGATCATGCATTTAAGTTCTTTGGTTACTCTATTTCTTATACTATACTATACTTTTATACTTCCATGGCTATTCTGTAGCAGCCTATTTGTTAATAATCTACTTCTTAATCACCTCACCTCTTCACCTGTTCCCCTACAACCCACTCCCATCTGGCAACCATCAAAACACTTTCCATATCCATGATTCTTCTGTTGTCTCTGTTCCTCTTGTTTGCTTACTTTATTTTATAGATTCAATTGTACACAAATATATATTTATTGCCATTTTATTGTTCTAATTTTGATCTTTTTCTGAAATAAGTCCCTTTAACATTTCATCTAATAATGGTTTGGTGGTGATGAACCCCTTTAGTTTTTTTCTTGTCTGGGACACTATCTGCTCTTCAATTCTAAATTGTACTTTGCTGGGTAGAGCAGTCTTGGTTGTAGGTCTCTACTTTTCATGACTTTGAATACTTTTTGCCAATTCCTTCCAGCCTGCAAAGTTTTTGAGGTCAGCTCAGAGTCTTATGGGAACTCTCTTGTAGGTAACTGTGTTTCTCTCGCTGCTTTTAAGATTCTCTCTACACCTTTACCTTTGGCATTTCAATTATGATGTGTCTTGGAGTGGGCCTCTTTGCATCCATCCTGTTTGGGGCTCTCTGTGCTTCCTGGACTTGCATGTCTATTTCCTTCACCAAATTAGGGAAGTTTTCTTCCATTATTTTTTCAGATAGATTTCCGATTTCCTGCTCTTTCTCTTCTCCTTCTGGCACCCCTATGATACGACTTTTGGACCTCTTGAAGTTGTCCCAGAGGCTGCTTACACTTTCCTCATTTTTTTGGATTCTTTTTTCTTCTTGTTGTTCTGATTGGTTGTTTCTTGCTTCCTTATGTTTCAGGTCGTTTATTTGATTGTCAGGTTTATTCACTCTCCTGTGGTTTTCCTGTAAATTGTTCCTTATTTCAATTAGTAAATCCTTCATTTCTTTTTTAAGTATATTTTATTGATTATGCTATTAAAGATTTCCCAATTTCCTCCCTTTATACCCCCTCTGCCCTGCACCCCCAAACCTCCAGCATTCCCCCCTTTAGTTCATGTCCATGGGTTGTACATATAAGTTCTTTGAGTTTTCTGTTTGCTATACCATTTTTGACTTCTCCCCATCTACTTTATGCCTACCAATTGTGCTTCCTTCCCTGTACCTTCCCCCCTATTCCTCCCTGCCGAAAACCCTCTATGTGATGTCCATTTCTCTGATTCTGTTCCTGTTCTAGTTGTTTGCCTGGGTTTTGTTTTCATTGTTTTTCTTTTTTCTTTTTTTAGGTTCATTTGTTGATAATTGTGAGTTTGTTGTCATTTTACTGTTCATATTTTTAATCTTCTTTTTCTTAGATAAGTCCTTTTAACATTTCATATAATAAGGGTTTGGTGATGATGAACTCCATTAACCTGACCTTATCTGGGAAGCACTTTATCTGCCCTTTCATTCTAAATGATAGCTTTGCTGGATAGAGTAATCTTGGATGGAGGTCCTTGCCTTTCATGACTTCGAATACTTCTTTGCAGCCCCTTCTTGCCTGCAAGGTTTCTTTTGAGAAATCAGCTGACAGCTTTATGGGAACTCCTTTGTAGGTAACTCTGTCCTATTGTAGCTTTTAAGATTCTCTCTTTATCTTTCATCTTGGGTAATTTAATGGTAATGTGCCTTGGTGTGTTCCTCTTTGGGTCCAACTTCTTTGGGACTCTCTGAGCTTCCTGGACTTCCTGGAAGTCTGTTTCCTTTGCCAGATTGGGGAAGTTTTCCTTCATTGTTTGTTCAAATAAGTTTTCCATTTCTTGCTCTGTTCTCCTTCTGGTACCCCTATAATTCAGATATTGGAGCATTTCAGGTTGTCCCAGAGGTTCGTAAATCTCTCTTCATTTTTTTGAATTCTTGTTTCTTCATTCTGTTCCAGTTGGATATTAATTTCTTCCTTTCGTTCCAAAGTGTTGCTTTGAGTTCCGGTTTCCTTCCTGTCACTCTTGGTTCCCTGAATATTTGCTTCATTTCATTTTGGGTATCTTTCGTTAGTTCTTTCATTTTTTGACCAAACTCAGTCAGTTCTGTGAGCATTTTGATTACCAGGGCTTTAAATTCTCCATCAGAGAGGTTGACTATCTCCTCATCACTTAGCTCTCTTTCTAGAGTTTTGCTCTGTTCTTTCATTGGGGCCATATTTCTTTGTCTGGGCACACCTGATAAGTTGTAAGGGGGTGGGGCCTTAGGTATTCACTGGGGAGAGCACCAGTCTTTGCTGCACTGTGGTGCTGCCTGTGGGGGAGGGGCCAGAGAGGGAACAGTGTAGCTTGCCTGCTTAACTCTAGCCCCACTTTCCAATGAGCTCTCTTGTGAATCTGGGAGTTTCTCTCACCATGGCAATCCCCGTCGTAGTCCACATTCAGCTCTGAGTCTGTTTCCTGTTCAGTCTGTCCTGTCCGCGTGGTCCCCTGCTTCTCCATGGGTTCTCTCCGTCTGTAGCCTTACCACTGTGCTTGTTCTGGTTGACTGTTTCTTTAATTCCTTGGTTGTCATAGTTCCATGCAGTTTGATTTTCTGGCACTCCTGTTCATTTATTGATTTTAGATTGGTTGTTATCTTTTTTTTGTTGTTGTGCGAGGAAGTGAAGGGTTTCTACCTACACCTCTATCTTGGCCGGAACTTGAATCGAAAGTGAATCCTTCATTTGACTGGGTCTTTTTAATGCTGTTGAGGTCCTCACTAAGTTCTTTGAGCATCCTTATAACCAGTGTTTTAAACTCTGTATACAATAGATTGCTCATCTCCGTTTTGTTTAGGTTTTTTTTTGTTTGTTTGTTTTTGTTTTTTTTAGTTTTGATCTGTTCTTTCATTTGGGCCATGTTTCTTTGTCAGCATCCCTGTGTTTCTATGTATTAGGTATAGCTGCTATGACTCTGTGTCTTGGTAGCATGGCCTAATGTACTAGGTGATCTGTATGGTCCGTTGGCACAGCCTCCCCTATCACCTAATCTGGGTACTTGAGGTATGCCCTTTGTGTGGATTGAATACATTCTTCTGTTATAGTTGACCCTTGGTTGCTGTTGGTAGGTCAGTGGAAGGGATTTCCCCAGGCCAGTCAGCTGCAAGGATTGCCTGTGACTACTGGCCACTAACTTCCACCTCCGTGGAAGACAGCTGTGCAGGGGCAGGGTGGTGGTGCTCCATCATGGTCTGCAGTTGTCCAGTGGGTATGCCGGCCCTGGGGTTTCTCAGGTATTGTAAGTCAATGTTAGCCCCCAGCTTTGTTGCATGGGGCCACCTGCCTGAGCTCTAGAGCAATCTGAGATGGCTACTACTTGTGCTAGGCTTGGAGATTCCCAGATTGAAGCCAAGCTGTGTTTCAGGCGGGCTGTTACTAGTGTCATGCCTGGGACCACTTAGCAAGAGGAACGGGGGCTAGGGACTCGCTGAAGCTAGCTTTTGCTTTGTTTGATAGGATTTAGGAAGTTGTGAAGCACGAACCAGGACCAGCCCCTCACATAGAAAAGTTACTGTTAACAGCTGTAAGTTGGGTGGAACAGAGCCTCAGGGGATTTCCAGGGGCGTGGCAAATAGTGTTAGCCCTGTTGATGGAGTCTCAGATATGCCACCCTTGCTGCCTCTGTGGCTCTGCCCACCTTTCTGTCTGGATGAAAGCTGTCCCCTAGTTTTTGTCTTGATGTCAGCCACTTCAGTTCCTTCTTCTATGCCATTGGTGCCTTTCAAGCTGCTACTGCAATGCTGGAGCTCAGAGGGAGTGTGTCTAAGTTTATGTGTGGGTTCTTTAAGAGGAACTGCTTGGAACTCCAGAAGTTTCTTCCATCAACTCAGTCCCTGCTGGTTTTTGCTGCCAGAAGTTATGGACTTAACTTCCTGGCACTGGTACCATGAGCTGGTGGTCCTGGTGTGGTGCTGGGACTCCTCGCTCCTGAGATATCCCTCCTGAATTTTTATGTATCATATGTGGTAGTAGGACTAGCCCATTCTGTGTTTCCTCCCCTCCTATTAGTGTGGATGCATTGGTTTCTTTAATTCTGTAGTTGTCAGACTTCCATTCAACTCGATTCTGTCAGTTCTGAGTGATGGTTATTCTAGAGTTTAGTTGTAATTTTGATGTGGTTGTGCGAGGAGGTGAGCTGTTTTATCTATGCCACCATGTTGACAAGAAGTCCTCATGAATATCAGGTTTCTATTAGTCTTTGATCATATTTTTGTTAACTGATCAACACATAACCTCACTTTAATTTGGTTTTGTTTAAAGACACTTTATATAATATATATTATTGATTTATTAACATTCAACTCATGGCAAAAGCACTATAACTTATAACTGAACAGACTTCTCTAACATATGTATTTTCTTCAGAAGGCACCTCATAGCCTTCTTTTTAAAAAATATATTTTATTGATTATGTTATTACAGTTGTTCCATTTCTCCCCTTCATTCCCCTCCACCCTGCACACATACTCCCACCCACATTCCCCCACTTTAGTTCATGTCCATGTGTCATAAGTCCTTGAACTTCTACATTTCCCACACTATTCTTGCCCTCCCCCTGTCTATTTTCTCTCTACCGTCTATGTTACTTATTCTCTGTACCTTTTTCCCCCTCTCCTCTTCACACTCCCCTGTTGCTAACCCTCCATGTGATCTCCATTTCTATGGTTCTATTCCTGTTCTAGTTGTTGGCTTAGTTTGCTTTTGTTTTAGTGTGGTTGTTAATAACTGTGAGTTTGCTGTCTTTTTACTGTTCATATATTTTTTCTTCTTTTTCTTAGATAAGTCCTTTTAACATTTCACATAATAAGGGCTTGGTGATGATGAACTCCTTTAACTTGACCTTGTCTGAGAAGCGCTTTATCTGCCCTTCCATTCTAAATGACAGCTTTGCTGGATAGAGCAATTTTGGATGTAGGTCCTTGCCTTTCATGACTTGGAATACTTCTTTCCAACCCCTTCTTGCCTGGAGGTCTCTTTTGAGAAATCAGCTGACAGTCTGATGGGAACTCCTTTGTAGGTGACTGTCCCCTTATCTCTTGCTGCTTCTAGAATTCTCTCCTTCATTTTAACCTTGGGTAATGTAATGATGATGTGCCTTGGCATGCTCCTCCATGGGTCCAACTTCTTTGGGACTCTCTGAGCTTCCTGGATTTCCTGGAACTCTATTTCCTTTGCCAGATTGGGGAAGTTCCCCTTTATTATTTGTTCAAATCACTTTTCCAGTTGTTGCTCTTCCTCTTCCCCTCCTGGGACCCCTATAATTCAGATGTTGGAACATTTAAAGATGTCCTGGAGGTTCCTAAGCCTCTCCTAATTTTTTCAAATTCTTGTTTCTTCCTTGTTTCCTGTTTGGTTGTTTCTTTCTTCCTTCTGGTCCACACCGTTGATTTGAGTCCTGGTTTTCTTCCCATCACTATTGGTTCCCTGTGCATTTTCCTTCATTTCACGTATTATAGCCTTCATTTTTTCATCTAATTGTGACCAAAGTCAACCAATTCTGTGAGCATCCTGATCACCAATGCTTTGAACTGTGCATGTCGTAGGTTTGCTATCTCTTGGTCGCTTAAAAGTATTGGCTCTGGTGGTTTCATTTGTTGTTCCGTTTGAGCCATTTTTTTCTTTATTTTTTGGTCTGGTCTCAGCTGTTACCCAGTGAGGGGTGGAGCCTTAGGTGTTCACCAGGGTGGGGCAACCCAGTCGCGGAGTTGTGACATTGTATGTGGGGGCGGGGTCCAAGAGGGAACAATGGCGCTTGCTCCGCTCTCTCTCGGATTTCAGTCCCCTCTCTGAGGCTGGGAGTCTATCCCAGCACCTCAACCCCCACAAGTGTTTTCAATCAGTGCTTTTAGGCTTCATTTCCCCGGCGCTGGGGCCCTGGGTTGCGCAATATGTCTCACTGCTCATTTTTGCCTGGTTTATCTGCGGACGAATGTGTGACCTCAGTTGGCCACCTTGCGCGCCTCGCTGGGTCTGCTCATTGCCTCCCTGTGCCTGGGAACTGCTCCCTGTGCACCTGGGGTGTGGCAACCATGGCCTGTGTATCCGGGACCACTAGCCACTGCTTTTTCCTGCCCCATCCCTCTCCACTGGCTGCCGACTCCGCCCCTCTTACCGGTCTGGGTGAATCATTGTCAGACTTCCGTACAATTCAGTTTTCTATCTGTTTTGGTTGTTTTTTTGTTTCTAAATTTTGTCCTTAATTTTGGTTGTGAGAGGAGGCACAGTGTGTCCACCTATGTCTCCATCTTGGCCGGAAGTCTTTTTCTTCTGATTCTAAGGGTGAGTAAGTTCTAATGCCCTCTTATTTCTCCTGTCTTTGCATTGGAAAAAGTGAGTACTTAATAAAAATGTAATGATAATCCCTAAACCATTCTCTTTGTATTAAAATTTTTTAAAAATTATTTTGAATATAATTCACTATGATCTGGGCTAATTCCTATAAAAGAGTATTTCACTGGGATATATATTTTTGGAGCACTAGAGACACTATGTATTTTTTACATGTGGTTTATTTTTCCTTTGTTATCTAGTTTTTCTTTTTGGGCATGATTTTTTTGAATATATTTTATTGATTATGCTATTACAGTTGTCCCATTTCTCCCCCGTCATTCCCCTCCACCCTGCAAACCCTCTCCCACCCACATTCCCCCCCTTTAGTTCATGTCCATGTGTCCTAAGTTCTTTAGCTTCCACATTTCCCACACTATTCTTGCCCTCCCCCTGTCTATTTTCTACCCACCATCTATGCTACTTATTCTGTGTACCTTTTCCCCCTCTCTCCTCCTCCCACTCCCCTGTTGCTAACCCTCCATATGATCTCCATTTCTGTGGTTCTGTTCCTGTTCTAGCTGTTCGCTTAGTTTGCTTTTGTTTTAGTGTGGTTGTTAATATCTGTGAGTTTGCTATCTTTTCACTGTCATATTTTTATCTTCTTTTTCTTAGATAAGTCTCTTTAACATTTCCTATAATAAGGGCTTGGTGATGATGAACTCCTTCAACTTGATCTTGTCTGAGAAGCACTTTATCTTCCCTTCCATTCTAAATGACAGCTTTGCTGGATAGAGCAATTTTGGATGTAGGTCCTTGCCTTTCATGACTTGGAATACTTCTTTCCAGTCCCTTCTTGCCTGGAAGGTCTCTTTGGAGAAATCATCTGACAGTCTGATGGGAACTCCTTTGTAGGTGACTGTCCCCTTATCTCTTGCTGCTTCTAGAATTCTCTCCTTCATTTGAATCTTGGCTAATGTAATGATGATGTGCCTTGGTGTGTTCCTCCTTGGATCCAACTTCTTTGGGACTCTCTGAGCTTCCTGGACTTCCTGGAAGCCTATTTCCTTTGCCAGATTGGGGAAGTTCTCCTTTATTATTTGTTCAAATAACTTTTCCACTTGTTGCTCTTCCTCGTCTCCTTCTGGTACCCGTATAATTCGGATGTTGGGACGTTTAAAGATGTCCTGGAGGTTCTTAAGCCTCTCCTCACTTTTTTGAATTCCAGTTTCTTCCTTGTTTCCTGTTTGGTTGTTTCTTTCTTCCTTCTGGTCCACTCCATTGATTTGAGTCCCAGTTTTCCTCCCATCTCTATTGCTTCCCCATGCATCTTCCTTCATTTCATGTATTGTAGCTTGCATTTTTTCATCTAATTTGTGAGCAAAATCAACCAATTCTGTGAGCATTTTGATGACCAGGGCTTTGAACTGTGTATCTGATAGGTTGGCTATCTCTTCATGGCTTAGAGGAATTGGCTCTGGGGCTTTGATTTGTTCTCTGGTTTGAGCCATTTTTGGTGTTTTTGTTTTGTTTTGGTCTGGTCTCGACTGTTACATAGTGAGGGGCGGAGCCTTAGGTGTTCCCCAGTGTGGGGTAGTCCAGTTGCTGAGTTGTGATGCTGTATGTGGGGGTGGGGGTCTGAGAGGGAACAATGGTGCCTGCTCCGCTCTCTCCTGGACTCCAGCCCTTTCCACTGCTTCCCCTTCACCTGGACCGTCTGCACGCGCGAATGTGGGAACACCTGGTCAGCCAGCTGCCTTGTGCGGCCTCACTGGGTCTGCAACAGTTGCCACCCTGTGCTGGGGTCCTCTAGCTGCCGCCTGTGGGCCTGGGGTCCGCCAGCTGCCACCTGTGTACCTGGGAACTGCCAGCCGCTGCTGCCTGTGTTCCCAGGTCCATACCTTCACTTTTTCCTGCCGCAACTCTGCCCCTCTTACCGGTTTGGATGAATGGTTGTTGGACTTGCGTACAGTTCAATTTTCTATAAGTTCTGGTTGTTTTCTTGTTTCTAAATATTTGTTGTCCTTGATTTTGGTTGTGAGAGGAGGCACAGTGTGTCCACCTACGCCTCCATCTTGGCCGGACTTGTGTGTGATTTTTAAAAAAATGCACTACTGATTTTTATTGTTTCTCTTGGCTGTGATGATTTCTCAGACTTGCCTTGTTTATGATGACCTTGACAGCTTTGAGGAATACTGGTCAAGTACACTATTTATAGGAAGCTCCTCTATTGGAATTTATTTGATGTTTTTCTCATGATTAGACTGGGGTTATGAGTTTTGGGGTAGAAATCACAGAAATACAGTGTCATTCTTACCACATCGTATCAATGGTACATATTATCAACATGTTTATCTTTGTTGATAATGACCTAGATCACCTGGCTGAGTGTGTCCACTAAAATTGTTCTTCCCCTACCCCTCTTCCATTCTGTATGTAATCTTTGAAAGGAATTTTGTATTCACAGCCCACATTTAAGGTGAGGGATTTATGTTCCCCATGCTTGAGGTGAAGTATCTGTATAAATTATTTGGAATTCTTCTGCAAGTGACATTTGTTTATCTTCCCCGTTTATGTATTTAACATTTTCTTTATATCAGCATGAATTGATAGATATTTATATCTTAGGTTATAATTCAGTATTATTTTTTTTCTTCAAATTGGCCATTGGGAGTTCCTTTATTGTCTCCTGTGTTCTTTGACATACCTCTGTCAGTTTTTGTTTTGTTTTGTTTTCAGCATTTCCTTACTTTCTGACATTAGAAGGTACTCCATATATCTCATGTATTTCTTGTCCCTGTTCTGGAATCAGCCATTTTTCTAGGGAACCTTTGTTCCTTTTATTGAAGAATGGTGTTAGAAACTAAGCTCTTAGTTTTGGGTGCACTTGTTATAGCTGGAGTATCGTTGATTCTAAGAACTCTCAGCTGACAGAGCAAGTAAATATATCTATATTTATATCTATATATCTGTATCTATCTATAAATATTTCCAGATGTAACCACCTGTATCTTTATTAATCTAAAACAACTTCATATTCTAACTCCAAGTCATTACCATGTGAATCATTTTAGCCTTTTCTCTCTGTTTATCTGTAACCTCCCATTTCAAATGTGAGAAACCGTCCATAATCTGTCATTAATTTACTTAATATACATTCATTTACATTCATATACATTTGTAGTGATTTCAGAATTGTTAACCTATACACATGTGGGAAACAGCTTTATTAGCTAAAGTGCTAATATATAGTTCCTTGTGCCTTTAGTCTTACTGACGCCAGTCATTTCTAAAGTTACTTAGTTCAGTACCTTTGTCTTCTACTCCCTTCAGTGAGATTATTTCATATATTTAAATTTTTTTAAAGAAAATTTCAAACATATACAAAGTAAGGAGAAGAGTATAATGAACCCACATGTACCCATCACCAGCTTCATGAATTTTTAAATACACAGTCAGTTGTGTTTCATTTATACTTCCCCCCTACTGTCTACCCTAGTCACCCATGATAATCTTGAAATAAATCCCATACATACTATTTCATCTGTAAGTATTCCCAAAATGATACTTACCATATTTAACCAGTCCCTTTTTTGACAGATACTTAGTTTTTATTTATTACAAACAGTGTAGCTAGAAATTTTCTTGTACATTTATCTTTAATTTCAAGAAATTGAATTGTTGAAACAAAGAGTATAAGCATTTAAAATTGAGACATACTGCCAAATTTACTTTGTGCCTACCAGAGTGAATGAGAATTTACCCCTCTACACACTGTCACCTTATCCAGCTTTTAAATATTTGGTAATCGGATCTGAAAGATGGTATGTATTTTTCTTTTGCATTTCTTATTTTTTAGAAGATTTTATTTATATTTAGTTTTAGAGAAAGGAAAAGGGAGGGAGAAAAAGAGGGAGAGAAATATCAATGTGTGAGAGATACTTCAATTGGTTGCCTCTTGCACACTGCCAACCGGGTACCTGGCCTGCAACCCAGACATGTGCCCTGACCAGGAACCAAACTGGTGACCTTCCAGTTCAAAGGCTGGCACTCAATTCAGTGAGCCACAGCAGTAGGGCATTTTTTCATTTCTTTAATTATGAATGAGATAGACATTTTTTCTGTCTTTACTGTCCATCTATATTTTTTCTTTCTGTGAACTTCACATTTAAGATTTTTGCTCTTTTAAGAAAATATATTGGCACAAAACGCCAATTTCTGCCTTGTCCTGGTAGCTCAGTTGGTTAGAGCATCCTCCCGATGTACCAAGGCTGTGTTTGATCCCTGGATGGGCACATGCAAGGAGCAACCAATGAATGCATAAACAAGTGGAACAAGAAATCAATGATTCTCTCTCTATCCCTTTCTCTCTCTAATATGATGCTGTCACGATGAACTCCCCACCCCCAAGTTTAAATCACTAACTCAGTGGTGGTGTTTACATTTTTTTAATGAAGGTAAATACTGGCTCATCCCTCCACCTCCTTTACTTTGGCTCCCCTGTTACCCACAAACAGTTCATTAGCTCTGTTTTCTGTGTTCTCAGATTGTTTATCAAACAGATGGTTTTAAGTCAGCTCTGAGTGAGTACTCTAGGGAAAGATGCCCAAAAAGTAACAGGAAGGATTTCTACAGATATGTGGGGGAATGTTTGTAATTATTTAGCAAATGGTGTACCCAGCAAGTATCACTTCAGCCTGCCTGTTCATCTGTTCTGTCTTTTCAGCCAAACACAAGACATGTACTCTGACTTTTGCTGCTGTGCCATTTTGGTGTCATTTTCAACCTTATTTTTGTCAAAGTGACTTATCTGTGCCTATCCACTCTGTGCATTTGTGTAATCAGTTGTACTGTTGGCTTACTCTTTTTTTTTAAATTAGTTCTTTTTAAAAAATTCTAACCCTAAGATATGTTTATTGATTTGAGAGAGAGAGAGAGACAGAGAGACAGAGAGACAGAGAAAGAGAGAAATATCAATGTGAGAGAGAAACATTGATTGATTGCCTCCTGTACGTGCCCTGACAGGGGATCAAACCTGCAGCCTTTTGGTGGACAGGACAGTGCTCTAGCCAACTGAGCCACCACGACAGGGCACCGTTGGCTTCTTGGTTAGGGAAACAGTGATTGCATTCTGTCCTGAATTAAATGACACTGTAGAATGACACTGTAGAATTAAATAAGAGTAGAATGCACCAACAGCCATTTTCCTTGCTTATGTATTTTAAAAAAATTATTCACAGTCTCTTGTGCACAGAAGTCGTTTGCCAAGCATTTGAAGCCATCTAGTTTTACCAGGTGGCAGCAGCTATGTTGTTTATGGGGACCTAATTTAAATCACAGACATGAAACAGACAGTGTCCTTGTTTTATAAAAAGGAAAACCGATTTAAAAAAAATAACAGTTATACTGAGATATAATTTACAAACCATACAATTCATCATTTAAAGTGGTTCAATGGTTGTTAATCTATTCATAGAGTGAACATTCATCACCACATCAGTTTTAGAACATTTCTGTCACCCCCAAAAGAAACACTGTACTTAATAGCAGTTACTTTCCATTTTCTTCACACCTCCTCAGCCCTAGGCAACCACTAATCTACTTTCTGTCTCTATAGTTTGCCTATTTTGGACATGTCATATATAATTTGAATCATACGAAATCACATAATAGGTGGTCTTTTGTGACCAGCTTCTTTTACTTATCATAATGTTTTCAAAGTTCATAAATGTTGTAGCATGTATTGTACTTCATTCTTATTATGACTGAATAGTCCATAGTATGAATAACCATATTTTATTTATCAGTTGATGTACATTTGAATTACCACTTTTTGGCTATTATGAATAATGCTGGATGCACTTTGTGTATAAGTTTTATATTTTATACATTTGTGTATAAATATTTTTAATACATTTTATTGATTATGCTATTACAGTTGTCCTATTTCTCCCTTTCATTCCCCTCCACCCAGCACACCCCCTCCCACCCACATACCCCCACATGGACAGTTCACGTCCATGTGTCATAAGTTCTTTAGCTTCTACATTTCCCACACTATTCTTGTCCTCCCCCTGTCTATTTTCTACCCACCGTCTATGCTACTTATTCTCTGTACCTTTTCCCCTCTCTCCTCCTCCCACTCCTCTGTTGCTAACTCTCCATGTGATCTCCATTTCTGTGGTTCTGTTCCTGTTCTAGCTGTTTGGTTATTTGTTTTTGTTTTAGGTGTGGTTGTTAATATCTGTGAGTTTGCTGTCTTTTTACTGTACATGTTTTTTATCTTCTTTTTCTTAGATAAGTCCTTTTAACATTTCACATAATAAGGGCTTGGTGATGATGAACTCCTTTAACTTGACCTTATCTGAGAAGCGCTTTATCTGCCCTTCCATTCTAAATGACAGCTTTGCTGGATAGAGCAATTTTGGATGTAGGTCCTTGCCTTTCAAGACTTCAAATACTTCTTTCCAGCCCCTTCTTGCCTGGAAGGTCTCAGCTGACAGTCTGATGGGAAATCAGCTGACAGTCTGATGGGAACTTCTTTGTAAGTAACTGTCCCCTTATCCCTTGCTCCTTCTAGAATTCTCTCCTTCATTTGAATCTTGGCTAATGTAATGATGATGTGCGTTGGTGTGTTCCTCCTTGGATCCAACTTCTTTGGGACTCTCTGAGCTTCCTGGACTTCCTGGAAGTCTATTTCCTTTGCCAGATTGGGGAAGTTCTCCTTTATTATTTGTTCAAATAACTTTTCCACTTGTTGCTCTTCCTCGTCTCCTTCTGGTACCCGTATAATTCGGATGTTGGGACGTTTAAAGATGTCCTGGAGGTTCTTAAGCCTCTCCTTACTTTTTTGAATTCCAGTTTCTTCCTTGTTTCCTGTTTGGTTGTTTCTTTCTTCCTTCTGGTCCACTCCATTGATTTGAGTCCCAGTTTTCCTCCCATCTCTGTTGCTTTCCCATGCGTCTTCCTTCATTTCACGTATTATAGCCTGCATTTTTTCATCTAATTTGTGAGCAAAATCAACCAATTCTGTGAGCATTTTGATGACCAGTGCTTTGAACTGTGCATCTGATAGGTTGGCTATCTCCTCATGGCTTAGAGGAATTGACTTTGGAGCTTTGATTTGTTCTCTGGTTTGAGTCATTTTTGGTGTTTTTGTTTTGTTTTGGTCTGGTCTCGACTGTTACATAGTGAGGGGCGGAGCCTTAGGTGTTCCCCAGTGCAGGGCAGCCCAGTTGCTGAGTTGTGATGCTGTATGTGGGGGCGGGGTCAGAGAGGGAACAATGGCACTTGCTCTGCTCTCTCTTGGATTCCAGTGCCTTCCACCACTTCCCCTTTGCCTGGATTATCTGCACACGAATGTGGGACCACCTGGTCGGTCAGCCAGCCGCCTTGTGCGGCCTCACTGGGTCTACACAGTTGCCACCCCATGCCCGATGTCCGCTAGCCACCTCCTGTGCGCCTGGGGTCTGTTAGCTGCCGCCTGCACACCTGGGAACTGCCAGCTGCTGCTGCCTGCGTGCCCAGGTCTGCACCTCCACTTTTTCTTGCTGCAACTCCGCCCCTCTTACCGATCTGGATGAATGGTTGTTGGACTTCCATACAGTTCAATTTTCTATCAGTTCTGGTTGTTTTCTTGTTTCTAAATATTTGTTGTCCTTAATTTTGGTTGTGAGAGGAGGCACAGTGTGTCCACCTATGCCTCCATCTTGGCTGGAAGTCTGTGTATAAATTTTTGAGTGAACATGAGTTTTAGTTTCTCTTATGTGCATATGTAGTAGAATTGCTGGGTCATATGGTAGCTCTGTTCAATCTTTTGGCCATTTGCCAGACTGTTTTCAGAAGTGGCTGCACTGTTTTATGTTTTACATTTACATGAGCAGTATAGGAGGGTTCAGTTTCTCCATATGGTGTCAACACTTGTTAATAGGTCTTTTTGATTATAGCCATATTAGGTGTGAAGAGGTATCATGATTTTGATTTTCATTGTGTTGTTTTAGTTAACCTTTTTTTTTAACTTTTAAGTATATTTTATTGATTATGCTATTACAGTTGTCCCATTTTTCCCTTCTCTTTATTCCCCTCTACCCTGCATACCCCCTTTCCCACTAGCATATCCCCCTTAGTTCATGTCCATGGGTCATACATACAAGTTCTTTGGCTTCTGCATTTCCCATACTATTCTTAACCTCCCCCTGTATAGTTTATATCTACCATTTAAGCTTATAACCTGTACCTTTTCCCCATTCTCCCCCCACTCCCTCCTCACTGATAACCTTCCATGTGATCTTTATTTCTGTGAATCTGTTCCTGGTCTAATTGTTTGCTTAGTTCATTTTTGGTTTTTTTTTTTTTTTTTTGGTGTTTTTTTGGTCTTTTTAAAAAAATATATTTTATTGATTATGCTATTACAGTTGTCCCATTTCTCCCCCATCATTCCCCTCTACCCTGAACACCCCCTTCCACCCACATCCCCCCACATGGACAGTTCATGTCCATGTGTCATAAGTTCTGTAGCTTCTACATTTCCCACACTATTCTTGCCCTCCCTCTGTCTATTTCCTCTCTACCGTCTATGTTACTTATTCTCTGTACCTTTTTCCCCTCTCTCCTCCTCCCACTCCCCTGTTGCTAACCCTCCATGTGATCTCCATTACTGTGGTTCTGTTCCTGTTCTAGCTGTTTGCTTATTTGTTTTTGTTTTAGGTGTGGTTGTTAATAATTGTGAGTTTGCTGTCATTTTACTGTACATGTTTTTTATCTTCTTTTTCTTAGATAAGTCCCTTTAACATTTCATATAATAAGGGTTTGGTGATGATGAACTCCTTGAACTTGACCTTGTCTGAGAAGCACTTTATCTTCCCTTCCATTCTAAATGACAGCTTTGCTGGATAGAGCAATTTTGGATGTAGGTTCTTGCCTTTCATGACTTCAAATACTTCTTTCCAGCTCCTTCTTGCCTGGAAGGTCTCTTTTGCGAAATCAGCTGACAGTCTGATGGGCACTCCTTTGTAGGTGACTGTCCCCTTATCTCTTGCTGCTTCTAGAATTCTCTCCTTCGTTTTCATCTTGGCTAATGTAATTATGATGTGCCTTGGTGTGTTCCTCCTTGGGTCCAATTTCTTTGGGACTCTCTGAGCTTCCTGGACTTCCTGAAACTCTATTTCCTTTGCCAGATTGGGGAAGTTTTCCTTCATTATTTGTTCAAATAAGTTTTCAATATCTTGCTCTTCCTCTTCTCCTCCAGCACTCCTATGATTCAGATGTTGGAACATTTGAAGTTGTTCCAGAGGTTCTTAAACCTCTCCTCATTTTTTTGAATTCTTGTTTCTTCATTCTGTTCCAGTCGGATGCTTATTTCTTCCTTTTGTTCCAAATCCTTCCCATCACTGTTGGTTCCCTATACATTTTGCTTTATTTCACTCTGTGTAGCCTTCATTTCTTCCTTCATTTAGTGACTGAGCTCAATCAGTTCTCTGAGCATCCTGATTACCAGTGTTTTGAACTCTGCATCAGATAGTTTGGCTATCTCTTCATCACTTAGCTCTATTTCTGGAGTTTTGATCTGTTCTTTCATTTGGGCCACATTTCTTTGTCCTGGCACATTTATTTTGTTGTAAGGGGCGGGGCAACCATCTTTGCTGCATTGTGGCACTATCAGTACAGTAGAGGTCAGAGAGGGAACGATGCCATTCCCTTCCTTCGCTCTAGCCCCACTTTCCAAGGAGCTCTTGTGTGAGACTGGGAATTTCTCCCACTGTGGCTACACCCTGCAGTAGTTTATAGTCAGCTTTGAGTCTTTAGTTTCCTGTTCAGCCAGCCCTGCCTCTCCTGCAGGGTCCACCACCTTGTCACAAGTACTCTCATCCAGCCCTGCCTCACCCGTCTGGTCTGCTGCCTTGCTGTGCATCATCTCCCCTTGGGTGCCTATCTCCTGTCTCCACCCCTTCTACTGGTCTAGGTGAATGTTTCTTTAAGTCCTTGGTTGTCAGAGTTCCATGAAGTTTGATATTCTGGCACTTCTGGTTTATTGTTTTTAGATTGGTTGTTATCCTTCTTTTGATTGTGTGAGGGAGCAAACTGTTTCTGCTGATGCCTCCATCTTGGCTGGAACTCTCAAAATCTAAAGATTTTATTTATCTATTTTTTAGAGAGAGAGGTAAGGAGAGAGAAATAGAGGGAGAGAAACATGGATCAGTTCCCTCTCGCATGCTTCCAACTGGGGACCTGGCTTGCAACCGAGATACGTGTCCTGACGGGAATCGAACCAGCAACCGTTCTGTTTGTGGGAGGATGCACAACCCACTGAACCACACCAGTCAGGGCTAAATATGTCATCTTTATACCAAGCACAAATGAATCAGGAGACTTTGCTAAAATGAAAAAATCACAAAGTTTTATTCAAGGGTCTTAGGATTTGCAAATAAAAAATACTACCAGGTAACTAACCTCTTGAATGTTCTGAAGAAAAAAAGGAAAGTTGAGAGTTCTTATAGTGAAAAATATGTTCTTAAGAATAAGTCCTGTATTCTTAGCCTCTGAATTGGTTTGAGATGGTGATCTGCCAGCTGTCCAGTGGTCGAGGTAATAAATTTAGGTGGTCTGGACACATGGACATTCTTCCCTAAGTTCTCTGTAGGGTTATCTGTAGGATTTTTATGTATTTCCAGGCATTGATGTGTGAATGAAAAAAGGACTACATGCAGGCCTGACAAGCTCAGTGACTAATAGTAATCATACAGGATATGATTGCAAATTCCTAACAGGGCAGGTCATGATGGGTAGTCAAGTCCAGTTTCTTAGAAAAGGCTAGTCTTTACCTTAAATGAACCCTGTCCATTGTTTTTGTGCATCCAAAACATACCCTGGGTATGTCAGTAATTACCTTTTCCAGACCTTTCTGAGTCATAACTTGTCAGCAAAACAGCTCCAGGTGTTAGAGCTTGGTTCAGCAACTTCGGTACTTGAGTTCTGCTTAAGAAAAAATTTCGATCCAAGACTCAGACTATAATATGTTTATTTAGGGGGCCACAGAGGTAGAATTAGTGAGCTGTAGAAGAAATGGGCTTAGGAAATGAATTACAGAGGCAAACAAAAGAAGGGCCCTTGGCACTTAGGGAGGAGGGAGAAAGAGAGAAAGAAGAGAGAGATGTGTACCTTGAAATATCGAAAGAGGAAGGAAAGGTGCGGTTCTGTTCTGGAAAGAGAGAGAGAGAGCGAGCGAGCATGTGAACAGTGAGGGGGTGTCCATGTCTTAAGAGCTTTTATCTGGAGGTCTCAGGGGACTATTCATCAGCTTTTCCAGGTGTGTCCCCTCAAGGTTGTGGTTTCCACTGATTGGTTGGCACCAGAGCAGACGGTCATTAGCAATGCAGCTGGTCCTGATGTCAGCCACAGTGTTGCTCCATCTGACTTTGCTTCTTTTCTGGGTCTGGAGTGGAAACACAGCTAAGGCCTAGATGTCATCTCCAGGGGTTCATATTTATGGGAGTGGTTATGCAAGGGCTCATAGTTTGTGTGTTGCTAGGCATCAGTGGCTCTCCACCCTCCTAAACCTCTTGCACCTGGCCTATGGTTTCTACTGTGCTGATGCCTATCTACCTACCTACTACTTAACCACCTGCACCAGGACTCCTCATTGTTATCTTGTTGCTCCATACCAACTCTATTTACTGCACATGTTAAATGTTAACTAACCTGTACCCACCAATGGAAAACAAGTATGTATCGTTCCGTTTTAGAGATTTCTCCACTTTGCTATCTCCCACCTCTTTAATCTTTTTTTTCTTTTCTTTCTTTTTTTTTAATATATTTTATTGATTATGCTATTACAGTTGTCCCATTTCTCCCCCATCATTCCCCTCCACCCTACCCACCCTCTCCCACCCACATTCCCCCCTTTAGTTCATGTCCATGGGTCATAAGTTTTCTAGCTTCTACATTTCCCATACTATTCTTGCCCTCCCCCTGTCTATTTTTTTCCCATTATCTATGCTACTCATTCTCTGTACCTTTTCCCCCTCTCTCCTCCTCCCACGCCCGTGTTGCTAACCCTCCATATGATCTCCATTTCTGTGGTTCTGTTCCTGTTCTAGCTGTTTACTTAGTTTGCTTTTGTTTTAGGTGTGGTTCTTGATAGCTATGAGTTTGTTGTCTTTTCACTGTCATAGTTTTATCTTCTTTTTCTTAGATAAGTCCCTTTAACATTTCATATAATAAGGGCTTGGTGATGATGAACTCCTTGAACTTGACCTTATCTGAGAAGCACTTTATCTTCCCTTCCATTCTAAATGACAGCTTTGCTGGATAGAGCAATTTTGGATGTAGGTCCCTGCTTTTCAAGATTTCAAATATTTCTTTCCAGCCCCTTCTTGCCTGGAAGGTCTCTTTTGAGAAATCAGCTGACAGTCTGATGGGAACTCCCTTGTAGGTGACTGTCCCCTTATCCCTTGCTGCTTCTAGAATTCTCTCCTTCATTTGAATCTTGGCTAATGTAATTACAATGTGCCTTGGTGTGTTCCTCCTTGGGTCCAACTTCTTTGGGACTCTCTGAGCTTCCTGGACGTCCTGGTAGTCTAGTTCCTTTGCCAGATTGGGAAGTTCTCCTTTATTATTTGTTCAAATAAGTTTTCCACTCGTTGCTGTTCTTCTTCCCCTTCTGGTACCCCTATAATTCGGATGTTGGGACGTTTAACGATGTCCCGGAGATTCCTAAGCCTCTCCTCATTTTTTTGAATTCTTGTTTCTTCCTCGTCTTCTATTTGGTTGTTAGTTTCTTCCTTCTGATCCACTCCATTGATTTGAGTCCCAGTTTTCCTTCCATCTCTATCAGTTCCCCATGCATCTTCCTTCATTTCACGTATTGTAGCCTGCATTTTTTCATCTAGTTTGTGAGCAAAATCAACCAATTCTGTGAGCATTTTGATGACCAGTGCTTTGAACTGTGCATCTGACAGGTTGGCTATCTCTTCACTGCTTAGAGGAATTGGCTCTGGGGCTTTTATTTGTTTTCCGGTTTGAGCCATTTTTGGTGGTTTTTTGTTGTTGTTGTTGTTGTTGTTGTTTTGGTTTTAGTCTGATCGCGGCTATTACGTAGTGAGGGGGTGAGGGGGTGGAGCCTTAGGTGTTCCTCAGGGCGGGGCAGCCCAGTCGCTGGGTTGTGACGCTATAGGTGGGGGCGGGGTCTGAGAAGGAGCAATGGCGCCTGCTCCGCTCTCTCCCGCACTCCGGCCCTTTCCGCTGCTTCCCCTTCACCTGGATTATCTGCACACGCACGCGTGCTGTTACGTAGTGAAGAGTGGAGCCTCTGGCGCTCCCCAGTGCGGGGCAGCCTAGTCGCTGGGTTGTGACGCTGTATGTGGGGGCGGGGTCTGAGAGGGAGCAATGGCGCCTGCTCCGCTCTCTCCTGGATTCAGTCCCCTCTGCCACTTCCCCTCCACCTGGACCGTCTGCACGCTCGAATGTGAGACCACCTGGTCAGTCAGCCAGCCGCCTTGTGCGGCCTCACTGGGTCTGCACAGTTGCCCCCCTGTGCCCGGGGTCTGCCAGCTGCTGCCTGTGGGCCCGGGGACCGCCAGCCACCGCCTGTGCACCTGGGAACTGCCAGCTGCTGCTGCTTGCGTTCCTGGGGCCGCGCCTCCACTTTCTCCTGCCGCGACTCCGCCCCTCTTACCGGTCTGGATGAATGGTTGTTGGACTTCCGTACAGTTCAGTTTTCTATAAGTTCTGGTTGTTTTCTTGTTTCTAAATATTTGTTGTCCTTAATTTTGGTTGTGAGAGGAGGCACAGTGTGTCCGCCTACGCCTCCATCTTGGCCGGAAGTAATTCTTTAATCTTAATTAATCTTAGCTGCCATTGGATTTCATATGACCTTTCTTATGTTTAGTTCTTTGATTAGTTCCACAATAAATATATAACCATCTATCTCTTAATGACTTGGAGAGCTTGACTTTGATATTTGCACATTCTTTTTTTGCATTTAGCACTGATCAGTAGAGATCCTGTGTTTCCCACTTCTATCATCCCTGCCCAGGACTAGACTTTAGTTAAGAATGCTAATGTTAGAGGCTAGGAGGAAGCAGAGCGTTGCAAAGATCCGGAAACAGCATGTACACATTGATTCCTCAGAGCTATTTTGCATTCTCGGCCCCTGCCTACACATGTGGCAAGTGGAAAAGCTAAAGCTGGTTCCAGGTGGCCTGTGAGAACCAGGGCGTTTTCTTCTGAGGGACTCCTGCCTAGTGCTGCATGATGGCTGGGAAGAGCTCTCCCATCCACACCTGTGGATAGGTCAGCAGCCATCCCTGGATGAGCAGGGAGCCTTCATTGTGCTGGCTGTGCCCTTCAAAACCCTGCTTGGGGAGCAGCCTGTGCAGCACCAAGAGGTGTAGGTTATTGAGTCCAGCCTCTTCCTAAGCTACTTCTTCAGAGGCCTCATGGACCAGGAAGGTGGAGTGCAGTCAGCATTTCACAAAAAATTCCCCAGGGGCCACCCCAGATGCCATCAGGAAACTCTACCAGGTAAAGGGGAAGAACATATGCGCCACTGAGCAGGTGCTGAGCTGGGACAGCTTCAGCAATGGAGACTGCTTCATCCTGGACCTGGGCCAGAACATCTTTGCCTTGTGTGGCGGAAAGTCTAACATCCTGGTGCACAAAAATGCACAGGACCTGGCCTTGCCATCCAGGATAGTGAGCAGCAGACCACAGAGATTGTCATTGATGGGGAGGAGCCTGCTGAGATGATCCAGGTCCTGAGCCCCTACTCTGAAGACGGGCAACACTGAGGAAGACCTCACAGATGATCAGACTAGTGCTCAGGCTGTGGCTCTATATAAGGTCTCCGATGCCACTGGACAGATGAACCTGACCCAGGTGGCGGACTCTAGCCCTTTTGCCCTTGAGTTGCTGATAACCTGATGACTGCTTTGTGCTGGACAGTGGGCTCTGGCAAGATCTATATCAGGAAGGGGCGTAAAGCTAATTAGGAGGAGTGGCAGGTGGCCCTCCAAGTGGCTGAGGATTTCATCTCCTGCATGCCATTGGCCCCAAACACTCAGGTAGAGATTCTGCCCTAGAACCATGGAGTCCCATCTTCAAGCAGTGCTTCAAGAACTGGAAATAAGAGGGGCATGGGCCCTGGCTGGTGTAGCTCAGTGGATTGAGCGCGGGCCTGCGAACCGAAGGATCGCGGTTCGATTCCCAGTCAGGGCACATGCCTGGGTTGCCAGGCCAGTTCCTGGCAGGGGACATACAAGAGGCAACCACACATTGATGTTTCTCTCCCTCTCTCCTTCCCTTCCCCTCTGAAGATAAATAAATAAAATCTAAAAGGAAAAAAAAAATTAAAAAAAAAAAAAAAGAGGGGCATGTTCCTGCAGTCCCCTCGCTCCCCCTCCCCCGCCATTTGCTCTCCATCCTGCTGCCTGGTCAGTACCAAGGTGCCCTTACAGATGTTCAGTAAAGGAGAGAAGTGCTCCCTACACCCCTTCCAAAAAAGAGTGCTAATGTTAGTAAAAGAAAAAGAATAATATCTTTTTTTCTTTAAAAATTTTTTGGTACTTTCTTGTTGCCAAAGGAATACTTTAGTATAGTATATTGTTAAAATGTAAGAGCTTAAATAGTTTTGGGCAGTGCCTACTTCTTTTTAATATTACCAATAAATCTTAATTAAATCTTTTAAAAAATCAACTAAAATTTTTTTCTCAACCTGTAGAAATACAGCAGACCTTAATATTTGGCAAGGAATCTGCTGATGAGCTTTTCTTCGTCAGTATGCTTATAAAACAATTCATCTCAATAAAGCTGTTTTACACATGTATCTGCAAATAATACATAGAAGGGCATATGTTGTTCCTCTGGGCCTTTGTGCCCTGCCTGTAAATGTGAGTTCTGGGCTGACTAATCACATGTTTGGGGGCAGGATCCTGCCTGCTATTTGTTGTTGGTGATATAATTTGACCTCTTCCCTGAGAGAGGGGTGGAGATCTTTCACTGTCTTCACTTTTGGGGTTGGGAACATTTGAGATCCTGTGCATTTTAAAATTGATTCAAGAACCTAAGAGCTCAGTTTTCACAATATTTTTCTTTAAGAGTGTGTATTGTTTAAGAGAGTTGGAAGAATTTTTCCTATTAAAATGATTTAAGTCTTGACAGTCTTAGAATTCTGAATGAAGGATTCAAATAATGATCTTGCTTTAATTATCCGCCAAAGTTTTTTAGTGGTCCTTTTGACTGTAGTGCAAAGGACTGTTTTTACTGCTGGCCCTCCTTTTGGAAGCAGCTGCCACCCTGCAAATCTTATTGTTACACTGCTGACCTTTGTCATTAGGAATGCCCCTGGAGGAAACAGCCTCCTAATTGTTTTTGTTAAGCCTCTATGAAGTTTGTGATCTATCCTTTCAAGTTACTTTTGGTTAGTTTCTTAAGTTTACTTTGTTTGCATTTAATTGGGGCTCCACATTTTAGTTTTATCATGATTTGTCAGTGCCGAGTTCCTGGTAGGTGGTAAAAAGAATTGTTCATTCCACTTCATCCTGTTCTGTGGGAAACCTTTGTGGTTTAGTTTTACAGTTTCCCATTGTTGCTAGCTGCAGTTGTCTCCTCCCTTTGTACCCTTCCCTCCCCACAACTCTAGCTTTTCCCTTGTCCCTCCCCATTCCTGTCTCCCAGCCCTGCAAATGCCCTTGTGATTGCTGGAGGCTTTTTGCTGGAGGTTGAGTGCTTTGGGGTAAGTATCTTGTGGTAAAATGGGGTAGACGAAGAATGTGGGGAACTGGTCAGTCTTTGTGAAGTATTGCTTTTAACAGCAACATTTTAAGCTTTTAGGACTCTCTTTCAAGAGGCTTCTTTTATACTGACTTGGTTCTGCTCTTTCTTTTTCTATTTCAATTATTAAGGCTTTGGTAATTTGATTTTTATTATTGGTTTAAAAAGTAATTCTCATAGATTTTCTTGAGCTTGTTAGATTTAAAGGCAAGGATTGTGGGGTTTAGTATTTTAAATTTCCTTCAAATAGAAGGTTATTTGTCATTTCTTTATACTTATTTTCAGTATTAACATAATGATAAAAGTAATAATGAAGAAGAGATCTTATTTTGTAGCCAAGGTGGAAAGTAGCATTTACTTCCAGAGTCAAAATGATTTTTTTTTACCCTCAGAGAAGAATGTTGTTGGCAAAATTTGCTAAGATTTTTGGCATTATGTTGTCAAGTCTGGGAAATGGTTTTCTGAGTACTTCACGATAACAGATGCTTCTGGGAATTATTTTTGGGAAGTTAAACTTGTTCATTAGCACCTGCTACCCTGAGGTGTGAGATCTATAATCCTTTGAAAGTAAGATATTTAGTATTTGATGTTCAGATTGAGTCAAATAACACTTTCATATCATTCTGTTTTCTTGGATCATATGTTTTGATCTTCAGCTAAAACAGAAACAGTGTATGTGTGTGTGTCTATTATTATTTTTGACACAGAATGGGCTATCCTTTGGTATTTAAAGGAGTTATAAGTTGGATCCTTGGGTTCTCCAGAAGCACTGCCAATTAAAAGCCATTTTCATGGTAGATGTGAGGGAAAACTTGTTTGTGGGATTTTATTAACTGTTCAGTTGAGTCACTTGTACAATAGTGGTTTCTGAGCTCCTACTATGTGACAGGTACTAGTTCCTATGTTAAGTGCTTTGCTTCTAATTCTCACTACAACCCTGCCAGGTAGGTAGTATTACTTCCCTCTGGGAAATAGTTATGCACAGGTAGAAAGAACATGGGATGTTTTTTTCTGCAAAATGAGGAAAATAATTTCCGCTTGATAGAGTAATTGTGATAATGAAAGGATATATCATGTGCCCACTGCCTAGTACTGAGTTGGTGTTCACTAAATGGTGGCTGCTATTTTTAGAATTTTACAGCTGGAAGAGCTGCAGAGGCTAAGTAACTTGTTGAAGGTCTCTCAGTTTTAAGTGGTAAAGCTAGGATTTGAACTGGCTCAACACGAGTCTGGTATGTTTTTGCTTGAGTATTGTGAAGGCTTTTTGAGTATATTTCAGCACATCCCTGCCCACTCTCTCACCTCCTTCCTCTACAGAGGAGGGTTTTTTTTTTAAACAGATGCCCTTTTTTCCTTGGTGCCTTCTGCCACCTTCCCAAGTCATGTGCTTGGTCTGTCACACTGGAGTTGCTTGTGCCATTCAGTACCAGTGTTTTGCCAGCAGAAATGAGTCAAGCCGATGCAGTCAGTGGCTTCCCTTCATATTTTCCTCTTGTTGACAGAGCCATCATGCTTTCATTATTGTTTGTGATACAATAATTTGGGTAATGGTATGTTTATGATGATTAATAAATAATGCATAGTTGTAATCAAGCATTCGAATGTAAAAAACCCTAGTGGTTTAAAAATTAAGGGAAAAAATCTCTGGTCTAAATTATTGGACCAGAGGGTAATACAGGGCAACTTTATAGAGCTCATAGTTACCATTTTGCTAACCTGGAGCCTAATATAATTGCTATTGATTCTCTTTCCTTTAACCACAGCTGTTAACTAGTTTGGTGGTATTAGCAATTTGTTTGAGGAAAAAATGTGTTTGTCCTACTTGTCATCAAGTAGAGTACCTTTCTTCCATAGACCTTTTGGAAAGATATGAATTAGGTATGACATGATTCAGGCAGTAGATTCAGGGAAGAGAGAGAGTCGTGATCATGCTTATAATTAAGTTATCTCTAAACCAAACTATGTGTTTCACAAAACTTTGTTCTACATTTATTCTTTTATTTAACAAGTATTGAGCATCTGTTGGGCGTAAAGCAATGTAACTTTCTACATTGTATTCTAATAAAGTACTTATTAATAAAGTTTCTGGAGGGAGAGATTAAGTCCCAATTGGTGGGAAGTGGTATTTAGACAATCCTTTGGGAAATGAATTAATATAAATGACTACTCCTTCCTGATAGAATGTGACTATCATTAGTATCTGTTACTGTAAGTTGCCAGCAGAATGGCCTCTTCAGACAGACTTGCTGAGTGGAAAAGTTTACTAGTAGTATGTAGAAATGGGAAGATGGGGTGGAGAGGAAGGTGATATGGACTAAACAAAATTTTTTTGGTGTTTTAAGGGGAATAATGGTAGATGAGGTTGAAAATATGTATGGGTTAAGACTGCAAAAGGCCATTTAAGGCCAAAGAGTTTTGACAGTATGTTACTAAACTTTTCTGAGCTGAATAGTGATTGATTAGAGTTTGCTTTTGGTAATATTTTTAAAAAATATTTTATTTATTTTTAGTAAGTGAGGGAGGGAGTAAGAGAGGGAGGGAGAGAAACATCAATCAGTTGCCTCTAGCACACCCCTATACCGGGGCCTGGACCGCAGCCCAGGCGTGTGCCCTGACTGGGAATTGAACCAGCAACCTTTTGCTCTACAGGATGACACCCAACCCACTGAGCCACACCAGTCAGGGTGCTTTTGGTAATATTTTATGCCTAGGATTACAAGGGGAAGAACAGTTTAGAAACTATCATAATACTCAAGGTGAATTGTGTTGAGACTGCATTATTTTTAGAATACATTTTTTCCTCATTTTGATATTGCTTTGGGTTTGTGCTATCAATTATAGTTTAATCTTATGGAATTTTTACTGAAAGTGTCTGGATGTGTTTTATAAGAGAAAGGGAGAGGGAGGGAGAGAGGATGGGTATAGGGGGGTGGTCAGTCATAATCATATCCATTCTTTATGTAGCTCCTACTTTGTACCTGGCCCTAAGTATTTTGCGTGTATAATTTGTTGAATACGCTCAACAAATTGCATTTATTATAGATAGTAAATGACTTGAAAGTGACGGTACAGGATTGGAATGTAGATTCATCTTCATCTCCATCATCATCATCATCATCATCAAAACACGTATTCACTAAGTACTCGGTACTGGGCTAATTACACATATATTATACATTATTTCATTAACTCACATACTAATCCTATGAGATGTATCTTATTTATTAATCCCATTTTACTGATGTAGTACCTGAGAGACTTCAGTAAATGATTCAGTAACTTGGTTATAATGACAGTCATTAGGTGATGCAGTCCAGACCTATTCTACAATACTTTGGGTAACTCTGGGTCCCTAAATTGTGTAGTTCATGTTATGTTCTTTGAGAATGGTGCACCTTGGATCTCCTCTGTGATCATGGTGTTTTCTGAGATTATGCAGTATGGTTGGCCCTGCAGAGGCTGAAACTTTAATCACTTTGTTCTTTCTACTATCATGCTGCCTCCCTTAGAAGTCAGTGAAGTGTCTGCACAGCTCTGGATCTTGATAAGGAGGGGCTAAGTAGCCTCCAATGTTCATTTCTTACTTCTTAAAAGGTTACCAGTTGTAACAAAGTAAAACGTCTTCTGGCTTTTTTTTTTTCCTATCGGGTTTTGGAAAATTTGTTGTAAATGACATTTTTCGAAGTTCTTATAAAAGGAAAATAAAGCATTCTGTCCTTTGTCAGCATATAATTCTTCTTGTTGTACATGATGTAATAATTTGAAGCTCCAAAGACTAACCCTCAGGAAGTTGTTTGAGTGAGTTACTGAGTTCACTGGGTGACTGAGGTAACCAGCCCATGATTCAACAAATCACTTAGAGGGTTTTTTTTTTTTTTAATGGTTGTAGGTAATCTGTCTTTATTTTCAAGCTTAAATCAGGGCAAATATTGATTCAATTGATATAGTCTCCGTTAGAAACATTTGTCTGTAGTATCTCAAACTGAATAGGTACATTTTGGGGGATCTTTTATTTAAGGAGAATTAGAATTGGTTGTTCTAAGTACCTACCCATCAAACAGAAGGTTTTCTCTTTTAATTAAACTTTTAATGATTCAATGTCTATTATATTCAGCCTCTGCTTAGAATAAAAAGATGCCTATAAGCAATATATAATATAATCCATATACACAAATAACTGTAACATGGGGGAAGGTGGGAATGCTGTAATCTAACCACGTGCTCTGAGAGCACAGAAGAAGATGAAATAAATGAAGAAAATGGAAAGATGAGAGAGGGAGGGAATCAGAGAATGCTCTGGATGTAGCTGTTCCTTATATGATAGTTACTATTTTTAAGAAGAAAAGCAGAGGAAAGGCACTCCAGGTGGAGGTGTTATAGAACACAGGTCCAAGGGGGGCAATTACTGGCCCACCCAGGGACGCCAAAAACTGTTACAGAACAAACACGGGGCCAAGGTTCGTTATGTCCACCACCTTAGGAAAGACGTCTCTCAATGCCAGAGATTTGTGAAAAGGAAAGGAAATGTTTATTTAATGCTATACAGACTTAAAGTAGTGACCTAATGTCTTCATTAAGATATCAAAGTCCTACCTGGCTGGTGTAGCTCAGTGGATTGAGCGCGGGCCTGCGAACCAAAGGATCGCGGTTCGATTCCCAGTCAGGGCACATGCCTGGGTTGCCAGGCCAGTTCCCGGCAGGGGACATACGAGAGGCAACCGCACATTGATGTTTCTCTCCCTCTCTCCTTCCCTTCCCCTCTAAAGATAAATAAATAAATAAATAAAATATTTAAAAAAAAAAAGATATCAAAGTCCTTTTGGATACCCACAGATGCCCAGAGTGCTTCCTTCTCCCCCTGCCCTAATTCAGGGTACTGTAACTCAGGAAAAGAAGCATACGTCCAGGATCCAGGCTCCTGACACCGTCAGGTGTGTCACTGTCCAGGCAGGATCTCTGATTAATCCAAAACCATGTGGCACCTTCTCATGGCCTACTGGCAAGAGTTCTTTCACCCTTCTTCTAGGCAAAGTCTCTCCTGGTTCCCAGGTCATGCAGCCAAAGGGAGCACCCCAAAGCCATGTGGTCCTCTTCTACCAAAGCTGCAGGGGTCTGCACTCTGGTGAAAACCTCGTGGCTCTCTTTGGCAAAGCTGTGAGGGGGCTGCCACTCGGCCAAAGCTGAATGTTGGTTCTCTGCTAAAGCCACATGGTGATTCTCCCTCACATGGCTTCGGGGTCCTGACTCTGCCAAAAGGGCGTGTTTCCCTCTCTCTGACCAAAGCCACGTGGCTCTCCTGTGTCTGGGTTTTAAATCCCTGCACCAGTCTTCCTCTGCAGCCCCATTTCCGACGCCTCCTACAATCGGCTACACTTGCCAGCACTCCCATATCCTTCCAGCTTTACTGGGCTGCCATAGTGAGTCTGGGCATGTGTGGCCCCATGGCGTGGAGCCAATCATCTCCAAGCTCTCACACAGGCGCCATAAACAGGGAAAGTTGCCTTCCAGTTACATTTTGGGTGGAAGTCACTCCCTTATCCTTGGCTCAAAGCATGGCCATAGCTATTCATCATATCTATGAAACCAGTTAAAGGTTATAGATATGTTAAATGACCATGCCAGAGGTTAGCTGCAAAGCTGTTGCTATGCAAATCAGCTCTCAGTGGCCCTGCTCCATTTGTCCCTTCCCCCAACTCACACCTGAGGGGAAGGGGTGAGGACATCTTATATGTCTTTCTAATATTTCCTGGATACCCTGAATTCTAGGCCCCATTCCAAATCCCTATTTTGGGGCCCCCCTCTTGGCTGCACCCTGTTACAGAGGCATCATTAGAGCCCAGGCACTGAGGGAAAAAGAGTACAGAGCTGATGCAGACACTGTCCCGTGGTGTCCACATCATTATAGATGAAATGAGACATACACTCGGACTACTGAGTCCAGTGGAAGAAAAAAGACAGCATGGCTTTTCTCTCAAGGGGAGCAAAAGCCATGGCCTCCGCCATGATAGGCCTTTATTTTGTTTCTGGTCACATTACATGATGATCCTCATTTACAATGCACAAGTTCGCTATAGGTGGTTACCTTTTACAGCCAACAAAGAGCCAATGCCACTAATAGCATCACAGAAGAAGGATATTAGCAAATGAAAAGGGAAAAGTGATTGAGTTGGTTACACTCCATACTGGGAAGTTTTAGTATGGATTTTAGGAAGTTACAGTAAGCACTTGCTATCTCAATTTAGGGTAAGGGAGTTTTAGCAAAAGCAAGACTCAAAGCAGCTTAGGCACATTGCAAACCTGATTTCCCATGAGAGAACCTGTAGGCGTGGGTCCTGTGTATCTCCGAGTGGGAGCAGGGCCCATGCCACGCAGAAGGGTCTCCCACACAGAGCATATTCATTATACAAAAAAGAGTCAAGTTTACCTGGAGTGGAGAATGAGTGAGGGGCACATACCTGGGGCTAGGTGAAATGGCTGATCAATGAGCGAGTAGAAGATGTAGCTGGAAATGGAGGTAATATATAATGATTCTCAGATTTGTGCAGGTGCTAGATACATTTAATTCAGTCTCACAAATTAGTAATACTACTGGTGGAGTATCTGAATATTGAAAATATGTGCCCCGGCCAGGTAGTTCTGTTGGTTAGAACATCATCCCAATATGCCAAGGTTGCAGGTTCAATCCCTGGTCACGGCACATACAAGAATCAACCAATGAATGTAAAAATAAGTGGAATAACATAATCAATGTTTCTCTCTCTCCCTCTCCCTCTCTCTCCCTCTCCCTCCCCCTCCCTCCTCCTCCTCCCTCTCTTCTCCCCCTCTCTAAAATTAATAATAAATATAAAAATATTCATATTCTGGTGAATGTAAAAAATTCACAATCAAGAACATAAATCACTTTTACGAAGCTGTCATAATAGTTCTGATTGACTGCTTTTCGTTATTTTTTCTTTAAGTTTGCTATTTGTTCATGTTTTTGCTCTGTTAGCAGTAGAATGAGTGGATAAGAAAAAAATTATAGAAAAGAAACTTGTGAAAAATCTATCCATTAATATCACCCATTGTGAGTGAGAAAAGTACCATTTTTCTCTAGACAAAAGAACACCCGCTCTGGGAGCCACTGAAGATTTTTGAAAAGGTGAGTAACGTGGTATCATAAAGGAGTCCTCTGGTAGTCATATGTAGAATTGGAGGTCTGCCATGTAGTTGAAGGAGGTGAGGATCTGAAACTTAGCAGCAGCAGCAGCAAACAGAATTGAATGAAAGAACATGGAAATCTGTTTCTGGCCCCCATTTCTAAATAGGAAATAGTTGACTGTTAAACCACTTTCATATTGTTAGGATATTAGGTGTTGCACTGATTGGTTTACCTTTGGTCCAGAGTCCTTTCATTCTATTTTTAGGGAAAATGAATTTAAATTTCTATTTTAGTTTTACTTTCAGAAAGGAAATTATAAATTATAGATAATTTATCTATGAATGATAGATAAAATCTATAATTCCATTACCTTAATGATATTCCTGGTTTTTTTTTACATTTACTTATTCTTGCTCTTATAGATTTAAAAACTTTTCTAACAGTTTATTCTGAGAACAGGTTACTAAACTAATAAAATAATCCACTAACTGCTATTCTGTGATGTTAAATATAGTAAACCCAGAGATTTCACATGAAGCCTTCATTGAACTCTAGTTTACTAAGACCACAAACTGTCAATGTCACCTCTTTTCCTATAAATCTCTTAGTCTGCATACCTTTATACAGATAGATATTAATTTCCCAAATTCCTCTATCCCTTGTTGGCCATAAGGTTCCATCTCTTTCAATGAATTGTTTGCACAGTTTGAAGAGTTTTTCATTTTGAACTAATTATGGACTTATAGAAAAGTTGCAGAAGTAGTGCAGAGAGTTTTTGTATATCCCACACTCAGCTTCCTTTAATGTTATTTTATATAACTGTAGTGCAATGATCAGAGAGCCAGGAAATTAACACTGGTATAACACTACTAACTAAATACCGTTTCCAAACTTCACAAGTTTGTCCACCATTGTTCTTTCTTGGTTTCTATCAAGGATCCTATCTAGGATCTCACATTGTATGATATTTTAGGTGTTTTTCTCCCTTAGTCTCCTTCATTCTATAAAAGTTCCTTAGACTTTGTCCTTTGTAATCTTTTCAACATTTTTGGAGAATACTGATCAGTTATTTTGTCAAATGTCTCTCAGTTTGGATTTGTCTGATGTTTTCTCATAATTGGACTGAGATTATACAGTTTACACAAGAATACCACAAAAATAATGTTGTGTCCTTAGTACATTATTATTATCATGGGATTTATGATGTCAATTTGTATTATTGTTGGTGATGTTGCCCTTGATCACTTGGTTAAGGTAGGTTTCTGCTGGGTTTCTCCATGGTGAAGTTACTATCTATCTTTTCCTTTCTAGTTAATAAATATCTTGGAGATACTTTGGTACTATAATTTATATAAATGTCATGGAGTTCTCTACACAGTGAACGTCAAGTATTATGAAATGAAATCCCTTAAGAGACTTCATTTCACCTGGTTTTATCAAAGGCCCCCAGGGCTCTGCAGGAACAAATCCTTTCTACCCTTCATTGGTCTCAGTCACATTCATGTCCAAATTCATAATGACGTATCTAATGCTAATAACCTGTAGATCTCTGAACCTCATTGACCCCACTTTCTATGAGGGTGACAGGCTCTTCCTGGTCCAGCACCCCTTTCAGGCCTCAGCTCTCTTTATGCATAAGCCAATTTCATTTCAGCCAACATTTGAATGACTGACTACTTTGGGTTTTTTCAGAAATGGAGGCTACAAGGTGCTGACTTTGTTGGTGAGGAATTTTGTAGGGGATAACTAGGTGGCTGCTGCTGTAGCCTGGTTTGTTATTTTGGCCTGAGAAAAATAGCAGTATGTTATGCTGTACTGTATATACTTGTGAAGTAATCATTGTTTTTCATTAATACAGGGAAATAAAAAAAACTTTTTTAAAGGTCATCAGCTTCTAGAGCTGTACCTCTAATGCTGGCAGTCATGAGCTATGATCTTTTAAATTTAGCCCTGTCATTTTTAGCTCTCAACTGTGAATCCTTGTTAGAATTATTTCAGTGGGCTCAAAAATCCAAAATCCAAATGTTCTCCAAATGGTATAATTTGTATCTATTTAGTGCTAATGAAATTTATACAATGAATAACATATTAGATGCTGCTTTGATTAATAAAATACAAATTTATTAGTGTTACTGAATTTAAAGTAGCTTTTTGAATTATGTGTTTTCTCAAGTAATACGCACTATAAAAACCCAGCTTTGTCACTATGATTCAGATTCTCTGGGTCCTGAAACTTATATAATTCAGGGGCCTCCATTTAAAAAATTCTTTTAATTATTAAATTACAGTTGACCTACAATATTATATTAGTTTCAGATGTACAACTTCATGATTAGACATTTATATAACTTATGAAGTGATCACCCTTATAAATCTAGTACCCATCTGACACCATGGATAGATATTACAGTATTATTCACTATATTTCCTGTGCTGTACCTTACATCCCCATGACTGTTCCGTAACTATCAATTTGACTTCTCAATTCCTTCGCCTTTTCACCTGTCCCCTCAATCTCTTTCCCATCTGGCAACCATCAAAATGTTCTCTGTATCTATGAGTCAGTTTCTGTTCTGCTTGTTTATTTATTTTGTTTTTTAGATTCCACATATAAATGAAATCATCTGGCATTTGTCTTTCTCTGTGTGACTTATTTTATTCAGCACAGTACCCTATAGGTTCATCCATGTTGTTGCAGAGGCAAGATTTCACTTTCTTATGGCTGAGTCATATTTCATTGTATATATGAACCACTTCTTTATCCATTCATCTATTGATGAACACTTAGGTGGTTTCCATATCTTGGCTATTATAAATAATGCTGCAGTGAATATATGAATGTATATGCTTTTTTGATTTAATGTATTGTGTATCTTTGGATAAATACCCAGAAGTGGAATTTCTGGGTCTTTGTCTTATTATAGGCTTTGTTTTAAAGTCTGTTATATCTGGTATAAGTATTGCTACCCCAGCCTTTTGTTTTGTTTTGTTTACTTTACATTAAAAATTGTATTTTATGGATAATGCTATTACAGTTGTCCCCCTTGGCCCACATCACCCAGACCCTCCCCACTAATTTAAGCAGTCCCCACACCATTGTCCATGTCCAGGGGTCATGCATAGATATTCTTTGACTGCTGCATTCCCTGTGCTATCCTTTACATCCCCATGACTGTTCTGTAACAACCAATTTGTACTTCTTAATCCCTTCACCTTTGTTGCCCATCTGCCTGACCTTCATCCCATTTGGCCACCATAATATATTCCCTATATCTATGATTCTGTTTCATTTCTGCTAATTTGTTTATTTTGTTTTTTAGATTCAATTATTGGTAGATAAGTATGTATTGCCATTTCATTGTTGATATTTTTGATCTTCATCTTTTAAAAAATATATTTTGTTGATTATGCTATTACAGTTGTCCCATTTTCCCCCCTTATTCCCCTCCACTCTGCACACCCCCTCCCACCCCATCCCCCCCCTTTAGTTCATGTCCATGTGTCATACTTACAAGTTCTTTAGCTTCTATATTTCCCATCCTATTCTTACCCTACCCATCTGTTCTCTACCTGCCATCTATGCTACTTATTCTCTCTACCTTTTCCCCCTCTCTCCTCCTCCCACTCCCCTGTTGCTAACCCCCCATGTGATCTCCATTTCTGTGGTTCTGTTCCTGTTCTAGCTGTTTGGTTAATTTGCTTTTGTTTTTGTTTTAGGTGTGGTTGTTAATAACTGTGAGTTTGCTGTCATTTTACTATACTTCTTTTTCATTTTCTTTTTCTTAGATAAGTCCCTTTAACATTTCATCTAATAAGGGCTTGGTGATAATGAACTCCTTTAACTTGACCTTATCTGAGAAGCACTTTATCTGCCCTTCCATTCTAAATGAAAGCTGTGCTGGATAGAGCAATCTTGGATATAGGTCCTTGCCTTTCATGACTTGGAATTCTTCTTTCCAGCACCTTCTTGCCTGCAAGGTCTCTTTTGAGAAATCAGCTGACAGTTTGATGGAACTCCTTTGTAGGTGACTGTCCCCTTATCTCTTGCTGCTTCTAGAATTCTCTCCTTCATTTTAACCTTGGGTAATGTAATTCTGATGTGCCTTGGTGTGTTCCTTGTTGGGTCCAACTTCTTTGGGACTCTTCGAGCTTCCTGGACTTTCTGGTAGTCTATTTCCTTTACCAGAATGGGGAAGTTCTCCTTTATTATTTGTTCAAATAACTTTTCCACTTGTTGCTCTTCCTCTTCCCCTCTTGGTACCCCTATAATTCGGATGTTGGGACATTTAAAGATGTTTCAGAGGTTCCTAAGCCTCTCCTCATTTTTTTGAATTCTTGTTTCTTCATTCTTTTTTGATTGGATGTTTCTTTCTTCCTTCTGGTCCACTCCATTCATTTGAGTCCCAGTTTTCTTCCCATCACTATTGGTTCCCTGTACATTTTCCTTTATTTCACTTAGGATAGCCTTCATTTTTTCATCTAATTTGTGAGCAAATTCAACCAGTTCTGTGAGCATTCTGATTACCAGTGTGCATTTGATAGGTTGGCTATCTCTTTGTTGCTTAGTTGTATTTTTTCCGGAGCTTTGATCTGTTCTTTCATTTGGGCCAATTTTTTTGTCTTGACATGCCTGTTATGTAGTGAGGGGAGGAGCCTTAGGTGTTCACCAGGGCAGGCAACCCACATAGCTGAGTTGTGACACTGTTTGTGGGGGAGGGGTCCGAGAGGGCCGAGAGGGAACAATGGCGCTTGCTCCGCTCTCTGCTGGACATCAGTGCCTTCCTCTGCTTCCCCTAAGCAAACTGTACCCTTCTGGTGCTGATTCCTGGGTGGGCTGGCTTGTGTACATTCTAGGACCATGTGGGTCTCTCCAATGAACTCTCCTGTGAGGCTGGGAGTTTCTGCCACTGCCTCCTCAACCCGCACAGGTGTTTTCAATCGGTGTTTTGAGGCTTTATTTCCTGATGCTGGAGCCCTGGGTTGTGCGGTCTGGCTGGCTCCCCAGTTTCACCTGGTTTACCTGTGCGCGAATGTGTGACCACCTACCTGGTCAGCCAGCCGCCTTGCGCGCCTCACTGGATCTGCCCACTGCCACTCCGCACTTGGGGTCTGCCAGCCACCTCCTGTGCGCCAGGGTCTGCCAGCCGCCGCTTTTTTTGCTATGACCCCTCTCAGCCTGGCCGCCCGAGTCCGCCCCTCCTACAGGTCTGGATGAATGTGTTTATTTTAACTCCTTGGTTGTCTGAGTTCCATACAGTTCAATTTTCTGTCAGTTCTGGTTGTTTTTTTTTAAATTTCTATATTTTTGTTGTCCTTTTGGTTGTGTGAGGAGGCACAGTGTGTCTGCCTATGCCTCCATCTTGGCCAGAAGTTGATCTTCATCTTAAAGAAGAGCATTTAACATTTCATGTAATACTGATTTGGTGATGATGAACTTTAGATTTTTCTTGTCTGAAAAGTTCTTTAGCTGTCCTTGGAGTCTAAATGATAGTTTTACTAGATAGAGCAATCTTGATTGTTGGTTCTTGCTTTTCATCACTGTGAACATTTCTTGCCAATCCCTTCTAGCCTGCAAAGTTCTTTTGAGAAATCAGCTCACAGTTTTATGGGAGCTCCCTTGCAGGTAACTAACTGCTTTTTTCTTGCTGCTTTTAAGACTCTTTGTCTTTAACTTTTGGCATTTTAAGTATGATGTGTGTCTTGTGGACCTCTTTGGGTTCATCTTGCTTGGAACTCTCTGTGCTTCCTGGACTGATATGTCTGTTTCCTTTGCCAGGTTAGGGAAGTGTTCTGTCATTTTTTCAAATAGATTTCCATTTTTTTTGCTCTCTTTCTTCTCCTTCCAGCACATCCATGATGCAAATGTTGGTATGCTTGAAATTGTCCCAGACGCTCCTTACACTATCCTCATTTTCTTGATTTTTTTCTTCTTTCTGTTTTGATTGTGTTTTTTGCTTCCTTACATTCCAAATCTCTGATTTGAATCTCAGCTTCATCTACTCTACTGTTGATTCCCTGTATTGTTCATTTCAGTTAGTACATCCTTTATTTCTGATGGTTTCTTTCTTATGGTTTCCATGTCATTTTTTTATACTGTTGAAGTTCTCTTTGAGAGAACTGCTCTTCCCCTAACTTCGTTCAGCATCCTTATAACCAGTGTTTTGAACTCGGCAGCTACTAGATTGCTTGTCTCCATGTCTAAAGTAGACATCCTTGTCTTATTCCTGATCTTAGGGGGAAAGCTTTTAGTTTTTGCCCATTGTGTATGATGTTGGCTGTAGGTTTCATGTTTATTATGTTGAGGTATGCACCCTCTTTTCGCATTTTGCTGAATTTTTTTTGTCATAAATGAGTGTTGTACTTTATCAAATGCTTTTTCAGCATCAATTGATATGATCATGTGATTTTTTTCTTTCATTTTGTTTACATAGTGTATTATATCTATTGATTTGTGAATATTATACCATCCTGGCATCCCTAGGATGAATCCCACTTGATCATGGTGTATGATCTTTTTAAAGTATTGCTGGATGCAATTTGCCAATATTTGGTTGAGGATTTTAGCGTCTATGTTCATCAGCAATATTGGCCTGTAGTTTTCTTTCTTTGCGTGTCTTTATCTGGTTTTTGGGTTAGGATGATGCTGGCTTCATAGAAAGAGTTTGGGAGTCTTCTCTCTTCTTGGATTTTTTGGAATAGTCTGTGAAGGATAGGAGTTAGCTCTTCCTTAAATGTATTGTAAAATTCTCCTGTGAAACTGTCTGGTCAAGGGTTTTTGTGTTGGGAGTTTTTTGATTACTGCTTCAATTTCACCAGCTGATCTGGTCAGGCTTTCTGTTTCTTCTTCATTCAGTTTTGGAAGATTATATTTTTCTAGGAATTTGTCCACTTTCACCCAAGTTTTCAAGTTTCTTGGCATATAGTTGTTGGTAATAATTTCTTACAACCCTTCGTATTTCTGTGGTGTCAGTTTTAATCTCTCCTCTTTCATTTCTGATTTTATTTATTTGGGCTCTCCTTCTTTTTTTCTTGATGAGTCTGGTTAAAGGCTTGTTGATTTTGTTTATCTTCTCAAAGAACCAGCTCATGGATTGATCCTTTGATTGTTCTTTTAGTCTCTATGTTGTTTAATTTTGCTCTGATCTTGGTTATTTCCTTCCTTCTACTGCTCTGGGCTTTGTTTGTTGTTGTTCCTCCAGTTCTTGTAGATGTAGGGTTACATTGTTTATTTGAAGTGTTTCTGTTTTTTTAGGTAGGCCTAAAAGTATCACTATGAACTTCACTCTCAGGACTGCCTTCCCTGTGTTGCATAAGTTTTGGACTGTTGTGTGTTCATTTTCATTTGTTTCCAGAAACTTTTTGATTTCTTCCCTGATCCTATTATTGACCCAATTGTTGTTTAATAGCATGCTATCCAATCTCCATGAATTTGAGTGTTTTTGAGTTTTCTCCCTTGAGGTTGGTCTATAGTTTCAGGCTCTTGTGGTCCAAAAAAATGTTTGATATGACTTCAGTTTTCTTGAATTTGTTGAAGCTTGTTTTGTGTCCTATCATGTGGTCTATCTTTGAAAATGTTCCATGTGCATTTGAAAAGAATGTGTATTTTTTTCCTTTGGAATGAAAGGTTCTATATATATAGCAGTTAAGCCTTTTGACCTAGGGCATTGTTCAATGCCACAATATCCTTGTTGATGTTTTGTTTGAAAGATCTATCCATTTTTGACAGTGGGGTGTTTAAATCTTCTAGTACAAGTGTGTTGCTGTCTATGTCTTTCTTGGGGGATCCAACCAGCTGCTTAATTATCTCTCTGGTGCTGCCACCTGTGGGTGCCCAGCCAGCTTTTCAAGTCTCCACCACACTCCTTACCAGTCAGGTTATGCTGGAGCTGATTCTTCTTTCTGTCCAAGGTTATAAGTCTTCTCTCTTGCTGTCGTCTAGTTGTTGGTTTCGGGTAATTTCTCCACAATTTAGTTGTAATTCCAGATTGGTCCTGGGAGGAGGTTAGTGTGGCTTCCATTCACTCCTCTGCCATCTTCCCAATCTATACTTTTTAAACTTGTTTTTCTTGCCAGCGTGTAGGTTATGGCCTCCTGTATGGTGTTGAATAAGAGTGGTAAGTGTAGACATTTTTACCTTGCTTGGGACCTGAAAAAACGTGGAAGTGATTCTATCAAAAACCTATTTTGGCTGGCAATTGATATTGTTCCACTGCTAAGGAACAATTTAAGCTTCTTGCCTTTTTGTGTAAAATGCACACAAATAAATAATGGCACATGTTAAAGAGAAATATTAATTTTAAAAACTATACATAAATGAATTGGGATGGCAAGAAACAGGAGGCCAGAAAGACTTATCTATTGTAATAGTCTAAATGGGAGGTAATTGTGGTGTAAACTAGGTTGAAGACAGTGGAAATAAAAAAGAAGGCTCAATATGAAAGATTTTGAAGAGAAAATTAATGACAAGCCGTTGTGATGTGGTCAGGGAAGGAAGAGAGAGATAGGGAGAAATAAAAAACTACAGTTCTAACCCTGGGCATTTGGAGATGCCATTAGTAAAAATAAATAAATAATAAGAGTCAGAGGAGGAACTATTTTGGGGGGTTGGACATGTTGAACTTGTCACAAAAGTGGGTCAATTTGCAAGTAGTTGGTAATTTGGTTTTAGGGTTCATAAGACTTTGATTTATCAGACCAGAAATGATGGTTGATGCTCTGACAGAGAAGGAGATGAGGACATCGTAGTAAGGAATGTAGAAAAGAGCAAGAAGGTCTCATTTAAACTTTAGGGAATGCCCACTTTTATTTTTTAAAGATTTTTTTATTTATTTTTAGAGGGGAAGGGATGGAGAAAGAGAGGGGGAGGTACATCAGCGTGTGGTTGCCTCTCATGCATCCCCTGCTGGGGACCTAGCCTGAAACCCAGGCATGAGGCTTGCCTGGGAATTGAACCAGTGACCCTTTGGTTTGCAGGCTGTCAATCCACTGAGCTGCACCATCCAGGGCTCCACTTTTATTTTTTAAATTATTTTATTTATTTACTTTTAGAAAATGGAGAGGGTAGTAAGAAAGAGAGGAATAGAAACATTTATGTGTGAGAGAAACATGGATCTGTTGCCTCTTGCACACCCCCAGTTGGGGACCTGACCTGCAATCCAGTCATGTGCCTTGAACAGGAATCATACCAGTGACTCTTTGTTTTGTGAGGGGATGCACAACCCACTGAGCCACACCAGTCAGGGCATGGGTTGCCCATTTTTAATAAAACAGCAGAGGAATCAGAAAATGAACTGTTGGCAATAAGAGACCTACTGTTCATTTGTCATTCTTTCATTTTATTCATTCTCTCATTTTCTTATTAATTCACCTAACAAATCCAGGATTGCTTAGTATCAGGGCAGCCAGTGTTAGGTGCTGCAGAAAAGTAAGAAGAATGCTGCCTATGGAAAAAGCCAGTAGGTTTTAAATCAGATTTCTTTTTTTAAAATATATTTTATTGATTATGCTATTACAGTTGTCCCATTTCTCCCCCATCATTCCCCTCCACACCCTCTCCCACCCACATTCCCCCCCTTTAGTTCATGTCCATGTGTCATAAGTTCTTTAGCTTCTACCTTTCCCACACTATTCTTGCCCTCCCCCATCTATTTTCTACCCACCGTCTATGCTACTCATTCTCTGTACCTTTTCCCCCTCTCTCCTCCTCCCACCCCCCTGAAATCAGATTTCTTAAAAATAAAAAGATAAAAGAAATTAGGAGATTCCTTTAGAAAATGAATGATGAAGTGAAAGTGTGGTGGTGGAATAAGGAGAAGTACCATGTTCTGAAGGAACTGATGGTAAGCAAGGAGAGGCTTTATTGATTTTAGAAAGAGGAAGGGAGGGAGTGGGAGAGAGAGAGAGAAATGTTAAGAAACATCCACATGGGAAACAATTGATTGGTTGCCTTTCGTACGCACCCTGACCAGAGACCGAACTACAACCTAGGTATGTGCCCTGACCGGAAATTGAACTGGCAACCTTTCGGTGTATGGGACAATGCTCCAACCAACTGAACTACCCAGCCAAGGCCAAATATAGTTTCTTAAGTCAATTACAACAAAGTGCTATAATAGAATAACAGAAATTAGGAATGTCAGCAACTTTCCTGGTTAAATTTTTTGATATCTCATTGTAATGCACTTTGACTTCCTAATGTGGGGGTTACTTTTGGCTTTAATCACTAGTAAGGGGCAACTTACTGTTCCTTCACTAGAAACTGAGATACTCTTCATGGTTTTTCCATTTGAATCATTGATTAGTTGAACACAGCCATTCTTTGTCGACCTTCTAAAATGTTACCTTATTCCTTGTAATAGGCTCTGTTGTTTGCCTTAAGTTAAACTTTGTATTTTTAAAATAATCGTAAAATTCAAATGTTTCTCCAATCATGTAGCTAAATTGTGCTGATGTGTCACTTATTCTATGAGGTCTCTTGTTCTTTTTTTTTTTACAATTAGAAGACTTATTCCTGGTACCTTATAACTTTCTGCTATCCTGAGGTCCCCAAACCAAAATTTACTTTTCTACTTCTAGGTGTAGTAGTTCACCCATTAAGGGAACTCATTCATTGAATGTTTTGAAAACTTGGTAGTACTCTCATGTGCCTTTTGCATTAAATTTCTGCCACTGCGTGAAACAGGTATTGTGCCATCATTTTACAGACTCAGGGCACCTAAGTAATTTGGAATTTTACAAATTAGTATAGTGAAGACATCGAACCCACATCTTCTAACTCCAAGTCTAGTCCTAGTCCTCTTCGTATAATGTCACAACTATTCCAAATCACTTACTCCATAAAACAGCTTGACATTACATTGTCTTTTGAGCTCTCCTTTTCATAGAAATGTAGTTAAGTTTAATTCCATTTTATTTTGTCATCATATCTGTGCTTTTTTTATAGCTGTCTTTTTTTAAAATTCGAGATTGCCTATATCACCTGGCGTGATATCATTATCAGCTTCATAATTTTAATTATGATTTTGCATTGAATCACTAATATCACATATGGTACAAGTAATTTTTACATAATTTTAAATTCTTTTTTATTCAGTTTGAAAATATAACTTAAAACTTAGAGAAGTTGTGAGAAATGGTACAAAGAATTCCCATATACCCTTTAGCCAGCCTTACCTATTGTTAACATTTTGCTGTATCGATTTGCTTTCCCATTTTCTCTCTCTCTCTCTTCATATATGCATATAAACACATATACCCCATATGTATATATATTTGTAAAGTTTTTTCTTTTGAGCCATTTGTGAGTTATAGATGTTATACTCTTTTACCCCTAAATACTTCAGTATTACCTAAGAAATTCTTATTCTTCTTTTAAATAGGTTGTCAGAGCCATGTGGGCAGAACTCTTAATTCATTTTCTCATATATCTTTAGTAGATGACATTGGGAAAGAATTATGTTGTTTGGTGCTAGACCTGTAACTTAAGTGAAATATTTTGTCAATCACTATTTCTTTGGATCATTTGTTATTGTCTCTCTTGGCTTTGTTCTTTTTGGCTCTCACCTCTAGTTTCTGACACACCTAGAGCAAGTGTCAGAGTTTATTATTGCCTTACCCTACATAATACTGCCATTCAGAGCCTGAGAATCTTTTTTTTTTCTGCCCCTGCCTTTTTTCCCTTTGCTCCCTAAACTCAGGGGTGTGTACATAGGGCAGGCTGAGTTTCAGTAAGCTCCTAATGTGGACACTGGAAACCCCACCTGCCTGCCAAGTCCTTTTGGCTGCAAGCAAAGTGGAGGCTTGGTACTTGTCATTCCTTTACAGCAGTGGAGCTGAAGGAATGCTGCTCGGCTTGTTGGAAGTTGCTTAGCGGCCTAAAGTGGGGTGTGTGTGAGGGTGTGTATGTAGAGCTCAGGGTCTTGTGTGGGAGACCTGAAATCCTTCCTGGTGCATGCTGTATTTAATTAAGTACCTTCTTATGACTAGCACCGTGATAGGAGCTTTTGGAATAGTATAATAAAATACATAATTAAATGCAGTATTATAGGCAAACAATTCTAGCTCTGCCATTTACCAGCTTTGATTTGGGCCAGTTAATGTCTTTAAGCCTTACTTTACTTTCTGTAAAATGGAACTGTTAATTTCTACATTATAGGGCTGTTGTAAAGACTGAATGAAGACTGTTAGTATTTCATTTCATACCGACATATTTAGGATTTATGACTGACACTATATCAAACAAATAGAGAATAATATGACTCTATAGTGTATAATCAAATACTTAAATTGTGACATGTAAATTATAAATAGTCTGGGAATTTAGAAAAGAGAAAGAACAGTCTTATGCAACCATTTAATGCTCCTGTGCCTTAATTTTTCTAATGGACACACTGTGGAAATGCTAGGTAATATCCCAGAGAATGATTAACATATTATAGCAGTTTTGCTTTTTCAGGTGATCTGCATGATGGTGGGAAGAAGGGAGAAGCTTGGGGAACTGTTAGAAAGCAAATTTGACATTCATAATTTTTTCCTTATGTGGGCATGGTGGCCTTATAGGAAAATTTGAAGCTGGAGATGAGAAGCATTGCTTTCCAAGGAAGTTGCTTGCTTTGGTGTTTCTCCCTGTTGTCTCACTGGCATTTTATTAGTTGAGAATTAATGTTGGTCAATGGATGGCCTCTGATTGTGAGCTCCTCGGATATAATCCAAAGATTATATGTAGTGATTTGTAGTCCAAATTATATCTCTCATCTTCTGGCAGAAATATAACATACAAACAAATGGGGCTAAAGAAGATTTAGTTCTCTTGAACTAGTGTTAAGGACATGTGGTTTACTTACATGAGTGTTTCTCTGGGATGGAACATCTTTCCTCAGAACAGAGTCCAGACTGGTAACTTGGCCCTCTCACCTTTAAATAGGCTTTTATAGCCGTGACTATGTAAAGTACCTTACAATTTTTTTTACTTACAATATCCAAAAGAAACTGTTTTAATTTCTCATTCGGTGTGTACTTTCTTGGTAATTTTTTTTTTGTTAGCATGATTTTAGAAGTTTGTATTTTATTTTTATTTTGTCTAGATCAACTCTCTTCTCCTTCTAGAAAATTTCAGAGAAGTTTCCCATGAAAGGAAAGCTGCTCATACCTTTTTTTCCCTCTCTTTGGTTTATCGTTTTTGTTGTCGTTAGTTTTTTTTTTCTTCGCATTGTTCGCCAAGGTTTCAAGTTTATAGTGAGAGGTGAGGCAACGTTGATCTTGGCAGAACAGCACAAAGCCAGTAGAGTCATTAAGTGACGCAAGTTTTTGATTTTTTTTTTTCCTTCTGTTAAAGCTCTCTGGCACAGCTGGCTATTCAAGTCACAGAGGAAGAGAGGAGAAGAGACTTTCTGAACTTCTGGGCGGAATGTTAGAAGATGTTTGGAGCATTATAAAAAACAGCAGCAGCAACAGCAAATACCCCGTATAATTCAAACAAGCTTCTTTGCTTTGTGGAATCTATGTCAGTGGCTTAGAACTTGAAGTTTTACTTCAGGGAATGATGGGACAAGGCAATAAAAGGAGGCGAGGAGGGTTGCATTGGATTCTTGCTTATCTGTCTGCCTCTCCTTCCAGTTGGAAAAATCTTCAATCCACAAGAAGCGTTATTAACAAGCCAAAGGAACACATCCTACCTACCCTGATCCTGGATACTGTTGGAGTTGAGGATTACAGCCACTTCACCAGGATTTTTTGAAAGCAGTTCAAGAAAAATAGAAGGAAATAATACCAAGGATATCTCTATTTGTATTCATCCTGTGCCATGTTAAATTTTGGGCGTTGTTTGGAGCAAGTTGAAGACAGCTCTGTCATGTGGACCTAAGAGGATACCTGCATTCCTTGAGCTACATATATGATTTTTTGAAGGTTGTAAACTTGAAATCTTTCAACATATAGTAATTAAATTCTGGATTCTCTTTCTATTAAGGACTTCAACAGACAGAAACTCCCTCTCCAAAAGATACAAAACCTCCTCTGTGTTTTCAAGCTAAATGTGAACAATAATGTCTTGGAAGAAAAATTATTTTTCAGGGGGCCGTGGTAGTGTCCAAGGGATGTTTGCACCTCGAAGCTCAACCTCTATAGCCCCCAGCAAAGGCCTCAGCAATGAGCCAGGACAAAACAGTTGCTTCCTCAATAGTGCCTTGCAGGTAAGGGCAATTTCCTTCTTTTTGGTGAACTTTGACTTTTAGTTGCTGGTGCTGTATTTCTGATAACTCTTTTTAATATAATACTTGACATTCTCTGCTTGAGGTTAGCAACCTGAGATCATTTTTGGGTTTATCTGTGTGATCTTAGGCAAGTCAGTTTTATCTCTTTGAGTTTCAGTTACCTACGTCATTGGTACAAAAGGGGATTAATATGATAGTGCAATAATAACTGTAACAACTACTACAAACCCGCCTAAAGGGGAGGTACATGATGATCTTACTACTTGTTTATTGACTTTTTTCCTAAAGAGTCTCTTTTGTTTTCTTTTTTCCCCTTTTGACACTAAGGTGTCTTATCCTAGTTGCTTTTCTCTAGTATAGAAAGCAAAATTCTTTCCTCAAGTCAAAGACTTTCTATACTCATAGTATTATTCTTTTCTCATAATATTCAGGGTTTAAAATTTTTTTTATTGATTTTTTTAGGAGAGAGAGGAAGAGCAGGGGATAGAGATAGAGGGCGAGAGGAGAGAGAAACGTGGATTCATTGTTCCATTTGTTTATGCATTCATTGATTGATTCTTGTATGTGCCCTTACTGGGGATTGAACCTGCAACTTTAGCAAATTGGGATGATGCTCTTAACCAACTGAGCTACCTGGCCAGGGCTTATTATTCACTTTTCAGCACACACACCGAATGGAGTCCGGTCTTTTGTCTACTTCTTCATCTCTTTCCTGAGTTCACATATTGTAGCTCATCATTGGTGTCTGGTCAGATATGCTTGAACAGAGCTAGTGGAAAGTAAATTTTCCTAAGGTGAGTATCGACTGTACTTCAGATTTTCCCTTTTGGTGTTGCTTGCCATGTTGGTGGTCTCAGAATCCCAAAGCTTCCCATCTGTCTGCCTGATCTGCCTAGACAGGCCCATAGAGTTTTAGGTTCCTACCCCTTGGCCTAACTTTCAAGTAATCCCTTTCCTCTTTTTTTATGCTTTTCACATAAAAGTAAATGAAATTTTCCACCCAAGATAATTATGCTTTGGTTAAATATTAGTTTTATACCTCAACTTTAATGAGAAAATAAGTTGCTAATGAGAGAAGAAAAGACAATGATATAAAAAGCTTTGGATTTAGGAATTAGGAGACCTGGATTCTACTTTTTGACCTTCTGTACATTAGTCTTGTGACCTTGTACAGGTAATAGTATTTCAGTTTTTTCATTCATAATATAAGAATCTAATCAAGCATATTTATGTAATTAAAATTTCATGCTTTCCAAATAAAATTTCACTATCCAAATTTTTATTTGACAGCATTAAAAAATCCTATGCTGTGAAGCCTATAGAAAAAGTTTAAGTACTTTCACTAATTACTACCACAAATTTCATTCCATTGGGTGAGGTTGGTTAGGTTTCTCCCCCCAGGTAATACAAAGTAGGTTTTTGAGTGATTTTGCATAAACTAACACTGCTTTTGTAATGTAGAAGCAGGCAAAAAGGGTGTTAATATATGTGTTTACCTCCTTCAATTTAAACAATATTTATGAGTTTCTGTTCTAATTTCCAGTGCTATATGGGACACATACTGTACATACACACACGCATATTTCTATATCCATACTTAATGATTGTGTCATTGATGGTTTTGGAGTGTGTACTATAATCATGTTACAAGTTGAAAATAATTGTTTCTGTGAGCTAATATTCTAACTTTTGATATGAAAGCTGTATTCACCACAGATGTGTCAAACCCATTACATTTGTTTAAAAAGCTATTACTTATTTGAGAGCATAGTGTGTTTCTTTTTCTTTTTCTTTTTTTCTATTTAGCTTAATGCAATGTAGAGATGCTTTTACTTTAAAAAATGTCTTTATTAAAATTTTTCCCTTTTTAAAAAAGATTTTACTTATTTATTTTTAGAGAGAGGGACAGGGAGGAAGACAGGGAGAGAAACATCATTGTGTGCCTGCCTTTAGTGTGCCCTCCACTGGGTACCTGGCCCACAGCCCAGGCATGTGCCCTGACTGGGAATTGAACCAGTGACCCTTTGGTTCACAGGCTGGCACTCAATCTACTGAGCCACAATAGCCAGGGCAAAATTTTTTCTTTTTATTGAATTTGTTGGAGTGACACTGGTTAACAAAATTACATAGGTTTCATGTGCACAATTCTATAACACATCATCTATACACTGTATTGTGTGTTCACTACCTCAAGTCATGTCTTTATCACCATTTATCCTCTTTACACCCCCCACCCTCCTCTACCTCTCTCCATTCCCCCGACCCCCTGCAGTCACCACACTGCTATCTGTGTCCATGAGTTTTCTCCTCCTTTTTTTTTTTTTTTTTTTGCTTAATCCCTCTACTTCTCCCAGCACTGCCATCCCTCTCCCGTGCAACAGCTCTCAGCCTGCTCTCTATGAGTCTGTCACTGTTTTGCTTGTTAGTTCATTTTGTTCATTAGATTCCACATATACATGAAATCATATGGTATTTGTTTTTTTCTGACTGGCTTATTTCACTTAGCATAATGCTGTCTAGGTCCATCCATGCTGTTGCAAAGGGTAAGATTTACTTTTTATAGCTGAATAGTATTCCATTTTGCAAATGTACCACAGCTTTTTTTATCCACTCATGTACTGATGGACACTTGGGTTGCTTCCATATCTTGGCTATTGTAAATAATGCTGTAGTAAACATAGGGGTACATATATTCTTTTGAACTAGTAGTTTGGGTTCCTTCCGATACATACCCAGAAGTGGAATTGCTGGGTCATAAGGCAGTTTTAAAATTTTTTTTAGCCTCAACTGGTGGCATGCTTATTGATTTTAGAGAGAGGGAAAGGGAAGGAGAAAGAAGGAGAGAAACATTGATTGGTTGCCTCAGTTGCCTTTGTTCCTGCCCTGACTGGGACTGAACCTGCAACCTAGGCATGTACCCTTGAGTGGAAATTGAACCTACAACTTTCCAGTTTACAGGACAATGCTCAACCAACTGAGCCACACCAGCCAGGGCTATTTTTGTTTTTTTGAGGTAACTCCATACTGCTTTCCACAATGGCTGCCTCAATCTGCATACCTTCCAACAAGGGCATGAGGGTTCCCTTTTTTCTGCATCCTTGCCAAGACTTGTTGTTTGTTGATTTATTGATGATAGCCATTCTGAAAGTTATGAAGTAATATCTCATTGTGGTTTTAATTTGCATCTCTCTGATGATTAGTGATGTTGAGCATCTTTTCATAGGTCTATTGGGCCATCTGTGTGTCCTCTTTGGAGAAGTGTCTATTCAGGTCCTTTGCCCATTTTTTAATTGGACTGTTTGCTTTTTGGTATTGAGTTTTATAAGTTCTTTATAAATTTTGGGTATTAACCCCTTATAAGATGTATCATTGATGAATATGTTCTCCCATTCAGTGGGTTTTCTTTTCATTTTGCTAATAGTTTTTAGTTTGATGTAGTCCTATTTTTTCTTTGTTTCTCTTGCCCAAGGAGATATATTAGAAAAAAATATTGCAACAAGAAATGTCTGAGGTTTTACTGCCTGTTTTCTTCTAGGATTTTTATGGTTTGGAGTCTAATATTTAAGTCTTTAATCCATCTTAAGTTTATTTTTACAAATTGCGTAATAAGGTGGTCTTCATTCTTTTGCACATATCTATCCAATTTTTCCAACATTATTTATTGAGTAGATTGTCTTTATCCCATTGTAAGTTCTTGCCTCTTTAGTCTAAATATTAATTGACCATACAGGTGTGGGTTTACTTCTGGGTTCTCTATTCTGTTTCATTGATCTATATGTCTTTTTATGCCAGTACCATGCTGTTTTGATTACTATGGCCTTCTACTATAGTTTGGTATCAGGTAGCATGATTCCTCCAGCTTTGTACTTCTTTCTCAAGATTACTGTGGATATTTGGGGTCTTTTGTGGTTCCATATATTTTGAGAATATTTGTTGTAGTTCTATGAAATACTACATTGGTGTGTTGACAGGAATTGCATTGAATCTATAGATTCCTTTGAGTAGTATGGACATTTTAATGATAATTCTTTCTGTCCATGAACACGGTATATGCTTCTACTTATTTGTATTTTCTTCAATTTTTTCTTCAATGTATTATAATTTTCTGAGTACAGGGCTTATACGTCCTTGGTTATATTTATTTTTTTTTTTATGCAATTGTAAATGGGATTGTTTTCTTAGTTTCCCTTTCTGGTAGTTCATTGGTATACAAAAATGCAACCAATTTCTGGATATTTAGTTTTTATCCTGCTACTTAACTGAATTCATTTATCAGTTCCAGTAGTTTTTTAGTGGAATCTGTAGGGTTCTCTATATATAGTATCATGTCATCTGCAAATAAGAACAGTTTTACTTTTTCCTTTCCAATTTGGATGCCTTTTATTTCTTGTTCTTGTCTGATTGTTATGGCTTGGACTTCCAGTACTATGTTGAATAAGAGTAGTGGAAGTGGACATCCCTGTCTTGTTCCTGATCTTATGGGAAATACTTGTTTTTTTTGCCCATTGAGTATGATGTTAATAATCCATACCCCAGTTTAATCATGAGGAAACATCAATTTTCTATAGTGGGATATCCTATGAAATACTTAATTAATATTCCTCAAAATTGTCATGAACATTAAAAACAAAGAAATTTTGCCCAGTCTGGTGTAGCTCAGTGGATTGAGCGTGGGTAAAAGAAATTTTGCCCAGTCTGGTGTAGCTCAGTGGATTGAGCGTGTGAACCAAAGGTTCGCCAGTTCAATTCTGAGTCAGGGCACATGCCTGGGTTGCAGGCCAGGTCTCCAGTAGGGGGTGCACAAGAGGCACCCACACATTGATATATCTCTTCCTCTCTTTCTCCTTCCATTCCCCTCTCTCTAAAAATAAATAAATAAAATCTTTAAAAAAATGAAAACAAGGAAATTCTGAATAACTGTCACAACCAGGAGGAGCCTAAGGAAACCTGGCAAGTAAATGGCTGTGGCTGGCACGGCTCAATAGATTGAACACTGGTCTGTGAATCAAAAGGTCGTGGTTTGATTCCTCATCAAGGCACATGTCTAGGTTGTGGGCCAGGTAGCCAGTTGAGGGTGTGTGAGAGGCAACTGATCAATGTTTCTCTCCCACATCAATGTTTCTCTCCCTCTCTTTCTCCCTCCCTTTTCCTCTCTCTAGAGATAAAAATAAAATAAAATCTTTGGAAAAATGACTATCCAGGAATGGAAAAAGACACTAGGTAAAAACTAAAGAAATCTGAATAAACTATGGACTTCAGTTAAAAAAGAAATGACATAGCATGTTTCAAAGAACTTTAGCAGTATATACTTGAGACAACTAAATAAGAAACTCCAGAAGTGTAGTGCCTTTTCATATATGGTACCATTTAAATGTTTTCCAGGCAAGAGGAGCTTCCTAAAATATTATGCTAGTATTATACCATTTCTTTTTTAACTAAAGTCCATAGTTTATTCAGGGTTTTTTTAGTGTTTACCTAATGTCTTTTTTTATTCCCAGATCCCATTTACACTTCGTTTCCATAAGCCCCTCTTGGCTATGATAGCTTTTCAAAATTTCCTTGTTTTTGATGATCTAGACAATTTTGAGGAGTACTAGTCAAGTATTTAATAGGATGTTCCACTGTTGGAACTTGTCTGATGGTTTCCTTATGATTAAACGGGGCTTATGAATTTTTAAGAGGAAGACCATAAAAGCGAAGTGCCATTTTCATCATTTCATATCAAGGTTACATACTATGAACATGATTTATCATTGTTGATATTGTCTTTATCTTTTATTTTTAATTTTTAAAGATTTCATTTATTTATTTTTAGAGGGAAGGGGAAGGAGAAAGAGAGGGAGAGAAACATCAATGTGTGGTTGCCTCTTGTGCACCCCCCTACTGGGGACCTGGCTTGCAACCCAGGCATATGCCCTGACTGGGAATCAAACCTGTGACCCTTATGTTCACAGGCCAGCACTCAATGCACTGAACCACATTAGCTAGCGCTTGCCTTTATTTTTAATTTGTTGACTTAAGGAGGTTGTAACTACCTCCCAAAATTGAGAAATCTAACAAAGACAAAATTCCACACCGTCATTCAAGCTTCTAAATAGGCTTTTTAAACTATTCTTGCGTTTTGGTGGACCATTAAAATAAACCCTTATCCTGCAGCTATTAACCCATACATTTTTTCTTTAGGATCACATTTGATGGTATGTCATATCACATTTTCTCTGTATGATCTTCCTTCATGTTCAAATTCTGGAAATTATTCCTTTCCAGAATATGGTCATCTCTCCTTGTTAGATACCTCCTCACCATTTTGGACATTTAGTATACTAGAATGAGCTTTTTTCTTGGGAATAAAGATCTCTTCTGAAATCATTACCTATGTTTGCTTGAACCCTTGAATTTAAAATTAAATAGTGGCTTTTTATAGAGTCATGTATTTTCCACTTTTGCCAGGTTTTATGGCACTTGGACATCTTCCGACGTAGCTTCAGGCAGCTTACAACTCACAAATGCATGGGAGATTCCTGCATCTTTTGTGCTCTTAAGGTAAGTACTTCATATTTGTTTCTCACTACCATTAGGTTGTCAAATGATTGATATTGAGGAGGTTTTTGATTAATTAAAGTGATGCTAAAGAATTTATTACTGAATTGTCTGCTTGTGGTTTAGTGCAAAGGATGAATATGATTAGTTTTTTTCATGCTTTTGCCCACACAGCTTTATTTAAGGCAGGGGTGTCAAACTCATTTTTTTCAGGGGCCACATCAGCCTAGCGGTTGCCTTCAAAGGGCCAAAATAATTTTAGGACTGTATAAATGTAACTATTCCTTAACTGTTAAGGAGTTGAAGTTGCATTCAGCCCTTTGAAGGCAACCACAAGGCTGATGTGGCCCCTAGTGAAAATGAGTTTGACACCCCTGATTTAAGATGATAGGATACTAATCAAATGTGCTTAGACTTTGAGTATTTAACTGAAAAGCTAATTGCAAATTTCCATTTTGAAACCATAAACAACCCAAGTGTACTTAATGGAATTAACTGTTATCTATTAAAGCTGAATTTATCAACAAATTCTTCCTATTAAGAAAAGCCAGTAGGTATTAGGAGCTGGCCGGTGTAGCTCAGTTGGTTGGAGTATCGTCCCATAAACTGAAGAAAAGCCAGTATTAAAATTTTCTCATTCTGGCATGTTTCCCATTATCACATTTAATAGGTTCTTTACACCAGTATTCTACCCCATCATCTGAGTCCAAGTTTTTCAGTTTTGAATAAAATGAAACTAGGAATTCATTTAGAGACAAAGAAAATAGGATATAGTGAAAGATATAGTGACGTGGAGATTTTAGGTATGCTGCTAAAAAAGGAAGAAATAAGATATATAAGGGGCTGAGTTGCTGTTACTTTATTTCTTTTCTATCATGTAGCTTCTCTGTGTTTTCTTGGTCTAGCTATACATTGTTTGTGGTTGGATGAGTCTGCTTGAGTTCTGAGTAAACTTTCAGAGCCATTTTTCTGTCTCCTACAGTCTGAATTCTTGGTTTGTCACAGGGATGCTTGGATGTGATGATTATATGTTTAGTTGCTTTTACATCTCTGAGTAGGTATTGTGACTGAAAAAATTCAGGAGAATTTCCCAGTAATATTGGTTATTTGCAATAACTCACTCAAAATGATTTTTTGACCAGCATGAGTTTTAAATTTTAAGTCCATGATAGATATCTTCAAAAAGAAATAACTGAGTCTTCTGAACTTTTTGTTACTTGGATCACAAACATCTTTTTCCTCCACTCTTTGTTTGGAACCATTGTAACTTTTAGAAAAATGAAGAATATAAATTATTGGTTAATTAGGCATGTAACTATGAAATTTTAATAAAACCAAATTTTTTACAAATTGTAAAATTTCTTACTATGCCCATTCAGACATAGTCTATCCAAAAGAGCATGTGGCTTGATTTTCAGAAAGGTCCATTGACATTAAATATCTAATTTTAGATAAACAAGAAATACAGTGGTCCTTTTGTCAGCAAGTCAATGACAAGTCCAGTTCATGGCATTAAAATTAAAACATGAAGGCAAGACAGTTGCTAGAGATTTGAATTCTGAAGAACTCCCTGGTAGAAGAATCTCCTGAAACTAGAAACTCTTATCTGTACCAGGAAGGAATAATAAGAACTTATATGACCCCCCTGACATAACTTTGATTTAGTCAGGTTTGTGCCATACTCTTCATTGACCCTGGTGGGAATTGGGAAAACTGGCTGTCACAATCTTATTGTTTCATTTTCCAGAGGGACAAACTATTATGCTGATATAAATCAATATGATTATATAAGCCAGAGAGATGAAGAAAACCAACCACCAGACTTTATGAGATACCCTCTGAGATACTCAAGGACAGAAAGGAAGTTGTTTTCAACCTATAGGGGCTGAGGATATATATTGGGAGTCTTTCAGTTCACAGGCCAGCACTCAGTCCACTGAGCCACACCAGCCAGGGCTATTGGGAGTCTTTCAGAGGAGCAGTTGCTTATGATAGATAGTCTGCACATACTTAATATTGTAGATGGCATTGCTTGCATCTTTAAATTATTGTACACTTAATTTGAAATATTTAAATAGATTTATAATGCAGATGAATTACTTTGACAGTATGGATGAGCTGAACTTGGTTCTAATAACTGAGAATTTTTATTTATTTGTTTATTTTTTTAATTTAATCTTTATTGTAAGTTTTTCCATGACCATTTAGTCCCCTTTTACCCCTCCCCCCAGCAGTCACCATACTGTTTATCCATATCCGTGAGTCCTTTGTCCCTTTTGCTCAATCTGTCCACGCCCTAACCCCCTCCACTAGCTGTCATCTGCAACTGAGAAATTTTAATTGTTAGAATAACCATAGTTTTAAAGAGATAGTCCTTTATGCAAACTAGAGGGATTCATTTCCTGAGAGAACAGAAGGGATGATGAGCGTATGGAAGAATTACCCTGGGATGGATCATCAGTACCTGGCCCCTCCTATAAGATGTATCTTTTATTACTTACTTTAAAAATATTTTTATACAACGTGGCAATAATATAATCTATCACTAAATAAGGTTCCAGTCAGTACAATAAGGTAAGAAAAACAAAGGAAAGAAAATATTAGAAAGTTGTCATTATTTGCAGATGATGTGATTGGCTATTTAAAAAAATCTTGCCCTGGCTGGTGTGACTCAGGGGATTGAGTGCCCTGTGAACTGAGGGGTCATCCATTTGATTCCCAGCCAGGGCACATGACTGGGTTGTGGGCTGGTCTGGTTAGGGGCATGGGGGAGGCATACAATTATCACTCACACATTGATGTTTCTCTCCCTCTCTTTCTCCCTCCCTTCCTCTCTCTCTAAAAATAAATAAATCTTTAAAAAAACCCTCAGAGAATCTACTGATAAATCATGAGAATCAATAAGAGAATTTAGCAGGTTGTTGTGTATAAGATCAAGGTATAACATTCATTTATATTCCTGTATACTGGCAGCTAACAGAAAATGTAATTTAAAAAGAAGTTTTATAACACCAACAAAAGATATAAAGTATATATGAATAAATCTAACAGAAAAGATACATGACATAAAACCCCAACAGAAATCTAGTATAATAATAAAAAAAAATAATAAGAGCAACAAGTATAAAGGACTCATGGACAAAAACTATGGGGGGTGGAAATGGGAGGAAGGTGGGGAGGGCTGGGGTGGTGGGCTGGGGTGGGGTAAAAGACAGAAAACTGTACAATATCAACAATTAAAAAAATACTGATTTAAAAAATAATAATAAAATGAACACCCTTTGAACAACTATTTAGGTCAAAGTAGAATATTGCTACTCTGGCTGGTGTGGCTCAGTTGGTTGGAGCATCATCCTATAAACTAAAAGGTGGTAGATTCAATTCCCCTTCAGGGCATGCACCTAGGTTGTGGGTTCATTCCCCGTTGGGGTGTGTATGAGAGGCAACCAATTGCTGTTTTTCTCTCTCTTCCCCTGTCTCTAAAATCAATAAGCATGTCCTCAAGTGAGGATTTAAAAAAGTAGAATATCGTCAGTGCCATAGACATTCACCTTCCCTTCTTTCTCAGTCATCTTATTCTTTCTTCAGGGGAACTACTTCCCTAATGTTTGTAGTAATCACCTCCTAGTTTTATCTGACAGCGGTAATATCTATGTCTCCATTCTTAAACAATCTCATTTAAAAATTACCTGTTTTTGAAAGTTTATTATAAATGGAACCATTCTTTATAAATTTATGTGTATATGTCTTCTTAGTGTTAGCTCAGCAGTGTTAATAAGATCATGTTGTATGCAGGCTGAGTTTGTTCATTTCCATTATTATATGGTATTTCATTGTGTAAAATAAACCACTGTTTGTTTATTCATTATACTGTTGGTAGTCATTTGGGTTATTTCCAGTGTTTGATTTTTTGTGAACAACATTGCCAAGAACAGTCTTGTACATGTTTACAAGTGTGTATACGTTTCTTTTGCATACATGCCTGGGAATGGGATTAGTGGATCATGGATTATGTATATCTTCAATTTTTTAGGTAATTGTACACTCAGACCAGCAGGGTTTTCCTGGAAGTTAAGAAAATTCAATTCTGAAATTCGTATGACAAACAGTGAAGAATAGATAAGACACTCTTGAAGAATAATAACAAAATGAGCAACTTTCCTTGTGTGTCAGAGTAGTCTAAGTTATTTTGTGGTAACACACTAAAATCACAGTGGTAAACATGCAAATACATATTCTGTTCACCTTTCTTGTCCACTGCAGATTAGTAGGAAAACCCTACAGCTTATAGTCACTCAGGAACTCAGGTGCCAAAATTACACCAAGGTGAATATTACTGTACTAGTTGCTAAGCCAAAGGGAAAAAGAGCTCTGGAGGGTTTTGCACAGGCAGTTTTGCTCAGCACGTCACTTTTCTGCTCACAACTTGTTGACCAGAGCTAATCATGTGGCTCTAATGAATCACAAGGAAGCCAGAAAGTGTGATTCTATTATCATCCTTGAGAAGAAATAACCAGAAATATTTGGCAAGCAGTACTAATGCCTACCATACTTTACCAGATATGAAAACTTATAAAGTCATCAAGAAAATGTGGTATCAATACAATATGACTAATAAATCAATGGAACAAAATCCATTGGTTTAGGAACTGACATAATGGAAACTTGCTCCCAGCTCTGCAAATCAGAGAAGAAAGTGGACTTTTTTCAATGAGTGGGGCTTAGATAATTAGTTATCCATACAGAAAAAAAAAAAAGAAATTAGATCCCTATCTCATATCATACCAAAATTAAGAATTTCAGATGAATTAAGGATTAAAATGTGAAAGACAGTTTAAGTATTAGATGAAAATATGAGATGACCTCAGGGATAGAAAGGATTTATTAAATAAGTGTTAGGACACGCAGATCCAGGGAAAAGCCTTGAGGCTGAAAATCTACCTCTGTATGCAGAAGGCAGGGAAAGACCAAAGAAATAGGTTGGCCACTCCATTGTGGTAATTAATAGAGTTTATTAAGGAAAACATACATATGAGGCATAACTTGGGTGGTAGCAAGACGAAGCGTATCCCCATACTACTAGGCAGGCACCAAAGAATTACGTGGGGTAAGGGAGGGGATAATCATGTGTACTAGGATATGAATGCTGCCAGGTATGGGAAATTACATGCTTGACCGGGTCAGAACAATCACCTGTTCCAGGAACCAGTGCATAGCAGGAGGCAGGGGAGGACTGCTGATTTATGTCAAAGTGAACATCAATTACAAGCAGTCTCTAAGTGGGCTTTTCAGACAGCAGCCTCCTTTCTGGCCTGGGTCCAGCTTGTGGGACAGACAGAGGTCTTGTCATGGAATAGTCTGTTCTCCATAGTAAGACATGAAAAATACAAAGTCAGAAATATTGATACATTTTACTATAAAGAACATTCAAGAACTTCTGTTCCTCAGATGACTCCATAAAGAGTAAAGACACAAGGCTTCAAGCTGGCAGAAAATATCTGCAACATATATAACCAACAAAAAATTGGAATCCAGCATAGTACTTCAGAGAAGAAATCCTACAAAGAATAAATAAAAGATGAATGTGTCAACAGGAAAATGGGCAAAAGACATAAACAGGCATTTCTCTGAATAGGAAAGCCAAATGACCTTTAAGCATATGAAAGATGCTTATCCTCTTTATGGAAAAAAATACAATAAAAATTAAATTAAAAAATTAAATGTAAATTACACCATATCCTTCAGATTAGTAGAAATTTAAAAATCAGATAAAATTGTTAATTAAAAGGTAGAGGAATGAGAATTTACATACATTGCTGGTTGGAATACAACTGATACCACTACTTAGTAAAACAGTTTGTCATTATATTTGTCCAGTAAAATTGAACTAGCATATACTGTATCACTCAGTTTTTCTACTCCTACATACATGCTGTGAAAACTTTCTTGTACATGCATACATACATGCATACATACTAGAAGATGTACTTGAAAATGTTCAAAGTAGTGGTTTTTTGTGATTATAGAAAAATGGAAACAACCTATTCCAACAATAATAGAATAGATTAAAAATTGTGGTTTAGTCAGCGTAAAATACTACATAGTAGTGAAAATAAGCTTGAAGCTACATATATCAACTTGAATTAATCACAAAAATATTACATTGGATGAAAAAAGCAAGTCATAAAAAACTACATAAATTATGATTTCATTAATATACTAATAATAAAAAAAGGCAAAACTAAACAACCAATTGTTCAGGGATATATATACATGTGCTAAAACCAGAGAAAAAGGGAATGACTCACAAAATTCATGATAGTGTTTACCTTTGGAAGATGGAGGGGGGAGGATGTAATTCACTTGGGCGTCTCAAACTCATTGTTAATTTTTCTATTTCTTTCTTTTTTTTTTTTTTAAGAAAGCCTTATTTACAAAAAAATTTTTTTAAAGATTTTGTTTATTTAATTTTAGAGAAAGGAAAGGAGGGAGAAAGAGAGGGAAACATCAATGTGTGGTTGCCTCTTGTGTGCTCCCTACTAGGGACCTGGCCCGCAATCCAGACATGTGTCCTGACTGGGAATTGAACTGGTGACCCTTTGTTTCACAGGCCAGCACTCAATCCACTGAGCCAGGGCATCAGCCAGGGCAAATTTTTCTATTTCTTAAATTGGGTGGTGGGTTATAGGGACTTATTTATTATTATTTGATTCTATATATACATGTTTGTTATTTATTTAAATGATGATTTTATTTTTTATTATAAATATGTTTTTTAAAGTACTGCCGCAATTCTAGAAAGCACACTAAAGTGTAAAGAAAAAAATGAAAATTGCCTAATTCTGCCACAGAGATCGTCATTTCTCTTCATGCTTCATCTCTGGTGTATGATATTTCTAGTAATAAGTCTTTTTGCCCACTGTTTTAGTTAAAAAAAAAAAAACACTGTTTTTTAGACTCCTAAATTGCTTCTCTAGCTCTAGTGTCTTCCTATTTCATTTGTCTTACCCAAGAATACCCTGGAGTTACTCTCTTCTTAAAATTTTGAAGTGGCTCCTAATTGTCTTTCTTTTTTTTCCCCTAAATCCTCACTGGAGGGTCTCCTCTCCTCTCCTCTCCTGCCCTCCTCCTCTCCCCTCCCCTCCCCTCCCCTCCCCTCCCCTCTCCTCTCTTTTCTTTCAGATCCTCTTTTTAGAGAGAAGGGAAGGGAGGAAAAGAGATAGGGAGAGAAACATGGATGTGAGAGAGAACCATCAAATGGTTGCCTCTTGATCGTACCCTGACTGGGGACTGAACCCCCATCTTAGAAATGTGCCCTGGCTGGGAATCAAACCCACAACCTTTCAGTTTAGCAGACAATGCCCAACCAACTGAGCCACACTGGCCAGGGTAGAGGATGTGTTTTTCTTTTCTGTTATTTATTTTTTTAAAAAATTTTTTATTGATTATGCTATTACAGTTGTCCCATTCCCCCCCGCCTTTATTCCCCTCTGCCCTGCATACCCCCTCCCACCTGCATTCCCTCCCTTTAGTTCACATCCATGGGTCGTACGTATAAGTTCTTTGGCTTCTCCATTTCCTATACTATTCTGAACCTCCCCTTGTCTATTTGTACCTACCATTTATTCTTCTTATTCCCTGTACTTTTTCCCCATTCCCCCTCCTCCTTCATGCTGATAACCCTCCATGTGATCTCCATTTCTGTGATTCTGTTCTTGTTCTAGTTTTTGTTTTTGCTTTTTTTTTTTTGGTTCAGTTGAGAGTTTATCATTTTACTGTTCATATTTTTTTTATCATCTTCTTTTTCTTATATAAGTTTCTTCAACATTTCATATAATAAGGGCTGGGTGATGATGAACTCTTTTAACTTGACCTTAGCTGGGATGCACTTTGCCCTTCCATTCTAAATGAAAGCTTTGCTGGGTAGAGTAATCTTGGATGTACGTCCTTGCCTTCATGACTTGGAATACTTCTTTCCAGCCCTTCTTGTCTGCAAGGTTTCTTTTGAGAAATCAGCTGATAGTCTTATGGGTACTCCTCTGTAGGTAACTGTCTCCTTTTCTCTTGTTGCTTTTAAGATTCTCTCCTTATCTTTAATCTTGGGTAATATACTTATGATATACCTTGGTGTGTGCTTCCTTGGGTCCAACTTCTTTGGGACTCTCTGAGCTTCCTGGACTTCCTGGAAGTCTGTCCCTTTGCCACATTTGGGAAGTTCTCCTTCATTATTTTTTCAAATAAGTTTTCAATTTCTTGCTCTTCCTTTTCTCTTTCTGACACCCCTATGATTGGTGGACCAGGGTAGGCAAGGTGGTAACTGGCAGACTGGGGCAGTCCCACATTAGCCTGTGGATAAACCAGGAGGAACAACTGGGGACACAGATCGCACAACCCAGGGTTTCAGCATAGGAAACTAAAGCCTCAGAACCTCTGGCTATAAACAGCTGTAGGGGTTGTAGCAGCAGGAGAAACTGCCAGTCTCACAGGAGAGATCGTTGGAGAGACCCCCAGGGTCCTAGAATGTACACAGCCCACTTGCCTGGGAATCAGCACCAGAATGGCCCAATTTGCTTGTGGGTAGCAGGGAAGTGACTGAAAGGTGGCTGGGAGCTGAGCAAGCGGCATTGTTCCCTCTCAGACCCCTCTACCACATTCAGCACCACAACACAGCAACTTGGGTTGCCCTGCCCTGATAAATACCTAAGGCTCTCTGAGACAAAAAAATATGGCCCAAATGAAAGAACAGATCAAAGCTCCAAAAATAGAACTAAGTGATGAAGAGGTAGCCAACCTAAAAGATGCAAAGTTCAAAACACTGGTAATCAGAATGCTTACAGAAATGGTTGAGTATGGTCGCAAAATAGAGGAAAAAGTGAAGGCTATGCAAAATGAAATAAAGAAAAATATACAGGGAACTAACAGTAAAGAGAAGGAAACTGGGACTCACACCAATGATTTAGAGCAGAAGGAAGAAATAAACATTCAACCAGAACAGACTGAAGAAACAAGAATTTAAAAATGAGGAGAGGCTTAGGAACCTCCAGGACATCTTTAAATGTTCCAACATCCGAATCATAGAGATACATTTTTATTGATTTTAGAGGGAGAGGGAGAGAGAGAGAAAGATAAAAAGAGACATCGACATGGATGTGAGGGAGAAATATTGATTGATTGCCACCAATAGGGACCAGGACCAGGGGTTGAACCTGTAACCTAGTATGTGCCCTGCCCGACAGGGAATCAAACCTGCAACCTTCTGGTGCAGGAGAGAACACTTCTGGTAACTGAGCCACCTGGCCAGGGCAGAAATTTATCTCCATGAAGTTTTTAAAATACTGTCTCTGTCCAGACCCATGATTAAGTTTGACTTCACAGAGGTTAGCGTGGCTGAATAAGGTAGCTCTTTTGGGAAGGTGGTGCAGCTTTTCTTCCTTCTTGGTGTTCCTCACAGTTCCTGGACCATAATAAAAACATATAACTTTCCTGGGTTCATATATCGTTTTAGTGGGTCTTGGATTTTAGTTATGGAGTTTGGGGTACTTGCCTTTGTATTTTCTTTGGCTTTTTGTCTTTTATGCTCTCTCACTAATGTCTTATTTAATAGAGATTTTCATATTGTGACTTTTCGTCTCCCATAGTTTTTAGTAAGTCTACTAATCTAGTCCTTCGTTCCTCATTCAGTAAGTGAAGAATGGTGTGTGTGTGTGTGTGTGTGTGTGTGTGTGTGTGTGTGTGTAGGGGTGGTGGGGGGAGTGTTGATGGTGGAGAAGCTCTGCTGAAGGAAAAAGCCTGGGAGCCTGCCAGCAGAGGAGTTACATGGTATCCTGTGGTTAAGTTACTTGTTGACTTTGGGGTGTTGCAGTGTGGGTATGATTCCATATATGTTTTTCTCTGTTGGTATAATTTGGTATCTTTTTTTCTCTGCCTCCTATTTAAAAATTAGAGGAATGTTTGATGAGGCTAGTAAATATTCCTTTTTCCTGGTACTTCACATCCTGTTTGCATTCTTTAATGATAAGTGTGATATTTCAAAGATTTTTTTCAAAACAGAATACTGCAATCTAAAATAATCGCCCTTTTCCATGTGATTATATGTTATTCAAGAGGCCGAATGGTCTGAGTGTCCTTCAGATAATTACATCATAGTGTCATTCTTTTATGATTTGTGGGATAAAAATATTCTGTAGTGCAGGAACACAATAAACATGACAACAACAAAAACCCCAGGAAACTCCAAAAATTCCTGAATTTGAACTACTCTCTTAAAAACTTGTCATTTCTATAGTTTGAATTCTTTATGTTGGAGCATAATTTTTTTAGCTCTAGAACCCACCATTAAGGACAAAAAGAAACACAAACATGTTCTTAGACGGATCAGAAGCCAGATAGCTTTCCCTTAGGCTGGTGTTTGGATGAAGGATTTGCTGGTCAAGGTCTGGTTGAAAGATATGTATCCCTGCTTTTTCTTCAGTTGTGTACTTTCCCTTGCACCAACCCTTAAAATGCATTTACTGTTGGCCTTATGAGAACACCTTTCGGTTCATGTCTTTGTTTAATATTTTTGGCTTTTTTCTTTTGCTCTGTGAATGTCTATCAATATTCCAGGGCTTTGTGATCTTCACCAGGTAGCATAGTATATGTTGTAACCAGTGCTTGTAATTGCTTTTTGATAGTTTGCACACAATATTAATGATAACCAATTTCTTTTTTTGTTAATATATTTTATTGATTATGCTATTACAGTTGTCCCATTTCTCCCCCATCATTCCCCTCCACCTTACACACCCTCTCCCACCCACATTCCCCCCTTTAGTTCATGTCCATGTGTCATAAGTTTATTAGCTTCTACATTTCCCACACTATTCTTGCCCTCCCCCTGTCTATTTTCTACCCACCGCCTATGCTACTTATTCTCTGTACCTTTTTCCCCTCTCTCCTCCTCCCACACCCATGTTGCTAACCCTCCATATGATCTCCATTTCTGTGGTTCTGTTCCTGTTCTAGATGTTTGCTTAGTTTGCTTTTGTTTTAGGTGTCGTTGTTAATAGCTGTGAGTTTGCTGTCTTTTCACTGTCATATTTTTATCTTCTTTTTCTTAGATAAGTCCCTTTAACATTTCATATAATAAAGGCTTGGTGATGATGAACTCCTTCAACTTGACCTTATCTGAGAAGCACTTTATCTTCCCTTCCTTTCTAAATGACAGCTTTGCTGGATAGAGCAATTTTGGATGTAGGTCCCTGCTTTTCAAGATTTCAAATATTTCTTTCCAGCCCCTTCTTGCCTGGAAGGTCTCTTTTGAGAAATCAACTGACAGTCTGATGGGAACTCCCTTGTAGGTGACTGTCCCCTTATCCCTTGCTGCTTCTAGAATTCTCTGCTTCATTTGAATCTTGGCTAATGTAATTACAATGTGCCTTGGTGTGTTCCTCCTTGGGTCCAACTTCTTTGGGACTCTCTGAGCTTCCTGGACGTCCTGGTAGTCTATTTCCTTTGCCAGATTGGGGAAGTTCTCCTTGATTATTTGTTCAAATAAGTTTTCCACTTGTTGCTCTTCTTCTTCCCCTTCTGGGACCCCTATAATTCGGATGTTGGGACGTTTAACGATGTCCCGGAGGTTCCTACGCCTCTCCTCATTTTTTTGAATTCTTATTTCTTCCTCGTTTTCTGTTTGGTTGTTAGTTTCTTCCTTCTGGTCCACTCCATTGATTTGAGTCCCAGTTTTCCTTCCATCTCTATCAGTTCCCCATGCATCTTCCTTCATTTCACGTATTGTAGCCTGCATTTTTTCATCTAGTTTGTGAGCAAAATCAACCAATTCTGTGAGCATTTTGATGACCAGTGCTTTGAACCGTGCATCTGATAGGTTGGCTATCTCTTCACTGCTTAGAGGAATTGGCTCTGGGGCTTTTATTTGTTTTCCGGTTTGTGCCATTTTGGGTGGGGTTTTTGTTGTTGTTGTTGTTGTTGTTGTTTTGGTTTTAGTCTGGTCGAGGCTATTACATATGAGGGGTGGAATCTTCGGTGTTCCTCAGGGCGGGGCAGCCCAGTCGCTGGGTTGTGACGCTATAGGTGGGGGTGGGGTCTGAGAGGGAACAATGGTGCCTGTTCCGCTCTCTCCTGGACTCCAGTCCCTTCGCTGCTTCCCCTTCGCCTGGATTATCTGTGCGCGCACGCGTACTATTACGTAGTGAAGAGTGGAGCCTCTGGCGCTCCCCAGTGCGGAGCAGCCCAGTCGCTGGGTTGTGACGCTGTATGTGGGGGCGGGGCCTGAGAGGGAGCAATGGCGCCTGCTCCGCTCTCTCCTGGATTCAGTCCCTTCTACCACTTCCCCTCTGCCTGGACTGTCTGTGCGCGCGAATGTGAGACCACCTGGTCAGCCAGCCGCCCTGTGTGGCCTCACTGGGTTTGCACAGTTGCCCCCCTGTGCCCGGGGTCCGCCAGCCGCCGCCTGTGCACGTGGGAACTGCAAGCCGCTGCTGCTTGCGTTCCCGAGTCCGCACCTCTACCCACTTACCGGTCCGGATGAATGGTTGTTGGACTTTCGTACAGTTCAATTTTCTATCAGTTCTGGTTGTTTTCTTGTTTCTAAATATTTGTTGTCCTTAATTTTGGTTGTGAGAGGAGGCACAGTGTGTCCTCCTACACCTCCATCTTGGCTGGAAGTCTAATGATAACCAATTTCTTTTGGTCCTGCAAAATGTACTTTTTTCCTGTATTATTTGGTACTAAGTCCCTAAAGTAATTTCAGTCCCAAAATCTTGCATGGGAATTTTTAATCATGGCTTTCATCAGAAAGAATTTGTGTTGGTGTGTCTCTCTGCTTATTTTGAACTGCAATATCTTTTAACTCTGACTTAGCAAATAGAAGAGATTTGTATGCTCATTATCCTGTCACTTCAAAAACCCCAAATTTATTTCCATCTAGTGTTACTAAAAGATTTTCTTCTGACCTCAGCTGTTGTCATGCCCTATAGCCCAGAACTCTAAGTTATTATTCATATTGAATCTACTGTTACACCCCCAACCCCCAGGGTATGACTTTACTTTGGTATTGGCTTATTTATTTATTTCTGTTCAGGGGAGGAAATCCGTCCTCTGTATTTAGTATGCCACAAAGATTTTGTTCTTCTTCCAGGGATTGTACTAGAGGCTTTGCAGTGCCAGGATGTAGGACAGAGTGTTTTTTGTTATAGGCAAAGAAGAATGCTGCATTGATTGATTAAATTCAACAAATCTTCTCAATTAGCGACTTTTCTTTTACGAATCCCAGGGAATGGTGGTGGTGGTGGAGGGGCATAGATGGGGAGGAAGTAGGTTTTTATATATAAGGTGTTCTGCAATGTAAGTCTGTATCTGTAGAACAGTAAGACTGCTCTGAAGGTGTAGGGAAGTCTGTGTTCTGCTGATAACCCCTTGTTAATTTGGGTTGGTGGGGCAGGGGGTTGATTGAGAGTTAGGAAACAAACAAATCCCTTAATATTTTTTAGCATATTCCATGTAGCTGTTCCTCTATTGGTTACTGAACCATAAGTCCAGGGAGTAAAGTGGTACAAGAAATTACTCATCATTCATTGTCAATCTAGTGCTTTTTCTTTCTTTCTTTTTTTTTTTTTTTTTTTTTGTAGATTATAGGTGTGAAAGACTCTTCATTGTAGTCATGGCCAGTATCAGAGAGGAATAAACCCATTATCCTGGACTGGCTATTTAAACCAGAAATTAGGTTTCTCGTATGTTGCCTGGAAATTTTAGCTAGTAATAAACAGTCCTCATGGTATTATGCTAAGTGAAACAAGTTTCACAGAGAAAAAATAAATACCATATGATTGTGGAATCTAAAGAACAAAATAAATAAACAAACAAAACAGAAACAGACTCATAGATACAGAGAACAAACTGAGGGTTGCCAGGTGCAAGGGGGTTGGGGCAGTGGATGAAAAAGGTGAAGGGATTAAGAAGTACAAACTGGAGTTACAAATAGTCATGGGAATGTAAAGTACAATGCAGGGAATACAGTCAGTAAGATTGTAATAACTACGTATGGTGCCAGGTGTGTACCTGAATTGTCGGCGTGGGGGGGCAGTGAAAATAACTTTGTGAATTATATAACTACTATGTTGTACAACTGAAACTAATCTAAAATAATATTGAATGTAAACCATAATTGAAAAATTAAAAAGTGTAAAAAATAATAATAAAATATAAAGTCTTCACATAAGAAATATATGTCCTTATATCTAATGCATGTATCACCTACTTGAGTTGAACTTTCTTGTTTTGCTTACCTATGGGATACAAGGTATTTGAGTGGTCTTTTGGCTAAGTTTTCTTTTTCTTTTTCTTTTTTTTTTTTAAGATTTATTTATTTATTTATTTATCTTTAGAGGGGAAGGGTAGGAGAGAGGGAGAGGGAGAGAAACATCAATGTACGGTTGCCTCTCATGCGTCCCCTGCTGGGAACTGGCCTGCAACCCAGGCATGTGCCCTGACTGGGAATCGAACCGCGATCCTCTGGTTCGCAGGCCCGCGCTCAATCCACTGAGCTACACCAGCCAGGGCTGGCTAAGTTTTCTTAATATTAAATTCTTAGTAGGTTATACCTAAATATTTAACTACTTTAACCACTGACATAAATCTGAGTCTCTTATCCTTTTTAAAATTTGGACTTCAGAATTTCACATTATATTCAAATAGAGGGGTATAACTGCATGGAAAAAATAGTAGATCATCATGTTTCTTTTCTTTCCAGATTTTATGGCAGAACCTGAAATTTATATAATCTCAAAATTTGTTATATGTCCAGAAGGGTCCTCCTTTCCATTTCCCCTGTGGGGAAAGTGGTTATGGCATTAATCTTTAAAATTTGATTTAAATGCTGTTGGTAATCTGTAAGATTCTATGTTTTTGATCTTGGCAAAAATTAGCAAATTATTATATTTTATAAAAATCTCTACCTTAGTTTATGATTTCCCACTAAAAGCAGTACCATTTTCTGGTGAATTTGACTTGCCTCCATTTTTGCGTATCTCTGTTCAGTGTCTTGAAGTCTTGGTGTTTCTCTCTACCTGTGTGTATATGCCCGTCTGTCTGTTTTTATGGGTAGCAGGAATGAGTGTGATAGGTAGCTTACAGTGGTCATTAACTTTACCATGACAAGTTCAAAGTATGGGCTATGAAGTGGGTGCAAATTAAGTCCTAAACTTATGGGGAGATATGGCATCGATAATTTAATTTAAAGGGACTGGTAGAGGATATGTAGGTAATTTTCTAATCAGAAAGTCCAAAGGTTAGCTATTTTTAGATGTAAGGTTAAAGAGTCTCAAGAGAGAACCTAGCCACCTGTTTGCTGCCTTTCCCAAAGTTGGACCAAGAATTTCTGTTAAACTGACTGGATATTTGATGGTATTAAGGAATTATTATTATGTTTTTCTGTGCATTGTAATGATATTATGGTTCTGTTTTATGTAAAAAGAGTTTTTAGTTTTTAGAGGCATATTCTGAAATATTTACAGATGAATACCATCTGTAGTTTGCTTCAAAATGATCTGGGAGTAGGGTAAGTGGATGGGTGGCATATATGAAATAAGATTAGCCACAGGCTGATAATTGTTGAAGATGGATGTATGGGAGTCCATTGTACTACTTTGTCTACGCTTATATGTTTGAAATCTCCTGTGATAAAATGCTGAAAATCCAATGTTATTGTTATTGGTGCCAAAATGTTAAAGAGTTACATATTCTTTCCTCTCTTGAAAGAGAACATTTAACATCCTTTGAACACACAAAACTAGTGTGAAAGTTCTTTTCTAGTAGTCAGTGACACTCAAGGATTAGCCCCTCTATTTATTTTTTTACAGATTTTATTATTTATTTACTTATTTATTTATTTATTTTCAGAGAGAAGGGGAGGGAGAAGGAGAGGGAGAGAAGCATCAATATGGGAGAGACACATCCATCAGTTATCTTCTCTCACACCCCCATCGAGGGCCTGGCCCACAACCCAAGCATGTGCACCACTGGGAATTGAACCGGCAACCCTTTAGTTTGTAGGTGGGCACTCAGTCCACTGAGCCACACCAGCAGGGGCTCCTTTATCTTCTTTTCAGATGGTTGTGTTTTCAAATAGGCTCGATGGGCCACATTTAGGTTTATGATTTATTTAGGTCTATGATTTCCAGTAGACATGGAGAAAAGGACTAATTATGACAGCCAAAATGTTGAGAGATTTGGGAAGCCCAGATCAAGAAGAGAAACCCTGAGAATTGAATATAATGGTACATAAAGTATGTCATACCTTTGCAGAAGGGATTGCTGACACCTCTCAGCTGACTAGGGCACGATCCAAAAACCTCGAGCTCATAAATTATCAAATTTAGTGGCAGCCCTTCTCCTTGACCCCCATCTTCTGTACTCATGACTTCTTTCAGTTTGTAAAGCTGGGAAATCCTGAGAGAGAAATAAATAGCTGTTTCCTCCCTAAAGGTAAAAGTCTGTATTTTAGGGGGGTGGTTAACCCCAAGACTTAAGCAACAGCTGAACTTGTATTTGCTAAAGCACAGACTTTCTGTCTTTATACTTCTCTTATTTGCATGGTTCTTGCTAACCCAAATAATTATGTGCTCATGTGGGTAGAATTATGTGTTGCTTGATCCAAGAGAGATGGGTGGAGCAGCACCTGCTTTTAGTCATTAAAGTTTTGTTGTTTTTGCATGGCATCCAAGAAAATAGTTAATAGACAAAAAGTAATTTGGCTTTTCCTGTGAATGAAAGGGAAGACCTCTCTGGTTTCACCCTGTGAAGAAAAGCAGAGAGAAACCTCAAAGGTGGGTTTTCTCTGTTTATTGAAATGAAACCATCAGGGACCCCACAGGGAAAAATTCCTGGGTTTTGGTTCTTCCTGCCCTTTCTCCCTCCCTGCTGTAGAACTCAGCAATTGGAAGAATACCAGTTTTTGTTCCTTATTGGTGCTACCACCTGTTCTTACTGCTGAACTAAATGTTCTTGGCTTTCTTTGGTGTGAACAGGATCTCCCTCTGGGAAAGGTGGGAGGAGGGTGAAAAAAGGAACAGGAGGAGGCCCGTTCCAGCCCTGTGCTCATGTGAGAGGGACACACAGGGGTTAGTGTGCTGCCGTAACAGAGGGGCTTTGTGCTACAGCTTCTTCCAGAGCTGCAGCTCCACAGATGCATGCTGGGCAGGCTCAGGCTGCTTCATCCCTGATACACTTGCTTCTTCCTGACAATAGCAGAGCAAAATTGATAACAGTAATTAAAATAAGAAAATAAAGAAGAAGCAGGCAGAGGCCATTCTGAATGCATTCAGATGCTCAGTGTGTTTGGAGAAAGCTGCCTGTAATTAAGAAGTGAAAAAAGAGTATAGCATGGAGATGTTGATGTCACAGAACACAAGAGCCAGATCCGTTGTTTGCATATCCACTGTGGGCACAGGCAGAGCTCTTAACTTTTAGGGGTGTCCAACCCTCGGCCCAGGATGGCTGTGAATGCGGCCCAACACAAAATCGTAAATTTACTTAAAACCTTTTTTTTTTGCTCATCAGTTTATGTTAGTGTTTGTGTATTTAATGTGCGGCCCAGAGATGCCAAAAGGCTGGACACCCCTGCTTAGGTCTTTCTCTTTCTGTGCTGAAACCCTCCTTATCTAGGTCACTGGAGATCTGCCTCTCTTGAATAGCAGGTAGCTGAATGTAGAAGTGTTTCTGACTGAAGGCCCCTCTTCAGGATATGTCAGTGGCAGACAGTTGCCTTAGTAACTTTTAATAATGATAGTAATAGCTAACACTGAGCGCTTATCATACTGCCAGACATTAGTTTAAGATATAGATATAACTTATTTAATCCTTAAATAACCCAAGAACGTAAATACTATTATTAATATTCTTTTAAAAGAAGAAACTAAAGCCGGGAGAAGTTAAGTAGCTTGTCCAAGATCATATAAAAAGTAAGTAACAGGGCTGGGATTTTGAACTCTGATTGTCTGGTTCCAGAGTTCACCCTCCCAACTGTTACTCTATACCATCTCTCAGTGGAACCCTGTCCTTTCTCAAACAGGTTCATCTGAACCATAGGATACAGAAAGTGATTTCAGTGACTATTTTCTTAATTCTCTCTAGAATGAGAACATAACTAGTACTATATGTGGGAGAGAAGTATTTTATTAGGAACTGTTGATGCCTTAGAGTATTAAGGTTTACTTCTTGAGGAAACTAAGTTGAGAAAGCCTGAAAGAGCTGTAGTTTGCAAATATATTTGTACAGAACTATCCCGGAACTTATTTACCATTGGTTTGTTTTGCAGCCAGTTTTGCATTTTGAACAAAAAGGACCAAATCTCATCTATCCTTTGCTGTAGGGATAGAGCCTTTGTCAGCAGCAATGTCTTACCATTAACAATTGAGAAGAGCAGCAGGTTGGGATATGATAGTGGTTACGAAGATTTGTCAAGTTGAGGTGACTTTCAGCAAATCAAGTGGTCAGACCACCATTTATTTATAGAAGTAGTCACTGTTGCTCTTCCCACCTTCATTTTCTTTTGTTTCCCCATGTTCCACTAAGTTTCAGAATCTCATAAGTCACTTGACAGATATCCACTTGCTCTCTGGGAGCATTTAACTATTGGCCTAGACACTTCCTTTTGGTCCGGTTTAAGAAGCCACTCAGAGATATTCTTCTATTTTCAGCAGAAAATTATAGAATGTCCTGCTTTGCCTTCACCTGATCTTAGACTTGTGAAAAATTTCTAGGTTAATCCAAAATAACTTGGAGAAATTATAATAGATTTCCCTCCCAGCTTATTAACTAATATGAAATATATATTGCTGGTACTGCTTCCTCTACATCATATGAAGTCATTTGTAGGGAAATAATAGCAGGTAAATAATAGTAAATTATTCTTGAGCTGCTGTAGGGATGGATGTTCAATGTGAATGAAGAGAAACCATGCTAGTAAGAGAACAGAATGACAAAAATGGTTCCCACTTGACATAAGCAGAATGAGGTTTAGTCCCATTTTGCTCTAACTAGTTATGTTACCTTAAAAAAAAGTTTGCTTTTTCTAGGTAATTCATTATCTGCCGAGAGAGAGAGAGAGGAAGAGAGAGAGGGAGAGAGAGGGAGAGAGAGAGAGAACTTAATAATATCTTCCCTTAATAAGATCTACCCATATCACATGATTGATTGATTTGTTCATTCACTCATTTATTTACTTAAAACTAGTTATTGATTACCCTCTGAATGCCAGTATCTTTCAAGGTTCTGTGAATATAGCAGGCAATTAAAGGATAAAAATTTGTCTTCATATTCTAGATAGTACAATCAGACAGTAGATATGTAAAATACATGTTTTGACAGACGGTAATAAGTGCCACAGGGAAAAATAAAACAGGTAAGGGTGGGAGGTTTGGGAAGAGAGGATAGAGTTTGCAATTTTAAGTAGTGTTGTCAGGAAATACTATATTCAGGAGATAATATTTGGATAAAAACGTGAAGGAAATGAGTGACTGGGCTGCTGGTCGGACAAAGTAAGATGAGGATCAAGAACTGACCATTCTAGGTTGGTGGAGCCTTCAATTCTTAGATCGGGTAGATAGGTTTATAAAGCACTCTCATTTCTGGTCTCAGTAGCAAGTCTGAAAAATGACCATGGGATTTTTTTATGTGAAGAAAGTACAATAAGAATTTCAAGCAAATGACATTCTTTGGCCTATTGATATGTGATTCACTGTTGAGTGAGTTACTGGGTGGTTTAGTGAGGATCTGAGCCACACGCTGTCCAGGAGCACATTCTAGTCTCTGGGTGAGAGTCAATGCCACTTGGTGAGAAGGACTCCTCAAGCCAGGTGCCACTTGTTGCCACTCTTTATTTCCATTCTGTGGACGTACGCTCATCATTGTTTCAGATGTAGTTAAAGATGGAGAAGATAGATACATTTAATTACACCAAAAAACCTCTCTGCTATACATAAAAAAACACCAGAAGGCTGGACTAAGATATTTGCCACAGTAATACATATAAAGACCCAGAGAAAACAAATGTAGCTAGAAAGACTAAAATTAACCAGATTGTATTAACTGCTGGCAGGGATGTGGGGAAATTTATTTATCTTCATGCACTGATAGAAGAGTAAGTTGGCATAGACTGTCTATAACAGCAAAAAATTGGAGACTGCCAAAATGTCTGTGAGTAAAGAAATGTATAAATAGATGTGGTTTTGTCGCCTGATAAAACACTATGCTGCAGGGAAAAGGAATAGACCAGGTATACGTATTACATCATTGTGGGTAGACCTCAAAACAATGCTGAATCTTTTAAAAAGTAAAATTCAGTGCGATACTTTGTACATAAGCAAGAAATGCACACACAATACAGGATAGGGCAAAAATAGGTTTATAGTTGTGAGTATGCAAAACACGAGAATTTACTCTTATAGTTACTAATTATTGTATTATTTTCCATACGAACAACCGTAAACCTACTTTGCCCTACCCTGTATATCTGTCCCTAAATATACATAATATGTATCTATATATGTTAAAGTATTAAAAATAAAAGATTATGCAACAAACTCATGATAGTGAGTGGCTGGTAGAAAGCGGGCAGTCTTAAATGGGACATTCGCTTTATCTGTGATTGGAAGTAAAAATGATGTAATGTTTATTTCTCAGCGCTTGACATATAGGTATTTATTATTCTTTGTACTTTTGGATAATTCTGTATTAACTAAACCATTTAAAAGAAGGAGGCCACATTTCATAGAATGAATGAACCCCCAAAGAATAATTTATCAGTCCATTTACACATAATTTATTTACTGTAGACCATCTACCTCTATCTGTATCAGAGGAAATGAGGTGACTGAATATTGACTCAGGACAATGGTCTCTCCTAATATGTCCTTAATATTGTCATACTCAGTTGGAAGGGCAAGGATCCTTATTCTTATTAGCATAGGATCATTCCCTTTATTCTGACTCCTCATTTTTTACTTTTTATTACTAACTGCAAGCATATCAACTTGTAGGAAGTTCATTTGGCTCCATAGCTATGAGCACGGAGATGCTAGCATGACAGACTGAGATGTTTAGAAGCTTAATAACAGCATTGTGCTTTTCCCCTTGTCTAACCTCTTTCCTACAGGGAATCTTTAACCAGTTTCAGTGTAGTAGTGAAAAAGTGCTTCCATCTGACACTCTCCGCAGTGCTCTGGCAAAGACTTTCCAGGATGAACAGCGCTTCCAGCTGGGAATTATGGATGATGCTGCAGAGTGCTTTGTAAGTGCTGGCCTCTGGCCCTCTTTGATATGAGGTGGGACTGTTGATGGCCTCCAGCAGGGACTAGCTACTGTATTGTGGTTATTTACTGTGCCCCTGGTCTCTACAGTTAGAACTAGAAGTTTCCCTAGTTTCTTGGAGTACTAGGGTATCTCTGCTAATGCAGTATGACTGGCCTTGCAGGTTTGCTCTTTTTCCTTCAGGCTTAGGGTAGTTTTGTGCTTGCCATTACATAATACATTGGCTGTCACCTTCAGAGGAGACAGGGCTCATTAAAATACAAATTCCTGTGCCCTATCCTCTTGAGTGTCTGATTCAATAGTTCCGGAGTAGGGCCCAAGAATATCTGCCTCTGACAAGTTCCAAGGTGATGCTAATACTAATGCTACTGATTTGGGGACGACACTTTGAGAATTCCTGCATTACTAAAAATAATTAAACAGAGAATAACTGATTGCTGAGCACACATATAATGTGCTATTTAGATAACTATGTTTCTCCCAGTGACTTTTAGTGGAAGACCCTAACTCCTCTGAACTCTGGGTTCTATCCGTCAACCTTCAGAAAACTGTGCATCCAATAAAAAACTGAGAGAATGATATATACATCCCATTACAGGGTAAAATGTAGGCCAAAATCAGAGCTGCTCCTGAGAAACTGGATCACTGATTGCCTATGGGATTGTAAAATGGAAATGCTACTTTGGAAAAGTTTGGCAGTTTCTTAAAAGACGAAATCTGCAAACAACCCTATGACTCAACGGTTGGTTTTCTGGACCTGTGTCTCAGAGAAATGAAATTTTATGTTCATACCAAAACCTATACATGAATATTCATGGAAGCTTTTTTCATAATAGTCCCCAAACTAGAAACAACCCAAAGTCCTTTAATGGGTAAATGGTGTTACAAATTGTGGTACTTCTGTACTGTAGAATACTACACAGAAATAAAAAGGAATAAACTCTTGATTTATGTAGTCTTTAGAATGGATCTAAAGGGAATTATGCTGAGTCAAAAATGCAGTATCCAAAGGTTATACATTATATGATCCCATTTATATAGCATTTTAAAAATAACAAAATTACAGAGATTAGGGAATAGATCCGTGTTTGCTAGCAGTGAGGGTTGGAATTGGGTAGGTGAGACTGTAAAAGGATAGTATGAGGAGTCCTTGTGGTTATGGAACAGTTTTCCATCTTGATTGTGGTTGTGGTCACATGACCATATACATGTGACAAAATTGTATGGAGCCACGCATAAACACAAATGAATGAAATCTGGTGGAACCTGAATAAACCCTGGATTGTATTCATGTCCATTTCCTGGTTTGGACGTTGTACTACAGTTATACAAAATGTTAACATTGGAGGAAACTGGGTGAAAGGTATATTGACTTTCTATACAATTATTTTGACACTTCCTAAGAATTTATATTATTTCAAATTAAAGAGTTAGAAAAAAATCACTTTCTGTCTTCCAGAAAGATTGCTGTTTCTCTGCGTAAACTGCCAACCAATTTGTACATTTGTCTGTTAAGTATTGTTGGTATACTGTGTTTGTTCTTTCCTATTAGGAAAACCTGCTGATGAGAATTCACTTCCACATTGCCGATGAAACCAAAGAGGATATATGTACTGCCAAGCACTGCATCTCCCACCAGAAATTTGCAATGACGTTGTTTGAGCAGGTGAACCTTGTTTCTATCCCCATCACTTCTTAGACTTTTTATTTAAGAACACTTTATCCTGGGATGTGGGGTGTCAAATAGTTGCCAAAACAGTTAATGACCATGGCTGTTTGGTTTTGCTTTTTCCCCACCCCGGACCCAGTGTGTATGTACTAGCTGTGGCGCCACTTCTGATCCACTGCCTTTCATCCAGATGGTGCATTACATCTCTACCACTTCCCTTTGGTGAGTCTTACAGGGTTCTCTCTCCCCTTAGGCACTCCTTCAGTTGATTGGTTTTAACTGGGCATCCAAATAGTTTATATCCTTATTGCTGAGTCTACATTATATTGTAGGAACTCAGAACTGTAATTTTAAAATAACCTGTGTTGTTCTTCTTTTCCATCCCTCCTTTTTTCTTAGTCTCAGTTCTGGCCAGTGAAGTGGGAGGAAGAATGGGGATTCAATGAGCTTTAGATTTTGGGACAGGCAGAGGCACTCACTGTGTTTGTGGGACTCTGAGGCTGGCCAGTTCAAGTGGGCAGAGGAAGAAAGTCAAACATGTGAGTTAGAAGTTTATATGAATGATTTATTTGATTTAAATGTAACTCTCATCATCATCCCCCATCTATTTCTCATCTTGAAGCAATCAGGCTATTTGTATGTTGGAAAGACGAGAAAAACCCTCACCAAGCATGTTTGGTGAGCTGCTACAGAATGCCAGTACCATGGGGGATCTCCGGAATTGTCCGGTGAGTTAAGTTAGTGGTGGGGCTTGGAGTGGGGAGGGGAACCCTAGGATTAGTGGAATGGAGCCAGAGCTGATGGGAAACATATCACACTACCCTTATGTATGTATTTCAGAGCAACTGTGGAGAGAGGATTCGGATTCGCCGTGTATTAATGAATGCTCCACAAATTATCACAATTGGACTGGTATGGGACTCGGACCACTCAGACTTAGCAGAGGATGTCATTCATAGCCTGGGTACCTGCCTTAAGTTGGGTGATGTGAGTGTTAGTTTAACTCTAACTTAAGAGTTATTGTGTCTTATTCTTGCTCAAGAGCATGAACACCGAATACAAAGTTATATCCTAAATGACAACTATAGAGTTCTGGACAAACATACTTGTGTATAGTAGTCCCTCCTTATGCATGGTTTCACTTTTTGTGGTTTCAGTTACCCATAGTCATCTGTGGTCTGAAAATATTAAATGGAAAATTCCAAAAGTAAACAATTTGTAAATTTTAAGGTTCTCAGTAGCATGATGAAATTTCGCCATTTTCAGTCCTTGCTCGGTGTCCAGTGCATCTACACTGTATATGCCACTCACCCGTTAGTTACTTAGTAGCCTTCTCAGTTATCAGACTGACTGTTGCAGTATTGCAGTGTTAATGTTCAAGTAAAAGTAACCCTTAATGTAGCCTAATGCTGAATCATAGCAGCCTATGCCTTTCATTTCACTTCATCTCATCATGCAGGCATTGTACCCTTTCATGTCATCAGAAGAAGAATAAGTGTAGTACAGTAAGATTTTGAGAGAGAGAAGGACCACATTCACATAAATTTTATTACACTGTATTGTTATAATTGTTTATTTTATTAGTTATTGGTGTTAATCTCTTACTGTGCCTAATTTATAAATTAAACTTGATCATAGATATATATGTATGTATAAGAAAAAAGGTAGTATATATAGTGTTTGGTACTCTATACAGTTTCAGACATTTGCTGGGGGTCTTGGAATGTATCCCCTGTGAATAAGGCACACTGCTGTATATGTGTATGCCTATATGTGCATACATGTAGGTACATGATCACATACCTCCTTTGGGTAGGTAACAAAGGCTTTTTATAGGAAATGGGAGGACCTTGGCCTTGAAAGACGAGATGGGCTGAGCTTAGGTACTGGTAAAAATCAAGCAATTTTTAGAGTTATTGTGTGCTCTACTCACTGTTAGTTTACAATTCTGTAGAACAGGGAGGTGTATTCAGCCATGGGAGGGAGTAAGAAGTGAGCAGTCCTGGGCAGAGCTGCTTTGAGAGGTGAAGGAGGTGAAAGTTGATGACTTGAGTCCTATCAGATGAAATTCCCAGTGAGGAACTAGTGTCTGCTGAGAAGGCAATGAAGTAGCTTAGAAGAAAATTTAGTGGGTTAGTGGTTTTCTCTGAATCTATTTAGGAAAATAGGGAAACAGATTTCAGACCTGGAGGCTTAACCTTACCATCTCCATGCCTGAATGGAAGTACAGCCAGGGTTTTCTTTGAGTTCAAGAGAAGAATCAGAGGCTCTTTGGTTTCCTTTCTATTAGTTTTACCTTCAGGTAATCCTATGACTAAGAAGATCCCTTGTTGATGTTTTTAAGTAACTTTAAGCCACAACTGAGAATAAATGAACTATTTGGGATCTTATTTTAGGTCTTCTTCCCAAGGAATCTCTGAAGTGAGTAAGCTATGCACAACAAAATCTCCTTTTTCTAAAATTCTGTAGCCTACATATTCTGTACTGTTCTAGTTTTATTTTTATGATCGTTTTCTCAACCAAGTCAGTTCCTCAAGGCAAGAATCACTTTCTACAGTGTCTTTTGTTGTTGTTGTTGTCTCTTAGCCCCTAGCACAGCGTTGGACATCTAGGAATTAAAATGCTGGTAACCAGCACGGGGGTATTGCTTCTCCTAAAGACTCTCTTACCCTCTACTGAGGGTCTCATTAGGAAATTTATATTGTGGTGCCAGCTGATAAATAACTTTTAAAACTTAAGAGTGTTTTTTGTTTTGGTTTGGTTTGGTTTTTCGACTTTTCCTGACTCCTCTTATGATAGCAAGAAAAATATTATGCAAAGTTAGGAAGAAACATCACCACCTTACCAGTTACTGGCCACTCTCTGTTGTGCTTTTCCCTATGTTTAGCCTTTTTATTTTTCGTTTTGCATTTCTGATGATTAATATGGACTAGCCAAAAATCTTATACTGAAGGGCAAGGACACAAGTCAGTGCCGTAAGAAATGATGGCGTCTGCTCACAGATGATGTGAAAGGGTTGAGTATGTCACTGTTCTCTCCTTTTTCTTCTTTCCTCACAGCTGTTTTTCAGAGTGACAGATGACCGGGCCAAGCAGTCTGAACTGTACTTAGTAGGAATGATCTGTTACTATGGCAAACATTATTCTACATTCTTTTTCCAAACAAAGATCCGCAAATGGATGTATTTTGATGATGCTCATGTCAAGGAGGTAGGAATATTCAAGCGCTTCTTAAAGTATTTGGTAACTGCAACAAAAAACTAAGGATAATTATTTGTCTTCAGTGTTTTATTTTCATAATTTTAATATCTCTTTGCCTATCTACTAGATTATGAGAGTATTAGTCTTGTCTTCCCCAGTTGATGGCAAGTTTCCTTGAAGACAGGATGAATATGTCTTATATTGTTTTCTCTGACTGCCCTCACATGGCATTCAGAACAGTTCTGTATTTGTTTTTTGGGTTTTTTTAAAAAGATTTTATTTACTTATTTTTTAGAGAGAGGGGAAGGGAAGGAGAAAGAGAGGGAGAGAAACATCAATGTGTGGTTGCCTCTCACATACCCCAAACTGGGGACCTGGCCCACTACCTAGGCATGTGCCCTGACTGGGAATTGAACCAGCAACCTTTGGTTCTCAGGCCCATGTGCAATCTACAGAGCCACACCAGCCAGGGCAATAGTTCTATATTTCTAGTTGACAAAAATATTTCTTTAAATGTGTTAATTAGTTAATTTAAGCAACAACAATCTAATGCCTCAGATTAGGTTATAAGGTTAGTAGAAAGCTCAGAATTCCAAATCTTGGAATCATTAGTGGGTAATACTGTGTCTCTGGACTGCTGTAAATTATACTCTGGTTGTTAGCTCCCTGCACATGTTTTTGAGATAGTACAGAGAAAACAGGGCTATGATGATATTTAAATCTGGAAACGTGGTACTGTGTAAAATGGAGTCCAGATGAAGCAGTTTAGGTGTTTTGCATGGGTTAGAAAGACTCCTGTGATTAGGTTAGCAGCTAGATGCTAGCGGTTGGACTGCTTACACATTCTGCACCAGTGCACGGACCACAGCAGCCCCTTCCTCAAGTAGTAGTCTTTGTCAAATTCTCTAATTCCCTTCTTCATCTCTTTTTTTGCTATTGTCATTTTGGACAGCATATAAGTTCTTTGAGCTTTAGGTTTTTCATTTGAATAAGAATACATGCCTTATAAGATATTGTATAAGGTTATATAAAAAGCATATAAATGTGTTTTAGTTAAAATAATGATAACCCAGCTATAAATTTACTGAACATCTGTTATAAAATAACAACTACAATAGCTGTCTGACTCCAAGAGCACACCATCTAACAATGAGGCTGGTTCAAGTTAAAGAGCGGGCGAGTTTATGGATTTGGCTGGATTGTTATTTCCATGGCGAATCAGTCATTCTTTTCCACTTGTGGAGGTGCACTGAATCCCACACAAAGCTAAGGCTGGGAGGTCCAGCTGTCTATTCTAAGCAGCTTGACATTTTATGCCCTGCCATGTGTGAACTCTGACTTGGAATGTCATTTATTCTAAGGCAGTCTGTGAGAGAGTTTCTGCCTGTTCTTTAGCTTCATAAAAGTGATTTTAATATTTAGGAGAAAATTATAGAAATGCAAATTTCAAGCAAACACTTTGATTTGATGATGTCTTTGAAAAGAAAAAAGATTGCCAAGGCAGCTTAAGTCCCCTCACATAGTGCACTCACCTTTGAGAACTCTTACTCATATTTCACAACTGAATTGATGTTCCATGGGAATAACAGTAATTTTATTCATCATTCCTGTCTTTTTACAGGGTTGTAAGGTTTCTAAAAGGATTTGACAATAAAAAGATTTAACAATTTATTAAGTGTAGGTATAAGATCTCTTTTGTTGTCTCTGTACTCAATTCTTGTCTTTTCATTTTTTATTTTCTTTAGAAAAACAGAACAGGAAGATATGTTTTGAATTGTGGATATGAAGTATAATTTCCCTGTTCTTATGATTGTTTTTGGTTCAGATTGGGCCCAAATGGAAGGATGTGGTGACCAAATGCATCAAGGGGCATTACCAGCCTTTGCTGCTGCTTTATGCCGACCCCCAGGGAACCCCAGTGTCCACCCAGGACCTGCCCCCCCAAGTTGAATTCCAGTCATACAGCAGGATGTGCTACGATAGTGAAGATTCTGGTGAGCAGCCTTGCTCCTACCTGCCCCTTTCCCTCTCCAGTGTGGTCATTGGATATTTGGGACTCTCGATCATGAGCCTAGCACATAACCTAGCTTGGAGAAACAGGATCCATCAGGAAAAAGAAAGAAATGCCAACTGGTACTGAAGCCCAGCTTTCTCCAGCTTTGTGTCCTTTAGCCTCCAAGAATGTGTTGCCTATATTCAGTGTGTCCCCAATTTAGAAATTCAAAGGAAATTATGTTGATAGACTGAGATATTAAATTTGTGAGGGAAACCTAAGCATTTAACCTTCTAATTGGTAAAGATGACAGATGACTGATTCTTACTAGCAATTTAACAGTGACTTAAGTGAGTTGTTAAGACCAAGGGAAATGATACATTCCTACAAAGGTAGTCATAGTATTAGGGAATGAGAGATTTTTGTTTTAAAATGCCAGGAGCAGTAGTGATATTTTTCAGCTTATGAATCAGTTGTTTACTTCTAATTCAGTTGTTTGGAACCTGAATTATGTTTTCCTGTAGAAACAATTTGCAGCTTCATGGCTAAAGTCTCAGGTTAGCCCAAGAGGCTTATAATACAGGGTCTGGCAGAAGTAATTTCTGCTTGAGTGTGATTGGTAGGGTAATAATGTGGGTGTAATAATTTATAGTTTTAATTTGAACATTTCACCTAAAATGTCATATGATGAGCTTGAGTGTGATATTGTTATGTTACAGAATTACATGCTTGTGATTTTGTAATAAAAGATTTTGTAATGAAAGGGGGCATTATTTGTGCTGGACCCTGTATATTAGAAATATAACCCTAATAATTTTGGCTTGACTTCTAAAAAGGAGGAAAAAGAAATGTTCTTTCCCACTTCTATTTTTAGGGCTGGCCCTAAGTATAATTTCGAAAGAGAAGACACTTGACTTTGGAATCTTTTCCCCTCCCTTTTGTACCTCTCTCCTGCTTGATAACTGGTGTTCTTCCCAGCTGTGTAACATCAACCAGACCGGCTCTACTTCTGCCTTCAGTCAGACATCCATTGTCACCACTTACCTTAGCTAGGTGTTTAGAGGAAAGTATTGTGATTTAACTCATTCACACTAAAGTATAAATGACAGCCCCATAATTTCTCAAAGATACTAAAAATGCTTATGATGTCAATTAATTTTTTAAAGTGACATTTCTGGCAGTAGAGGAGAAAAATTATGGGATAGGGGTTATGTATGCCAGGTCGGCCTGGGACTCTATCTAAGTAGATCTTATTTTTCACAACTTTTTCCTTTCTTCCACTTTCCCCCCATAGGTTTTCTAAAAGCCCCACAGTTTTTCACAGTGGCAGGCAAAGTGAGGGCTTCAGCAAGGTAGGGGCAGGAATGGGAAGAATTGTTTGTGTGTCTGGGTTATCTGGAAGTTGGGTGTTGGGAAGAATGGCTCTGGTATATCCTTTTCAGAGTTCCATCTAGGAATTTCTTGCCTTATGGACCTTTGTTGCCATCCAGCTCTTTGCCCCCCTCTCTCACCGTCTTTCTCTCTTTCCTCACTTTTGCATATGTGTCTCCTCCTTCCCTCAGGGAGGGAGCCCTCCATCTCAAGTGATACTCGAACAGATTCCTCAACGGAGAGCTATCCCTACAAATACTCCCACCATGAATCTGTGGTCAGTCACTTCTCTTCTGATTCTCAGGGGACAGTCATCTATAATGTGGAGAATGATTCCACGTCTCAGAGCAGTCGGGACACAGGTAGGGACTCATGCAGTGGATCCTGCTTGTTCCTGCAGAAAGGGTTTCCATGAAAAAGAAACTGGGACAAGTTGGAAATGTTTGTCATACAAAGACAGGAAGGCATAGAACTCTAGTAATTGAGTGGGATCAAAATAAGCAACACAATTCTGAATGAACGATGGTGTTCTGTCACATATATTCCTGTCAGCAGTGTATCAATAAGGACAGTTGTGATGTGATTATTTTTTAAAAGGTTTTATTTATTTATTTTTGGAGAGAGGGGAAAGGAGAGAGAAAGAGACTTGGGACAGAAACATCAGTGTGCAGTTGCCTCTCTCTCGCCCCCTACTGGGGACTTGGCTGACAACCCAGGCATGTGCCCTAACTGGGAATTGAACCAGCGACCCTTTGGTTCTCAGGCTGGCACTCAATCCACTGAGCCACACCAGCCAGGGCTGTGATGTGATTATTGATGTGATAGTTTATTCTAAAATCTAATCTGTTTTTCTTTTGCTGTGCTTTTAATCCTTGTCCTTCTCATAGTGCTCCATTAAACTCTTGTGGTCTTGTACCTCACGACATTCTCATGCCAGGCCTTGTCCCATGTTAAGGGCTTTGAGAAAAGGGGCATATTATGGGAAAGGGACACCTGCTTGTCACCTTGCTAGGCTTCCTGAAGGACAGAAACACATAGGAATGAAAGCTTGCCTGTTTGTTATTGTGAGTTCCATGCAGAGAACATCCTTAAATTTTTTTGTTAATCTATTCAGAATGTGCCTGTATCAGTGAAGAAAATCAATATGGGGCATAAAAGGAAGAACAGTGAACAAATGACTGCTGAGATGAAAGTTATCACCCAAGGGATAGAAGTTGGGAATTAGTGAATTCATGGCGGCTTATACGCTGTGCATGGCCCTTTTTTAAAATAGAGAAGTTCAAATGTATGCAGATGTATACAGAATAGCATACTGCTCCTCCCCGTACCCATTACCTAGTTTCAGTAATTATAACTCATGGCCAATCTAGTTTTGTTTGTACCTCTACCCACTTCCCCTACTCCTGGATTATTCTGAATATTCTGGATTATTCAAATCCCAGACATGTCACCTTTTTCATAAATGTTTAGTATGTATATCTAAAATATAAGAAATCATTTTTAAACATACCATTATCACACTTAAAAATATTAACAGTAGCTCCTTTAAACCACTAAATAACCAGTGAGTGTTTAAACATCCATTTTTCTTATAAATGTCATAACTTTTTAATGGTTTGTTTGTTTGACTCAGAATCAAAATGAGGGCTACATATTACAATGGGTTAAGTCTTTTGTGTTTCTTTTAATCTATAGGTTTCTCTTATTTTTTTCCTTGCAGTTTACTGTTGAAGAACTAGGTAGTTGCCTTGTAGATTCCCACATTCTAAACTTTGTTGATTGTGTTCCTATGGTAAACTTTAGCACATTACTCTGTGCTCTGTATTTCTTATAAGTTGGTGGTTGGATCTAGAGGTTTGGTCAGATTCACATTGGAATACTTTTGATGACTATTGCATAAATTATTACTGCAAAGTGTGATATTTTTAAAACCATATTTCTGAAACTGTAAACTAGAGAGAAGATAAGTCACAGGATAAATAAAGCATATTTTCCAGGATATTCAAGTTTCTTTTCTTTTTTTTTTTTTTAAGATTTATTTATTTATTTATTTATCTTTAGAGGGGAAGGGTAGGAGAGAGGGAGAGGGATATCAATGTACGGTTGCCTCTCATGCGTCCCCTGCTGGGAACTGGCCTGCAACCTAGGCATGTGCCCTGACTGGGAATCGAACTGCGATCCTCTGGTTCGCAGGCCCGCGCTCAATCCACTGAGCTACACCAGCCAGGGCTTCAAGTTTCTATTAAAGGTTTGTGAATGGCTGGGGCTAGGGGAGCATGTCTCCATTAGTTTAGCATTTGTACTTCCAGTAGCTCCGAGTTATTTCCTCTTTTCTGAAATCTCTCTTATAGGTCCAGAGGTAGCAAAGGATCAGATAAAAGCAATAAAAGATTGCATTCATAAATGTAGCCATATCACTATATTGTTGATACCTGAATATGTACAAGGATTTTCATATACTAACATAAGAAACAAAATTTTTTTAAATTTCTTTTTCCTTAAGATTTTATTTATTTATTTTTAGACAGAGAGGAAGGAAGGGAGAAAGAGAGAGGGAGAGAAACATCAATGTGTAGTTGCCTCTCACGCTCCCCACACCAGGGAACCTTGCTTGCAACCCAGGCATGTGTCCTGACTGAGAATCGAACCAGCCACTCTCTACTTCGCAGTCCAGCACTCAATCCACTGAACCATACCAGTCAGGGCTGAAACCAAATTTTTGTTAACTCTTAATGCATTTGAGAACCTAGGGGATTTTCTCTAAGCCTACCTTTCAATTTAATTCAGTTGCTTAATTCACCTCTGGCCCCCAGCATCTTAGATGATTATATCCTTTGGAATATGACCTTTGCTGTTGTCAAATCATACTCATATATTCACATACACTGGGCATGAAGGAAGGCAAGTTATATAAAAGGCCCAGATCTTCTGGGTTTCCCAGCAATTTGTATTGAGGAACTGTGAAGTATAATTGTTTGGTGAAGCATGGTTGGCGATGGGAATGAGAATTATTCAAAGTTCAAGTGTTCTTTTAAATGATTCACACTTAAGAAAGGTTTAGAACTGGGTCTTAAAGCCATACACAATCAGAGCTCTTGTGAGCAGAGACTGGGACACAAGGGATAATACCAGATGTAATAAAAATTCGGCTTTACTTGGCATGTGTTGCTAAATAAATAAAAGGAAAGGTTTGTCTTCTATTTATAAGAGTGAAAATACATTGGTACATATCATTTTTATACTGTCTTTAAAACTTTCACCTTTTAAAAAGTATCAAGTAATGTGTTCTTAAAATTACTGGAAAAAATTAGGAGTGGGGATTAAGATGTATTTATCTATTAAGAGATCCCTGCCACACTTAAATCTGGTAGCCATAACCCCTGCAGCTTTCCGTCCACAGGTACACTAAATGTGTGCCACTGCCATGAATCCCAAAGGGAGACTAGCTTCTCAAGAGGATGGAGGTCAGTCTCAGATACCAGCTTACCCCCATTTCCTTGTTCTTTTAGGACACCTGACTGATAGTGAATGTAATCAGAAACTGACATCCAAGAAAGGGTCTCTGATAGAGCGCAAGAGGAGCTCTGGCCGGGTTAGGAGGAAAGGCGATGAGCCACAGGCCTCAGGGTACCACAGTGAAGGCAAGCCACTCTTCATTACTTCTCTTTCCAGTTCACTTTATCAGACTTGTCACACTTCAGACTGTGGCTTCTATTTTCTGCTCAGAGAGCTTTCCTTGTTTTCTGAGCTTTGGGATCTGGGTATCCACGAGCACTTTAATCATTTATATTTGTTTCGTTCTTTGGTTTTTAGGAGAAACACTGAAAGAGAAGCAGGCTCCTAGGAATGCCTCTAAACCATCCAGCGGCACCAACAGACTAAGGGATTTTAAAGAGACAGTTAGTAATATGATCCATAACAGACCATCCCTGGCTTCTCAGACCAACCTAGGATCTCCTTTTGCGGGGAAAGGAGGAGACCAGGTGGACAAAAGACCTCCTAGGAACCTGCCTTTACAGCCTCGTGACTGGGAAATAGAGAGCACTAGCAGTGAGTCAAAATCCAGTTCTTCGAACAAGTATCGTCCAACATGGAGACCCAAACGGGAGTCTCTGAATATTGACAGTATCTTTAGTAAGGACAAAAGGAAGTACTGTGGCTATACGCAGCTTAGCCCATTTTCTGAGGACTCAGGTGAGAACATAATTAGGGAAAAATTGGGCTTCAGAATAAAGATGATTTATGTATTTTAAGAACCTGGGTTTTTGGGTAGACTTGACAAGGTTCATTTTTACCCCAATACTGGGTCTTTTGGGGATATAAGTTCAGTAAAGGAATAGCTGGAGGGAGGTGTTAGTTATGTCTTGATTTGAGGCAGATGCTAAACCTATCTCCCTTTTCATATTTGTCCTTTGATTGGGATAGCTAAAGAACTTACACCAGATGAACTAAGCAAGCCACCTGCTTATGACTTTAAAACTGGTGGGCCAAGCCCTCAATACAAGCCTTGGGTCCCAGCACGGCCAGGCTCTCATGTTTTAGAGCAGCACCCTCGCCTCATCCAGCGAATGGAATCTGGCTATGAGAGCAGCGAAAGGAACAGCAGCAGCCCTGTCAGCCTGGATGCAGCCCTGCCTGAGAGCTTGAGTGTCTGCAGGTATTGTTTGGTCTTTGAATAGCGGCATTGTCCCTAGCAGCAGCATGAGCCACCAAAAGGTTTATCAACTCAGTGGAGAGGCACACTTTATTACCATCTTATGGGCAGTTTGCTGTATCAACTTTCTGTGGCAACAGCTCCCTCTGCTGGGAGAAACAGCAAAGGCATTTGAGAAAGGAGAGGCAACTTTTAAAGTATGTATAAAATAGTTGTTTAGTAAATAACTTTTAATAAAAGAATAAATTAATGAATCAAAACTTATGTAGTCCTAAGATCAGAGACAAAATCCAATTGTTATTTATTCTGGCCTTTCATTTTAGGATAGGTTCTTTTTTTAGAGTAACTGGGGACCCTGTGTTTTATGAAGCCAATGATATTCATAATGCCATAAGATAACAACTTAATAGTCCTCATTGCACCCTGTTCATAGGGCCCAGTTTGCTTTATAAATTTCAGATCCTCATGTATTGTTTTTACTGAGTTGCCACAGAGGCAAGTTTCCTGACAGTACAACTACTTTGAAAGGAGCGATTGCCTCTTCTACAGTGTAATAACCACATCCCCATACTTTAACATTGCTCTTCCCTGGCTGCTTGACCCTGTTTAGTTTTACACATTATAAGATGCTAGAAAGGTATAAGAAAGAAGAAGGCAATCTATATTCATTAAATAAATTTTGTTCCAGACACTGCACTAGATGTACAAAGTGGATTGAGGTGAGATAAGATGGGGTGATGAGTGAGTGTTTCAGTTTGTCAGAAGTAGTTTAGCAGATACTTCCATTGTACTAGTTTAATGCTTTGTTGGTGTTTTGAGGGAATTTGTCTTAGGAGTGTTACTAGTTATCACCTTCTGCTGCTTTCACTAGATTCTGGTTTCTCTTTTGAAGGGATCCAAGTGCTAAGAGATCAGCTGTGTTAGCACCTTCCTGGCGTCACATCCCAAAGTCTCACAGCAGTAGCATCCTGGAGGCGGACTCTGCAGCTTCCAGGAGTGGCTGGACAAAGAATCAGCCCCTGTCAGGTAAGCAAAAGGATAATGGATTTGGAGGACTTGATTTGTCTGCCCATTTTGTTTAGGAAACAACCTTACACGAGAACATTTGAAATTGTAGATGTGGAGGTTTTGAGCTGCTCCGTCTTTGGATTATCTATTTTTTATTCACCACAGCTTGACTAATTGTTTCTTTCTACCTTGGAGAGCCCCCTTGTGTGAGCAGGAGGAACAGACATTTGATGAACAGTGTCAGTATCATCTGCATTCCTTAGAAGATCAGTCCTAGGGCTTTCCTTGGTGTAGAGGTGGCCGCTTGGGAATGCATTTCTTATTGTTTAATACCATGAATCGAGATAACACGGGGACATGTAGACTGTGGGCAAAACTGGGAAGTAAGCAGGTCAAACCTACCCTGACCCCTACCCCTCCTCTATAGCCTGTCCAGTACCCTGGTTTTTGCTCTTCATTTCTTGAGCGTGCCTTGTATCCTCATACTCCTTTTCAAAACAAGCTCTCAAGGGATAATTTGACTCCTTCACATTAAACATAAGTGATAGAAAATAGTTAAAATATACTTTCTATAAGAGAAAAGAATACTGAAATGTTGAGATTTGAGGTAGTCATAGGTTTTAGATCCATTTTACATTTCTCTCACAACACACATATATACTTCTAGTGCATATTCTGCTTAAGCAGAAACCCAGTATAAAAGGATCAAAATAAATCCTTTACTTAGAGCTGAAATTTGATGTGATAACTAGACAGTGTCCCCAATATGGAGACTTTGGAATGCCTAAAGGAAGATGGTTGAGTACACAGTGTTATTTAGTCTGTTGAGGAGTTCTGGGAACTACTAACTTAGCGGTCAGTTTTATCTGAAAGATGTGTTTCATCCCCTTTTTTTGTGGTCTGTTAGATAAATTAGGAGTAGGGTGTGTGGGCAGAAACCTAACTGTGGTCTGATTTAATGAGCTTCTGGATGTAGAGCTCACCAACTTAATACAGAGAAGAGGACAGAATACCATGTGTCAGCCTGTAGAGATGAGACCAGGCACATTACTAGTCTGCCCACCAATTCTCTTGATAACCACTTAGAGATAGCTAGAAAGGAGGTATGCAGCTGTAATAAAAAGGCATGGACTCTTTTATGTATGGGTGCTATGGGTTGCTGACACCTGGCAGAGCAAAACAATGCCTATAGAAGCAGGTATCTCCAAAATCCTGGGCTGGAGTAGGTTATAATTAGAAACCCACAGAAGAAATTCATGCCTCCTAATGAAGTCATATGTTTGATTTATTAAAACTCATACATTTTAATTTATTTTGTGTTGACTAACGTAGGTTTGAGAAACTTGTGATCAGCGTGAGGCTATTCCCCCTTCTCTTTCAGCACATGCTGAAAGAGAATGCTGTTTCAGCACACTAAGGACTTAAATCCTATGATTTCTTTAATAGTTTTAATTCTGGATTGGCTGGGTAGAACTCACCAATATGATTCCTCAACTGGTAAAAGAAATTTAGGAAGGACTTAGAACAAGTTTCTCACACACCATACTACTTCACCATCCTCTTTCTATCGTGAACCTTACTTATGCCTTACAACTTGATACAATCATAATAGGCTGGCATAGAACAAATATTTTTATCTGGTAACTTTGATCACTCTTTTAAAAAGTTACATAAGTATGGACTTTCGACCAAGTTGGAGGTGTAGGTAGACACACTGTGCCTCCTCACGCAACCAAAAGAAGGACAACAACAAATTTAAAAATCAAAAATAACCAGAACTTCCAGAAAAATCAAACTGTATGAAAGTCTGACAACTAAGGAGTTAAAGAAGAAACATTCATCCAGACTGGTAGGAGGGGTGGAGATGGGCAGCCAGGGTGGAGAGGACTCATGGCAAGGTGGCGGTCCCACATTTGTGGATATACCAGGAGGAACAACTGGAGAATGAGACAGACCATGCAGCCCAGGGTTCCAGTGCAGGGAAATGAAGCCTTGAAACCTCTGACTGTAAAAACTTGTGGGGGTTGTGGTGGCAGGAATAACTCTCAGCCTCACAGGAGAGTTCATTGGAGAGACCCACAGGGTCATAGAATGTACACAAACCCACTCACCCACCCAGGAATCAGCACCAGAAGGGCCCAATTTGCTTGTGGGTAGTGGGGAAAGTGACTGAAAGGCAGCCGAGAACCCAGCAATCGGCATTGTTCCCTCTCTGACCCCTACCCACATACAGCATCACAACACAGTGACAGTGGGTTGCCCTGCCCTGGTGAATACCTAAAGCTCCGCCTCTTACTGTGTAACAGGCATGTAGAGAAAAAAAGTGGACCAAAAGAAAGAACAGATCAAAGCTCCAAAAATAGAACTAAGCGATGAAGAGATAGCCAACTACGAGATGCAGAGTTCAAAACACTGGTAATCAGGATGCTCATAGAAATGGTTGAGTATGGTCGCAAAATAGACAAAGAAGTAAAGGCTGCGTAAAGTGAAATAAAAGAAAATGTACAGGGAACCAAGAGTGATGGGTAGGAAACTGGGACTCAAATCAACAATTTGGAGAAGAAGGAAGAAATAAATATTCAACCAAAACAGAATGAAGAAACAAACAAACAAAAAAAAAAATGAGAGGCTTAGGAACTTCTGGGATGACATTAAATGTTCCAACATTTGAATCATGGGGTGCCAGAAGAAGAAGATGAAGACAAAGAAATTGAAAACTTATTTGAAAAAATAATGAAAGGGAACTTTCCCAATCTGGCAAAGGAAATAAACTTCCAGGAAGCTCAGACACCCCCAAAGAAGTTGGACCCAAGCAAGCACATACCAAGGCACATCATAATTACATTACCCAAGATTAAAGATAAGCAGAGAATCTTAAAAGCAGCAAGAGGAAAGGAAACAGTTACCTACAGAGGAGTTCCCATCAGACTATTAGCTGATTTCTCAGAAGAAACCTGGCAGGCAAGAAGGGGCTGCAAAGAAGTATTCAAAGTCATGAAAAGCAAGGACCTACATCCAAGATTCCTCTATCCAGCAAAGCCATTATTTAGAATGGAAGGGCAGATTAAGTGCTTCCCAGACAAGGTCAAGTTCAAGGAGTTCATCATCACCAAGCTCTTATTATATGAAAAGTTAGAGACTTGTCTGAGAAAAAAAAGGTGGTAAAAAATATGAACAGTAAAATGACAACAAACACACAACTGTCAACAACTGAACCTAAAAATAAAACAAAAACAAACTAAGCAAACAACTAGAACAGGAACAGAATCACAGAAATGGAGATTACATGGAAGAGTTATCAGTGGGGAGAGACAGGGAGAATGGGGGGAAAGGTACAGGGAATAAGAAGCATAAATGGTAGGTATAAAATAGACAGGGGGAGGTTAAGAATAGTATAGGAAATGGAGAAGCCAAAGAACTTATATGTATGACCCATGGGCTTGAACTAAGGTGGGGGATTGCTGGTGGGAGAGGGGATGCAGAGTAGGGGAGGAATAAAAGGGAGGGAAAAAAATGAGGTAATTGTAATAGCATAATCAATAAAATATACTTAAAATAAAAAAAATTACATGATTAAAATAAATCCAGTCATACAGTAACCTGCCTGTTGCCTCTTTAAATTGAAGATACCAGTGTTACGGTTATGGTATACATATATCTTTAAAATAAAGTCATACTATACCTATTATTCTGTTACTCGATTTTTCACTTAATATAACATGGACATCCTTTTAGATCTTTACACACTAATTAAATTTTTACTACTATGGACATTTTACAAACATGGAAGAGATGGTAGAAATTAATGGTGAGAAATTGACTTGGTTGAAGCTTCGCAGTTAGTCAGTGGCAGCATGTGGTAGAGAATGCTCCCTCATGGTTAACAGAGAGCATGGATTGTTAATTTAACCTATCTCACTTTACGTAAGTTCGCTATTTACCATCTCTGTAACCTTTGGCAAGTTATTTTGCTCTCCTTGTGACTCAGTTTCTTCATTTCTAAAATGTGGATAAAAATAGTATTTATCCTCATTAAGTCGTTGTGAGAATTAAATGAAATAATATACGTAAAAGTGCTTAAAACTATGCCTGTTACATGGTGAATGCTCAACGAATGGTAGCTTTTATGTTGTTATTGTTGTTATAAAACACTCAATGAAAGTTGTTGTTGTTGTTATTATTATTATTCACAACCCAGGTCTCACCCTGAATCTGATATGAAAAGCAATATTCAAAGCATGAACTCCACACTGGAGCTAAGAGTTCCAAGGGAAAGCCGTGCAATGGTGGTAACTGCCAACGGTGCTTAGTCTTGGTTATGGAAATGTGGTAATTTCTCTTTTCCCTTGCTTGTATTCTAGGTGGGGAGATATCTTCCAAAAGTGAACTAGATGAATTGCAAGAAGAAGTGGCCAGGAGGGCCCAGGAACAGGAACTGCAAAAGAAACGGGAGAAGGAATTAGAGGCAGCTAAAGGGTTTAACCCTCATCCTAGCCGCTTTATGGACTTGGATGAACTGCAGAATCAGGGTAATTGTTGTCGATGATGAATGATTGTCAGTGATGGGGACAGTGAAAGAGGGAAGGAAAAAAATACACCAAGCTCATAAATTCCTCATCTTCGCTTTAGCAAAATTGTATTGTATCTTAATTCAGCCATTTTGATGAAGTAGAAGGTAACAGGCCTATTGATTGGAGACAGGCACTAATTTTGGGCCCATAGATAGTGTATTGTTATGAAAAATAGGTGTTCCATGAACAGCTATAGAAAATGTAAATAAAACTAGTCACAGTTCAGAAACAGCAGCACAGGGCACTGGGCAAGCCATGCTGACAGTGAGGAGAATTCTACTTGCTGGGCAGAAACATACGCTGAAGATTTCTCACTGGAGCTCTTGGGATGTCAGTCTGCTGAACAGGTTCTAAGAACAGAGACCCTGATCGCCTTTTGATCCTCTGATGATCCGTTTTCCAATCTCATGTGTTTTTCATGGACTTTACTTAAGTTTCTCAACTGCCTCACATTAGTCACATTTTTTTTTTCAATTGCTTTAGGGATACTTTGTATCAGAAGAGACTAGTCTTCGAAATGGGAGTTCAAAAAAGCTAAGCTATCTACCTTAAGTAGATACTGAAACCTCTACCTCTTTTATTTTTAATAAAATGAATTTATTATTCTTATTATTCAGCATCACTGGATGTACCAAATTGTGCTAAACCATTGTAAAGAATATGAGTCAATGCTAATTTGGGTGGCTGATTTCTGTTGATCACTTCCCTCTTTTTATCAATACCCAGAGTAGCTCCCTGGGCTAATTTGGGGGCCACTTTTCTCCTCTAATCCTGCAGTCTTTTGATCCAAGTCAATTGTTGACTTTTATTTACCAAGGCATTGTATTTGTTTTCAAATCAGTTTTAAATTCCTAATTCCTCAGCTGTCCTTACATTTGGGTAGTCTTCCTTTTTATCCTCAAGCTATATCACATTGGTATCTCAGGTTTATATTGCTTTTGAAAGGAGAGTCCTTTCATCTCCCTCCCTTGCCTTTTTTCCCTCTTCTGTCTTTAGAGTAGTAAGTACATAAAGTTGAGAGAGAATCCCTCTGGCTATATTTCATTGTCAATTCTCCATACACTTTGGTTTAGCTTCTCCTGGAAAAGCAAGAAATGGAGTGCTAAGATTCTAGAGGATAAGAATTAAAATCTAGTACAGTGATGAGTCAACTACAGTTTACCTAATCTTTGTAGAGAATTTCGTTTTAATGGCTGTAGCCACCACCTGTTATTATAAAGGTTGTATACAATCAGTAGATTTCAAATATTATGAGAACACTTCAGGCCTGGAGGTTGGGGAGAACTACATCTCTGGAGGTGGCATAGAACCTGCGTGCCAAGTTCTTCAGAACTAACTCGCTACTTCCACCACCTTCCCATCACTCTTCAAAAGCCATGGTAAATTAGGGAATGAATGTTAGGGGTGCGGAAGAGCCATTCTTACCATTCCAACTTAAGGTAAGTGGAGGGTTGAGACATTGTGGTAGAAGTGACTCTGCCATTTTAATTTTTTTTTTCCTTTGAGCTTGGAAAAACTCAGCATTAATCCTAATTGTAGGTGAACTTAGAGCTACTACCAATTTATGGTTATGAGTAAGTAAAAGGCAAAGGGATACATAAGCTTTAGGATTTTTTCACAAAAGTTGCCCTTACAGTACTTTCTTGCTTTTTCATCTGGCTCTGTACTTGGACTCTCCCGCACCTGCTTTGGCACACTTTCACTTTCAGGGGAGGAAGGAATACCTCATGCTCTCTGTTTGGGAAAGTAACTTTTGTGAGGTAGGTTTGGTGAGCGAGGGCATGATAAAAGTAAATACTTAGCGGTGCTGATGAAAAGTGTGTGCTTGCAAACCAACAACAAAGGCAGTTCAACAGGTATACTGAGGTTAGGAACTGTTAACCACCTGTGCCCAAGAGGTGTACTGATTTTTCAGTTGAGGGTGATGCAGAGAGGACTGTGAATTGACATGGGAACGAAGTGTTAACAGATGGCTTTCCACAGAGTAGTGAAGCCACTTTTGCCTTAACCTAGCAGTTGAGGTCTCAGTGGAGATCTCAGTCATTCTGATACTGGTTGGCAAGATGTGTCTTGTTGCACCGTGGAAGGGCAGGTCAGTAAAAGTATAAGAACCCACCCTTCTGCTATAGATAGTACTTTGTTCTTTCCTTGAGGTCCTGGAGTTGGAGTATGTGGTGGACAAAGACATACCCTCTTTCATGCCTTGGGTAATGTTAGTTAAGGCAAAAATGGATGTCCTACTTGTTTCAGAGATTCTTAATAGCAATGGACAGTTGGAATAAGGGTAGAACAAAAGCTCAGCAGCAAGGATCTGTGTGCACTGAAAGGAAACAACAGTACATAGGAAAAGTTGGAACCAATTGTAATGAAAATGAAAAGTGCTGGCCCTTTCAGGGAGGAGTGACGGCTTTGAGAGGTCCCTGCAAGAGGCAGATTCAGTATTTGAAGAGTCGCTGCACCTGGAACAGAGGGGAGACTGTGCCACAGCTTTGGCTCTCTGTAACGAAGCTATCTGTAAGTAACTCTAACCAGTATGCCTATGGCACTTTTGATTACCTTCATAACAGGTATTATTAGTGTCGGCACTCAGATGGAACAAAAGCTTTTATGTCTCCTCATTTACTCTCCCAAACTGAGAGGCCCTTTAGCTAGCTATCTTTGCCCCTCAGATTTGTAAGTGTGCCAGGTGCCTTCACTGTGGCCTGTGGATATTTACTGGAATAACCAGGAGTCCACAGATGAATGATTACCCAGCCATGCCTACCTTCTTATCCCAAGATAAATTAGACCTCATCCATGAGGTTAGTTTGCTCTTTCTCTAGTCACTGCCCATTGAGGTGCAGCTTATGAAAGGAAGAGAGTAATAAATTGGCTGTGACTTCCCAGGCCTGTGACTTCACACTGCGTATTTAATTCTTCATGTTTCTCCCCTGCCTTTCTGATGTGCTGCACCATTAGGGTATAGCCAGGGACTAAGGCTTAGAATTTGTATCTGGTTCTTAAACGTGACCCACAAGAAGTTGTGTTCTGTAAAGACAGATGCAGGTTTGGATCTTATTTCTGCTGTTGGCCATCAGGAAAGGGGAGTTGGGAGCAGAGTTTGGAGACCAGAGTCAGACAGGTCAGTTGCAAAAGATGAGTGGCAACCTCTAAGATGGAAGCACCAGTTTATCTTTTTAACTCATTTTAGTTTAGCTTTTTGTTTGTTTGTTTTTTAAATTTGAATTAACCTGTTTGGCCTCCATGGCTTCTGTGAATGTTCCTTCTAGCCAGAGCCAGCTCTGTGCCCTGGAAAGCACATGCATGGTTCACGCCTTACATTCCTGCTGCATATTTTGAGTTTTAGTGCATATCTTTGCTCATTTTTTGTTCAATTTTATTCTTTTTATTTTTGTTTGTATTTTGTGTTCTGTTTCTGCTATATTTTCTTTTGCATTTTAGCTAAACTAAGACTTGCCCTGCATGGTGCCAGCTCTAGCACGCACAGCAGAGCCCTAGTCGATAAGAAGTTGCAAATCAGTATTCGAAAAGCACGGAGCCTGCAGGATCGCATGCAGCAGCAGCAATCATCGCAGCAACCGTCGCAACCCTCAGCCTGCCTCCCCTCACAGGCAGGGGCCCTCCCTCAGCCAACAAGGTAGTGCCTGGGAACCACAGCAGTCGGTGTGTGCCAGGGGAGGAAGTGGCCATGGGCGCTCCGTGGCCAGAGCTCTCATTGTCTCGGTGACTAGAGGGGAGAGAAGACTCCTCTGAAAAAATTTATTCTCTCAAAGGTCATACGTGTAGTGAAAGCTCGTTCCACTGCTGGTCCTTTTCTTAATAGTTTCTAGAAAGGTAAAGAAAAGTATAACATAATAAATAGACCACTTGTTCACATTTCTTGTGGGGGAATTTTTCCCTGGACTTGTGTAATAATAGGATTAGTAAATGTGTACATACTAAGTTCCTAGATATGGCAGTCAAGCTACATTTCAGGTTGCGGTAGAAGCCATGCGATTTGTTTTGAGGTTTTAGTGGTTTCTTGTCCTTCATGGAAGCAGAAAAACCAGTCTTCCTTGCTTTGCTGAAACTATAGAAAAAAAACACGAAGATTCCCTTTGTTTTGATTCCCTGTGGTCAGGACTAGGAAAAAAGTTCCCGTGGCCATTGATGTTATTCTCACATTTAACCCTTGAATTTGGATGTTAACTTAAAAGAGATAGATTTTAGTAAAAGTAAATTTTGGCTGTTAATAAAACTGAGTGGTTTTCAGAATATAAATATTATAAAAGCAGCTAACATTTTTTAAACATCTGCCTATACCCAGACACTAAGTTTAAACACTTTATATTTTATTTTAGTTCTCACAATAACCTTAGGATAAGGAGTATTTAGTGATGTATGTAAATAAAGAAATCAGGCTTAGAGGGTAAGTTAAGTAAGGTACCGAGTATTACTCAGCTAACAAATGGTAGAAGTATGGAATTCAAATCCAGGTAGGTCTATTTGACTCCATTAGGTTTCCCATATAAATATAATATCACATTCTTCATAATGTTGTAGGGGTGACTGAGTGACTGTATCCGCAAAAGTTTGTAGTATATTGTTCAAATTTAATGTTCATAGCTAGGGTCCTTTTTCTCCCATTGTGTACTCCTGCAGTTGAATGCTGATTTGAGGATCTGATCAGATATGTTTTGAATAGAAACAATTTAGGCAGATAAAGTCTTTCTAGAAAACTTACGTCACTTGATGTATGTGAGTGATCAAGGTTTTAAGTGCTTCTAACACAATTTTTAGGTCAGAAATACAAAGCAGTTAGCGAGAGACCAACTAACTGCTGACTCCCACTCCCAAATTTGAAGACAGTGACAGTGCATTACTTTGGGGAAACATCTCAGTGAGTAATACAACCAAATCCAGATTATGAAAACGCACTTGAAATAGTTGATTTTTATGTAATTTCATGAGCCCAAACCATCCTGTACTATGTAAATATAGCCTTTTGGTTCTTTTGGCTGTTCTGCCTCTCTGGACCCTAGGTATGAGTGATTTCTAGACTTTGCTTACTTTCCAGGTCATTTGCATGTGGGACTAGCAATTTTTGTTTTTTAATTTGTAAATAAAATATGATTGGAATAGGACTTCACAGGTAGTGAAGAATACTGGCAAGGGCTTTACTTAATATTACTCTGTGAAACTTTGGTGAGGGCATGTATTAAAGAAGATTAATATTACCAATTATTTGGATAGAAGCAGACCATGTACCTTCTCTCATGAACCTCTGAACTGTTGACTATACTTGTCTTATCTTTGCGTTTATTTTCACCATTCCCTCTGTGGTTAGCTGGATATGGAAACTGAGTAAAAAGTTTTTTATAGGTGATATTGTCAATCAAGACAGTTTATGACTGGCTCTCTCCATTTATTTCAGTGAACAGCCTATCCCGCTCCAAGTATTGTTAAGCCGGGAGGCACAACTGGAACCCTACACGAATACAGATTTTGGGGCCAGTTCTTTCATCTACTCATCTGCTTCCTGCCATGAGTCACAGTCATCACTCTTCCCAGAGTCATCTACCCTGTCTGCCCCACAGCATAGTTCCCCCAGTAGGTCTGCCTTGAAACTTCTTACTTCAGTGGAGGTGGATAGCACTGACCCCTCTGTGTTGCCCAGGCAGTGCTCACCTAAAACACCAGGGACGACTGAGAAGAACTCTCATCATGGTTGGGAACCATTAGATATACCGGGGGGTAAGCTGCAAGGCCACAGGGCTGGTAACAGCAGCTGCAACAGGTTCCCCGCTCAAGAGGGAAGAGGCATTGATCAAGAAGAGCTATTCCAAGAAAAGAGGGATTCTATTGACTCATCCCAGGTGATAGCTTGGTCACACCCAACTGGAATAGCCACCTGTGAGAAAGATGATGCACACCGCCTAGCCTGTAGTCTTGTAAGTTCATCCGCTCAGCCTGACCTTCCCCTTTACAGAGCCTGCCACCCCGTAATGCCTGCTGCTTCTTCATCTGTGTTTCGCTCTCCTGATACTGTGCAGAAAACTAACCAATGCCTCCAAGCCAAAAGCCTCAAAACTTTGTTGACTTCAAAAGTGAACGGAGGCAGTGAGGAGCCCTATACACCAGAGTTTCCGGGCACAAAGGGGCTTGTCCGCTCTCTGGCAGAACAGTTCCAGAGGATGCAAGGTGCCACCACAAGAGATGGTACTGTTTCCCAGGACAGAAGTTTTCCAAATAGTCGAAGGAAGAGCTCTTCCCCTTCTGACTGTAAGCCTCCTTTCCCACAGGATCAAGGGAAAGGCCATTGGCCTTGGGCAAAACAGCAACCCTCTGTGAATAGTAGGGACAGACTGCCTTCCTGGGAAGAGCCTTCTGATCATCCTTCTCTTGCCATGAACTCTGGGCTGCCCAGTGGTGAGACTTCTTGCGGAGGACAGCCCAGGATGGCAGAGCCAGATATGTACCAAAGGAAGCCATCACAAGTAAAAGATGCTAGGCCTAAGGAGTTGGGCAGCAGCATGGACTTGGGAACTTCCTTGCCTTTGGATTCCTGGGTGAATGTCACAAGGCTCTGTGACTCTCAGCTTAAACATGGGGTCCCTGGGCCAGAAATAAAGTCCTCCCCCCAAAATCCCTATACCTGTGCAGCCTATCCAGACAGAAACCACATCCTTTTGCATCCACATTGGAACCAAGACACAGAGCAGGAGACCTCAGAATTGGAGTCTCTCTACCAGGCCAGTCTTCAGGCTTCTCAGACTGACTGTTCTAGACGGGAGCAGCAGGATGTGACATGGCACCCACTTAGCCAAACAGGTAAGAATGCAACCAGGGATGGGGGAGTGGAGGACACACAAAAGCTTGAGGACAGAATCAGAGATGGGGTTGTGTTCTGTCCAAATTGTATCCCCAGCTTAGGAGGTGGTAGTAGAACTTTTGACTCTATTTATAAAGACTTCAGGACAAGGGCTAGACATTTTTGTGGTTAGAATGAAGAATGAGGACAAAATCATGAGTCATAGGCCAGTTCTCTCCTAAAGAAAGAGACCAAGGAGTATATGCCCAAGGCTTCTTCAGTATATGAGTCAGTGCTAAGGAATGGCTCATAAGTCTTTAAGAGTGATTCAGCTTGACATGGGTGAGGCTGGGAGGAAAAGTCATCCTTCCATGGCTTAGAAGATCCAGATTCAGCTTCCAGATCCAATTTGCAGTGAAGATGTCCACATTGAGCCAAGTCTGCAAAGGGCATTTCCAAATTATATTGAACCAGCAATCTCAAGACCTTCCCTGATTCCTTTCGGAACTGCCAGGTTTAGAATTTTCAAGGTAGTACGCCTGTAGGGTACTCATTCACTGACTTTTCAAAAGTATTGTGTGAAAATGAAGTCTGCACCTTAGATGCACATCACAGACTTAGTTCTGGAAACTGAATAAATGAAGAATATTTATAACTTAGATTGATGCACTTAAGAATTTCAAAGCCTGAACTATTATACTGGCTTCATCATTAATTGTCAGTATAAATTTGGACAGCTCAGTATCCCAGGGCCAAGTTTTTACCGATAAAAAAGAGAGAATTAATATTTTTTAAAGATATCTTCCAACTCTTAAAATATGTATCATTCTGTGAAATTGAACTCAGAACTTTATCTTCAGCTCAGGAATACCAGTTTCCATAATGGTATGGGTTCCTCGCATGCTACCAACCAGTGTTTAATTACAGCTAAACAACAGGTGTTTAATGAGTACCTACTATGTCCTGAGGAGCTCTTGGGAGTTATCACATAAATAGGAGATTTGATATTATGATATGTTTTTTAGGATGTGCATCCTAGTGTACACTTTGTAATAACATGCATCCATGAAATGCTCCTTAGGTACACAGGGGCAGGGCAGTATGGGAAGAAGATTCAAAAGAATAAGGAAAAGCTGGAGTTGGCCTCAGTTAGCATCCTGTATAATATAAGGGAGAAAGAATACACAAATGTCAAGTGTTTTAATAATAATAAGCACATATAAAAGAATACATGACAAGTGAAATATAATGAACTAACTGTCAAACATTATACAAAAACCAAGTGAAACAAAAAAAACCCTTATATTACCCAACATAGCAACATTTTTCATTGTGGATAGTCTTGAAATATTTAAAGCAATAAAAATTATTGATAGCCCTGGCTGGTGTAGCTCAGTGGATTGAGCGCGGGCCTGCGAACCAAAGGATCGTGGTTCGATTCCCAGTCAGGGCACATGCCTGGGTTGCCAGGCCAGTTCCCGGCAGGGGACATACAAGAGGCAACCGCACATTGATGTTTCTCTCCCTCTCTCCTCCCCTTCCCCTCTGAAGATAAATAAATAAATAAATAAATAATAAAAATAAATAAATAAAATATTTAAAAAATTATTGATAATCCCACTTTTCAAATTTCATGAGTTTACATCTAGCTTTTTTCTACATATTTACCATATATTTTGCTTTATTTTTACAAAAAGGATTATGATATGATTATTTAGGCTATTTCCTATTTTTTTAATGTTACACTATGATGAATATCTTTAAACTTAAGTGTTTGACCACATTTCTGATAACCTTAGAATAAATTTTTAGAAAAGTAATAACTAGTTGAAAGTTATAAACCTTAAAAAAAGTCTTGATATTCACTGGCAAATTAGCCTTCAGGAAGATTATATTCTTAAAATCAGTATAAAAGTGTACCTACCAACCATTAAATTTTTTCTTTGACAGTGAACAAAAACTAATTTAAAAAATTCATCTAATGAATCAGTTATCAAAATACTTGTCAAACCAACTAGCCTTTGGGGGAATCCTTCTTTATCTTACTATAAAGCATTTATTAAGCACCAAATTACTGGTACTTTTTTCCAGTTCTTTATTGATACATAAAATGACAGATAAAATTGTGTACATTTAAGGTATACAACGTGATGGTTTGATATATGTGTTTATTACTAAAAGATTACCACAGGAACATTAGTTAACACAACCATCACCACACATATTTAAAATATTTTTGTGGTAAGAACGTTTAAAAGCTACCCTCTTAGCAGCTTTCACATAGGTAATACAGTGTTGTTGGCTGTAGTCATGGTCCCCAGCACTTATAGCTGGAAGTTCATACTCTTTGATTAACATCTCTTCAATTCCCCCAGCCCCTGACAGCTACCATTCTATTCTCTGTTTCTATTAGTTTGCCTGTTTTTATTTTTTAGATTCCACATATGAAATCATACAATATTTGTCTTTCTCTGACTTATTTTTTAAGTTTTATTTATATATAATTTACACATCATACAATTCACCTAAAATGTACAATTCAACAGGTTTTCATTGTATTCGTGGAGTTGTCTGTCCATCACCACAGTCAGTTTTACAGTGTGTTTATCACCCCTGAAAGAAAGCTCTTACTCATTAGTAGTCACTCCCCATTTCCTCCTTCCCTTTCTCTCTGCCCCAGGCAACTTCTCATCTATTTTCTGCCTATAGATTTGCTTGTTTTGGACATTTTACATAGATGGAACCATATAGTATACTGTGTTTGTGGCCAGATTATTGATATATTAATATTAATATTAGGCCAATAATTGATTTAGCTATAGCACCCTCCCCTTTCCCTTTCACACTGGATTATTTTAAAGCATATCCCGGACATTATATCATTTATCCATAAATAGTTTAGAATCTTTCTCAAAGAAATAAAGACTTTAAATTTTAATTTTTATTTATTGATGAGAGAAATATTGACCTGTTGTTCCACTTCTTGTATGCTTTCCTTGCTTGGGTCTTGCCTGTGCCCTGACTGGGGATCAAACCCACAACGTTGGTGTATTAGGATGATGCTCAAACCAGGTGAGCTACCTGGCCAGGGCTCTGCTTAAGTGTCTTTAAAACACGGTAGCAAACACAAGGCCTGTGGGCTGAACCCAGTCCTCCACCTTGTTTTATCTGGCCCGGCACCTTGTTTCTACCCAGCGGTAGCTCCTTGCCCCTAGTTAAGGAGTAGTTACATTTATGCCGTCCTAAAATACATTCAGCCCTTCGAAAGCAACCGTGAGACTGATGTAGCCCCCAGTGAAAATGAGTTTGACACCCCTGCTTTAAAAGAGTCAGAGTCTACTCCCTTCAGGTTTCAGTGGCCACCTCCTTATCTAGGGAAGCATGCTTGACTTGATTAGAAGAGCACCAGATTCTAATCATTGTAGCTGTAATTCTTTTTTTTAGATTTTATCTATTTTTTAAAAGTATTTTTTATTGATTATGCTATTACAGTTTTCCCAGTTTTCCCCCTTTATCCCCCTTCTGCCCTATACACCCAACCCTCCAGCATTCCCCCCTTAGTTCATGTCCATGGGTTGTACTTATAAGTTCTTTGAGTCCTGTTTCCTATACCATTTTTTATCTCTCCTCCTCTGTTTTATGCCTACTAGTTATGCTTCTTCTTCCCTGTACCTTTTCCCCTCTAGTCCTCCCTTCCCCCTCCCCACTGAAATTTCTCTGTGTGATATCCATTTCTCTGATTCTGTTCCTGTTCTAGTGTTTGTTTAGTTTTTGTTCTCATTGTTTTTCTTTTCTTTTAGGTTCCGTTATTGATAGTTGTGAGTTTGTTGTTTTATTGTTAATGTTTTTGATCTTCTTTTTCCTAGATAAGTCCCTTTAACATTTCATACAATAAGGGCTTGGTGATGATGAACTTCTTTAACTTGACCTTATCTAGGAAGCACTTTATCAGCCCTTCCATTCTAAATGAAAGCTTTACTGGATAGATTAATCTTGGATGTAGGTCTTTGCCTTTCATGACTTTGAATACTTCTTTGCAGCCTCTTCTTGCCTGCCAGGTTTCTTTTGAGAAATCAGCTGATAGCCTTATGGGAACTCCTTTGTAGGTAAGTGTCTCCTTTCCTCTCGCTGCTTTTAAGATTCTCTCCTTATCTTTAATCTTGTAACTTAATGTTGATGTGCCTTGGTGTGTTCCTCCTTGGGTCCAACTTCTTTGGGACTCTCGGAGCTTCCTGGACTTCCTAGAAGTCTATTTCCTCTGCCAGATTGGGGACGTTTTCCTTCATTATTTGTTTTCAATTTCTTGTTCTTGTTCTTCTCCTTCTGGTACCCCTATAATTCAGATATTGGAACATTTCAGGTTGTCTCAGAGGTTCGTAAGTCTCTCTTCATTTTTTTGAATTCTTGTTTCTTCATTCCGTTCCGATTGGATGTTTATTTCTTCCTTTTGTTCCAAATCATTGATTTGAGTCCTGGTTTCCTTCCTGTCACTGTTGGTTCCCTGAACATTTTGCTTTATTTCACTTTGGGTATCCTTCATTTGTTTTTTCATTTTTTGACCAAGCTCAATCAGTTCTGTGAGCACTTTGATTACCAGGGCTTTAAATTCTCCATCAGAGAGGTTGGCTATCTCCTCATTGCTTAGCTCTCTTTCTGGAGTGTGCTCTGTTCTTTCATTGGGGCCATATTTCTTTGTCTTGGTGCACCTGATAAGTTATAAGGGGGTGGGGCCTTAGGTATTCACCAGGGCAGGGCAACCCTCCTTGCTACTCTGTGGTGCTGCCTGTGGGGGAGGGGCCTACTCGGCTCTAGTGCACTGTCCAATGAACTCTCAGGTGAGACTGGGAGTTTCTCCTACCACAGCCACTGCCGTAGTCCACAGACAGCTCTGAGTCTCAGTTTCGCCTTCAGTCAGCCTCGCCTGCCGCCTCGCTGTGGTTTTTCTCAGCTGGCCCCACCTTACTGCAGGTTCTTACCGGATCTGGTTGTTCTGGTTGATTTTTTCTTTAATTCCTTGGTTGTCAGAGTTCCATGCAATTTGATTTTCTGGCACTTCTGGTTGTTTGTTGATTTTAGATTGGTTGTTATCCTCCTTTTGGTTGTGTGAGGAAACAAAGGGTTTCTACCTACTCCTCCATCTTGGCCAGACCTTATTTATTTATTTATTTTTAGACAGAGGGGAAGGGAGGGAGAGAGGGAGAGAAACATCAATATGTGGTTGCCTCTCGCTCGCCTCCTAATGGGGACCTGGTCTGCAACCCAGGCATGTGCCCTGACTGGGAATCGACCCAGCAACCCTTTGGTTTGCAAGCCAGTGCTCAATCCACTGACCCACACCAGCCAAGACTGTAGCTGTATTTCTTAAATCTGACTGCCCATCATAGTCACCTAAGGAGTGGCTTTTAAAAAAACAGGGACATAATTTTAAGTAAATGGGATCAGAGCACACATGCTATTTTTATCGTGGACAATTTTATTGTTTATCTTTCCTCCCCTCACATCAATCCTTACCTTTTATTCCCTACCTTCCCAGGTAATAATATAATGTGCATATTTCTCTATTTTTCTGTTTATAAAATCCTATGTAGATATATATACACAGTGTTTTTTTGGGGGGGTTAATATTATAGGGTTTTTTTCTCTTAACAGTACTTCATGAAAATCCCTCCAAGTCATCTTGCTTAATTCAATTATTCTTTTTAGTGGTGGGCAATATTTGATATTGAGGATACCATAGTGTTTTTAGCCATTCTGCTATAGATGGGCATTACTTTAATTCTTGGCTACTGCAAACAAAGCTACAATAAACTGGTAGTTTTGCTTCTTATTTCCAGTAGTAAAATTGTTGGGTAAGAGGGTAAATATATTTTCGACCTTAACTGATATTTCTAGATTGCTTTTCTGGATGACTATAACATTTTACATTGCATAAACAATGCCTGAGTATATTCTCCTACACTTTAAAAAAAAATTCTCACCTGAGGTTATGTTTATTGATTTTAGAAAGAGAGAAAGGGAGAGACAGAGAGGGAGACATTGATGTGATAGAGAAGCATCAATCATACAGTTGCCTCCTGTATGCACCCCAGTTGGGGACTTAACCCATGACCTACGTATGTGCCTAACTGGGAATTGAACCCACAGCCCTTTGGTGCACAGAACAATGTTCCAAGCAACTGAGCCACACGACCAGAGAAGGATTCTCCCACACTTCTAGGGGAAACCTCTTAAAAATAAATATTCCTGTGCTCTAACCACAAAGATTCTGATTTAGTAGGTCTGTCTAGAGATACAGGAAGTTCTATTTTTTTTAAAGCTCCTAGATGAATCTGAGGTGGTTTTAGGACCACTGCATTTAAACTCCAGGAAGCATTAAAAATAAGTGGTCTTTTACCTCAATATCAGCAATATGATGCTTTAGCCTAATGACATATATTAGAATCAAAATATCGAATCAACACATGAATTGGTAATAGATATAGATATATCGAATACAGGTCAAGGGCATGTGCATCTTCAGAATGGAAGGCTTAATTAGTCGTATTGGGGCAAGTCCCTTGGGAATCACATACCCAGTTTGGAGCAGCTTTTAACAGTCTAGCAATATTTTGAGGAAGAGATAAGCGTTTACAGATTGTTTAGAATTTTTAGTAATTGAGAGAAGCTAATGGAAGAGTGTTACACATACAAAATGTTGCTGAAGTGCTCCTGTTCATAATAATAGGAAGCAAAAATCGAGAGACTTGAATTTTAATAATGGCTAAACTATTTACTACCTGTCAGACCATGGAACTCATTTCCATGTTATGTAAAACATAACAGGAAGGTTTAATAAATGATTACTATGATCATTTCTGTTTCTACCTAGACTGGATAATATTTTTTTTTTGTCATCACAGACACTCTAGAGAATCACTATGTTGGAAAATTTCCTCTGTATATATTTTAAGTCTTGGACCCAAGTCTTACAGAAGCAAAGTTAATTGTGCTTACAAAAAATGAAATGAGGGACTTCTGGACAAGATGGAGGTGTAGGTAGACACACTGCGCCTCCTTACACAACCAAAATAAGGACAACAAAAATTTAGAAACAAAAAAAAAAACAACCAGAACTGACAGAAAATTGAACTGTATGGAAGTCCGACAACCGAAGAGTTAAAATAGACACATTCATCCAGACCAGTAGGAGGAGCGGAGTCGGGCGGCTGGGTGGAGAGGGGTCGCAGCAAAAAATGGAGGCTTGTAGACCCCAGGCGCACAAGGCAGCAGCTGATGGACCACAGGTGCCCAAGACGTCAGCAGGTAGACCCTGGGCACACAGGCCGAGGCTGGCAGACCGGGGCGCAGGGTGGCAGTGGGCAGATCCAGTGAGGTGCGCAAGGTGGCTGGCTGACCAGGCAGTCACACATTCTGGTGCAGGTAAACCAGGCAAAACTGGGGAATGAGCCAGACTGCGCAACCTAGGGCTCCAGCACAGGGAGTTAAAGCGTCAAAACACCAATTGAAAACACCCATGGGGGTTGAGGCAGCAGCAGGAGAAAGTCTCAGCCTCCTCACAGGAGAGTTCATTATTGAGACCCACAGGGTCCTAGAACGTACACAAGCCCAACCACCCAGGAATCAGCACCAGAAGGGTCCAGTTTGCTTGGGGGAAGCGGCGGAAGGGACTTAAGTCCAGCAGAGAGCGGAACAAGCGCCATTGTTTCCTCTTGGACCCCTCCCCCACAAACAGTGTCACAACTCAGCTGTGTGGGTTGCCTGCCCTGGTGAACACCTAAGGCTCTGCCCCTCACTATGTAACAGGTGTGTCAAGACAAAAAAAAAATGGCTGAAACGAAAGAACAGCTCAAAGCTCCAGAAAAAAAATACAACTAAGCGATGAAGAGATAGCCATTCTATCAGATGCACAGTTCAAAGCACTGGTGATCAGGATGCTCACAGAATTGGTTGAATTTGGTCGCAAATTAGATGAAAAAAATGAAGGCTATGCTAAGTGAAGTAAAGGAAAACCAATAATGATGGGAAGAAAACTGGAACTCAAATCAATGGACTGGACCAGAAGGAGGAAAGAAACAACCAAACAGAAAAGAATGAAGAAACAAGAATTCAAAAAAAATGAGAGAGGCTTAGGAACCCCCAGAACATCTTTAAATGTTCCAACATCTGAATTATAGGGGTACCAGAAGGAGAAAAGGAAGAACAACAAGTGGAAAACTTATTTGAACAAATAATAAAGGAGAACTTCCCCAATCTGGCAAAGGAAATAGACTTCCAGGAAGTCCAGGAAACTCAGAGAGTCCCAAAGAAGTTGAACCCAAGGACAAACACACCAAGGCACATCATAATTACATTAGCCAAGATTAAAATGAAGGAGAGAATTCTAGAAGCAGCATGAGATAAGGAGACAGTTACCTACAAAGGAGTTCCCATAAGGCTATCAGCTGATTTCTCAAAAGAGACCTTCCAGGCAAGAAGGGGCTGGAAAGAAGTATCTGAAGTCTTGAAAGGCAAGGACCTACATCCAAGATTGCTCTATCCAGCAAAGCTTTCATTTAGAATGGAAGGGCAGATAAAGTACTTCTCAGATAAGGTCAAGTTAAAGGAGTTCATCATCACCAAACCCTTATTATATGACATGTTAAAGGGTCTTATCTAAGAAAAAGAAGATAAAAAATATGAACAGTAAAATGACAGCAAACTCAGTTATTAACAACCACACCTAAAGCAAAAGCAAATTAAGCAGACAGCTAGAACAGGAACAGAACCACAGAAATGGAGATCATATGGAGGGTTAGCAACAGGGAAGTGGGAGGAGGAGAGGGGGAAAAGGTACAGAGAATAAGTAGCATAGACGGTGGGTGGAAAATAGACAGGGGGAGGGCAAGAATAGTGTGGGAAATGTAGAAGCTAAAGAACTTATAACATGGACATGAACTAAATGGGGGAATGTGGGTGGGAGAGGGTGTGTAGGGTGGAGGGGAATGATGGGGGAAAATGGGACAACTGTAACAGCATAATCAATAAAAATATATTTAAAAAATAAAAATGCAAAAAACAAAAGGAAATGGGGCAAGATGGAGACATTCAGCTTTTTCTCCACAGGGCCCCTTCTCTACAAGGTTCTTCAAGGCCTGTGTTCTGAGGCCCTTGTAGCATGTAAGAAAAGTATGCATATTCTGAAACTCTTGTTTCCGTATTCCAGGAGCACACCCTCCATTCGATCAGGGATGCATATTAGTTGTTTAATGAAACAATTCCTGAATTTTGTACTGCCAAGCTCAGAGTTTAGGCTCCAAGAGAAGGGAGGGCTTCAACTTACATTTGTCTTTTCTTCCTAAGGCTCTGCAGATGGCATTGGAAGGAGGTTGCACTCAGCCCCTGGCCTTGGTCTCTCAAAGACCCCAACAGCAGAAATGGAGCACAATCTCCATGAAGCCAGCATAGTGCCTGCCTCTCAGGTAGCAGTCTCAGGTGCCAAAGTGCTGGTCATAGGGTGTTGTGTTGGGGAAGGAATTGGAGAGAGATATGAGGGGCAGGGTTGGTGGTAAGGTGGGGGCATGGTAATGTGGGGCTGTTACAGGGGGGCGAGATCTATGATTAAGCTGCTTTTGAGTGAGAGGAGATTGCCAGCTAGGTACTACCTTTCAAATATATCTAATTCAGATCTCTACCAGTGAGTTTTACCCTATTCTCTCCCAAATTGCTGGAAACAGTCTGGAAAAACCCCAGATCTGGCGTTACATGTTTGCCTATGTGTGTCTGTATATTTGAAGGCTACGACTTGTCAGAACCCCAGCAGGAGTATGGAGAAGATGATAAGTACAGTGCAGAGAATTTTTGCTTCATCTTATGCAATCTCAGTGGTAATGTTGTCTTAGAGAGGAAGGAGACCCCAGTTTCTTCTCACAGTGTTATAAGTAGAATCAGTGTCTTTCTATTCAGAGCACCCTCCTTCTCTTGCTAGGTAAAATATTGTGCAAGTGAAGAGGCAGAAAAAACTGAAGGTTATAATTTGGGGGAAAGCAATCAGCAAAAATGAGGACACATAGTCATTATTTTATTGACCCACATTTAGTTGGAGCCCAAAGGAATGTCCCCTCCCTGTAGTTGTTCTGCAAGGTGTATTATAGGGCTCCCCAGGGTGAGAAGAGTCTTAGTAGCCTTGAGAGGAGTCTCTGAGAAGCAAGAGCTGCTGATTGGGTCAGAACCCATTGCACTGATCAAAGGAAGAGGTAGGATGGAATATTGTTTTGCCTTTTCCACCTCACCCTAGTACATGATTGAGTGAGGTCCAGTGTGCTTTTTTCTTTTTCTTTTTTTTTAATATTTTATTTTTAGAGAGAGGGGAAGGGAAGGAGAAAGAGAGGGAGAGAAACATCCGTGTGTGGTTGCCTCTCACATGCCCCACACTGGGGACCTGGCCTGCAACCCAGGCATGTGCCCTGACTGGGAATCGAACCGTGACCCTATGGTTCACAGCCCACGCTCAATCCACTGAGCTACACCAGCCAAGGCCCAGTGTGTTTTCAAGCTGAAATAAAGCATGTGCATTAGCAAATGTGGAAAATAATTTTACAAAATCCTCCTCCTGAGGCCTTTCTTACATAATTAATGCAGTAATTTGTGAGTGAAATGGACAGGGACACCCAAGTCAGCAGAGATCAACAAATTCAAATAGCTTCAGTGGCTGGATTTATAAATTGTGCCTTTTGAGAATTTCACACATCTGCCCAAGGCGAGTTGAGTTTTCATTACAACAGAGGTCAGGACACAAAGCATCAGTGCATTGAAAGCTGTTCACCAGATTAGCTGAATAAAAAATTTAAAACAGGTTTTAAATATGTGGTATAAAAATTAAGAGGTGCAAAAGGATATAGAGTGAAAACTAAGTCTGTGTTCCACCAGTCCTTCAGATCCAGTTTCTCTTTCCTAGAGGCAGTCATTTTTCCAATCTATTATTCATCAGTTCCTGAACAGCTCTGAACAGTTTGCTATTCTTTTTGGAAAAGATGGTCTTTTTTTGCCCAGCATGTCTTCTATACCTGTAATGCATTTAATGGAAAATTGTTACTTTCTAGGAGATTTGGCTTGCTTTCTTTTGATTCCTGTATTATTTATTTATTCATTCATTCCTGTAATTGCTTGTTGAGCTTATGTTCTAGGTACTGTGCCAGGTGCTGGGGATACAGTGGCTAGTGAGCTAGATGTAGTCCCAGCTCTCATGGACTTTACAGTGTACTGGAGACAGATAAATAAACAATTCTAATATAACATGATAGGATTTAATGCTATGGAAATATAATAGAAGGAAATCTAAACTAGGCTTGAAGAATAAAGGAAGATTTCCTGGAAGAAGTAAAAAAATATAAAGGGACCTGAAGCAGATGTTAACTGAATTAAAAGAAGTTTGGTATGGCAAGATTAGAGTCTGGCAAGGGAAGGATAGAAAGTATTGACTAGGGATATTGGAAAGAATAAAACCAAGAGTTATACCATGAACCACAGTAAGAAGTTTGGGAAGATAGTGAGAAGTGGACATACTAGAGAGCAAATTAGGAAGCAAAAATCAATGGGACTTGGTGCCTGCCTGCCTTGATATGGGGAAAGGAGAATCAAAGTTCTTGTCCAGGAATTATGGGTTGATTGATAATCATGTATTTGAGGGAAGAGAAGCAAGTATATATTTGAGGGAAGAGATACATACAATTTTGGATATACAGGATGGGGCAAAGTAGGTTTACAGTTCTATGGAAAATAATACAATAATTAATAAATAATAACACCAGAATGAACTCTGTTTTGTGTACTCATAAATATAAACCTACTTTTGCCCCACCCTGTATTAAACTTGGGTGGAGATACCTTGTAGGCCTTTGGATATGAGATATCTAGGCTTGAAATTGAGATTTGAAAATCATACCCATTGAAAAGAGGAAGAATATTCTGAAAGAGAGGAGCCAGGACACATCCCTGAAGGGTATCACATTTAAGGTGGTCCTTCTAAAGAACAAAAGCATTGTTCTTTAGAAGGAGACTTAGTGAAAGAGATCAGAGAGAAGGGAAACCATGGAAGAGTGGTGTCACTCTCCTCTGTCTAGAAGAAAGGAATAGTTGGCTGTGTCACATGCTGAAAGGACCTGGTCCTTAGGCTGTATGGTAAATGCCTACTATGTGCCATGCTGTGGTAGATGCTGTGAGCATTCTGATGAAGGAACACAAATTGTGTCCTTAAATATCTTACAATCTCATAAAGCAGATAAGATATACTGGCATATATTATTTTATTTAATATTTAAATGCCTGTGATGTTCCAGGTGTCGTTCAAGGTGCTGGGGATACTGGAGTGAAAAGAACTGTATTCTACTAGGAGAAAAAGACAATAAACAAGTTAATCCTAGACAATATATGATAAAGAAGAATAAAACAAAGCAAGAGGATAAGGAATAAAGAGGTAACAGGGTTATTCTCAGGGTTATTTTTGATGGAATAGTGAGGGAAGCTGGCTCTAAGAAAGTAACATTTGATCAGAAACTTCAGTGACATCAAGGTGTGAGCCATGGAAAGAACATTCCAGGTAATAGAAACAGTATGTGTAAAAGGCCTGATGTGAAATGAGTGTGGTGTATTTGTGGAACATTAAGAAAGTTGGAGTGTAAAAGTGCAGGAATGGCAGGAGATAAGTGAGAAAGATTGGCATTGCCATATTACTTAGGAACTTGCAGGCCACAGTAAGGAGGTAGTGGGCTGGAGATGGGAAGATCAGATCAGAAGTTGTTGCCATGGTCCAGTTAAGTTGAAATATAAAATGACAGTATTTGGCAAAGGCAATTAATGGAATGATGGATGAAAAGTGCAAAATCAAGGGCAATGTAAATATATTAATCTGGGTGACTTAAGAAAATCTGGAGGAGGAGTTTGGAAGAATGTTGGTTCAACTGTGGATATATTAGTGTTTCAAATGTTAAAGTGGATATTTCTGAGGTTTTGCCACAAAAGTGAATGACTGATGGAGAGTAGAACAGGACATAAGCATCAGTGAGTGCCAACTTGACAGGCAAATGAGGAGAGAGTGGAATATAGCAATGACAGGAGAGAAAGTGGAGTAGTAGAGGTTTTTTTTTAAAGATTTTATTTATTCATTTTTAGAGGAGAAGGGAGGGAGAAAGAGAGGGAGAGAAACATCAATATGTGGTTGCCTCTTGCGCGTACCCTACTAAGGACCTGGCCTGCAAGCCAGGCGTGTTGCCCTGACTGGGAATCGAACTGGCAACCCCTTGCTTCGAAGGCCAGCATTCAGTCCACTGAGCCACACCAGCCAGGGCAAGAGTTCTTGATTGAGGAGATATATTTTGGCTCCTAATACTTAGAGTATAGAATTTTCTTTCTCAATCCCAGGCTTTCTGAATTTCTCTCTCATTTCTGTTTTTAAATTTCTATCTCTATCTCTCTGATTCTACTGTTAGCATTAAGGTGTTTGCTAAAGATGTAGATGGTAGGGTTGGGAAGGTAAGAGCTATGAGGAAGACAAGTTAAGAAAGGAGGATCTGCAGTTTGGCATCTCCAGTTAATAGTGATCAGGATGTTTCCTAGAGGGACTAACAAGAAGAGTGACTGAATAAACCAAGCCCCTTCCCAGAACACAGCACATTTGCACTTTAGTTCCCTCCAACCCTCCGCTTGCCTCACTGTGTTTACCCAACCATGTCCTGCTGTATGTTAATTCTCATCTCTGTGTTTTTTTGTCGTCTCATTATAAGGATTCATCAAATGCAAGGAAAAAGGCTTTGGAAACCAAGCACCGTTGTTCCAGCTCCTCTTCCCTCCCTGTCATCCATGACCCTCCTGTGTTTCTCCTTGGTCCCCAACTCTACCCACCCCAACCGCAGTTCCTGTCCCCAGATGTCTTGATGCCCAGCATGGCAGGGGAGCCCCATAGACCCCCAGGTAACTCTCCCCTCAACTGTAATATTATGTGCCAGAATGTGGTACTTTTCCAGGGACATAAAGGTTCAAATTAGTACATCCATAGGTATGTGTGTGTGTGTGTGTCCCAAGGTGGGATTGTAAAGGGGTAAGAATTACTGCTTTAAGATCGAATATTCATCTAGATGAATTGTGATTGAATCATTTCTTGGGCAACATAGTTCTTCAACTAAAGGTCTAGAGTTCCCAGAATCTAATTACCCGTAAAATGAACTGCTTCAATCGTGATAGAATAAGCTTTTAAGTGAGCAGTGGGAGTTAATATCCAGTCTTTAGAATCCCCCCTAAAACAGAAAGTGTCATCTCTATTAGTTTTCTCTCCTTCTGTCCCCTAAGCCCCAGTTAAGGGATGGCCAATGGTAGACTTGGGAAGACCCTGTACCCCAAATACCCATGCCATGTATAAAGACCCAAACAGTCCTGGGGAAGGTGCGCAGCATCAGTCTGGCTTTCTCCATAGCAAGATTTGCTTCTTTTCCTCTTCATGGGCTGAATCTATAGTTTAAGGCAGTGATCCCACTGGGAAATGGGAGATAATACTAGCATTTAGTTGGTAGAGGCCAGGGATGTTGCTAAACATCCTGCAATGCACAGGGAAATTTCCCTGCATTCCCTTATCCCCCAAAGAAAGAATTATCAGCCCAAAATATCATTAGTGCCAAGGTTGAGAAACCTTGGCTTGTAGATATAAATGCCCCAGGGCAGAAGGTGGTTGTGGTTCTAGAACAGAAGATAGAGTGGTATTGTTGATAATCTGTATCTAAATTTTAGGGAGCTTTGGATAAATAGACCATCTGGATAGGTGGACTTTCTGTTACTCTGTGGAACATCCAGGTAGCCAGCTTCCTTTGACAGTTATTAGGGCTTCTGATTATATAAGCAGCATTTATTGCAGCCTATTCTGCACCAAATGCTGTCGTGAATACAGAGGAGAAAGAAAGCAGCTCTCTCTACTCTCAAAGAGCTCAGTGCTTGGTCAGAATATGCATACATACATACATACCTTTAACAATATAAGACAGATGTTGGTGGGATATCAAATTAAAGAATTGGGAAGTATTCTTAGAAGTGATTCTTTTAAGTAAATGGGAATTAATGTATAGAAAAGGCACTTCACGTTGTATATGTGGGAGGAGTGGCGTGAACAAAAGCAGAGATCTCAGAATGTGCAGGAATGTGACTGGAGTAGAGGGACCATGTGAAGAAAATGAGTGATGTTTTGGAGAGATGGTTCTAGGAGTGGAGCTGTCACAATGAGAATATACATTTGCAATATTCGGGAGCCATTCTGGAGTGTGTGTGTGTCTGTGCATGCACGCGCATGTGTTGAAGTTGAAGGATTATAGTGGAATGAGGCAGAAGTATGGCAGCATCTAGGAGACTATTTTATTTGCCCAGGTTGGAGGTAAGATACTTGATTTGGATGTATATTAAGAGTTTAAAAAAAATGAAATTAAAAACAAAGTTAGGTTTCTTCCTTCCTTTGTGTGTATGTTCTTGGAGGGGTGGAGAGTTGGGAGGAACAGCCTGGAATGGTCCTCTAGGAAGGAGAATGGTTTACTGAAGATGCTTAATCTTTGGGTTTCTTTTCCCTTCTCAGGAACTTCAAGGAGTGCCCAGCAGTTTCTGGCTGTGTGTGACAGGGGTGAAACTTCCCAAGGGGTCAAGTATGCAGGAACGACTTGGAACTATCGGAGTCTCCCCCATTGTTCCAGAACAGATGCCTCTTGGGGACCATGGTCAGAGGCCAACCAGCATGTTGGGGCTAGATTCCTGACTACTCCAGGGTGCAAGACTCAGCTAATCCACTCTGCCACACTACCAGAAAGACACCAGGGCCTTCACGTTCCTCATGATCAGTCCTGGGGGGGTCTTCTCCATTCACCCTCCCATCCTCCCATTGTTCATCCTGTGTCTTTATCATCAAACAGTCTTCATGTACCCCTGAAGTCAATTTGGAATTCGGGTCCTTTTCCAGGGTCTCGAGCCCCTGGTCCTCGAAGAGTAGATATGCCCCCAGATGACGACTGGAGGCAAAGCAGTTATGCCCCACAATCTGGGCACAGGAGGATAGGGGGACAAGAGTTTCTGTTTGTTCTAGCAGATGCCCCTGGAAGAAAACAGATCAGGGCTAGAGCCCTGCAGCACAGTAGGTGGTAAGGGCCATCCCATTCCTTTCCTGGAGCCACAGCTTTCTTGGTTAAACTGTGCTGTGGCAGAGTTCATACCTTACACCCCTGCCAGGGTTGTGCTATCTCATCTCATCGTAGAGTGGGCAGTTTGTCCTAGGGATGCCAGGAACCTCTAATGTGATGTGGCTGTTTGAGAAGGAATATTGGAAATTCCAATTTCCATTCACCGAGCAAAGAGAAGTAGCCGCTATTTAGGCCTTTATTTGAGACACTTTAAAGATGAGTCCATATTACTCGTGACATTAGCCATTCCTTAGGTCACCATTTTATTCCTGGATACTTTATGTCCCTACTTATATTTGCGCCCTCATCCTTTGTTCCTCTACTATCTTACAACTTCTATTCTTTGTTTTATCCACCTATCCCTATTAACTGTCTGTCTTCCCCATCCCCCATTCTTGGAGGTACATATAGCCCTATGGTCATTGTCCTGACAACAGGGCAGTCCTCCTACCCAAGTATCATAGACTGTCAGCCTTCCCTGTGCCCCCAAAACTTAGGCCTAGAATGTGGAGCTTCCAACATAACATTTGCCCTATGAACAAATGGAGTTGGGCACACTAACACCCTTCTGTCTCAGCAGCAGAGTCATTACTGCCACTTGCTCAGTCGCTGTTGTAATCCTTCAGAGTCAGCTGAACTATTTTAGGGCCAAACATACTGTTTTTGTAAAGTATTTTTCATTAATAAATCTATAAGATAGTTCTATTTAATTCCTTGTCATTTAATTGGCTTATAAAGCCCTTTTGGGCTGGGAGGAGATGGCAGCCAAGTAAGTGGAAGCTGAGTCCACTTGCTCTTGCCCCCAACTCGAATTCACGACTGATTTTCTGAAAAATAATCTGAACAATCAACAGAATCTTAGCTGATAGGAAGTTTTGAAGCCAAAGAGCACAGAAGATGCCTCACAACGGGCAGTAAGGAGACTTTATAAGTTGAAGGGGAAACACCTATGTGTGGTGCCTGCAACAAAGGAGAGACCAGTCAGAAATCGCAGCTTCGTGACTCCCTCACCTCCCAGGGCAGGGAGCCCCAGTCCTGAACAGAGAAACCCCAAACCCCTGCTGGGAGGGACTTGGGAGGATATACAGAGTGGAGGAGACCCAGCCCCACCCCCCCACACACAGCGAGCAGCATGTCCATAGCCATACCACTAAACATCAACTGGGAGAGTGCCATAGAGAGGGACTCTGTCTCCCAAAATGATCAGGGTCACACCTGGGTGGGGTGGAGGTGGACTGTGGCCAGCCATGACTATTAGAGACTTGGTTTTTTGGAGAGGTGGTGTGCACGGAGAACCGGACAGTGACTTAGTGCTGCAGTGGGGATGCCACAGAGAGACTTTTTAAAAGGGGAGCTGAAGCGTGCTGGGCAGGGAGCCCATGTACAGCTGCTCTGCCAGCAAAGGGACAGTGTGAAAGCGCAGTTTACTCCCACTGAGTACAGCTGGGTGGGGAGATCAGAAAGTTGCACAGTGAAAGGATTTCTGGGTCTCAGCACAGTTAGCAAGCCTGGGGCTATGCAAAACAGTTCAGGACTGTGTCTACTGTGAGGGCAGTGGGCTGGGAATTAGACGGGCAAGAATTGAGCATCTGAGATTACTTACAGCCAGACAGAACCCCTTTCCTCAGCACAGTTCAAACCTCTGGTAAGGGAAGGATATACCCAGCCCCCACCTCCTGCAGGACTGCAAGTGATATATCCAGTGGGGAAGTTCTGCAGAACAGTCAGGCCAGGCTCAAGAACCCCCTGCAGGGTGCATATCCACAGGAGAAAGACAGGAAGAGAAACTACAAAAGGCCCCATTTTGAACTCTCGGAGTCAAAATACACTGGTTTCTAGGGCCCTATTCCACTGAAGCCAGGAAGGCAGAGAGATCAGAAATCAGTGCAACAAGGAGTAATCAGGGCCCCACTCAGCTTTGGCTCGCACACAGAGCTGCCATCGGCACCAAGCAGGAAAGAGCTAACCCTCTTACACAGATTGCCCCTCCCTTGAAACAGACAGCTAGTTCATTAGAAACTACACATTATTGGAAATAAGCTGGGACAGACCAAGACCGGTGGTAGAGGGGCAGGGGAACACACCCGCAGTTTTCCCGGAAGACTAAACAGGTCCTCCTAGGGGAGACCCAGGGCTCCCACCCTCCACATTGCAGTAGAAGGTGAAGGTGTTATATGTGGTGCTGCCAGAAGTTGGATGACCCACCCCTGAACCTTGAGCTGATAAAAAGCAAGAAGAGGATCCACACAGAAGGCAAACACCAAACTCTGCTGAGACGAATTCTACCTCGTTCTTCAGTATTTGCTTAATTTTTTCTTGCATGTATTCTTTTAACATTTTTTCTTTCTCTTCAATTTTATTCCAACTAATTCACTATTTTTGTCTTTTTTATTCTTTTTATTTACATTTCATTTTTATTTCAAATTTCACATTGTATCCTCTTGTCTTTATCTATTTTGCCTGCTTCCTTCTCATTCTGATTTTCATTTAAAATTTTATTTTCTCCCTTTCTACATCTTGTTCTTGTTTCTTACTCTTATTCTTTCCCCTTCCTCTACCCTTCAAAATTATTTTTCTTTACTTTAGTCAGCTCACATTCTTTTTCCCTTTCTTATAATATTCTTTTTTTCCCACTTTTATTAATTGTTGCTTGTTTAGCATGGTTATTGCAGTTATTGCTGTTTTTCTTCAATTTTATTCCTATTTTTTCACTATTTTTAAAATTTCAAATCTCAGGTTAATCTCCCCATCTTACTCTATTTTGCTTTCTTCCTGTCTTTGCTTATTTGAGTTTGAATTTTTATTTTTTACCTTTCTTTGCATGGGTTCTATTCCTTACTCTTATTTCTCCTCCCTCTGTCCTCTCAAAATCATTTTTTTTATTGTAGCCATCTCAGATTCTCTTCTTCTTACAATATTCTTATTCTCTTTCCTCCTTTATTATTCTTTGTTCATCTGTCATTTTTACTGACCCTGTTGAGGTTTTTCTTCAATATTGTTCCTACTGGTTCACTTGTTTTAAAACAGATTTATTTCAAATTTCATATACATTCCCCTTTGCTTACTCCATTTTGCCACCTCTTTTCTCTTTTTAACTTAGGTTATAAATTTTATTTTTTCCCTTTCTTCACCTTGTTTCTATTCCCTACTCAGTACTTCGCCTGCCTCCTCCCTCTCAAAATCATTTCTTTCTTTTAGTCATCTCATACTTTTTCCCTATCTTATAATATTCTTAATCTCTTTCCACTTTTATTTTTCCTCATTTGCTGCTGACATTGCTGATGTGGTAGGGTATTTCTGCTGCCATGGTTTGTTTTTTTTGGGTAGTTTTGCTTTGTTCTGCCAGCACCTGTACAGCAGCATACCAGATGTGGTGGGGATGCAGACTCTCAGTGAGCCTGCCGGAGGGGAGAACACACCAGTGAATGAGCCATCAATAATCAAAGCCCAAGGACAACAAGAGAGCTCACATAATCTGAATAAAGGGCATACCTGCAGCATCCAGCTCAGGAGATCAAAGAGACTGCACCACTGAGTCTCACAGAAATCTACCACAGAAGGCCACCCAGGAAGACAGGAAGTCAAATCAGAACAATTTGATGCGCAGAAACAAAAAGTCATCTAAAATGGGGAGACAGAGAGTAGTTACAGAATAGCCATGGGGATGTAGAGTACAGTATAGGAAATGGAGTAGCCAAAGAACTTATATGCATGACCCATGGACATGAACAATGTTGTGGGGATTGCCTGAGGGAATGGGGAGTGCTGGGTGGAGGGGGGCAAAGGGGAAATATTGGGACAACTGTAATAGCATAATCAATAAAATATAATTTCAAAAGAAAAAAATAAAATGGGGAGACAAAGAAACAACCCCCAATTGAAAGGAATGGAGGAATCCTGAGAAAAAGAGCTAAATGAAATTGAGGCAAACAATCTATCAGACATATAGTTCAAAATAATGGTTATGAGGATGCTCAAGGAACTTTATGGGAGCTACAAGGAACTTGGTGGCTTGATTACATCAGCATGATAAATGACATAGAAACTATGAATAAGAACCAAGAGGAAATAAGGAATACAATATCTGAAATGAAGATTACACTAGAAGGAATTAAAAGCAGGCTGGATGAAGCACCTCTGCTGAGGACCAAATCAGCGAGCTGGAAGACAAGGTACAGAAAACTGCACAGCAACAAAATGAAAAAAAAAAAAAAAGACTCAAAAAGAATAAGGATAGTTTAAGGGAGCTTCAGGACAACATGAAACATGACAATATTCACATCATAAAAATATCAGAGGAAGAAAAGGATCAAGGGATAGAAAACCTGTTTCAAAAAATAATGACAGAAAATGTCCCTAACTTGGTGAGAGGAAAAAGTAACACAAGTTCAGTAAGCACAGAGGGTCGCAATCAAAATGAATGCAAAGAGGCCCACTCCAAGACACATCATAATTAAAATGGCGAAATTTAAAGACAGACTGGAATCTAAAGGCAGCAAGGGAGAAACAGCTAGTAACATTCAAAGGAGCTACAATAAGGCTATCAGCCGATTTCTCAACAGAAACACTATAAGTCTACAAGAGAAACACTACAACCACTACAAGGGAATGACATGAAATATTACAAGTAATGAAAAACAAAGACCTACAACCAAGACTTACTCTATCCAGCAAGGCTCTCATTTAAAAGGAAGGCAAAATAAAGAGCTTCCCAGACCAAAAAAGACTAAAAGAGTACACCTCCACCAAGCCAGCATTGCAAGAGATGCTAAAGGGACTGCCTTTAGAAGACAACATAGAGAGAAAGAGGAACAAAGGTACAAAGGGAAAAATAGTAATGAAGAAGAATTTATCCATAATAGCCTTAAATGTTAATGGATTAAATGCTCCAATCAAAAGGCACAGGATAGCTGACTGGATAGGAAAACACAATCCGCGTATATGCTATCTACAAGAGACCTACCTCAGAACAAAAGATCTACACAGGCTGAAAGTGAAAGGATAGAAAAAATATTCCAAGCAAATGGACATAAAAAAAAGCTGGGGTAGCATACTTATATCAGAAAAAATAGACTTTAGAACAAAGACCATAACAAGAGAGAAAGGCAGTCACTACATAACACTTAAGGAAGTTGTCCATCAAGAGGCTGTAACCCTTGTAAACACGTATGCACTCAACGTAGGAGCACCTAAATATATAAGGAATATATTGGAGGACTTTAAGAAGGAGATCGACAGCAATACAGTCACCATAGGGGATTTAATACCCCACTGTCAACAATGGATAGATGTTCCAAACAAAGAATCAACAAGGATATTATGGCACTGAAAGACTCCCTATATCAAATGGACTAAATTGATATTTACAGAACATTTCACCCCAAAGAAGCAAAGTATACAATCTTTTCAAATGCCAATGGATCATTTTCAAAGATAGAACATGGTAGGACACAAAACAAGCCTCAACAAATTCAAGAAAATTGAAATCATATCAAGCATCTTCTCAGATCACAATGGCTTGAAACTAGAAACCGACCTCAAGGAAAAAACTCAAAAACATTAAAATACATGTAGACTGACTAACATCGTTATTAAATAGTGAATGGGTTAACAATGAGATCAAGAAAGAAATCCAAAAGCATCTAGAAACATGAAAATGAACACAAAACAACCCAAAACCTATGGGACACAGTGAAGGCAGTCCTGAGAGAGAAGTTCGTAGCAATAGGCCTACCTAAAGAAGATAGAAAAATCTCAAATAAACAGCCTAATCCTATATCTAAAAGAACTAGCAGAACAAAAACAAAGCCCAGAGCAACCAGAAGGAAGGAAATAAATAAGATCAGAGCAGAATTAAATGACATAGAGACTTAAAAAAAAAAATCCAAAGAATCAGTGAATCCAGGAGCTAGTTCTTAGAAAAGGTAAACAAAATTGACAAACCTTTAAACAGACTCATCAAGAAAAAAAGAGAGAGGACCCAAATAAAATCAGAAATGAAAGAGGAGAAGTGACAAGCAATACCACAGAAATACAAAGGATTGTAAGAAATTACTAAGAACAACTATATGCCAGGAAACTAGAGAACCTAGGTGAAATGGACAAATTTCTGGGACCATACAATCTCCCAAAACTGAATCAAGAAGAAGCAAAAAACCTGAACAGAGTGATGATAGCTAGCAAAAAGGAAGCAGTAATCAAAAAACTAACAGCACACAAAAGACTTGGACTGGACGGCTTCACAGGTAAGTTTTACCAAACATTCAAAGGACTAACACCTATCCTTCTCAAACTATTCCATAAAATTCAAGAACAGGGAAGACCCCCAAACTCTTTTTATGAGGCCAGTATTATCCTAACTCCAAAACCAGGTAAAGACACATCAAAGAAAGAAAATGACAGGGTAATATCTCCACTGAACATAGATGCTAAAATCCCAAACAAAATAATGGCAATCTAGATCCAGCAACACATCAAACAGATATACACCACAATCAAGTGGGATTTATCCCAGGGATGCAAGGTTGGCATAACTTTTTCAAACAATAAATGTAATTCATCACATAAACAAAATGGAAGACAAAAATCACTTAATTATATCAATAGATGCTGAAAAAGCATTTGATAAAATCCTATAACTATTTGTGATTAAAAAACTCAACAAAGTGGGAATAGAGGGAGCATACCTCAACATTATAAAGGCCGTGTATGAGAAACCTACTTGTGAACATCATACTCAATGGGCAAAAGCTAAAAGTGTTTCCAATTAAGATCAGAAACAAGGTGAAGATGCCCACTTTCACCACTCTTATTCAACATAGTACTAGAAGTTCTAGCCACAGTGACTAGACAAGAAAAAGAAAGAAAAGTCATCCCAATTGGAAAAGAGGAAGTAAAACTGTCATTATTTGCAGACAACATGATAGTGTACATAGAAAACCCTATAGTCTCCACCAAAAAACTACTTAACTTAAGTGAATCCAGCAAAGTAGCAGGATACAAAGTCAATACTCAGAAATCAATGACATTCCTGTGCAGCAACAATGAATTATCGGAAAGAGAAACTAAGAAAAAATTCAATTTACTACAGCAAAAAGAAAAATAATGTACATAGGAATAAATTTAGCCAGGGATGTAAAAGACCTGTACTTGTAATAGAACACTGAAGAAAGAAATTAAGGAAGATACAAATAAATGGAAGCATATACTGTGTTCATGGATTGGAAGAATTAACATTATTAAAATGTCCAGGGTGCTCTAAGCAATTTATATATTCAACGCAATTCTTATTAAAATACCAGTGGCATACTTCACAGATCAAGAACAAATATTTCAAAATTTATATGGAACCAAAAAAAAAAGACTTCAAATGGCTTCAGCAATCCTGAGAAAGAAGAACAAAGCTGGAAGGAATCACAATACTTGATGTTAAACTATACTACAACACCACTGTAATCAAAAGCCTGGTACTGCCATAAGAACAGAGACATAGATCAATGGAACAGAATAGAGAGCCCAGAAATACACCCATGTCTCTATGGTCAATTAATACTTGACAAAGGAGAATGAGCATACAATGGAGTAAAAACAGTTTCTTCAATAAATGGTGTAGGGAAAACTGGACTGGTACATGCAAAAAATGAAACTAGACCACCACCTTACACCATATACCAGAATAAACTCAAAATGGATAAAGGACTTAAGTATAAGTCATGATACCATAAAACTCCTAGTGGAAAACAGAAGTGGTAAAATTTCAGAAATCCCATGTAGCAATATTTTTGCTGATATATCTCCTAGGGTAAGGGAAATAAAGGAAAAAATAGACAAATGGACTACATCAAATTAAAATTTTTCTGCATGGCTAAAGAAACCATCAGCAAAATGAAAAGGGAACCAACTTCCAGGAAGAACATATTTGCCAATCCAATTAAAAAATGGGAGAAGGACCTGACTAGACACTTCTTCGAAGAGGACATATGGTTGGCCCATAGTCATTCGAAAAAAATGCTCAGCATCACTAGCCATCAGAGAGAAGCAAATTAAAACCGCAATGAGGTACCACTTCACATCAGTCAGAATGGCCATAATAACCAATCAACAAACAAGTGCTGGCAACATGGAGAAAAGGGAACCCTAGTGTGCTGTTGGTGGGAATACAGACTGGTGCAGCCACTGTGGAAAACACAGTATGGAATTCCCTCAGAAAATGAAAAATGGAACTGCCTTTCGACCCAGCAATTCCACTGCTGGGAATATACCCTAAAAATCCCAAAATACCAATTCAAAAGAACCTATGCACCCCAATGTTCACAGCAGCAACTTACAATAGCCAAGTGTTGGAAACAGCCCAAGTGCCCATCAGTAAATGAGTGGATCAAAAAACTGTGGTACATTTACACAATGGAATAATACTACCCAGAAGAAAGAAAGAAGGAACTTTTACCTTTTGTGACAGCATGGATGGAACTGGAGAGCATTATGCTAAGTGAAATAAGCCAGGCGGTGAAAGACAAATACCATATGACCTCATTTATAACTGGAATCGAATGAACAAAATAAACTAACGAGAAAAATAGAACTAGAGGCACAGAAACATGGAACAGGCCGAAAGTGGCCAGAGGGGAGTGGGGAGAAGGATAATGGTGGAAGGAAGGGGAAGGGATTAAAGAACATGATGAATGACTCATGGACAACAGAGAGGAAATTGACTGTGGGAAAGAGGGGTGGTCTGGGTGCAGGGGGGCAAAGGGGAAAAATTGGGACAATTGCAATAGAATAAACAAAAAATTGTGGGAAAAAAGCCCTTTTGTATGCTCTTACTCTTTTTATAGGGGGCTGGCTTGGATAAGCAAGAAATATCAATTCCCAGTGGCCTGGTGCTTCCAAAGAGCAAATAAATCATGGCACAAACATACATATATATGTGACAGTGTGTGTATGAATGAATATACACATATATATGTGTGTGTCTGAGATATATGACTTTTCAGTGAGTGAAAGTGAGGAACCAAAGAGTTGAAGGATATATATTCAAGGTAGGAGTCAATATGCCCCCAAAATAGAGTGACTTTCCTTGTTACTGCTGCTGCTAATATATTTCCTACCCTTGTCCTGCCAAGAGGCACTAAATACATTACAGCTTTCTCCCTCCCTTCTTAGGGAGATTTCCTAGAGATTAGAACTCCTCTTAGAAATTCATTTGGGGTCTATGTACTCTTTTTTGGGGGGCAGGGGCTCGATCAGAAGGACTTGGGCCCCCCAGGGGTCTATGTACTCTTGGTGCCCTTCTACAAGCGTGTGAGGTACCTCCTCTTTCTTGTTTCTTTCTCCCCAGGTCTGCTCCTCTCCTTCCCTTCCTCTGTGGAATTGTATTTCAATGCAGGAAAGATCCATTTTCACCCCTGCCCCCGTCCCAAATTCTCCTCCTTCTAAAAGATAATTTGTGGGCTCTTCGCAAAGAATACCTATTGGGTACTCCCCTTCTCTATTACCCCAGGTCTCAGGATCATTGAGAGTGACAAAAAGAAAAGGTAGAAAGGTGTTCTTTGAGACCTTTGGACCACTGCTTTCCTAATTATCATCATCTATTATGGACAGATCCTGAACGCAACCTGTGCTTCAAGATATATACATCTTAGTACACACGCTGGTCTCTATCCAGAGTATTAAGAAGGATGCTGTGTTCTTTCCAAGCGAATTCTGTAGACTTTTTGAATATCATTTGGTGTCATCCCTACCTTTGCCCTTACCTGTTTGATTTGTTATTGTTGAGGAGACAAAGAAACATTGATGGGAGAGAGAAGCATCCATTGGTTGCCTCCCCAACGCGCGCCCAGACCGAGGATCCAACTGCAACCTTTTGGTTACTGGACGATGCTCCAACCTAGCCACACTGGCCTGGGCTTATTTGATTCTTAACCCATTGGTCCAATCTGCTCTATCTGCATCCTTACTCTGTGCTTTCAGAGTCTTAACAATTCCAGGCTCTAAACACAAGGAGCAGATTCTTTCTCGAACTCCACTTGAACACTCACTTCTCTATAGATCCTGTAATGATTCCTCTATTTCTCTTGTCCTTTACCAACCATATCTGGTACCAAATTGATATACACTTGTTTTCCTATTAGTAGGCGATTTTGAGGTTTCATCACGTCTCCCATCTTACTGGGAGCTCCAAGAGAGCCGGTGTCGTGCTTCCTAGCTAGCACTCATTCATCGCAGCAACTAGCGATCGGCAGCCTTCACTCCCCACTCTGATTTTTGCCTGCCCAGAATTTTAACTTGATCCCTTGGCCTCGTCCTTTTTCTCCAGCTTCAGTAATTTTGACCAAGTCCCTAGAGCCTGCCCCGCCCCCGCCCCCGCACGCGCGGTGCATGCCGGTCTTAGCCCCTCTGTAGGGAAAGAGGGTCCGCCATGTTCCCCGGCGGCGCCGCCGCTTGGCTCTGGTAGCCGCCACCCCCGCCCCCAACCCCGCCCGGCCCAACGCTTAGCCGAGCCCCGGGCCCAGCATGGCCGCCCCGGAGCCGGCCCGGGCTGCACCGCCCCCACCCTCGCCCCCGCCGCCCCCTCCCGGGGCGGACCGCGTCGTCAAAGGTGAGAGGTGGACGAAGCCCTAGGGGCCTGGCCTGAGGAGCTGTACGTGAGGGCGGGCGGGAGACCGTCCCCTCCGGAGCGGGCCCGGAAAGGCGGGCGACTGACTGGCTGCCTCCCTTGGGGAGTGGCCCCTGGGCGGGCCCCTGCTGGGCTGGGCCGAGACGGTAGCGGTGGCTCCTCCGTCTCCCGCTTGCCTTCGGGCCAGGGCGGAGGTTTCGCTCTCGAGGTCTCCTAACCGAAGGGGTGAGGTTACTAGCCGCAGTGAGCCCCTTTCCTACTTGGCCTGTCAAAGCGGCCTAGAGGCCGTGATTAGCTTCCTGCTCTGCGACAGCTGCACGCCTGGCTTGCCGGGGCTGCCGGGGCTCGGAGACCTTCGGCCGCGCGGGGCCGGGCGATGAGCAGTCAGAAATCATCACCTCGGTTTTGGCCCACGCCTGCTCCCCAGTGACAGCCATCCGCCCTGTTCGCTCCTGCTTAGCTCCAGCCCCAAGGATTCGTGGGATTGGACAAGGGTGAAGGGACGCGGCAGGATTTGGGGGCCCTGGCTTTAAGTGCAGCATAGATGGAGAAAAGGCCGCATAAATGACCTCTCCAAAAAAAGCCTCGTGGGTAAGAAGCAGCATTTAGGTAGAAAACTGTCAACACTGGTCAGAGCCCAAAAGGGGTTACCTCTTCCCTTCAAACACAACCCACACACTCCCCCTAGAAGGAAAAGTTAAATATTTCTCAGCTGGGCCAGAATTTATGGGTGTTTACTGACGACAAGTCAGCAGATTAATTTAAAATATAAAAATTGAGGGTTAATTGAGAGTTAATTTAAGATTTCCATGCTCTCTAGGAGAGCCCATCAACTTCAAGCACTGCTGTGGAGGTGAAACACAATTTAAAATGATTTTTCTTTACCATGTAGCTTGGTCAATAGTTTGAAATCATTATAAAGTTTTTTTATTGTATTATGTTTGTTTTTGAAAGATAGATTTTTTTTATTCTGTTTCTTAAATATACTGGCATAATGTTTAAACACTGTTAAACCCAGTTTTTGAAATCTGACCAGATATGTTTCCATTAAAATATTAAAAAATGAGAAGACCTTTTTTCTTTATGTTGTTTTAATGTTTCAATTTGAGCCTCCTTTGATAATAACACTAATTTGTATCCAGGCTTCTGTAGATAATTTTTAAAAGTTAGTGGTCTATCCAGCTGGGCCAGGCATTGGAATGAGCTGAATAAAGAGTTTACGGAATCGCTGTCTTGAGAAATCTTTTTAAAAAGAAAGCAGGGCGGGTGGCGGGGAAGATTGATAGTTCAGGTATTCGTTCTGTCATGAAATACTAGAATTTTATGGGGGTGAGAATAAGAGACCTGGGCTGCCTCTTTATTTTTTGACTATATATCTGTGTTTATGTTTATTTCCCTGGGCACTCTTCACCCTACTGTTAGATGGCACAACCAATCACATTCCCGAACAATGAGTTTATGTTGTCCTTATGAATCTTCTTGTTTCTTGTCATATATATGGTAATATTTTCCGTGTACTGCTTTAATATAATAAAAATAAGATTTCAAACATAAGGTATATTCCTTAGAGTAAGTTGTGAATCTCAGTCGTATTTGATTGCTATGAAATAAAAAGTCATTCGGTTTAGGTAAATAGGAAAAGAGCTTGTTGGCATATGAAGTTATAGTTTAACAGAGCACATAGATATATGATCTCATGTACTCAGTAGTGAATTCTTCATCAAGACAATTCTCATTACTTTATAGAATTTGTTAGCTAGTTGAAGTGCCTGATATGGATCACATGTTTGTAGAGATGGTTTGCAACAGACTAGTTTGCACATGGAGCATCATCTCTGGCTTCCTTGAAAATTACTGGGAAATTCACCTTGCATACAGAAATCCACTTTTAGATTTCATCTTAAGACTTTCTTGCCTTTCTCATTCAATAATTGTATACCATAATGTTACAGTTACTGACAGAGAAGGTCTCTGACTAGTTCAACTAGTTTTACTAGTTTAATTCAAAAGTTTAGCTTGTTAAAATCCAGATTTTTTAAAAAGTTGAGTATGTGCTAGTTTTGCAGCTGTACCATTTCATAGTGGTAATATTATGGAGACCTTTGGTATCCATACAATTAGTCTTTTATGCCTTGAAACTTCTCCTTTTCTCAATTTTATGCTCTTACACTTCTAGTCAGGAGGCCTGTGTACTACCTTCATGTAGGTTTTAAGGGTCAGGGTGGGGAATATCTATCTTTTTGTGTTTAATATCAGATGCCTGAAATTTACTTAATGTGAAGTTTGAGGTACTGGAATACTGTAGGTGACTCATATATAAATGTAATTAGCTCTTCACTGAAATTAGTAGTAGTGATTCCATATCAGTAATTATGAGTGATTAGGTTTCCTGTTTAGTTTATGGAAATTTACTTCTGAGCTCACTCCAGCTCATGGATCTGGTCAAATTCTTATATTTTAAAGTTGATGTAGCCCAACTGGTTTAGGTGAGATTACTATTCACTCTTAACTATATGTTCTGTTAAGCATTTTTCTATTCTTTAGCTAAGATAAGAAGTTGGAAATAAAAAAATAGAAACAAACTAGAAAAAATAGCTAACTATCTACATAAGTGTCTTACTGCCACATCAACAAAATTGGTATGGGTAATTAAAACATAAAACCTTAAATTTATATATATTGGTTCCCCCCTGCCCCAAATTTGCCTCAGCTGAATTGTCCAGGTACTTCCTTTTCTTTCCAGATACTTTAAAAATGTACCCAGATTTGCCCTGACAGGTGTGGTTCAGTTGGTTGGAGCATCATCCCATACACCAAAAGGTTGCGGGTTTGATCCCTGGGTCAGGGTGCGTATGGGAGGCAACTAATTGGTGTTTCTCTTTCACATCAATGTTTTTCTCTGTCTCTCCCTTCCTCTCTCTCTAAAATCAATAAACATTTTTTAAAAAAATGTACCCTGATTTGTAAAACTAGGTTGTCCCTTGAGATTATTATATCTGTTAGTCTTGATACAAAAATTCACCTTTATCACTTAGAGTGTTGTCTGTATTGTGTATATGTTCAGTTTAGCATACTCAACGTGACTCTCTTTTGTGTTCAATATATATTCTTTATTTTCTAGGTTATATTAACCTTATTTTTTGAAGTACCAGATTTTCTGATTAAGCCTTAATTCTGAAGTATGTGTGTTTTTAAATTTTTAAAGCCGATATATTATGGCCAGCCTTTTGATTTATTTATAAGCTGCCCTGCTTATAAATCTGAGGTCATTTGACTAAAGTGTTTTCGAGTACCTTAGCTTTATTAGGATTTCTTATTTTTCATTACAGATTTTTAGATGAACCACATAGGTCTTGGGGTCACATAGCTACTTCAGTGTTTCTACTAGCTCTGTATCATATTTTAAACCAACTTGAATTTTAATTTTTGTTTACAAGCTATTTTATAGACTTACCTATCTAAAATATAACTCTAAAAATGATTCTTAATTTTCTTTCCACCCCCATTAACTTCTTAAATACACTAAAGTAAGTCTGTAGTAACAAGTCCTAGAGAAAGCAAAGGAACAGAATAGTGTGCATGCGTGTGTGTATGAGAGAGAGAGAGAGAGAGAGAGAGACACCGTAGTAACAGGACATCTTAGAAGAAAAATGCCAAGGAGGAAATACAGCTGCTCAGTAGTGAGGCAAGTGAGGCAAAAGCTTCAGGTTCTGGAGCTATTGAATGAATTGGCAAGAGTAGTAAGGAAGTTTAGTGAAAAGGACCTTGATTCACTAAATGAGGTATGTTTAGTGCCAGTCATATGACTTTATTTATACACAGATGAAATAAGCTGGCGCTAATTGGGCATTCTTGTTTGGTATGTAATATTTATTTTAAAACCTCAAATAATCAAATAGAAGATATTTATTGAATGCCTGCTGTATGCTAAGATTGTAGGGAAACAGCAGAAGTAAAAAGATAAAATATAGTCTTGGTCCCTGGGGAAATAAGTATTCATGAAAAGTTACGTATGTCATAAAAATGGGTGTGATTTACAATTGCAAGCTAAGAGGCAGAGCCAGCAAGTTCAGAGGAGATAGTGACTCTGGACTGGAGTGGTCTAGCAAGAGTTTGTATAGGAGGAAATAGGCCTTGAAGTATTGGTAGGTTTCAAATAGGCAGAAGATTGGAACCATTTATTTGTGCAACATTTGAGTACCTTCTTTGTACCAGGCATGATACAAGACATTGGGAATGTAGAATCAAATTAGCTATGTTAAGATAAATTCTCTTGGAGTGTTGGCAGTCTAGTGGAGGAGACATTATTGCAAGTAAATAATATAATGAACTAGGTGCAAAGTGCTGTTGGAGCTGTAAAGAAGGAATTGATTATCTCACCTAGAATGAAAGCATCACTGAGGTTTATGTTTTGAAGTGTGCCTTGAAGGATGAGTAGAATTTCTCTAGATAGAAGGTAGGGTTGGGTAGCAAATATTTTCTGGTAGAACAAACAGCAGCAGAAAGGCAATGACGTTTTTAGAAAGCATGAAATGTGTGACTGTGTAAAGTGCTTGGCAAGTAATGGCAGGAGATGACGTTGGAAAGGATCTTTTGTACACCAAGTTGAGAAGCTGGAACGTAAGCTAATGTACAGTATAACCTCTGGGTGATTGAGAACACAGTTTCTAGAGTCAGATCGACTGGGTTTGAATCCCAGGTCTACCTTAATAACCTTTTCACTGTGGACAAGATACTTAACATCACTAAGCCTCAATTTTCATATCTGTAAAATAGAGTTAATAAAATATCATTATGGGGTTTTTGAAGGATAACTGAAAGCAGTTCGTGTGAACTGTGTACCACAGTGCCTGGCCTGGCACCTAAGTACTCAAAGAATAGTACCCATCATCATTATTATTGAATGTTTTAAAGTAGAGGGATGATCCAATGTCTTGGTTCTTTGAAAGCTAACCTGGTATTGTGTAGAATAAAGTTTTAGAGGAGGAGCTTAAATCTGTATGTTAGAAGATTAATGGTGCCCTGGCTGGTGTAGCTCAGTGGATTGAGCGCGGGCCTGCGAACCAAAGGATCGAGGTTCGATTCCCAGTCAGGGCACATGCCTGGGTTGCCAGGCCAGTTCCCGGCAGGGGACATACAAGAGGCAACCGCACATTGATGTTTCTCTCCCTCTCTCCTTCCCTTCCCCTCTAAAGATAAGTAAATAAATAAATTAATTAATTAATAATAAAAATAAATAAATAAAATATTTAAAAAAAAAAAAGAAGATTAATGGTGCAGTCCAAATACAGAGTGACCGAGACTGAATTAAGGGGAAGAGAGAATCACATACAACACAAATCATGAGTAATATTTTTTATTTTTTTAAATATATTTTATTGATTATGCTATTACAGTTGTCCCATTTCTCCCGCAACATTCCCCTCCACCCTGCACTCCCTCTCCCACCCACATTCCCCCCTTTAGTTTATGTCCATGTGTCATAAGTTCTTTAGCTTCTACATTTCCCACACTATTCTTGCCCTCCCCCTATTTTCTACCCACCGTCTATGCTACTTATTCTCTGTACCTTTCCCCTCTCTCCTCCTCCCAGTCCCCTGTTGCTAACCCTCCACGTGATCTCCATTTCTGTGCTTCTGTTCCTGTTCTAGTTGTTGGCTTAGTTTGCTTTTGTTTTAGGTGTGGTTAATAGCTGTGAGTTTGCTGTCTTTTCACTGTCATATTTTTTATCTTCTTTTTCTTAGATAAGTACCTTTAACATTTCCTATAATAAGGGCTTGATGATGATGAACTCCTTTAACTTGACCTTATCTGAGAAGCACTTTATTTTCCCTTCCATTCTAAATGACAGCTTTGCTGGATACAGCAATTTTGGATGTAGGTCCTGGCCTTTCAAGACTTCAAATACTTCTTTCCAGCCCCTTCTTGCCTGTAAGGTCTCTTTTGAGAAATCAGCTGATAGTCTGATGCGAACTCCTTTGTAGGTGACTGTCGCCTTATCTCTTGCTGCTTCTAGAATTCTCTCCTTCATTTTAATCTTGGCTAATGTAATTACCATGTGCCTTGCCTGGAGTGTTCCTCCTTGGGTCCAACTTCTTTGGGACTCTCTGAGCTTCCTGGACTTCCTGGACTTCCTGGTAGTCTATTTCCTTTGCCAGATTGGGGAAGTTCTCCTTTATTATTTGTTCAAGTAAGTTTTCCACTTGTTGCTCTTCTTCTTCCCCTTCTGGGAGCCCTATAATTCAGATGTTGGGATGTTTAACAATGTCCTGGAGGGTCCTAAGCCTCTCCTCATTTTTTTGAGTTCTTGTTTCTTCCTTGTTTTCTGTTTGGTTGTTAGTTTCTTCCTTCTGGTCCACTCCATTGATTTGAGTCCCATCTCTATTGGTTCCCCATGTGTTCTCCTTCATTTCACGTATTGTAGCCTGCATTTTTTCATCTAATTTGTGAGCAAAATCAACCAATTCTGTGAGCATCCTGATCACCAGGGCTTTGAACTGTGCATCTGATAGGTAGGCTACCTCTTCATGGCTTAGAGGAATTGGCTCTGGGGCTTTCAGTTGTTCCCTGGTTTGAGCCATTTTTGGTGTTTTGGTTTGGTTTGGTTTTGGTCTGGTCTCGGCTGTTACATAGTGAGGGGTGGAGCCTTAGGTGTTCCCCAGTGTGGGGCAGCCCAGTCGCTGAGTTGTGATGCTGTATGTGGGGGCGGGGTCTGAGAGGGAACAATGGCGCCTGCTCTGCTCTCTTCTGGGTTCCAGTCCCTTCCGCAGCTTCCCCTTCACCTGGATTGTCTGCGGGTGGGAATGTGGGACCACCTGGTCAGCCAGCCGCCTTGTGCGGCCTCACTGGGTCTGCAGAGTTGCCATCCTGTGCCTGGGGTCTGCCAGCTGCCACCTGTGGGCCCAGAGTCTGCCACCTGCTGCCTGTGCACCTGGGAACTGCCAGCCGCTGCTGCCTGTGTGCCCGGGTCTGCACCTCCATTTTTTCCTGCCGCAACTCCGCCCCTCTTACTGGTCTGGATGAATAGTTGTTGGACTTGCGCACAGTTCAATTTTCTATCAGTTCCAGTTTTTTTCTTGTTTCTAAATATTTGTTGTCCTTAATTTTGGTTGTGAGAGGAGGCACAGTGTGTCCACCTACGCCTCCATCTTGGCCGGAAGTCCAAATTATGAATAATATTATAAGGTAGACATATACTGGATTAGTGATTGGGTATGGGAATGAAATAGTTGGGAGAGCAAAACTTTTTGAGGAAACAATCAGACTAATTTTCCTTTTAAGGGCTAATTAAATTGAGCAATTGCAGTTAGAGGCAGAGATTAGAATGACATATAAAAGATGGAATGGTCAAATTGAGAAGGACCTCGAAAATAAGTTTCAGGCTTTTTTCCCCTTTGTTCTTTGGTCTTTAAGAAACCATCCAACATTTTTGAGTAGGTTGATCTAGCTGTTCTTTGAACAATAAAGGGGAAGGAAAAGTAGAGCATAGAGTTTTCTAGGCCACAAAGTGGTAAGAACTTGAACTAGCTAGCATTGATTGCAGTAATGGAAATGTAAGAAAATGAGAATTTGAAGAATCAATAGGACTTAGAGTCCAAGGAAAGAACAATTTTACCAAAATTTTAAGCCCAAGTGATGGAGGATAGTAATGCCACAACACATATCAGCCTGGAAAGGGAACCAATTTTGAGGGAAAGGTATTGTATTCACAGAACTACCACAAATTAAGAGGAATCCAAGGGATACCTTGAAATTTTGAAGACAGTGCTGTGGTATTATTGACTTTTAGAGTATGTAGCCAACGCATGCTTCTCTCTCTAGTTGTTGAAATGGTTATATGGTTTTTCGTGATTAGGAGACTTCTGATGAATATTTTAGTCACTAGAGCATTGTCACTGTTAGTCTAAGACAGATAGTACTGGAGTAGCATTTAAAGACCCAATTTCAACCAAGGTTCTACCATCATTGTTAAGGTAGAGCAAGGATTCAAACCCAGTCAGTTGAAACACCTAGAGAGAGTATTTAAGTTCTTTGAACCTGTTATCTCATTTGTGAAATGGAGGTAAAACCTGCTTTACCAACTCACAGGATGTTGCTGAGAATCATACAGGTTTATGTATGTGAAAATACTTTGTTAACTGTAAATAAAGCACTATATAGTTATTGCTGTTAAGTTCAGGTCAAGATATACAAGTATTTTAGAAACTGTAACATATCTTCAATTCAATAAACATTTTTTGGTACCTATGTTCTAATTACTAGGTATGTAGAAATGAAAGCCCCCTCCCTTCAAGGAACTCATAAGCTTGTTAGGGAGACAGATATTTATAGTATAAAGTACCATGATATAGATGTATATCATATGTCATGCTATAGGACCGCAAAAGAGAAAGTGACCTTAACCTAGTCTGGAAACATCAGGAAAAACATTTTTTCTTTTTCTTTTTCTTTTTGTATTTAATCTTTATTGTATTTTTTTCCCATTACCATTAAGGGTACCTCCCTCCCCCCAGCAGTCACCACACTGTTGTCCATATCCATGAGTCCTTTTTCCTTGCTCAATCCCTCTAACCCCTAACCTCTCCCACCCCTACTAGCCATCATCTGCTCTCCATCTATGAGTCTGTCCCTTCTTTGCTTGTTAGTTCAGTTCATTGGATTTTACATTAGTGAATTCATATGGTATTTGTCTTTCTCTGACTGGCTTGTTTCACTTAGCATAATGTTCTCCAGGCTCATTCATACTGTTGGAAAAGGAAAAATTTTCTTCCTTTTTTTACGGCCAAGTAGAATTCCAATGTGTAAATGGCCCATAATTGTTTTATCCACTCATTTACTGATGGATACTTGGGCTGCTTCTATATCTTGGTGATTGGAAATAACACTACAATGAACATAGGGGTGCTTATATTATTTAGAATTAGTGTTTTGGGTTCCTTTGGATATATTCCCAAAAGTGGGATCACTGGGTCAAAAGGCAGACCATTTTTTAATTTGTTGAGGTATCTCCATACTGCTTTCCACAGGTAGATGTACCAATCTGATTTCTAACCAACAGCGCAAAAGGGTTCCCCTTTCTCCACATCCTCATCAGCACTTACTGTTTGTTGGTTTATTTCTTTTATTCTTTAAAGATTTTATTTATTTATATTTTTATATTTTTATTTTTAATATATTTTATTATGGTATTACAGTTGTCCCATTTTTTCTCCCCTTTATTCCTCTCTTCCCTGTACACCCCTACCTTATTCATGTCCATGGCTAATATATATATATAAGTTCTTTGGCTTCTCCATTTCCCAACTTATTCTTAACCTCCTGCTGTCTATTTTATACTTGCCAATTATGCTTTTTACACTGTGTACCTTTTCCCCATTCTCCCCCCTCCATCTCCCCACTGATAATCCTCCATGTGATCTCTATTTCTGTGAACCCGTTGCTATGCTAGTTTGTTTAGTTCATTTTTGTTTTTGTAGGTTTGGGTGTTGATAGTTTTGAGTTTGTCATTTTACTGTTCATATTTTTGATCTTCTTTTTCTTAGATAAGTCCCTTTAACATTTGATAGAATAAGGGCTTGTCCATGATGAACTCTTTTAATTTGACCTTATGTGGGAAGCACTTTATCTGCCCTTCTATTATAAATGATAGCTTTGCTGGATAGAGTAATCTCTTTTTTTAAAAGAAATATACTTTATTGATTATGTTATTACAGTTGTCCCATTTTTCCCCTTCACCCCCCTCCACCCTGCACCCCCTCCCACCCACATTCTCCCCACTTTAGTTCATGTCCATTTGTGATACTTATACCATACTATTCTTACCTACCCCTGTCTATTTTCTGCCTACCATCTACGCCACTTATTCTCTGAACCTTTTCTCTCTCTTTCCTTCTCCAGTTGCCCTGTTGCTAAGCCTTCCATGTGATGGCCATTTCTGTGGTTCTGTTCCTGTTCTAGTTGTTTGCTTAGTTTGCCTTTGTTTTTGTTTTAGGTGTGGTTCTTAATAATTGTGTTTGCTGTCATTTTACTGTACATGCTTTTTATCTTCTTTTTCTTAGATAAGTGCCTTTAACATTTCATATAATAAGGGCTTAGTGATGATGAACTCCTTTAACTTGACCTTATCTGGGAAGCACTTTATCTGCCCTTCCATTCTAAATGAAAGCTTTGCTGGATAGAACAATCTTGGATGTAGGTTCTTGCGTTTCATCACTTGGAATACTTCTTTCCAGCCCCTTCTTGCTTATAAGGTCTCTTTTGAGAAATCAGCTGATAGCCTTATGGGAACTCCTTTGTACGTAACTGTCTCCTTTTCTCTTGCTGCTTTTAAGATTCTCTCCTTATCTTTCATCTTATGTAACTTAATGATGATGTGCCTTGGTGTGTTCCTCTTTGGGTCCAACTACTTTGGGAATCTCTGAGCTTCCTGGACTTCCTGGGAGTCTATTTCCTTTGCCAGATTGGGGAAGTTCTCCTTTATTATTTGTTCAAATAAGTTTTCCACTTGTTGCTCTTCTTCTTCCCCTTCTGGTACTCCTATAATTCAGATGTTGGGACGTTTAAAGATGTCCTGGAGGTTCCTAAGCCTCTCCTCATTTTTTGAGTTCTTGTTTCTTCCTTGTTTTCTGTCTGGTTGTCAGTTTCTTCCTTCTGGTCCACTCCATTGATTTGAGTCCCAGTTTTCCTCCCATTGCTATGGGTTCCCTGTGCGTTTTCCTTCATTTCACTTATTGTAGCCTTCATTTCTTCATCTAATTTGTGAGCAAAATCAACCAATTCTGTGAGCATCCTGATCACCAGGGCTTTGAACTGTGCATCTGATAGGTTGGCTATCTCTTCGTTTCTTAGTTGTATTTTTTCTGGAGCTTTAATCTGTTCTTTCATTTGGACTTTTTTTTTTTTTTTTTTTTGTCTCAGTGTGCCTGTTATGTAGTGAGGGGCAGAGCCCTAGGTGTTCACCAGGACAGGGCAACCTAGTTGCTGGGTTATGACACTGTATGTGGTGCAGGGGTCTGAGAGGAAACAATGGCACTTGCTCCGCTCTCTGCCACATTTCAGTCCCTTCCTCCGCTTCTCCAAAGCAAACTGGACCTTTCTGGTGCTGATTCCCGTGTGGGTGGGCTTGTGTACGTTCTAGGACCCTGTTGGTCTCTCCAACGAACTCTCCTGTGTGGCTGGGAGTTTCTTCCGGTACCTCAACCCCCATAGGTGTTTTCAGTCAGTGTTTTGAAGCTTCATTTCCCTGAGCTGGACCCCTGGGTTGTGTGGTCTGTCTTGCTCCCCAGTTTCGCCTAGTTAATCTGCGCTTGAATGTGGGACTGCCCGGTCCACCATCCACCTTGTGGTCCCCACCCCTCCACAATCTGCCACCTCACTGGGTCCGCCAGTTGCTGCCTTGCACCCGGGATCCACCAGCCACTGCTTTGCTATGACTCCTCTCCGCCTGGATGTCCGAATCTGCCCCTCCTACCAGTCTGGATGAATATGTCTACTTTAACTCTTTGGTTGTCGGACTTCCATACAGTTCAGTTTTCTGTTGGTACTGGTTGTTTTTTTGTTTCTAAATTGTTGTTGTCCTTATTTGGGTTCTGCGAGGAGGCACAGTATGTTTACCTATGCCTTCATCTTGGCCGGAAGTCCTGGGTAGAGTAATCTTGGCTGTAGGTCCCTGCTTTTCATGACTTCAAATACTTCTTTCCAACCCCTTCTTGCCTTCAAGGTTTCTTTTGAGAAATCAGCTGATAGGCTTGTGGGAACTCCTTTGTAGGTTAACTGTCTTCTTTTATCTTGCTGCTTTTAAGATTCTCTCCTTATTTTTAATCTTGGGTAATGTAATTATGATGTACCTTGGTGTGTGCTTCTTTTGGTCCAACTTCTTTGGGACTCTCTGAGCTTCCTGGACTTCCTGGAAGTCTGTTTCCTTTGCCAAATTAGGGAAGTTCTCCTTCATTATTTTTTCAAATAAGTTCTCAATTTCTTGGTCTTCCTTTTCTCCTTCTGGCACCCCCATGACTCTGATGTTGGAACGTTTAAAATTGTCCTGGAGGTTGCTAAGCCTCTCCTCATTTTTTGGAATTCTTGTTTCTTCATTCTGTTGTGGTTAAGTATTTATTTCTTCCTTCTGCTCTAAACCGTTGATTTGAGTCCCAGTTTCCTTCCTGTCACTCTTGGTTCCATGTACATTTTCCTTTATTTCACTTTCCATAGCCTTCACTTTTTCCTCTGATTTGTGACCATACTCAACCATTTCTGTGAGCCTCCTGATTACCAGTGTTTTGAACTGTACATCTGATAGGTTGACTATCTCTTCATCGCTTAGTTGTATTTTTTCTGGAGCTTTGATCTGTTCTTTCATTTGGGTTATGTTTTTTGTCTTGGTGCATCTGTTTTGTAGTAAGGGGCGGAGCCTTAGGTATTTACCAGGGCGGGGCAACCTGTGTTGATGCTCTGTGGCGCTGTGTGTGTGGGAGGGGTCCCAGAGGGAACAATGCTGCTTGCTCAGTTCTCAGCAGTTTTCAGTCACTTCTTTGGTACCTAGAAGCAAATTGGGCCCTTTTGGTGCTGGTTCCCCAGATGGGTAGTTTTGTGTATGTTCTAGGACCCTGTGGGTCTCTCCAGTGAACTCTCCTGTGAGGCTGGGAGTTTCTCCTGCTGTGTCAACACTCACAGGCTTTTTCAGTCAGAGGCTTTGAGGCTTTATTCCCACTCCCTACCCGCTGCCTCCTGCACTGGAACCCTGAGTTGCTCAATCTGTCTCGCTCCCCAGTTGTTCTTCCAGTTTTTCTGCACACAAATGTGGAACTGCCCATTCTGCCAGCTGCCACCTGGCCCACCCCTGTTCTTCAGCCACTACTTTGCCATGAGACCTCTCCACCCCAGCTGCTCCTGTCTGCCCCTCCTACCAGTCTGGATGAGGGTTTCTTCTTTAATTCCTTGGTTGTCAGACTTCCATACAGTTTGATTTTCTGGAAGTTCTGTTTACTTTTTGTTTTTAAGTTTGTTATTGTGCTTTTGTTGGTTGATGGCTGGAAGTCTAAAATTTTTATTTATTTATTTTTAGAGAGAGGGGAAGAGAGGTAGAGAAACATCACTGTGTGGTTGCCTCTTGTGTACCCCCTACTGGGTACCTGGCCTGCAACCCAGGAGTATACCTTGACTGGGAATTAAACTGGCAACCCTTTAGTTCATAGGCTGGCACTCAATCCACTGAGCCACATGGGTCAGGACTTTTGTTAATTTGTTAACGATAGCCTTTCTGACGTGTGAGATCACATCTCATTGTGGTTTTAATTTTCATTTGTCTGATGATTAGTGATGTTGAGCATCTTTTCATATATCTATTGGCCATCTGTCTGTCTATTCAGATCCTTTGCCCATTTTTTTAATTAGGTTGTTTGTGTTTTTGGTTTTGAGTTTTGTAAGTTCTTTATAAGTTTTGAATACTAGCCACTTGTTAGATGTATCAGCAAATATGTTCTCCCATTCGGTGGGTAGTCTTTTTATTTTGTTGGTAACTTCCTTTGCTGTAAAAAACTTTTTAGTTTGATATAGTCCCATTTGTTTACTTTTTCTTTTGTTTCCCTTGCCTGGGGAAATATATTCAATAAAAAATTTCTACAAGCAATGTCTGAGATTTTACTGCCTGTGTTTTCTTCTAGGATTTTTATGGTTTCAGTTCTAATATTTAAGTCTTTGATCCAGTTTGAATTTATTGTGTGTGGTGAAATAAGGTGGTCCAGTTTCATTTTTCTGCACTTATCTGTCCAATTTTTCCAATACTATTTATTGAATAAACTATATTTAGCCTACTGTATGTGGTAGCTTCCTTTGTCAAATATTAATTGAGTATAAAGGTGTGGGTTTATTTATGGGATCTCTGTGCTGTTCCATTCATCTATGTGTCTTTTTATGCCAGTACCAGGCTGTTTTGAGTTCTTTGGCCTTAGAGTATAGTTTGATATTAGGTAGCATGATTCATCCAACTTTGTTCTGCTTTCTCAGGATCACTCTTGCTATGCAGGACCTTTCGTGGTTCCATACAAATTTTTGAAATATTTGTTCTAGTTCTGTGACATACATTATTGGAATCTTGATAGGAATTGTGTTGAATCTATAGATTGCTTTGAGTAGCATGGACAATTTAATGATGTTAATTCTTCCTGTGCATGAACAAAGTATATGCTTCCACTTACTTTTTTTTTTTTTTTAAGATTTTATTTATTTATCTTTAGAGGGGAAGGGAAGGAGAGATGGAGAGAAATATCAATGTATGGTTGCTTTTCGTGCGTCCCCTGCTAAGAACTGTCGCTGGGAACTGTCCTGCAACCCAGGCATGTTCCGTGACTGGGAATCGAACCGCAATCCTTTAGTTCGCAGGCCCGCGCTCAATCCACTGAGCTACACCAGCCAGGGCTTCCACTTACTTTTTGTTTAAAAATATATTTTATTGATTATGCTAGTTTCCCCCCCAAACCCCCCTCTACCTGGTACCCTCCATTCTTTCCAGCAGTCCACCCACTTAGTTCCTGTCCATGGGTCATGCATGTAAATTCTTTGGCTTCTCCATTTACTGTACTGTTCTTAACATCCACCTGTCTATTTTGTACCTACCGATTTATATTTATTAGTCCCTGTACCTTTGATCCCATTCTTCCTTGTTTCAACTGATAATCCTCCAAATGATCTTCAATATCTATGATTCTGTTTCAGTTCTGTTTGTTTGCTTAGTTTGATTTTTGGTTTAAGTGTTGATAGTTGTGAATTTACTGCCATTTTAATGTTCATAGTTTTGATCTTTTTTTTCTTAAATAAGTCCCTTTATCGTTTCATGTAATAATGGTTTGGTGATGGTTAACTCCTTTAGCTTTATCTTGTCTGGGAAGCACTTTATCTGCCCTTCAATTCTAAGTGATAGCTTTGCTAGATAGAGAAATCTAGTTTGTTGGTCCCTGCTTTTGGTGGCTTTGAATATTTCTTGCCAGTCCCTTCTAGCCTACAAAGTTTCTTTTGAGAAATCAGCTGACAGTCTGATGGGAACTCCTTTGTAGGTGACTGTCCTCTTATCCCTTGCTGCTTCTAGAATTCTCTCCTTCATTTTAACCTTGGGTAACGTAATTATGATGCACCTTGGTGTGTTCCTCCTTGGGTCCCAATTCTTTGGGACTCTCTGAGCTTCCTGGATTTCCTGGAAGTCTATTTTCTTTGCCAGATTGGGGAAGTTCTCCTTGTTTATTTGAGCCTTTGCTTGTTTTTTGAGATAGGCCTGTAATGCTATGAATTCATTTCCATTAGGATTGCTTTCCCTGTGTCCTAGATTTTGGATTATTATGTTCTCATTTTCATTTGTTTTGAGGTATCTTCTGATTTCTTCCTTGATCTTATTGTTGATCCATTCATTGTTTAACAGCATATTTTTCACCTTCCATGTCTTTGCGTGTTTTTCGGTGTTCTTGTGATTGATTTCTAGTTTCATAGCATTGTGTTCAGAGAAGATGCTTGATATGATTTCAGACTTCTCAGATTTATGGAGACTTGTTTCGTGGCCTAATATGTAGTCTATCCTAGGAAATATTCCATGTGCACTTGAAAAGTATGTATATTCTGTTTCTTGGGTGAAATGCTATCAAGTTATCAATTAAATCCATTTGATCTAGTGTGTTGTTTAAGGCCACTGTCCTCTTGTTGATTTTCTGCCTGGAAGATCTATTCATTGAATTCAGGGGGATGTTAAAATTCCCAACAGTTACTGTATTTCAGCCAAACTCTCCCTGTATGCCCTTCAAGATTTGCTTCACATATTTCAGTGCATCTATATTCAGTGCATAAATATGTACTAGGGTTATATGCTCTTGTTGGATTGTTCCCTTTATCATTATATATTGTCATCCTTTGTCTCTTACTATGGCTTTGGTTTTAAAGTCTATTTTGTCAGATATAAGTACTGCTACTCCAGCTTTTTCTCTTTTCCATTTGAATGAAATATCTTTTCCATCCCTTTACTTTTATTTATTCATTTATTTATTTACTTATTTAAAGATTGTATTTTTATTTTTAGGGAGAGGGGAAGAAAGGGAGAGAGTGGGGGAGTGAAACGTCAATGCGTGATTGCCTCTTGTGCACCCCCTACTGGAGACATGGCCTGCAACCCAGGCTTGTGCCTTGACTCGGGCATGTGCCCTGACTGGGAATTGAACTGGTGACCCTTTGGTTCACAGGCCTGCTCTTAATCTGCTGAACTCCACCGGCCAGTACCCATCTCTTTACTTTTAGTCCATGTATCTTTGATCTGAGATGGGTCTCTTAGAGGCAGCAGAGATATGGGTCTTGTTTTCTTATCCATTCAACCACCCTGTGTGTTTTGATTGGAGCATTTTAGCTCTTTATATTTAAGATGATTATCGAGAGATACATATTTAGTTCCATTTTATTGTTAGACAGTTTTCCTCTGCTTATTCGTTTCTTCTTAAAGCAAGCCCTTTAACTTTTGTTGCAGTATTGGTTTGTGGTTAACAAACTCCTTTAGCTTTTTCTTGTCTGTGAAGCTCCTATTTCTCCTTCAATTTTAAATGATAACCTTGCTTGATAAAGTAGCCTTGGTTGTAGGTCCTTGCTTTTCATTATTATTTTTTAATATATTTTATTGATTATGCTATTACAGTTGTCCCATTTCTCCCCCTTTATTCCCCTCCACCCTACACACCCTCTCCCACCCACATTCCCCCCTTTAGTTCATGTCCATGTGTCATAAGTTCTTTAGCTTCTACATCTCCCATACCATTCCTGCCCTCCCCGTCTATTTTCTACCCACTATCTATGCTACTCATTCTCTGTACCTTTCCCCCTCTCTCCTCCTCCCACGCCCCTGTTGCTAACCCTCCATATGATCTCCATTTCTGTGGTTCTGTTCCTGTTCTAGCTGTTTGCTTAGTTTGCTTTTGTTTTAGGTGTGGTTCTTAATTGCTGTGAGTTTGCTGTCTTATCACTGTCATATTTTTATCTTCTTTTTCTTAGATAAGTCCCTTTAACATTTCATATAATAAGGGCTTGGTGATGATGAACTCCGTGAACTTGACCTTATCTGAGAAGCACTTTATCTGTCCATCCATTCTAAATGACAGCTTTGCTGGATAGAGCAATCTTGGATGTAGGTCCCTGCCTTTCAAGAGTTCAAATACTTCTTTCCAGCCCCTTCTTGCCTGGAAGGTCTCTTCTGAGAAATCAGCTGACAGTCTGATGGGAACTCCTTTGTAGGTGACTGTCCCCTTATCCCTTGCTGCTTCTAGAATTCTCTGCTTCATTTTAATCTTGGCTAATGTAATTATGATGTGCCTTGGTGTGTTCCTCCTTGGGTCCCAATTCTTTGGGACTCTCTGAGCCTCCTGGACGTCCTGGTAGTCTATTTCCTTTGCCAGATTGGGGAAGTTCTCCTTTATTATTTGTTCAAGTAAGTTTTCCACTTGTTGCTGTTCTTCTTCCCCTTTTGGGACCCCTATAATTCGGATGTTGGGACGTTTAAAGATGTCCCAGAGGTTCCTAAGCCTCTCCTCATTTTTTTGAATTCTTGTTTCTTCCTCGTTTTCTGTTTGGTTGTTAGTTTCTTCCTTCTGGTCCACTCCATTGATTTGAGTCTCAGTTTTTCTTCCATCTCTATCAGTTCCCCATGCATCTTCCTTCATTTCACGTATTGTAGCCTGCATTTTTTCATCTAATTTGTGAGCAAAATCAACCAATTCTGTTTGATCAAAAGAGCATCAAATGCTCTTTTGATGACCAGTGCTTTGAACTATGCATCTGATAGGTTGGCTATCTCTTTATGGCTTAGAGGAATTGGCTCTGGGGCTTTCATTTGGTCTCCGGTTTGAGCCATTTTTGGTGGTTTTGTTTTGTTTTGGTTTGGTTTGGTTTGGTTTTAGTCTGGTCGAGGCTATTACGTATAAGGGGTGAAGCCTTAGGTGTTCCTCAGGGCGGGGCAACCCAGTCGCTGGGTTGTGACGCTATAGGTGGGGGCGGGGTCCGAGAGGGAACAATGGTGCCTGTTCCACTCTCTCCTGGATTCAGTCCCTTCCGCCACTTCCCCTCTGCCTGGACCGTTTGCGCGTGCGAATGTGGGACCACCTGGTCAGCCAGCCGCCTTGTGCGGCCTCTCTGGGTCTGCACAGTTGCCCCCTGTGCCCGGGGTCCGCCAGCTGCAGCCTGTGCACCTGGGAACTGCCAGCCGCTGCTGTTTGCATTCCCGGGTCTGCACCTCCACTTTCTCCTGCCGAGACTCCGCCCCTCTTACCGGTCTGGATGAATGGTTGTTGGACTTCCGTACAGTTCAATTTTCTATAAGTTCTGGTTGTTTTCTTGTTTCTAAATATTTGTTTTCCTTAATTTTGGTTGTTAGAGGAGGCACAGTGTGTCCGCCTACGCCTCCATCTTGGCCAGAAGTCTGCTTTTCATTATTGTTGAATATTTCACACCACTCCTTTTGGCCTGAAATGTTTCTATTGAGAAATCAGATGACTGTCTAATTGGTGCTCCCTTGTAGGTTACTACCTAGCTTTTCTCTTGCGGCTTTTAGGATTCTCTCCTTGTCCCTTGTCATTTTAATTATGATGTGTCTCAGGGTAGGCCTCTTTGGATACAACCTGTTTGGGACTCCCCGAGGTTCCTGGACTTGTGTGACTTTTTCCTTCATCAGATTAGGGAAGTTTTCGGTCATTATTTCTTCAAATAGGTTCTTTTTTTTTTTTTTTTTTAATTGATTATGCTATTACAGTTGTCCCATTTCTCCCCCATCATTCCCCTCCACCCTACCCACCCTCTCCCACCCACATTCTCCCCTTTAGTTCATGTCCATGGGTCATAAGTTTTCTAGCTTCTACATTTCCCATACTATTCTTGCCCTCCCCCTGTCTATTTTTTTCCCATTATCTATGCTACTCATTCTCTGTACCTTTTCCCCCCTCTCCTCCTCCCACGCCCCTGTTGCTAACCCTCCATATGATCTCCATTTCTGTGGTTCTGTTCCTGTTCTAGCTGTTTGCTTAGTTTGCTTTTGTTTTAGGTGTGTTTCTTGATAGCTATGAGTTTGTTGTCTTTTCACTGTCATAGTTTTATCTTCTTTTTCTTAGATAAGTCCCTTTAACATTTCATATAATAAGGGCTTGGTGATGATGAACTCCTTGAACTTGACCTTATCTGAGAAGCACTTTATCTTCCCTTCCATTCTAAATGACAGCTTTGCTGGATAGAGCAATTTTGGATGCAGGTCCCTGCTTTTCAAGATTTCAGATATTTCTTTCCAGCCCCTTCTTGCCTGGAAGGTCTCTTTGGAGAAATCAGCTGACAGTCTGATGGGAACTCCCTTGTAGGTGACTGTCCCCTTATCCCTTGCTGCTTCTAGAATTCTCTGCTTCATTTGAATCTTGGCTAATGTAATTACAATGTGCCTTGGTGTGTTCCTCCTTGGGTCCAACTTCTTTGGGACTCTGTGAGCTTCCTGGACGTCCTGGTAGTCTATTTCCTTTGCCAGATTGGGGAAGTTCTCCTTTATTATTTGTTCAAATAAGTTTTCCACTTGTTGCTGTTCTTCTTCCCCTTCTGGAACCCCTATAATTCGGATGTTGGGACGTTTAACGATGTCCCGGAGGTTCCTAAGCCTCTCCTCATTTTTTTGAATTCTTGTTTCTTCCTCGTCTTCTGTTTGGTTGTTAGTTTCTTCCTTCTGGTCTATTCCATTGATTTGAGTCCCAGTTTTCCTTCCATCTCTATCAGTTCCCCATGCATCTTCCTTCATTTCACGTATTGTAGCCTGCATTTTTTCATCTAGTTTGTGAGCAAAATCAACCAATTCTGTGAGCATTTTGATGACCAGTGCTTTGAACTGTGCATCAGACAGGTTGGCTATCTCTTCACTGCTTAGAGGAATTGGCTCTGGGACTTTTATTTGTTTTCCTGTTTGAGCCATTTTGGTGGGGTTTTTTTTTGTTGTTGTTGTTTTGGTTTTAGTCTGGTCGCCTCAAATAGGTTCTTGATCTCTTGCTTGGTCTCATCTCCTTCTGGTATTCCTATGATGCAGATGTTGTTTTGCTTCACATTGTCCAAAATGTTTCTTAAGTTCTCCTCATTTTTTAAATCTCTTTTTTCTTTTTGCTGCTCTGCCTGAGTGTTTTTTTCCTATGTTGTCTTCCAAATCACTGATGTGATCCTCTGCTTCATCTCACCTGCTGTTTATTCCTTCCAGTGTATTATTTATTTCGGATCTTACATTCTTTTTCTGACTGGTCCTTTTTAATGGTTTCTCTATCTTTTTTTCATGCTGCTGGTCAGTATCCTTGTAACCATTACTCTAAAAACTATCTGATAAATTGGTTGCCTCCATTTCATCTAGCTGTTCTTGAGAATTCCCTTGTTCTTTCATTTGGGGTCTGTTTCTTTGTCTTCCCATTTTGGCTTCTTCTTTGTACTTGTTCCTATGTATTGGGTAGATCTGCAAAGTTTCTGGTGTAGGCCTTTGTTAGACACTGCTTTTGACTAGCCCTAGTCAACCTGTTTGGAGCTTTCAGCAGTGTGTGACTCCCTCAAGTGGGCCTGTTTGTGTGCAGAAGGAACAGGCTGCACACCAAGGTTGCCTTTTATTAGCACAGGGCCTGGGTGAGGGTCAGCTGAAGTCTCATAGAGTTCCCTAACTGCCTTAGGTGTTAAACTAATTGGTGTTATGGTCTCAAGCTTTTTAAGCAGGCCTGCCTAAACACCACAGGGTGGGCCTGTGGGAGTGCTCTGTCTGAGAAAGATGCCTCCTGCAGCATGGGGAATAACTCAGCACAGGGATCTTGGTGGCTGTTCCTTCATTCTTTCCCCAGAACCACCAACCCCAGACTGTCCTCAAGTGTCTCTAGTACACTCTGCCCTCCCTCTGCTAGAGCCCAAAGTAAGTGGCTGCAAATAAAATTTTGAGCATTGGCTCCTTAAGAGGCTCTCGGAGTCTCCAGCAGTCTCTCTGGAGGACGGAAATCTTGCTGCTTTTCACAGCTGGATATTATCTGGGTTCTCTCTTTCTGGTGCTGTAGGCTGGGGTGCCTGGCTTGGGGTTTAGACCCCACACTTCTCAAAGGGAGCCCCCCAACTGCTGAAATATCCCTCAGGAAATGCAGCTGCCACCTGTGTGGCCTGGCCAGTCCTTTTGCGCCTGCTCTGCACACCCTACCAGTAAGATTGTGGTGAAGTGTTTTTTTTCCATCTGTCTGTGGTTATAAAGCTTCTCTGCAGCTAGTGTTCAGTTGGTTATTTAGGATGATTTCTCTATAATTTAATTTTAATTCTGGTTTGGTCCTAGAAGGAGGTTAGCGTAGCTTCCACTTACTCCTCCACCATGTTGGATCTCTCCTCATACACACTTTTAAAGAATTGAGTTCTAATTTTTTCCCCTTGTATGAGAATGTGCTTATTTATACTTCCTTAGGTAATTGATATAATTCTAACCCAGCCCCCTGTTTTTAGTTACTTTAAGTTATGAAATGTGAAGAAGCAATTGTTTCTATACAACTCCAGTCTATATAATAATTGCTAATCACAATGATGACCCAGAAACATCAAGAAAATACTATATATTGTACTCTATGCCTGAATATAAAATGAGTTGTCTAAAAAAACTTATTTCAGAAAAGAGGGAACTACCTTAGGTTTATTTCTTTATATAGACTCTTACTGTAAATTTCTCTCTTTCCCTCTTTATTTTGAAAAACAAAGTACTGTTTGGTAAAGAGCCTAAAACAACTTCAGTGATTTTAAATGCATAAAGAGGTCACTTGTTGGATTCAGTAAAAAAGGAATCAAATAAATTTAACAGGTATATGGTAATTTTTGCTAGGTATATGACCTCAAATTGTGCTAGATACCTTTGAAAGTAGACCGTTTGCCCTGACTATTGTGGCTGAGTGGTTGGGCAGCATTCCACAAACTTAAAGCAACCCAGTCATGTGTCCCTGACTGGGAATCGAACCAGCGCCTCTTTGGTTTGCAGGTCGGTTCTCAGTCCACTGAACCACACCATCCAGGGCCGGAAAACATTGATTTTGATATTCTTATTACAAACAGGGTGGATTGTCTTATATTTGGCCTATCTTTCTATGCAGGCTTATGTGGTATTGAGTTACATTAATTGTAAGGTGAAGAATGTATGATATGTTGTGAAAGTTGTGCCAAAAAATGTTTTGGCTTAAAGAAAAAAGCTTTAGTTATCCTGAAAGAACTTTTAGTTTTGTGAGACAATTCATTTCTCTAGTAATTCTCAACAAAGAAAATGTTATATACAGATTAACAAAAAGACGTATAATTTAATTACTCCTTTTAAAAAAAAAAACTTTTTAAAAGTTAACACGTCCATCCAGTAAATGAAGATGAAATAAAAACCAGCTTATTTTTTACTTGTATTTCCTAGATCCACTGATTAATTTTGTTAGCATATTATAATATAATATATAGTGATTTATTTTTTAATTAAAACAATTGCAGCTGTCCCTTTTCCCCCAACACATCGCTTGACATCTGAAGAAGTATTTGATATGGATGGGATACCTAGGGTTGATGTTCTGAAGAACCACTTAGTAAAAGAAGGTCGGGTAGATGAAGAAATTGCACTTAGAATTATCAATGAGGGTGCTGCCATTCTTCGGAGAGAGAAAACCATGATAGAAGTAGAGGCTCCAATTACAGGTACATTTATTTATATTTTGGATATTGTTTCTTTATTACATTATTACTTAGTTGCCTAGATATAAAGCTGTTTCTTCTTTAATATTACATGGACATTATCTTGAATTTTTAAATTACTGCTGTTAATTTTTTAAAGTTTCTTTTTGTTTTTAGTGAATAAGCATGATCCCAAATAATTTGAGTGCTGAAGCTAGTCTAATATGCTATTTTGACAGTTTCATTAGTTGTGTTGGCGATAATTCAGTTTGATTCAACAGATAATTACTTTGCTTTCAGTCATTAGAGGGAAATACCTAAATGTCATATTAGATACCAAAGACAGTTATTTAGAAGTCAATAGAAAGTACTGAGTTAGATTGGAGTTTTCACTGCCACCATTATAATTTTGTCATCCTAAGATACACATGCTTGGTTTTCTAAAGAGGAGCTTTATAAATTTAGATGAAAATTTTGTTACCATCTACAAGTTTCATTACTTGTTATATTTTGTTCTAGATTTTGAACATAGGAACACTTGGGTACACATCATCCCTGTCATGAGTCTTCATAGATGACTTCCTTCTCAGACATTTCGTGATAGAATTTATACTCTTATTTAAAAGAAATTAGAATTTAAGTAAAATTTGTTATTTCAGAGTTTTTCTTTCATATCTAATAATCTTCTTGTTTCAGTGTGTGGTGACATCCATGGCCAATTTTTTGATCTGATGAAACTTTTTGAAGTAGGAGGATCACCTGCTAATACACGATACCTTTTTCTTGGTGATTATGTGGACAGAGGTTATTTTAGTATAGAGGTAATAATCATATACTGTCATTTGATTTGCTTTTAAGTGTTATCATAGATGATTTTCATTAATTTCTAGTAAATAAGTTCCTTAAAGTATTGGGTTCTTTTTAATACCTCTGCATTTTCTGAAGATTTCTGGTAAAGTTACTATTTATTCCTCTTCTGTTATTCAAACTATTCCATTAATTATCCCTGTATTACTCTGTTGATATAATTGCCATTTTTTCCCCCAGTGGAAATTTTAAGTAAATTGAGGGATCTATATTGCCCTATTATCTAGTGACCCTAGGAGTTAGTGCTCTTTATCTCTGTCACCCCTAAAGATATTAACTTGTGTGAAAAAGGATTAATTGAATTTTTTCTGATTAAAAAAAGCACATCGTAATATTTTTATTGCTTAAACCCTAGTGCTTCTGTCCTTCTTTCTGTAGCTGTTAAGACGCTAGTATATCATGTGGAATCTTTGTGTATTCTGAAATTACTCATTTGTTTTTAAAAAACTAAAAGGCATTAAAATGACCTGTTGATTTTCACATACTGGTAATGGTGTTTTTTCTTATACTTTTCAAATTATATAAATAAAATGAGGTAAATATAGAACAATTTATATTTTCTAATATAATTTCTTTTTAAAATTTTTAAAAAATTGGTATACAAGATTGTATATATTGCAGGCAAATAACATAATTTGATATTTATGAATTCCGTTTTTCTTAAATGAAAATGAGAATATAAACCATTTTTTTATTTTCTTAAATGAAAATATAAAACCATTTTATATTTTTCTGTAACTAGCTTTTTTCTTACATCCTTATACTGAGATGTATTCTAGTTTAGTAAATATAAATTTACAGCATTTTAAATATTTTTAATAGCTACATTACATTCCATTGAATAAACAAACCACAATTGATTTAATCAATTCCTGTGGTTAGATACTTAAGGTGTTTGCAGTTTTTTGCCATTTCAAGTGATGCTTCATTAAGCCATGTTATTTATGCATCTTTGCATACTTACCCAATTATTTCTGTAGGACAGATTCCTAGAGGTAAAGTTACTAGGTAAAGGCTCTACCAATCGATATTTTGTTGAGCATTTAATATGTTCCTGCATGTTCTAAGCACTTAACACATATTGATTAATCCTCGCAACGACATTATGAGGTAAGTACTGTTATTTTATCCATTTTAGAGATGAGGAGTCCGAGGCTTGGAAAGGTTAAGTAAACTTGCCCAAGGTCACATTGTTAGTAATTAGTGCAGCCAGGCAGCCTGACTCCAAGCCTATGCTCTTAACCCACCTCTCCTGGTAAATATTGAAGATTTACTTGGTGAATTTCCATGCTGGTTATTATTGTTTATATCCCCTTCTTCAGTGTTTTCTCACTCTCCTTTGAAATATGCTAGGACACCTATTGGGGAAAGGAGTTCACTGCTCTGTCCACTGAAATTCGCTTAGAAATTTTATTATCCTGAGTGCTTCCTTCCATTCATAGTTTCCTCATCAGGTGCCTCAACCTTCCCTTGTGGCTTCAAAAAAAACAACCACCAGAAAATATTCTTAACAAAAAGACTGGGCACTTTGACAAAAGCAGTAAACAATTTTAGAAAGCTTAGTTGGTAACTGAATATGTTGGTGTGTATGTCCTTATATTAGACTGTTTTGTAGCTGACTCCTTAGTATGTTTTACTATTATAAAAGGAAAATAGCAAAGAATCAAAATAAGGGCAAGTAGTCCATTAGTAAGTATTTTCCTGGTTTAATTACTTTTTTCTCTATGAATAAAATGAAGGTGTGAATACTTATACATTTCAGTTTATCTTAACTTGTTAAATATAAAGTTTGTATTTTCTTTTTATGTATGATTATATAAATGAAGCTTATTTCCATATAAAATGGTCCTTCCTTTTTTTAACCAATTAGTAAAATGACTCTGTATCTTATGTTAAATCTATTTAGAGAAAAACATCTTTTCTTTATTACAAAATACACATAAAACATAGCTATTTCCTTCATTTGGCAGTATGGCCTAATGCTTAAGATCAAAGTATCAGAATCATATATCCATTATTTACAAGTTTTATGATTTTGGACAAGTTATTTAAACTCTTTGCTTTAGTTTCCTCATTTGTAAAAGAGGGATAATATTACATACTTCATAGGGCTGGAGGAATAATGGGGAGGGATTAATTTTATAGTGCTCTACACATTGTAATTATTTAATAAACGTTAGCTGCTATAATTTCTTACATTATTATTTATCGATCTACCTAAGGAGGATACCAATTTGCTAATTGTTTTTACAGTCTGTAAATCTAAAGTAGTTAAGTAGATCAATTGACTCATTCATTCAACAAATATTTATTGCTCTTATACTCTTTGCTAGATACTTTCCTAGTGGAGAATAAGAAGAGAATAAGATGACGAAGTCCTTGTTTCATGAGCTTCTATTTTTAGTTAGGGACAAAGAAAAAAATAATAATGAGTAATAGAGATTATAAGGTAATAGAGTTAGAGGAAAAGGAGCAAAGATAAAGCAACTAATTTAAACAAAAATATAAGATAAATTCACTGGAAACATTTTCTTTTGCAGTGTGTCTTATATTTATGGGTCCTGAAGATTCTGTACCCAAGCACATTATTTCTTCTGAGAGGCAATCACGAATGCAGACACCTTACGGAATATTTTACCTTTAAACAGGAATGTGAGTACTGCTGTCAGAAATAGTTTCACTTCCTCAATATTCTTTTATAGTGACATGGATAGTAAGAGTTTGAAGATTTTACCATATAACATGTAAGAACAGATTTTATTTACAAACATGTAAAGAATTGAGGAGGATTGTCAAGGACTCTCTAGTGTTTAATGGCATTTTAAAGAACAGTTCATTTTAAATTCTTTAAATGTTTATTGCTTTGAGAGAGAAAGAAAAACATCTGTGTGAGGGAGAGACATCGCTTGGTTGCCTCCCATGTGCACCCCAACTGGGAATTAAAACTGCAACCTAGGTATCAGCCCTGACTGGGAATCAAACCCCTAGCTTTTTGTTGTATAGGACAATGCTCCAACCGAGCCACACTGGCCAGGACCTTAAGAACAGTTTGAGTTTTACATATAGTTACTTACATATAGTAATGTTAACAAGAAGGATAAAAGCTAAAAAACCCATTGTCTCATTAGAGATTTTTGTACCCCAATATTGAGGCATTTCCATGAAGTTCTTTTTTTAATACTCACCCAAGGATATGTTTATTGATTCTGGGGCTAGGAGGGAGAAACATTGATGTGAGAGAGAAACATCAATCCATTGCCTTCGTACATGCCCCAAGCAGGGATCAAACCCACAATCTTTTGGTACACAGATGATGCTCCAACCAACTGAGCCACCCGGCCAGGGCCCATGAAGGTTCTTAACAAAATTATTCATTCTCTTAATCACTGCCAATTGTTTGAAATGTGCTATTAATGAATTGAAATTCTTAGCCTATAAGGTGTATCCATTTCTTTCTTGAATTATTATAGCAATGTCAATCAAATAGCTATAAACAACCACGTGATATAGAGCAGGGTTTGGCTGTTTTTCACACCTCATAGCTGTGTGCTTGTTAATAATTAAGTATTAGAGTTCAGTTTTAAAAATAGCTAATTTCAGAATTATTGAGACTCAAATCATGATCCAATAAGGTTCATATTAGTAGAGACTTCCAGTAAAAGTAGAAAAATATAGTGATGAGTAATTGTGGACGTGGCAAACTCACATAACTTCAAGAATCAGGCAGGTAACCTAAGCAAATGTAAGATGAACCCGGAAAGTATATGCTTGACCTAAAAGCAATCAAATTAAAATTTTTATTAAACCACAATGCTGGAAAACGGGTCTGTTAACAGACTGTCAGTTTAGAACCTCTGGTTGCTGTATGTAGAGATATTCATATTTGAATATTACAATATTAAAGAGGAAAATAGGAACTAAGGGTTTTGCCCTTAGATAATTAACAAACCACCCGCCAAAATCCTACCAAAAACAAAATATCCAGGAATTAAAGTTATAAAGGAGTAAAGGAATGTATATGGTATCTCCTTAAAAGTAAATGACAAGTTTGATTCAGTGGAGTTTTTGTGTTATATTGGCTTCTGGCATCACTGCCCATTTTAAGCATGCATTGTAGACTTGAGGAATCCCTTTGCTTCTCCAGCGTATGAATAATATTTTTTTAATTGGATGGACCTTAAATTTTATTATGACAATATAGAAGTAGTCTTGCTTGTATCAACAAAGTAGTCACTGACTCTTAGAATAAAATAAAGTATTAAAATATTTTAAAGTTATAGTTTTAATTTTGCATTACTTTGAAGAATTGAGGTGTTTTTAAATTTTTAAAAATATGTTTATTGATTTTAGAGAGAGAAACATTGATGTGAGAGAGAAATGTCAATCAGCTGGCTCTCCTATACATGCCCCAGCCAGGTATTGGACCCACAATCCAGGTATGTTCTCTGATCAGGTATCGAACCCTCAATCTTTTGGTGTACCAAATGATGTTCTAACCAACTGAGCCACACTAGCCAGGGCAAGGTTGAGCTGTTTTTAGAGATTTGACTTATTTTTAGTAGTATCTTATGACTCTCTGCTACATACCCAAAATAAATTTAAAAGAAAAAATATTTTGTCTTCATAGGATCAATAAAAGCCCTGGCTGGGTGGTTCAGTTGATTGGAGCATTGTCCCATACACCAAAATGTTGTGAGTTCCATCCTTGGTCAGGGCACATACTTAGGTTGAGGGTTCCATCCGTGGTCAGGGCATGTATGGGAGGCAACTAGTTGATGTTTCTCTTTTTCTCTCTCTCTCCCCACTCTTCACTCTCTCCCTTCTTCCCTCCTTTCCCCCTCTCTAAAATCAATAAACATATCTTCAGATTAGGGTTAAAAAAAAGACCAATAACATTGCTTATCTTTGTTGACTTTTCTAGAGCAAGATGCTTGCCTCTTTAAAAATTGTTTACAGTAAAATTCACTCTTTATGGTATTTAATTCTGAGATAGGACAAATGCATAGAGCTGCCCATCACCACAGTCATGATACAGAAAGGTTTTATCATTTCCTAAATTCCTCTTGCTGCCTTCTTATAGTCACCCCTCACCCACTCTCAACTTCTGGCCACCACTGGCTGTTGTCTGTGTCTGTAGTTTTCTTGCCTTTGTTTTAATAGTCAAATAAGATCAAGTAATAATGTAATTTTCCACTTATTTTTTTCCTAGGTAAAATTAAATATTCAGAAAGAGTCTATGAAGCTTGTATGGAAGCTTTTGATAGCCTGCCTCTTGCTGCACTTTTAAATCAACAATTTCTTTGTGTTCATGGTGGACTTTCACCAGAAATCCACACACTTGATGATATTAGGAGAGTAAGTACATATTTTAGTTTCAGTGTTGATTCCTGTATATGGTACTTTGATGGGTAGAAAGCAGATACTTCAGAGTACTCTTCACTGCCAAATTAAGTATGGTAAAAAGTAATATACTGATATTTTAAGGAAATATCTTCTAACCATTCAAAACAATGTTGTAGTACGTAATATGTTATACTTCAATGTAGTATTGAAAGTTGTTATCACTTTCCTATGTCCATTCTGTTCTCACTTTTTGACAAGTTATTTTTGTTGTTTCTTTTCTTTCTTTCACAGTTAGATAGATTCAAAGAGCCACCTGCATTTGGACCAATGTGTGACTTGTTATGGTCTGATCCTTCTGAAGATTTTGGAAATGAAAAATCACAGGAACATTTTAGTCACAATACAGTTCGAGGATGTTCTTATTTTTATAAGTAAGGAAAACTATCCAAGATTAATCACATTTTAGTTGTTAAAATAGGATATGCTTCATATGGAAAACCATTACTTTACTTAATTCACTCTTTTCCCCCCACAGCTACCCAGCAGTGTGTGAATTTTTGCAAAACAATAATTTGTTATCGATTATTAGAGCTCATGAAGCTCAAGATGCAGGGTAAGAATTCTGTTTCCCTGACCCAAATTAACACCTTATGTACAAATCAAACTTAGTAACAATGATTGATGCTTTACGATGCATATTAAGCTATTTGTTTTGCAGCTATAGAATGTACAGAAAAAGTCAAACTACAGGGTTCCCTTCATTAATAACAATTTTTTCGGCACCTAATTACTTAGATGTCTACAATAATAAAGGTAAGATGTTGTTGATAAAAAAATTGTTGAACAACTTAGCATTTTAATTGACTTAATTTTGAAAGTATAACAGAAAAGGGGCATTGTATGAATCTATAACTATTTAAATCTCCTTATTAAAAAAGTCTAAGATGTAAGGGAGGGGAGAGAACAAGAAATAAAAATCCAAAATGTAAAACTTAAGTCATATGTAACCATTCTACAACTTGTCACAAAAGCTGTCTTGTAAAAGTCAAGCAAAACCAAACATGATTTTCTCCAACTCCCCTTTCTTAACTCTTTCCTCTTATAAGCAAGAGAATGTTTTCTTGTTTACATAAAACTACTACCACTGCTTTGACCATTTTATGTGTTTATACTGTACAGTTGTTTCTTGTTTTATGTTCACTGATCTAGGTTCTCTTTCCCTTTCTTATTTCCTTTTACCTCTACAGTCTTATCCCTGCCCCATGAAGATTTGTAGTTGAGCCTTCTTTGATTAATTTATTCTGACCTTCTTTCACGGATACATTTTTCCCTTTTCTTTCTTTTTACTGTTCTTCTGTCCTTTTTTCTTACATCTTTTTTTCTTTACCTTCTGTTCCATCGGTTTCCATTCCCCCTCCTGCCCTCCAAATTTGATCTATGTATAATAGTAATTGGGTTTCATTTAACTTTGAACATAGCTTATTGACAGATGATATCAAAAGATTTTAATCAAGTTGTGTGCCAAGGTCATTGAAGGTGAGCTTGGGTATATTTATATCGTTCACATTTTTAGGAGAGGATATTAAGTAGTCAGTTCCTATTCTGTCTCGATGTGGCTGGAATTCAGTTGACTGTGTCATAGTTTGAAGGGTCAGACTGGAGTGGATGTGCCAGGAGGAAAGAACAGACTTTAGAGAGATAATGAGGTCATTGTTAAACATGGGTCTTGGTGTGAATTCAAAAGAGGAGAAGAGTAAGAGTTCTTTGGATGATTGGAGGTGATGGTTAAAATATTAAAACATTTGCCAGAGGTCAGACAGTACCATGCTATATAATAACTTTGATACAGAATATGCTGCAAGAACTTAATATTATGTTAACTACCAAAACAGCCAAACTATTGATGTTAACCAAGTTGCTAATCATTAGAAGCTAGGATTAATGCAGCCTTTAGTGGTTATGCCAGTGCTAAAATATTTAAAATTATATTTTGGTTTACAAATTTAAAAACTAATGAAATGTGCCTTTGTTTTTGAGGAGAAACATATCTTAAGTTTTGACTACATTCTCAAGAACAGAATCAAGTCCTAAATTTAACTTTCTACTAGTGTTCTCATTTCTCAACTGTGACTTCCCCTTGTCAATATTAACAAAGCTAGTGTTCAGTGCTCAGTTGACTGCTGCCTTACTGTTGTCCTTTGCTAGTTTGACTCAGAAGGTTAAAGGATCAATTTTCTTAATACTCAGAAAAGGAACTCAAACCATTGAATCTGTCTTGTCAAAATCAAATGTCTCTTGGTAGTTCTGAGTCTGTACATAGTGTTAGTGATTTGAGCGCTTATGTGGTATGGTATGTTTATAATGTTTCATCCTATACGTAAGACAATTTTCTAGATTCTCTTTAATGCTGAAAGCTTAGTATCAAGCCTTTAATTTCTGAGGCTAAATTTAAAATACTTTTATTTCATGGGAATTTCATAAGAGAAACAAACAGTATTACTTGTGATTCTATATTAGCCAGAATCTAAAATCTTAGAATTTAACATCTGTATTTTGATACTTTTATTAAAATGAAAAAAAGTGACCACATAATTATTATAATATCTGCAGAGCATTTTATGTGCTGTCATGTGAACTATATTCTCTGATCTTAAAACAAACTTCTGAGGTAGGCAGAGTGGACATATTAGTCCTTTTTATAAAAGGACTATAATGAGAAACAGATTAGGTAAATAATTTACTAAGCATTTTGAAGCTAGTGTGTACCATAGCTTAGATTAGAATCTAGCCCATGTAACCCAGTGTTCCTAAAAATAATATAATCAGTGACTGAAACTTATGTCAGTTAATTTAAAATACTAGTTATATCAACATATTGAAACATTAGAAAAATACCTAGAATTGAGATTAGTATGTTATCTTTTGGCTTATTTGGCTGTTATATTCTCTTTTTTTGGTATTTTAATTGGTTTTTGCCCTAAATGAAGTAAAATATTTCTTTATAGTACTTCACTTGATTCCCCATATTAAATGAAATAAATATGTTTATACCTTTATAAATGTTTCATACTAGGTTTTTTTGTTTGTTTGTTTATATTTTCTTTATTACCATTCAACTATCCTTTTCAGGTTGCCTGCAGCTAAAAAGACTCTTAAATTTCTCTAACTTATATGAACTTTTAAACCTAGAAAATTGTTCATTGCCCTTCTGTGTTTCCTCTAAAAATGGAGTTTTCACAATTTTGGATTTAGTAAAAGTGCATATTTATTATTGGATTATAAAGTAAAACAAACATTTTAGAAAGAATCTGGAAGTTTTATTAATAATAATAATATCTGACTATCCTCTACATAAAAGTGTGTTAAAAAACAAAAAGTGTTTCATTATTAAAAATTAGTCCTTACCTCCCTCTATTAGCCCTCATTCCACTCATCCCTTGATTCTCCACCCTGTTAAAAAGATATTTTTCTGCTTTTATGTGTTTTAGACTTCTGGAGCTAAAGACAAATTGTTACATTGACATTCAAACTTATCTTGCAGCTGCTGTATTAAAGTATGAAAATAATGTGATGAATATTAGACAGTTTAACTGTTCTCCACATCCTTACTGGTTGCCCAATTTTATGGATGTCTTCACATGGTCTTTACCATTTGTTGGAGAAAAAGGTATAATTTTAATTTTTAAAAAATTGTTTTATTACTGTTAGATTTACTCCAGTTTACTATCTATCACAGGCACATACTTGGTAAAGGAAGCTAAAGTCTAGTTTCACTGTGGGTACAGCTCTACTTGTGTCAGTGGGTGGGGATCTGAAAGCCTCAAAGATATTTTAGTTAGCTGTTTACAGCCCCCATGTGAATGTGTCTGGGGGACTGGGAGAAGACTTATAAATAGCCTGATGTTTTCTTCAGCTGTTGGGTGTTCTTTTTTTCTTTAGCTTAAATCTTTTATAGAAGTATAGCTTCGCTTTGTAATGGACACTTTTATATGTTCTTACACCAATTTGGGGGATGTCACAGCAGCTCATGGGAGAATTTCGTAGGCCTTATTTTGGGCAATGTTAGTCATTTTATAGTAGTCCTGTACTCTGTAAAAAAAAGGTAAAAAAAAATTCAGGTTCTAATTTAATATTTCTTCTCCTGTAAAAAATATGTGTGCAGCCCTAGCTGGTGTAGCTCAGTGGATTGAGCGTGGGCCTGTGAACCAAAGGATCGTGGTTTGATTCCCAGTCAGGGCACATGCCTGGGTTGCAGGCCAGTTTCCAGCAGGGGACACACAAGAGGCAACCATACATTGATATTTGTCTCCCTCTCTCCTTCCCTTCCTCTCTAAAGATAAAAAAATAAAATCTTTAAAAAAAAAGCTTTAAAAAATATGTGTGCAATTTTGGTGGTAACGCTTCTTTAGTAATTAGAGGGATACCTATTAGTATATACTCAGTAGGCTTTTAAAGAGAACATAAATGCTATTTAAGAAATTCTGTGTTTTGTTCTAGTTCTATAGAATTCTTAGGATTCCTTCATTTTATCACATTTCCAATTTTGTATTAATTTTCCACAAGGCAAAACCTTACTTTCCTTATGTGGAAGAGTATGATGAGAGTACAGACATGATGTAAAACATTTTGTTCTATATCCTTCTCTACTTTTTGTCACCTCTTTCATGTTACAAAATGTTTCTTTATGTTTGAGATATGTTACTTCTGCCAAGGCAGTTTTTGGTTCTAAAATTTAGAGTTAATACTTAAGCAGTACCTGTTAAACAGGTTTTTTTTAGATTGCCTTGACTCTTCATCAGTTACTCAATAGGTCAACATTAAGTTAATGTGAAGATAGAATTACCCACTTTAGCATTTGAGAAGGGGACCAGTAAAGGGCTTAGGTGCCAGGGATGCATTACATTTATAACCTTCTATCTTTGTTTATGAGAAATAGTTCAATCATAGCATCATCAGACTAAAGGTAATTTAAGAATTTATCTTGCCTCTTCCCTATCTCTAGGCTAGACTGCAACTCAGCTATTTTAATGTAATATGAGTGGAATGTGGGGGGTGGAGAAAACAGGAAAGGTAGGTTAGGAGGAAAATGGACATTTCATAAATTCTAATTCTCTGATGTTTCCACAATAAGGAAATATTTAATTATACCTAATTTAAATGTTTGTGCTATAAGTGTTTCAACAAGGAAAGAAATAACAATAATAGTTTTTCTCAACTAATTCACTCATCAGAAACCAGGAAGGAATCACACAATTTTAGAGCTCGTGGTGAACTTAACAATCATGTGTAGTGTAACTTCTTTTGAAAGATCAGAAAATTTAGTCTACTTTTGGTTGCTCTCTCATAAGTGAAGATGGAGAATATATTTCTATCAGCATATCTACATTTGAAGTCTGCTACTAAGTGATCTTTTGTTCTTTTGCCACTCTAAATCATCTTACCTGTGATAAGATGAGGAAGTATTCAAACCTTTTAACCATTTTAGTTGTTTTTCTATGGGTCTTCTCTAAATTATTCACATCTTTTTTAAAATATGAAGCTCAGATTTCAATATTATATGCAAATAAATGCTAACCATTGTTGAGCACAATAGGAAGATGTTCTCAAACTTGTTGCATATTTTTGCATTTTAATAATTGTTTAGATAACCTGACTACCTTTTTTATTACTTTTTAAAAAATTCCTCACCTGAGAATATGTTCACTGATGATGGTTTTTTTTTTTTTTTTTTTTTTTTTTTTGAGAGAGAGAGAGAGGGAAACATTGCTGCAAGAGAGAAACATTGGTATGCCACCTCCCATAGTGCCTCTACCAACCTAGATGGAACCTGCAGTCTAGGCATATGCCTTCACCAGGAATTGAACCCACAGCCTTTTGGTATATGGGATGATGCTCCAACCAACTGAGCCATACAGCCAGGGTACCTAACTACTTACTGATTCTAGTGAAAGTTTTTTTAGGTGTGGGAACCAACAAATTATAATTTTATTTGTTCTACTTTAAACAAGCTAGTTTGACTCTGCTCTAGTTTCTGGGAAACAACTAACATAAGCCAGAGACTTCCTGAGAGGCTGGTTTAATCCTCAAGTTAGATAAAAGCCATGGTTTTTAACCTTTTGGGGGCTTTTTATTTCATTTTTAAAAATTGTTGGAATTTCCAGCATATACAAAGGCAGAGTGAATGATAAGATGAGCTCCCATGTACCAATTACTCAGCTTTGACAATTGTCAAATCATGGCCCATACTGTGTCATTTATATACCTATCTACTGTTCCCCAGTGCACACCTCAAATAATTTCAATCAAGTCTCAGCTGGGTTTTTTAAAATCTATCTATAAATGTTTTAGAAAATAGAAAAAAATTTATAGTAAGGACTCCCTTTTTAATTAAGGTAACTACACAAAAACATCAGTTCTTAACACAAAACACTTTTGAGAATCTGATGAAAGTTATAAATTTTTACCCCCCAAAAATTCATGTACTTATATGTTTACATTTGTACATATTCATAACATTTTTAGGATGCTCATACATCTGAAGTCAGATGGTTACCTGCCCCCTCAGGTTTATTGGCCCTAATTTCAAAAACTCTGTTCTAGAGGATACAATATGGTGTGATCTTTAATAAAAAGTCATACATATAAGGTTTATTCATATATGTATTTACTAGATTTTTTTGAATGTGTGTTTTATGCAAGGTACTTAGGATACAAAAATACAGATATGTACTTAAGCTACATAAATGATGATAAAATGTGATCTAGTAAGCAGTCTAAGACAAGTATAGTTTTATAGCAATTAAGAGGAGAGGGGAGATTATATCTATCCAAGGGATTAAAGTAACATTTGATCTAGGGCTTGAAGAATGGTGGAATTGTGCTGGTACATATAGGCATGAGAATTCTATGTAAGAGAACTTCCCAAGCCTGAGTCTGAAAGCAAGAAAGCATAAGGTCACTGACAAATGTTAAAGCGTTGTTTGATTAGCCAGTAGGATGTATGGACAGTAGTAGAAAAAGAATGAAAAGTCAAGTCATGCCTAGATTGTGAGATTCTTGATCACCAACACACAGAATTTGAAACTTTCATAAAGGTGGAAAGCAACTGAAACAGAATATGACCATGATAGTTATTCAGAAAAACTATTCTGGTGAAATGGACTGGAAGGAAGACTAAAGTTTGAGAGACCTGTTATGAAGCTACATCAAATGTCAAAAAAGAAACATAATGAAGCTTTGGTAGGATGTAGAATAGAGAGCAGGGGAAAACTGCAAGAACTGTAGACGTAGAATCAGTGAGACTTAACAAGATTGCATAAACATGGGAGGGAATGGTTAAAGATAACTTGGATGTTTTGAGTCTGATAATGATAGTGCCATTAACACCCTCTGATTAACACCCCTTTTATTCTATCAAACCCTCATTCTGGTTATAGCTGCTCTTAAGCTTCACTGGAATCACTAGGCCTTTGACCATGTCATTTTTTTATTAGTCAAATCTCTCCAAGATTCCCATCTTTCCTAACACACCTTCAGACTCTTTATCTCTTGTTTTTCTATTTTGCTTGTGATAACTCAGCCCCAGTAAAATCTAGCCATCCATTTTCTCCATTCTTATAGCCAGGATCTATAGCACTGCTGAAGATATGTAGACAACCTTATAAATAGTACCACCCTTTGATTTCTGGTTGCATTAGCTGGACTCTTTTTTTTTTTTTTTTTTTTTTAAAGATTTATTTATTTATTTATTTATCTTTAGAGGGGAAGGGTAGGAGAGAGGGAGAGGGAGAGAAATATCAATGTACGGTTGCCTCTCATGCGTCCCCTGCTGGGAACTGGCCTGCAACCCAGGCATGTGCCCTGACTGGGAATCGAACCACGATAGCTGGACTCTTGATAGTACTCAAACATCCTTTATGTCACTGGTTGGCTTCCTCTCCAATTTCCTAATAGGATGTAGTCTAAATTTTCATCCTTTTTTTTTTCCAGCCACTTCTCTCACACTGAGAGAAAACACAAAACATTAGTGGCAGCTTTCTGTACTTACTGTTCCCTACTATTCTTTTTGTCCCTGGATTCTATTTCCCTTCTGCTTTTTCAGGAAACTTGCTTCATCAGTTAGGTCTTCTATATCTTCAATTACTTCTGAATGTTTCCCCTATAACTGATTTCCTTCTGTACCATCAAATGACCATTTCTGTTCCTTCTTGGGTATTATATTTGTACTTAAGCCTCAAGCGGTCATTGCTGGGTTGTATTTGAGCAGTTTGTTATGCTAAAATAGACTTTGGGCTTGGGGGAATTCATTTTAATTCTGTCTGTTGACATCCGGATACCAAGGGATTCCAGTTCTTCTGGTCTAGTGCTTAGGCCTTTCCAACCAAATATTGACTTCTGAAATAATCCCAAGGGTTTTTTCCTGATGCTGTGGACTAAGAGCAGAAATGCTGCCTTCTGCCCTGGCTGGTTAGTTCATTTGGTTAGAGCGTCATCCCAATATGCTAAGGTTGTGGATCCAATCCCTTGTCAAGGCATATACAAGAATCAACCAGTGACCACATAAATAAGTAGAAAAACAAATCAACTTTTCTCTCTCTCAAATCAATAAATTAAAAAAGAAATCAGTTTACCTTAAATGTGAGGTTTTATTTCTGGACTCTTAATTGTATTCCATTGATCTATATGACTACCTCATATTTTTTGTAACTTTTTTTTAGAATGCCTTATCTGCCCTTTCCACCTGGACATACTCCTACTTTATTATTCCTCTACCAAAAGCCTTCCTTTCTCTAGCACATCTTTGGCATACTTTTGTATATTTACAATGTAGTGCTCGTCACTCTTCTGTAGCAAGCGCGCACACACTCTTCAGTAGTTAGTAAGCTTTTGGAGAGTAGGGACTGGGTGTTCTCTCTCTCTCTCTCTCTCTCTCTCTCTCTCTCTCTCTCTCTCTCTCTCTCTCTCTCTCTCTGGAATGGGAGGGAGAAAGAGAAGGAGAGGAAACATCAATGTGTGGTTGCCTCTCGAATGCTCCCTACTGGGTACCTGGTCTGCAACCCAGGCATGTGCCCTGACTGGGAATCAAACCAGCAAACCTTTGCTGTGCGCACTGGCACTTGATTGATTAAGCCACACCAGCCACAGTGGGACTGGATCTTTTATATATGAATCCCAGAGTTATTCATTTCTAGGTGCTCTCAGAATATTGAATAGACATTTTTATTTACTAACTGAAATTTATTATACCTTTTTTATTTACTAATTTGTCGGATACTTACTGGTTGCCCGTCATGTGCCAGGCACAATACTAGGCTCTGGGGATACAATAGCAAACAAAACAATATACTACATTCAGGAAGCTTTTATTCTAGTAAAGGAAACAGACAGTATACAAATAGTTTAAGAGGCTCCCAATAAAACCAGCAAGGAAATGCAGACTCTGAAAGAGAGGTCAAGACTGGTGACAGAGAATTGGGAGTCATCTTCAAAAAGATGATGAAGTGATAGTGATAGATGGAATCACCAAGAAATTTGAGCATATGAAAAGTGCAGAAAGAATCTGCAGAATATTCAAATTTTTGGAAAAATAGTCTAAAGGTAGGAAAACCTTAAGAATAGAATTCTAGAAACCAAGGGGAAAATATGTAGAATGGTAAAGGTGGATTAAGCCTAAGAACAAAGCATTGGTTCAGGTTGTTAGATAGTCATTAGTAGTCTTAAGAGTTAAGTTTCAGCAGAGTTGTTGGAGCCAGTTTTTAAAAGATTGAGTCCTGGGACTTTTTTTTGCAGTGGTGGGATTGTGCTATGATTTTTTTCCCTTACTCTTTAATGCTGTGTCCATAAATAAAGAATTTAAATGTATATATTTAAAAATAATAAATGTATATATTTAGATGTTTTTCACCTCTGTTCTTATCTCTGTAGGTCTTCATTTCTTTTTTCTAAGAGACCTGAATACTTACTCCCTAAAGAATCTCTATCATACTTGTTATCTATTAAATTTCTTCATTTTGAAAGCCTTTGTATCTTTTAACTCCATCATTCCTGCTGTCAGAATGTGTTAGTCTTCTTGGGTTTAATCATTTGACCATTTATATGAATAGTTGCTGTGTATACAGACAGACAGGTGAATATAGGCAGCTAATGTGTAACTGTTTTTGTTTTGTTTTGTTTCTTTGGAATAGTGACAGAAATGTTGGTAAATGTTCTAAGTATTTGCTCTGATGATGAACTGATGACTGAAGGTGAAGACCAGTTTGATGGTATGATTATTCATTTTACTATTTTTTAAATTGTGGAATGGTATCTTTTAACTGTCCCACTTTAGTACACACTCTTGCAAAATATAGTCATAGCTCAAATGACTGCTATTTGATAAGTGACACTTTTTCATATATTAAGATTTTAAAATAATGTTAATGATTTAATATTTTTATGTTTGTATGGGGAAGAAGATGAATTTGGGGGAAGGGGAAATTTGGAAGAAGGAACAGAAGGAAAGGAAAATTGAAGGTATAAAAAGATGTGGTTCTTCATGAATATAGACACTGCTTAGAGAAGGGAGGATAAAAATGCTGTTTGTTTCATTGGTACAGTATTGCTTAGTGCATCAGAAACATACCTGAACCCCTAGTGTTGTTACTTCCTCTTTCCAAAAACAATAGTAGGCTGTCCCAACTTAGGAGTGGTTGTGTTCTAAGAAACCACCTTTAGTGTAGAGATTCAGAACGCACTGTTTTCTTCAGAAACAAAGTTATACGCAATTGTTGGTTCTTATGAAAACCAATCAACCTATGTACGTAATGTGCATTTATAGTATAAATTATTACCACAGAAACAAATTTTTTTATTTTTGTTTTGAAAATTTTATTTAAAACTTTTAAATTTAATTAAACTGAGTAAACAAGGACATAAACAACTAATAAGCTGAAACCTCTTTTCTTCCATATACCTTTCACATTTTTGTTAGTATACTTTTCATAGTTAAATGTTCCCATGTATTAAACATGGTTTACATATGGTAACATTTAATAGCTACATATTTCTAAGTACGTTGATATACAATAACTTTCATAGTTAATCTCATTGGTTGGCATTTGGGTAGCTTTAAATTATCCTTATTATGAATAACATACAATAAATATATTTGTACAATAGTTTTTATTTTCCTTCTCAGAATAAATTTCTAGAAGAGGATAATAGTTAAACAATATACATTTTAGCTATGAATTGCCAGATTACTCTGCAGAAGAATCAGACTAATACGAAGCGATTCCAGGAATGAATTCATAGATCTGTTTCTCCACAGGCCCACCTCATTGGATTTTCCTCATATTTACTTATTTTGCTTGGTGGCTGTATGGTAGTAAATTATAGTTGGTTTAATTTACATTTCCTCGATGTTAAGGGAAAACATTACTGTCTACTTTCCAACCATGTAAACTGCCCATTTCAGTTGACCACTTACCAAGTAAAATCTCAGAAAACTGTTTTGATATTTCTTTACTTACAAACAGGTTCGCTTCTTAAACCCTGTTGTAAGCCCTTTTGTTCAAAGTACACAGTGCCTGTGCAAGTGTCTGCTGTTGCCATCTGTTGGTGACAGGCAGAGATATGCTTTTTTTTACTTTGCCTTGTTAACTGAAATAAATTATTTATATCAGGTTTTTTAGTTTTTTGTTTTGGTTTGGGTAATAAGCTTTACTGAATAATGTTTATTTTTCCTTATTTTAATTTTCTCATGTTTGTGTAGAAGTTTTTGTTCTAACATGTTTCACCATATTTGTCTATTCCATACAATTTTTAAATAGTTTTAATTAAGTATATATTTTCCCTGTTCTGCTACCACTTTTGTAAAGACTAAATCTGGGTTCAGACTCTAGTTTCTTACAATGGCTAGGTGGCCTCAGGCAAGTTAACCTTTCTGAGCCTCAGTTTTCTTATCTTCAAAATGAAGATATAGTAGCTACCTCATAATGTTACAGATGTTGATATAATGACTAAAGTAATTTTTGATACATAAGCCCCCTAATATTTTCAGATAAATTTTTCTGTTAATTTGCCAAATTATGTGAAATAGCTAGTAGGAGTTTTAATTGGTATTATATTAAATCTATATCTTAAATCTAGGAAGTTTTTGTGTTTTTTTTTTTTTAAGATTTTCTTCATTTATTTTTAGAGAGAGTGGGAGAGAGAAAAAGAGTGAGAGAAACATTGATCAGTTGCCTCTTGCATGCACCTGACCAGGGACTGAACCCAGGCATATGCTCCAACTGGGAACTGAACCAGCGACCTTTAGCTTTGCAGGATGATGCCTAACCAGCTGAGCCACATCAGTCAGGGCTAAATTAAGAAGTTTTTATTTTATTTTTAAAAAATATTTAATTTATTTTTAGAAAGAGGGGAAAGGAGGGAGAAAGAGAGGGAGAGAAACATCAATGTGTGGCTACCTCTCACATGCCCCACACTGGGGACCTGGCCTGCAACCCAGGCATGCACCCTGACCCGGAACCGAACTGGAGACCCCCTGGTTTGCAGGCCAGCACTCCATCCACTGAGCCACATCAGCCAGGGCTCTAGTAAGTTAAAAAAAAAAATTTAGCTTTCTAAACTAAGTTCTAGATTTCCTGCTTTATATAATTAGTTCATTTACTATAATTACTCCATTTAATGTATTCCATTTAATGGAATAATATAATTATTGCATTTAAAATTATAGGTTTTCTTTGAAAAAACTGTTATTGCCCTGATCAGCACAGCTTAGTTGATTGGGCATTGTTCCACAAGGCAAAAGGTTACCAGTTTGGTCCCTGGTCCGGACCCATATGAGAGAGGCAACCAATTGATGTTTCTCTCCCACATCGATGTTTCTCTTCCTCTCTTTCTCCCTCCTTTCCCCACTCTCTAAAAATAAATAGATAAAATATTTTTAAAAGCAAGAAAAAAATCTGTTATTACAAAGTTAAATTAATACTTCAGTATTTTATATATATTTTTTCGTCTTTATTGTATTTTTTCCATTACCATTTAAGCCCCCATTTCCCCCTCCCCCTTATATTCTTACGATAGCAGGTATCGCTCAATGTATTTTCTAACTGGATAAAGTAATTATATATTTGTGGGTTTATCTTATGTTCAACAACTTGGATCCCAAAAATTATTTCCTATGGTAATTTTTATTTTGTTTTTCTAAACTTAAAAGCAAGTCATTTGTATAGGGCTAATATTATTTATTTGCTATATTTTTACCTTTTATTTCTTTTTAGTCTTTTAAAAAAAGTATCAATATTGCAATAGGTAAATAGGTAATGCTTTAATTTTCTTTCTATAATGAATAGGAAAAAAGTTTTCTTGGTAAGTCTAGTATAGTTTGTGGTTTAGATACCTGTGACTTACATGCATATAGATACTAAACCATTTTGGGGGATTCAACTAGGAATAAATATAAAATGTTATTATAGTTTTTACAATGAGATTTTTAATGTGTCTTATCAATAGTTTTCCTATCAATGATAAATTATGCCTATCTATCCACTTATATCATGGTTACACTCCAGGGATGAATCACATTTGATTATTTAAGAGGCAGTGTATTTAGTGGAAAGGATCAATGGTTCAGATGTCTTGGCACTACTGCTATACCAGCAGCGTCATCTTGGAAAAGTTACCTAACTTCTCAGGATCTTCTTATCTACAGATTGAAGGAATAGAAAGGATGAAAATTCTTTCCCACTCTTAATTTAAAAAATTGGTAGTACTATTTATGACAGTGTTACTATGGGAAAATATACTGAGTTCCTCATTTCTTCACCCTTATACTGTCAAGGACTAGGAGCAAAAACTCCAAGAAAATATTAAGAATATGGGTCTGAGAGTTTGCATGAAGGAATGAGAGTGGTTTAGGGGAAGCAGAGCATTGAAGAATGGAGGAAAAGGGGAGAAGATTAGGATAGATACTGGACTGGGGTAGGGAAAAGAGCTCCTGGAACTAGGTTTATTTCCCTGCTTTATTTATATTTCCACATTTCTTCCCCATAACTATCCATCTTTTCTTCTTTCCTTTCACCGTAATAGCATGCTTTCTGTACTCTCCTCCTCCTTTTTCTACTCAGCAGTGGAACCATCCTATGGACTGGGCCTGGGGAGAAATCTGACTTAGAAAGAAAACTTGATGGGGGTGGGGGGATTGCTCTGCAGGCAGAACAAGGGTTTAGCTTTTCTGTGAGGAAGGGGAGAGTGCATGATTGGAGATTTCCCAATGACAGGAAGGAAAGAGTAATTTTTGCATATTCATGTTTGAAATTGATGATCTTTGGTTTCAAATGTATGTGTGGGGTTATTTTTAAAGGCAAATATTTGCATTAACATTGCGCATATAAATGCACATAGTATTCCTTTTAGAGGTATTATTTAATAATTAAAGAATTTTTGAACAGTGATTTTTGTGAAATATAGAATATTTAGAATGCATACTAAATATCTAGGTATTTAGAATGCATACTATTTATTTCAGATATTTATATTTTATCTTGAGTTTGATAAAGGAAGTACATAGTCCATATTTGCTATAGTTTTATTAAACTAAACCTTTGCATTTCCTATAGTGGAATCATGTATAACACTCAGCACTAGAATGGAAGATATAGAAAGCCCGAATAAAACATTTCTGCTGCCTACTCTTTTAGCTCTTACTTGCTTAGAAATGATCTGTTACTATGTCTGCAAAAAGATGTCCCTCAAACTCCCAGATTCTATTAGGAACAGAAGGCACATACTGTTGATCCTGAGTATGTGCAGAAGTTCTACAGTTCCGATTGAAGAAATTGTGTGCTGCTGTTATTATGGAGTGCAGGAGGCTTAGTCTTTACTGGGATTGGGTGAGGTTTTCCACTGAGGTAGTTTACAAAGTTACCTACATTTCTCTGTATATACTACAGATTTTGCAGATGTTGGTGTCCTTGAAGAACCACATGAGTTTGTATCATATTTGTGTCATTACCTTTCACTTAACATGCTTCCAAGGGTGATACATTTCTTTAGGGGTATCAATATAAGTGTGCGATTGTTAGTAGTCTTTTATCAGTCTTCCATGTTTTCACGTGTATTTTTGTCCCTAATTTGTCTATTTTCATCAAATATTATAATCATTCTGTCCATAATTTCTTCTGAACACATATCTTTTAAGAAATCTTTCCTTTAGAGCTCTGCACAGTGGCATCCCTCTTTTATTCACCCTATCCTACAGTACCACATTTTTCAAATTTCAAATATGAAGGCCTTCATTTTTCTCTCTTTCTACATTCATTCTTCAGTACCACTGCCAAGTTAAATCTCTATCTTTTTATTTGTCTCAACCACCTTTTCTCCATCATTCACTTCCTTTTTTCTGGACTCTCCATCTGAAGAACGGCTCATATATGGCAATAAAAAAGGTACAGACCAGACAGAGTTACACTGTTTTGAAATATGACTTCATAATTTAATCCTCATGTCCATGTAAGTTAGCACATTCATAGAGTACTATTTATGCACAGTCCTCTTGGGCCTTATGCAGATTTAGTTTAAGTTCTGTCTAAGTTAGAATTTGATGTTTTTAGAAGTCATATTCCAAGATATCTGTCTTTCTGTGCATGGAAATATTTTTCCCTCTTTTTCATTCCTCTTGTTTTAAAATTTCATTCTTTTGCTTATTTGTAATGTTTTGTACTTTTCCCTGCATGATTAGGGGTGTTTGATTGTCTGTCTATTCCCCAAAGTAATTTTACTGTGGACATTTACTTTAATATTATGCATGATGTGTTTGTAGACTGATTTAAAATCCTGATTTGTACGATGTTTTTTATATTCCAGTGAATTTTTAAATTTGAAATCAGTATAGTTGACATAGCATTCAGTTTTACAGATATATAAATTAAGGCTGAAAATATGAATGTACTTCCTTACACATATCTTCCTCCATCCCTGTACTCTTTGGCTTTTTTTTCTTTATTTTGTCAATTATAAAGCAAAATGTCTTATCAGTTTATTTGAGTAGAATCAGACTTACTTTATATCTTTGGACAAAATACTTAGTAATAAGCTTATTCTATTTGTCTATAAAATGAAGAGATTGAAATTTGAAATACCTTTAATGTCTCTTCAAATTCTAATATTCTATGATTCTGAGACTTATAGTATTTGTTTGTTTGTTTGCATCTTGAAAATACCAACACAGTTTTGGACTTATAAAAGCTGTAGCTTCAGTGCTCATAATATTACCCTTTATAGTACCATAACTGGTCGGGGAGCCTATTTTCTCTAAAATATGTCTTTTGTTTTCATCTTTGAAATTGGGTTTCTATTTCCTTGCAGTAAGGTCCAGCCATCATCTTAGTTTTTAATTATATATATTTGTGGAATGATTGACTCTTCTAGCCCAGAACACTGGTTGTTAGACCTGTGTATATCTAAGGCCCTTTTTGGTCTAGTGTCTTTAGCCTTTCCTTAACCTTCTCCTCAACCATGGTGCTTCCATATGTGTGTTTTCATCATTTTGAAGCACCGTTCTAAGATACCACACCCTTGGGTCCTGAGTGATTCTAGTTGCTATATATGAGATGACAGGACTGAGATTGTTGTTCTTTCTGGAGGCCGGGGAAGAAGATAGAACCTTCGAGTGTTTCATCAGCTAAAGATCCAGTTATTTTGGTACATTCTCTTCTGTATCAGTGACAGGCAACACAGCTAACCCTTTAGAAATGAAGCATTAGAGAGCACTTGAGATCTTATTCCCCAGCGATTGTCCTCAGTTTTGACTCAAATAAACTCTTGTTTAAAAATCTCCCCCCTAAATAAATAAATAAATAAATAGGAAATGAAACATTAGTGATCCTTTAGCCATGTTTTTTAGGAAGTCTTTTCTCATTGCTCACTCTCCTTATTTGCATGACCTTAAAAAATACCTAGTTCATGAGGTTGAGATGTGCAGTATTTTTGAAATGCTGGTATGGCCCCTAGTTCTGGGTCATCTGCGTAGTAGTCACTTCATACCATTGTTTTTAGAGAGCAAGGAAACTCATTTTGTCATAGTATGATGGAATATTTTTAGCCTGCATGTCAAAGGCGTTTATAATAGTTAAAAAGACAACTAGGTATTAGCAGTTTTTGTCTGTCAGTCTGCATGCCATTGGCTCTGATGAGAATTAAACAGAGATTGTAGAGTTGTTACTTTTTTGTCCTTTGGCTTGTGATACAGGTTGAGCAGTAGTTTCTTTCCCATTGCAGTTTTACTGACTAGTCAGTAGCGTGAGAGTCATAAAGTTTGTGGATTATTTTTCATTTGCATCTGTATCAGATTCCAGTGTTAGACCAATGTTGAGCTAAACATTGAAAGAGTGAAAAGCTTTTAGGAATGACTTCATCTAGTCTCCTCCATATGAGCTGGTGGCAGGGGGCTTGGTATTGGTTCAGATGAGTGTGGAACAGGTTAATAGCATGGTGCAAGTGTGAATGCCCTAAACTTGAGTCTTTATTTATTCCATTGAAAGTAGGTTCAGCTGCAGCCCGGAAAGAAATCATAAGAAACAAAATTCGAGCAATTGGCAAGATGGCAAGGGTCTTCTCTGTTCTCAGGTAATGATACATTTTTCTAATTATTTGTTTCATAGAAATAACTTTTATTGTACTTGTTAACAAGCAATGTCCTCTTTGACTTCTAAGAGCAATATAGTAGCCTTCTCCCTTTAAAGAAGTTCTACATTTATACATTGAAGAGAGGAACACAAGTCCCTTTTGAAACTAGAGTTTTTGACCCTCCTGATTATTATTGTTCACTTTTGGTATCTCTTGGCCTTCTGTGATGAAAGTACTAGTTCTACATATGAAAAATTAGAGCAGGATAAGAAGGAAGAGGACACTTTTTATTTTTTAAGATTTTCTTTTTTAAAAAAACTTAAAAAAAAATCCTCACCTGAGGACATGCTTATTGATTTTAGGAGGAGGAGGGGGGAGAGAGGGAGAGAAACATCGATCTGTTGCCTCTTATACACACCCCAACCGGGAACTGAACCCGTGACCTAGGTATGTGCCCTGAAGAGGAATTGAACTGGTGACCTTTTTCGGTTTACGGGATGATGCTGAGCCACACTGGCCAGGGCAAGAGGACACTTTCTAAGAGTATTCCAGATGAATTTGCTAATTTGTATAGGAAGTTCCTTTTGTTGGAGCCACAAATTATCTTCCTAGGCTTTATTCAGGAAGACCAGGTTTAACAGTGCACATGAATATTCCAGTACTTTAAATTTTGTTTGCAAAAGTGATTACATCAATACATTTACTCTTTAAAGGATATGAAATACCATATTTTCTCAATCGTATAGTGCCCATTGATAATAAATTTTAATGATATATTTATTTAATAAAGCTTTTTAGGAAACACAATATATGCCTCAGTTGTAAGATGTAATCTCATATCTGAAACATTTAGAACATAGAAAGATGTGTATCTTGGGATTGAGGAAAATATGGTAATAGTTATACATGTCATAAGTTATATGTATGGCCTACCTACATCTGGGCCTGTCTCTTACTTTAAAGTAAGTACTTGTTGGAAGTCTCTGATGTTTGTTGTATTTTTCTGCTATAGGGAGGAAAGTGAAAGTGTGCTGACACTCAAGGGCCTGACTCCCACAGGGATGTTGCCTAGTGGAGTGTTGGCTGGAGGACGGCAGACCCTGCAAAGTGGTAATGATGTTATGCAACTTGCTGTACCTCAGATGGACTGGGGCACTCCTCACTCTTTTGCTAACAATACACATAATGCATGCAGGGAATTCCTTCTGCTTTTTAGTTCCTGTCTCAGCAGCTGACACAGGGAGAATACTATATGATAAGTAATATCTGATTAGTAAATTGACCAGGGCAGAAAATTTATAGAATGGGCATTTGTTTCGATTGAAAATAATAGTCCGTCTCTCAGACTGACCATCTCTCAGCTTTTCATGAAATGATATGGGAGCAGCTCATATCGTAATGTCTGAAATATTTATTTATTCATTTGCCTAATGCACCCTTTTCTTTTAAAAGCCCCAGTTTCAGAATGTGAATCCAGGATATACTACATCGTATTACTAAAATGGAAATGTATTTTGAAGTTTATTTTTTATTTTTTACATTTATGTAATTGTATTAGACTATGCTTTTATTTTCAGACACTTAATTTTAGAATTAACAATCTGCTTGGGCCCTAGAACATTACTTATGCACTTACTTGCCAAAACATTTGTGCAAGGTTTTGTACCCTGGTAAATGATGCCAAAGTTTGTTTTCTGTGGTGTTTGTCAAATGTTCTATGTATAATTGACTGTCTGTAACATGCTGTTTCCTTCCTCTGCAGATGTAGCTGCTTTCCTAAATCTGTCTGTCTTTCTTTAGGCTAGCTGTATGTCTGTAAAAGTATGTTAAATTAAATTACTCTATCAGACACTTGTCTGTCTTTTGATGTAGAAGCAACTTCGTAGCACCTTGTTTTGAGGTTTGCTGCATTTGTTGCTGCACTTTGTGCATTCTGAACATGAATGTAACATTAGTTATTAAGTCATTGTTAAAAGAGGTTGAATTTAAATCCTGTAAGTCAAAGTGAAAAGGGTGTTATTAAGTGTGCCTTTATTTTGCATGAAAATAAAAAGAATTATACATAAAGCATTCCTGTAATCTGGCTCATTGAATATTTTATATTAAAAAACACCTAACTTTTTTGGCGTAAATATATGTGTAAATACTGTGTTAACTTTTTGAAAGCCCATTTCAGATTAAATAGAAGAGAGTGTTATGAATGTTACAGACTATGCACAGTAACCCAAAGTCTAGATTTCTTTCCCTTGCGGTTGGAAAGCAAAAAATATGATATGGAAAGCTTAATTTATTTTATTGTACCACTTTCGACAGCCCTGTAAGGGTCATTGGTCTACTAAATCAGGCATCAACAGAGCTCTTGTTTTCCTTAGTCATGATTAACAGTTTCTTTTTGGTGTTGTAATTAGTAAATGTTTATAGCAAAAAAAGAAAAAAGGAAATTTAAATTAAAATATTTGAATAAATTTAAGTTAGATTGGCTTTTCACAATTTCATTTCACTCAGTCTCATAATAAATGCTTAAATGAATAAAAAGAGTTTCTCCTGTAGACAAGTAGTTTCTACTCGTGGCCTGTTCACGTTTTATTTTATATGTTACTGTGTTGTCTGATACCCCCACTGGCATATGTGAGAAGTTACAACTATGTTTTGAAATTATAGTTTCAAATTTTTATTCTGAATAAGGTTTTTAAAAATTTTTTTAAAACCTGCTTTTATTTTATTTATATTTCTTGCCCTCCATTTTTCTTACTCTATTGTGAACATTTAAAATATGAGTTAAAAAGAATTTGATTAAAACGAATTAAGATCTTCAACATTCACTAAAACTTGCAACAATGTTAATAGAAAAAGGATGAGTTTTAATAGCTGGAAAAATGTTATGCCCTTCCTCCTCTTTTTCAGCAAAGAGAAAACACAGGGTCTCACACATAAACAAATCCACACTGCTGCTGTCTCAGTTATCCTTGGGTATATTAATGCTTTTATGTTGTTTCCACAACAAACCTTTCTTTTGATTTCACAATTAGCACCTGCTAATTACATACTTTGTTGGCAGCTTAGCACTTCTATTGATTTTTAATTTACATGCAGTCTGAAGCTCAGTCTTCAATTTTGAAATCAGCCCCAACTGCAGAGAAGGTTTGAAAGACAAGTGTACTAAAGGGACTCTATTCCCAGCATAGAGTGAGTTACTGGATGGGATGGGCTTAAGGGGTTCAATTTGGCAAACTAGGTAGCTCCCTACTTCTGCCAGTGATGGCTCTTGATAGTGTGATTTGACCATGTGATTGAAGTGATTTTCTTAGCATAAGGTAAACTTGTTTTGGAATAAATAATGAAACTCATACAAAAGCTGCAACTTTGTATTTTTAAAAAGTTATCTAGTGTTTTAAATTTTAGTAGACATGTTTCCTGATGTGAATAATTGAGAATTAAGTATTGCAAAAAACATTTTTAAATTCTAAGACCTCAGTTCTATTGTCAGAAAATAAAAATAGTCTTTGCAATAACTTCGAAGTTAATGATAAGTATAAAGTTATGATATTAAGTGTTTTTTACAAACCATACAACTATTGGAGTAGTATTTGATACTCGTATTTTATGTGCATTTCTTCATGGAAATTTAGTTGGGAGCTAGCCCCATATTGCTTCCTTCACCAAGAGGTATATCAGGAAATACATGGCCATCTAGTGTTTAGTAATGTCAGATTCCTCTTGATCATTTATCTTGTGTAATTTTGTGAAACACAATTTGAGACAGCACTATTCTCAAACTTATTAAGGCCATGTCAAGATGTCCTATAAAACTGAAAACAAATAGAGGAAAAATAGTGCCTTTCAGATGGAATTTTGCAATTATCAGATCTCTTTCTTTCCACCTTAATGTTTAAGTTTTAGATAACCTTTTAATTCTAAGCATTCGAGTTTGACATGGTATGCAGTTTTGAGTATGATAGCTATTTTGTATTCTGCAAAGGATTTGGGAGCATTTAGAGGCCTCAAGAAAGGACAGAGAATATTATTTGACCTAGAAAATGCTTTTACATATCAAATTAAAAGGCCATAGAATGATTTCAAAAATATATTATCACATTTCATAGTTTGAAAAATATATAAATAAACTATTAATATAGTCATATAGATACTACTTATAATGATAAGTCTTTATCTTTAATTAGTTGCCATATATATTACAAGTTATGAAATATTTCATATAAAATCACTTGTGTTACCACAAACTCTAGAAATATTCTGATTGGCATTTTATTTTTCCCCCCATTCAGCTTCTAAATTATAAAGAAAATAGTTCACCTTTTGAAGAATAGGTCTAATCAAGTAGAGATAGGTAATTTATCCTGGTTTTCAGTCTGGGCAAATTCCAAGGGTATTTTCCAAATGTACAGGAGTAGATTTTATAAGTGGTGATTTGTACAATGGTATCCAATAAGTATATCTGCTCTTATTTATAATATCATATTTAGTAATTAAGGAGAATTAATATTTTCCCTATTCAGTGTTCATCCTACTACTTTTGGGTCCCCAATTCATTTTACTATCTGGTTGAGATAAAAAGCTTTTCTAATTTAGTCTACTTTCATTCCTTAGATTCATCAATGTCCTATCACATTAATAACTATTTTAGATAAGATTTATTTCTAAATCATGTGTACTGCCAAAAGGTTGTTTTAGGAATAATTATTCTAAATTGGTCTTACTGTTGAAGAAGCAAAATAGAAGGAATGGGGCATCATTGTTCTAAATATTCTGTGTGTTCACTTTACGTAAAGTGGAGAATTGGCAGTGTTGTCAGACAGTAGTATTGTTCTCTGCTCTCTTTGGTCCTGGTTCTTTATGTGAGTGCTTTATACAATTTGAACCCAGAAATGAGCCAAAGAAATTGTTGACTATAAAATATATGACTAAATATTTTGAAATTGTCTAAGTGTGGCAGAGACAAACTTTACAAAGAATACATTTTTTATTTATATAACCTATGTGTATGTCCATATCATGAAATAAGGAGTATTTATTGTCTGTAAGACCTCAGTCCTGTCTCTTGATTCCTGTCTAGTTGATAGCTGGATTTGAAAAGATGTTCAGTAGCCTTTTTTCTGTCTTTACTTGAGAATGCAGGTTGTTAGTACCTAGGCAGATTCGAGGTCATGATAAACTGAGTGAACATAAATGGATTTTTAAAGCTGTAGATGTTAATACTTTTAGATATTTGGAACATCATTGTCAGAATAGAAAGGATGTTCCTAGTAGACAAGAGGATCCTAGGGGTCCTTTTAGGTTACCCACAAAGAACAGAGCTACAGAACTATCCTACTTAGAGTAATTCACCAAGTTACTACCCTTAAATTTCATCGTAGCCATACCAACTTTTGGAGCTTATGCTTCGCCCTGTGATTCAGAAGCAACAGGAAAAACACTGCTGACTTCTAATTTATGTCTTAGGGAACCAACTGGTGATGAGTAGTATTTTAGTTAGACATGAAAGTAAAGAATTTCCTGTTTGCTCTTCTGCTAGCTACAATTCTACCATCATAATTTCACCATAGAGAATTCTCTTGTAGTTATGATGGATATGATAAAACAAAAATGTTGGAAAATTCTCAGGCCATGAGAATGCCGAATTCAAGATGGGTAATTAATACTGGAGTGCATTTTCATGGGTGCTGGGGTGTCTGTTTACAGTAGGTCTGTGTGTTCTGTGCTCTGAGCGATGTTGTCATAGTGTTGTGTCTAAAGTGTGCTGTGTCAGAAACTGGGGATCGAATGGGGCTCTGATATGGGTACTATTATGTTAAATTCTGAATGATGTGTAGTAGGGGGTACTGTGATATTTAAGTGATCATTGCCTTTTCTGCTGTACAATATGACCCTTCTCATCTCTCTCATTCATTTTGCATGCCTCTGCTCACTTCTGTACAGCCACAGTTGAGGCTATTGAGGCTGAAAAAGGTACGATCAGAGTCCTTGCGCTGGGCAGAGATCTGTGGTGTGTGGGCGGGCATCAGAGAATGTCTTGTGGGTGTGTCTTACTCCTGGCTTGCACAGCCCAAGATGAATCAGACTCACTGGCTCATCAAGTTTAAGTTACTTCTCTCTCTCTGTCTCTCTTTCTGTCTATCTGTCTCTCTCAATAACAAGTACTGATGTCCATAGTGACAATCTGTTTTTTCCCCTTTTATAGCACAGTATGAAACTAGCATTTAATTTTCCTGAATTCTTTAGAGTACAGAATGTTATGCTGTAATATCATAGCATTTAAAGTTGCATATAAAGATCTAGCCCATATTTTGCATGATTCTGTGCCACTCAGATTATTTTTTTCTAAGTTAAATAAACCTACTCTAGACTTAGGTTTGAGTCTGTTTTTACTCAATTTCAGTAATTCACCTGGATACAGAAGCTGTAGCTATGATTTTTTTTTTTTTTTTTTTTACTGCAGTTGGGCTAGTCTTTGTTGATGATATTATATTCCTGTATATCATATGTTGGCTTAATATTACACATTGCTAAATGCTTTGCTGCCCAACCATTTATTTGGTTCACAGGCACACACTCTGAGTCCTAGGGATAGCACATATTAAAGCAACCAGATTATAACCAGTAGTATGGAATTCTTTTCCATGCACATTTTAATGTAGAATACATCATTCCAGATGAAGTAAATGAGAAACCATAACACTTGGAGGAGAATTGCCTTTTATTTTGATTTGGGCTTCCAAAGAACATGTAGTGAATTAAAGATGATGTCACCTAAAATGTGAAACTTATAAATACTTTTTTGCTGTCAGCCAAACACAGATCTGACTCCTGGAGGCACTTCCCACCTTTTTCTTTTCATATCACTGGTGATGGAGTGATGTTACCTTGACCTCCAAGATAGATCTGATCTGCTAAATTTTAACTTTACCTCTTTCTCCTCCCAAGTTCTTGGTACAGATTTGTATGTCAAGGATTAACCCTGTTGAGTCTCTTCACTTGTCCCTTTTCTTGATGCTGCCTTACTGCGGTAGTTACTGGTGATTTTGGGGTCTGAGGTAGGAGAAAGTTGGTACAGTAGAAGTCAGACCGAAACCCTGAGACCATTGCTTGGAGGTTGATTTTGGGGCAAGGGGAGAGTTACTTTTGTGTGTTTTTAAAAGGCTACACCAACATTGTCATCTATGATGTTGTCATGTTTATATATTTAGGTTTAAACATTTCACATTTTAAGGGAAAGTTGGCATGGGGATAGAATTCAGTCAAAGTAAGATTTAAATGTTGCTACATATTGCTAATGTCTTCTTAAAAATCATTAATTATGTTTTTGAAATCTCAGAAGTGTTTTTCAATTACTGACTTTCAAATTTGCATTTTGTTAAGCAATACGAGGATTCTCTCCACCACATAGAATCTGCAGTTTTGAAGAGGCAAAGGGTTTGGATAGAATCAATGAGAGAATGCCACCCCGGAAAGATGCTGTACAGCCAGATGGTTTCAATTCTCTGAACACCGCACATGCCACTGAGAACCACGGGACTGGCAACCATAGTGCCCAGTGACCCACGGCTTCCCAGGGACTCTCACATCTCGGGCTTCAAATGGACAGATTACCCGAGGAGCTGGAGGGGTCAGCCACGCTGACTGTAAATGTCACAGTCCCTCTGGAGAAACCAATGTGCTTTTGAGACCCCAGCCCCCTTCGTGGATAGAGGCTTGTGGGCCCTGGGATATATTGTGCTATCTGATAAGACTGGGTCATTGCTGCCAAGGTGGAGAGCAGTAAGCAAGGGGCTTGGGGCAATTTCCAGTGGAGGGCCACTGCACCTCCATTTATGCTTGTGGTTCACACATTTAAGTTTACAATTGAGGTTTCTTTTTTCTTCAGTAGAATTAGATTTTTGTTTTCAACCATGACTTCAAATGCAATCCTAAGAGCTAATGTGGACTTTTTTTCCCCACGAAATGTCTTTAAAGCGTGAATTAGCATGGTCTTAAAATACATTTCTGAGGTTACTAAACTGTATTTTGAATTATGGGCAAAATGCTGAGAAAACCAGTTGGCATTTATACAAAATGCTGACCTCAGGTCTATAGTTCTTAAATGTGGCTAATTCTGTAATATAATCTTGGTATTTTTTAATTATGAATACATAACCTATTTCTAGGCAAACTCTCTTACTTGAACACAAATTCAAAAACTAATTTAGAATCTTTTTTGCCCAGATCTTTTGTGATTTACACACCAGAGATTTAAGAAGAAAACCTCTAAATTACAAAATTATGAAGAATTACAGAATTACTCATTTAAGATACTTTAAAAGAAGTTTGTACATTGTCAAAGTAAATTTTAATTCAAATCATGTCTGTAAAACTTGACGTATTTTGTGTATGCATGTTTTCATTTTGCAAATATTTAATATATAGACCTATGATGTACAGGTACAACATGTATAGGTTACCTAGATGTTATGAGAAATTTTAGTTTATTGTGAGTACTCAAGTTGCTTAAATAGCCACCAGGGTGATTTGCTGCTGGCTTTCTATTATTTTTATGTTTTGATGCAAAGGAAATTTTAAAATGTTCTGGAAGTGTTTTTGATCAAGCAATGCAGCATAGAAGCAACAAATCCAAATCATTCAGTTATTAGTGGAGGCATAAAAGTCAAGTCTGCATGTTGAACATTTTCTTTTGATAGTTACAGAACTGCTTGGTTAAATTAAATGGAACCATGTGCTAATATTTCACAATTATTGACCTGTATTGATTGCCACTGTAGTTTGGTATTTCCCTTTACTTGGTGGCCTGCTTCCCTCATGCCCTGGAATACAACTCAGAGCTCCAGGCAGCGGAACCATCTATTGTTTTGTTTGCCAGAAAGTGCACCCTGTATGGTCTCCTGTCTAAGTTGGAAATATGCATGTGCAGGACTATTAGAGTATTTTATAAACAGTAGCACACAATAAATTCCATGCATGGGCCGCTGCTCCTATCTCTGTGTTGGGTTTTATTTGGATGTAGTCTGATTTGACCTCCTCATGCATATCAGAAAATCCTATTAATAGAACTGGGATAGCCCTAACTGGTGTGGCTCAGTGGATTGAGCACTGGCCTGTGAACTGAAAGGTCACCAGTTCAATTCCCAGTCAGGCCACATGCCTGGGTTGCGGGCCTGGTCCCTGGTTGGGGGCTGCAAGAGGCAACTGATCGATGGTTCTTTCCCTCTCTTTCTCTCTCCCTTTTCCTCTCTCTGAAAATAAATAAAATAAAAATAAAGAACTGGGATATATCTTTCAGATAAGATTATCTCTTGCATAGTTCATGATAATTTGATGAATTGAATTCTTCATGAATTTTGCTTTTTAAAAAACTTTAGTTACACTTGTTTTACATGAGCAATAGTAGCTGAGCACTAAAGGACTTGGTGCCTATTATAGATAGGCCTTCTAAACCTAATATTTGAAATTACTGTTTCACTTGACTTTTACTTGAAAGAAAGTCTTATTGCCTAGAATTTTTGTCATGGTAGTATTGGAAATTTATTGGGTGTTTTCTTTAACAGTAAGAAAAAAGGTATTAGTGATACTGCATTTTCCTGCCATCATATTCTCATATTCCTCCTTTGCCATAATCAAAATTAGCATAGAACTTTGAAAATTGAGGGAAATTAGGATATTGCTCAACATTTTCTAATAATATAAAGCAGCTTTACGTACAGTTTTCAACAATAATCATACACATTTATAAAGCATTAATTTAAATTGAAATTAATGTATATACTTGCCTAATTCCAGATAGCAAACAGAGATCAAATTGTTGACTATTACAACTTCTACTTGCTGTAATACTAACTTGCACACCATCCATGAAGGCATACCTGCCTTTAAAGTTTTTCACACTGCCCTGACTGGTGTGGCTCAGTGAGTTGAGCATTGTACTGCAAGCCAAAAGGTTGCAAATGCCTGGGTTGTGGGCCAGGTCCCCAGTCAGGGGTGTGCAAGAGGCAGCTGATTTATGTTTCCCTCCAACATCGATGTTTTTCTCCCACCCTTCCCCTCTGTCTAAAAATAAATAAATAAAGTCTTTAAAGTTATTCACACTGCATACCTTAAAATTTTTCTTGATGTTACTGCTTTATGAAAACATCTCTAAATTAGGAGCTTAGGTCCATCACTAGGGTTATATAGTGTTTGTGGGAATACTGGGTAAATATAAAGCATAATTAGCAAACTAAGAAGAATTACTTGTTCATGATAAAAACTGAAAAAAGGAAAGGAAAGGAAAGGAACAGAACACAGAAAGAGTGGTATACATGGAGAGTGGAAGACTATCACCCTGTGCCTCACAGACTGCTTCCTACCTGTTTGAATAGGACCCTGTTCTAGTCTTTCTTCATAATTCGTTTCACAACAAACCATGGAAGTATTTTTTAAATTTAAAAAATATATATATATTTCATGGTGAATGCAAATTATTTCTAACAGAGCAAGTAGTAGTGATAATAAAATGTAAATTGCTATTCAATACCAATTTTTTCTATGTATCACCTCCTTTTATATTCAGACATGACATGAGTTAAAAAGACAATCTCTGACTTCTTATACTTTCTGCAGTTCAGGCATTATTAACCAAACTGAAAACCTTTACATGTTCTTTCAATTACGTATGAAATTGGCCTGAAACCCTTCTTGAAAATGAATCAACTATTTTGTTCGGGATTTTTGCCTATTGGAATTGATTTTCCTTTTCCCACAGCTGTTCTACATAATGTTATGTAATATTTTGTTGCATCCTTAACATTTTTCTTCCACCTTCCCTGTTTGTAGTTTGTGCTTGCTGCAGTTTAGGGTTCCTTTGGAATCCATTCTCTGCTTCTTTTTGCATGTAGATTTGATTTGCCACATTCCAGGTCCTCATGGCAAGTGGTCCGTTCCCCAGTTTGATGTTCACAGAGGCAGGTAAGTGACATAGCTGGAGCCAGGTGTAAGCAGAAAAACTAGATCTCACAGTCACATAGGACCACTGCTCACAAGGTTCTGGAGTTTTACAGCTCTAAGTAAAAATGAGCTAGGAATGTGAAATTAAATTCCCTGGGTCAGCATTTATAACAGAAGGGAATATGATGATGTTTGAGTTGATTGTTATTTTCTGTTCCTGGAAATAGTATGTGTTTTCATCATTAATATTTTGGTCTGCCTTTAATTATTTTTTTAATTCCTCACCCTAGGATATATTTTATTGATTTTGGAGAGAGAGGAAAAGGGAGAGAGAAAGAGAAACATCAATCAGTTGGCTCCTATATGCACCCTGACCAGGGATCAAACCCCACAACCTTTTGGTGTACAAGATGATGCTCCAATTTAGCTACCTGGTCAGGGTAGGTCTTGCTTTAGTATTCCAGAAATATTTATAATAGTCCCCCTTTATGTGTGGTCTTGTTTTCCATGGTTTCAGTGAACTGTGAACCAATAATTTTAAATGGAAAATTCCAGGAATAAACAATTCATAAGTTTTAGATTGCACACAATTCTGAGTAGCATGGTGAAAACTCATGCTGTCCCGCTCCAGCCTGCCCAGGTTGTGACTCATCCCTTTGTCCAGCATATCCACACTGTCTACACTCCCATTAACCTTAATAACCTTCTCTTCTTGGGTATCAGATGAACTGTCAAGGTATTGCAGTACTTGTTCAAGTAACCCGTATTTTTCTTAATAATGCTACATTCACATAACATATTATAATTGTTCTATTTTATTAGTTATTGCTGTTAATCTCTTACTGTGCCTAATATATAAATTAAACTGTTACAGGTCTGTATATATAGGAAAAGACATAGCATTTATAGTGTTTGTCTTTATCTGTGGTTTTAGGCATCTACTGAGGTGTCTTGGAACATATATACCCAGTGGGTAAGGGGTTACTATATTCCTTTTTGAAATAAATAGAGGGAATGCCCCAGCTTCTGACATTCACTCAGAAAATGCCTTGCTCTCTTTTCAGGAAAAGTGAATTTTACAGGTTAATTCTGGATGTTTCCCCTACAATTGATTTCCTCTGTACCATCAAATGACCATTTCTATTTTTTCTTGGGTATTATATTTGTACTTAAGCTTCAAGTGGTCATTGCCGAGTTATGTTTGAGCAGATTTGGGCCTGGGGGAACTCATTTGGGTGTATGCTGACATGCAGATACCAAGGGGTTCCTGTTCCTGTGGTTTAGTGCTTAGGCCTTTCCAACCAAATACTGACTTTTGAACTAATCCCAAGGGTTTTTTCCTGTTGCTGCAGATTAAGCAGAAATGCTGCCTTCTGCCATAGGCAGGTAGCTTAATTGGTTAGAGTGTTGTGCCCATACACTAAGGTTGCGGGTTCAGTCCCTGGTCAGGGCACATACAAGAATCAACTGATGAATATATAAATAGGTGGAACAACAAATCTTTCTCGCTCCCCACCCACTTCCTCTCTCTAAAATCAATAAATTAAAAAATTAAATAAAAAAGAAATGCTGCCATAGTGAGTGAAGTCCAGAAAGTGGTAAGTTTCATGTTCAACCTGTCTGGCCTTTGGCAAGTTTGGGAGTGTTGACAGAGTCCTGAGCCTTCTTGGCAGAAAAGGAAGGTCAGAAAGAGAAGTCCATAGGCAGGGGGCCAAGTCCCTTCTTTCTTTGTTAGGGAGGATTAAGCACGTCTGGTTGGCAGGGCACACGTAATTACAGAGACCCAGCATTTCAGCAAAGAAAGGTGATATGAAGAGACAGCTGCAAGTCACTCACAACCTAGATCTGAGTAGATCAAACATTCACTTTGCTTGGAAGAAACAAAGAAGAAAGGAAGCCGAGGGCTTACCAGGGTAAGTGACTTTTTCATCAACCAGTTTGCTTGCTTAGTTTATAGTTGAGTAAGACATTTATCATTCCAGGGAGTGTTAATCACTGCTTAAGCCGCTGAATGTGGTCCTAATAGCAATGCCCCTAATGTATTTCTCCTTTTCTCTTACTTTTTCTTAACCCCTTTTGAGGATCTCTAATGACTAGCTTGATTCCCCTTATCTTCCCTACCTCTCCAAAGACACTTTGTATTTGCTGGTGAATTAGAGAAAATTAGATGGGCCTTCCTGGTCTGGAGTTGATGATGTGGTTTAAGTGAAACTTAAGGCTTTTGGTGGTAAGGAGGGAGAAAGATGGGAGACCTAGGACTAGGAATAAACTAATATTTTTGGGGGGTTGGTGATGAAGGATAGGAGTTTTTCTAGGCAATCCAGTTCATGTCTCCTCTCCTCTCCAGTCCTTGGTGTTTTCTCTCATATATACTGGGAATAAATTAGAGCCCAAGTCATTGGGGATGGCTAGAAAAAAGTTAAAGTGATTCCCCTTTCTAGGTGGGTAGACTCTGAACTCTGGTAAATTCTGAAAGCTTGCTATAATTCTTCACAACTTCCTGTCCCCTCTTTTTTCACCTTTCTCTCAGTACCCACTCTCCCCCTGCCCCTTCCCCACACACACTTCATGAGGAGTCTGGGGCTAGGGTACACAAACTCACAGGTGAGTTTGTAGATGCACGTGCAGAGACCTGGTTCCTTATTTCTACCTTCTTACCTTCCTGCCAGACAATTAATTCATTTGTATCATGAATCTGCTGTAAACATAGGAAACTATGACCTCAGGGAGTTCACCAGCACCACTCCTCCCCAAGCTGTGTGATCCCTTGACTTCTGACTTCCAGCCAGTTCAGCCAACTCCCAGACAGCCAAGAGTTAATCTTCCATTGGAGGAAGACCTCTCCTCCAAAAGGAAGATAAGTGCCTTTCTGATATTAATGGGCTTCAATTGTAGCATAAAGGCTTTTGGTTGAACATCAGGAAGATATTTATCATTACTTCTGGGATTTAAGACTCTTGAGTTGTCTCAAATCAAAGATACTTTTCCTCCCTACCTATAAACAAAAGATGAGCCCTGGCTGCTGTGGTTCAGTGTATTGGGCGCCAGCCTGCCAACTGAAAGGTCGCTGGTTTGATTCCTGGTCAGGACACATGCCTGGGTTGTGGGCCAGGTCCCCAGTTGGGGCTCTGTGAGAGGCTACATATCGATGTCTCTTGAACCTTGTTTCTCTCCTCTTTCCCTTCCCCTTTTTCTAAAAGTAAATAACTATAATCTTTAAAATTTTTTTCAAAAGGATAAATTAAAAAAAAAGATGAGTTTATTCTTTCAAGGTTTGCCTTGCCTGAGTGGGCTGGGTAGGTAGAGCAGATAAATGCTTCTTCTAGAAATGCAATGATATGGAAATGTGAGGAGAAGGTACGGTGATTAAAAGTGGAGAGGGATCACGTCATTTGTTGGAAATGAGGTCAAAAGGGGTGAAAGCAATACCATCCACCTTTGGTAAAGGGACATGACCCTTAAATCCTAAAATAATCTATTGTTAGATCTAGTTTCTTCTTCAGTGGTGGGATTGCTTCTTCTTCATAAGTGTTTTGCTATCTGTGTTCTGTAGACTCTGAACCATTCGTTCATCTCTGGGATGAGGGGACTCATCATCTCATGGAATGAAAGGATGAGGGGAAAGAAAATACAAAGGAAAATATAAATTAGTTCCTTCATTAACCTGAGGACAGGGTTTTACAAGAACCATGTTGTAAGATGATGGATATTAGCTGGATGATTCTGGGAGGGTGTTTGTTTGTTCTGCTGTGTATACCTCAATTGAATGATGATTCTGGAGGTTTTTTGCTAACAAATCTGGTCCAGAAGGATTAAATGTCACACCATTTTTGTAACAAAACATGATCCCTGATTTGAACTTTAATAGTTAGTTACCTCATTCAAACCAACCACTGTCAACGTTGTTATCCTCTCGGATTTCCCTGTCCCCAGAGGCAGTTAATCTGGGGGTTAACAATGTTTTAGCTTCTCAATCTCTGTGGATACCTTTTTTTAATTGAGGTGAAATCCACATAAAATTAATCCTTTTAAACTGAGCAATTAAATGGCATTTAGTGCCTTCACGTTGTTGTGTAACCAACTACCTGTGACCTTTTATGTCTGGCTTCTTTTACTTAGCATGATTTTGAGGTTCATCCATGTTGTAACGTATATCAGTATTCGTTTTGCTGTAACCCTGATAATATTCCATTGTATACATATCCCAATTTGTTTATTGTCAAAATAAGAAACCTGCAGAGGATTTTTGTAAGAGTTTATTTGAACCAAACTGACAACATATGCTGGGGAACAGGATCTCAAAAGCTCCAAAAATAGGTTTTGCAGCTGAAATTAAGTGGGCAGTTAAGGAAGATTACATGGGAATGGGGGTGGGGGGGCGCAAGGTGGGGATTGGATTATAGGATAGTAAAATTATGTGCTTTCACGAGGTGCTAAGGCCTATTTCTTAGGTGTGTTAACCTAGAGGCATAGAAACAATGGATAGAGCTTGCCTAAGGCAAACATAAATCTTTTCCTAAATGGTTTTATGCCTGGGGCATGACTACCCACCCTGACCTGCCGGGTTAGGAATGTAGGATCAGATCACTGTGTGAAGTTACTTTGTGTAGAATCCCCGTTTTTCCACATAATTCATTCATCTGTTGGTGGACTTTTGGGTTACTTTTACTTCTTGTCTATTGTGAAGGATGGTACTGAAACTGGAAAAGTTGGAGTTTATGCTGCTTGTCACTACCATAACCGTTAAGTAAAGACAGGGATTGAATCTTCATGAGTGCTTTTATTCAGATGGCCAACAATCTGAGAAGATGGCGGTTTATGTGCCCTTGAAAAGCTTCTTAACAGCTCCTTTCAAGCTGATCTTTTTATAAGAAGAAAGGGTGAGGAAGGGCTTTGGAAAAATGCAGATATTTTTCATCTTGTTTGAAAGGAATAAGTTCTCCATAACACGAGAAAATAATTAAGTCATCATTTTCAAAAGATGACTTTCAGTTCTTCTTGTGGCTCACTGATCCATTGTTCTCCTGGTGCTTTCTTTATTCTGGTGTGATGAATCCAAGGTTTTATTCCTTCAGTTTGACCATGAGGAGTATGTCCCAAGGTACAGTCCACTTTTCTTCTAGTTGGTTCTCTGGAGATCCTGTCTTCCAAATCTTGAGTAGCACCTTATCTCCAGGCTCAAAGGAATGTAGCACACCTGTGGGGGAGAGGTCTCTGATACAAGCAAAGTCATTAATCACAGCCAAGTTCTGACTAGATGTTGTACACAGTTCTTTGCCTTCACTTCTTGATCTACATACGTATCTCCCACTCCAGTCGTAGCCTGGAATGGTCACCCGTACACGATTTCATAAGGACTCATCTGAATCCCACCTCAAGGGGCCACCCTTATCCTGAGCAAGGCAATAGCTAAAACTTGATCCCAATGGAGATGAATTTCTTGACACAGTTTGGCTATATTTTTCTTCAAGGTGTGATTCATCTTCTTTCCCTTCCCAGCAGCCTGAGGTCTCCATGCTCTGTGAAGTCTACACTTGATTCCTAAAAATTTACTAACCTTCCATGTAATTTCTGAAACAAAAGCGCGTCCATTATTGCTCTGGCTGCTGCCACGTAGGCCAAAGTGAGGAATTACTTCCTTCGGTAAGGCTTTCATTACCTCTGAGGATTTCTCAGTTCTAGTAGGATAGGCCTCTACCCATCCTGGAAAGGTATCAATGAAGACTAGCAAATATTTCCATCCCCGGACCCTCAGCTCTGGGTAAAATCTATTTGCCAGTCCTGAAACAGGCACTGCTGTTGGTACTGTTTCCCTTCTTTTTCTGATGGGAATCTGTCTTAGGATTGTTCTTCTGTAACACATGGCTTTAGAAATTCTAGGACCTGTGAGCCATGGTTTAATTTGGTGGTTCAAAACCCCAGCTCTTAGCTTTCTGTAAGTCTGCAGTCAAACATTCAGGATCAAATTGTGACAAGTCTAGAACAAGTACTAAAGGCATTATAAATCCTCCTTTAGCAGCCTCTTTTGCTGCTCAATTGGCCAGATTGATTCTTTTAGCCACTTCAGTGTCTTCTTTCTGATGCCCAGGGCAGTGCATGACTGCCACCTGTAAAGGTACCTGGACAGCTTCTCATACTTTTAAAATTTCTGCTGGATGCTTAATTTCCTCTTTATTGGAAGTTAATAGTTCTCTTTCCTTCCAGATAGAAACATGTGCGTGCAAAATTAGGAAAGTGTACCTTAAGTTCATATACACATTCACTCTATTCATGTAACAATTCCAGTGCCCTGTCAGTGCAATCAGTTCAGCTTTCTGAGCAGAGGTTCCTGGCAGTAAGGTCTTCGTCTCTACTATTCCTTTGAGAGTCACAACTGCATCCCCAGCCTCTCTGTTTCCTTTGTCCATATAACTGCTTCCATCTGCATATAGAGTCCAGTCTGCCTCTTGTAGAGGATGGTCCTGGAAGTCAATTCTACTAGAATATACTTCATCAATTATTTCAGCACAGTCATGCAATAGTGCAGCCCAGTCAGGTCTGGGAGAAGGGAGGCAGGATTTAACTTAATTGCATTTTTAAATTGCTTGGTACCTGCCCGTTTTTCCAACAGAAAGCCACAAATTTGCTTTTTGCTCTTGCAGGCTCAACACATGGTGGGGTGCATAAATGGTGATACGCTACCCCAAGGAAAACTTCAGTTTCTGTAAAAAGTCATAGGTGGCTGCCACACCTCTCAAGCAGGCTGGCAACCCCTGGACAGTGTGATCTAGTTTCTTTGGCAAGCCTAGTAAGACTCCTTCTGCCAGATTCAAGCAGAAACCCAAGAACTCTTACTGCTTGTTGGCAAATCTGGGCCTTCAGTGCTGATACTTGATAGCCTCAAGATGCCAAATGGTTTAAGGTATTTATAATACTAGTTAAGTGATTCATCTACATATTGTAAGAAAGTTCCTCCTTCAATTTTTAGATCTTTTTTATTTCTATTTTTTAAATATATTTTATTGATTATGCTATTACAGTTGTCCCATTTCTCCCCCATCATTCCCCTCCACCCTGCACATCCTCTCCCACCCACACCCCCCCCTTTAGTGCATGTCCATGTGTCATACGTTCTTTAGCTTCTACATTTCCCACACTATTCTTGCCCTCCCCCTGTCTATTTCCTATGCACCATCTATGCTACTTATTCTCTGTACCTTTTCCCCCTCTCCCCTCCTCCCACACCCCTGTTGCTAACCCTCCATATGATCTCCATTTCTGTGGTTCTGTTCCTGTTCTAGCTGTTTGCTTAGTTTGCTTTTGTTTTAGGTGTGGTTCTTAATAGCTGTGAGTTTGCTGTCTTTTCACTGTCATATTTTTATCTTCTTTTTCTTAGATAAGTCCCTTTAACATTTCATATAACAAGGGCTTGGTGATGATGAACTCCTTCAACTTGACCTTATCTGAGAAGCACTTTATCCTCCCTTCAATTCTAAACGACAGCTTTGCTGGATAGAGCAATTTTGGATGTAAGTCCCTGCCTTTCAAGACTTCAAATATTTCTTTCCAGCCCCTTCTTGCCTGGAAGGTCTCTTTTGAGAAATCAGCTGACAGTCTGATGGGAACTCCTTTGTAGGTGACTGTCCCCTTATCCCTTGCTGCTTCTAGAATTCTCTCCTTCATTTGAATCTTGGCTAATGGAATTACAATGTGCCTTGGTGTGTTCCTCCTTGGGTCCAAATTCTTTGGGACTCTCTGAGCTTCCTGGACGTCCTGGTAGTCTATTTCCTTTGCCAGATTGGAGAAGTTCTCCTTTATTATTTGTTCAAATAAGTTTTCCACTTGTTGCTCTTCTTCCCCTTCTGATACCCCTATAATTCGGATGTTGGGATGTTTAATGATGTCCCGGAGGTTCCTAAGCCTCTCCTCATTTTCTTGAATTCCAGTTTCTTCCTCGTTTTCTGTTTGGTTGTTAGTTTCTTCCTTCTGGTCCACTCCATTGATTGGAGTCTCAGTTTTCCTCCCATCTCTATTGGTTCCCCATGCGTCTTCCTTCACTTCACGTATTGTAGCCTGCATTTTTTCATCTAATTTGTGAGCAAAATCAACCAATTCTGTGAGCATTTTGATGACCAGGGCTTTGAACTGTGCATCTGATAGGTTGGCTATCTCTTCACGGCTTAGAGGAATTGGCTCTGGAGCTTTCATTTGTTCTCCGGTTTGAGCCATTTTTGGTGGTTTTTTTTTTTGTTTGTTTTGTTTTGGTTTTAGTCTGGTCTCGGCTGTTAGGTAGTGAGGAGTGGAGCCTTAGGTGTTCCTCAGGGCGGGGCAGCCCAGTTGCTGGGTTGTGACGCTGTATGTGGGGGTGGGGTCTGAGAGGGAACAATGGCGCTTGCTCCGCTCTCTTCTGGATTCCAGTCCCTTCCACCGCTTCCCCTTTGCCTGGACCGTCTGCGTGCGTGAATGTGGGACCACCTGGTCAGCCAGCTGCCTTGTGCGGCCTCACTGGGTCTGCACAGTTGCCACCCTGTGCCCGGCATCCGCCAGCTGCCACCTGTGGGCTCAGGGTCTGCCAGCTGCCACCTGTGCACCTGGGAACTGCCAGCCACTACTGCCTGCGTTCCTGGGTCTGCACCTCCACTTTTTCCTGTCATGACTTCGCCCCTCTTACCAGTCTGGATGAATGGTTGTTGGACTTCTGTGCAGTTCAATTTTCTGTCAGTTCTGGTTGTTTTCTTGTTTCTAAATATTTGTTGTCCTTAATTTTGGTTGTGAGAGGAGGCACAGTGTGTCCACCTACGCCTCCATCTTGGCCGGAAGTAGATCTTTTTTTAAAGTCCTGGCTCAGTGTGTCCCCAAAAAGTCGTGTGGGAGTTCTTGAACCCTTATGGTAGGACTGTCCAGCTGTACTGAGTTTTGACCCAAGATTCCAGGTCCTGCCATTCAAAAGCAACAGTTGAGAGTCTTGGTCAATCAGAATGCAAAGGAAAGCATCTTTTAAACCCAATACTGACTACCAGAGACTGTCCCTGAGTATGCTGCTCTGTACAGTGTCACTTATTGCCCTTAAATCTTGTACAGGGAGCAACAGGGCCAAATGAGTCCATATTCCTGAGACTTCAGAATTATTGGGTGTATTCCTTCTAAGATCTCCTTTCACAAGGGATACTGCCTCTAATGTTGAGACCCTTCCCCTGGTCTGAGGTCAACATTAACAGGGGAGGCTCGCTTAGCCTTCCCTGACCTTCCAGCAGCCCACACAGTGGAGCTCACCTAATTCTAAATTTCCTCTGGCCAGGGTTGCTTTCCTCCTTCCCACAGTTTCATAAGAAACTGCTGGGTGTGCTCTGGAGGGACCTATAAGTGGAGCTGTTGTTCCTCCGGATAGAAAGTGATTTGAGCATGAAGTTTGGACAACAAATCCTTTCCCAGAAGAGAAAAACTGTATCTCCCACAGCACATTCTAATGGCTTCAAGAAAAATTGGTTTTCGGGGCTTCCGGAAATTCCAGTTACAGTTCAGCTAGAGGTCTACTGACCACAGAATATGTTGCTCTGGTATCAGTCAAAAAGGTCTACAATTTGTTCCCCACACTGTTGGTTTTATCCAAGTTCTCGGACTCTAACTTCCTTTTCCCTCACTTGGGGCACTCATTTTTCCAGTGTGTTTTTCTCTTGTAGTGTAATTGCCCTGCCCCAGTAGAGGCCTGTCCTCCACCAAATTTGGTGGAGGTTTCGGATGGAAACCTGATGGGTTTCGGATGGAAAGAACAGTTCAGGCTCACCTCCTTTGGTTCCCTCAGCCTAGTGTGGAGGATCCTCCATGGCTGTAGGGGCCACGGGAACCCTGACCAGGCTCACAGCAGCCATCCTGATCTTCCTGGTGCCTCTCTCCTGAGCTTCTGCTATCTGCCACAGGCAAATTCCCTTTTCTCCAGACCATTTTCTCATAGTTCATTTTCTCATTTCCTTGATCTTTGACAAAACAATTCTAATTGTAGTATAGTACAGTTATTTAAATACTCATGCAGCGGCCAGCATTCTTCTGAGTCCAGATTATACCTAAGCCAAATAGTATTGCAGTTAACATCTGTTTATAAGCATAGGTCAACCAATCAGCCAGAACTTGTCCCAAAGGGCTGTTTCCTGGAACAGAGGCTTCTCCCATTCTATCAGATGAAGCTTTGTAATATTACACAAAGCAGAAGGAATTCACCCCAAAGGGCTGTTTCCTGGAATGAAGGCTTCCCTCCCATTCTACCAGACAGAGCTCTGTAAGTATCACGTAAACCCGAAGGCACCTTAATTAAACCAGAAGATACCTTTTTACCAGACAGAACTCTATAAACCAGAAGGTGCCTTAATACAAGACAGAGCTCTGTAAGCTCAAGGTGCATTATCCAGCTCAATTATCCAGAGACTACAGTGCTGAACCAGAAAGTACAGTGATTCAAACAAAAGTGGAGGTGATGGGGGCTGCTGAGAATCAGAGGTGAGTCCCCCAGGGAAATCATTTGGCAGCTACTAGGGAGTCTCCAAATCCATACGCTGAGGCTCCCTAGTCCAGGTAGCAAACAGGACTCCCCACCAAATACCCAGACTTTGCAGAGAGTCACAAAGTCTGTCCCATCTGGGTCGCCAGAAGTACTGTGAACATTTGTGTATAAGCATTTGTTTAACTACCTGTTTCCAATTATTTTTGGATATATACTAAGAGTAAAATTGCTGAGTCTTATGGTAATTATATGTTTGACATTTTGCAGAGCCACCATACTGTTTCCCATAGTGTCTGTACTATTTACATTCCTACTATCAGTGCACAAATGCTCCAGTTTTTCATATCTCACCAATACTTGTTATTTTCTGGGTTTTTTATAACAGCCATCTTAATGGATGTGAAGAGTTATCTCCTGGTTGTATTTTACATTTTTCTGATGATGGGCATGGTTGAAAAAGGAGCCGCATACTAAACCTCACGAACTCAGGTGACACCTGCATGGAGGGTCCTGCAAAGTCAGGGACTGAAAGTTTTCAACATATAGGATGGCCTGAACGTAAAAATTTCTAATTGTGAAAGCAAGTCATGATGGGTAGTCATGTCCTAGGCCTGGTGCTTCCTTGACAAAGGTCAGTCTTTACTAAGTGAGCCAGTCTATTGTCATTTTGCATCTAAGATAACATACTTTGAAATGTCAGAGTAGTCGTCTTTTCCAGACCCCTCAGGGCACACCCACTGCACCAGAGCAGGAGACCACAGAACCCTTCATTGTTATCTTGGTCCCTGAATACCATCTCTCTGTGCTGTAAATATTAATTATATTTATCCTGTGCCCACAAATGTAAAAGAAGTGTGTCTCTTCACTTTACTTTTTAAAAAATTTTTTAAGGATTTTCTTTCTTTATTTTTAGAGAGAGGGAAAGGGAGGGAGACCGAGAGGGAGAGGAACATTGAATGGTTGCCTCTGATACTCACCCTGACTGGGAAGTGAACCAGCAACCTTTTCCTTTGTAGAATAATGCCTAACCAACTGGTTTACTTTTTATCCAGTTCCAGAGGTTTCTCTGCTTTGCTTTCTTTCTCCTCTATAATCTACCACCAGTGGATTTCATGTAATACTGTCTCCTCATTTGATTCTAATGTATAAATTAAGATGCAAAACTATCAATCTCCGGAGCATGTTTTCAATGTGTTGAGATTTTGTTTCCTAGCAATTGTCCTCAGACTGGTCCAAATAAACTCTTATACAACTTTTTCTTAAGACGGACATTCTTTTTTTGACAGTGATGATGAATATCTTTCCATATGCTTTTTGGCAATTTATATATTTTCTTTTGAGAAATGTCTGGTCAGAGCTTTTGCCTGTTTATTAATTGGGTTATTTGGTATTTTCGAGGTTTTTATTTTTATTTTTTAAGATTATATTTATTCATTTTTAGAGAGAAGGGAAGGGAGGGAGAGAGGGAGAAAAACATCTATGTGTGAGAGATCTATCTGTTGGTTGCCTCTCGCACACCCCCAGCTGGACCTGGCCCGCAACCCAGGCATGTCCCCTGACTGGGATCAAACCAGAAGCCTTTCAGTTCACAGGCCAGTACTCAATCCACTGAGCCACACCAATCAGGGCAGTGTTTTTGAGTTTTAAGAGTTCTTTACATGTTCAGACTATTAATTGCTTATCAGATACATGAATTGCAAATGTTTTCTCCCATTCTATGGTTTTTTATTTTACTCTGTCCTTAGGTGCATAAAATTTTTTGATTTTGATGTAGTCCAATTTATCCGCTTTACTTTTGTTGTTATATCCAAGGAATTGCCAAATCCAGTATCATGGAGCTTTACCCCTATGTGGGTTTCTTTTTTTATCCTCACTCGAGGATATTTTTTCATTGCTGGTAGAGATGGAGGGAAAAAGAGAAAACACTGATGGGAGAGAAAAACATTGATTGGCTGCCTCCTGTACACACCCCAACCGGGGATCAAACCCGTAACCTAGGTATGTGCCATGACTGGGAATCGAACCTGCAACCATTCAGGAATGGGACGATGCTCTGACCAACTGAGACACGTTGGCTAGGGCCCCCTTAGATGTTTTTTGTGGCAGACCCTTCTGCGTGGCGTGGGCCCAGCTCCCACTCAGAGATGCACAGGACCCACACCCACAGATAGATTCTCTCGTGGGTAATCAGATTTGCAATATACCTAAGCTGCTTTTTGCTGAAAACTCCCTTATCCCACAAATGCTTACTGTGACTTCCTAAAATCCATGCTAAACCTTGCAGGGATCAGTTTAACCGCTCAACCACTTTTGCCTTTTCATTTGCTAATATCCTTTTTCTGTGATGTGATTAGGGGCATTAGCTCCTTTGTCATAAGTGGTGCATAGTGAATGAGGACCATCTCGTAATGTGAGTAGATAAGAATAAAGGCCTGTCATGGCAGAGGCCACAGCTTTTGCTCCCCTTGAGAGAAAAGCCACACTGTCGTCCTTCTTCCTCCACCAGACTCGGTAGTCCATGTGTATATTTTTATTTCATCCATAATGACGCAGACACTACTAGCCGGTATCCACATCAGTTTTTTAAGATTTTATTTATTTATCTGTAGAGAGAGGGGAAGGAAGGGAGAGAAACATCAATGTGTGGTTGCCTCTAGTACACCTGCTGCTAGGGACCTGGCCTGTAACCCAGGTATGTGCCCTGACCAGGAACTGAACCAGTGACCCTTAGGTTCGCAGACCAGCACTCAATCCACTGAGCCACACCAGCTGGGTCTCTTAAGTGTTTTTATGACTATAATTTTAGCTCTTAATGTTTAGGCTTTTAGACTCAGTAGTCAAACTCTATATTTCTATGCTCAGGTTCTTTGTGTTTAGAATTCCTTTTTTCCTATCTCCTTGTATTCAAAATACTACCATCTGTTGTGGTCTCTTCTGGTGATTTTCAACCTTTTTCATCTCATGGTATACATAAACTAATTACTATGATCCTGTGGCACACCAAAAAAACATGTTTGCTGATCTGACCAAAACAAAAACAAAAACAAAAACAAAAACAGGTATAATTTTGATTCGTTCATACCAGACAGTTAGTGTTGTGTTAGTTGTCATTTTTTCTTATTTGACAATCTAAGGGCAAGACGGTCAGTACCCATGACTAAATAGTCAGGTATGGTATGTTTTAAAAACTCTTAGGACACACCATTGTGTTGAAAATTGCTGGTCTATTCCGACCGCTCCCTGAGTGATGAAATCTTCCTATAGCTCACCAACTGGAGAGACTCACTTCTCTCGATCTCCCATTGGTGCTTTAGTTTCACTTATATGATGTATACGCTGCCTTCCACTATACTTTACATTTAATCCCTCTATAAGACATTTAGATATTAACCCCGCAGAGGTTGCAGTCCACAAAGTTACAGCATAGGTCATGCGTATCTGGGAGATACATACATTACTGGTATGTGCTGAAATGCGGTGAGAAAAACCACTGCTCAGTCCTATCCTAGTGCCTCTTCCCCTTAGTTAATCACTATTATTGGTTTTGGATGAGCCCTGCCAGACTTTTTTTAATGCATTACTTAACATATACAGGGTCCAGAAGAAGTAATACCATTGAGTGTGGTTGGTAGGGTACGTGAACGTCTCGCACAAGATAGACAGCCATTTGAACATTTCACCTAAAATGTCATATGATGTGCTTGAATGTGATAGTCATGTTGTAGAATTACATGCTTATGATTTTGTAATTAAAAAGGGGTGTTATTTGTGTCAGACCGTGTGTATTTATATTTTATATAGAACTTTATTTGTAATATTCCCCTTCTGTTTTCTACAACTGCCTGTAGTGATAAAAAATCAGTAGATGTGAAATAAATCTTACTGATACCTGGGTCTGAGAGACTAGAATGAGAAGCGAAAGGTCAAACGTGTGAAAACACATGATATGTATCCAGCTTGCAAAATTCCATTCCCTGTCTTGTCACATACAGTCCCCAGGTATCAGCAGGCAAGCCATGGCTCCACGGCACCGGCAACGAAGACACAAGAAACTTCCCCCATCAGGGGCCCCCACAGTTGTGACCCCTGCGCCTCTTACCCTCTCAAAACCTGGCCCTAGTATCGATGCACTTGGCTTCTGCTCCTTGGAGAATAATGTTCCTGGCCTATCCCAGCTGATTCTTCAAAAGCTGAACATGAAAAGCTATGAAGAATACAAGTGAGTGACTAGCTCTCTGGAAGAGCAGTATATTGTCTCTGGTAGAAGTGATTTCAAAAGGTGGAGAGGGAATATAACTTGGGGATAATCGGGTGTTTGCAACAAAGGATTTTTCTCATCCTGACTTTTACCAGTTTATTACTACAGAAATGTTAAAATACATAATTTTCTAAGTCATAAATGATGGGAGTAGGTGGAAATACAGAGGTGGGGAACGTAGGTCTACAGTTGTGAGTATGCAAAACACAGAATTTATTCTTGTATTGTTATTAACTATTATATTATGTCATTTTCCATATGAATAACTGTAAACCTCCTTTTGCCCACCCCTGTATATAGGTGGCAAGGGAGGGGTCATGAGAAAGTTGGGGGATGTTCTTTTTCTATTGTCGCGCCTTTTCCACGCTATCCCTGCAGACTGGTGATAGATGGTGGCACTCCTGTATCAGGCTTTGGATTTCGATGCCCTCAAGAAATGTTCCAGAAGATGGAGGACACTTTCCGATTCTGCGCTTACTGTAGAGCACTTCCTAGTGCGCTTTCAGACTCCAGGGTCCTCCAGCGCTGCAAGAGGTGACTAGTCAGGGGCTAATAAGGGACACATCTGGAAATGATCCTCTTGTAAAACCTCAGTATGGGAGGAGAGGGCTGAGAGTTTTCAGAATAACTTAAGGCCGACTCCTCATTTTGTGTGATCCAGACCATAGAGAGATTAGAAAAGGGTTTGGCTCTTGCTTATTTTTTGGTGTTTAAGGGAAATCAGATGGGGACCGCAGTACAATTCTCTCTGCCTTCCTCCTCTTGAGTACTCAAGGGGTAAGACCATAGTCTGTTCTGGGGAGGTCGGGGTCGAGACATGCCCATGATAAGAGGGCAGCCACAAATGGCTGGAGTTATTTTTTTCTGTAAGGGATGCAAAAAGTGAGTTGTTGCAGAGAGAGACTGAGGTGCCACTCTGACCCAAGAGAAAAATTGCATTCCCGCTCTCTCCTGCCTCCCCTTCTAAATGTTGTCCCCAAATTTGGTGCCTCAGCCATCATTCCTCTCTCTACCTTCCTTACCCAGTAACCTTTCTCCCTAGGAACAGGAATATCATTTTCTCCCCCAGATATTCTCCCAATAATCTTTGAAATATAGAAGCAAATATTTCTGGGGCTTATTCTCTCAGGTGCAGAAATGTCTATTACTGTGGCCCAGAGTGCCAGAGGTCAGATTGGCCAGCACACAGGAGGGTTTGTCAAGAGCTGCGTCTTGTAGCTGTGGACCGTCTCATGGAATGGCTTCTGGTCACAGGTGGAGTGGTGGCGGGCGGGGGGAGTTCTGCCATGATGGTCAGTGGTGGTACTTGGAGAGAACAATGAAAGCATGTTGCTATGAGGGAAAAATGAAGAACTGAGTGGGGCAGGGTAGTAGGGCATTCCTGGTCACAGGTTGGGAGAGTGAACAAGGAAGGAATATTGAGGCCAGGGAAGGAGCAGGTCACTTCTTGTCCCTTCTTTCCTGCAGGAGATTTTGTACTACCCTCAGGACCTTGGCCACAGCAGGCTGAAGTTGTACAGGGCTGGGACACCTGGTTTTCTCTACGGCGTTTACAGCTAGATGCTACAATGGATGCTGTGCTAGGTAGTCATGCCATGACCACCCTGTGGGCCGGTGTAGGAAGGCCAAGGCCAGACCCAGATGTCCTCCAGGGCTCTTTGAAGCGACTCCTGACAGATGTCCTGTCACGGCCCTTGACGCTGGGCTTTGGGCTTCGGGCCTTGGGGATAAATGTTAAGAAGATGGGAGGAAGTACAGTGCATGTAGTTGGTGCTTCGCATGTAGAGACATTTCTCACTCGCCCTGGGGACTATGATGAGCTTGGTCACATGTTTCCTGGACACCTTGGCCTCCGTATAATAATGGTGGGTGTAGATGTTGCTGCTGGCTTTTCAGAAAGCACCTCAACTTCACCACTGGAACCTGGCACAGTTCAGCTTAGTGGCCATAGGGGCCTCTACCATAACTTCTGGGAGGAGCAGGTAGAGACTGGGCAGACAGCCCATCCAGATTTGGCGGTGGCATTCCATCCAGGTAAGAGTCATTTGTTCAGGGGTGTACTAGGTGGGTCCTCTGGGAATTTTCCATTCAGACACTTGTATCCTATCTTTGGAGCCCCATTCCTTTGGTCAGGTTAAACACAGTGTGATAATGACCTTGTTGATCATTAGCTATAAGTGCTACACCTGAGTTCAGAATTTTCCATGGCAGAACCTGTGGTGGGTAATAGTGGTAAACGAGCCTTAGCAGTGAGCAGTGAGGGTCAGGGTGGACACAATCAAAGAAGTAGCTTGTTTAAGGTCTACCTGAGCCTTTCCCCTCTCTATTCCATAGGTTTTCATGCTTCCCCGGACTTGATGGAGGCTTGGCTGCCCACCCTTCTGCTACTTCGTGATTATAAGATCCCTGCATTGATTACTGTTTACAGGTTTCAACCTCTTCCTATTTGTGATACCTCCCTCACACTCTCTTTGTATAGATGAGCTTATATCTCTCCCGCTTGCTCATCTTCTGCCTTCTTGTGAGGGTTTTCTTCCTTCTCATACTTGGTTTTCTCGTTCTCCTTGGAACAAAGGTCTATGTTAGTAAATTGGTAATTAGTGAGACATTCGGGAGGGAGGGATAGCCCTTGCCTAGTCAAGCCTTAGGTAATTTTTGGGCTTGATGAGTACAGAAATGTCAAGTTCTGAGCAGTTTCTTTCCTCTCTCTCTTTCATAATCAGCAGAACAATTTTTCTTTCGTGTTTCCTATAGCCAGCAGGAGTTGGCAGCCTCCTTGCAGGTTCTGGTGGACCTAGACACACACGTCATTGCCTATGGAGCCAACCCTTTCGCGTCCCTCAAACCTGAACAGGTCTACTCCAATCCCAACAAGCAGCCCGTATACTGCAGTGCCTACTATATCATGTTTCTTGGAAGCTCCTGCCAGCTGGATAAGAGGCAATTGGAAGAGAAAATAGATGGTGGAGTTTAAATAGCTGAGCCAGATTCCGACTGGATGCCTAGAAAAGGGGGAGGTTGTGATAGCACAATAAACTCGGTTTGGGCTTCTTAAGTCACTTGTTTTTTTTATTTCCTGTTCACTGGCAAGTGTTACTGGTCTATACACACAACCCCTCACAACTGGAGGTTTCTCTCCGAGTGGTTAACATTAGCTCTGTTCGGGCCTGCCATTCTACCACACCCTGTCTCCTGTCTTCCTTCTTTTATCACACTCTCAGGATCAGCATATTTCCTGGCCAGGGCCTCAAGGCCCCACCCCAACCCTCACACACACCTGTACATTCTTATTGCCCTCTCTGACAGGGCAATGTCAGAATTCATTTATTCATTCAAAACGTTTAGTTAGTACCTCATGTAAAAGGTATTGTATTAGGGCTTTGGGGAGAGACAAAGTTGAATGAGACATGGTCCTTATTCTTAGCCTAGGAAGGAAAATAATACATATACGTAGATATCTTTATTATAAGATGTAATGTGGAATAAAAAGCTGAGAAAAGTTTGTAGTGCTAAGGAAATAGAGTGAAAAGAGAGCTCACTTTGCTAAGTGATAGTGGAAATTTTATGTGTTAGAATTTTATGGAACAGGTGGAGGCAGGGTGCTTTAGATGGAAGGAACGGTAGAAGCAGAAGTTTGGAGGCAGAAAAGCATAGGAGATGTATTTGGGTACACTGGGGGATTAGCATAGATTAAGTCTGGAAGGTCAATTGGAACCAGGTTATAGAAGGAGCATAGCCAATGGGTCAGCTTTATATAGATCTGAGTGTGAATCCTGGGGTAGCCACCAAATGCTTTGTGCCTGTGGGCAAGCTAACCTTCTTAAAGTTCCTTAATTTCCTCATTTGTAAAATGGGGATAATGTCTAGTATCCAGAGGTTCAATAAAAGTTAAATAAGAATGTTTGCAAAGTTGGAGGACTCACACCTCCCTCTTTCAAAATTTATTTCAAAGAATGGTAATCAAGACAGTGTGGTACCGGCATAGGACAGACACTAAAACAATAAAACACAATTGAGAATCAAGAAGTAAATCTTTACATTTATAGTCAACCGATTTTCAACAAGGCTGCCAAAACAATTCAATGGGAAAAGAATAAACTTTTTAACATTGTCTGGGACAACTGGATACCTACATGCAAAAGAATGAAGTTGGGCGTTTGCCTCACAAAATATATAAAAATTAACTCAAGATGTATCAAAGATCTAAGAGCTAAAACTATACAACTCCTAGAAAACAGGGTAAATCTTCACACATTGATGTTTGTCTCTTTTTGTCCCTCCCTTCCCCCCCTATAAATAAATAAATAAACAAATAAATCTTTTAAAAACAAATGGGAGAAATATAAATCATATATCTTAAAAGTGGTGACTATTAAATGTATACCACTTCAAATTTTATTCAGTAACACAAACAGATGAACTGGCTGTGCTGTGTGAGATAGTTTAATGATGGAAAACCAATTGGGAAGCTCTCGATATGGTTCAGATGAGATAATGCAGGTGTCAGCTAATTTGGGCATGGAAAGGAAGGGGTGATTTCTAGCTATAATGAGTAAAGTATATAAATAGTGACATTTTGTAGATAGAACATGAAACCAAAATCTTTAGGGTTTGGTTACTGATGGTGATTAATGAAGCATGTTATACAGTACCTATTAGAATCTGATCAGGAGACAAAAACCACACAGCAACAGGTGACACAAAATTTCCAGCTTAGTAGAATGGTGGTGTTAGTACATAAAATTATAAATACCTAGCTTAACGGTAAATACTGAGGAGTCTAAGATGGCTTTTGCCCTTAAAGTGCTTACAGTTTAATAGGAGAGGAATGACATAAGTAAGGGCAATATAATAGAGTTATTTTCTTTATTAAAGATTTTACTTATTTTTAAAGAGGGGAAGGGAGGGAGGGAGAAAGGGAGAGAAACATCAGTGTGTGGTTGCCCCTCAAATACCCCCTACTGGGGACCCAGGCATGCACCCTGACTGGGAATCGAACCAGTGACTCTTTGGTTCACAGGCTAGCACTCAATCCACTGAACCACACCAGCCAGGGCTAGAGTTATATTTCTAAAGTCAGCAGGTGAAGTGAAGAAGAATTATATTTTCGAAAATACATCGAGCCCTGGCCAGGTAGCTCAGTTGGTTACAGTATCATCCTGATATACCAAGCTTGGGTTTTCCATCTGTGGTCAGGACACATACAAGAATCAAGAATTAACCAATGTCCCTGGCCCTGGCTCGGTTGGAATGCTGTTAGTACATGGAAAACGTTGCAGTTTCAGTTCCCAGTTCGCATACATGCCTGGGCCTCGACTGCAGGTTCGATCCTGGTCAGAGAGCCTAAAAGGCAGGCCAAACAATGTTTCTCTGCTACATTATTTTGTTTAAGATTTTATTTATTTATTTTTAGAGAGAGGGGAAGGGAGGGAGAAAGAGAGGGAAACACTGATGGGAGAAACACTGATTGGTTACCTCTGCGTGTGCCCCAACAAATTGCAACCTAGACATGTGCCTGGACCAAGAACTGAACCAGTGACCTTTTGCTTTATGGAACAATACCCAACCAACTGAGTCACACTGGTCAGGGCCCTTCCTCTCTCTCTAAAAGCAATGGAAAAAGATGTCCTCTGGTGAGGGTTTTTTTAAAAATTAAAGGAATACAAAGAATCAGTCCTGGCCGGTGTGGCTCAGTTGGTTGGGCATCAGCCTGCAAAGGGAGGGGTTGCTGGTTGAACTCCTGTCCAGCGCAGATGCCTACGCTGCGCAGTGGTGCAGCATGCGAGAGGCAACCAGTCAATGTTTTTCTCCCTTTTTTTCCTCCCTCCCCTCCCTTCTCTCAAAAATAAATAAAAATTTCTTTTAAAGAATCAACCACTGAATACATCAATAAACGGAGCAACAAGTTGATGTTTGTCTTTCTTCCTCTCTCATAAATCAATAAATAAAAATTAAAAAAATTTAAAACTACATTGAAAATCCCTTAGGATACAACTACATTGGATTCTGACATTTCCTTCTCTCAAGAGTCTTATTTGTTTTTCCTCCAATATTAGAAACGAATCTCTGTTTCTTTAGCTGATTACCAAATGAAATAGTTGTCTTGGGTTTTGGAGGCCCTGTTGTAGTGGATCAAATATTGAACATTTATTGCTAGACTCTACAGATATCCATGTTCTCAAGGAGTTTATATTCTAGCTGGGGGGAAATAAACTATAAATATATAGAATTTCAGATGATTTTAAGTGCTATAGAGAAAGTTAAAGCCCTAGCTGGTTGATTCAGTTGGTTGGAGTGTCATCCTGTATACCAAAAAATGTTGCAGGTTCAATCCCCAGTCAGGGTACATACCTAGGTTTTGAGTTCGATCCCCAGATTGCATACAGGAGGCAACTGATTGATGTTTCTCTCTCATATTGATGTTTCTCTCTCTGTCTCTCCCTACCCCCACCCCTTCTTCTCTCTCTAAAATAAATAAAAATAAAATTATCCTCTGGTGAGTATTAAAACAAAGTTAAATAGGGTAATGAATGTGTATAACTAGTAGTGGTGTTGATGGCAGTGGCTGCTACTAATGCTACAATGTTTAGGGAGTGCTACCTCTTTGAGGAAATGGAGAACATTTGAGATGATACATATAGTGGAGAACATTCCAAGTAGAAGCAATAACAAATGCAGAGATCCAGAGAATCTTTGGTGAGTTTGGGTACAGGCTTGGTATGTTTAGACTGCAGACCACTTGGACCAGATTTAATGACTGAGAGGGAAGTTGAAGAGGATGAGGTCTGAGAGGTAGGCAGGGGCCAGATTACATAGGGCCTAAAAGACCATGGCCAGGAGTTGGGCTTTTATTGTTTCCAGAGGGAAGCTATTGGAAGAGTTTAATCAAGGGAATAATATAACTCAATTTACTCTTTAGAAAGATTACACAGGATTATCAACCTTAGCACTGTTCACATTTTGGGCTGCAAACTTCTTTGTTTAGGGGGCTGTCGAGTGTATTTTGGAATGTTTAGTAGCATCCCTGGCCTCTACACATTTGATACTAGTAACACCTCCCCACCCCCATGGTGACAACCAAAAATGTCTCTAGATGCTGTGAAGTGCTCTCTGGGGGACAAAATTGCTGCTCTAACTGTACAGAAAGTAGACTGACACAATGACACAGTAGGAGGCACACGATGGCTGCTATTTCACATGAATTCTCGGGCATATGATGACCTTCAGAGGGGTTTTGTTTTTGCTAAGTTTATGTGGTTTGCTAAGTTTATGTGGTTGGAAACAGGTAAGTTAAATGCCCATGTGCTGTGACTCCACTGTTAAATGTGCCACAGTAGACTTCTGCAAAAGGTTTAGTTGGGTAATCAGGTCTCCCCAAGAAAAGGTAAGGGACGGCAGGAGATCAGGAAAAGGTTTTGAAGCAGGAAGGAGTCGGGCAGTCTTTGAATTGTCTTAATAGATGAATAAATAACTGCTAAAACACGGGCTGTGATTTCTAGGCAGAGGAAACCAGGGGAATGGGCGTCTGATGCTGAAGGGCCTTCTATATCAACAGACATCGGGGACTTGAAAGGATGAACTGGGAAATCTAGTGGTAGTGTCTGAACAGGCTATTAGATATTTGGGCCTATAGGTCAGGAAAGTGGGCTAGAAATAATAGAAAAAGAGGCTTGAAAAATACCCTCTTAAGGGTATAGCTAAGGCAGAGGGAAGGGTGGGGATGGGATTACCAAGGGAATAATGCAGAGCGAAGATGAGTAAAGACAGGTTTTTTAGGGAATGCTTAAATTCCCAAGGTCTCCGGGGGCAGATTGGACAGAAAGGCCAGATATTAGCCAGGCAGACAGACTGGTAGGATCTGGGGTAAAATGCCGGGTACTCAAAGTGGTTTAAATGTAGTAGTGACCTTCCTGAAGTACCTTCCACTTCACTCCCCTTTTAGGTGCATATATATCTTCCTCTTCCCAATTAAAATTTTTTTCAAATTAGAAAGTTTATTTAGAAAGAGGTAGCAGTAGGGCCCTTGAAGCTTAGGACAGAGAAAGGCAGAGGTAACACGCCTGGGGGTCGGGGGAGGGGGAAGAAGAGCAGAAAGGGAAAGGCGCGGGGGCGCTCCCTGGAGGGAGGGCGCACCGCATTAAAAATTTTAATCCACCCTATCCCACTCCATTGAGGAAGCTTTTGGGTAGAAAACCGTGCAGAGAAATAGGTTGACGACTCTCAAACTTTAGTGTGCGTCAGAGCCACCAGAAGGGCTGGTTAAAACAGATTGCTAGGCTCTACCCCTAGAGTTTGATTCGGTAGCTCTAAGGTGGAACCCGACAATGTGCGTTTCTGTCGTTTCAGTGTGATGCCGCTGCAAGTCTGGGGACACTTTGAGAACCACTGTAAAAGGTAGCTGACAGGTTTCTGCTGTGCAATGCACGTTCTCTTAATGAGTTGCAGACGCTGGTCTGGGCCCTTGAAATTACCTCAAATGTTCAACGCTAACGTGTGTGCCAGGTTACAGAGCTATAGTATAAAGGGAACCCAGAATCACCCTACCACTCCCTTGTGGTTTCGATTAAGTCTATCTCGAGTTCCGACAGTATAGGAACTGCAGTAAATATTCATTTCACAGAGGGCTAAGAAAAGACGCCGTCCTTGTCCCTGGAAGATACAAGGGTGGACCTGGCCTGACGCAGCCCTAGTCTGCCTCTGAGCGCAAAGGGGATCCGGGATACAGAAGAGCAGCGGCGACCGCCGGAGCGCGGAACCAGCGCCGACGCGGGGTCGGGGCGTGGCCCGCGGATGGAGAAAGGTGGTGAAACTGGTTGGTCCACTGAAAGGAGCGTCTTTCTCCGCAGGTGGAGCAGCCGGGCGGAGACGGAGGGAAAGTCGGAGCCGGGGTCCTGGGCCGCCCCCTGCCGGGCACCTCCCTCCTCCGGCCCCAGGGGCGTTCCCGGCTGCAGCGACGATCCTAACGGGCTCGCGCGGCGGCGGCTCCCGGCGCCCCGCCTTCCCCGGGTCCGCCCCGGGCTCCATCTTGCCACCGACTGGGTTGGGCTGTGACGCTGCTTCCCGGTGTCAGGTGAGGAACGGTGCCCCCTGCCCTTGCCACCCCCTGGCCCCTCGGTCACCTCGGCCCGGCCCTCTCTGAGGCCCGCCGTCCGGGAGATGGCGGGGCCCCGCTTGTGTCCCTGCGCCAGGGGACGGTGCAGGGGCCTGTGGGCCTCCCGGGTGGCGGGCTACTCGATGTGCGCGTCTCCGGACCCCGGCTGCCCAGTGGGCGCGCTGTGCGGTGGGATGGGCGAGGCAGCCGGCCCGGCGGGCAGGAAGCGGGAAGTCCTGCTGGCCAGTTCTCTGTGGCGTCCGTCTGTCCTGAGATCAGACGGAGGAGTGACGCCCCCCCCCCCCCCGGTAGGCAGGTGGACCGCAGGTGGAGGGACCGCGGCTAGGAGATGGCCCTCCCTGCTCAATGGACCTGGAGAAAGGCTGAGTGGGGAAACCAATGAGCAGCTCCGAAACAGAAGTCTGGCCGGTGACGAGACTTTCCGGTGACACAGCAAATTTAGGGAAATTTCGGGAATTTGTACTAAGCTTAGTAAACCCTAGGACACAGTGCATAAGCCTGAAGTTGTATACTGGTTCGGGTTTCTAATTTTTGGAACTGTTCTAGGAAATACCATTCCAGGTGTGATTCCTATTCCCTGAGCAGCAGGAGCAGCAGCAGCCGCAGGCCTGTGCGAACACTTCTCGGATAGAGGGAAGTGGCTGATGTCCACCATAAAGTGGCATGGGAAGAAGTCACCCAACTGCCTTTTTACTACCTAGTTTTGCCAACTGATGGGGAGCTGATCTGGGAATCTGTCCTAGTTAGATAATGAGTGTAATGAGTTATCTCAGACTGGGAAGGAGTTTCAAGACTGGATAGGCAGGTGTAAGAGTTCGTTTTGACCACTGCAAATTTAAGCCTCTTATCATTCCTCACCGGTCCTTGCTGCCCACCCTGTCCCTGCAGAAGTTAGCCACACCTCCAATTCTTTATCCAAGGCCCCCTGCCTACTGATTTAATAGGTCCTTCCCAACCAAGGAACAGGTTTTGGAAAATTGTATCTGCTGTTGGCCATCGTCATTCACCCTTCCTGTTTCCTATTTGTTCCTATTTATTTTATAAATTTGCAACAGCTGCCTCTTGTGTTCCTGGGCTTCATGCCATCTGTGAGGCTCCCATAGTGAGTCCCACCCCTTTTTGTAGTTGACTCACGGGGTGGAGACGGTTTGGAGAACCAAGAATGATTTTCTAGTCTTTCAGAGGTAGTTGTTGAGGGAGAATGCTAAAAAGAAAAGCTCTGGTTCACCATTATGGTCTCACTACGCCTTCCGCCGAATGACTAATACGTTGAGTCACCCCAGGGTTTGTTTAAGCTTTTTACAAAAGCTTTTAAAATCTGCCTTTTGAATATTTGGTACATGCCCAAATCCAAAAGGGTTAACGTTATATGGAAAAGTAAGTGCCCTTTTCATTATGCCCCAGCTCTCCCTCCTGAGGCAGCCATTGTTTTTCTACTTCCTTGAAGAGACTTTCAGGGGTATTGTCTATGTAGTAAAATAAATTTATTTTTTCTACATATGGTTGCAAATTACCTATGCAGTTTCTGCCTTATTTTTTCTTCCCACTTAATATGACTTAGAGATGATTTCATGTATAAGTAAAAAAAAAAGCTGCTCAGTTTTAATAGTTTCATAACACTTCATCGTATGGCTGTCCATAATCTATTAATTTTTTTTACATTATATTTTATTGATTACACTATTACAGTTGTCCCAAATTTTCCCCCTTTGTCTCCATCCACCCAGCATCCCCCACTCCCTCAGGCAATCCCCACACCATCATTCATGTCCACGGGTCATGCATGTAAGTTCTTCAGCTACTCCATTTCCTATACTGTACTTTACATCCCCATGGCTATTCTGTAACCACCTATTTATACTTCTTAATCCCCTCACCTCTTCACCCATTCCCACATACCTGCTTTCCAACTGGCAGCAATTAAAATGCTCTCCATATCCATGATTCTATCGGTTTTAATTGTTTGCTTAGTTAGTTTTTAGGCTTCAGTTGTTGATGGATATGTATTTATTGCCATTTTATTGTTCATAGTTTTGATCTTCTTTTTCCTAAATAAGTCCCTTTAACATTTCGTGTAATAATGGTTTGTTTGATGATGAACTTTAATTTTTTCTTGTCTGGAGCTCTTTACCTGCCCTTTGATTCTAAATGATAGCTTTGCTGGGGAGAGCAACCTTGGCTGTAGGTCCCTGCTTTTCATGACTTCGAATATTTCTTGCCAGTCCCTTCTAGCCTGAAAAGTTTCTTTTGAGAAATCAGCTGATAGTCTTATGGGGATTCCCCTGTAAGTACTTAAATGCTTTTCTCTTGCTGCATTTAAGATTCTCTCTTTATCTTTAACCATTGGCACTTTAATTGTGATGAGTTTTGGTGTGTTCCTCTTTGTATCCATCTTGTTTGGGACTCTGTGCTCCCTGGACTTGCATGTTTATTTTCTTCACTGAATTAGGGAAGTTTGCTTTCATTATTTTTTTCAGATTTCTAATTTCTTACTCCTTTTCTTCTTCTGGAACCCTTATCACGTGTATGTTGGACCTCCTAAAGTTGTCTCAGAGGCTGCTTACATTAGCCTCATTTTTTTTGGCTTCTTTTTTCTTCCTGTTCTGATTGCTTTTTTGATTCTTGGCTATATTAATTCTATTGTTGTTCCCCTGTAAATTAGTCTTTATTTCAGTTAGCGAATCCTTTTTTCTGACTGGATCTTTTTTATGCTGTGGAGGTCCTCACTAAGGTCCTTGAGCATCCTTATAAAGTGTTTTGAACTCTGCATCTGATAGATTGCTTATCTCCATTTTGTTCTTTTTCTAGAGTTTCAATCTGTTCTTTCATTTGGGCCATGTTACTTTGTCTTTTCGTTTTGGCAGCCTCCCTGTATTTGTTTCTATGTATTGGGTAGAGCTGCTGTGACTCCCTTGTCTTGGTCGTGTGGCCTAATGTAGTGGGTGTCCTGTAGGGTCCAGTGGCACAGCCTCCCCTATTATCCTAGCTGGGTACTTGAGGTGCATGCTCTGTGTGAGCTGAGTACACCCTTTTTTTTGTTGTTGAGCCTTAATTGCTGTTGGCAGGTCAAGGGGAGGGATTTACCTAGGCGGATCAGCTGCAAGATTGGCTGGGAACACTATGGTCACCAATCACCATCTTCTGTGGAGGGACAGCTGTGCAGGGTCAGGGTGGTGGTGCTCCAACAAGATCTGTAGCTGCTTACTGATTGTGGAGGCTCTGGGGTTTCCTGGGTGGAGCTGGCCAAGGTCAGCCGCACCTGTGTTCTCTGCCCAGGGCCACTTGGCAGGAACTATAAAGCAATCTGCAGATGGCTGGTACTTGTGCTGGGCTTGGAGGCTCCCAGGGGAAGCCAAGCTGTGAATCTTGGCTGGCTGATGCTATTACCATTCGTGGGACCACATAGCAAGAAGTATTCGGTCTGGGGGCTCACTGAGGCCAGCTGCTGCTTGTTTGAAAGGATACAGGATTGGTGAAGCAGGAGCCAAGACCAGCCATTCATATGGAAAAGCCACTGTTAACACCTTGGGCAGGCCAGCTGTAATTGGGTGGGATGTAGCCTCAGGGGATCTCCAGAGCAGGATGAACAGTGTTAGCCAGGTTGTTGGAGTCTCACATATGGTACCTGCCTTCTGGATCTGTGTCTCTGTGGGGGGAGGGTTCAGAAAAGGGACAATGGCATCTTCCTGCCTTTCTGGGAGAAAGCTGTCTCCTCCCAGCTTTTGCATCGATGCCAGACATTTCACTTCCTCCCTCAATGCCAATGGTGCCTTTCAAGCTGCTACCCGGGTACTGGAGCTCAGAGGGAATGAGTCTAAGTTCATGTGTGGGTTCTTTTAGAGGAACTGCTTAGGCCTCCGGAAGTTTCTTCCACTGACTCGATCTTGGCTGGTTTTTGCAGCCAGAAGTTATGGGGACTTATCTCCTGGCACTGGAACCCTGGGTTGGGGGTCCTAGTGTGGAGCTAGGACTCCCTGCTTCCAATATATCCCTCCCAATATATCCAGTATATATCCAATATATCCAGCACACGTGGATGTGGGTGGGACCAGCCCAATCCATGTCTCTGCCCCTCCTACCAGTCTTTACTTATGTGATTTCTTTAATTCTGTAGTCGTCGGACTTCCATTCAACTCAGTTTTCGACAGTTCTGAGTGATGGTTGTTCTGTATTTTAGTTGTAATTTTGATGTGGTTGTGGGAGGAGGTGAGCAGTCTTTACTTACCCTACTCCATCTTGACTATAAATCCCCTTAATCTATTTAAATTGTCTCTTAATGATGGACTTTTAGATTTTTTTAACCTTTTTGTTTGTATTACAAATAGTGCTATAATCAATAGCCTTGTAGATATATATAGATATATCTATAGATATATCTATATATTGCATTGTGCAACTATTTCTATAATGGAATTGTGTTTTAGTTCTTTATATAATTAAATTTCTCAAATGTACCCAAATTCACTTTCTTAAAATGGCATTATATTTTCTCATATGCAGATAGTCTTTATTTTCATTATGTTTTGAAACTCTTGTTGACATAATTCCTTTAGCCCTTAAAGATAAGATTTAATATATGTAGAAATAGGGCTTTGGGACAATTCCTGAGATTTAGAAGTTAAGTTCCTTATGTAGTCTTTCATACTGTAACTACTTGTCTTTAAAGTTATTATTCATGTCTTTCCTAAATTACTTTCAGATTTCTTCCCCTTTTTTTTTGACCCTGACATCTTTTGCACTTGGTCTATTTGACTGTTTTTAGATGTTCTTATCCCTTTACTCCTTATACCAACCAGGCTTAGGGAAGAAGAGGCAAAAAAATTTTTTTTAGTTTGTTTCTGTTTTTACATCCAAGACTTTGGATACCAAATAACTATTTTAGAACTGACTGGAACAGTTTCTGTAATTTCTTATCCTTTTATTAGCTTATAACTTTGACTCAATACATGCCCATTCATTCTCAATTTAGCAAGTGTTTAGCTTCTGTCCTGTGCTTGTGTCATAAGGGACACTATAGTAACTTCAATTTATTAGTTCATTTTCCTATATTTTTTACTCAAAAGGCAGGATACTTTCCCCCCATCTTTCTACCAGCACCTAGGGACAGTTTGTATTACGTAGTGGGTTTTCACTATGTAAATGTTGAGGATTTGTTTGGGGTCTTGATATAAAAATAATATAAATTATTTACAGCCATGCTGGGGAGAAAAGCCAAAACACATGTTGAAAAAATTAGCCAATTAGTTGTTGGAACCAGAGATGCCAAAATATTCTAGTACGAAAATACAATTTACAGACTGGTAGCACAAGCGTCATCTGGGAGCTTAGTCAAAAATACAGGATTTTAGGTTTCATTTCAGAATTACTGTGTCGAGAGTCTGCATTTTAACAAGATTCCCCAAGTGATTCACATATATATTAATGTTTAAGAAGTAGTGTTTTGTCCAGTACATTGTTCAAAGAATAGAGAGAGAGGATTTGAGCTAGATAGGTGAGGAGAAGTGAGTGAGCTCAGGCTTGAGGTCCAGGTCAGTTGGTGATAACAGCATCTGAAGCAAAGATGTGCTGAGAATGGTTCACATGGTAGAGATTTCGTATCAGGAATTAGGTGTTGGTAAGAGGTTTTTGGGGTTTTTTAAAAGATTTCTTTATCTTTAGAGAGAGGGGAAGGGGAAGGAGAGGAAGAGAAACATCAATGTGCAAGAGATACATCGATCGGTTGTTTCTCACATGCCCCCAACCAGGGACCTGGCCTGCAGCCCAGGCATGTGCCCTGACTGGGAAATGAACCAGCGACCTTTGGGTTCGTGGGCTGGCAGTTATTCCACTGAGCCACACCAGCCAGGGTGGTAAGAGTTTTTAATTGTTAAGAGTTTTTAATTGATTGAGATTTTTCTCCCCCACACTTGCGCATTGATGTTTCTCTCCCTTGCTTTCTCCTTCTATTCCCCTCTCTCTAGAAATGAATAAATAAAATCTTTTTAAAAATATTTTATTGATTATGCTATTACAGTTGTCCCATTTCCCCCTCTTTATTCCCGTCTGCCCTGCACACCCCTCCCATCCTCATTCCCCGCTCCTTTTAGTTCTTGTCCGTGTGTCATATGTATAAGTTCTTTGCCTTCTACATTTCCCATACTATTCTTAACCTACCCCTGTCTATTTTCTATCTAACATTTATACTACCTATTCCCTATACTTTTTCTCCCCTCTCCCCTTCCCACTTCCCCACTGATAACCCTTCATGTGATCTCCATTTCTGTGGTTCTGTTCCTGTTCTAGATGTTGCTTAGTTTGCTTTTGTTGTTTTTTAGGTTCGGTTGTTAATAGCTGTGAGTTTGTTGTCATTTTACTGTTCATATTTTTGATCTTCTTTTTCTTAGATAAGTCCTTTTAACATTTCATGTAATAAGGGCTGGGTGATGATGAACTCCTTTAACTTGACTTTATCTGGGAAGCACTTTATCTTCCCTTCCATTCTAAATGATGGCTTTGCTGGATAGAGCAATTTTGGATGTAGGTCCTTGCCTTTCATAACTTTGAATACTTCTTTGCAGCCCTTCTTGCCTGGAAGGTTTCTTTTGAGAAATCAGCCGACAGTCTGATGGGAATTCCTTTGTAGGTGACTGTCTCCTTTTTTCTTGCTGCTTTTAAGATTCTCTCCTTATCTTTAATCTTGGGTAAAATAATTATGGTGTGCCTTGGCGTGTTCCTCCTTGAGTCCAACTTTTTTGGGACTTCCTGAGCTTCTTGGACTTCCTGGTAGTCTGTTTCCTTTGCCAGATTGGGGAAGTTCTCCTTCATTATGTTTTCAAATAAGTTTTCAATTTCTTGGTCTTCCTCTTCTTCTTCTGGCACCCCTATGATTCAGATGTTGGAACATTTAAAGATGTCCTGGAGGTTCCTAAGCTTTTTTTGAATTCTTGTTTCTTCATTCTGTTCTGGTTGAATGTTTGTTTCTTCCTTCTGCTCCGAATCGTTGATTTGAGTCCTGGTTTCCTTCCCATCACTGTTGGTTCCCTGTAGATTTTTCTTTATTTCACATAATGCAACCTTCATTGCTGCCTGGGTCATTTTTATGCTGTTGAAGTACCCAGTGAGTTCCTGGAGAATCTTGATGACCAGCGTTTTGAACTGTGCATCTGATAGGTTGGTATCTCTTTGTTGCTTAGTTGTATTTTTTCTGGAGCTTTGATCTGTTCTTTCATTTGGGCTTTTTTTTTTTTTTTTTTTTTTTTTTGACTCAGCGTTCCTGTTATTAGTAAGAGGTGGAGCCTTAGGCGTTCACCAGGGCGGGGCAGCCCCTGTGGCTGGGTTGTGACCTGTATGTGGAGGAGGGGTCTGAGAGGGAACAACAGCGCTTGCTCCACTCTGTGCGGGTTTTCAGTCACTCCCCCCACTACCCACAATCAAATTGGGCCCTCCTGGTGCTGATTCCCAGGTGGGTGGGTTTGTGTACATTCCAGGACCCTGTGGGTCTCTCCAACGAACTCTCCTGTGAGGCTGAGAGTTTCTCCCACTGCTGCCTCAACCCCCACAGGTGTTTTCAGTCAGTGTTTTGAGGCTTTATTTCCTCGCACTTCGACCCTGGGTTGTGCCGTCTGTCTCGCTCCCTAGTTTTTCTTCCTGGTTTATCCACTCCGGGACCGCTGGGTCAGCCAGCCAACGCCTTGCTGTGAGTCCTCCCCACCCCAGCTGCCCGTCTCCACCCCTCTTATTGGTCTAGATGAATATTTCTAATTTAACTCCTTGGTTGTCACACTTCCATACAGTTTGATTTTTCTGTCAGTTCTGATTGTTTTTGTTTTTAAATTCGTTGCTGTCCTTTTGGTTGTGCGAGGAGGCACAGTGTATCTACCTACGCCTCCATCTTGGCTGGAAGTCCTGGTCTGAATAAATAAAATCTTACAAAAAAGTTTTTAATTGTTTTTAGGAATCTTGTTGTCGGTAACAATATAGGTGTTTATTTCTATTAATTTCCTACGGCTGCTATAACTAAATTACTACAAACTTGATGACCTAAAACAATAGAGGTTTATTTTCTCTCAGTTCTGAAGGCCAGAAGTCCAAAACCTGTAGCATAGGGCTGAAATCGGGTGTTGGCTGGGCTGCGCTCCCCCAGGAGGCTCTAGGGGGGGATCTGTCCCTTGCCTTTTCCAGTTTCTGGTGACCACCAGCACCCTCCAGTGTCTGCCTTCTTGGCCGTAGTGCCTTCCCCTCTTCTATTAAATCTTCCTCTGCCTCCCATTCATAAAGAT